>OY998180.1:201994243-204394243 GCA_963921935.1 Galeruca laticollis
TAAAGCAGAAACGTATTTTCTTGTAACTGGTTTCAGCTATTCTAAAGTCGGAAAAATGAAAATTATGCATTTCCGCAAAAAAAATCGAGTCTTTCTGTTTGAAAAATATGCCTAATGGTAAATAAACAAAATTTCTTACATAACTGGTTTCAGCTAAACGAAAGTTGATCCTAAATGGTAATTATTAATTAAGTGTATATCCGACATTAATAACATAGTCAAATGGTACTTTTAATATCAATCATTTCTTTTAAACCTATGGTTAAGTGCTATTTTTTAATCGAAATTCTTGTGTTCATTCTTCAACATATTTTAATATGAATAATTAAACTTCGAATTGAATATTGGGTAATACATCCTTAGAAATGCGTGATTTTATAGTTGCACCTTTTATAACACAGTGTTTAATTATATCTTTTCATATATCAAAAATTCGAGTTTTCACTTCAATCATCAGCATCATGATTAAATAATCGATACTAGTCATTTTCATTATTCTATTATGAAATCCCACTTGATTTTGCTAGGGACATAATAATAAGGTAATCATGACGAAAACTTCAGAGTAAACACCTACAAAATGTCTAAGTATAATATAATTTATATCCATGTATCCATGATTTATTTTGTAAGATACATAAGACGTTTTAATAGGTTAAGAATATCTACAACATACTAGTGTGACATCATTATTACATAATATCGGTTTAGTTGTATCACTTTCATATAAATGCTTAATTAATTTGTAGAATGTGGACAGGGTATTTACCTGGTTTGCTTACTTTAACAACAATAATCGTAATTTGTTATTAAATAGTTTCAATATGTGGAAATTAAAGTTAACTTGTCAATTTATTCATTACGGTAGTTTGTTTTTTACGAGGTATTGCCACATTAATTACGTAGTTCTGATCATTAAAAGTTTCTCAACTTTTTCTTTGATGATCATTAAATATTATATGTAAATATGAGGAATTGTTTAAAAAAACATGCCTTTCCCAGTCTTCCTCTTTAAAAACCAACGTTAAATATGAAAAATTCAATTAAATTGGGAAAATAGTACCTAGATCGCATGGGTAGGACTATAATATTTTGTATACTACTTTTCCGCCCAATATATCTAATATGCGAGAAAAGTATTGATTTACCTCAAAAAAAGTTGGAATTTAGAATTTTTTTGAGTTATTTTTGCGTTTTTAATCAAGAGCATCACGAAAAAATGGTTTTTAGAAAAATATACTTTGTGTATGTCGTCGTCGGCTACTTTTCGTTATATGTCTTGTTAGCACGATACAGCCTTCGGAGTGTTAGTAATTGTGGACAAAGTATTTAGGTATATAATGGCAATAATAGTTTTAATACACTATAATTATTTCCAGCACATAGCCAAAGTAAACATTCTAAAAGGAGAATGAATCTTTCAACATGCTCACTTGACATAACATTTTTTTTAACAACTTGTCTACTTCATTTTTATGAGTAAAATGTCATCTGTCACATTAAGTCAGTTTTTAGCGTAACTCCAACACCCCCCTTCGCTAAAAACTTTAACACCTAAGAGCGATTTAAACTTACTGAAAATATCAGAATTAAGACCCTTAGTTAGGATATCTGCTTGTTGATGTTTAGAATCAATGTTCTTAATATCTATTTTGCCTTCATCTAAATTTTCACAAATGATGTGGTATTTGAGCTTTACCGAGCTATTATTTCCTGGATTTTTGATAAGGGATACAGCCCTGATTGTATTCAAAAAATATTATTTTCTCTAAGTGTATATTAAAATCAAAAAGAAGTTTTTTTAACCACAGACCATCAGAAGCAGAAGTGCATAATGCTACAAACTCAGCGTCTGTAGTGGAAAGTGTGACGCATTTCTGCGTTCTTGTTATCCAACTAATAGTATTATCAAACAGCTTGAAAATAAAACCAGAAACTGACTTGCTATCATTTAAATCATTCGCCCAATCAGCTTCCACATAACAAATTAATTTATGCTCGTTTGACTCATTTAGTCTTTTATACTCTAACCCTTCATATAATGTGGCTTTCAGATACCTTAAAATTCTGAGTAAATGTTTCCAAAATTTCCTTTGCAGCTTTGTCTTGGAAACTACTAAAATAATTAAGGGCAAAATATATATATCTGGACGTGAACCAAACATTATGCATCCTATAAGTTGACGAATTGCTTTATTTGTCAAATTTTCTACTTCAAGTGCTATATTTAGTTTAAGTTTACTTTCTATTGATTTATCGAAACAATTGTCAATTTTTTAGAATTTTCAATAACTTTTATTATATTGTGGAATTAACTAGAGACCGTGAGTTTCATTTAAAAACACTAATATGAGCATATTCCACGAAGTAAGGGTCGAGACAGTCAATTTCTATTGATGTGTTCACGCCCTTACAATTTTCCATACCAAATTTATTTAATATATTTTTTATATATCTTGTTTGTGACAATTTTAGTATTCCCTTCTCTCTATTATAATTTATCTCTAATCCCAAAAAATGTTTTAGTTCTCCTTTGTTTTACATATCGAATTTTAGCATCATCTTATAAATAATATCATTGAGTGTTTTTAAATCTGGACCAGCTAATATGATACCATCAACATATAATAATAAATAGACAGATTCATTGTTCGATTTCATATAATATAAGCTATAATCATTTTCAGACTTAGGGAATCCCGTTTCTAACAAAAAACAGTTGATTTCCGTATTCCAACATCTAGATGATTCCTTTAAACCGTATAGTGCTTTATTTAATTTTAAAATTTTACTTGGGACATGTTTCATACCTTCTGTGAAATTAATGTATACTGGAGGCTTCAAATTGGTTCCCTATAGTTAAAAGAAATCTTATAGTAGTTATTTTGGCTACTGGTGAATAATAATTTTCATATTCGATCCCCTTTTGAGCAAATAGGAACATCTGACAGATGAACCCTATTGATTTTCAGCTCACCAAAGCCAGTAAAGCGGGTGCTATGGTATTTGATGTAACACATTTTTGTCTTTTTTGGAGAAATTTCGGTTTGTTAGCACGATACAGCCTCCGGAGTATACACAAGTTACCAATTTTATGATTGAATGTTGTTCAGGGCGATTTTTAGCTCACTAGAGCTAGTACAACGGGTGCTATGATACTTAAAGTATCACATTTTTGGTTATTTTTGACGAAATTTCGGTTTGTTAGCACGATACATCCTCCGGAGTGTATACAAGTGAACAATTTTATAATTGGATACTTTTCAAGGTGTTTCACCGCTGAAACTTATTGATTTTCAGCTCACTAGAGCGACTACCGCGAATCCTATAAATCCAGATATACTACATTTTTGGTTATTTTTGGAGAAATTTCGATTCGTTAGCACGATATATCCCCCGAGGTGTATACAAGTGACAATTTTATGATAGGATATTGTTCAGGGCATCTGACAGATGCGGAAAAGTTAGATTTAATCTTTAAAACCGTTTATTTTTTATTCAATCATTTAATACTTAATTCGTTGTAGATAATCGAAAATCACCGTATATGCAATGACGTCAGTACCCAAACATCACCAAATTCACTCTCTCCCAGTTATACGAATCTCACGTGGGCTTCAGATTATTCCTCATCGCCATGCCTTAGTTCGGGCTCTGAATCAGACAATGAAGTGTTTGAAGATGTGAGTAGTCTTACCCCATCCCCCTTACAAAGACCAACGTTTGTGAAAAATGTTGAAAGGAAACAAATACTAGGCTCCAAATTTTCGTCCACCCCGGTTTTGAAGACTAAATATGATAAGGTAAGTTTAATTAATTTTATATTCTGACGTCTTATAATGACATTCTTATAGATTTTATGTCAAAATGTCATTCAAAATTGAACGGTTAAAATTAAATACATTATTTTAATTTGTTAAATAAATGTTAGACATAGTCGTCGACATTATCCTATTATTCTGGTTTTTATTTGTAAATGTTCGGTTTCTTGTGGTCCACTGATACTATATTATCATTGATACTTTCAATAGCAAATATTTTTCATTCTTCGCCTCTTTTAAAAATACTTTTCATTCTCCGCCTCTCTTAAAAATATTTTCTTTAGACAAAATTCTGGACTTTTAGGGTTTGTAAGAATCGTAGTTTCGTTTTAAAAAAGCAATCAATCACTTATGTCAACATTTTTATTTTAATTAACAACGTGCTTCGTAACATCGAATAATAACTCCATAAACTTGAAGACTTTTTCGTGATTGATTGATTGTTCTTTAAAATAGGCGAAAAGTAACTTTTCGTGTGCAAGATTCTCAACATTTTCAACATTTTTCTTGTGACGCTAGCTTTCATAATTGGCATAGGTCTTTTCGTATACGCTTTTAGTCTTTTCAGGCAGTACTCCAGCAAATATACAATTACCTAAATAAACTGCTTCACAAAAGTTAAGGAAGTTCATAAATTCTGACATTGTGTGCTATGTTATTATGTTATACATTGAATGTTTTTTCTTTTATATAAGCGTTTTTGTGCATTTTGCGCAATACGTTTCAAATTTGAAACAACAAAAACAACAATTTGAGGATTTGTACCATTTTAATTTTGCTATAAAGTAAATACTTTAATAACGAGTATGTTTTCCAGTCCAGTCAAATAACACATCGGCATACTTTCAATAAGGATGGTTGAAGTAAACTTGATCGATTTGTCTCCATAGTCTGGATAAAAGCTGACTTGGAGTATCCGTAGGGGTAATTGATGGGAATCCAAGGCTCTTTGTAGCCGATCCCAAGCATGCTCGATGGGATTGAGGTTATCGATAGAGTGGGCAGTGCCAAATGCGGAATACCTTGGAAGTCCAAAGCGTCCTCGACTACTCTTGCACGATGCGATCGAGCATAATCGTCTAAAAAGAGAAAAGTTGGTTCAATAACAGTATGAAACAAACGCATAACAATATATTACGTAAATCTGCGCAGTTATATTTCCATCAACGAGTAAAAATTCTGTACGCTCATTAAAATAAATGCCTCCCCAAACAGCAACTGTACCACCTCCGAGCGGATAAACTTCCTGCACTGCTCTTAGATTTCTGTGAACAATACGGACCTCCATTCAACAAGCCAATTCACATGTTCATTAGTCCATACCAATCGAGCACATCTATGAATTTGTGTCAATGGATCTCTTCTCAAAAGTCGTCGTGTTCACTACGATATTTTTAATTGGACTGTATGATCAACTTAATTACAAAATTATATTTTACCTTAGTTACTTCGTTCCTCTGGATAATTTCCTGACTGGCCGGCTTTGATGTGATGTAACACAGGTTGAGTACTGCTATATGGACACGCTCCTGCTCTAGACAGAGGTAATTTGCACAATGATTGTTTAGGTTTTGGACTCGACCGATTGACCCAATACAAGGCGAGTTGAAAATGTCATCGTAGCGCGGTTAAATTTAAAAATATGAAATGAATCAATTGCAATGCTATCACGAACACGTCGTGAACATAAGTTAACCGCGTGTAGTCTTCGACGTACTGTTTCAATTGAAACCGAAACATCATAAGCATTCAGAAGATGCTGTTGCATGATCCGACAAGTAAAGTAGTCAGAAAACGGGGTGGCAACCCTTGATCGTCCACTTCTAGGCCTTTCTTTCACGTTTGCAGTTGCTCGATATCTACGGAAAAGTCGTGAAATGACACTTTCACGGAATTGGAACACGTTCGCAACTTCTCTCTGAAGACTACCCTCCTCAATCATACCAATAGTTATATTAGCTTCATCCGCAGTAAGCTAAGGCATTATTCAAAACAAAAATCTAAATTTTAAATCACAGCTGAGTGAATAAAGTGGAACCAATAACTGATGTAAAATTCTTGAAAATACAAAACAACTGGCCTTAAACTTAAAAACTTATCAACTTGTAGACACAAAAACTAGTCAGATAAGCAAGTATAGTTTATTTACGATAAAAAGACGATGACGTTGTAAAACAAAATATTTTGATGTTGCGAAGCTGTAGTTTTTTCCTTTGCTTAACGAAAACTAGAAAATTCAATCTGATGTTAGATTGACAGTTCTTCTTTTTCATTCTTCCGTGCCTCGTAGGGCGTAAGTTAAAAATATGTATATAAAAATAAAAGGCTTGTATGATAGGCTTGATTAATTTAATATAAATATTTATTCATGAAAAATTATGGATAAGATACAAGAAACAGTAACCAATCATTCTATATTCGAATTAACATTTAATTATTTTACAAAGAAGAGGGTTAAATGACGAACTGTAAGTCCTTATACCTTATTCTATGCTCTATAGAACCATCTTCAAGAGCACTGCAAGGGTTTACGCTGAAAGGAATCAATACAAGCTGTAATCATCTTCATGCAAATTTAAATATTGTTTCTTTATACAATATCTATTATATTTATTATAATAAAAATAGAATGGAAAAGAAAAATATAGATACACGAAATAAAATTTTGTTACAAGATATAAAAATAAAAAATCTCCCATTTTATCAGTATTATTTATGTAGAGATACTGTGGTCGTTGTTTTAATTTGTGTATTATAAAATAACTTTACCTAATTAATTTAATAATAGTTATTAGTGATTTTGAATAAGTGGAAATAAAGCAAATTGGATAAAAATATACAAAAGATAAAACACAAGATTTCCACTACTCCACTACAAAATCATCACTATCTTCATCGTCACTGTCAAAATTAATAATAAGTGGAGGCACATCCTATCTATCAAATACTACTTCTCTATCCCACCCATCTTGTATAATTTTTTCAGTGTGCTCTACTGTCTTTGTTCCATACACCTATTGCTTGTTCTGTTGAAGAACCATCAGTTCCCACATGATCTCTATAAAAAAATGTAACTATGCCCCAAATATGTTCAATTGGGTTGAACATACAGTGGTAAGGGGGAAGTCAAAGCACTTTGTGACCATGTTTTTCAGATAATATGTCATGTCAGCTTCATATACTGTTGGTGGTTTATTCCTACAAAAATGCATACATTTAAACAAAATAAGTTATCTAAATATTACCATAATATATTGAAAAATGTTTATATCAACTTACCGTTGTACTAAATTCAATAATTGGGTTTTGAGGAAAGTATTTTCAAAAGGAATATCATTTTGTATCAACCAGTTCTGTATATCAGCCTTTTTGGTAGCTGTTGTTGGTACTTTATTGATCACTGTACTGTGATAACTTGCATTATCCATTACAATTGCGGCAGGTTCTTCCAAGTTCACTAAAAGCTGGTATTCAAACCAATGCAAAACATTTTCTCGGTTCATTTCACCGTGGTAATCACCATCTTGTTTTTTGGAAGAAAAAACCAGCCCTGCTCCAGGAATAAATCCAGAAGAGGAACCAGCATGCAATACTACATACATACAATAAGGAAATAACAAACTACTACTAGGTTTCCTAGATAGACTGCATAGCTCAAAATAACATTAATAATTATATAGATTTAAATAAAATAGTGTGACTAGTAAATATTTGAAAAGGTTTTAAAATGGCAGGAATGTTAGTACATCATAAATTAATTGCTAAATTTTATTATTCAATTACCTTGCCAAGAACGTCCAACAGTACCGTCTTTAAATATCCAGGTCTCATCCAAAAACCTTCCCTTTTTATCTTGACATATTCATGTAGAAAATGTACACGTTTTAATGCAATATGTGGCAACTCCATTAAACCACGACGAGGATCATCTTTTTGGTATTTGAATCCAATATTTTTCGCTATCTTCCAGAGTGATGTTAAACAACCATTAAATAGTTCACGCTCCTGGAGTTTGTCTCTTAAAGTTTTCAAGGTTATGTGTTCCTCTGAAAAAATATTGTTTTAGTTAATTGTGAATAAAATAAAACAGTAAATTCAATATTCTCACTGTTTCCATACATTTCGTATATAACATTTCGGAAAGCATTTTGATCAAAGTTATCAATTTCAACAATAGGTTTTATGCGTTGTCTCTTTTAGGTGGGGCTTTTAGGCTGTTCACCTCTATTATGCTTGGCGGCAATACGGTTAACAGTGGTAACGCTAAGTTTTAAAGCTTCTGCAACTCTCTACAATATAATTACTTCAATTTATAAAAGAATAATATATTATCAAGTTTAATTAACCTAACCTAACATTAAAAACATTTAATCATTTACTTTAAATATGTGACAATAATATTAATAATGATGAATACAAATAGCGAATACTATTACTTACGTCTCTTACAGCAGTAAGCGGGAGAAGCGGGCCCCCCTTTCGGCATTCTCGTTCAAAATAGCTCAACAAAGATGTTGAC
The DNA here is from genome assembly GCA_963921935.1 of Galeruca laticollis. Lineage (NCBI taxonomy): Eukaryota > Metazoa > Arthropoda > Insecta > Coleoptera > Chrysomelidae > Galeruca > Galeruca laticollis. The sequence continues at coordinate 202,002,584 of OY998180.1, forward strand.
ATTTTCTGTTCAGCTGCTTCGGCATTTTATTAATCACACACTGTAGATTTGCCTAAATAATTAGTTATGAAAATAACTGTTTTTTTTAATCTTAAAGAAGCAATGAATTTAAAAGCACCAAAAAAACTTGTAAATATTATACGATGATCAATAAGCGTCAAAACAAACTGGGGAATTTTACCAGTTGATTTGACAACGTCTTGAAGTTTTGCCAACCCGTTAGCTGTAAATTGCCCTGGCTGTTGATGATAAATATTGTATTCACGGTTGGTAAATTAATATTTATTCTGATAAGCAGGAAAGTAACTAAAAATGACATCATCGTCTTTTTATCGTAAATAAACTATAAACAAACATTGAATATATAGAACAAACAAAACCTGGGCGAGTAAAACATTTGATAATTTTCAACATAAATCCAAAATGTATGAAATTCCCTATCTTTTTTGGAGCAGATTATTATGGCTAGTACCATAATGGTCTCTACTATGATCCTTATAACATAAATATCTATTAAATATTTCGAAATGGATACGTTCTTTTTAAAAGTAGAAGCCAGAAAAAGATGGATAATTATCCCAAAATTATTCAGGGCTAGTACTACAAAAGTTCATAGGTTTTACTATAATCTATCTTTTTATGTCAATCATTGTGTGACAGGTTTGATGGTCTGTCAAATGTCAATCTTCTAATTTTCCTTCATATACTTCCTTTTCAATATTTAGCTTCCGTTGTTTTTAAATTAATAAAATCAATGGTACTTTCCCTCTTTTATTAGATTTGTTAACTTTGTTTTCTCATCTATTCAAACATCATTTTTGGTTAATTACGTTTCTGTCCTTACCATATTCGTGTTGAAATACTTCTTCCATCTCAATCACTGCTTCTTCCAAGATCTCTGTTCCTATAGTTAAACAATGCGATTCTCTTGTCCCTACTGTCAGCAAAAAATTATTGTCGTCTCAATACACCTCTTCAACGTCAAGATGGTATGCCCATATGTAATCTCTTTTACGCATAATCCCAAAGAATATAGCCAATTTAGCTTTCCTTACTGGTAAACAAATCAAATGTGTGAAAGATTTTACTATAACTGTAAAGTTATAAATTAATAAGTTGTATATCATCTGTATTTAGTTATTTACTCTTTTACTAATTAGGAGCGATGTTTAAACAAAAAATGGTTCAAAAAAGCAGTTTCTAAGATTAAAACAAAACAAATTATTACAAATAAGTGGTTTTATTTGATTATCTTGTGTATACAGTAATAATATTAATGATAAACACATTTTGCCTTGTGTTCATCCTAACTTGTTCTTCTAAAAGCATTATATTATATAACGTCGTTTTTTATTAAAAATGAAAAATAAGTGTTTGCATTGTGGATCATAACTGGGCATTATGTGGATATTATTAACGCGTAGGTAAGTTATGTATATAACGCTTTGAAGTTTCTAAACTCAGCAGCGAGATTATCCAGGTGGTTGACCAAGCTCAATTAACGTTATATTTTCAGGTGAATAAGCAGTGTCGTTCCCAGTCCGACCGACATCTAGCTGGTGAGTAGATGTTTTAACTGATATGTCCATTCGTGTTAAGGATTATAAGTTTTTTCGTAGTTTAAGTGTTAAAGTAAATGACAATTGGCCTGTTCGGAAGGCTGAACAATTATGGCGACAGTTGCGAAATCACAAAATCGCAGGTTGGTTATCTTTGCATCAACCCCTCTATTCCATTCTAGATGTTGTTTACCTACGTAACGTCAATGTTTTGTTAAGAGGTACTTTACTTCCACTTTGACTAACCTAATGTTTTTGAAATTGTTTTAAGCTTAGGTACATTTTCAAATTTGCTGCTTTCCAAACATAACATCTTGTGACATAAACGTCTATAATAAATTCAATTACCACTGAAAGTAGGCAAAGTTATCTAGAAATTAATCGAGATCGCTTTTATGTGTGATATCGGGCAAACGAGGAGACTATTCATTTGTGGTTATATTTACAAACTCTAGTATCATACATTTTTTTCTATTTACATTGTCATAAAATTTTCTTCAGCCTTCCTATGTCACTAAACCGTAATCAACGGTTTTAGTTACATTCTGTGAAATTTTGTAAAAAGTTCTCTACCTATTCTCATGAACAGAGTTCAGCCAAAAACACTATTTCTTAAATTACACACATTTATTATCCAACCAATAACAAGAAATTTATTTGATTTCTGTATTGAAAAATCAGCAGCGTTTACACCAGCTGCGTTTACAACAGCTGCACGCGGAGGCCAACTAATCAGTTTTTAAACTTAATCCAATGTGTAAATGTTGTGAAACAATTTCAACAATGTTGTTGGAACCAAAACGAGTTATACTTTTCCGTGTTTCAACAATTTGTGAACCCTCTAGATTTTTTTGGGTATTATAATTTCTCAGAACATAGGTACATTCGAAATACTAACTTCGACGAAATAGAAATTATTACAAAATGCTCATGATGATATAAAGAAGTCAAAAAGACTCTGGAATATAAGGCATTTTTGATGTTTGACGTAATTTTCAAAAATAAAATTATTGAGGGGAATTGTGTCAATTTGTTTAATTTCTATTTATAAGTTTATGATATTTATTTGTCGTTTGTAATTTAATGTTATTTTGGTTTTGAAACGGCCACGATCTAATAAAATTTCATCATAGATTGAATATTAGGCCAGTATTACACTATAAAAGGTGTTGAATAAAAGTTCTTTTACGAACCTTAACGTCCGTATTACATTACATATGAAAAAATATTATTTGACAACAGAATTGGGTGTAGAAGTAATAAAAATGAGCGACCAACCTTTTTTTTCGCTTGTGCTGCTGTACATTGCTGCTGCAATATGTGCAGCACTAAAGTTAAAATGAAAGAAAAACCCACGTCTTTGGGAGAGGCCTTGGGTTAAACGGCGTAATCAATACGGTATTCATGAAACCCTGCTTCCAGAGTCGCAACGTGAAGACTTCAGGAGTTACAAGAGCTATTTCTGTATCTGTATCTGTAAGAATTTCAAGGGTGGGTGACCCCACAGCACTTATGCCACAATTGGCCTATTGTGCATCTTTCTGAGGTTCAGACTTCCTTCTAGCTCGTCATCCAGCCTACTCATCGAGGTAGGTGGTAACGTCGCCTGAAGTAAGCTCCTTCATACTGGCGTGTGTTATCCTGTGCTCGCCGAATACAAATAATATAAATTGAGAGAGTGTCGGACATTCGCAAAAAAAGTGTTCGACAGTCTCATCTTCTTGTTCACATCCTCTACAAAGTGGAGTGTCAGACAGACCCAGTCTGTAGAGGTGTTTTTGTAGGTGGCAGTGACCTCTCAGAATACCTGTGGCGGTTCGTAGTGTTACGAAACAGCACACTGGTATAGTCCCTAAATCCGACTCTGTCTAAGCCATGCATGAAAGTTAAAATTATGGCGGATGCGCAGAGATTTCTTAGAACTGTTTACGATTGTGACTATCTTATCTAGACATTGTTTTTGTGACCAGTCTTATCTAGAAAAAGCCAGAGCCAATTGTTTTGTGTAAGCCGCAATCTAGAATTATCTAGTAAAAAATGGCACTAATATATATAAAGGCCCGACCAGGGAGAGTTAGTTTTAGTTGATAAAGTGATCTCGACGAATAAACAAGAATACACCGAAATAGCGAACAGTAAAGTGTTGATATAAATTAATAATTAAGGTTGTGTGTATATAAATTAAATTTAAGTGAATAGTTAAGTGTATATAAATTAAGTGTTAGAGAGTAGTTTAGTGTTTAAATAAATTCGTAAGTAGCCATACCATGCTTTTAAAGTTTATCCCACCCGTTTACTGTTTAACTAAATAATAAAAACAATACATTGGTGTGGGGTAATATAAATAAATTGCTACGTAAAAATGGCCAAGAGACTATGTGACTTGAAAGTGACTGAGTTAAGAGCAGAATTGGAAGATCGTGAGTTGGAAACGTCCGGTAAGAGAAGTGAATTAGTAGAAAGACTTAAAGTGGCACTGGAAAATGACGGCTTTGATCCAGAAACAGTTTTATTTAATGACGAGGCTTCCACCTTAATCTCGTCAGTTTCTGCTGATATTTCTACCATGGAAGAGAAAATTTCAACGAATGTGAAAAACGATATTTCTGCTATGAAGAACGACATTTCTGATAATATTAACGACAAGATTTCTACTTTGAAGAACGATATATCTGCCGATATCTTATTAATAAAAAACGACATTGCCGCTGACGTTGAAAATGAAATTTCGTCGCTAAAATCTGAAATCGAGAATACAATGTCAACGATGGACGAGAAGATTGAGAATAAGATTACAACGATGGACGAGAAGATTGAGAATAAGATGACAACGATGGACGAGAAAATCAAGGAGTTAGAAAGAAATATGACAGATATAAGAACTCAAGACACGCCAGTGGAAGAAAAGAGGGCCGAGCAAAAAAACCTTGCAAGCCAGAAACACAAACTAAGTTAGAAGACATTAGTAGTTTTACCCGAGTCAAGGCCCTAACGTTCGATGGAAAAATGTCGTGGACCAATTATGTGAAACAGTTTGAAGCAGCCGCTAGAGTGAATAATTGGTCCGATAGGGAGAAAGCAGTAAACTTAACCATCGCGCTTCAGGGAGATGCCTTAGATATACTTCGGACGATACCTTTGGAAGAAACGGATGACTTCGAGCAGCTGAAGAAGAGGTTGGACATGCGATATGGTCACGAACATTTGGAACATTTATACAGATTCCAGCTGAAGAACCGAAGGCGGAAACTTGATGAAACCCTTCAAGAGTATGAACTGGATATTGCCCGACTAGTTCGATTTGCTTATCTATCAGCACCAGAGAACATGATGGAATGTCTGGGCAACCAGGCCTTTATTGATGGCTTACGTGACCCCGATATGCAGAGGACGCTTCGTTTAGCCCATCCCAAAACATTATTCGACGCATTGAATATGAAGCAGCCACGATGGCTTCCAAATACAACAAAGGTAGGACCATGCAGGAAGAAGATGACGATGACAAACTTGAACAGATCGTCAACTTGTTGAAAGTTTCAAGAATAACAGTAGTCAATGAAGAATGGTCACCCACCAGGATCAGAGAAGATCAGGAGAATGATCCTCACCTGTAGATGATTCGGCAATGGAAGGAAGAAAATCGGCGACCTACATGGCAAGAAGTGTCAATATTTTCACCGAAACTCAAGGCGTATTGGGCTCAGTGGGACTCCCTTGTCCTGGAAGAAATGCTGATGAAAAAAGTCCTTGAAAATGATGATGGTTCCGAGATGAGGAGACAGCTAGCTATCCCTAGAACGAGAGTAGCTGAGGTGCTGAAGAAGTTACACGACAGTCCATCGGGAGATCATCTGGGAGTGAAGAAAACCCTTCAGTGAGTCCGTGAAAGGTTTTATTGGATGAACAGCTCCGACGATGTGAAGAACTGGTGTAAGAAATGTACGACTTGTGCTACGAGTATGGGCCATATCGCAAGAGAAAGGCACCCATGAAACAGTACAATGTTGGAAGCCCTTTCGAAAGGATTGCTTTAGATATCGCCGGACCATTTCCGACGACAGAAAATGGTGGTAAATACATCCTGGTTGTAATGGATTATTTCACAAAGTGGGTGGAAATTTACGCCTTCCCGAACCAAGAGGCCACAACTGTTGCGGATGTATTGGTGAAAGAATGTATCAGCCGATATGGAGTGCCCTTGGAAAGTCCACAGCGACCAGGGAAGAAATTATGAAAGTCATCTATTCCAGGAGATTTACGACAAGCTGGGAATGAAGAAGACCAGGACAACAGCATTACATCCACAGTCAGACGAAATGGTCGAGAGAATGAACAGGACTATTGGAAAATACCTGTCCTATGTAGTTTCCAGCCATCAGAGAGATTGGGACCAGTATATTTCCCTATTCGCATTGGCTTATAGATCTGCCGTCAATGAGTCCACAAGTGAAACACCTGCGAAAATCCTGTTTGGACGTGAATTTGGACCTGGAATTTGGCTGTCGGCCTGGAGAAGATCTAGCAGGAGAAGACTACGTGATCCAATTGAGAAGAAGGCTGGACGATATTCATGAATTAGTTCGAACAAATCTTCAAGTTGCAGCGACAGAATGCAAAGTCGGTACGACACGCAGGCCACAGAAGGCGGTTTTAAAGAAGGAGACAAAGTATGGTTACACTACCCGACGAGGAGAGAAGGATTTTCTCCAAAATTACAAAAATCCTGGGAAGGTCCATACTTAATCAAGAAAAGGATCAATGATGTTATATATCGCATAAGCAGATCCCCAACGGAAAACCAAAAGTAGTTCACCAAAACCGACTAGCGCCATTCGAAGGAGACCATGACCTAGAGAAAGGAGTAAACCATATTCGAGATGTGCCTTCGATGAATTTATGGGCGCGTGTGGAGGTACCAGGAAAGCTAGATATGGAGTCACATCGGAACAACAACAAGATTTGTTCACTCTCCCGGAAGATTATTCACTGGCATACAACATCCCCACCCGTATCAAGAACGCACGAGAGTTGGCATCCGTCCATCGAAAGAATTTCGGGAAATTAGAAAAACTTTAAGACCAGATTCCAGTCCCTGGCAAGATACTGAAACTGAAACATAATTCACGGTACGTCTTCTAAGTGGTAACTAAAAATGAATTTCAAGATCGATCTACCTACCGCGATGTGTGGGAAGCACTTCGAAACCTCCGAGGCCATGTGTTAGAATCCAGCGTGAAGAAACTGGCTATGCCTAAGATAGCGAGTAACCAGTTGGATTGACGAGGTATCAGGAACATGGTAGAGATTATCTTTCGAGATACCAGTGCCCAGAGATTAATTTGCAGCTACAACCCCCGTTATCAGTATCCGATGAAGACGGTGCCCTGCTATTTCCATAAGATCGGAAAGTGTAGAAATGGGGCCAGTTGAGAAACTTCCATTTAAGAAGGGGGTAAAGTTACGAAACAGCACACTGGTATAGTCCCTGAATCCGACACTGTCTAAGCCATGTATGAAAGTTAAAATTATGGCGGATGCACGGGATTTCTTAGAACTGTTCACGATTGTGACTATCTTATCTAGACATTGTTTTTGTGATCAGTCTTATCTAGAAAAAGCCAGAGCCAATTGTTTTTGTGTAAGCCGCAATCTAAAATTGTCTTGTAAAAAAGGCACTAATATATATAAAAGACCGACCAGGGACAGTTAGTTTTAGTTGATAAAGTGATCTCGACGAATAAACAAGAATACACCGAAATAGCGAACAGTAAAGTGTTTTATTTAATGACGAGGCTTCCACCTTAATCTCGTCAATTTCTGCTGATATTTCTGCCATGGAACAGAAAATTTCAACGAATCTGAAAAACGATATTTCTGCTATGAAGAACGATATTTCTGATAATATTAACAAGATTTCTGCTTTGAAGAACGATATATCTATTGTTGTTACAGGCTTCGATTATGGCCATGTGGCATTCCGATACTAGACCTGATGTAATACGTGGTCTGTTCAGGGCTAGAAGTGTTTGTCTAGTATCCGTGAGGATGTAAATATTATTACCTGTGGTAGTCTCTTTTGTAGCGATCCAGATAGCAGTGAGCTCTGTTTGAGCAACACTTGCATTGCAGCCTCTCGCCCATTTTATGTTTAGATTCAGGGATCTGGAATAAATTCCACATCCTGAGCCTACTTTGGTTTTACACCCATCTATTAAGATGCAGATTACGCATTTTTCTAATGGGCCTTGTGTGTTATTTTTAATGATTACGTTGTAGGGCCTGTGAAAGGCATATGACAGTTGAATCGACTCCGTATTGGCCTGCAGCAGTGGAATCTCTCTGAGAGCCTCACGCCACAAGTTACGTCTCAGTTTACCGGATCCTACATCAAGTTGTACACCGGTAGAGCGTAGACGTGTCGTGGTCATCAAAACAACTTCCTCGATGTGTATATCAAGGGGAGTGAGACCAAGGATCACCTCCATATCTCTAGTTGGTGTGGTTTCCATGTCTTCTGTTGTGTTGAGGCATGCTGTTCTCTGGACGGACGACTGTCAGCTGGTTTGCTTTAACTCTCCAAGCAATCGCGCCATACGTTAGCATCGGTGTAGATCCAGGCAGTGACCCTAGGTGACATTCCCAGGTACGGCCGATGGTTATGTGACACTGTTCATAAGAAATATATGCTTATGTATAGTATATGTAATATATGTATACATATAAGGGAGGTATTGTAATGGAGTCCAAAAAACCGATTTTTAAAAAATGTCGGTCGGTCTGTCTATCAACACGATAACTCAAAAACGCCACTGAATTTTATAATGGAATTTTGTATGAAGGTTCAGAACGTAAAAACTGAAGTTAAGTTCGTAAATGAGCAAAATCTGATGTACAGTTTTACTGAAAATTCCATTTCCATAAATTTTTCTCAATTTTCCACACGAAATAATTTTTGTTACAAACATCTTTCCTCTGTTGAATGGCGTAAGAAATGAAATCAATATATAACATAGTTTCGGAATTATAGAATTTTTACTGGTACTGCTGTTCTGGCCGAAAAATTTTGGTTTACAGTGAACGTACGGAAAAAGTAAGCAGTATCATGTATTTTAATACGAGGAATCCATTTTTTTGTTCAGTTTTATAAAAATTTTGTTATTAAAGAGTTTTTTCAAGTAAAATATTTGAAAAAAAATGTTGAGTGAAAACTGATAGCCTCGTTACATAAGGTGAAGTCATGTGCTGGGTACGTCAACTGGTTTACTCTGTTTGATAGATGAGAGTTCCACGTTAACTTACTGTCGAAGGTAACCCCTAAGTATTTCACCTCTGAAGAAAAGTTAAGGTTGGTATTTAGGAGCTTTGGGGCTTGATGTTTTACAAGCTTCTTTTTTTTTCGTGAAAAGAACCATCTCCGTCTTTTTCGGATTTATTGACAGTGAATGGTCTTTGCACCATTGTTCTACGATATGTCTCTTGCATTTGAACGCATAGCATCTCCTAGAATCTTCCTGTTAGCAGAATCCATAGGCCATATGCTATTGCGTGGAAGCTGCCATCATTGAGGCGGCTGACCAAGGAGTCTAAGACCATGTTCCACAGTGGTGGCGAAAGTACCCCTCCCTGTGGACAACCTTTTACATTCAAGCCTTTGATGGTTATATCGTCTACGCTGATTTTTATTGCTCTTTTTGAGAGCCTGTTATATACCCAGCCATTTATGGTTTGCGGGATATTCTTGTTGGCAAGTGCGTTTGTTATTTTAGAAAAATTGGTTTTGTCAAATGCACCTTCTATGTCTATCAATACACCCAGGGTGGACTCTTTATTTTCCAGCGATCTCTCGATTCGGCCCGTCACGAAATGAAGAGCCGAATCGGTAGATTTCCCTGGGGTGTATGCATGTTGATTTGGATGCAGTATATTCGCGTTCGCGCAGCCTCTTCCAAGTCTTCTCTTCAACCTATTGGAATATACCTCAGTGCCAATGAGGATCTGAGGATTCCCTCCAAGTGCGGCATTAAGTCATCCAGGCCCCACTGAAGTAGAGCTGGATAATTGGCTTCCGTTCCTGTAGATTTCAAGGGGGAGAAGCCAGAGATGGCCCACCTCAATCCGTCCGCGTCGACGATTTGTCACGACATACGCCAGTCATCGTTCGTCGGGTAGTGATTCTCCTCTTCCTCCCAGGTGGCCGTGTTTGTGGTTCTGGAGTCAGGGAAGTGAGTTGACATCAATAGTTGAAGGCTTTCCTTCGGATTGGCAGTTTTTGTGCCATCCTCCTTGGTTAGTATACCGATGTGATCTTTTGATATTGCTTTTTGGAGTCTAGCTGCTTGGGGGAAATCTTCGATTTCCGCGCAGTATATTCTCCATGTTTTTCTTCGTTTTTGTCTAATGACTGTTTTATACTCCTTGAGGTGAGACTTGTATACGTTCCAATCTTCTTCACAATAAATATTTAAGAATGTATCAATGTGCCTGTAGCTTCAAAAATAGCACCGTTTATTGCCAGACAGAATACGCAATTAAGAAATAGCATTGGCGTCGAGGAACGACCCATGGTAACTCTTCGGTTTTTGGCAACAGGGGAGAGTTATACAAGTCTACAATATAGCAGCAAAATACCACAATGTACGAATGTACCCTTTCAGGCATAGTTCCAGAAACCTGTGAAGCCACACTAATTGTATTTACTGTTTGGGCTATTAATCTATAAGCTTCCAATCTTCTGTTTTTTTTATAATCTACATATAATCTATTATTCAACATATCGCAAGTCTCATATTCAGAAATTAGAAATTTCGTTGTAGCTTTGTTTTTAAATGATGTTTAATAATTATTTTTGGCGGCTAGACCAAGAAGTGACCTACCTTGTGATTGACTGAATATATGTTAATAGAAAAAAGAAGTTGTAGCAATTGACCACACAAACTTGGCATCAGTCATCTTCAAATAGAGCTTGTCAAACCTTTGATAAAATAAAAGATCTTTTGTGAATGAAATATTTTATAAAATTGTGTATATTATACTGTACAATTTTCCATCAAATATGTTCTATAAAATATATTTGTCAAAGATCTTTGATAGTGTAATACTGGCCTAAGATGGTTTGTATAATACTTAGATATTAATTAAAACTAAAAATCCTAATGTATCTTGGAATATCAATTACAATTTGATTTAACAAAAAAATATTTAATACTACCAATTTGAAACACCAATATTCGGAAAATAATTCTTTCATATATCACAGACACAGGTTTAATTTGCTATACAAAATCACGAAGTGAAACAACTAGAAGCAATTGAAGGGGCACTTAGGTGGGTATAGCTGGCTCCTAAAAAAAATGTTTACTGCCTTTTTTTATAATATTAGTTAAAAATGGAGGCCAAAGTAGTTATTAGTGGGATATTTTGTACACTTAAATAAAGTAATAAATAACATAAAAATATTTTCTTCAATTTACAAATTCAATAGCTATTATAAACTGAATTACACAAACTTCAAGTTTATTATATCTAATTAGGGATGAAATCCTAGTAAATACGTCCTCCATAAGATCTTTAACGTCTACTTAGATGTTGCATTGAAATCTTTAAAGTAATCCGAAACATGTTGCAAGCTCATTGATTTCCAACGTTTTGCCATAATGGAAGTACCAAAACATATATTTTTTTCAGAAATCGAGGCAGCTGAAGCGTGTAAATGGTTGCGAGCGACTGGATTTCCTCAGTATGCTCAATTTTATGAAGGTAACAGTCATTTAAATATTTAAAAAAAAAACATCTCTCGAAATTATCAAAAGTTAGTTGATTTATACATTTCTTTAGATTCGAATCACTATGATGCTATGGTTTTTAACCTCAAACGTTCTCCTTATTAAAATATATCTTTAGGCTCTATCTTTTTTCTTAAAAAACTAATTATTGGCCATCCATAAATTACGTCACACAAATTTTACGATTTTTAACCTAAACCCCCCTCGTACTTTGTCACAGGTGGTCACATTTTTAAACGCTCTCCCTTGTGGTGTGATGTCACATATTTTTCAATTTTATATTTTATTATTTATAGAAATAATTCAAATGAAACAACTGTTTCAAAAAAAATATTTCCAATTAAATTAATAATCTTTAATAAAATCCACATAAAGTCAAAGACAAAACAAAGGACTAATTAAGAAACGTTCACATATAAATTTCGCGTTTTAATATTTTAAATTTTGACATGTGACGTCACAAAGTTTTTGACCCCCCTACCCCTTATTACACGATGTCACATTTCTTTGACTCCCTCCCACCATGACGCGTTACGTCATTTATGGATGGACCCTTATGCATGACATTTCCTACCTCAATACAGTTGAATTATTGGATCTCTACCCGTGCGTAATTAATATCTGATAATATAACCGAGAAATGTCAAATTATTTTGTTTTGTTCTTCACTACTAATAGAAATAGATGCCACTTATAATTATGTCGGTTATGTTATCATATATTAATGACGCACGGGTAAAGATCCAATAATTCAACAGTATTATTTCCTTGATCATCACAGATAATTAACAAATAATATTAACTTTGACTTGTGGCCTAGACAAGGAGGAAGACTCCAAAAAATACGGAAAGATGTGATAAAAGAAGATATAAAAAGAATAGAAATAAATAATTTAAAACGTAAAAACAGGTAGAGTGGCAAAATATAACGAGAATAGCCAAGGCCAGTAAAGTGTAAAAAAATGGAGGGAAGAGGAATGCATTAGCATTAGCCATTGGATTGAACAACTCGATGATGATGATGATTAACTTTGACGAGACCACGTATTACTTCAGTGCTAGTACTAGAACTCCTTGGTTCAAGTTTGTATTTTAGGACAGACCAAAAGTCTTGAAACATTAGAAGGCAGTAGTATTGTTGGAAATCTATCTAAGAAATTGGCTAGAAGATCTGATCTTTCTGTCAAACAGTATCAACTAGTACCTCTCAAATCTTTCTTAAAATAAATTTTAAGATATATGTAACATAAAAAACTGCTGCAGACTTCCTAGGAAATTACTATGATACCGAACAGTTACAGTAATTGACCACTGTCAAATAAAGAAACATTCCATATAATTAAAATAATTGATGATTCCTTTGGATATATTGTGAAATGAAAGAATCAAGCATGTTATTTGTGACATCATCATCAACCTGTAGCGGATCCAGGATTTTATTATTGGGGGGGGGGGGAAGAAAGGCTGAATGGAGGAAAGTTTTGTGAAAGGACTGTCATTATAATGAAGCAATCAAAAAGTAATTTAACATGCCATCCTGGTGCTTGGTTCTAAGCAAGCATGGCTTAAAACCAAATTAAATTCGTGTGGTGCAAAATGTATGTATAAAGCAAGAGTATTTAACTGTTTAATTCTTGCTTGGTCTCTCAAATTAGAAATATCGAGCCCCAGTTCTTGAAGTTTTCCTAGTATAAGTGCTGACAGTTGTTCGTCTCAATGTGTTCATCTTTGGCTTCAACAAATCCAACAAACATTTCCTTAATTTTGCCCAAATCAATGTCTAAGTATCTAAGGCATTCAGCTATCTGCTCAGTAGAACTTGCATCGCGAGTTTCGCTTAGCAATCAAGGAATGAAACTGCGATTTCTTTATTTTTTCTACAATTTGTCCCACAATAATAACCCCACAGCATTCTATAAGCTCCTTTTGAGTGGTTTTGCTGATAAAAGTTGCATTTGTTGCAGTAGTTTGAAGATGATATTTTAATGTCGAATCTCAAGCATTAATCCTAAATCACAATAAGACTCTTAATTTGTCTTCATGTTTTCCTTCTTCTTGTAAGTTCAGAGCACCATCATCACGATGACCCCGCAAAAAGAAAAAAAAATAGCTGCAATGCCCAAATAATGACTTCTGGCAAGAAAAAAATAATTTTGCAATGCACTCCTATTATAATTGAACATACACGAACCTAAAAAACTACATCTTTTGCTTAAAATTTACATTCTTACAAACATTTTTTTGGAGGCTTGGATCCGCCGCTGTCGTCAACTACGTCAAGCCAATAATAGTTAACGAGCTTTTCCAGGAGAATCAACAGAGGAATGTAGATACTCTCCGTCATTTGTTTATATCCATCGACGTAGACAATTTTGCTCTTTTTTTGGATAATTTCGAGTGATGCACTTCACTTTCTTTCCGTTATAAGTTTCGCACAATATTTTTATTGTCCCATAAATAAAAATGAAATTTTCATTCAGTTTAATAAAAGTACATCAAATCTAGTAATAATATAATATTTAGACCATCCTCTTGTTATAGGTATATCCACTAATTTATTAGAAAAAACCTATAGTAATTCTCTTTTTGTCTTTTCACACATATCTAACTTAATTGAAATAACATTTTCCTTCTCCAAAGCATAAATCGTATATTGATTATAGATAAAATAAAGTAAAACGAAAGGTACTATTTTAAAAGCGCCATTAACTTTGTATGACAGAACTAACAAGGATATACTAACAAATCCTTATTTAAAAATCAAGTTATTTTCATTTATTTAAACTCTTATGAAACAATAAATATTGTACGATCTACATGAATGGTGTCGTTTATTATTGGTTATTGCAGAAAACCGGTTTCCAATAGACATTTCCATGGTTTCTCAAGATCATCCCTTACTAGAACCAGACGTTTTGCATTCCCTTTTTAGACGGTTACAAATTTTAAATAGCTGTGCACATTTACACCAGCAAAAACAAGTTGTAAATACTGATGACTCGGAAGAAGATGAGTGCTGTGCTTTATCAGATAATTGGACATATCAAAGTGATATAAAACGATGGTCTAGAACTAGTTACCAACCACCTATTCGTAAGTAGAAATTTATACGTTACTTATTTAATTTTAAAGTACCCGATCGATCAAGTAGTCAAGATCCCACATGTTCTCCTCTTCTTTAATGCATTGCTGGACTACTTTTCGCCAGTTCTCTGGTGTCACTTCCTTAATGGATTGATCAGACAGTAGCTTAACGTCTTGCTTTTTGAATGTCGTGTTGTCTTTGCAACAAATCCTTTCATTTGCGCCAACATAAGTTCTATAGCATTTATTTTGCAATGATACGGCGGTGTGCGCAGCACAGTTACACTATGTTTCTCTGCTATATCTTCCATGGCACATTTCAAATTATCTTCATATTCAATACTTTTAGTGGTTAACCAGTCAACAATGTATTGCTTTCTCCAAGATAAAGTTGGAGTCTTCGCTATGCGTCGAGAATCATAGCTTGCGTTATCTATAACTACTACTGAATCAGCCTGAAGGTATTTTATTATTTCACCAAAGTAGTCTTCAAAAACATCCGAATTCATGTGCGCGTGGTAATGTCCCATATGACACGACTGAAAGGTTAACAAACCTTCTTTTAAAATCCCTCTTCGCTTCCAATATGGACGATTATTACTCTCTTCCCATTACCTGAATGCACCTTAATACCCGTTGACAGGCCTTCCATGTAAGCTTGGCGAGCACTGGTTATATTTTAGTGTTACGACAATTTTGGTACTATATAACCTTCATTAATTCACGTCTTATCAAGATTAAAGATTGTCATCTGCTCTGCACTGCTTTATACTTTCGTCGCCAACAAACAATTTCATCGGTTTCCAGTAAAAGTGCTTTACGGTTATGCTTTTCTCAGACAAAATCCATGTTTTTAAAGTTGGCCGTAAAAGTTTTCTAGTTATCAAGGGAATACTGTAATCAAGGACTTTTACTGGTGTGCCTGGACTTTTCTTGGGAGGTTCCACTTGACCTGCTGTCTTTCTCCCTCGCAATAATTTAAAAACGGTGGGCTTTCCAACTTCAGTCATTCGGAAACATCGGTCGACAGTCTCTTGTACAGTAAAATTCGGGTAATCGCATTTTATGCAATCATGTACAGGGTGGCCAACTAAGCTAGGTAAGCGGTTTTATTTCTGAAACCATTCACCTTAGCCATTTGGGGAAAAAATATTTACAACAAATGCGGCCAAGAGAAATCACCGGGGTTTCTCTGCAATTTGCTAAGATTAGCTTCACTGAAAATGATCTTGTATCTTGTAGAAAAAAAGGCACTTTCCACTTCCGTGGTTGATAGGCCACGAATTGTATTCTGGATTCTAATCCACATATTGTCTCTGGTCATAGGCATAGTTTGGAAAACAATATCTTTTATTCATGTCCACAAATAAAAATCTAGGCAGGTAAAGTCAGGTGACCTTGCTGGCCAGGGAACCAAACTTCCTCTCCCTATCCATTGATCTGGATATGCCTGATTGGTGTTTTCTCGCACATGAATTGAAAAATGTGCTGGACAGTCGTCCAGCTGCATAAACATATTTTTCCTTATTGCAAGTGGTGCATCCTTCAATAAAACTGGCAATTCGTTTCTGAGAAACTCCTAAAAGAGATTACCAGTTAGGGCCTGATAAGAAGAATAGGGTCCAGTAATTGTACCCCTTTTACGCCACACCATGCATTGATACTCCAACGTTTTGATGGTGACCTTCTCGCATCCATAGGGGGTTCTCGGCAGACCAGTCGTCAGTCCAAAAAATGTGGGATAAAAATTATGGATTTTCATTGATCATGCCTATAAGCCAATGACAATAATCCAGTATTCGGTCATAATACTGTTCATTCAAGGCTTGGTGCAGAACTATATGGAAAGGATGTGACCTAAACGTAATAAGAACTCATATTAATAAGAAGTGAGATCAAGGAGAAACCATGTTTTTTTATTTAAAAATGATACAGCATTATAAAAAACTCACCTGTGCACTTTTAAAATATTTTGGTCAGTAGTTCGTGATATTCCCGAGTCAGACGACACTGTTCTGGTACTAACGTGCGGATTAAATTCATTATATGCCAAAATATTGTTAACATTTTCTTCGGTTGCGCCAATACGATGCCTCCGAAACACCGGTCGGCGAAAGCTTCCATTGGCACGTAACCGTTGCACCAACATAGGAAAAACTCTTATGCCGTATAGGCCAGGAGCACTACAGTTTGACATGGCTGTGTCATGACGTAGATTAGATATTGGTTGGAATTGCTCGGAAATCATCTAAGAAAAGAAAATATGAAGGTCCGTCAGCTGAAAAAGTTGTGCTATTTGCAGGAAAAATCATAAACTGCAAAAAAACGCACAAATCGCTCATGTTTCCGATATTTCTTAATATAACTCTTTAAATATGCAAGATAGAGAAAAAAAGTATACTTACGAATTTGTTCTTTATGAAATTCTCTACAAGATAGAATTGGTTTAAAATCGATATATTCAATTTTTTCGTTGAGAAATGGCGATAAATACAAAAAAAGTAGCTAAAAAACGAGGTTATTTTAAAGCATTTGTTTCGCAGATAAGAAATCATCCAATCACGGTATAAATTGGGATTTAAGAACCTTATTATAGTATAAAACAATATGCCAAAGGCCGATTCAATTGGCCCGATAGTTTTTACATGAATTAATTGTTAATTAATTTCCGCGAAAAAATTAACGTCATTTTTGCGTTCATGCCAGGCTTACATTTTTGAGTTGTAATAGGCGCCGACTTTTTTGCAACTACTTAGACCTCTAAACTATAATACACAATAGTTATAATGAACAATTTTTAAGTTTTTAATATTTTTTTACGCGATTTTGAAAGGTTGAATAATTTCTTCTTATAAATAATTAATTTTTGAAGTGAATTTGGATACCGAAGAAAAATACTCAAAGTACCTAAAAAAAGTTCTCGAAAAGACGCACCTTTAAAAAAAATGCGTTGTATTTGGCCGAATAGGTGCTGAGATCATAAACGTCAAAGATCGAGAGTGTTTGCGGTATAACTATTGATGTTGTAACAATAAAAAAATGCCAGCAGATAGATTTTTCCGAGAAGTTTTCGTATGTGCTTTGAGATATAACATCGCCCTTGTGTTTGAAGTAGGAAAAATAAAAAAAGTTGTAGGGGTAGCGTTTGGCGCGTCAAATCTGAGGGGAGTGGGGATAAAGCGCGAAACTTGAAATCGACGCTTCAAATCGAGCGCGGCGCAAAAAGTTGCTGTATCTCGGCTTCTATTGGGCCGATATTGATGATTTTTATTTAAATCGATGTAGCAAAATGAAATAAACTCATTTTTCAGAATGGCGTCTACCAATTATGACGATTTAAGCATCTACAGTAAGTACTTATAATTTGGCATTTTTTTATGTTGATAATAATCATTGATTATAATTATGTCCATGCTAGGATTGTGTTGTTCTTTGAAAATTCGTATAGTTAAAATAATTAGTAATCAAAATTATAGGTAGTACAATTAATTGTTATGTATATTAATGGTATATTTTATTTCATTAAAAGAACTACATACAATAAATAATGATATTTCGCTTTTTTGTTACAACATTATTGTATTATACTTTTTTACATAAATATATGATTTTATTTTATTTCAACTATACGAATTTGCAATTTACAAGACAATCCTAGCATGGACATAATTATAATCAATAATTATTATCAACATAAAAAAATGCCAAATTATAACTAGTTTCTGTAGATGCTTAAATTGTCATAATTGGTAGACGCCATTCTGAAAAATGAGTTTCTTCCATTTTGCTACATCGATTTAAAAAAAATCATCAATATCGGCCCAATAGAAGCCGAGATACAGCAACTTTTTGCGCCGCGCTCGATTTGAAGCGTCGATTTCAAGTTTCGCACTCTATCCCCACTCCCCTCAGATTTGACGCGCCGAACGCTACCGCTACACCTTTTTTTGATTTTTCCTACTTCAAGCACAAGGGCGATGTTATATCTCAAAGCACATACAAAACCTTCTCGGACAAATCTATCTGCTGGCATTTTTTTTATTGTGTCAACATTAATAGTTATACCGCAAACACTCTCTATCTTTGACGTTTATTATCTCAGCACCTATTCGGCCAAATTAAACGCATTTTTTTAAAAGGAGCGTGTTTCCGAGAACTTTTTTTAGGTACTTTGAGTATTTTTCTTCGGTATCCAAATTCGCTTCAAATATTAATTATTTATAAGACGAAATTTTTCAACTTTTCAAAATCGCGTAAAAAAATGATAAAAACTCAAAAATTGTTCATTATAACTATTGTGTATTATAGTTTAGAGGTCTAAGTAGTTGTAAAAAAATCGGCGCCTATTACAACTCAAAAATGTAAGCCTGGCATGAACTCAAAAATGACGTTAATTTTTTCGCGGAAATTAATTAACAATTAATTCATGTAAAAACTATCAGGCCAATTTAATCGGTCTTTGGCATATTGTTTTATACTATAATAAGGTTCTTAAATCCCAATTTATAACGTGGTTGGATGATTTCTTATCTGCGAAACAAATGCTTTAAAATAACCTCGTTCATTAGCAACTTTTTTTGCATTTCTCAACGAAAAAATTGAATATATCGATTTTAAACCAATTCTATCTTTTAGAGAATTTCATAAAGAACAAATTCGTAAGTATACTTTTTTTCTCTATCTTGCATATTTAAAGAGTTATATTAAGAAATATCGGAAAAAATGAGCGATTTTTACGGTTTTTTGCAGTTTATGATTTTTCCTGCAAATAGCACAACTTTTCCAGCTGGCGGATTTAAAGAGTTATATTAAGAAATATCGGAAAAAATGAGCGATTTTTACGGTTTTTTGCAGTTTATGATTTTTCCTGCAAATAGCACAACTTTTCCAGCTGGCGGACCTTCATATTTTCTTTTCTTAGATGATTTCCGAGCAATTCCAACCAATATCTAATCTACGTCACGACACAGTCATATTTCAAAGGTTTGGGGTCTAATTCTCCTGGACTAGTAATGATGGTGATTCGGATACATCACTACATACTTTGTTGCAGCAATTGAGGCAGGACATTATCCGCTTATTTTGTTCATATCAAACGAGTTGTTGATCTTTATAGATATACATTCTCTGTTGATTCAGATTTTTTTTATCAACTGTCATATTTTTGTATTGCTTTTTACCTAATAGCCGATTTTCGATACATTTTATGGATTTTTCCCATAGATTGATCATATAAATCTACTTTTTCTAGATTATAAGCCCAATATCTCAATATTTTTGACATGTCCTATTTTTTTATGAAAACTTGACTAACTTTTCATATCCAGGTATTTCTTCATAAAATGTGTATAAGTTCAAAATCTCTTCAAAGTTTATAATCTGAACAATTTATTTCAGAACAATCTAGTGATAACGTCCCAAAGGAATCTTCAATTGTAAATAATGAAATAGTGAATAAAAATGTAGTACTTCCAAATAAACCAGTGGCTGTTCAAAAAGAACCGTCACTAAAAAGAGGAAGCATAAAGTATAGGCAACGTAGAGAAGGGATAGTGGTATGTGAGAAAAATAATTTACTAGATAAACTTACACAGTTACAAGAATTGAAACTATCCAATTTGAGACACAATTCAGATTCAGAAGCAACACCCAGAACTTCAAGACGTTCTCGAACTCTGTCGCTGGATAAAACAGATACTTGGTCCACCACTAACATAAAAATCAATAGGTAAATCAAATTTATATAAAATTGAAGATTTATTTCCACTTCCCGGTTTTCCTAGTACTATTATTAAATATTCCACTTTTTTAGAATAATTTGGAATGACGGACCTTGCCGTGATGTAGTATTGCCAGATAAAGATGTTGAATTTGAAATAGAAGGGCCATATTTATATTCATTATGTGCATCTCAGTTGCAACTACTTCGTAAATTAGCTCTGTTGAAGTTGACAGCTCATATGGAAAAATACTGTCCCGCACATCGAACGGGATGGAACTGGGATTTACCAAAATTTTTAAAGAAAAATAAATCATTGCTTTATAGGGGTAAGTAAAATTAAAACATATTATCAACTTCCATTATTACTTATCATATAAAGTACCGGATTGTTATTGTTTTGTATTTCTAAGCTAAGGCAAATTTTGTTATGTCATCCGTCTGGACCGATATTACTCCAAAGATTGTAAACAATTTTTCTTCATATACGGCCGAAAGTACTGTTCGCTTGTGGTGCAGAAAGTAATTAATTCATGTACTGACACTGATACACATGACGGTAGGCATTTAGACATTACATAGGTACATCTATTTGGCACGCAGCACAATGCCATTGGTCAGATTCGAATTTAAAACCACAGTTCAAGTGCGAAGTAATCGGGACGCAAATATTGTTTTCAATCCAGTTTCTTAGATAACTATAGGAAGTTCAGTTCACATATAGCGTCATTTCGATCCGCGTAATTTCAATATTCCAAGTTGGGACTGTCTTCATTGTAGTGAAGTTCCCTCCTAAGAGATGGATCGAACACAAATTCGAATTCCATGGCTGTTTAATTTAATAACTGAAAATATATATGAAATTAACTGTCTCGACCCTTACTTCGTGGAATCTACTCATATTAGTGTTTTAAATGAAACTCACTGTTTCTAGCTAATTCCACAATGAAAATTGTTGACAATTCTAAAAAATTGACAACCAGATAAATCCCACTACGCAAAACATCTACTTGACACCAATCATTCATTGACACCTAACACAGAACTAGAAGTACTACATATTTGTGATAAGAAACAAGAACTGGATTTCCTTGAAGAGTTGGAAATTAGAAGACACTTAAGAAACCCATAATATGAAGTCGTCAATGAACAGATAAATCTAGGGAGTTCTGCACTATTAAACTGTCTTCTTAAGTGATAATTGTAAAGATCAGCAGATATAGTTTTCCTGGTTTACTATATCATTGCACAGTTATACTGATCTTAATTGGAAAAATGATATCCAGGATATCACCATAGGGCTAATAATATCTAAGCTTCAATATTTGTAATATCACATCTTCTTTTTTCTATTAACATATATTAAGTCAATCACAAGTTAGGTCACTTCTTGGTTTAGTCAAAAATAATTACTAAACATCAGGTAGGCATCAAATGAAATGTAACTTCTGTCATTCTGACGATGATATTGGTTGCGTTCAGAAAACATACCTTATAACTCAACTGTTGAGTGAGCGCTCATTGAGCAACGAATAGTTGACGTATGTCTTCTGAACGATCATTTTTTGGAAAGATCATAGATAATCTTTATTATAGATTGTATTGTCTTTGGAATAAATATTTGAGAAATTAAAATTATGGCTAGGGCTAGAAACAATTTAATTCTTGCATTATTAGATTATGGTGATCTAATAGATATTAACCAAAATATTATAGCCCATGTAGTAGAAAATTTACAGGAACCATTGCATGATTATAACGTGAGAAGACGTGGTATTCGAGAAAAAAACAGATATTAGTACGAAGAAATAATTCTAGCATACAATGATTCAGTTTTTGCGGAACATTTTAGGATGTCTGCAAGAGCTATAGACGTATTTAAATGTATCTGTTCGATTGAAGAGCTTGAATTAATTATTATTATTATTATAATTCGTGAACATTTTTGTATCTGTTATACTGTATGTAACATTATTATATGTATAAATCGCTTCATATTCATCACTCATGTTGTAATATTTTAATTAAATCATATATAACCCTACTAAATATAATCTTTGTTTTGTTTACTATTAATAAAGCCATGGATCTTTATATAAACATCACAATTTTCAACGTGTTGTGCTCACTGAGCGCAATTGACAACCGCTCTGAAAAATGGCGTCCGCTCACCAAACTTGTTGAGCTTCGTGCACTGATCAATGTGCGTTCACAGAACATTTACTCAACGGTTGTTCAACAGTTGTGTTTTCTGAACGCAACCATTGATTTATCGAAACAATTGTCAATTTTTTAGAATTTTCAACAATTTTCATTATATTGTGGAATTAGCTAGAAACAGTGAGTTTCATTTAAAACACTAATAAAAATATATATGTATATTAAATAAATGAAATGAATAACGTTTTAAAACTTAATATTTCAGATTATATCAATCTAATTCATACCTCATTGATATTAATACCAAATTATCAATCTAATTAATATTAATTTCAAAGATTAATGTCAATTAGTTATCATTTATAGTTAAATAAATAATTAAATTAATCAAAACTTACCTGATAAAAATAAGTAGATAGAAATGATGCAGCGTCACATGTGCACTGCCTCATTAACAAGGGTGTACTTGCGAAACGATGAAGATAGAAAAGACAGAAAGAAACCTTCGTCAAGTCCGATACCGATCAAGTTAGCTTGAGGGCATCCGATAGCTATCGGCGTCCCGTGGGAATTGTTCCAATACTCTCAATGTATTTCTGCTTATCCCATTGAAAACAATCTTTGCCTCCCGATTACTTTACAGCTCATGTGCACCAGGCCTAAACTTGCATTTGGCGATAATATCCAACCAATGTCGTTTTACGAGCCTTTATTTTCACAACCATCAACAAGCAGTGACATTGTAAACGAAAGCGAAGAAGTTATATCTCAACGAAATAATTCAGTCCCCACACATGATAATAATAAAGATGAAAGAAAACTTTTTCGTGCAACTGAAATGGTGACAATTTGGTACCAGCACTCCAAGCGTCAAAACGTTTTGGCAACGATTGTACCAAGTGAAGTCAAGTACAGGTTGGGAGAGTTTTTTGTGCACTGATGGAAGTTGATGGGCCGCTACAGGCAAAAGTCTAGTATCAAAGTGCAGCCTACGGGTTTAAGCTGAAGAAAAAAATGACATAACAAGGGGAAGCAAAAGAAGACCCTTAGGCCGTACAGTAAGTCGAGAACCTGCCTAGAAAAGAGTTAAAAAGAAGCACAATCTCTCACAAAATGTGGAAAGTCTTCAACTAAATTCAATTAAACATGCATCACCGCACTAAATATGTCACTAGTATTTATCTGTTTTCTATTGCTTTTCTTTTATACAATAAACATATTTGCACTTTCGTTTTTTGTATATATTTTTTAGCCCGGATAGCATCATGTACCTAACGTCGGTAATACATTCTACCTATTTTCCGCCAAATTAGTGTGTTTTTGCTGCAATTTTAGGTCGAATGTATGAAACTGTTCGACATTCCATACGCGCGTTTGGCACCGATTGACATTCTATATACACATTTCGCACTCGAACTGTGATTTGTTTTACATTCGAATCTGACCAATGGCATTGCGCTGCGTACCAAATATATGTATCTGAGGTCTAAATGCAGACGGTAGCTACCCAGCAATCGTCGATTATGATGCAGTAAACCTAAAATTTCTGCATTGGTAGAGACGCGCATACGCTCTACTATAGTGGGCCGAAATTAATAAATTCATGCACTGACACTGATACTCGAGACGGCAGCTAGTTAATCGCCACCGCTCATTCGATTCTTTCGTTCGGGTATGAAGGAAAATAGTATAAACTACACAAGCCGACAGTTTGAAAGCCCTGCACTGCGCGCCCGAATACACTTGGCGTGAATCTCAAACTTTCGGTCTTGTAATATACTGTATTATGTTCACTTACTCTTAATTATTAATTTGTAGACAGAAACATATTCGGTGTCCCATTAGCAGTAACATTCCAAAGATCTGGGAGGTTTTTGCCACGACAAATAGAAGAAGCCATGCACTGGCTTCAAGAAAATGCCTCGGATCAAGTAGGTATATTTAGAAAATCCGGAGTTAAATCAAGGATTCAAATGTTACGGAACAAAATTGAATATAATTCAATGATAGATTACAGCGAAGAACAATGTTACGATGTGGCTGACATGTTGAAACAATATTTTCGTGAGTTACCTGAAACATTGCTAACTGGAAAACTTTCTGAAACATTTGTTTTAATTTTTCAATGTAAGTATATTATTCCTATTTATAGTTTATAAAAACAAAGAAGAACTTGAATTATTTTTAACAGTATCAGCTGCTTTTAATGTGAAGATTTAATTTTATCAACATTTTTTTAGATATTCCTGGATTTTTACGGATGGAATCTGTCACATGTGCTCTTTTGTTGATGCCAGAGGAACATGTTCAAGTTTTACAGGCCCTATTACATTTTTTATTGAATATATCAAGTAGGTCGGAGTTGAATCAAATGAATGAATATAATTTGGCAATGTGTTTAGCACCTACGTTGTTCCATTCTGCGTCTCTGTCCAAACCTCAACAGTCTGGTGGAGTACCACATCCAAAGGAACTAGCAGAAAACAAAGCAGCGCAAGAATGCTTAATGTTTTTTCTCAAGTATTTACACACTCTTTTCAAGGTACGTAAATTATTATGTTTATTCGAGGTTAGCTGAAAAATTGATTTCAGATACCAAAAGATTTTATAAATCAGTGCAACTCCAGTGATATGAAAGAAATAAAACCAAAACTATTGACCGATATAGGTGATGACATAGGAGGTTGGAGAGAGTACTTAAACGAATGTCAAAGTAACCTATTAAAAGAGACGAAAGAGAAATCGCGGGGTTGGGTACAAATACCCCCACCTTCTCAAAATTCAAAAATACTAATATTTTATAAAAAAGTGGCTGATGGATTATCGCTAAGATTATGGAAGATTTCGGCAGAAATAGAAGCACCACCGTCAGAAGTCACACATAGAATTCTAAGAGAAAGACATTTGTGGGATTCTGATTTAATTTCAGCTAAAATAATTGCGCAACTAGATAGCCAAACTGAAATATTTCAGTACGTCAGGAAAAGTATAGTACCCGTACCTAATGAAGAATACTGCGTTATAAGAACATGGAAGTCAAAATTACCGAAAGACTCGTGTACTATCGTAGAAACTTCCGTTGAGTACCCAGGGACAATTCAAGTACCAAATACCATTAGAGGAATTGTATTGGCTTCTAGATATCTCATAGAACCTTGTGGATCTGGAAAATCAAGAATTATCCATTTTTCCAGGGTAGACACCATGTAAGTTTACATTGATATTAACTGAGCTTATTATTTCAAATGTTAAAACTGTATACTCTGTAGAATTTTCTGTCGTTACCGTGTTCATTTTCAAAAGTCACTTGTGAGAAATTCACGGAAAAACTGATTTCCGTCGTCATAATTTTCTTAAAGATATGCGGCAACATCGCGCTGTCATGTGGTTAGTTTTTGAAGAGCAGCATTAACAATCATACATTTGTATAATAAGAATGATATTTTGAATATTCTAAAGATATTAGTATAAATATTTTTAATTCATATAAATTAGTCGATATAAGAGATAATTAATTCAAATAATAATTTTAATTAGTGTAATGTCATGTAAACATTCTAGCTGCGTTGTTGCCGGATTTTCTTACACGTGGATAAGAGCTTCTCATTAGCTGATGTGTATTTGTGAGATTTAGTCAAATTACATACTCATTTTACTTTTAATAATTAGTTGGAAATACAATATCTAGTATTTTACATTTATGACTACTTATAAATACTAGAAAATATATTAGTACACATGCAACATTTCTCATAAAAGATAAGTTTAAAAAATTAATTAGATGTACTGCGGGATTTGACATACCTAGTATTCATCCTTAATTGAAATAAGTATTATACAATGGACGACAGAATACATCTCGCTTGGGCAATAACCCAAATTTATTGTTTTTCAGGGGAAGAAGTCCAGAATGGTACCACAAAAAGTATGGATATTTATGTGCAGTTTTTATCAAACATTTACAAAGTTCATTTTACCAAAATACAAATGGTCCAGAAAGCCAAGTATAAATACCAAAGATTCTTAGCTAATTTATTGTTTTTACATCACATGACAAAGTCACAATTTATATTTTTATAGCAAAATTTATAATAGTTTACATGGAACTCTATACATTATATATTATATATTTTTATAGATCGTAAATAAATAAATATGTACCGGGTGTATCTTAGAAAACATTTATAATACAACAAACAAATTTTAATCCATTTTGTTATCAATTACTTCAAAAAGGTGGGCTGATACTGTTTGTGTTATTTTGAGAGACTTTGTTAAATATATATGGTTTGTCCATTTTGTATGATACAATGTTCTGAGACACCCAGTACTTATTGTTACTCTTTAATTGTTTTATTCAATACCTCGCCTTTATATGATAACAACTTTCTCTAGTTCTTTATCCACAAGAAAATGTTTATCTATTCAGGGAAACAATATGTTGTTCAACCGTCATTGGTGGTAATGTCGGCAAGTAAGCAGCGTTAACAGAAACGGTTGTATTAACCAAAATTTCAATTCCATATAAAATTGTTAATAATCCTTTTTCAGTAACTAATAAAAGATACGACGCTGGTAGGTTAGTTAAGGGAAATTAATCATTTGAAAACCCCGCTTAAATGGATTGTGGACGTGCTTTTTCTTTCTAATTTGTCATTTCTCTTCAATAAACTTCATCTGTCATTTAATTTGCTACAGTAGGGTTCCAGTTACAAATGAAACTTTGTGTGCGCAAACGCTAAAAATGATAAATAAAACTCACAGTGAATTTACTTTATTATGAACACATTCAACTGAGTGATGCATTTAGCATCCTTAAAGTAAACCAGCTTTCATTCAATACCATCTGTTTCATTTATTGTGACGACAAGAGTAGATTAACGACAGCATTATGGAACGCGATATTGTGGGTAGAAGAAGGGTTCATAGAGTTAAGTTAAGTACCTGTGAAATTACAAGGGCTGTCGTATTATTCGCTGAGCTCCGTATCCAGTTCGACAGAGAAGGACGAATGCCCGATAAGACTGGATTTTGAGATCTTGTGCAGTACGAGACCGCACACTTACGTCGACAGCGCTCCAAAATCGTCTAGTTCTAACGACTAGAACACGAATTTCGGACCATTCCATACGAAATAGACTCTACGAAGCTGATTTGCGTTCAAGAAGACTTGGATTAACCCTCACATCGAAGTGCTCGACGTTTATTCGGACAGCGTCATCAAAATTGCACAAGAGAGCTGTGGTACTCCACTCATGTTTTTCGATTAGTCCAGATTTAGTCTCCGCTTTGGAGAACGTAGCCTAGAGTCTACTGTACAAGAAGTTGTTTTGGAGGACGGTCTATTATGATATGGGCGGGCATAACTTTGACTGCGTGCACGGACCTCATAGTAATTAGAGGTGGACCTCTAACAGCGACGAGGTATAGGGACCAGGTCCTAGAATTTACTGCAGTACCATTTGCCGATAACATGGGCCGAGATTTTATTTTTCAACATGACAATGCGAGTCCCCATGCCACCAGGTAAGGTTGCGGAGTACATCAATAAGCAACATATTGAGGTAATGGAATGGCCAGCCAACAGTCCCGATTTAAATCCCATAGAGCACATTTGGGACACTCTTGGGCGAATATTACAACAGCGTCTACCCATTTAATACCTTGCTGCTCTGGAAAATCGTTTGATTGAAGAGTGGGAGGCTTAGCCTCAACATATCATCGCAGAATTAATAGAGAGCATGAGTCAACGATGTGATGAGGTGGTTCGAACAAGAGGAGCAGAACACACTAGAGTAGTATTGACAAAAATGGACCATCTAAAAGATTTTTTTAAAGAAAGCTTATATAATTTATCCAGGAACTAACCTTCCGTGACTGGCGCGCGGACTCACATTCCGCAACCAAATATTTTCGTACTGCATTTTAATTTCCTCTGTGCCACCATCCCGCCGCACCCTGTATTCCTTGAGCTTACTGTGGTGGTCATCAGTGTATCGTGAGCGGCACAGAAGTGCAGTCGTTTAGATTTGGTACCTGAATGCGGACTAAGAATCCGCTGCCAGTAAAAATTACTTAAATATTCTACGGATTAAAATTTGCAAGTTTTGTAGTTTTTTCTTCGTATTCCATGAAAGGTGAGAAATATTATTCTGAAAATTGTTACTTTTACTGAATAATGATTACTTTACTAGATGGCATCATATGAAAAAGAGCAAGAACGATTACAACGACTAATGAAGATATAGTTACTGAAGACGACCCAAACGACTCCGACGAAGACAGTGAAGAGGATATTTTAGAAACGCATGAAATAGATTCTAATTCGGAGGAAGAGATTGAGGATGGTGACGTTGAAACAATGTCCTCAGGAGTACCGTACTTCATCGGAAAAGATGGGAAAACTAAGTGGGCAAAACACGCTCCTCCCACATCACGGACTAGGGCTGTAAACATGATCACTCGTATGCCAGGTGCTAAAGCAGCTGTACAAAATTTGAAGACATCTCTAGATATTTGGAAATACTTTTTCAATAACGAAATGCTAAGTACAATAGTAGAGTATACCAATATGCATGTTCGAAGTAAAAAGGATAATTATACCCATGAAAGAAATACCAAGGAAACCGACGTAAATGAAATGCAGCCTCTAATTGGACTACTCTATTTGGCGGGAGTAATCAAATCTAGCCGCCTGAATGCTGATGAATTGTGGAACAACAGCGGGACAGGTGTTAAGCAATTCCGTCTGACAATGTCAATGACCCGTTTTAAGTTTTTACTTCAACATATTAGATTTGATGATCTCAATTCTCGATCAGAAAGAAGGAAAATTGATAAATTATGCCCGATTCAAGAAATTTTTGACGCATTTGTTGCCAACTGCAAATCTGCGTACACTCCATATCAAAATGTTACAATTAACGAAAAGTTAGAAGCGTTTCGGGGTAGATGCGGCTTCCGCCAATATATTCCGAGCAAACCTAATAAATACGGGCTAAAAATATATGCTCTAGTTGATTCAAAGACAGTTTATACTACCAATTTAGAAGTGTATACTGGTAAACAACCCACTGGTCCATACGCTTTGGATAATTCAGGTTTAGCAAGAATGGTTGAGCCTATTAGGAATACCAAACGAAACGTAACATGCGATAATTGGTTTTAGAGCATTCCATTGGTACGTACCCTATTGAGAGATTTTAATCTTACGTACTTAGGAACCATTCGTAAAAATAAACCTGAATTACCGATTGAACTATCTAATCCACAATGTCGACCTATAGGATCGAGCATGTTTGCCTACGATAAAGATATAACATTAGTGTCATATATTCCCAAACGGAAGAGAAATGTAATTCTGGTTTCAAGCCTTCATCATGATGGTGAGATCGATACAATTACAGGGAAACCTGAGATGATTGTTGATTACAACAACACTAAAGGCGGAGTTGACACTTTGGACAAAATGTGTGCTGCTTATGACTGCGTCCGAAACACATCAAGATGGCCTATGGTTATTTTTTACTCTATGCTAAATATGGCTGGAGTGAATTCCTTGGTGTTGTTTTATCTGCAAAATTCTGATAAAATAGCTAGGAGGTTATTTTTGCATAAACTATTAGCCACGTTTCCGTGCTATGCTGAAGAATATTCCAAAAACGATAACACTACGAATCAAAGAAATGTTTGAGATACAAGATCCTACTCCCACTCACCAGCCTGAGAATTCCAGAGGCCGATGCAGTTACTGCGACCGAAAGAAAAATCTACCAAGGCGGTTTTCCTGTAAAATAAACGGTTTTAAGGATTAAAACTAACTTTTCCGCATCTGTGGCCCTGAACAATATTCTATCATAAAATTGTTACTTGTATACACTTCGGGAGATGTATCGTGCTAACAAACCGAAATTTCTCCAAAAATAACCAAAAATTCAGTATATCTGGATTTATAGGACCCGCTGTACTCGCTCCAGTCAACTGAAAATCAATAGGGTACATCTGTGAGACACCTTGAACAATATTCAATCATAAAATTGATCAATCGTATACTCTCTGGAGGCTGTATCGTGCTAACAAACTGAAAATTCTCCAAAAATGACAAAAATTTGGTACTTCAAGTACCATAGAGTACCCGTTGTACTGGCTTTAGTGAGCTGAATATCAATAGAGTTCACCTTTAAGACGCCCTTAATAATATCCAATCATAAAATTGGTCACTTGTATATACTCCGGAGGCTGTATCGTGCTAACAAACTGAAACTTCTCCAAAAAAGACAAAAATATCGTACTTAAAGTACTGTAACACCTGTTGTATTGGCTCTGGTCAGCTAAAAATCAATAGGGTTCATCAGTGAGATGCCCTGAATAATATTCAATCATAAAATTGGTGACTTGTTGAACACCGGAGGCTGTATCGTGCTAACAAACTGATATTTCTCAAAAAATGACAAAATATTGTACTTCAAGTACCATAGCACCCGTTGTACTGGCTCTGGTGAGCTGAAAATCAATAGAGATCATCTGTGACATGTCCTTAACAATATTAAATCATAAAATTGCTGACTTATTGCACTCCGAAGACTGTATCGTGCTAACAAGACATGTAAGGAAAACTGGCCGACGACAACGACGACGACGACGACGACATACACCCAGGATTTTTTTTCTAAAAACCGTTTTTTCGTGTTGTTGTTGATGGAAAACGTAAAAATAACTCAAAAAAAAAATTTCAAAATTCCAACTTTTTTTGGGGTAAACCAATACTTTTCTCGCATATAGAAAGATTGGGCGGAAAAGTAAAATGTACCAAGTTTATGTGCCTTGAACATTTAACTTGTGTTGTACAGAATGTTATTCTGATAATATGTCTTAAATACTTTGTATGTTTGTTAGGATATGATAATTATATTTTTGTCGATGTCGATGCTTTGTAATAATGAAATGAATGAAAGAATGAATGTAAAATGAAATATAATCATTTAAAATGTTTTTTATGGAAAAAAAGAGTACTATATTTCACCATTTCGGGGACTCTCAGTCCGCCGCCACTATCTATGCTCAGAAACAAAGCGCCAGTCACGGAAGGTTAATCATTTGTTAACAAAAGCAGTTTACCTAATTACAGCAATAATTAAAAAAAAATACATATATGTAAATGTTTGCAAAAAATTTTTAGAAAAATCATGAGGGGCAATATGGGCTTATGGGGGCAATATGGGCTATCTACATCTTTAATGTTTATCCAAATAATTATGGAAAATATCAATAATAAAAAGGATCTTAAAGTATTCATGTGGTAATTATTAAATGAAATACAAGTTGACAAACAACATTCACATACAAAATCGTTCTTTTTAAGGCCAGAGCAGTCCCTGTGTGTTCATAATTTGTAAGAAGCACACTGTATCCATTATTCACCCTCAAGATCATCAGAAAATAGTGATTCACAAAACAAACGCTGTGCATCATCTTTATTTGTTCGATCTGGACTTCTATCATCATCAAAACTACCGCGTATACTGTAATCAATAATTTCATCAGACGAGCTGCCCTCTTTTTCAGCTTTTTTTTATTGTTTTTCTGCATATGTGGATGAAACCGATTTTCCTTTTTTCGTTACTCCCATTGTTCTTTTTGCTTGATCCCTTTTTGCACTTTCTTTCTTCTACTCTTTCCTCATTTGTTCCTCTAACTTTGTTTTATATGGAGGCTAATTATCGCCGCTTTACTAGGTTTTCTGTCCCTTTGTCCTTTTCTTTGTGGTTTCACAGGAATGGGTGATATTTGATAAGGTCTCACAAATGAGTAGTTCACTGGAGCAGATGAAGGACCGGACAAAGGTGACAACTCATGTCGGGTAGAAATATGAGCAGTAGTTTGTTTAGTTGGTGGCTGAATGGAAATAGTACGTAAGGCACAGGATAGGGGAGGAGAAAATTTATCAGTAGAGGGAACTTATGACAAATTTATGGATGCAGTGCACGTTTCGGATTTAACTTTTGGTTTTTGTATAGTTTCTTCGGAAATAGTTTCATCTGAAGCCATAAAGTCGTGATCTCGAAATGTATTTCTATTGAAGGGATAAATTTCTGTACAATGGACACTATTAACTGCAATTTCTCTGTTTCATACTCGTAAGTAGGCTCGCCCAAATAACTCCGCCATTTCAAAATGTGTAACAGGTCTTGCTTAAGTTTTTACCCTACAACGTATTTCTTTAGAAAGCTATTTTTTTTAAGGTCCCATAAACGTTTCGATTTTTTGTATGTCCATCCAATATTAATAGGACAGGACTTTCAGCGGTGGGCTTAACAAAGGCCAAAAATGATGAAACTATATCGTAAACAAGTTACTTTGAACCCACCTCGATGGATGACAAGCATGTATGGAACCTGGTGGAGCTCCTCGCATCAACTGGGGATTACTTCTCTTTCGTGGAAAGATGAATATTGGAGGTACAAATTGTCCACCTACACTCATTCAAGTTATCACTGTGATGAGTAATCCACTTTCTGCAGATGTTAGTGCTCCTATTTGCCTTTTTCCTGTCAAACTTAACACTTGCAGCATTTTTGATGGCACTACGGTAATTCCAGTCTCATCTACATTAAAAATTCGACTTGTAGAAAAGTTATTTGCATCGATAGACCGTTTGAAGGAGGTCATAAAAGTAGTTGACGTTTTCTCTGTTAAAACCTTTTGTTCTAGAGAAAGATGTGCCTGTGGGGCGTCGAAAAGTGAGCTCTGGATGATGCTTGAGAGACAAGCGAAGCCAATCTTTTACTTCTTCTTTATTTTCTTTTGAAAATGGGACATTGATATTGATTCTCATGGTTATTTGAAAAGCTAATGTCTTTATATCACGCCCAGTCAAGCCAAAATATGTACCCTCCAGTTTTGGGTGCATTAAAAGTTTTTGAACCCTTCAAAAATCCCTTATTACCATTTTTAACAGTAATAATTGCGTCTTTATCCCATTTTTGCCTAGATTTGGTTGAACGCGGCATTGTTCTGTAGCGACAAAGTAATGTTTAAATATGGACCACTGGGCTATATGTTACTACTATAAAGTAGTCCATTTTGTAAACATTTTAATTTATTGTCAACAGAAGCGTTTTCTTGTATGCTTTTTAAAATGAAATATACAGTATTTCTCAAATGTCTCCTCCCCCCTCTTTTCGTTTGAACGGTCATACTTAGACTAATGAAATTTGGAGCGTGAAAATGAACTATTGTAAGCTTCTCTACTAGTGGTAACAGGTGACTAATAGGCATCGGTGACGTCATCGGGCAACTGAAACCAATAATATTAAATGGGACCTTATGGCAAGTCACAAACCTCGTTTGAAAGATATTTAGAATAAATATTCAATCATACTCATTTTTTTTTGGATTTACGATGTTTTTGATGATTAAAATAAACAAACACTAAAATTTTGAGTTTGGCTTTTAATTAATAAAGATTCAAAAGTCCGCTCATGGTTAATTATCAAAAAAGTTGAAGTTTTTTAACTGACGTTTTTACATGCGATAATTTCTTGAATTTTTAGTTTAGTTGTTGTTTAACGAGACTTTTAAGTATCTACTTAAATTTTGTACACGGCAGTAAAAGAATTAAGAGAGGAATTTTAAATGGTTTAGGAACAATATTCAAAAGCATATCTGGTAACTTAGATGCAGAAGATGGCAAACGTTACGATGATGCCATTGATTTATTAAGTTCAAATCAAAAAGATATAGCAAATACTTTGAACAAACAAATATCATTAACCAGTCAAATTATAGACGATTATAACAGTAGTATCTCACTAATAAAACAAAATCAAGAAGAGATAACAGGAAAACTAAATGAGCGCTAAGTTCTGAACTTGAAAAATTTGTTAATGATTTTTCCTCTTATTTCCTAGCAAAAAATACTCTTGATCAAATACAAGCAGCACTTAAAATCTTAATAGAAATACTAAATAATATTGGAAATTCTATTGCATTTGCAAAATTAAGAACGTTGCATTATAGTGTTCTAAAGTTTGGACATATAGAATTTATAGTTGAAACATTACTCAAATATTATCCAATTAATACCCTAATCTTTGGCAGTGATTTTCAAAATTTATTTAAATACTATAACATTTTAACCGTTGATTCTTATTACTCTAAAGACATAATTGTTTTCGTTATTCACTTTCCCTTAGTTGAACTCTAAATTTACACTTATTTTCACATGTATTCTATTCCCACAAAAAATATCACGGTCCTTATCCCACCTAAGCCTTTACTACTTCCTGAAATAAAGATCGAAAACGAAGGAATAATTCACTCTGGAAAAATCAAAATTAGAGACATTTCCTTAGACAAAGTTCACCAACTCATAAAAGAAGAAAATTGAATGGAAGAAGTTAGTTTGAGAAACATCCCACACAACTACGCCTATGCTTGGTCTACACCCCTCTACATCGTAATTGCGATCGCACTTCTTGTTGGTGTTTTCAAATGGAAGTCGAGATGTAAACGCCAACCCACAACAAAAATAGTCAATGAAGTCACAGCTGATCCAAAACCAAAACCGAGAATTTTTCAAGAAGAAAAAGATGGTTTCTGGTACTGCAACGACCGTTGGTGCAATCTCAGCACATTCAACATATAAATACGATGGTGAATATATTTAATTCGGTCTGCATATTATTTTTTATCTACACATCCTGTTTGTACAATTTATATATTTTACTGTTACAT
Source organism: Galeruca laticollis (assembly GCA_963921935.1). NCBI lineage: Eukaryota > Metazoa > Arthropoda > Insecta > Coleoptera > Chrysomelidae > Galeruca > Galeruca laticollis. The sequence goes on from OY998180.1 coordinate 202,037,623, forward strand.
ATTTTTGAAAGTCGATATTTTGTATTTTTAAGTGAATAAAAGTTTTTAAAAACAAAGTTCGTGTAACGAAACATACCTATATTTCGCATCATTGTTGTGTCTACCTTAATATCTCTTTTTTGCAAGATTTGATTTACGTTGTTAATATTGTCGTATTTAAGTGTTTTTTATTAAACGTTACATAAAATTACGACTAGTCCTTCTTTCCAAAAACCTAATCGAAGAAAATAACAACAACAATCTTTGGTGTATCGGTGAACGACACATAACAGTCCACTCCACTAATCTAGTTCATCTAAACCATTGGTTCCCAACAGGGGCGATACCGCCCCCCTGTGGGCGCTGCAGCCTTTGAGGGGGGTGGTAGCGTATTCAGAAGCAAATAATAAGCAGTCAAGAGGAATGGTGAAATAAACATGATTTTATAAGGGTTAATGAGCAGTTTTAAATTAGCATTACTAATAATATTAATAATTATAATAATTTCTTTTAGTTCAGAATAGAAGTATATGACTTGTCCTCGCACGTTGATAAGCGAACGCGCGATGTTCATATGTTTCGACATGTTCGCACACAGACAAGTTGAATCATGCACGAAATGAAACGTATAAAAGCAACAGCTCTACGAATTTTTTGTTAGTTAGTTGTATGTGCTTGGCCGCGATATATAGTCGTGAATCATAAGCTCTGCCGCAGTAAATAATCGTGAGTGGTGTGTCATTTTATAAGCATTACTATCTATAAATCTATTGAGAATTTAATTTTTGTATGAAAATGGCTGAATCTACTTCTAAATTAAAAAATAAATGCCGCAATACAGTATTGAATATTTAAAATATGGATTTGCGGAATTTTCTACAAACAAATCATTACCTATGTGTTTAATTTGCCGAAAAGTTTTTTCAAATGAAGCTATGAAACCTTCTAGGCTACAAAAGCATTTGCATAAAATGCATCCTGATAAGAAGAACAAAGATATATTCTATTTTCAAGAACTCAAACCTTTTTGCATCGTCTTCTAAACGAGACGATGATGGGCTACGAGCCTCATATAACGTTTCATTGTTAATCGCAAAGTTAGGAAAACCACATACCATTGGCGAGGAATTAATTTTGGCGGCAGTCGAAAAGATATTAAAAACTGTTCTCCATCATAAGACACCATTTGATATCATTAAAAAAATTCCTCTCAGTAATAATTCAGTGCAAAGAAGAATAGATGAAATGGCAAATGACGTTGAAATATCATTATGCGATTACCTAAAGACTTGCAAATTTTCCATTCAACTCGATGAATCAACTCTACCAAGTAACGAAGCTCTACTCTTATCATACGTACGATTTATAACAGAAGAAAAAATTCATCAAGAGTTATTATTTGCTAAGAATTTGGAATCTGATACAAAGGGACATTCTATATTTAATATCATGCAAGCATTTTTTCAAGAGAAAGAAATTCCTATTAGCAATATTTTGTCTGCTACTACTGATGGTGCTCTAGCAATGACCGGGCGTCATAAGGGTTTTATAGCACATTTGAGAAAAGCAGTGCCAAATGTACTCGCTGTACATTGTATTATTCACCGTCAGTATTTGGTTGCAAAAAAATTAAATGAACGTCTGCATGCGTCCCTCAATACCGTTATTAAAGCAATCAATATCATTAGAAGCAATTCATTGAATGACCGTTTGTTTCATAAGCTTTGCAATGAAAATGATGAAGACTACAATCGCTTGCTGCTGCACACAGAAGTACGTTGGCTCTCTAAAGGTGTTTGTCTGAATCGTTTTTTCAATCTATTTGACTCAGTGTTGGAATTTCTTGAAGAAAACGAACAATTGCGCGAAAACCTGATTACGTCAAAAAATGACATCGCTTATTTGACGGACCTGTTTAAAGTATTTAATCAAGTTAATCTACAATTGCAATGTGATGATTTAAATTGAATTAAAACTAAAAACGTCATAGCTGCTTTTGCAGGAAAACTTCTTATATTCAAAAGAAATCTTGGTAGAGGTGAGTACAACCATTTTCCCACATTATCAACAGTGTCTGCAAAACCGGAAAATTTACTTACTTACTGCCACCACTTGGAAGTTCTTCATGTTGATTTTACAGAACGTTTCCAAGATATTTTAAACATGGAAATACCAAGTTGGGTTATAGATCCTTTCGCAAACACAGATACTGAAGGCTCATCAAATTTGGAATAGGAGCTATTAGAACTCACAACTAACGAAGAACTGAAAGTGTCGGGTAGCGAAGACGGGCAGTAAGCTAAGTGGACTGTATTATTTTTTGGTTAGGTGGTTGTTGACGTTTCAGTGCACTATCCTGTCTCCGCTGACCACGAAAGGTTGAACAATACCAATAAAAAGTCAGTTTAATTTCAACTGATCTTTAATGATACCACTTAGATAGTAGAAAGACCATATAAGACAAAATAAATAAATATGTGAAAAATTATCCACAAAAATTGTTCTTGCCAATATTTGGCAACACTGTGATTTTGGCGATTAACATGAAATAATTATCACACTAAAATAAAAAATATATCATAAACCTGATGAACGTTTTAATACAGAGCAGGGAGAATTAACAACGTGCGAGTGATGCAATTGTGATTGGATGTAGAGCGACTAAAAACTGAACTAAACACTAAATTTGAACATCGGGTGGTCACAGCGTGTAGATACACATACATTCGGTGTGCTACCGACGAAAGTTACTACTGTTCTTTGTTTTAAAATGAAATCGCGCGCGCAGAGATTTGTTACTGCTAGACACCCAGCGACATCTACGCCAATACATATGTACAGGGTGTCTCGAAATACATAATTAGAACAGTTGGAATTAGTGTAAATTCCAACAGAAAGTAAAATTCAAACGTGGATATCAAGAGTTCTGGCTTCAAAAACCAATACCTGTTCTTTATCCTGGATTGTGGATAATAGTACAGAAGTTGTTAATTGCATTTCCTTCGTCCTATAAGGCTGAGCGTGCATTCAGTGCAGTAACTGATTTGCTGTCAAAGAATGGGAACAGCTACACATCACTGAACGTGGCGATCTGCGATTGATGTTAACGAAATTGGAACCCGATATTAAGAAACTGGTAACACTCCACCAGCCTCTCAACCGTCTCATTGATTTTTTCTTTATTATTCATTTTGTATTTCTTATTGTATTGCATTTCTTATTTCTATTGTGATTGTATTTCTTATTGATTCTGTGTTTATATTTAAAAGTTTAATAAACAATTTTATTGTACATTTGGTAGTCGTTTAATAAATTTCTACTTCATCATTCCTCTAAAATAAAATTTAGACATTAACTGAAATTAAAGCTAAATACAGATCAATTGGGACGGTACAGATGATATTCAAATAAAATTAACTACTTTGGACTAACCAGCGACTGGGGGGGGGGGCGTTGAAATTTTTGTTCTCTTCTATAGGGGGCGGTGGTCCAGAAAAGGTTGGGAACCACTGATCTAAACCACACTGAAACTGAAAGGTGTAGGTCAGTGTGCGCGTAGTAGACAAGCCAAATGATGATACCACGCCGGTTTGTCGAATAATCCTTTCCGCTAGGTGGAGAGCCATATTTGCCCACTTTACTCTATTAGTTTTTAAATTTGTGATTTTTCTTTCAGTTGTAATAATTGGTTTTGAATTCTTTGTAATTTATATTTCTACATTTTTAATTTTATTCTTGTAGGCCCATCTTGTAGCTATTAACAGTTTGAATTGATTCTGTCTAAAATAAAAATTCAAATATTAAGAAGTCTCTCCTTATTAATTTTGATTAGTTTGCGTCATTCAAGTCTGAGAGAGATAGCCGCTGAATCAATTAAACTATTATTTGGTCACCATCTCACAAAGTTATTATTGTGACCGAATTTTTGAAAAAAACTCGATCGAAAAACCACTATATTCACTGATATGACAGCGACTAACTTCTTTCCTCATCCAAAACTTAAATTACTACTCCTCGAACTCCGTTTTCAGTCGATAGAAGATATAAAACAAAATTCGGGGCCAGTGATGAAGTCGATTTGAAAAATGTTTTTTAAATAGATTATTTCTTTCCCGGTAAGTGATCGTTCATTTTGAATTTAGTAGTTTATCAATAATAAAAGGATATATGGTTGTTGTCGCATATGCTTGGGTTCGATAGTTGTAAAAATAAGTAAACTTGAAAAATATAAAAAATCGTTTAATAAAAGATTAACATAACTTAAATATATTTTTTGTTTCATATTTTTGTACTAATTTAATAATAAATTCTAAAAAATTCTGCATTTGATTCCATAAAACATCTCTAATCATCGTTAACATTCATAATGTGGGTTTAATAACTAACAATAGACAATAAAAAAAGTAGCAAATATAAAAATACAATTTAATGGAATTATATAACGTACAAATCGTCCCAAAATATAGTACCGCATATTAGGGGCCAATATAATGCAATATTCAAATCATCTAACAAATTCGGGACAAACTATAATAATTTTTTAATGAGGTAAGAAAGCCGCTTGTTCTTTGAGATAGATATTCGACCAATTATCTTGTTCTTAATAATGGATCTAAAAAAGATAACACGTAACTATTGTTGGTTCGTTTGGAAGCCATTTTTAATTTTCATTACTAATATGCAAAAAGAAATAACAGTTTGAAAGTAAAAAATTTCTGTGCGTCAAAAAATGCCTTTTGATTCTACGACAAGTAAATACCTACTAAATATTTGATTACTTTCACTATATAAATAAAAAAGTAAAGGTGAACTTATAGTCTTATAGCAATTTGATAAAAACTTTTGAAGTCACGTCATGAAAGGTTTAAGTCTGATGACCCGTGAAACCGAAATATGGTTTCTTTTTCAGCTCCATCTTAATGCACATGTGCATATCGTTTGTCTACGTGGTAGTTTTGTATAATTTATAAAGAAGTATGCCTCTCTAGAAAACAAGAAAAAATGTAATAAATAGATCATCGTATTTTATTAATGCCTCAAAGGAAGACATGATAATCAAGGATCACGCAAGTATTTTTCCAAAAACGCCTAAAACTTGAAAAAACTAAACTGAAATATTTTTTGGAAAATCTTTCCTTTCATAGATATGTACTAATTATTATTAAAAATATTTTAGACAATTGACTATAATAAATGACGTCGTATTGAGGCATAATATTAATATTGAGATGGTTAGTAGTAAACTGGACTTGTTCTTGATTGCACAAAGTAGGAAAATTCCAAAAACATTCAACTAAAGCTGAATATTTTTGGGAAATTCTTTTAATGATCATTAAGATCAATGCATTGCCCATTACGATATTTTATTTTGAAACGCCTGTATATCTAATATAATTTAAATTCTAACAGTTTCTATAAACTACTAAAATATTTTTAACGATTTTAGGAGTTAATGAATCGTGATGAACAACTATAGTATACTATAACCGTAAGAGCATCAAGTAGGTAGTTTAAACCGTAAACAAAATCACAAATTTATTGCCCTAATTTACAAAACTACAAGTCTGTTAGGAATATTTACCATAACCGTTCTCAAGTCTTCAATTTATTGTTACGGTGATCTAACTACAATTTGCTCTTAAATTTCGTTAGTAGTTTAAAATAATATGATCTATAATGGTATATACAATAGGCTGTTGAAACGATTGTTTATAATCTGTTCGATGTCAGTAGAATAATTCAATAAAAGGGAGCTGACGAGAGAATTAAAATACATAACTCCAAGATTTGTGGTAAAACAAACAATTAACAACAAAACTGTCAAAAATTAGTAGAAAGCATGTAAAGCATGTAAAGTCACTAACCTTGTTTTTGTAACTATCAAACCTATAGTATAACAACGCTGTAAAGAGTTAGGTCCCTCGTCCACGGAGCAACTGATTTCTGATTTAATACTTTCATCATTTGCCAGTTTGCTGTGCGTCCCTGCATGTTGATTCAAATCATATCGTACCAGTCACGAATCAATAGTATGTACTTGTAAGTGATTAGTCGCCAAGAGACTGGCATTTTCGATCGCCGAATGATTTTTTCCAAAGAAAAAAAATAAATGAACAAAGTTTGAACGTAAAATTTGTCTAGGAAGTTGAAAAATTTAATTTACTTGTTTGTACAATTAAAATTGGTAAAAAATAATCTACAGTTTACTTAGTAGTTTCGGGTCTATATGGCCAGTATTATTTTATCCAAAACTGAGCGTTGTAGGTATTCGCCATATTGTCGCCCTTGACCCCCAGGTCATACACTTGCCCAATGCAGGCAAAATATTAGACTTAACACGTAAGTCATATAGACTAATAAGCATATCTTCATTTCTGCTTAAAACAATAGAAATGCTTCTGGATAGGTATATTAGGAACGAAATGCTAAAAAGCTAACCCGCTAAGTAACCGTCAATATTATGCTTACCAACCAGGTAGATCGACAGATTCCGCGCTGGGCGATCTAAACGGGCTGGTCTCACAGTCAATAGAAGACAAGGAGATGGCAATGGCCACATATTTGGATATCGAGGGAGCATTCAACAATGTACTACCAGCTCATTGATTAACGCAATGAGTAGATGGGGACACCTACTGTAATATGCACATGGATAGAGGCTAACCTGGAAAAGGGGATAGTAGAATCCGTTCTTGGTCAAGCCACCATCAGAGCTAGAGCCGGTGGAGGAATATCCACGGTAGATTTTTACTGCCTAGAGGATACACAGACGACATAGCAATTGTTGTCAGAAGAAAGTTTGCAGGGGTGGTGTCTGGAAGAATGCAGGCAGTCTTATGTTTGTTAACAACTGGTGTAAACAATAGGGACTTAAATTCAATGCTCAGAAAATACATTTCCTCAATTTCACCAAACAAACAGGACTGCAATGTCTAAAACCACTAGAGCTAGGCTAGGCTATAAATAAAATACCTTGGGGTACACTTCGATCATATTCTTACATGGAACACTCACATATTGAACTCCTATATCATTGGGTAGGTGCAGAAGAATGGTAATCTACGGGTCGGTAGTGTGGTGGGCAAATACGCAGCGAAGGAAGATTATAAGACTAATAAGTAAGGTAGCTATAAGAACAGCTGCTATAGAAGTCTTGCTTAATCTACTGCCTTTTCATACAAGGCGAGGCCAGGTCTGTAATACATAATCAACAGCACATAAGCCAGACGCATATTGCGGATTATTGGAACCTAATCGCGGAGCTGTAATCGGATAATATAATGGTGCAACAGTCACAAGATATAGCTTAAGTAACAAATTCAAAATAATTATACCAGGTAAGGTAGACTGGAATGGAGGTGGACCCATACAGGCGGAAGCTACATGGTACCCGGACGGACCAAAGACGTCGGAAGACATAGGAGCAGGAGTAGTGGGACTAAAGCATGACATATTTTCCCAGGTAGCCTAACAAAAGACGCCATTATTTTCCAGGAGGAAATGACGGCGTTCCACTATTATGTGGAAGAAATCAAAAGGCAGGAAAGACATATCGTTCAATTGCTAGCTTCACAGACAGCCAAGCAGCGCTAAAGGCACTCGATTCTGTGTGTGCTCTAAACACGCTGAGTGATCGTAGTAAAGTCACGGTGGCCTGGGTACCGGAGCACGAGAGTCATAAGGGCAACGAAAACGCAGATTCGTCAATGTCATTTGTTGGACCGGAACCCTTCTGCGGCATTGCAAAATCAGTAACAAAAGCGACAACAAAAAAATGGGTGAAGTATAACTATAGGTTATGGTGGAAGAATTCGCCAGGCCAAAGACAATAGAAACAGTTTATATTAGAAGAATCGACAAAATTAACAGCAGACCTGATAAGTGAAGACAGGAAAACATAAAAACTGTTGTGAGTCAGTTAACAGAGCATTGTAAGCTCAATAGGCATCTAAAATTGATGGGATTGACAGAAGAGTCCTTATGTAAATTCTGTCGATCAGAGAAAGAAACTGCGGAGCACATTTTATGTTACTGTAACAGTTTAACAATCGTACGGTTCTCGGAATTATGCATAGGAAAGCCACTGGCAAGGAACTGAATGAAAGATTCAGTATCTAAGCTGACAGACTTCATACAAGAATAAGGCTGGAGAAAGTAATCTATTCAGACGACCACAATAAATCTGAAAAGGTCGCAGTGGAATTATCTGATTTGATGTTATTTTCACTAAATCCAGTTCCTCAAATAATAATTATTTTTATATTATTAGTGCACAGTCTCGTAGGTAAACTTTTAATCTATAGTATGGTGACATTGTTTAAGCACATTGCTCACTATATTTTTTAAGTTAGACCTTCCAATCACCAATCAAGAAAATATTACGCCAGAACCAACCACTTCGTCTTCTACTCCTGTAATAGAAAATGTTTTTTCCGCAAAAAAACCAAATGGGGTGCGATTAAGGGCTCAGTTAACGTCTGGCAGCCCCGTTTCTACCGGAAGGTCTTAAAAAACAGAACGATTTCAAAAATTATTTTTGCAGTTGCATTGATTAAGCATACTACATAGCGGTAGTTCGGTATACAGCATCGCATTCTTATATTGACGTCACGCCTGGGCATTCTAGCTTTGTTATTCAGGAGGTACTGCTATTTGAAAGTAGCAGCACCGCTGTCTCAGTATCAGCTTGTCTCGTTGTTTGTCTCACTGATGAAGATCCGTGAGACGGGGACTGTGCGACTGAGACTTCTCTCGATGGTAGTATCGTAATTAGTAAATGCAGTGTTTAATTTTGCATGTAATTATTGCAGCGGTATGGCTGAGAATTGGGAATTTTGGGAGGATTTCCTCAAAACGTGTTAATTATATCGATGTAGTTTTATGATAACTTTAAATGTGCCTCCAGACGAAAGTAATTAACTACAATTTAACCATTTCACTTCGATTGCAAAATGTAATTGGACCATACTGTTTGCACATAACTACAACTAATATCGTTACAAATCAGTTTGACACAAATATCTGATACATGTATCGCCGTTAGTCGCGATACACGTATCGATACAAACGTCAACGTGAATGAGGCGATGGCGCCCCTTTTGCACCCTTCAAAGCCTAAATTATAAGTACCGATCGTTTATTTACAATTCCTATTTCAATACGTATGAAGGCGACTGAATTAGAGTAGCTTTTGTTTGCAGAATATTGGTTACATAATATATTGTATGTCAGTATAAAAATGTATCATATTGGTGTAGATACTGTAAGTGGAAATTAAGGTTAAATATTGAATAAAACCCTACGTTAATTTAATCTTTTAGTATATATCTAATAGTAAAAAACTCTTTTTTTGTTATTAAATAATTGAAACGAACAAATTTGCATAAAATTGAAACCAAACCAAGTGTAACTAAAGAAAAAAATTTTTTAGTGTTAAAAATTTCAAATCAACATTGGCATTTTTAACATTATTAAAAATTATAAATTTAATGTTTTTTTCTATATTAATGCTAATGTGGTCAGGTTTCTTTTTTTTCGTTTGGTTAGTTTGCCAGACTGTATGCGATTATTACCTCTAAGTCCTCTATGTTTTCTTCGAGCTACAGCTATTTGTTGTACATGAATTTTTCGACTCCTGGCAAATCGAGTTGTATGAGAAAATAAGGACTTACTTTATGATAGAGATTGAACTCTTTTTTCAGTAGTCACAATTTTTTTTATTGCAGAGATATCGGATGGCAATTGTTCTTTTTTTAATATATCTGATATCCTAAGAAATTCGGCTTGCATTCTCTCAATATATTCGTTGTTATCATAACTGAGTTTTTCAGGAATTGGCAAATCAAACGAACCATTAATAATTGCAGATTGATTTGATTTTTGTCTGAACAGTAATGTCATTATCTGGGCAACACAATTCACTGCTTCCCTCGGGATTATTGGTTGGTCATCATAAAAAGTGTTCACCTAAAGCAATTTTAGTAAAATCTTCTCGATCCTTTGTAGTTAAAAACAAGGAATTTTTTAACAAAAGTCCGTATTTTTGTTCGACCGCACATAAATGCTTACAATATTGCTCTCCTTGACCAAAATAACAATTGCAACACTAAGTTTCAATATTTACTTCGAAATAGTCACTTTTGTATTTAACACGGTAAATAAAATCATTAATCTTAATTATCTCTTCAATATCTCTCATATTTCGAGAAAACATATTAAAAGCTAGAGTTAAATTCCGTCCTCTTGTGTTAGCGAATTTTAGAAAACTATTTTTGTGATAGTTTTCTAACACAACTGTTATGAAATCAAGAAGAGCCCAAATTTTTGTTGCTGCAAAGATAAAAGTGTGTTGCTTTGGTTACAAGAACCACTGGTGTCATCTGCATAACCTGCTATAAAAGCTCTTTTCGTACGGCAGTTACTAGAACAACAACAAATAGATTTTCGTTACGATTTCTTGATTCATTGAATAATACTTTGGTCATCCCTACCCCCATATTTGTCAGACCTCCATTATTGATAAAAATATGTTACCTCTCTTTCTGGGTTAACTTGTGCATTTGCCAGAAGCACTAATGTCGCTATCACAATTTTCAGATAAAAAGAATTCGTGGCAAGTCTTAGCGACAGAAGATGTGATTCCAGATTCAAAATTCATTGCATCATAATAGGCTAAATACTTGGACAACCTGTATACGATGGGAATGTTCATAATTTATATTGATGACAGGATCTAAATCTTTTTTTAATGAATTAGATCTTCTCGAAGTCACTTCAGTGATTTTTCGAAATTTTATATTTATACTTGGTGAACACTTATAATTTCTTGGACATCCTTTCTTCTTAAGTAAACGTTTATTCTTTTAAGCTAGATGACACATATAGAGTTTACGAAATTCATAACGGACGTATTTATTACACGTTTTACTTACAATTCAGTTAGTATTTGTGCTGCGTTTAAAGTCATTTATGAAGTTTTCACATTTTTCCTAACAAGTTTGTTTGTTTTAAAATGTCTTTATTCACAATAGTTTATAAAATATTATTTACTTGGGTGTTTGGAATAAAATATATACATAAAGCCGGTGGTCTGGCCATTCCTGGTACCCTTGTGTAGGTCTGGAGATCAACATGGCTCCTTGCAAAAAGCATTATATAATTATTGTCATTTGGAAAGTAACTATGTGCCTCTGGTATAAAAATATGATACCCTTGCACTAAAATTTAGTCATAAATTGATCATGATTTTTCTCTTCAAATTCAAAAAATATCATAACCTAACAAAGTCACGTAGTGCAACAATATTGTACCACAGAATACACGACTTCTGTGTTTGTACGATTTTAAAACGAAAAATGACTGAAATGCATTAGACTTTGTAAAAGTAATGGCTAATGAAATCAATTTCCAAAAGCTATTCTAGTATGGTCTCACTCTGCACCGTAATAGATTAAAATTTGTAACTATTTTTTGGCAAACAAAAGCAGTCTCCTTTATGACTTGTATAGGAGTTGTAAATAAGCGTACCGGTTGCAGTCTATTGTATCTTGTCTCAGTATAAATAGATGGACACTTCGATAATGAAAATTTTAATTTTATTTTCAAATTGTATGTTGAATTTTAATTTTGTTTAATTTTATTGTTACATACATAACAATAAATTTATATGGTTTGGTTTTATCTGAAATAACCTGGCTGCTCCAAAATTATCGTACAAAAAAACCTTAAAGATATTTGTGTAATTGCAAGTTTCTGCTAACCCAGTACTTACATCTTATTTGTCTTCGTAAATTAGCTAGCACACATGAATGCGTAAAGTTATACAAAATTGTAGAGGATTTTAAAAACATAAACCATTTTCTTATCAAAACTGCATAAAAATATGTGCATTTCTTATGATTTTGGTTGCATGTTAGATGGTAAGTATAAAGATACCCAGTTTTTAAAGATGTTTTGAACACAATATCGTACCCAGTAAATACTATTGCTTGTTAACAAAAAATATTAACAATGGTTTCAATAGATACTAAGAAGTTGTTCATTATTATAAAAAATTCATTCATCCTAACAGCAAACTTTATTCATTTTTAAATTATCCTTCACAATAGGCCGTTTCACAAATAAATATTAACAATAATAATTTTAATTTTGTTCCTCTTCCTTTAACTTTGATATGTAAGAATCCAGCTCAAATAATAATGGTTTTGTAGACTGGATTCAACAGCTTTTAGTAAATAACAGGATTTCGTAACACGATCAATCACACTCTTTTTGTCTAATTGTTGATTTGTCTTCATTAGCAAATATTTTATACAGGCTGTTCAGTAAATAAGTCTCGCAAATTATAGGAATAAACGATAAGAAATATTCAACATATCTAAAGAGAATATTTCTCTAAACTTGTTAGTTTGTGAGTTACAGGCTGATAAAGAGTGCTGAAGAGATACTCATTTCATTGCATACATTCTCGGGAGATAGAAATACTAATTTAATTTTTTGTATAGGTCGTAGTCTCTTCAATACATAAAAAATATTAATTTTGTTCTAACAAGGCTAGTGGCGTAGTACCAGGGATTCGTAAACTTGTATTATAAGACATTTTTTTAAGAACATGTATTTCTATGTAATAACTTTTATTTGAAATCGTCACTAAAGTGCACAAAAATCGGCATTAAAAGCTCAGAAAATGGTAATAAAGTAATCCATAATAGGACGATTTCTGAAAATGCATTAATTTTGCAATTAATGCAAAATGTTCTATTTCAATAAATATAAATATTTAAGTAAATTGCATTTTTAATCAATTTCTTCGTTTTAAATAAAATTTAGTTGGGTGTTCTTAATAATAAACTTAATGTCTGACAAGGCAGATAGCTATGTAAACATAACCTATAAAAACAAGTATTCCTTTTATTTTCACAAATTTTCGATTTCAAATAAAATTTAATATGCACCTCGGCACTGAAACTCCCTTTTATCACTCATGTGGTTTACTTTCTTCGGCCCCAAAGGGCCTCTGATATTCGTGATAAAAAATAGAACTTCAGTCCCTTTATGCATAAATAACTATTGTTTCCAAATCATTTAATTTCCTATATGAGAGGCAATGACACTTTTTACGTAGTAATTTTTTAGGCAAATTGTCGGCTAAAAAGTAACGATATTCAATAATTTCAGAAAGTATGAATTAATTTAATAGAAAATAAAGGGTTTCGAAAATATTTACAACTACTACAAATGTATTGTTAAAAAATTTACGTTTCACGAATATGACAATGAAAGTTTGCTAATCTCTGGTGCTACGACATCAATTCAGTGGAATTTGACATCAAAAAAACTGTTGATGTATTTTGAAGAGAGTATAACCCATAAAATATCTCAAATTTGTATACGCAATCAAATGTGTAGGTGTAAAGGTTAAAGAAAAATTGTAATTAGATCATTTAAATATTTCTTATTGATCTACCATTACTCTTATTTAGGGAACAGCCTGTAAATTCATCTAGAGATGAAACGTAAAAACAAAACCTCTTACCTTAAAAATCGTATTTCGTAGTCGTATTTTACTGAGTACCGTTTTTTCACCTTATTTTCAAATATTTGTGCTGTACAATTCGTAAATGCGTATTTAATTAAATTATTAGAAAAATATTGAATTTATTAGGGGAAAATAAAGAATTTTGTTAATTGTATGAGACGTCATGACTCAATAACTCATACTTTTTATAAAATAAAGAATATATAGTTACACATTCATAAAATAATATTTAATTAGTATATGTACGATTCTTTGGAAATTGTACGGTTTAAACTTTCTTATTCAATCTATTCTTGTTAGCATACCAAACAACTCTCAAAGAAACGACCATATTTACTATAACCTCTTGTTTTTTTCTGTTTTACGACGGCCTAATAGCCACTAAATCTGAATGATAGCTTGTATTATGCCGGAGGTCGACTCCTATGTTGATGGAGCCATCACTCAAATTTTGAATTCGAGGACGTCGGGGTCTTTTATGGTGAGTCGTAGGATGACATCGGCAGTCACAGTGCATTACGCAAAGAGCCACCGATGTGGCTAAAGTAATTATAAAAGGTACAGCAAAATAATGAACTATGATAGCAATTTGTTCATCTTTTTCGTAGTGGGTTAAAACTACCGTACGATTCTGACGTGAATGATAACAAGGAAATTCGGTGCCTTCAACTCCATATGTTTCGGTGAAGTTGAGACACAGTACACTGGGGGGATACCCACATCCTTTGATGTTCACTAATAAGACTGCATCGTCAGTTTGGTTGTACGGTTCCTCCTGAAACAAAACAGTATACGAAATACATTTTTTACACCTTCTCTATCTATTGGGTAAGTTGCCGTGAACGTGACTGGAGACAGAGCCCAAAACACATAACAGTATCCTTGAAATTTGAACGATAATCATGAAAGTTTGTATAGGGAAGACCCCATAATTTCAAAACTATATACTCACCACTGTTGCATAGAACATAGTTATGTTAGCATCAGTGACTATTTTATGGACGAAATTTCAAAATATGAAGTTTTAAACAAATTTTTGCTGTGTACAAAAGTAAGAATACAGTATATTTGGTTTGATATATGGAAGCGAGCATTTTTTTGCTATAAGCAGTGATCTAAATGGTTTTATTCCAACAGGTGATACAGATTATGTTTTTATAAATACATACTAATAGGGCAATGAATCCAGGGGTAATCTTATTACCCTATAGGTGGCCCCATTACCCCATATGCAAAACGAAGTAAGGCCCATCTTTTTGTTATGTCCAGATGGTTCGGAATTATTAAAGAATCACAAACAAAGCCGCCTGGACCAAAGAATATATGACATAGGCATTTATCCAAGTAGCAAGTGGCAGAAGTGTGAAAAGTGTCCCAAAAGTTTTTGGCATACTAAGGAGTTCTCTTCGAAATCAGCTTAAGAAAGCGACTCGTCAAGGCCCGAATATGAGAAAACCAACAGTTTTTAGTTCCCAACAAGAGATTACAAATCATGTTTTGCTGCGGGCAAAATTATATTTCGTGGTGACAACATTACAAATAAGAGCATTGCTTTCGATTACGCTGAGAAAATAACATCAAAAACGACTTCAACAATAATAACAAACTTGCTGGTGAGGGATGGCTCTCTGGCTTCTTAAGACGATGTGGTGATATTTAAATAAGAAAGCTAGAACACACAAGCCTGAGCAGGATATTAGGATTCAATAAAGCTAATGTTTCAAAATTGAACTTGCCAAAAAGGGGCAGAAACAAGTTGGCGTCGTTCCCAATGCTGGAAAGGCACGAATACAACTGTAGTATGTTGCTTCAATGCAGCTTGTTTCTGTGTCCCCGATGTTTATTTTTATGCGTCAAAGAATAACACCACTTTTGTAAAAAGGTGGTCCTGGGGATACCATTTACACGTGCTCTAAGTCTGGCTGGATAAATGAAACCTTGTTTATGACATGGCTTCATCACTTTAAGAAAACTACAAAAATATTTCATTGGAGGAACCAGTTCTATTGGTGCTTGACAATCACTCAAGCCATGTTTCACTAGCAGCTCACAATTTTTGTAAATCCAAGGGAACTGTTATGGTGTCCCGTCCACCACATACTTCACATCGGCTTCAACCCTTGGATGTTGTCTTTTTAGGTCCTTTAAAAAAACAATATATCGTGAGATAGATCTTGACTAAAACAACCAATGTGAAAAAATAGGTCAGTATCATATTGCTTCTATTTTCAAATCACTTTGATGATACTGGGTGTACTGCTGCTGAAGATTTGGATGTAGATGTTTCTGGAGTTGCAAATATAGGTCCTTTAAACATGGATGTAAATGAGAATATTGTTGCTGGACCATCAAACATGGGTGTTGCCGGACTCTCAAACTTAAATGTTGTTGAACCCTTAAATCTTAATGTTTTCGGGCCGACAAACATGGAAATTTCCGCTGAGGTCTCACGTAGTATTAGGAAAAGTGACAACTCACCTCAAGTCACAGTCGCCGAAATATTATCCATTCCAAAGAGGATCAAGAAGATCACGTATGTTTCCAAATTTTCACATCGACACCACTTAAGGACGAGCTTATCGAAAAAAAGAGGCTTCAGTTGAGAAGAAAAATATTACGTAAGATAAAAAAGAGTAATCAGCAGCTCATCATTCGAAACATCAACTGAAGTGTAGATTGATGATCAAGGGCTGAAGAAATGTCCGATGATAAGGAAATTTGTTTTGTGTGTGACGATTATGGAAAAGGTCGAGAGACAACGTACAGGTGTACCATGTGTGGAAAATGGGCACAAAAGTATGCAGCGGGGTCAATAGTCCTAGAGGATATATTTGTGACTTTTGTGATGGTGAATAGACAAATGTAACTCGATTAAATAAACCCATTCTCATAATAATTGCTTCAATTATTTATTTGGACATATTTTCATTACTTTTTGGGAAATATGGTCAGGGATGGTCCCATTACCCCAGGTCCTTGGGTAATGAGGGCATCTACCTCCCTTATATTTTGAGATAGATCCGGCAGCCTGGAGTCTAACTAGTCTTCCTGGAGCTCGAAGAATCCGAATTTAACGATCATATAAGACTCCCTTTGTTTCATCTGAAAAAAGGGACATTGTGTCAGTTTTGGTGTTGAAGGCATAAATTGAGCCAGTCAATTTTATTTTACCTGGGACTCAGGAACTCGTAACTATCTTCTGTATACAACCCTCGAGCACAAAGTTTTTTCCGAGTGGTTTCCACTGAAACACTTTTAGGTATGCCTGTGACTTCAGAAGTTGTCGTTTTAGCTCTGAATGAGAAACATTGGGATTTATTCTAGAAATTTGGCACACAAAGCGATTCTGTTGTTCAGTTGTAACTAGTCCACGACTAAGCCTTGGACTGAAAGGTTCCTTATTTCCAATACCTTGCAAACGTTTTTGACAAAGTACTCTGTGAGACGCCCATTATTTCTGCCACGTCTCTTTCAGCCATTCCTAGTTCAATGAGACCAATAATTTTCCCCTCTGCACATCTGTTAGTCCACTCTAAGACATTATTATCTTATTGAAATCGAAATAAAGATATTTTACTACTGAATACTATTAAACACAAATTTTAAGGGGTAAACAGGTTCTAATTTTAGGCTCTCATGTTTATTTGCAACACAAAAACTTCATCTTCGCCAAGTCAAGTTTTTCCCTACAAAACATTTTAGTCGCAAATACACAGTGATTCCATATAAGTTTGTGTGTGTATATTATATACTTACCTTGCTGTCATTATAACTGACGTATATATGGGTACAATGATAAGCATCACTGGTGCACCCTTCCCGGCAAGAGCTCCACGAACAATTGGCTAATCCAGAGAGTTCTTCTATCCTAGTTGTTATACATGTAACTGGTTCAGTTACAAAATTTGAGGCTAAAGTTGATATTGCTGGATCAACGTATAAAGGTACCAAAAATAATAATGATGATCCGGCAGACATTGCGATTACTGCTAAAACACTTGTAGAATAAAATATAACTTGCTCTCGACATGATCGTCCAGTTGAATTTTTTGATTTTTTGGCAGCTGCTAGTTCCTGCAAAGAAGATTTATAACAATCAAAATGGATCTCCAAGATACAATGGTATACAGAATATGTCAATGACGTAGAAAAAGAGTAGACCTATTTATTTACATTAAATACTAAAGCCAACATTGCAAAAGCAATAACGAGATGGGCAACTATTCGCAACGCGTCACCGTGCGCTGTTGTCAAAACGTGCTTTCTTTCTGAAAACTGCTCGAAAAATATATAATAAATTATTGTAAAAAATGCAATGTAACATTAGGTAATTTCCGAAAAAATAAGAGTCATGAAATATATTATGGTATTATTGAAAGATGAAAATAAAGGACAAGCAGTAAACGACTGTTCTTGCGATTGATGTATCTGGTTTCAACAATAAAATTATTATGCTCTATATTACAACGCTGTAGGATCAGATCCAGTCACAAAACGTAGGGTGCAACAACAAATCATCGCATAGTCGCCATTACAGAAGTCGGGAATTTGTTGAGAAGTATTATTCTTAGTCATTGTACTATTGCAGACTCCATAAGTGTATTAAAATTCAAAAACATGGTTCGTCAGTGTTATATTTGCAACAAATTAGATTATTCGAACAAATATCTCTCTTTTCATCGGTTATAGTCCGTTTTTAAAAGGCATGGAGTAATAAAAGCTCATTAGGTATGCAAAACCGATACATGGTGTATAATAAAATATCT
Organism: Galeruca laticollis; assembly: GCA_963921935.1. Lineage (NCBI taxonomy): Eukaryota > Metazoa > Arthropoda > Insecta > Coleoptera > Chrysomelidae > Galeruca > Galeruca laticollis. The sequence continues at coordinate 202,055,905 of OY998180.1, forward strand.
CCGAAGTTTATCTAATTTTGTACTAAAATTTCTCATTTGTTACGAATTTCAGGTAGACACCCCGTAACTCTGTATTCGGTTGGGTCGCCTATTGTATTGAAAGGGTCGCTCTATTGTATTTGAATGAACAAATAAACAATTTAATCCTCAGAGGCGTGCAATCAGGACAAAACAAACTTAGTATATGAATATGAAGGCACTATGAAATTATAATTACGAAAGCTATTCAAAAGAGTTCACAATATCGATTCAATAAAAATTTTTTGTGTTCCTATGAATAAACAATAAACATAAAATATTATATAAAAAATAGCAAATTTTTTTGCAGTAGGTATCAACTTTACTACTAATATACCGTTTACAATAGGAGAGGAAAAGAAAAATGCAGAAATAAAGTACGAATTAATGTAATATTTATAAAAAAAAGTCTAACAAATAATAGTAATAACTAACACAAAAACTAGTCTATATATCAGAATCAGACGATTCTGTTGAGCTTCCATTATTAACATTGATTATAAATGGTTCAATCATGTGTTCACTTATATGATCCATTTCCCACATATTTAGTTCTTCTTGTATCACGTGTTCAACACATTTCTTCCAGTTTTCTTTGGTTACGTTACCTAACGCGTCTTCGAATAAAACTTTTACGTCACTCATTTTGAATGTCGTATTCTTTCTTGAAACTTTCACTTGGGCCCATATTAATTCTATGGGATTGAGTTGACAGTGATAAGGAGGAAGCCTCAGCACCGTTATACCACGCGCTGATGCCATTTGATCTACAACGTATCTACTATATTTGTGTTTATGTGAATTGGCCAGTTGCAAGAGCTCATTTTTCAGCGGGTTATCTGGGCATTCAATATTTTTCGAGGTTATCCAATCGTGGATATCTTGTTTAAGCCATGCAGTTGAAGGTAATTTCTCCACTAATCTGGAGTGATAACTTGCGTTATCCATAACAATGACTGAGCCCGTTGGAATTAGATCTAACTTTTGTGAGAAATATTCTTCGAAAACGTCTGCATCCATATCTTCATGATAATCTCCGGTTTGCTTCGACTCAAAGCACAACAATCCACCTTTAACAAAACCTTCGGCACTTCCGATATGAGTAATGATGAGTCGACGTCCTTTTCCTGCTGGTGGATTGAGGCCTGTTGACCACCCTTCAAGAGCTGCCTGCCTCCGACTTTTGACATTCGTGTCTTGCCAAAACATTGAAACAGTATGACCTTCATTTAACCAAGTCTCATCCAAATAATAAATTCGTGTTTGATCTAGTCTTGCTTTCCGAATATTGCGCAAATAACTCCTCCTCCAAATGACAATGTCGTCTCTATCAATCAACATTGCGTTCCGATAATTTTTTTTATATTTAAATCCAAGTTCCTTCAAAATTTTCCATAATGTACTTCGAGACATTTTCGGAAAATCTGAATCTTCTTGAACCGAAGCCATAATTTTGGAGAGAGTTGGGATCTCTTTTCTAAAGAAAAAAGCACGCACCTTACGCCTTATTCCATTCTTCAAGTCGTCATCCATTTCAAGTTTGGGTCGGCCTGGGGACTTTGCGGGGGCTGTGATGTTTCCATTTTTTTTCTCCTTCATTACATTATAAATTGTTGTTTTTGAAACACCCATCATTGTTGCAGTAATCTCCACAGTTTCATCAACACTTCCTGTCAAATTCATGATTTTTCTTCTAATTTCTTCGTTCTTCAACGAGGAATAGCAATTCAATATCAGATTTTTTTCGTTCAGCGACAATGGGCCAACTTTAGGTCGCTTAGATGGTGATAAATCCTCCATATCTGGTCGAATTTGGTTGGAACACTATATAGTTGGAAGGTGTAGTTAGGTGTTTGTCTCGTGTGATAAGAAGAGAACTTGTATAGATGAACAAAAATAAATACCAGTTAACAATAACGGTAAAAAATAATAACAAATAACAGTAATAATGGGGAAATCAATCAACACAGCAGTTTCTCCAGAACAGATGAACTGTAAATTGAAAATATTCAACCTTTCCGCTACTTTTATAGTTGAAAGTTTCTAGTAAGTACATTGTATTATGGGGGCATTTTCTTAGAACTGAAAAGACTATATTTCACAATAATAAAACCATTTTTGAGCTACCTGTTTGTCAAGTTTCTTCAATTACCTGCTTAATTGGGTGAAATAATCGGCAAATGGGGTTGGTTTGGATATATATATATATATATATATATATATATATATATATATATATATAAGAAAGATAGTCTTTGCTGACTGTTTGGAATAAAACTGGTGAACATTGGGGAAAGCAGCAAGAAGAAACGGAAAACGTGTACTCTTAACGGAAAATTTTCAAGCTTTCGAGGATGATTGTCCACATCATCAGGAATACTGAAATGGAAAAACAGCATTAAGATACTGTAGTTGATAAGTAAGATACAATATAGAAGAAATCGCAACAAGTGCGAACTTACCTCCGAATTGAGGTTAGAATCCATTATGTTGTATAAAAATAAACTACGGATATTAAAAATATGAAACAGTTCACTAACAAAGGTTTAAAATAGCACAATCACAATGAGATGACTAAAAAAGCCAACATCTAACACCATTTTGCAGACAAACGAAACACGAGTGCTTTTTTCTTGTCAAAAGCCGGCCGGAAAGTGATATCATATTTCTTCTAATTTGGAGGGATTAGTTGACAGGCAATGATGCCAACCAATAGTTAAGTGGATGAACGTGACAACAAGTACCAAAGGAGAGTGGTCTCCGCTGTGAAAGTTCATATTTGGATGGAAGAGAAGAATACAGTGGGGTTGAAAAATTGCATTCATAAGAAAGAAGAAGAGGAAATAATATATCCCCAATGGTAAGAGGTTTGCATAATAACAAAACATATACCGTGGAAGATAAAGTTGAAATCACTAGCCAAGAAGACAAAGAGCAAAAGCAATTTTATAATAATAATAATAATATTGTAATATAGTAATTATTAAAGTAAAAAATAATAATTATGTAATATATATGTATAATTATAATAAAGTGATAATGGGTGCATCTACCAACACCAATGCACCCAAAATAGGAGGTGGAGATATGTTAGCTATCTGCAAAAGGGGCAGTGTCAATTGAGGGAACGTGATTGTCATTAGTGGAAAGAAGGTTATAGTTGTAATCTAATGATCTCTTAATTTTGTTAGACTCTGTCGCCAACACCCTTACAGCCTCAAAATTCATACGATGGTCAAGAGAATGAACATGGTTTGCTAAAGCGCAACGCTCCGGATGTAATCTACAATCACTCTTATGTGAAATAATACGGTTAGAAAGTGATCTTAAAGTCTGACCAATATACTGTTTATCACAGTCCCCACATGGAACGCTGTACACAACATTGGTAAGAGAGGTCAACGGACATTTATCTTTAACTCTAGTAAAAATTGATCTAATTGTTAGAGCAGTTTTGTTAGCAATTTTGAAATTGCCATATGCCCGGAACAATCTGGCAAGTCTCGGAGTAATGTCCTTAATGTATGGAAAGGAAGCGAAAATTGGAGGAGCAAGGGTCGTAACAGCGCCAACATCCATTTGGGCCGAGTTAGGATGGCTATCATCAGTCAGCAGTTCCATGGAATTAGATGTGCTGACCAATAATTTATTAAGTAAAGTTCTTGGGTAAGAGTTATCCAAGAAAAGGTTAAATAAAATGTTAAGATTTTTATTGTGGAAGACACCGTTTGAAATTCTAAGGACTCTCAGTTTCATTTGTTTTACCAAGTTCACTTTCTTAGAATGTTTGTGCTAAGAATGGTAATTTAAGTATCTACCAGAACTGCAAGGTTTCCTGTACCAATCGATGATAATAGTATTATTTTTACGAATGAACTTAGTGTCTAAGAAAGGTGCGGAATTTTCGTTGTCTTCTTTTTCTAATGTGAACTGTATATAAGGATCGTAACTGTTAAAAGTCTCAAGAATCTCATCTAGGCCCTCTCTAGGAAGTGCCACGATAATATCGTCCACATACTTCTTAATGAACAAAGGAGTGAAAGAAAGTACTGGTATGACAATATCCAGCAAATCGTCCATGACATATGCTGCTAAGATAGGTGAAATAGAGGCACCCATAGGAGTACCAAAAGTTTGTTTATAAAGTTTATTGTTAAAAGCAAAATAAGTACTATCAAAAAGAAAAGCAATTAAGTTCAAAAAGGCATCCTTGTGGATGGAGCAATGGACACTAATACGTTCCCAACTCTTATCGATAGCTCTCAAACAAGCATCAAGATACACGTTACTAAACAACGAGACCACATACAAACTGGCCAGAACATAACCATCAGGAATAATAAAATTGTCAAACTTGTCCGAGACTTCAAAAGAATATTTAATATAATAAACGTTATCATAATCGTAAGCGTTAGTCAAAATGTCTGTACAAAACTGTGTAATGCGTTCAGTGGGGGCTCCTATCGAAGCCACAATCGGCCTCACTGAAAGGACTGGTTTATGTACTTTAGGTAGTGCATAAAACTTAGGGGGAACACCATTGTAACTCGTGAGCTTTTTCTTACATGCTAAGTCAATTTGATGTTTATTATAAAGAGATTTTACTAAGTTGTTACCTTTTCTCTGTATAGAAGAGGTAGGATCAGAGGTTAACTCTACATATGAATGATTGTTCAAAATAATGTCATTCGACAACTCAATATACTGTTGCCTGTCCATGACGACAGTAACATTACCCTTATCTGATTGTGTTAAGATCAGATGAAATCAAACCCACATCTGATCTTAACACAATCAGATAAGGGTAATATTCCTGATGATGAGGACAATCATCCTCGAAAGCTTGAAAATTTTCCGTTAAGAGTACACGTTTTCCATTTCTTCTTGCTGCTTTCCCCAATATTCACCAGTTTTATATATATATATATATATATATATATATATATATATATATATATATATATATATAAAAATGACTATAATTTCATAAAATACGAGGTGCTATATGAAATATAAATTTCGATTTTCTACTACACCTGTTTTAGTCGAAATTTCGATAATTTCGACTTATTGGCCTGACCGTTCTTCGAAGGGCAAAACAACTACATTCCTGGCTAATACCACGCAGAATATTGAATTACATCCCCTTCGAAAACCATGACGTCGATCGGCCATTTTGCCGATACGGACATCTGTGGTGATTCGCAACTGATAGCGGAAGAGCATAGTACACTTACGCGTTTCGACCTTCTTGGGTCTCTTCAAGAGTGCCGTAATGCCTTCCAGTTCAGAATCTCTAATCCGAACTGAAGATTACACCCTCCGACAACCTCTCTTGGTTCGTGTAGTTACACAAGCGAGAAGTAGTCAGTTGGCGCCATCTTCACTTTCAGTTGCGAACCAACACCTCAGATAAATGCGACCGTATTAGTCGTATTAAATATTTAATACGACTAATACGGTCGCATTTATCTGAGGTGTTGGTTCGCAACTGAAAGTGAAGATGGCGCCAACTGACTACTTCTCGCTTGTGTAACTACACGAACCAAGAGAGGTTGTCGGAGGGTGTAATCTTCAGTTCGGATTAGAGATTCTGAACTGGAAGGCATTACGGCACTCTTGAAGAGACCCAAGAAGGTCGAAACGCGTAAGTGTACTATGCTCTTCCGCTATCAGTTGCGAATCACCACAGATGTCCGTATCGGCAAAATGGCCGATCGACGTCACGGTTTTCGAAGGGGATGTAATTCAATATTCTGCGTGGTATTAGCCAGGAATGTAGTTGTTTTGCCCTTCGAAGAACGGTCAGGCCAATAAGTCGAAATTATCGAAATTTCGACTAAAACAGGTGTAGTAGAAAATCGAAATTTATATTATATATATATATATATATATATATATATGTATTTGTATAAAATTGTTATTAACATTTATTTTATTATTTATTGTATGTAGGATTATAACTACCTGGAGCTTAGTGGAGGGACTCGTCTACGCCCTTTTATACATAATAATAAATTTTCTGGAAAACTGATGTCAGTGATATAATCCACAGTTTATTATATTATTGATAATTTGAAATTTCATTTTAAATAATATTACAAAACGGTTATTTATATATATATATATATATATATATATATATATATATATATATTTATATATAATTAGTGCAATTTAATTTTCAACAACGTATTTATATTGCAGTTTTCCCACGAATGAAGAGGAATGAAGAGAAAAGAAAAATTTGGTTCTCATTGATTGGTGTTGAAAAATATGATACAGTTCCATTACATCCTTCTCTACACCCACATGTATATTACATTTTCTGCACAATTTGCAGGACGGATATGATTTCATATACATCCTAGAATGTATATGAAATCCACCAATCAGCATTTGCGTTTAGTACCCGTCAACTTTTCTTTTTTTCAATTTCATAGTAACGTCAAAATCTTTCTATAGTTTTCAAGAAAAATATTAGTAAAAATGAGTTAGGTATTCCAGTGATGAATCTATAAATAAATACTCCACCAATAATTCGCTTAGCCGTAAAGGAGACGTGTAACATATTATTACCTCAAAAATCAAAAAGTAAATATGAATTTTGTTATGAAAAGTTCACGGATTGGACTCTGGTAAAAGTCTCCGCCTGAATTTGCTAAAATTGTAGCTGAAGATCGTCTAAAACAATGACCCGTGTACAATTTAGAGTTGGGTAATTTTAAATATTCTGCAATTTGTTTAGGCATATTTCCGAATTTTTTTATGCCCACTACTTGCCGCGTGCATTTTCCGTGTTGGTAATTAAGAAATAACCTCTTCTCATTTGTATTTTGTGGACGCAGACGTGCATATTTTTTGTATAAATCATAGAATTTTCCAACTACAGTAAATGTACGTGGTATTTTAGTCTTAGTTATTGGAACAGTAACCAATAAGGCTTCTTGTAAATCTTTTACGTTATCAATAATTAATTTCCATAATTCTTCCCATCGACATGCTCCGGCTAATCCAAAAGCCATGACAACCTACAAGTTAATTTGTGATTGAAATTAAAATTTTAATTTAGTTCCAAAATTAAAGTAAAAAGATTAAATAAATTGCAAATATATAAAAAAGTCGACAGGATTCGAACCCGGGCCTCTTCGTTCCAATGCTGATGTGTCTTCCACTAAGCTATCGCGGCAACAATTATGAAATACTGTATTTAGGTTTTTGCGCTGCTTTATTTTATTTTAAGTTTTTTATTTCGATTTTTCTATATTATGAAGTACATTGGTTACTAAATAATAATAGATTGAATAACTAAATATAATCTTTAAATTAATGACTTACTTTGACGAGTAGATATATATTGTCTGGCGTTTCTTCTATAAATTTATGAATTTAAGCAGATGTCAATGTAAGGGATTTTTTACTGTCACAGCTTTTTTCGTTTTACTTTTTTAAATATGCTCGAAGTTTTGTATACTTTGAAATATCTATGTTATGTTTGATACTTATGAGGCTCCTTATCATTGAATATATAGACCACAGTGTAGACGGTTTAAAGTTTGCAGAAATTTCTTGAAAATAAGCCAACAAAATATTTTCTGAGAATGATTTAATATTGTTTATTTCCCTCCAGTTCATAAATTTGCTGTATTGTTTTTTGAAACTCCAGGTAACAAATTTTCGATTGCATTTTGAGCCTTTTCGATAATATCTGGAGGAGTATTCTCAATATCGGAATTCGACAACTCGAAAGATAAATTATGATCTCGGTTCATAGTTCCTAAAATAATGGGTAATAAATGAATTTGTTTATAATCTATAATCAATAAACTGAAATACATAATCTAAAAAATAGTTTACTTACAGAATTTTTAGTTTAAATTTAAAATTTGAACACCCAGAAATCCACTATAAAGTATTGTCAAAAAAATTTGACATTTCCGTGGGCAAAGTGACATTTCCGTGCGGAAAAATACCATAACGTGTACTTTTCCCACACTCTACATTATTACTTTTCTAACGGATATCAAACTAATTAAGAAAAGGCTTGCTTTGCGCATAAAAATTTTTGTAGAAAAGCGTGTTTTGCATAGTAGTTGTAGAAAAAGTTAGTTTTAATCGTTAAAACCGTTTATTTTCATTTATATTATTTTATTTAGAAAGAGGGGCTACATAGGCTACAAGGCCATGGTTGGAAGAGATAAAAATAAAATTCGAATACTCCAAAGTAAGATTGTAACTTTAAAATCCTTGCTGGAGTACTTCAAGGAAAATGCTTTTATCAGTGATGGATCAAAATCAACCATACTGGTAAGAATTTTCATTTAATATGAAGGACATTTCTGAATTAATTTCATCTCCAATAAGCTAATGAAAAGTACATGCAATTTTAAAGAATTTTGTTTTTGTTATTAAAAACAAATAATCTTACCATTAAATTCATACATGGCATTATTTCAAAGTGTTAGTGAGTTTCATTTGAAGCTTATTTATTATAGATTTTATATATAGTATATTTCACAAGTATTTTATAATTTTATTTTGCAGGCATCATCTTCACGACATTCTATAGATATCTTTGAGAGAATGATAAAAAGACAAAGTACTCAAAAGTACGAACCAAAGCTGCTCTATTCACCGAGAGCGTACAATTTTGTCAGGGATACTTACAATCGATAAGATCCTGCCATATTTAACTACCCTGTTAAAATGGCATATGTCAATAGATGGTTCTCCAGGATTCTGAATCTATCACAGCTTTGCAATTAAAAGTGAAAAGTAGTAATCATCCATTACTTTGCAATTATGGTAATGGATGAAATGGCAATAAGACGCCAAGGGGAATGGACAGTTAGTACTCTGTGTAAACATTTTCTGAAGAATTCAAATGAGTAATAAGTGACCATTAATTGCATAAACTGACGTTTGTGTTTTACATTTGACAGAAGCATTGTTGATTTGAGTTTTAAGAAAATTTTAAAATCCATATTTTATTCAACTTTTGTTAGTTTTAATAACTAATATTTAACCAAATAAAATGAGTAGTGGAGAAAATGCCACGGTAGAAAAGTGTATTAATGTCTCCTCGCTTCTCGGTCTTTACTGGACCTCGACAATAATAACTCACTTTTCTACCTTGGCGCATAATTACTATAACGTATTTGGTGAACAATTCTGGTTTAAATCCGGAACAAGAAGACCTATTCAAAAATATGAGCAATATTATTCGTGAAATTATACCATATTTTAACCAAAAATCCAGTGTTGAGAAGAACAAAATCATATCGAAGAATTATCTACTTTTATTTCATGAAACATAGACATTTAGTGAAGAAACCCCAAAGGCTTTAATTTATTTGCCATTGACGAATAAAAGTGGAAAATGAACTTCAATAACCCTTGCAATTAATAATTGATGTTGTCAATAATAAATAACATGTACTTATTTTTAAATTGAAAATAAATATTTGTCAAAAATAATATACACTTCTATTATTCTGGCATTTATAAATGGCAGCTGTCAATTATCACTTATTAATTTTGCAGCTAGGTCACGTGACTGAAAATTTTTTCGAGAAATTTAGGTTGTCGTCATAGTAACCTCTCAAAATCAAGGCATCTGATTCGCTTAAGCAAACGGGTAAAAATTTTCAGAGCAGTACGCCACTGGAAATTTTATGACTCGCAAAGCAGGAAAATGGATGTATTGTTGTCCTTTTCTAGCACAAAAAGGCCAATTATCCACAAAATAACTGATAAGTTTGCTGATGAAGGGACGTAAACACCATTTGTCGAACCTGAAGTCTATTTTCGATCAGCAGCAGAAAAATATTGGAATAACTAATGTACATAAACGAATTGGGCAATCATAACATCTTAAGCATACGCATACAAATTTTAGTAAGATGATAAAAGATAAAAGAACTATGATGAGAAGAAGATTATAAAGAGTCTAAATAATGTGAAGAGTAACCAAGCATAAGCAGTACGAAGATGTTTCTGTGAAATTCTAATCGGATGAGTGAATCAATCTAGGCAAAAACGAATTACGAATCCTCGCAGGTCAAAACCTAGAAGTGATTGATTTTACAGTTGAAACAGATGACATGTTTGTGAAGAAGAGGAATAAACCTTAGCACGTACTGTTAAAGCACAAAATAGAAGAAAGGCAAATGAGAGCACAATAGATTTCTTGAGTCTCACTGTAACTTTCCCCATAAACACCATACATGCATCTTGACTATAAATTTTGAACCATATATAAATAGAAACACGCTCTTTTATCAAAAAAATAATAATCTTTAGGGAATAATTACGTCGTTTGTTCTTGTTTGTCAACATTTACGTAATATTTTTTATGCAGAATGGGTTATATATAAACCAAGACTTTAATCAACAAAAGTAGCATGAATAAATGGATATTTTTGTTGAATTTGCATATGAATAATTTTGTGCATGTTTAATAATAAATGCCGTGCATTTTTAAAATAAACGGAGCTCAGAGGAATTTCGGAATTTTATACCGCATAAAAGTACACAGTGCAGAAAAATTATAAATCTTTAATAATATAATAATAATAATAACTTTATTTTGCCAAATATGTTTATACAAAATATCTATGAAGTATTATGCAAAATAAAAATGATTACCAAATAAGTTCAGAGTGAAACCTGTCTATGGTTACATTTTCATTCTTACACACGTATACAAGTGGAACAAATACGTAATTAGGAGGCAAGTACAATTTCATTAACAAAAAAGAGACAGTTATAAAAATAACACAAATAGCACTAAACTTTAGCATATGACATGGAACACATACTTCAGGAACAAGATTAGATCACAAGATCAGGATCAATTATTTTATGAAAGAAGCCTCTACCACATGCAAGTATCCATCTATTTCTTTCTTTTCTTAATCTGATTCTATTTCTTATGCATCGAATATTTTCAGGAATTGTATTATATATGTGAGGTGCAAGGTAAGCGAAGCTTCTTTTTCCAATTTCTTTCTGAGGTCTAGGAATCGACAAATTATCCTAATAAATTGCGCTTGTTTGGTAAGGATGTAATATGTTTTGAAAATAATGCTTGTTTTTAAACAAATAAATTGTAATTGTTTTTGCATACAGCTATCTAATATCCATAATTTGAAGGTCATTGTATAAACGTTCAGTAGAGTAAGTTCTTTTTTTAAAGTACATAATTTTAAGGATTGTTTTTTGAGCTACCTCTACAGATTGCATTTTAATTTTCCTAATACCTCCCCAACCTATTATACCATACATTAATAGAGATTCAACCAATGCGTAGTACACTGATTTTAGTTTGTTCAACGATAGTATTTGGCGACACAAATAAAATTTATGGAATAAGGTTCTAATTTTATTTTTTAAATTATCAATATGAACATCCCATTTTAAATGAGAATCCAAAAATATACCCAAGTACTTTACTGATGATACCAACTGTACACTTTTATTTTCAATTTCTATAGAACGGTTTGGTACTGCCTGCTTGTACGAGGTAAAAGATATGACTTTAGTTTTAGTTACATTAACAGTAAGTAAATTTGTCCTAAACCAACTTGTAATATTTTTTAGGTCCCCTTCTGCTATTTCTTTGACTTGACTCCAAGAATCGGCCGTATACAACAAGACAGTGTCATCGGCAAACGAAATGCATTCCCCCGTGGTAGTCATTTGTAGTAATGGGTTGATATAGATTAAAAACAAAATTGGACCAAGAACGGTACCCTGTGCGGAACTTCACATGTGGCCGTCTCTTCTGAGCTTATGACACCATCCAGCATAACACGTTGTTTTCTGTTGTAAAGAAAATTTTTGAACAAATCCAGAACCACACCTCTAATTCCCAAGTGTTCAAGTTTTTGCAGCAAAATATCATGACTTAGTGTGTCAAAGGCCTTTGCTAGATCAATAAATACATCTAAACAGTTTTTTTACTATCAACTGCGTTATAGATACGTGATACCAACTTCGCAATAGCATCTTGAGTGCTCCTGTTTTCTCGAAATCCAAATTGTGACTCAGATATTACATTAAATTTATCTAAATATGAGACCAACCGTCCCTTAATTAACTTCTCAAGAAGTTTTGCAAAAATTGAGGTTAGCGATATAGGTCTATAATTCGCCATTTCAGTCTTTTTTCCACCTTTATATACCGGTTTAATCACCGCATTTTTGAAGTGTTGAGGTATTGTACCCGTCTGAAAACACATATTGAATATTTTACACAACGGTGTAGAGATACAGTTTGCTGATGATTTAACATACTCATTTTTTATATTGTCAGGACCTGGAGCTTTATTGTCTTTCAAAGATAAACACAATGCATATACTTCTGCAGGTGTTACTGGTGTTAAAAATAAAGATTGATCGACAGTGTACATTTGCTGACGTTCCCCAATTTGCATATAATTTTTACTCAGGTTTCTTCCAATATTGGCAAAATAAGAATTTATTGTGTTTGATATTTCATATTTATCAGTGATTTCAGCATTGTTTTCCATGATTAATTTCTTTATTGAGTGATTTTGCTCCTTAAAGTTGTTACTAAATCTATTAATCACATTCCACATTTTCTTTGATGAGTTACCTGATTTTATCATTTCAAGTCTAAAATAGTTGGATTTTGTTGTTTTCAATAATTTATTTAAGCAATTTCTGTACGTAGTGTACTCTATTTTTTTCTTTATATTTATTGGTTCTTTCATATATCCTTTATACAATCGATCTCGTTTCTTTATTGACTGTACTAGTCCCAATGTTATCCAAGGTTTTTTTTAACACTTTTGAAAGATACTTTAACAGAGCATTTGATTGAAAATACATGAATATAAATCTGAGTGACTTTTATAAAAAAATGGAAAATACGTCAAAAATCATATAAAGAAGCACATTACGTACTCGTTATAACCCCTCCTCCCTATGGTCACCCCTCCCATTTTAACATTTTTTGGATTCTTCTATAAAAGGAGGTTCTTCTACAAAAGGAGATTCCCAAAATGTATAGAACCTAAAGGGCACCTTACACTAACAGGATAACTGACAGTAATATTGAATCAATACTAGTGACAGTATTGAAATGCAGCCGCATGGAAAAGGTGTTACATTACACAGGGAATATTACTGACAGTACTCTTAGAGCAGCACAGCAGAAAAGTAGACAGAGATACGATAAAAAATAGGGAGAACAGAAAAAACGCTTATGTAGCCCTGATGTAACAGTAGAGGATCCGAATTAGAAACGACCTTAACCCATCTGTTTAATGGATGAAAAGTATTTAACAAATAAATAACAAGAAACATACATTAAGGATCTTGCATTACGTACAAAAATATTTTATTACAATATAACATAAATACAAAAATTATTAAAATGAAAAAGTTTTATCTGATTAATCGGAAGTAAAATTTCGATCCTCGAATTCGGTAAATGTGTCTTGTATAGTCAAAGGCATTTGTTCCCCAATAAATCCTGTTGGTTTTAAATAATCATCTTAATGCCAACCGCAGTTTTCAGGCTGGAGTTTTACACATTTAGAGTAAATACATTTTTACACCGGACCAGTCTGGAATATCGAAACGAGTACTGGAAAAAGTTTACTGGACGTGTGACGTACACTATTTTATGTCATACCGTATACAAACAACAAGAAATGTGAGTAATTATTATTGTTACGAAACAGCATACGGGTATAGTCCCTGAATCCGACTCTGTCTAAGCCATGTATGAAAGTTAAAATTATGGCGGATGCGCAGGGATTTCTTAGAACTGTTTACGATTGTGACTATCTTATCTAGACATTGTTTTTGTGACCAGTCTTATCTAGAAAATGCCAGAGCCAATTGTTTTTGTGTAAGCCACAATCTAGAATTATCTAGTAAAAAAGGCACTCATATATAAAGGACCGACCATGGAGAGCTAGTTTAGTTTAAAAAGTGATCTCGACAAATAAAGAAGAATACACCGAAATAGCGAACAGTAAAGTGTTGATGTAAATTAATAATTAAGTTTGTGTGCATATAAATTATATTTAAGTGAATAGTTAAGTGTATATAAATTAAGTGTTGGTGAGTAGTTTAGTGTTTAAATAAATTCGTAAGTAGCTATACCGTGTGTTCAAAGTTTATCCCCCCCCCCTTTAAGAAGACTTGTTATGTCATAAAAAGTCAAACATCGCTATAAATACTAATAATAAATACAATAATTATATATTATGTTTACCAAAAGCTTTATTTGAGAATATAAATAATAAAATAAATATCATTTTATTAAAATAATCATTTAATTTTATTTACTTTACGTCCACCAAACCAGCCCCGCCGAGTGCGTCTGAATTTAGGTAGTCGGCAAAATGCTCAAACGCGGCGCTTCCCGATTGAAGATAAAGACAATCGCAGGCCGCGTCTTTGGTTTGCAGAACATTGAAATAAAAACGTGTTTTTATGCATTTTTTCTCTGTGAAATGGCTTTAAATAATAAATCTATATTTCTGGGAGATAAGAAGAAATTTATCATAGATATATAATACAAGTGTATTATATATCTATGAAATTTATTTTATTAATCAGATTGTGTTTGACGTTCATAGCGAATACAAGTTATTACTTTTCCGCCAACCTATCTAATAAGCGAGAAAAGTATTGGTTTACCCACAAAAAAGTTGGAAATTTGAAATTTTTTTTTTAGTTATTTTTACGTTATCCATCAACAACAACACGAAAAAACGGTTTTTAGAAAAAAAATCCTGTGTGTATGTCGTCGTCGTCGTTGTCGTCGGCCACTTTTCCTTGCAAGTCTTGTTAGCACGATACAGCCTCCGGAGTGCAATAAGTCACCAATTTTATGATGGAATATTGTTAAGGACATTTCACAGATGAACCCTATTGATTTTCAGCTCACCAGAGCCAGTACAACGGGTGCTATGGTACTTGAAGTACGACATTTTGTCGTTTTTCGAGAAATTTCAGTTTGTTAGCACGATACAGCCTCCGGAGTTCAACAAGTCACCAATTTTATGATTGAATATTATTCAGGGCATCTCACTGATGAACCCTATTGATTTTCAGCTCACCAGATCCAATAAAACCGGTGCTACAGTACTTTAAGTACGATATTTTTGTCATTTTTGGAGAAGTTTCAGTTTGTTAGCACGATACAGCCTCCGGAGTATATACAAGTGATGAATTTTATGATTGGATATTATTCAGAGCGTCTTAAAGATGAACCCTATTGATATTGAGCTCACTAAAGCCAGTACAACGGGTGCTGTGGTACTTGAAGTACCAAATTTTTGTCATTTTTGGAGAATTTTCAGTTTGTTAGCACGATACAGCCTCCAGAGAGTATACGATTGATCAACTTTATGAATAAGTATTGTTCAAGGTGTCTCACAGATGTACCCTATTGATTTTCAGTTGACTAGAGCGAGTACAGCGGGTCCTATAAAACTAGATATACTAAATTTTTGGTTATTTTTGGAGAAATTTCGGTTTGTTAGCACGATACATCCCCCGAAGTGTATACAAGTAACAATTTTATGATAGAATATTGTTCAGAGCCACAGATGCGGAAAAGTTAGTTTTAATCTTTAAAACCGTTTATTTTTTGTCTCATTTGGACCTGCGTAAAATGAAGCGATCACAAACGACATTAACATATTTTTGTACAGAAAAGCCAAAAAATAATACGGTTGTGGAGGTGGGACATTGTGGTAGTAGTGTCATAGAAGAAAACATCGTTATAGTAGCATCAACAAGTAGTGGCAGTACTGGCAGTGGCTCGCAAGAATTTGAGGCAAGTAGTAGTAGTCCAGCTAGCCGTTTTCCTGAGGAGCCCTCACAGCAAAGCGTAAGTATATATAATTATAATATGCCTTTTCATATTTCGTAATAAATGATAAAAAGGAAAAAGGGATAAAAATAAACAATATTTTTTTGTATGTTCAAAGAATTACAGGATGTGACGTACAGTTAGATCTAAAAAAAAAAATTTAACATTTTGTATTTTAGTTTTACTTTACCGTTATTTTCAAATATGTGAAAACTGTTAAGTGTTGATTTGGGTTAGAGGCTTCTTAGAGCGAAAAAAAGGAATTTATATTGAGTTTGGTTTATTTAAGCATTTTATAGGATGGTAATGGTATTTTGTCTTTGCGTTTGAGTTTAAAATCTTAATTACATAGGCAAAAAAGGGATTTTATTGAATTCGTACTATTCGTTCTATTTTTTTTTCTGTCATATTTGTAAAGTTCAAATTTGGTATATAATTCTAACTTAATTTAAATAATATACTTTTTTGAATTTAATACCTACGACCTGCTTTATTTGTTAAATAATGTATAGGTCAACCAAAAGTCAAAGAAATTTGCTTTTAAATATTGTAACGTCAATACAATACGTCAAAAATATCGTATAAAAATAAAAAAACTTTACAATACAACTATGAAATTAAATTTGTTCATTTTTTTAAGAATGGCAGCCAGCTATATGATATTGGGAATGCAGTCGGACAATCTTTAAGGGTCCATGAAAAAATAAATTTTCTAAGCAATACTTGGATCCCTTACCCAAAATATGTTTTTCCATTGCAACAAGAAGGGAAACAGCAAATGCGTAAATTCTGTGTTCATTGGATACAACAGTATAACTGGCTTGCGTATAGCGAATGCAAAACTGGAGGATTTTGTAAATTTTGTGTGCTATTTGCACCAGATGGCGGAGGAATGGGTAGCCAAGTAAGAATAAAATAGTTATATAATAGGCTCATTTAGTCATATTTCCAAAGTTACCCTTTTTATACGATTATTGTAGTTTACCTTTTATTTTAAGCTTTAAAAAAAGAATTAGCCCAATTGAACGAAAATTACCAAAAATTTTAGAGCTAGAATAATCTAAGGCTATTTTAAAATGTGACGTTATAAAATCTTTTTTACATACAAATTGCGATCTTGGACACCTGCGCTACCTGCTTCGAAAAACATTGTCGTTACCTTTTTCTGACATTTGTCACAAAAAGTGTTAATATTTTTCCGTCAGGCTGATAGACGCAAAGCAAAGGTAATGCATTGTGGCAACGAATTACCAAACTGCACAAAAAATACTTCATTGGGAAGAACAACCAAGTACGAGTTCGGGAATCAAGAGAGATTCATATTCAGGAAACCTTTCAAGTGACAATATTTCTAACATAATAAATATAGACAAACATCTTACTAATCATAACATGTACACCAATGACAAGATTGTGAATGCCGAAACCGAAAGCGGTGGCAGTGGCCTAAATTTAAATAACTGCAGTATACAAATCTGCACCTTCAATATTACACTTAATAAATAGGTAATGCTTATGCAAGCCATAACTGTTTTTTTTCATATTTGTATTAATAAATAGTTGAGATATAAACAATGTATTCAATTTTTTCTACAAATGAATTGCATTATCTTACCACTTCAAGAAAAAATAGTATATGTCACTCGGAGCAGAAGGTCCATTATATGTTTCGCCCAGATTGCACAGCACTTCGATATATTGGATATTGATCCATCTGTAAATGAGCAGGAGCTCAAAATGGCGGTGTGCGGATGGACAGGGCTAGATCAATCAGAGCTCAATGTAAGGAATTCGAGGGAGAATCGTGGTGGGGGCCAGATTGCAAATGTGTGTGTCAGAAAAGAGAAGGCGGAGGTGATACGAAGACACAGAAGGGTCAAAATTCATTGGCAATACTGCAGGGTAAGGGAGAGGTTCACCCCTCTCCGATGTTATAGGTGCATGGAGTTTGGGCACAATGCCTACTCCTTATGGGCAGGGCGTGTTTTAACTGCCTTGAAGAGGGACATAGTGCACGAGAGTGTAAAGGGGAAGCGGTGTGCCTGTCATGCAAGAAGGACGGGCACAGAACCGATTCGATGGAGTGCCCAAAATACCGGGAATTAGTTTTTGGCAAGGTAAAAAGGAGATATTCCATGCACAGATAGGAAGAAGAAGTTCTTCTTACATGGGAACGTGCACTGATGTCATAGCTATTTCAAGCCCTTCCGGTGCACACATGTTTCCCGAGGAGTTAAGAGGAGGGTGGTTTAGTGCGGTGAAAGTCCCACACGAACTCGCAGCATTGCACTGCCCGCTGTGAGGAAGGCTTTAGCTTCCGCCTCACCTCTCAGGGCAAAAAAAAATTGCACAGCCTCGGCAGTGCAACAATCTGGGCTCAACAATAATGATAGCCTTCTACTCCTAGTAACATAATGTACTATTACCGAACTAAAATCAAGTATATAAAAGTATGCATTACGATACAGTATGAATTAAACTGATTTACTTATATCATTTTGTCCAAGTAGGTAAGTGCCCTTCGCCCAAATACATGTTTTTGTTAGATGCGTCATAATTTAACACAACTAGATAATAAAATTTCATAGTATGTAGGAACATGTCTCAAAACCTACTTTATAATAAAATAAGCATTTACAATTTAATTTTTTTTAAACATCTTCTAATAAAAAAGTTAAAACTGAAGAATGACAGATTTAGAGTTTCAGTCAAACATATGTTTCATATTTATAATCATCTGATATGTGAGTGCAACGTCAACACATGTGAGATCGTAAAAATACATCGAAACAAGTTGGAACACATGTATCTTCTTTCTTGTTACGCATAGTACGATATTAGAGGATTTCCGTCTTTAATTCCGGAAATAATAAAAAATCCCTTGGGAAGTAATATTTATAAATTTTACTTAGTTACAGACAAAAATAAATTTTCCGAACTAAGTATTTATATAATTTAGGAGTATCAGTGCCGTTCCTGTGTCTTCTGCCGCCCCGTGCAAAAAATTAATTCCCGCCCTACCTTTGAATCAAATTTTAAACATATTGATTTAAGTAATATCATATATTGACACGGAAACCCGTCATTTCATGACATTTGTTAAGGAGTCTAAAGAAACAGAATATAATAACTTAGATTTCACAAATAAAATCTTCATTTTATTTAAATGCACAACTGAAAAATAAAAATCCCAATGGCACAGGACCAATTGGACAGGCTTATTTCAGTAACATGTTTGCATAAAACCGAAAATAAAAAATTAGATACAAAAGTAATAGAATGTTTTGAGATGTACAAACAACCAAAGTAACATTCTGGCATCAAATCAAAAATAAAAAAAAATTCTGTTAAATTTGTGAGTTTTCTTAAATAAATGTTTTAATGTACGGTTGAGAGAAAAATGTTGAATACAAAAGTTGTAGAACGTGTTAAGGTCTATGAAAAAGCTCAGTAACTTTTTTGCGTCAAATGAAAAACAAAGGAAATACGATTTTTTTTCAACTTTGACAGGCCGCCATTTTGTTTTTACTGGGCCGATTTGGCTCATTAACGAACTCGTCCAAGATTTTTCCCTAACCAATTTTGTAGCGAGTTTGGTTTCGACCCGTCAAAAAATACGCCCTCTATCGTGCTTACAAATTCCGTTATAATTTGTGAATTTTCTTAAATAAATGTTTTAATGTACGATTTAGAGAAAAATGTTAAATACAAAAGTTGTAGAACGTGTTAAGGTCTATGAAAAAGCTCAGTAACTTTTTTGCGTCAAATGTAAAACAAAGGAAATACGATTTTTTTTTCAAATTTGACATGCCGCCATTTTGTTTTTACTCGTCCAAGATTTTGTAACGAATTTGGTTTTGATCCGTCAAAAAGTACGCCCTCTATCGTGCTTACAAATTCCGTTATAACACATACACACATATATATATATATATATATATATATATATATATATATATATATATATATAACCTTTGGAACGGAGGGTGATTTTGGCATCTAGGAACACCAAAACGAAAAATTGCATTGAAATTTTTCCGAAGTCGCGTCATGCTACTCTCTACAATAGCCCTATTTCATTCTGAAATAAGCCTAAAAATTCTGCTACCATAGGTTATAATATGCATACGTAGAAACTTCTATAGTATTCTATACAAACTGAAAACCAGATTGTTGAATCAGGCTGCATATACATGGTAAGATTATTCCCACTAGTACTGAGCTAGCAGCAAAGTCAAATTGATCTTGTTATTTATTGTTAACATCTTATTATGCCAAAGGAGTAGAAGGGTTCACTGATCCAGAGAAAAAGCAACAGAAAGATAAAGAAAGCTCTAAAGTCGAAACACCAAGCAAGAAACCAAGCACTTCTACCACCCTCACGAACCTTCCACCACTTTCAGAAGTCGAGGTTTCTAAAAAAGAATTGAGCATTGCCGCCCAAACCGCAATACAGTTTAATGATTGGACTGATGAATGGGATCCCGCTGAAGAAGAGTCTGAATTTATCCAGCCTAATTTTAAGCCCCTTCGTCATGTACTTTACTCTAATCTTTGTC
The DNA here is from genome assembly GCA_963921935.1 of Galeruca laticollis. Classification (NCBI taxonomy): domain Eukaryota; kingdom Metazoa; phylum Arthropoda; class Insecta; order Coleoptera; family Chrysomelidae; genus Galeruca; species Galeruca laticollis. Next base: position 202,076,340 of record OY998180.1, read on the forward strand.
AGGGTTCGGTAAGTCCGAATGGGACATCCGAGGATCCAAGTAGTCCTACAGTTACTGTGAGGATGGCAAACACGAATGGAGGAGAGATTGAGATCCCTTATTGTAAAAGTATAGTATCTTTGGTGGGGTGTCCATATGGTCGCAGATGCGCCTATAATCACCCGTACAAGTGGGAAGTGGACTATGATACAGCGGGGAGATTGTGGAATCATTACTTCTCAGAAGGTTCACACAGCTAGTGTTAATCATCTGGCAAAGCAATTAAAGAGTATCCAAGCCTCCATATGGGACCTGGCATCAGAGTTGAAAGATATAAAGGCCACAATAAATATACCTGCCAATGCTGGGGAAAGATCTTTCTATAAAAGCCATATGTCGAGATTCCAGACTGGGGGACAGGCGTCAGAGACGTAACTCTAGCTCCGCATCAAGACAAGATGGAGCATTTAACTACTCTCTCACACAACTCATCAATAAGGTAGAAACAATTTTAAAGATGATGTCAAGGACCAAGGCAGCAAGATCATACCAAACATGATGCTGAAACTTTGATTTACTTATGAGAAAGGCAATCCAGTATTCCACATTGTATATTTTGTCTCCGGTATCATTATAATGTATTAAAATAAATGGCTTTAAAGATTAAAACTAACTTTTCCGCATCTGTGAGATGCCCTGAACAATATTCTATGATAACATTGTCACTTGTATACACTTCGGGGGATGAATCGTGCTAACAAACCGAAACTTCTCCGAAAATGTAGTATATCTGCATTTATAGTACCCGCTGTACTCGCTCTAGTCAGCTGAAAATCAATAGGGTATTTATATGAGACACCTTGGACACACATGGAAGGAAGAAAGTCGAAGACCTACATGGCAAGAAGTGTCAAGATTTTCACCGACACTCAAGGCGTATTGGGCTCATTGGGACTCCCATGTCCTGGAAGAAGGGCTGTTGAAAAGAGTCCTTGAAAACGATGATGGTTCCTAGATTAGGAGACAGCTAGTTATCCCGAGAACAAGAGTAGCTGAAGTACTAAAGAAATTACACAACAGTCCATCGGGAGGTCATCAGGGAGTGAAGAAAACCCTCCAGCGAGTCCGTGAGAGGTTTTATTGGATGAACAGCTCCGATGATGTGAAGGACTAGTATAAGAAATGTACGACTTGTGCTATGAGTAATGGACCACATCGCAACAGAAAGGCACCTATGAAACAGTATAATGTTGGAAGCCCTTTCGAAAGGATTGCTTTAGACATCGCTGGACCATTTCAGACGACATAAAATGGTGGTAAATACATCCTGGTTGTAATGGATTATTTCACAAAGTGGGTGGAAATTTACGATATCCCGAACCAAGAGGCCACAACTGTCGCGGATGTATTGGTGAAAGAATTTATCAGCCGATATGGAGTGCCCTTGGAAGTCCACAGCGACCAGGGAAGAAATTTCGAAAGCCCTCTATTCCAGGAAATTTGCAACAAGCTGGGAATGAAGACCAGGACAACAGCATTACATCCACAGCCAGATGGAATGGTCGAGAGAATGAACAGGACTATTGGAAAATACCTGTCCAAAGTAGTTTCCAGCCATCAGAGAGATTGGGACCAGTATCTCTCCCTATTCGCATTGGCTTATCGATCTGCCATCAATGAGTCCACGGGTGAAACACCTGCGTAAATCCTGTTGGCACGTGAAATGGGGCTTCCTTGTGACCTGGAATTTGGCTGTCAGCCTGGAGAAGATCTAGCAGGAGAAGACTACGTGATCCAATTGAGAAGAAGGCTGGACGATATTCATGAATTAGTTCGAACAAATCTTCAAGTTGCCAGCGACAGAATGAAAAGTCGGTACGACACGCAGGCCACAGAAGGCGGTTTTAAAGAAGGGGACAAAGTATAGTTACACAACTCGACGAGGAGAAAAGGATTTTCTCCAAAATTACAAAAATCCAGGGAAGGTCCATACTTGATCAAGAAAAGGATCAATGATGTTATATATCGCATAAGCAAGATCCCCAACGGAAAACCCAAACTAGTTTACCAAAACCGACTAGCGCCATTCGAAGGAGACCATGACCTAGAGAAAGGAGTAAACCATATTCTAGATGTGTCTGACCCTATCTTCGATGAATGTATGGGCGCGTATAGAGGTACCGGGAAAGCTAGATATGGAGTCACTTCAGAACAACGACAAGACTTGTTCACTCTCCCGGAAGATTATTCACTGGCATACAACATCCCCGCCCGTCTCAAGAACGCACGAGAGTTGGAATCCGTCTTTCGAAAGAAGTTCGGGCAATTAGAAAAACTTGAAGACCAGATTCCAGCCCCTGGCAAGACACTGAAACTGAAACATAATTCGCGGTACGTCTTCTACGTGGTAACTAAAAATGAATTTCAAGATCGATCTACCTACCGCGTTGTGTGGGAAGCACACTTCGAAACCTCCGAGACCATGTGCTAGAATCCAGCGTGAAGAAACTGGCTATGCCTAAGATAGCGAGTAACCAGTTGGATTGGCGAGTTATCAGGAACATGGTAGAGTTTATCCTTCGAGATACCGGTGTCCAGATATTAATTTGCAGCTACAACCCCCGTTATCAGTATCCGATGAAGACGGTGCCATGCTATTTTCATAAGATCGGAAAGTGTAGAAATGGGGCCGTTGCCGATTCAAACATTCAGTCTCGGTTACACAAAAGTTCCAGGAGGAACTTCTATTTAAGGAGGGGGTAATGTTACGAAACAGCACAGTAGTATAGTCCCTGAATCCGACTCTGTCTAAGCCATGTATGAAAGTTAAAATTGTGGCGGATGCGCAGGGATTTCTTAGAACTGTTTACGAGTGTGACTATCTTATCTAGACATTGTTTTTGTGACCAGTCTTATCTAGAAAATGCCAGAGCCAATTGGTAGGCACCACATGAAATGTGACTTCTGTCATTCTGACGATGATAATAACATCGAAACAATTGTCAAATTTTTAGAATTTTTACCATTATTTCAATATATTGTGGAAGTATTTAGAAACAGTTAATTTCATTTAAAAAAGTACTATGAGTAGATTCCACAGAGCATATAAGGGCCGAAACAGTAAATTTCAATCTATAGATATAATTCGAAATACCCAATTTGTATTTTACAAGTTATCAGGTACTGATTTAGCTAATATTATTTTTCGGTGGAGAATTCCGGTAAGTTGAGTACGGTAAGTTAAGTACGACGCAAAAATGGATTAATAATTTGATGGTGAATTCCGATAATCCGGTTTTTCGAGTTCTATTTATGACAACTGATGATTTGTTTGAAGAAATGAAAAAGAACACACACAATGTTGAGATACGAAAGAATAATCATTTAAAAACTTATTTTAAGCAGGAAACTCTCACTTTTTCCTTCACCACTAAATGGTTTATCAATTTGAATTTTCATAATATATTTATGAAAATAGAAGAGAATTTTAGTGAATTCTCATTTCTAAAAAAAGAACAGCATGATATGCACGTTGAGACAATTTTTCAAAATTTCAGGTAGTTCTAGAAGGTAATGAATGTTTCTGTGAAAATCACTAAAGCAGATGATTGAAAAACTACCTTACTTACCGGAAGTAATCAAGAAATGAGAGAAAACAACTGCACCTTTTGACACACTTTCTTCCATTTAAAAGTATAGTCATATCCATATTTTTTCTCATAATGTATGTATAAATTCAATAAATTATCAGTTTTTATAGGAAATATGTTCAGTATATGTACATTGAGTATAGATATATTAAAGATATCCAGTGACACCTATCCATAAAGTGTGGATATAACAAATCCAGAATATTACCTTAATTTTTTGTCTACGAAGCTCCTCTTGCTGATCTAGGAGCAGTTCCGAACTACTGCTCCTCATTTTAAAATCGAAACTATGACATTTGACCAGAACTATTTCAAAATGTTCACCGTTTATCACAATATTATTGTCATCAAAAATCGAAGTACAAATTGAGAGAAGGGCAACGCAAGCTCACAACATATTCCATTAAACCTTTTATTTTCATTTTGATATACGCTTGCGCTCTACTATCCGATCGGATGTTACAGTAAGGGGTGAAATAATCCCTTTTTAATAGACTGTAGACGCAGTCGCAAATTATATTTTCAGGGATTAATAGCTCAATAAATTTCACCGTATATTATTTGCATTCAAAGCTAAATGGCTAATACTCATTTTGAAATAATACTTTATATTTCAGTAACAACGAAATAAGAACGGTTGCAAATTGAATATATTAGAATCGTGCTAATTTCTTTTGTAGTTATTTCATTATATTGAAAACATTTTGAATTTCAATTCATATGTTCGGTTCTGCCGTCTATATGTGAATAGCCCAACTTTGCAGTTGGAAAATAAATTTGAAAAAGAAATCCTCAATTGAGGAACCATCTATTATGGAATTATGGAAACACCTATATTTAATTTTTTTATAAAGCTGTGTAAGTTGAACATTCTTACGATGGATGGCACACATTTGCATTACATTTTTTGAATAAATATATAAGAAAATCCCCCAGACCTATATATAGAAGGGGAGGCCAAAATGGCTGCATATAAAATGCAGTGTTAGGGATGCCACCTTTAAAAATAGATAGACCCGTAGATGACTTAACCCGAAATTGTTGACGAAAAAAATACCTATTCCCACGGGAATACAAACGCAAAGTCTATTTCCTTCAAAATAACACTGAGCTAAACCAGAATACTACAAGTATTAGGTATTTTAATGTTTTCTAATTTATTTAAAACGTAAACGGGTGGGATAAACTTTAAACACACGGTATGGCTACTTACTAATTTATTTAAACACTAACTCACTAACACTTAATTTATATATACTTAACTAATCACTTAAATTTAATTTATATGCACACAAACTTGATTATTAATTTATATTAGCACTTTACTGTTCGGTGTATTTTTGTTTATTTCTCGAGATCACTTTATCAACTAAACTCCTCCGCTGATCGGTCCTTTATTTATATTAAATTCCGGGCTGCGGCTTACTCAAAAACAAATGGCTTTCTGGCATTTTCTAGATAAGACTGGTCACAAAAACAATGTTTAGATAAAATAATCGTAAACAGTTATAAAAAAACCTGCGTATCCGCCATAATTTGAATTTTCATACCTGGCTTAGACAGAGTCGGATTTAGGGTCTATACCAGTGTGCTGTTTCGTAACATTACCCCCTCCTTAAATGGAACTTTTGTGTAGCCGAGAATGGATGTTTGAATCGACAACTGGCCCCATTTCTACACTTTCCGTTCTTATGGAAATAGCAGGGCACCGTCTTCATCGGATACTGGACACCGGTATCTCGAAAGATAATCTCTACCATGTTCCGGATAACGCGCCAATCCAACTGGTTACTCATTATCTTAGGCATAGCCAGTTTCTTTACGCTGGATTCCAACACATGGTCTCGAAGGTTTCGAAGGTTTCGACATCGCGGTAGGTAAATCGATCTTGAAATTCATTTTTAGTTACCACGTAGAAGACGTACCGCGAATTATGTTTCAGTTTCAGTGTCTTGCCAGGGGCTGGAATCTGGTCTTCAAGTTTTTCTGGTTGCCCGAACTTCTTTCGAAAGACGGTTGCCAGCCCTCGTGCGTTCTTGATACGGGCGGGGATGTATGCCAGTGAATAATCGTCCGGGAGAGTGAACAAATCTTGTCGTTGTTCTGAAGTGACTTCATATCTAGCTTTCCCGGTACCTCCATACGTGCCCATAAATTCCTTGAAGGTAGGGTCAGACACATCTCGAATAAGGTTTACTCCTTACTCCAGGTCATGGTCTCCTTCGAATGGCACTAGTCGGTTTTGGTGAACTACTTTTGGTTTTCCGTTGAGGATCTTGCTTATGCGATATATAACAGCATTGATCCGTTTCTTGATTAAGTATGGACCTTCCCAAGATTTTTGTAACTTTGGAGAAAATTCTTTTCTCCTCGTCGGGTTGTGTAATCATACTTTGTCCCCTTCTTTAAAACCGCCTACTGTGGCATGCGTGTCGTACCGACTTTTCATTCTGTCGCTGGCAACTTCATGAATTCATGAATGTCGTCCAGTCTTCTTCTCAATTGAATCACATAGTCTTCTCCTGCTAGATCTTCTCCAGGCCGACTGCCAAATTCCGGGTCACAAGGAAGACTCATTTCAAGCCAATGCAAATAGGGAAAGATATTGGTCTCAATCTCTCTGATGGCTGGAAACTACTTTGGACAGGTATTTTCCAATAGTCCTGTTCATTCTCTCGACCATTCCATCTGGCTGTGGATGTAATGCTGTTGTCCTGGTCTTCTTCATTCCCAGCTTGTTGCAAATTTCCTGGAATAGATGGCTTTCGAAATTTCTTCCCTGGTCGCTGTGGACTTCCAAGGGCACTCCATATCGGCTGATAAATTCTTTCACCAATACATCCGCGACAGTTGTGGCCTCTTGGTTCGGGATAGCGTAAATTTCCACCCACTTTGTAAAATAATCCATTACAACCCGTATGTATTTGCCACCATTTTCTGTCGTCGGAAATGGTCCAGCGATATCCTAAAGCGATCCTTTCGAAAGGGCTTCCAACATTGTACTGTTTCATGGGTGCTTTTCTCTTGCAATGTGGTCCATTACTCGTAGCACAAGTCGTACATTTCTTGCACCAGTCCTTCACATCATCGGAGCTGTTCATCCAATAAAGCCTTTCACGGACTCGCTGAAGGGTTTTCTTCACTCCCAGATGACCTCCCGATGGACTGACGTGTAACTTCTTCAGTACCTCAGCTACTCCCGCTCCCGGGATAACTAGCTGTCTCTTTATCTCGAAACCATCATCGTTTTCAAGGACTCTCTTCAACAGCCCTTCTTCCAGGACAAGGGAGTCCCACTGGGCCCAATACGCCTTTTGAGTATTGGTGAAAATGTTGACACTTCTTGCCATGTAGGTCGCCGATTTTCTTCCTTCCATTTCCGAATCTTCTTTAGGTGAGGATCAGTCTCCTGATCTTCTTTGATCCTTGTGGGTGACCAATCTTCGTAGACTACTGTAGCTCTTGAAACTGCAACTTCCTTAGATGTCGACTTGTTGCACTGAGAATAGTCTACAGGGCACGACCGTCTAGGCAAAGAGTCGGCTTTTCGGTGATTCATATCAGCTCGATGTTCACCCCTGTCTGATTTCCCCTATGACTGCAGTTCTTGGGTTGCAGGTGTCTTGGAGCGCTTAGGCGGACTGCGTACGTGCTCTAGCTCGTCACACTCCCGGCACCTGATTTTCTTCGGTTTCTTGTCTGCCATACCTTTCAACAAGTTGATGATCTGGTCAAGTTTGTCATCGTCATCTTCTTCCTCCATGGTCCTACCTTTGTTGTACCGCGAGCCCTTCGTGGCTGCTTTGCATTCAAGAGCAGCAGTCAATGCATTGACCAATGTTTTAGGATGGGATAATCGAAGCGTATTCACCATATCGTCGTCACATAGGCCGTCAATAAAGGCCTGGATGCCTAAACATTCCATCATGTTATCTGGTGCTGACGGATAAGCAAATCTAACTAGTCGGGCAATATCCAGTTCATACTCTTGAAGGGTTTCGTCATGTTTCGGCCTTTGGCTCTACAGCTGGAATCTGTACAAATGTTCGTGACCGTATCGCATGTCCAGCTTCTTTTTCAGCTGCTCAAAGTTATCCGTTTCTTCAAGAGGTATCGTCTGAACTACATCTAAGGAATCTCCCCGAAGCGTGATGGTTAAGTTCACTGCCTTCTCCTTATCGGACCAATTATTCACTCTTGCGGCTGCTTCAAACTGTTTCACATAATTGGTCCACGACATTTTTCCATCGAACGTTGGGGCCTTGACTTGAGTGAAAATACCAATGTCTTCTAACTTAGGGTGTGTTTCTGGCTTGCAAGGTTTTGTTTGTTCGATCTTATTCTCTCTGCTAGCGTGTCCTGTGTTCTTGAATCTGTCATATTTCTCTCTAACTCCTTGATTTTCTCGTCCATCGTTGTCATCTTTTTCTCAATCTTCTCGTCTATCGTTGTCATCTTATTCTCGATATCTAATTTTGGGGACGAAATTTAATTTTCGACGTCAGCAGAAATGTCATTTTTCAATGATAAGATGTCGGCAGAAATGTCGTGCTTCATAGCAGAAATATCGTTCTTCATATCAGAAATTGACGAGATTAAGGTGGAAGCCTCGTCATTAAATAGAACTGTTTCTGGATCGTAGCCATCACTTACCAGTGCCAATTTGAGTCTTTCTAGTAACTCACTTTTCTTACGGGACGTTTCCAACTAACGATTTTCCAATTCTGCCTTTAGCTCTGTCACTTTCAGGTCACTTATTCTCTTGGTCATTTTTACGTAGCTATTTATATATATAATCCCACTTCTGACACCAATTTAATGTTTTTATACACACACGTTATGTCTACTAACTTAATTTATTTATTCACTACACTATTCACTAATTTATAATTTATACACAGTATATGCATTTAAACTAATTTATATAAACACTTCACTAATTTATATTCTCACCAGAGCCAGTAGAACGGGTGCTATAAATCCAGATATACTACATTTTTGGAGAAATTTCGATTTGTTAGCACGATACAGCCAACGGAGTATATACATGTGACCAATTTTATTTTTGGATATTGTTCAAGGCATCTCACAGATCAACCCTATATATATATATATATATATATATATATATATATATATATATAAACTGTTGGTCGTCATTCTATAATAATAGCCTAACAACCCCTTTATCAGACATAAGTGTTGTATAAATCAGGAAAAAGTTTGTATTAAGGTGGGTATCCATATGTAATACATGGACCGTAACGTAACAGCGAACATGTTACGTTACGACTGCTGGTGAAGGAACTCTGTTTCATAATATCTGTAACCAGGAAACTAGTTGGGACGTGTTTACTTTTGCATCGCGTTGCATTCCATAAATCTGATTCAAAACTAATTATAATGGGTGAAAAAAGTCGCGGCGTTGTGTAGTAATATCAGAGAATACTTGGTGTATTCTTTGATAGTATCGTAACATCATTTGGTTGCGTTACGGGATCATGGACACGGCCAAAAACAAGAAAAATGTTTCCGAGCGCGTGTCATCTTGCAACGAGCCCATTTTATGTTCGGTGTCACGTTACGGGGCATAAACTCATATGGATATCCGCCTTTAGACGTCGAGTGGATGCTTTGTAGTAGCTATAAAAGCGTATTAATATTTATTGTATAATGTGGTATAGCATGCTTAAATTTTGCATCGGTAGATGTCGTATAAAGCCCTATATCATGTTTTAGGAAAAAATCTGTTGTTTTATATTTTGTTTTATAGCATGATATACGATATTCCTAGAGATATTTTTGTCGCTTGAGAGCCCCAATGTAGGAAGTGCGAAGAGACAGAAGAAACTGCAAATCATGTCATCTTCGACTGTCCTGCTTTATGCAGAAAAAGAGCCTCCTATTTAGATACCATTTTAGATACAAATCAGGAGAGATTGCAGGAAAGTGGAGTCCGAGGAATCTCGTTGATCGCTATGAACATAGGATGGGTGGATGGGATCTACTTAGCACCTGTGACTGAGGGTGCACAATAAGCCTTAATGCCTAAGCGGCAGCTATTAGGGCATGAAGCCTAACCCCATCGTGACTAAAAATAAAGGGGTATATAATCCCTTTTTAATAGAGTGTAGACGCAGTCGCAAATTATATTAACAGTGATTAATAGCTCAATAAATAGTGATTTTTTAACTAATTCAGCAAATATTTACATTTTATATTTCAATTCATATGTTCGGTTGTGCCGTCTATACGTGAATAGCTTAACTTTTTAATTGCAAATTAAATTTTAAAGAGAAATCTTCACTTGAGGCACCATCTATTATGGAATCACCTGTATTTAATTTTTTTATAAAGCTGTCTAAGTCAGAGATAACTTAACCAACTGTGTGTCTAAGTTGAACATTCTTACAACGGATGGCACACATTTCCATTACGTTTTTTGAATAAATACGTAGTGGTATTATACCTTAGGCATATATTATCATGAATAAAATTATTGTTGTGATTTGCAAGCGAATAAAATGTATAATTTAAATGAAACTAAAACTTTTAATTTTATCAGACAATGATTTATCATGGTGGTAAACCTGAATAAGAGGCGGTAAATACGTATTTTTCCGAACGTACGTGACTTTAGGCATGTTTCTTTAAGGCATTGAAATTCATAAGATTTTTGAGTTATGAGTAATGGATATAGTTTTTGCAATAACTTAAGGCACTGTATCTACAATGATTAACGAATAATAATTTTATATTTTAAAATAGATTAATTAAGATGATGTATCGTGTCCAGTGCAGTGTAAAAGTTTAATAATGAAATCCAACAAGAATAGAGGATTTTATAAAGAAAATGTATCTTTAAAATTTAAACCTTTTTTGGTAAATATAAAAATATACTCTAGAAATATATGCTTTAGCGTAATTGCAAAGTAAAAATTGAAATGTGGTAATTCTTGTACGCCAATGCTCGTTAAGCAGCCATTGATATGACGAGATTTGCCCGGTTATAAGCATGGCGGTAAGCGTGGATAATAACTAGTTTTGTGCGTTTTTTATCTGTCGTATCCTTTTATAAAAAATACATAGGAAGTTTTAAAATATGTAAAACGTTCGCCAAAATTGTGTTGGAATAATGTGAACTGCTTCGTGAATCCATTAAAAACGTCAAAGAAAACAAGGAACGTCTTTTGATAGTGCAAACTATGGCGTCGAATGAGGATGGAAGTAATGATGACGAAAATAAAGTTTATTATGGAAAGGAATCTTCGTATGAAGCATTACCTAATTGCTCTACATGCCCTGTGTGTTTATTACCATACAATAAGTGTTTATGTAGTGTGACCCCTAGTAACTTCGAAGATGACACTTTAAATAGCACAAACGGTAAGTTAATATTTGTAAACACAGTAAAATAACAATCCATTTCCCACCAAATTACTTTAATTCGGACGATTTGGCAAATTACACATAGAATTTGTTTACAAAATTCACGTTCAAACTTTTTCAGATATAAATACATACTAACTACCATTCACTTAATCTTCAACCTGCCTACTTTATACTAAACAAAACATTTGAAGTTTTTATTTGAAAGTAGGTACCAATATTTTGCATTGTCGGTAAGAGTAGGCTTTGACAAAATTAAATGTTCATTTGTTTTGATGCTATTGACAGTTCTCGCTTCTGGATAAATAAAACTCTAACATAGCAAACAAAGGCTAGAAAAAATAAGTATTTCATTGGCATCATTTCTTCAGTTGTTCTTTTATAATGTTCTACATAATAATTAACTAGTTTCAAATACACTATTGTCCTAACCTTTAAATAGTAAGTTTAAAATTATAAATCAAATTTCATGCAGAAAATCTTTCATAAAATAACCCTACAATTTTAAAGTTTCAGTTGTATACTGTTGCATGAATATAAAGTAGGAATATATGAATTATAGATAATGTAACTAATTGAGAAAAATGTTAGGCCATATTTATAAAAAGAAACCTTATCTTCTGCTTTCAAAAAATAAAACAATTCCTTCAAGATATATGCATAAAACAATTGAAGGAAAAGGTGAAGCTTCACCTATTCATTAAAGCATTTGCTCAAAAACTTAATGATTTGCTAATCTCTGTACCATTTACTTTATTTGTCCTAATCATTTCCTTGCAAGGAAAAGGTAGAGATTATGAATACAACTTGTAGCAAAACCTTTTACTTCAAAGTTATGTTTCATTTTTATAAATACAGAAAGTTAAGTCAAGTTTCTCTACATATTCACAAATTTATTTGATGTAGATGTAGTATATTATTCAACAAGTGAGAAAGTTGGCCATTTCTAACGAGTTCAATACTTTATTTATTTATTCACGGGCAAGCCCTATTAAATTATATAAAATACAAAAGTGAGCAAAACATACAATGTAGTCAAATCTAAACAATATACACTACAATGAATACAGTTCTTAAAACAAAATACACAAAAATCATGGGTTGACAAAATATAAATTACTGAACATTCAAATCACGAATAAAGCTTTTAAATTATTTTAATCATATTAAAGAATTAAGTAATAATTGTAATATTTTTCTATCTCTTTTGTCATGCGCCAATCCATGAAAGTTTTGGAACTTACCTCATATTTCTTTCTTGACTATTGTTAAGAGGTTAAGTGTTGTAAATTTGGGAGCCTGTTGCATGTCTGTCAGCGTACAATTCTCTATATCCAGATTTCATGTCAAAAAAATAAAGAACTGTGGTATAATGGTCATAACATGTTTACAGAAACATAATCCGGATCAAGTACTGGGTTCTTAAATTCATGTGACAGGTTGTTACTCAGTTCTGGAGGTATCCGAAAGTATTTTAGTACTCGTTCGAGTAACCATATCTGAACTGTCGCTATAGCAAAGTGCAACAAGTTTTCCACTTCTTCAATTTCTTTATGCTAGAGGTTATGTAAATAGCAAAATCCGGATTTTTGTTTACAGTAATCACACAATAACCCAAGTTATCCTACCACTCTAGTAGGGTTAAATGGAATTAACTCGTTCTATAACCTATTCAACTTTTTGAAAGAAGTTAGTTCAATCAGTAAACGAACGCAAAATTATAAAAGTTGGTTGTAGATCACTAACACGATCAAGTCTCTGTAAATACCTATATAGTATAATCTCATTGTCATATTAGTCAGTAGCCCGTGAAGCAAAGTTGAAGACCGAACAAATTTCTCAATTAAACACGTATCAGAAATGTACACATTCTTTAATATGATTATAAAAACATAATTACAAAATGTGTAAGCTTTTTAAATCAAAGTACAAGTATTTTTATGTCTCTAATTTCAAAAATAGCAAATTTTTCTTCTCAAATTAGCAGCTACATTATCTTGGATTTTTTTTATGCTCCTTAAGATCTGTTTTACTGTTTATTAGACATTAATTATTGGCACGACTAAGGATACTTACCTTAGTTAAAAATTTGACTGTTTCAATTGATTGTTGATTGTAAGTAGAGCTGGGCAAAAATGTAATGGAATTACTTTAAATTACATTACTTGTAGAAATAAGTAATGCAATTACTTCTAGAATAAGCCAAATATTTTTAAATTAAATAAGAAACCCTTGCTTTTTTAGTTATTATTCAACAAATACCTAAAAATAAACTGATTACAAAAGAACAGAAGTACTTAATACAAAATATAAATTTAGTTTTCTGGAATAAAATACCACAATATAGAAAATATTTGGTGAAATCATTCATCCATATTAACATTTTAACATAACATTTAGCATGTACTGTATAACAAAATAACTGAGTAAATTTATTAAAATATATTTCATCTGAATCCAAAAAAACTATTTCGTTTGAGAAATACTAGTTGTTCAAAGTTTTTGACGCTAAAATTATTCCTGCTCTGACTATTTGAAAAGGTGGCAAAGAAGAACATTGTTCCAACAGCTACAAAAGAAGGCAAGCTAGTATTGTATTCTAACAAATTTCTGTGATCAGTTTACAATTTTATTTTTGAGGTACTTCATTAACTCCAGTTCTATTTTAGCCTTCACTTGAGCAACATTATTAATTTCTCTGCCAGTTTCTTCTAATAAAGGTGTATCCACTTTAAAATTAAAAAACTCGTTTAAGTTTGGAGGTTCATTTGCCTGACTGGAGTGAATGGATGAATTATTAACCCTGCAGTATTTGCACGGAGTCTGATAGACTGAATGTTTAAAGTCTTTGGTCATTTCCTCATCTCTTGGTTTACATCGTAAAGCGTCCGTATAGCTTTTCAAATTAATGATCAGTTCAGTGTGATATGCATTTGCAGAAGGTTGTGTGTTTAGTTTTTTCATATAATTGATCTAGTCTCTCAGACTACACGACTAGTTGTGTATCAAATATTTTTCCGATACTGAGTAAGTAATATTTTATGAATATTATAATATATTGTAATTAATGCTCATTTTCGATTACTTTTAGTATAAAATGAGTTACGAGGAATATCAACGGAGATTGTTACAGCTTTGCGAAGAAGCTGAATCTGAAGATGAGACATTTGATCAAGAGGAATTGGATCAGGAGGATGATACGGTGGAATGCAGGTCAGAAGAAAGTGATAAGATTAAGGAGGGCAATTCCGATGATGATGACAACATCAATATAGGGCCAGCTGCTAAAAAGCAAAGTACTCTCCATTTCCTTGGCAAAAATAATTTGTCAAAATGGCAAAAACATGTTCCAAATTGGAATATTAGAACCAGATTGTGGAATATAATTAGTCAGCTGCTTGGAACAAAAGGTCAAGCCAAAAATGCCAAAAGTCTAATCAAATGCTGAAATCTGTTTATCAATGACGAGATCATAGATATCATTGTAGAAAATACAAATATCCATATTAAAAGTAAGGTGCAGAATTACAAAAGAGAACGAGATTGAAGGGAGACAGATGCAGTTGAAATAAAAGCCATGATTGGTTTGCTGAAAAGTAGTAAACTAAATGTTGGTGAGCTTTGAGATAGAAGAGGAACAGGAGTGGAAATGTTGTGGCTCACAATGAGTAAAAAAATAAAAAAATTTTCTGTTGAGGTATTTACGGTTTGATGATCGCATTACAAGGGAAGACAGAGAGAAAGTGGATAAACATGCTGAAATTCAAGGTGTTTTTGACGAGTTCACAAATAATTGTAAGAGGCATTATTCAATATCCCACCCAACAAATATGGCCTGAAACTATTTACCTACACTGGTTGATTAAAAAATGTTTTATCCACTTAATCTTGAGGTTTATGTGGGGCAACAGCCCGAAGGTCCATTCCAGCTAGTAGTATCGTCGAGTGTCCAGTGGCTCCTGTATCGGGAACATCAAGAAATCTGACAACATAAAATAGGTTTACCTCTGTTCCTTTTGTAGAAAAAATGCTCAGGGTTCATAAACTTACATTTGTTGGAATATACGAAAAAATTAGAGAGAATTGTCAAATGAGTTCACGGAAGTCAAACATTGCCCTATAATGTCAAGCATGTTTGGATATGGCAACAACATGACATTACTTTCTATGTCCTAAAAATAATAATATATTTCCAGTTTCCACAACAGTGATGCTATTGACCCTACCTTTGGTGAAAAAAAAACCTGAGCTGATAACTTTTTATAATTCCGCTAAAGGAGGAGTTGACACGGCGGACCAGTTTTCTTCTTTATACGATGTCGCTCGGGCAACTAGACACTGGCCCGTGGTGGTCTTCTTCGCACTATTGAATGTGGCTGGATTAAACTGCCATCTTTCGAATCATCCTAACCCAAGAGACAATTTGAAACGAAGAAAATGTTCCTAAAGGAAATCGCATTGGCATTAATAAAGCCACATTTGTAATGACGTTCAACCCAGCACAATTTACATCTGTTTGTGCACCAGAAAAGACAGGAATTTACTAAAGAAAATGCTGATACCTCTAATTTACAAGAAATACCTGGGGTTCTAGGAAGTACTGCGTAGAGTGTAAAAACAAAAAGAAGTCCGGATTTTTTTGCCCATAATGCAGAAATTGTGTTTGTCTAAAACACAGCATTTTGGTGCTCACCCTGTAGCAGTGCCACTGATGTTTTTTAATTTATAAGTGTTTTATTTTGTTCAATAAATAATATTTTCTTTATATCTGTCGGTATTTCCACTAGTCCTAGACAAACAAAGATGGATTTGAAATATGCGTCGTAGTTGTCTCTTAGACTCAGAGTGACTCTCGTGTTAGTGCAAAAGGCACGACTACTGCAGCTGTCAACGTAATAGACGCCTCGCTCATACTCATATATTCAAGGTCTAACATTTGCTGTTTCATTCCTTTTATTCTGAAGTAATTTTTCAAGGTTCGCTTCTTTTTTTTACATTAGGTAAATATTCCGGTTCTTCATCACTTTAAAATTAGATGATCACTATAGGGATTACCTGTATTGTAAATAAATTACTAAAAGGAAACCAATAACATTGATGGATTGCAATTCCTTCTTGGAATTTAATTCCGTATTTAAGTAGGAATTATATATAAGTAATGCAACTTCAATTCTATTTTTTACAAGGAATTAAATTAGTAATGCATAACATTTTGTAATAATTACTGACCAGATGTAATTGTAAATTGGTCTAAATTCTCTTAAAATATTCATAATCGATCATATCAATACTTAGTTTATATTCTGTAAATAATAATGGGCATTTTATAAAAGTTTCCTAATACAAGAATACCTAAATTTTTCGTTTTATTTTTTATACAAGTTGCTAAAGATCAGTACCTACAATATCGAGTCTTTCAGTCTGTATATAATTACCAATAAAGATGTTTTCTTCTCTTGTATATTTTTTTGGTTCATCTACAACATGAAATTACTTTGAAGTGTGAAACAATCATTTTAATAAAAATTAAGAATTGTCAGACATGGTCATTTAAAGGTATTTCTATAGTGCCTTGTTTACAAATGAAAAGTGGAAGCAAAAATAATTCATCACTGTATTTTGCTGCAAATTAATGTATTTTGTTTATCAACTTTTAATGGAATTCATATACTCTATTCAAAAAATATGTGTCAATAATATGACATGTTTGTATTCCTAACCAGAAACAAATGACACATTATCATAAGCTACTCCTGTAGAAAGTAAAATAATGGTATTGAAAAAAGCTCTTTGGTAGGTACTTGATAAAAGATCCATAATCTGCTAGGACTGAATAGCTTGATGATGATGGCTTGATAAAAGAAGGTAGATTTACCATGTTACTATTGAACCAACATTCACAGGTACACTATCTGACGCGTTTCAATAACCAAGTTATCCTCTTCAGAGACTAAAGAATAAATTAATAGTTTACCTTTAGTCTCTGTAATTGTGAGTGTTGGTACTTACAGTGGTAATGAAAATTGTGTTCAATAGAACTTTACAATGTAGTAAAATATATGTCCAAACTGTTTGATTTTAAAACGTTCTTTAAATTGAAAATATATTTGTGAAATTCGACAAATTCTTTGTTAAATTAAAAAGTTGATCACAAATTGTTGAATCATACTTAAATTATGGGCAACCTATAAACTTTTATCTTCCTATTTCAGCTAAATCATGGAATACAAATGGGAGTTACATATTTTATTTTCAATATTTGAAATAAGTGAGATATCAGTATTGGAATATTTCTGTTTTCCCAATTTTACCTAATTGATTATGTGCATTTTACCAATTTTTTCAATTCCAGCTCCACCTGAAGATTTTGGTTCTTTAAAAAACGGACATGCACAAGATACGTTCATTGAAAATTTGGATAGTTTGAGAAGAGGTTATAACTCCAATAAACCATTTTTTGTAAATCTTCAGAAAACACCTGTAGGGTTTGATCCGAAGAATTTTATAAACAGTGTTGAAAAATGTAACAACGATACACAAACAGAACAAGTAAAAAGTGAAGCTAAGCCAAATTGTAATGGTGATAAAGTTTATTTTGCAAATTCAATTGAATTGAAATCTGATAAATGTGTTGAGAGAACTGATAACATTGCTCTTGAGAATGTTAATGATATTAACAACAAAGAAAATTTTAGCGATGACAGGTACTTTATTTTTTTATTTATAAAATAATACTAGAATTATATTTTAAAAGTTCTCTAATTTGTTAGGATATTGAATTCCTTTCTATACTTCTTTTATTAAATATGATTTCTTTTAGTTTGCTAAATATTTTAATATTAATCCTATGTACCTACATTTTCCCCGCTCAAAACTAATGTTGTCATTGTTTTATTACAATTCAATATATCATTATCTTCAATTGTGTATTGGAATGTACATGTAAATTAATTTACATTTTTGTTTGCATTAAAATGTGTGTCAAATTATGGTTGTTACTCATTCACATTTTTTACTATCACATACATGATCCTATAAAAATGCAAATGAGTAATGATCATAATTTGATAAACACTTTGAGGTAGACAAAAAAACCAATTATACGTATCTCTTGTTCTCAATTGATTTATTGTACGATGTGTTACTATTTACTATTCTATTTTAAAATAATAATTGATATACTCCGTTTTTAAATGGCATGGAGTAATAAAAGCTCATTAGGTATGCAAAACCGATACAGGGTGTATAATAAAATATCTCCGAAGTTTATCTAATTTTGTACTAAAATTTCTCATTTGTTACGAATTTCAGGTAGACACCCCGTAACTCTGTATTCGGTTGGGTCGCCTATTGTATTGAAAGGGTCGCTCTATTGTATTTGAATGAACAAATAAACAATTTAATCCTCAGAGGCGTGCAATCAGGACAAAACAAACTTGGTATATGAATATGAAGGCACTATGAAATTATAATTACGAAAACTATTCAAAAGAGTTCACAATATCGATTCAATAAAAACACATTTTTTTGTGTTCCTATGAATAAACAATAAACATAAAATATTATATAAAAAATAGCAAATTTTTTTGCAGTAGGTATCAACTTTACTACTAATATACCGTTAGAATAGGAGAGGAAAAAAGAAAAATGCAGGAATAAAGTACGAATTAATGTAATATAAAAAAAAGTCTAACAAATAATAGTAATAACTAACACAAAAACTAGTCTATATATCAGAATCAGACGATTCTGTTGAGATTCCATTATTAACATTGATTATAAATGGTTCAATCATGTGTTCACTTATATGATCCATTTCCCACATATTTAGTTCTTCTTGTATCACGTGTTCAACACATTTCTTCCAGTTTTCTTTGGTTACGTTACCTAACGCGTCTTCGAATAAAACTTTTACGTCACACATTTTGAATGTCGTATTCTTCCTTGAAACTTCCCCTTTCACTTGGGCCCATATTAATTCTATGGGATTGAGTTGACAGTGATAAGGAGGAAGCCTCAGCACCGTTATACCACGCGCTGATGCCATTTGATCTGTAGATTGTAGGGGGGTCGTACAGGCTGTACAGCCTCACAAGCACTTCGACCTATAAGTTCTTTTGTGCGTGACCCTTGATCTATTCGAGGCCCGGGATACCGAGACTTCTTGTGAAGTTTATCAGTTTCCTGGGAGCTAAGTTCCTGATGTCGGAGGGCGTTAAAAAGGCCCCTTCCAGGAACTTAAGCCTCTTGCAGAAAAGCGCTGGGCATTCGCAAAGCAAATGTTCTGCACTTTCCGCGAAGTTCTCGCAGTAGCGGCAACTGTCACTCTCTGATTTGCCCATCTTTTTGAGGTGATACCCCAGAGGGCAGTGTCCAGTGAGGAGTCCCGTTACCATCTTCAAGTCTTTCTTGTCCAACTCGAGAAGCTGTTTAGCTTTCTTAGGCGATAGGCACACTAGTCTTTTCGCTTGTCTTTGTCCTGGAACTTTATTCCAGTGAGATTTCATTTCATCGGTTTCCCAGCGTCGGAACTCCTCTTTTAAGTGGGCTTTGGAGAGTCCACAGAAGGGTTCTGGGCCGGGAAATTGTGTATTTGCCCCTTCTTTGGCAAGGCAATCTGCTTCTTCGTTGCCTTTAATTCCTCTGTGACCTGGCACCCACATCAGGGTGACCTGATTGTTTGCTGCCAGTTGTCTCAGGGATTGTTTACAGTCCCAAGTTAGCTTAGACTCACAGGTGTATGACCTCAGAGCTTTTAGCGCTGCTTGGCTATCTGACAGTATATAGATTTTTTCCCTTCGAGTGCCTCTTTCAAGGCATTCCTGGGCACATAGTTCTATAGCATGTACTTCTGCTTGGAAGATGGTTGGGGTGTTACCAAGGGGTTTTGAGAGCCTGAAATTCGGTCCTGTAACGCCCACTCCAACCCTTTCGTCCATCTTAGATCCATCTGTGTACCACACTGATGCATCCCTTCCCAGTTGAGGTCCGTTCTCTGTGCAAGTTTGGTGGCTGTTTATGACCACTTCAAACTGCATTTCGAAGTCGTACCTAACTGGCATGAAATCTGTCGGTTTAGACATGGCTTCTAGGGAAATATGTTCCAAAATCTTTAAGTGTCCGATCAGATTTCCTGCTTTTAGGCTTTTTGTCTGGCTCAGTCTGAAGGCACTGTTTGCTGCTTCTTTCTTTACACATATGTGCAATGGCGGAAGGTTCAACATTACCTCTAGAGCTGCAGTAGGGCACGTAAATATTGCCCCTGTTATTCCCAGACAGGCTAGCCGCTGCACTTTCTGCAGCTTGACTTGTGCCGAAATTTGTTGAGTTTTTGGCCACCACACTAGTGAGGCGTAGGTGACCATGGGTTTGATGATCGTTTGGTATGACCAATAAATCATTTTTGGTTTCAGACCCCATGTCTTACCAAAGACTCTGCGGCATGTCCAACTTGCCGCTGTAGCTCTGGAAAGAATGTGGTTGATTTGGCTGTTCCAAGTCAGTTTATGGTCTATTATAACTCCCAAATATTTCACCTCTTTGGAAAATGTTAGCTGGGTTCCATTCAGAGTTGGGGCTTTAAGTTCGTACTTTCGCCTCTTGGTGAATGGAACCAGCACTGTTTTGCTAGGATTGACGTTGAGTCCTTCCTTTGCGCACCAGCTTCTGATTATGTTTAGGGCTAATTGCATGCGGTCGGAGATTACTCCGTCATGTTTGCCCCTAATGGTGACGACTAGGTCATCGGCATAACCTTGAGTCGTGAAACCAGATTCGTGTAGCTTTACTAACAGGTCGTCGACAACCAGTGACCACAGCAAAGGCGATAAAACTCCCCCTTGGGGGCAACCTTTTTCTGCTGTCATCTTGACTGTCTCTCCCCCAAGGGTCGCCACAATGATTCTGCTTTTTAGCATTGATTGTGTCCATCTGATCAGTGAGGCGTTGATATTCCTTTCCTCTAATGATCTGGTTATGGAGGCATGTGAGGTGTTGTCGAAAGCACCCTCTATGTCAATGAAGGCACAAAGAGCCATTTCTTTTGCCACATATGTCTTTTCAATGCTTTCAATTAGGCATTGTAGAGCATTAATCGTGGATTTTCCTGCTTGATAAGCAAACTGTTTCTTGTGAAGCGGTCTTAACTCGAGGAGTTCGCTTCTGACATAACAGTCTATTATTTTCTCCATTGCTTTCAGGAGAAAAGAGGTGAGGCTAATGGGGCGATAAGACTTTGGTTCGTCCATTGGGCGTCTTCCAGTCTTAGGTATGAACGCCACTACAGCCTCTCTCCAGGTCTTCGGTATGTAGCCGAAGATAAAGCTGGCTTTGAATAGCCTTTTCAGGAAGGGTTCTATTAATTCAAGGCCATGTTGCAGTAAGGCGGGGAATATCCCGTCCTTTCCTGGCGACTTAAATGGTTTGAAACTTTTGATAGCCCATTTGATTCTTTGGGTTGTGAAAATTTTCCCAGCTAGGCTTTTGCTGGCTCTATTGGGGTTGCGAACGACCCCTTCCAGGTGAGCACTTTGCTGTTCATTTTCCACAACCGCTTTAGAACCAGGAAAGTGCGTCTGCAAGAGAACACTTAGACTCTCCTTAGGGTTATCAGTGTATCCTCCGTTCGGCTTTTTGATCAGACCGATACCGTTGGAATGTTCTTTTGAGAGAACTTTCTGGAGACGCTGTGCTGGGGCCAATTCAGTGATCCCCTCGCACAACTGTCTCCATGTTCTTCTTTTCGATTTTCTGAGTTCTTTGTTGTACTCAGAAAGAGCTGTTTTGTAGTCTTCCCAGTGTCCCAGACTCTTAGCTCTATTGAAAAGTCTTCTGACTTTCACCCGTAGTTTTGCTAGTTCCTTATTCCACCAAGGCACGTCCCGAGTGGTTGCCTTTTGTTTTTCGGGACAGCTGAATTCATATGCTTTTGTTATAGCATTTTGAAGTTGTGTCGAGGCTGCATCAAGTTCCTCTATTGATTCAATGGATGTTTGGAAGTCCTCCGTTTCCCCTCCAAGATGCTCTTTGTAAGCATCCCAGTTAGTCAACTTTGGCACCCTATATCCCTCGAAGCGTGTCTCCGACGTCTCCAGGTCGAACCTAATGTGCTGATGGTCCGACATTGAAGAGTCGTCAGAGACATGCCAGTTGTTAATGTAATTTGTTATAAATGAATCAGCAAGGGTTAGATCAAGTACCTCTTTTCTGATCGCATTTATAAAGGTGGGTTTATTACCTCTATTGATAATGTCGATGTTAGTTGCCGCCAAATATTCTAAAAGGTACTCACCTCGTGCGTTAGTGTCCGTGCTTCCCCATGTTAGGTGGTGGGCGTTCGCATCGCAGCACAGAATGAAGTGCCTGTTCCCTTTTTTGCACCATCTGATGAGGCTTTGGACTTCCTCTGGTGGAGGGTGTGTTGTCGAGTCCCCTGGGAAGTAGGCTGAGGCAATGACCATCTGCCTCTTGCCTGCTTCAGTTGGCACTTCCACGATGGCGGTTGCCAAATCTCCAGTGATGAACTCTGGAACAGGTAAAAATTTTATATTAGGTGCGAGCAATGTGGCTGCTCGTGGTTTTTCGTGAGAAGTGCAATAAAGTAACTTACACGATTTAATGTTGAGTCCTTGTATTCGTCCTCCGTTTATCCAGGGCTCTTGGAGCATCCCTATATGTAAATTGCCTTCAATAAACCTCCTTCTAAGCACACTCGTGGCTGCTTTTGAATGTTGGAGGTTTATTTGAATGCAATTGAGCTTTTGGCTGATTTTTTCGGGGGCTTAGGAGGGGCTTTTGGTTTCCCCTCTTTCCTAGCTCCGCCGGTATGAGGGCTGTCCTTGGTCCGAGGCACCTTTTTGCCTTTGGTTAGTTTCTGCCCTTTACTTGCAGATTTTTCAACATTTTTGGCAGCCTGTTCGGTCTGCTTCTTGTTGTTATCTGCACTCTGTGTGGTGCCCGAGGTACCAGGTTCTGAGGGATCAAGTGTGGCCGATTTGTGTTTGCCACCCCTTGCCCTGAGGGTTGTGTGACCAAACTTATAGTTGATCACCATCCCTGTTTTCCTTAATCTCTCGGCCGACTGAAGGTCCACCGAGACAGTAAGAAGTTCCAGAGGGCCTTCGGATGTTCTCCTAAGTACCCTCCAGTTCGTTGCGTTGAGGTCATTTTGGGCCTCTATTAATCCAAGGATTTTTTCCGTGGAGTATCCCTGGCTGCCTGGCAAGTACGCAACCAGAATCTCGCTGTGAGGCATCGCTGCCTCCTCAACAACCTCCAGCCGCGCACCCTCCCAGGGTTTTATGTCCACGATGGCACCTTTCAACCACTGCACGGTGGCGTTATCGGCGCACATCAGGGCTAGCCATCCAGGTCTATTATGTGAGCTGTGGAAGAAAGGCTTTGTGGTAGCCTTCTTCCCCAGCTCAATGATTTTGTCCAGTATGGCTTCCTTTACGGCTTCTATTTGTTCCGTTGTCAGGAGAACCTCTGGATAGTTAGCTGGCAGAATGCCCACTTTCACGCCTCCGGTAGCTTGACTGAAGGTTGGTTTGGTGGGCACTGAGGCACTGCTGCCTCTATCTGTCGCCTTCTGTCTTTTCTTCAGTTGACCGTCGGGAGTCTTTTCCTCTGACCGGACTCTTTTCAGTCCTTTGTCAGAGGTAGGCTTCTTCATAGGTTCAACCGATTTCAATCTGGCCTCTTCTATTGGGAGGCCTTGTTTGACGAGGTATTTAAACCTCTTTCTGGCAGCTCCGCTGAGCCTGATTCTGCCCTTCCCTTTCAAGAGGGTTTTAGAGGACTTATCAGTATCCTCGTCGCTGCCAGATTTGAGCAGGTCAGCTTCAGTGTCAGTACATTCGGCGTCCTGTGTAATGCTGCCTGTTTCCATGAGGATTTCGTCCTCTGTGTTTTTTGGGGAGTTTTCCTCACCCTGATTTTTTCCTACGTTTTCCATAAATGGTCCCACGAGAAGCTAGGGAAAGAACAGTCACCTACGGCAGAGCCCCGCATGCCGCAGGAAGGCCATTGAAACCGGGGGGCGCCAGTTGCCCCGGAGTTCGCATAATAGCAGCTAGTCTACCCACTAGCCATGCAGTCATCAGCTTATGCTGTTCCACCTTGAACTTGGGGAGATTTTTATTGTAGTTCTCTTCTACTTGGCCGGCTGTTTAAGGCAAGCCCCCGCGTTCTGTGAAACGCGGTGTGTACTAGGCAGGTTTCCACAGATAGAGCGTCCACTCCGGCGCGCCGAGGACGCTCCGGACAGGGTATCCAGTCGCCCCCCCGAGCCCCGGAGCGCAGGCTCCCTCCTCCACGCTGTGGTTCCTAGTACTGTCCCTTAACTAAGGGGGATTTTTTCAACATACCTTGTTTAGATCCGTTGTGTTTAGTTCACAGCGGCCCCTCGCTGCAGAAGCATTGAGAAACCACTGCTATGCAGGGTCACCTCGTGCAGGGTGCTATTCTTCATAGCGCACAACGGTCTTGGGATAAGCGTCCTCGAGAGGTTCATATGACCTTCTCAGCTAATTCCCCTGGAACCAGTGGTACCAGAGGGACCAATGGTTCCTCGACCCCAAGCCATTTGATCTACAACGTATCTACTATATTTTGTTTATGTGAATTGGCCAGTTGCAAGAGCTCATTTTTCAGCGGGTTATCTGGGCATTCAATATTTTTCGAGGTTAGCCAATCGTGGATATCTTGTTTACGCCATGCAGTTGAAGGTAATTTCTCCACTAACATGGAGTGATAACTTGCGTTATCCATAACAATGACTGAGCCCGTTGGAATTAAGATCTAACATTTGTGAGAAATATTCTTCGAAAACGTCTGCATCCATATCTTCATGATAATCTCCGGTTTGCTTCGACTCAAAGCACAACAATCCACCTTTAACAAAACCTTTGGCACTTCCGATATGAGTAATGATGAGTCGACATCCTTTTCCTGCTGGTGGATTGAGGCCTGTTGACCACCCTTCAAGAGCTGCCTGCCTCCGACTTTTGACATTCATGTCTTGCCAAAACATTGAAACAGTATGACCTTCATTTAACCAAGTCTCATCCAAATAATAAATTCGTGTTTGATCCAGTCTTGCTTTCCAAATATTGCGCAAATAACTCCTCCTCCAAATGACAATGTCGTCTCTATCAATCAACATTGCGTTCCGATAATTTTTTTTATATTCAAATCCAAGTTCCTTCAAAATTTTCCATAATGTACTTCGAGGCATTTTCGGAAAATCTGAATCTTCTTGAACCGAAGCCATAATTTTGGAGAGAGTTGGGATCTCTTTTCTAAAGAAAAAAGCATGCACCTTACGCCTTATTCCATTCTTCAAGTCGTCATCCATTTCAAGTTTGGGTCGGCCTGGGGACTTTGCTGGGGCTGTGATGTTTCCATTTTTTTTCTCCTTCATTAAATTATAAATGGTTGTTTTTGAAACACACATCATTGTTGCAGTAATCTCCACAGTTTCATCAACACTTCCTGTCAAATTCATGATTTTTCTTCTAATTTCTTCGTTCTTCAACGAGGAATAGCAATTTAATATCAGATTTTTTTCGTTCAATGGGCCAACTTTAGGTTGCTTAGATGGTGATAAATCCTCCATATCTGGTCGAATTTGGTTGGAACACTATATAGTTGGAAGGTGTAGGTAGGTGTTTGTCTCATGTGATGAGAAGAGAACTTGTATAGATGAACAAAAATAAACACCAGTTGACAATAACGGTAAAAAATAATAACAAATAACAGTAATAATGGGGAAATCAATCAACACAGCAGTTTCTCCAGAACAGACGAACTGTAAATTGAAAATATTCAACCTTTCCGCTACTTTTATAGTTGAAAAGTTCTAGTAAGTACATTGTATTATGGGGGCATTTTCTTAGAACTGAAAAGACTATATTTCACAATAATAAAACCATTTTTGAGCTACCTGTTTGTCAAGTTTCTTCAATTACCTGCTAATTGGGTGAAATAATCGGTTTGGATATATATATGTATTGGTATAAAATTGTTATTAACATTTATTTTATTATTTATTGTATGTAGGATTATAACTACCTGGAGCTTAGTGGAGGGACTCGTCTACGCCCTTTTATACATAATAATAAATTTTCTGGAAAATTGATGTCAGTGATATAATCCACAGTTTATTATATTATTGATAATTTGAAATTTCATTTTAAATAATATTACAAAACGGTTATTTTCGGAAATGAGATAATTTTAGAAGCCTTAACTTTTTTTAAATGACTAAATGTGGTACGCCTATGGTTCCGGCCAAAATGAGTGATTTATTACTCCATGTCTTTTAAAAACGGAGTATAGTTTATTTATTCATTTTCCAAACAATCTAAAACTATGTGAAATTCCAAAAGCTTATTCTGTCAATTCCTGCATATTTTTTATTAAGTAAATGAAATTTTTGTAGGTGTACCGTAAAAGAAGATCCTCATCTGCAAGTTCACACAAACAATATGTCGCCCGTAAAATCAAAGAGCAGAAAAACTCATTCAACTAAAACTGGCTGTGATTTACCCATTGGTGCTGTGAAAAGTCCAATTAATTGTCATAATGATTCCAAAGTAAAACAGGAGTCTACAGATGGCTCTCTTCAAGCTACTACCAGTAATAATTTATCTGCACCAGACAAATCCACTGTACAAGTAAATTCAAAACCAAAGAAGCTTTGTTCCCAACTGATTGATAAATTAAATTATGATTTACTTAGAGGAAAGAAAGGTATTGCTCTTCTTACAGCGATTGAGGACCAATCCAATTCTAAAATTAAAGTTATGGACAGACATACGTCTAGTTCCACTGACTCCAGTATCTGCTCTCTTAGGAAGTCAAGAACTAGGTCTGTAGATGTCGCTGTGAAACCAAATAAGGGCCGCAAGAGAGCCCATTCCACAGATACCAATGATGTAGAGGCAAAAGTACCTAAAATTGATTTTAAATGTTACAAAACTGACAAAAAAAATGATATATTATCATCATCTAAAAACGGGAAGCACAAAGACTATAAATATAGTAGACAGGAATCAAAAAGTAAAGGTTCCTCCAAAAAATCCTCCTCGCATAGTAGTAGTTCAAGGGAAAGACACTCAAGTCATAGAAGTGACATTAGACCAAGACTACTAACTAATGGCAACTATAGTTACCCCCCTGAAGACGTAAGTTTTTCTATTTTTAACACCTTACATATTTATATATGGATTTAATAAACTTTCATAAGGAAAAATAACCTTAAAAACGTAACCATGTCTTTGCATAAGAACTTTCAAGGGTATCATCTGAATGCATCAGTTTTATTCTGATTGTTATTGATGTTTTCCATGTACATTTGGAATAAATACTTATCCATAAATTGATTTTAACCTAGTAGATTTTAAAAAAATATCCGGATTCGCAAATAAAAATTATTGTCAGTTATATCACTGAAACTGTTGCCCCTAAAAATATCTATTAATTAATAATAGGTTGGCTAATAAATTATAATTGAAAGCAAACTGTATGTATTATATGTAATTTTGTGCTCTTTCTAGAAATTATATGGCTTAAATAACACTAGAAATAACTATTTTCAGTAACTACATCTTGTTTTGTTTTACAGAAATCTTTGAAGTTTAGAAAATACTACCACATAGAGACTCACACCAATGGAGGTGCGAAAATTCTCAGAATGTACCATGACGAGATAAAACACCTCAGTTCAAGTGATTCAAAAGAACTAGCAAAGGAATTTTTTAAATTAGCCTTCCATGAAGATAAAGATGGCTGGGCAACTTTTGTGGTAGCAGTAGTTCATGGTTCTGCTACGTATCTTCCAGATATTCTTACATATATGGCAGAAAACTATCCAACTTTAACTGTCAAAAACGGTTTACTTAGCAAAAGCTCTGATATTGAAACGACGACGTTGTCAAATTATCATGAGAACGTTTGTAAACATTATGAAGCTGGGACAGTTCGATATGGACCACTGCATCAAATTAGTATTGTGGGAACTGCCCATGAAGAAGTCGGGGGTTATTTTCCTGATTTGTTGGGAATGTTAGAAGATAATAATTTTCTGAATTTGGTGAGTTTAATTGTTAATTTTCCCTCATGTATAATTTGAATTACAATTGTAGATATTAGATAAAAGGTAATGTCATCCTTAAATATTAATAACATGTTCACTGTCCTACGACCCATTGTGGGTCATAAATGTTTGTTTTGTTATAGCCCAATACTAAAAAGGACCTGTCAGTAATGTATTGCTTTATTTAAGAGTAGCTTGAAGGAAAAAGCTACATTTTGATAAAAAAAATATTTGGTCAAAAAGTAACTGAGATACAGCAAATCAAAAATGGGTTTACAAAATAATGAAAATGTTCTTATTAAAAGTGTATACAAAGGAAACAAAATAGGAGGATCAATGATTTTCTGCGTAACAAGGAATACAAAATGCTTGATTGCACTGTGATGGCAAATTTTTACATGCTTGTTTTGATGTAAGGGTATCTCTCAACTTAGTATAACACCCATAACAACGTTTTCTGTATATTTTGTCATCACTACCCCTGGGTAGCTCCTCTAGCTTATGAGCTTATGCTGTTTCATCTTTTCATTTCTCTTGATAAGGCTGTTTGTAAGAGATTCTTTAATTTTTATCACTGTTAATTTATCTTTAGAATTATACAAATTAAAAGTATTGACAACTAGTGTTCCACAAATTATATCAATGGTCAATTTTTTGAACCAATCCAAAGACTTTCGAAGACAAGTGTAATAATTAGATAATTGGACAGAGATGCCTACCCCCTGCTTTCCCTTGTTATACACTATTTTAGCTAATGGTTTGATTTTATCATCTCCATGCTCAAGGTTTTATTTTACGACCCACATATAGGGCATACAAACTTAAATGGCGACATGTAACAGCGGAAAAATAGCATTAGGACAGTGAAAGCGTTAATATACACATAGCAGTTATTTGTGCTTTATTTCTTCAGACAATGCCTTGGGGAGCTTTGTCGATTTGTGATCAAATGAAACCAACTGAAAGTAACGATGGACCTATCATTTGGTGTCGACCTGGTGAGCAACTTGTACCAACAGCCGATTCTAGAACACCTAACAAGAGAAAAAGGTACTAGTAAGATATTTAAAAAAAATATTGTTATTTTGCTAATTTACTATTAATTTTTTTAGAACTGGTATAAATGAGTTGAGAAATTTGCAATATCTGCCAAGAATGTCAGAGGCAAGGGAACATTTGTTTGAGGATAGAACAAAAGCTCATGCTGACCATGTGGGAGCTGGACTTGATAGGAAAACTACAGCTGCTGTTGGAATCTTGAAAGCCATCCATGGAGGAAAAAATGAAGGTCCAATCAACAGGATAACAAAGGATGTTGTAGCTTTTTCTGCAAAATATTTTGATATATTATCTGAAAAGTTACAGCTTGATCTTCATGAACCACCTATTTCACAAGTAAGCCATACCATTTTGATGATTTTACCAGCAACCTTCTGAATAGTAATAGAAAATTTATATATTTTAATATTTTAGTGTGTCACTTGGATTGAGGATGCGAAACTGAATCAGTTGCGAAGAGATGGTATAGAATATGCAAGGATAAATTTATATGATAATGATATATATTTTTTACCAAGGAACATCATCCATCAGTTTAGAACAGTAACAGCTGTTACTAGCATTGGTATGTTGAGCATTTGGATTTATTCATATTATCTAAATTCAATAGAGGTAGAGAATTATTCCCAAATATTGTGTAACAAATTGTTTGTCTATGGAATCAATAACAATAAAGAAAAAAAATCAACAAAATCACTAATATTTCATTAGTATTTACTATGGCGTTTGCTATTTCTATCACAAATTACAAAAAGCTTGAGATCAATAACTGACTGTGGTTTTAAATAAAAGTCCCAAGCTGCACGGAACATTAATTAGGGTGCCAGTATATTGATACATTCAAAAGTGTGGTAAACATTAATGTGCACTTATGTCAATTTATGATGACTTTATCTTAATATAGTAAAACAATTAGTCAAGCGCCACACTGTACAAAAAAACTGAATTTGTGGAAAATTCCTTTTCTATTATGTATATATTTACTAAAATAACAATTTATTATTTCAAATATTTACAAATTTTGAAATATTTCTTACCAAAATAACAATAATAAAAACTTACCCAAAGATCTTTAGTTTAACACTTTTTTATAATTTTCAAATCCCCTCCTGTGACTATGTTCTCAAATTATTTCTTTATTTGATCCCTTTTGGTTTGACCTATGTTCAACTTGCTGCTCCCTGCTCCTGAATTCTGCTCAACTTTTAAATCTCTAACAATTTTCAATTTTATCTTTCCAATTTAATATGTAGAAATTCTTGTACTTCTTATTTTGCTTCTCGTTTGAATCTAACTATGTTTCACTTGATGCTCCTGGCTCCTACCTTACAAATACTTTTTCACTTCTCAAATCTTGATCTCTCTAACTGATTTTAACTTCTCTTTCCAATTTAATATATTCAAGTGCTGCTTCTTTTATTATTATCACCTTCCAATATTCTTATAAAATGTTTCAAATTTCTAAATTAATCTTTCTTGACTTTTTTTGAAAGTATCTGTCATCAATCTAATCTCTCATCATACAATTTTTTATATCCTAGCAACTATAGATCAACCATCCCCAATAAAATTATTTTCATAGAGCAACTGTCAATAAAATGATTTCAAAATGTCTATAGATCAACTGTCTCCCAATATAATGATTTTAAAATATCCATAATAATTCCCCAAAATAATTTTATTTTAAAATTTGAACTTAATTATTTTCAACATATACATACATATAATTTAACAAATTTTGAAAAAATATCTACTATTACCAGAATTAAATTACTTATAATTCCACTAATTCCAATGGTTTTCTTGATAGAACACTTAAAAACTGTATGATTAGTTTTATCTTTATGTTTCAAAATCTGACAGATCTCACAATTTCTTGTTATTTCCTTACTAATTTTAATATCTCCTTTCATAATATAAATTTCCCTAAATAATAACCATGTTTTTCTACTCCCTATGTGACCATATTCTTCATGTAATTCTTTTAAAACTAAAATTCCCAACACTTCTGTTATAACATATAACTCCTTTTTGTTAACTTCTTTTAAAATATTTGTTCTTCAAATTTACACCTTTTCTGTCCTTTTCAGACTAACGCTCTTGATCCTTTTTAATGCTTCAAATGAAAATCCCTTCACTTTCCTTTAAAATATTCATACCAATTTTAACTTTTCTTTTATTTATACTATTTTTAACTTCTTGTCTTGTAAATGTATCGGCTATATTATTTTTTCCTGATATATAAACAATTTCAAAACTATATTCTTGTAACAATAGACTCCAACGATAAATCCTATTATTCCCAAATTTATTATTCAAAATCCCTTTCAAAGCTGCATGATCAGTTTCAATATAAAATTTATTCCCTAATAAATAATACCTCCACTTTTTAACACAACATATCACACTTGCCAATTCTAATTCTGTTACACTATAGTTTCTTTCATAACCCTTCGTCATTCTAGATATAAAACTTATTGGAACTTCTCCTTCCTCATCTCTTTGTAACAATATTCCTGCAAATCTATCCATTGACGCATATATCCTAACTATGAAGTTCTGTTCATATCGTGGATCATAAACCATAACATAACTTTTTAATTGTTGAAAATCATTCTCTATTTATTCAGTCCATTTCCATTTTACACCTTTTTTTAAAAGTTCTGAAAGGTTTTTTCCGTTTTGCTCAAATCTGGTATTAATATTTTAAAATAATTCAATGTTCCTAAAAAGCCCCGCTAAGTTTTCAAATTTTTTGGGCTTTTATATTCAATAATAGATCTCGCTTTTTCTGGATCCATTTTCAAACCAATTTCATTAAACATATATCCTAAATATGTTATTTCTTTTTGGAAAAAGTGACATTTTCTTTCATTTATTTTTAATCCCTCTATATCCATCTCCAAATGTTTCGAATGTTCTTCAGTTGTTTTAGAAAAAATCAAAATATCGTCAATATAGTGTGTAATACAAAATCTTCATATTTGTCCAACATTCCACCAAAATATCCTCTATAAATAAGTTGGCAAACATCTTTCTTCAAATTATAAATATATATGGAGAGGAAAATCTTACATAAGACACCAGTGTTGTTGTTGCTGGTAGTGTCGGATTTTTACCGACTAAAAACATCTCATTTCCTCTGACACACCACATTGGAACCGCTCTCGCATTACTTCGATGTGGTGGCAGGTATGCTGTTCAGCTCACTGAGTACATCTCTTTTTCCTTGGTCTCGATGATTGTTCTTACTACTTTCTATGAACTTTTCCATGCATTTTCAACATTACCTATGTCTCTTGAAAAATTTTCAAGGGTAAACGAGTTATTTCTCTCTTCTTGGTACCCTGATCTGATCTCTTCCCATCTGGAACAAAGGAACAACGTGTGCTCTACATCGTCCACATTCTCACAGTACTGACAGCGATCAGTGTCCGATTTCTTCCTCTGGTAAAGGAATGACTTAAAACAGCCGTGCCCTAAGAGTGCTTGCGTCAGATAGTAATCGATTTCGACACAAAATCCATTTATCGACTCTTCTATATCTGGAATTACTTTGTAAGTCCATCGTCCCTTCATACTAGTTGTCCAGCGCTCTTGCCAACATGTATTTAAGGATGTATGTGCAGTGTATCGGTCCACTCTCTCATAAATAGGGGATATCAGCTATCACTCCCAATGCCTCAGCAGATATTGTCCTATACGCACTAGCCACTCTGATCGACATCAGCCTCTGTATGCTAACTAGTTTTCTTTTACTATCCTGCTCCATTTTTTCTCCAAATTGTTTCCATTGATCTTCTTTTGCATTTTTTACTAATTCTTTGGTTTTTTTCTCTCAGTTTTGTATTTTTCGTAATCCTCAGTTTTCCTAGACCCTAGGTAATTTCTCCGCGGCTTTTTCTTTATTTTAATTTGATTTCTTATTTCGTCACTCCACCGTGCAGTTTGTTGTCTATGATTTTTCTGTTTATTCGACATACTTCTTTTGCTGTTTCTATGATTGCATTTTTCATTGAATTCCAAACTATTTCAATGTCATTGTCTATCGGTTTCTCTACATCCTTTAATTTCTTGCTCAGGCAATTATTCGTAGTTTTTCGCTATTTCTTTGTTTCTCAATTTATATGTTTTTATTGTTACCCATTCTCCTTTTTTTGGGCTGTGTTTTTCTTTTTTCTTAGTTTTCCATTACGTATTATTTTATTAAGCTCAGTACTACATAATGATCACTGCCTATCTCTAGTCCTCTTTTCACTTTTGTATCCTGTACTACTCTTCTATTAATCTTTTCTACCAGTATATAAGCTATTATTGATTTTTCTCCTCTACTTTTTACTTCTCTGGTGTATTTGTGTATATTTTCATGCTGACAGAAAGTTTATTTACTTTTGCTATTTACAACGTATTACTTGGATTTTTTTAATAATATGTTGAGTTAACCTTATATTTCATTCTACTAAGCTCACTATTAATTATTTTCCGTTACGAACTCCGAAAATTCGAATAATTTATAGACGAAAATCTAATTGAACTTCAAGTTATTAATTCCACGTTGCCCTATTATTATTATTAAGGAGTCAATTTATTAGTTTATGTATGTATCATTATGATTGATAATCCCAATTTTTTTGAGAATCGCAAATAGGAACTTTATGAAACAAAAAATTCAAAGTGATACTAATCCAATTCTTAATAGTTAGACTCTTGAAATTCTGAAAATGGTCATGAAAATATAATGATTATTTTCTACATTAATTACAATTATTTGGTTCTAACTATTTTTATTTTATTTTAAAGCTTGGCATGTACGTTTGAAACAATATTATCCCATTGACGAGCTTGAAATAACAGAAAATGCCCCACCTCTTCAGTCCAAACAAGTTGATCATATAAAGCCCGAAAAAACACCATTAAAATCTTCAAATCATCGAGATGAGGATAAACCACCTCTAAAAATGAAGTTAAAGTTAGATTTAAATAAATACGCTGGTCCAGAAAAAGTTCGAAACAATGAAGAAAAAGAAAAAGATAAGGAAAAGAAACACAAACATAAGGACCACAATAGAGAAAAATCCAAACACAAACATAAAGACAAACACAAAGATAAGCACAAGGATAAAGATAGGCATAAGCATCATGACAAAGACAGAAAACATCACAATTCTCATAAAGACAGAGATTACAAACATAGTGACAGAGATAAAAAACACAGTTCTTACCATACTAACAAAGAGAAGAATCAGGATTCTAGTCAAAAAAATCATGTATCATCTAGTGATACCAGCACTTACAAATCTACTTCCAGTGAAAGCCTGAAAGTTACTTCGAGCGATACCAGCACATACAAGATTACATCCAGTGAAAGCTTAAAAGTTACTTCAAGCGATACCAGTATTCTATCAACAGAATCCATTACTACTTTATCCCACATTGAGGAATCGACAAAAAGTGTACCAGACACCACAAGTATTTCTCCTACCAAATTACTCGACTCACCTGTTAAAAAGCACAAAGACAAATCTTTTAAAATAAAGATTCAGAAACCACAATCCACCGACGTTCTAGGAGATATTCTAAAAGATATGAACAAGTGCGACCCGCATATTTAATATTAAGCTACAGGTCGGGGAAAAAGTGACTTTAGAAGTTTCTTCTGGATGACACTTTTTGTTCGAACTGTAGAGGATTTTAACCATGGTTCTGTCCATACATTGTGAATTGGGTCATTTTATTTCTACACTTCCTTTACAACAGGGAATGAATATGAATAAACCACTAATGGTTTGATTCACTTAACGCAAATTATCTGAAAGATTAGCTAAATATGTCAATTGTCTCCAAACGTCAATTGTCAAATTACTTCAATTCCGTCCCACTAAACCATATGAACATGTAATTTATATAACCTACAAATTAGATACCCAGTGTTCCACTAAATGTTATCCTATTTTGGTGGCCTATTTTAAAATTTGTCAATTCTATTTATTAAAAATTAATATAAAGATGATAACATACTAGCCATTGAACCTATTTGTTCTTGAGTCACATTAGTTTAGTTTGGAAATTTCCAAAATCGTTTTATATTTTGTGACAGATTCAAGACTTTTCAAATGTTTACAATATTCTAGTACCTCTTTTTTATAATAAATATGGAAAGGTGCTGGTGGTAATGTACGCCTCTTCCTTTGTGTAATTGTTTGTCAAAAGAAACAAGTGATAGCTGTTAGTTGCATATTTTCGCATTGCACTGTTGTAGAGGGAGTGGTGAAAAGGGGAATAATTTTGTACATATGAAATCTTTTTCAAAAACGGTGTGGTATGGACATTTTTAAATGGCAGCGAATTTTAGAGTCCATAGAATTTGTAAATATGATTTTATTGAAAAATTTTCTAAAAAGTATATTCATTACATATTTATTTATATTTTAGTTGTAAAATGATTATATGTAAGCTAAAAGTTTATTAATAGTGTTCTATGTGTGACATATTTTAATACAGGATTGCTTACTTAGATTTATGTCACTGCTGTTTTTTAAAGTCTGATTTTTATAAAACGTGTGTAGTTGTTCAACATTTGTACACAAATATATTTGCTAAGATGGTAAACTAATTTTAATAACTATAATTTAAGCAAAAAGTTTCATGACACAAATAAAATATAACACTAAATCTTGTATTCTCTTTTGTTTGGTTGTCAGAAAAAGTTTTATGATGATTGAATGTACGAATTTAACTAAATTCTGGGTAAACTCGAATGAAAGATGTACTTTATTATGGAATATCGAACACTTCTGCGACCAGAGGCAATTTGAGAAAAAAAACCTAGTGATTAACACCAAGTTGCAAAGGATTTTGTAAAGATATTGGCATCACAGGAACGAGGGATGAACTGATAGGGTATTAGAACAGTTCTGTCCGCAGTCTGTTATGCAATTTCGATGTATTTGCGAATTATTTAATTTGCAGTTTTGATAAATTATTAAATTTAAATGAAAGTTTCTTATTTGTTGTTTATATTGGTGTAGTTTCATATATTTTCAACATTTTGCATTTATTCTACCCTAGTCTTTTCGATTTTGTTTCTGATTATATACTTTTAAGCAGTCTTGATAATCTATTTATTTTTGCTTTGTTTACATTTAGTTTTTCTTAATATTTATTACTGATCATTTTAAATTAATAGTTTTGTATGCATCTGTTACATTTTATTGTAAATGTTAGTTTTTCATATTATTATTATTACTAATTATTTCAAATAAGTTATAGTACAAAATTTGGATGTTGAAAAGTAGCACGTTATAAAAATTTGGTTTTAAGGAACACCTAAGACTTGCCCATAAATAATATATTGTGTAATTCTAATTTTACTTTAGTGCTGAGTACATTTCATTAGTTGATCATAAATCGACAAGAAAATAAAATTATTGGCAGAAGCAATAACAATAATGATTCCCTTACTAATTGCAACGAAAGACTGTCTATTAACAGGTTGGCTGCGTTACCGGTCCCCCGGAACCGGTATTGTCTATTAATGTAGTGCGGTATATGAAAATTGCAAATGTTTAAGATTTGCGAAAAGCATATCTTCGTTAATTTTTGTTCATTTTAAATTCTAAGGATGGCATATGTAACTCAGATTGGGATCATTTTTAAAAGGAGATGTACTGGGCTTTGGAAAACGGTAATGCACAGACACCTAGGGGACAGGTGCATATTTACATGTACATGTTTACGTCTGTGTTTTGTTACGCTAAAAATGTCGTCTCGTGTGGAAAAATTAATTTGTTTTTAGCTCAAAACGCCAATACAAATAACACAAAAAGTGTAGATTGTAACGAACCATGTACTTCAGCTGAAAATAAACAATATAACGAAGATAACCCAAGTATGGTAAATGCGCCCCAAAGTCCAACTGAGTCAAAGGAACATGTATTGGCAGAGTTGCCAAATAGTGATAGTGAAAATGATTTCGAAGATGAATGATCCTTTTGATTCGGTCGATTCTGTTATGGACAAAAACTATATACTTTCTTCAGATGAATCGGGTAGTGACGTAAGTACCAGTGATTTATTTGATGAAAATAATGAGACAGAAAATGGATATGAGAGTGTAAAAGAATCTGCAAATGATGATGAAAATGAGTGGCATGATATAGACGGGAGTGACAATGAGGCTGATGAGTTGAAACAATATCAAGACTCGCCTATATTAAATTTTAATGTTAGCGAAATAAAAAATCCTATAGACCCTTTGCAGAATATCGTTGAAGGAACAAATATGTTTGCTAGGCAAATGTTATTAAATGTACATCAATCAAAATCACGTATACATTCTTGGGTTGACTGCGACATAGCCTAACTTAAGGGTATTTTTCTCAATATCTATAGTTATAGGATTAGTGGATAGTCCTGCAATAAATTTGTATTGGTCAAAAGATACCATGTTCAGGAATGAGTTTATTACGAATACCATGAGATGATCGCCACTAGAAGTTAGGAGAAGTTTTGAAAGTAATAAATAAAAATTAACTCCAGGACGAATTTTGGTAGTCGATGAAAGTATAGTACCTTATCAAGAAAGGCTCCAAATAAAACAATATCTTCCTAATAAAACTCACGCATATGGAATTAAGCTATACAAGTTATGTACAGTGGATGGATATACTAACCACATAATCGTTTATCGTGGGAAAAATACGACTATTGATGCAGGATCTTCCCAGGGTGAGCAGATAGTGTATGATCTATTTGATAGTGTTAAGTTCGAACCACCGTTACTTATATGCTGATAATTATTATTCTAGTATACCTTTAGCCAGATCACTGTTAGAAAAACAAATAATTTATTGTGGAACCCAGCGGTCCAACAGAAGAGGCATTCCCAAAATGCTACCAAAAAAAATGAAAAAGGGAGATTTGGTGGTACTCAGAACACCATACATATTATAAAATGGATGGACAAACGGCCCGTTCTAATGTTAAATACTTATTTAATTTAATCATGGGCAAGCCCAATTCACATAAATACAATATGGAAATATAAAAAAATGCTAAAATAACAAAAAAAATATATGTAAAACTCGAACAATTGAAACATCTAGAACAGGAAAAATCTAAAGTATAGTATAAATCACAAGAAAAAAGCAAATAAAGTAAGAGGAGTGATAACACATCAAACCAGCAACAAAAGATGTTCAAGGATATATTGAAAAATTCTTAGTGTTCTATAGAACCAAACAAAATTTCAATCTCAAAATATCTTATTATTCAATATACTCCTTCCTCTTATTTGGATATATTTATTACAGCGAACCTGAAACGTCTCTAGACCTTTCAAAAAAAAATGTTTCTTCTTGCTCTGCAAACCAGACCTCCACAGCTTTTATTATCTCCTCGTTGGAAGAAAATTTACAACCTTTGAAATTTTTTTTCAGTTGAGGAAAGAGATGATAGTCGGACGGATCCAAATCTGGTGAATAAGGGGGGTGTTCTAGTAATTCAAACCCTAAATCACGAATTTTTTGCATGGCAACATGAGATTTGTGTGCAGGGGCGTTGTCCGTAAAAACAAAACATATTTGGATAGCTTTCCGCGTCTTTTCTCTTTAATTTTTTCCCGTAGAGTGGCCAGTAATGTCTAATAGTAATCTCCAGTTATTGTTCTACCCTTATCCAAAAAATCAATCATGATTACTCCATGGCAATCCCAAAAAACTGAAGCAAGAACTTTTCCAGCAGATTTTTGGACACGAAACTTCTTAGGTCTTGTAGAACCAGAGTGTCGCCATTCCATAGATTGTTGCTTTGTTTCTGGATCGTAGAAATGTATCTCATCCATAGTAACAATTCGGTTTAAGAAGTCTACATCGTTTTCAAATTGAGCACAGATCGAACGCGATGCTTCTACCCTTGCACGCTTTTGGTCAACATTCAAACATTTGGGGATCCATTTTGCAATTTTTCTCATGCCCAATTTGACTTGAACTATATGATGAACGCGTTGGTATGAAATATTCAGTGCTTCAGATATCCGTTTTAGCCCAATTCGACGGTCTGATAAAATCATGTCATGAACTGCATCGATATTTTCGAGGACTGACACAGAAACTGGCCTTCCCGATCGGTCATCATATTCAATGGAAAATTTACCTCTTTTGAAGCTTGCAGTCCAATTTTTCAGGGTCGCATACGAAGGACATTGATCACCAAGGGTATTAAGCATATATACATAAATCTGCTTACCTCTTAACCCTTTTAAATACAGGTTCTTGATGATGGCTCGATACTCCAGTTTTTCGATTTTCACAATTTCGGTGGACATCCTTTTCCTTTTAATTTATTGCGTAACTCTGGTTTACTTTTTTGACGTCAAACTTTACACTGACACTTCTAATAAGTTATTGTTCGTTGCTATGGTAACGCAATATTTTGTTTATGCATGGAACTGGTCTAGGCTAACTAGATATCAATACATCCTCGTACGCTCTAAAGTGAAAGCTCCAGCAAATGTTTTTTCAACTTGAAAGTTGACACATCAAAAATTAAAATTTCATCGACATCTAAGTGTCCTAGGTAGAAAATTATACATTGCATAGTTGTACCTATGAAATGCGACATGATCCAACTCATACCACCATTGTTAAACCAACAGGAAAGCGAAACTGGCAGCGGGAGCCTATACTTAAACAAAAAGCAATTATTGATTACAATAAAGCAAAAAAGGAGTCGATTTTAGTGATCAGATGAGTTCTTATCATTCCGCATTAATAAAATCTTTAAAATGGTACCGACAATTATGCTTTGAATTTTTGCTCGGAACAGCTATTGTAAATGCCTGGATTATCTATAACCAGGTTACTTCTTTTTCAAAATTGTCTATAATGGAGTTTAGACGATGATTGGCACGGGAGTTACTTGTTACTCTAGTAGTACACGAAGAAACCACTACTCCCAAAAGAGTTCTACATACCTTTGTTGAACCGTCCGTGTTCGGAAAGAAAAGGAGAAGACAGTGCCAATGATGCTATTATAAATTAAGAGAAACACATTCCAGCAAGAATGCAAGTAACTTTGTTACTGCAATGAATGTCCTGGACAACCAGGAATGTGTTTATCTTGCTTTAATAGCATTCATAAAAAATATATTTAGATTACAAATTTTTTTATTTCCAAATATCATTTATATCTTTCATGTTTGATGTTTTTATCTAAATCTATAAAAAATAATAAGCTACCTGACACATTAAAACTATTTCAACACGAAACCTGATCTTAAACCTCTTATAATTTATATCAGAGAACTATAAAAAAAGCTAATTGTCATTACCGGGCTCCGAAGACCGGTATCGCACCATGTCCGCGTCAAACCATGCACAGTTACAGGGCTTATATAATTCAGAAACGCAGTCAACCTGTTAATAAAGAAAGAGTGTTCTGAATTGAAGAGTAATGATTAAACTGAATGAGCAGTGAAGGAAAACCCAAAAATATCTTAGTATCATATGGGAATATCAATCATGTCGTAAGGAAGTTGAACACAAAGCACAAAGTATTAGAAGGGTGGTTTACTGTGTTGAATAATCAGAAGATATTAATTCAAAACACATATGCCATACTCGGTATGAAAATACAACAAATCATGTGCCTTTTGAAACTCTAAAAATAAATTACCGTTAGTGTAGTCAGAATTTAAAATTTTCCTCAAATCTAATATAGTATTGGAATTACACTTTATATAGGATCGTTACTTAATTTGTCTGTTGAAAATTGTATATATCAGATATCCGACAAGTCAAATTACACAATGTGTTAGATTGTACACTTTGTAGTGGTACAATTTTGGCGCAGATTCTGTTTGAATCTGAAATCTATACTTCCAGTCTAACATATAATCTTGGGATTTTGCTAAATTAGACATATTACACGGCTTTGTGTGTATTTTCAATATTTTTTTAAATAGTCTTAAGAGTGAGATTCCTAGAATTGTGTTGTAAATATGTACATTTGGAGTATTGTACAGTTTTTTATATAGTGAAAAACCTCTATGCAATGTTGTATATAAAACTAAGTAAACTATATAACAATGTTAGAATGTTTTAAGGATATTTTTTCATATCACAGCCAAATTTAATAGTTGTTTTCATCTTTTAAATATCTTGTATTTCTGCTGGTTGTCTCCCCGACAATGAATCCTTTATACATTATAATTGTTTATATACGCCTATTTGAATTGCCCGCGAAAATTTATTGTGTATGATATTGATTTATAGTCCAGTAACTATACATCACAGCATGCGTCAAATCCGGTAGTTCTGATTTTTTGCAGACTTGTTTATGATGTTGGCCTGAACGAAACTGTCA
Organism: Galeruca laticollis; assembly: GCA_963921935.1. Classification (NCBI taxonomy): domain Eukaryota; kingdom Metazoa; phylum Arthropoda; class Insecta; order Coleoptera; family Chrysomelidae; genus Galeruca; species Galeruca laticollis. The sequence continues at coordinate 202,117,878 of OY998180.1, forward strand.
AAAAATGATTTTTTTTTCAAATTTTGGCGATTATAACCCTAAGGGACTAGTTTTTCAAAAAACTTTATTAGGACTTTTTTAAAGTAGACTAAATTTGCTACAATATGTTACTAGAACTTTCTCTGTAGACCCAATAGTTTCTGAAATGAATCCTTTCAATGTTTATAATTTTTTTCGAACTTCTGTCGTTCAGAATGAATTTTGTCCCTGATGATACTATCGAAACCTTAGAGTAAATAATAAACTTAGAAAGAGCTATTCATTCATTAACACGTTTATTTTGGCGGCCAACAATTCTAAACGCCAGTAGTGAAATAATGAATGAATTACAAAAAGTGGGGATGGTATTGTAGATACATGGCCTTGGTAATTTCGGCTGATTTTCTGACAAACTGGGCACCGACGAAACGTGATAATCCAGAAACATTAAATTAATTAACTTGAAAGTTTATTTTGTCACTTACAGTCTTGAAAAACACATCAAAACGAAAGAACTAAATATTTACTCTAGTCGTAATGGCGCTCGTATAAACAAACCACGTTTGACATTATTTACTACAATACTACGGCGTATTTAAAATGATCGTCGATCACACTGACGATATTTACACCTCTCTTTATGTTGTAATTAAACAAGGACAAAATACTAAATATATTACTATTGACACATTAAACAGGTATTGAAATTTTGAGCAATGTTGCCACTTTTAGTTATAACCATAAAGGTATCTAAGGATGCAACAAATACTTGTTTAAAATTTATATAATATGCCCTTATTAAATAAAATTCAAGTATTATTAATTAATTTTAAAAGCAGCGACTCAAATGCATAAATTAGTATGACTTTTTTTATTTGCATAACTTTTTAACAAATTTTCAATTAAACTTCTTTCTTCTTTCCCGCAACTAAAGAGGATTTGTAAATATGATAAAGCAGTGGAAGTGTCCGCAAGTGAGCTTAGAAGGTGACTCAATGTTTGGGGCAGGAAAAAGTCAAAACAAACATATCTATTTTATTTGTTAATCTGAGATCGAAACCCTGTAATTTTATGATAAGATGTTAAACAAGAAAATGAGAAGGGTGAATGATGATGTTTAATCTAAGTTACAAATAATGAGGTAAAAAAGATAACTACAACAAAAGTTAATAAGTTTATTTGTTAAAAAATTGAGTAATATACAAAATAAAAAAATTAAATTAATTTAGCTCTGTTGAAGTTCGTCTGTATCTGTATCGACGTATTGGGATGGCATATCCCCATGAGGGAATGGTGATGAATCGTCGATGTCTTGTGTCCACAGTGTCTGCAGACTGATGAGCATTTTAATCCTGCCTTCCTGCAGCTGCACGCGTTCCCACAAACCTTCGTGTAGCCGCAAAAGGTGTTGTGGGGCTGCATCTCTGGTCATCATTTTGGGGTTGAGGTCTTGTGTCGTGGATATCCACCCCCAGGAGAAAGGGTTCAGTGTGACTCCCAACCACGCCTGTACCTGTAAGAAGATTGTTCATGAGAATAAAAAATGATTAATGATATGTAACTGATGCAAGGACAAAATTTTACCAGATGATATGTCCGCAAGGAGTGAAATCGAGCAGAGTCTCGTGTAGGAGGTAACCTGGCTACATTGAAGCTGGTTTTCGTCGCAGCCCTGGCGAATAGTTCGTACCGCAGCTTGTCAAGGTTATGGGTGTTGGAGTTGCCTCCGTATAGAGCAATTATGACTCGCTCTCCTGCTGCTGCTATCTCGCCAGGTGTCCCAATTTTTTTCGACTATGAATATTATTTGGTTCTTCCCTAAGCCAAAGAAGCAGGATGTCATGTCACATTCACAAGAGGCATGGATGAAGAGAAAAAGCTCTAGTTTCAAAGAGGATTTTGAATTAGCGATGCTGGAATACATAACATCTGATGCTTTGCCTCTTCCACATTTATTGTAAAAAATTTCACGGTAATTTGAGATCGCAGTAAGGATGATCAGCAAGTCAGTGTCCTCACCAACGACTACCACTATATCATAGGTAGAGGCAGCAGTTACAGCTGCAGTGATGATGAGCATCTTGCTCTGCTTGGAGTACTTGAATGTTGTGATTTCCCATTTTCGTCAGCAGCTTTATTAAACGAATCTTGTTTTTGTCATTTGACAAGAATTTGTGCTAAGGAGCCTGTACCACGGTTTTTTCATCAACGATGAGTGTAACTTGGCTCCTCAAAGACGCTCAGAGCTCTTTGTGTATTTCTGTATAGCATCTATGGGATAACCATTGAAAACTACTGTCACGTTTAAGCCATAGTGAGCAGTAATATATCTGTCAGTTATTGCACCAAATGATGAGCTTTGAGGCCACACAACCTTGTGAAGTAGATGCCCACCATCCATTGCTATAAACTTCGTTAACCCTTGCTTCTCATTTAAGGTTACAGGTTGAAATATTAAGTTTACCATAACTAAACATATATTGAAAGAAAAAAAATATTTTAACAAGTTTTTTTTTAATTTAAAAATTTTAATTTTTTTAAACTAGACCTACAGTTTTAAGAATTTTTTAATGATTTTTTTTAAATATGTTCCTTTAACAATTGTCCACAAAACTGTACATGGATATTAAGATAGAAGCAATAGAAAAATTTATGTAAATCGTGTATAAAAGTGTACAAAAATTGAGATTTTATAAAAGTTTTTTAATAGAAAACTAAACATAATAGACCTTATTCCATAACATAATAGACCTTATTCCATGCACAGTTTTGTGAACCACATATGTGTCAATGCAGGAAAAAAATATTTGAGCTCTAACTTATTTTATCCAAAAGCCTTATGGATTTAAAAATCACACAAATTGAAAAAAATGAAACTGAGAAAATCGAAGATAAAGTTTTCATTCTTGTTTATAAACATTTAGACTGTACCAATAGTAATAATATTTGTATTTAAAACACTGCTGACCTTTATATAATATTAACCCTTAACTGCTACAACTAAATATCTTTTAAGTAGCTGGTACAAGTGGGTCTCTCAGACCCATATCTTGTTTTGTCAATAAAACTTTATGAATAATATTTATTTTCTAAATGAAAGTGTATATTTCAATACAATGAACAATTCAAATGTAACTTGTTTACAATTTGGACAAATTTGAACGGTAAATTCCAAACAAATCGGTTTTTTGCATAATGCGCAAACATAACTTGTTTTTCTATCTTTTTTCACAACACAAAAAGCACATATTTTTCTTTTCTTATCTCCTGCGCCTTGTTGAGGTTCAATAGTATCCGTCATTTTAATTTTCAAAATATTGGCAGCCATTTGTCGTATTGGTCGAGGGGCAAAGTTATTATAGACACGTCTCTTCATATGCGGTGAGTACAAACCTCTGCTCAGTAGTTTCGAAAAGATACTGCAGGAAATTTCTCTTCCATTGTTGGCAAACTGGTAAAGAACTCTACTATTCACCCCTGATATATTTAGAACAACAAAAAAGAAGCTCATTGGCCATCTTCGGGATCATTGCGATGTGGAATAGTTAGTTGATTGATTCATCGTTGGATGGCTATGTGGTGGAGAATGTTTTCAGTTTATTGTCGTTAGTATTACAACAAAACTTCTTCATGTTCATAAAATTTATGAACAGAAGGGTCTTGGTATGGGAAATCCACTAGCTCCTCTCTTGGCAGATATCTTTATGGACTTTATAGAGAGGCAAATTTTCAAGAGCCAATCCTCAGGGAATGTTGTTTTCTGGTATAGATATGTCGATGACGCGGTCTCCGGTTTTCAAGGGGATGTTAACGTTTTAAACGGTGATTTTTCAAGTTTTATTAACAACTTACACATAGACCTCAAATTTACTTTGGAATTGGAAAATAACTAAACTCTCAATTTCTTGGATTTATCTTTGAAGAGGGTTAATTAGCACGTTTCTTTTGGCATATATAGAAAGAATACTCAGACACCTCATGTTATTCCTAGTGACAGCAATCACCCCTTTTCAGCAGAAGCTTTCGTCGTTCAGGTCATGCGTTCATCGGCTTTTTTTGATTCCTCTGTATCCTGATGTTTTTAATAAAGAATTAGAAAGAAACAATCAAACTTTTAGCAGTTAAAAACGGTTACTCCACAACTCTAATTGACAATTTAGTTAATAGAAATATGGATAAGCTTTTTCTTTCCTTTTCTTCATATACCTCATCTTCTGATAACAAATCCTTATCTGCAGATGGTTGCCATTCGACATCGCTCTCATCTTGATCACTTTCGTCGGCATTTTCAATAAATTTTTTGCCAGCCTCGACTTTTTGGGTATCGATATTTGAAGAAGTACTAGGGATATTTTTATTATTTACTAAACTATTATCATCAGTACTTGCTGAAGTAGTGAGAATTTCGTCATCGTTTTCGTCATTCAAAAAGTTTTCGGACTCAAATATTGCAATGATGTCTTCATAGCTTAGTGTACGATTTTCCATTTTAACTGAAAATAAAAACTGAATGCCATAAAAATGTTTGAATTTCATAAGTTAAATAAGTTAAAAAACACGCTATTGCCCATTTACCCGAGACTGTCTTACACACAGAAAAGGTATGTTGATGCTACAAATGGGCCCCGATAATTAGAATATGTAGAAACGTTTATTAATAGCCGTCACACATGCACTAACGTCTCAAGCAGAACTAAATGATGGGAGAATACCCGAGAGCACAACAGTAGACGGCTACGTCTTAAAGAGTGGGATGAGAATGAAATTGTTGTTGGGTCTGTGTGACCCAACTTGTAGTTAAGGATTAAACAACTTGTAAACATAATAAACACATGGACAAAATTATCGAATATATTTTGTAATCATTATTATTTCAAAATAAATTTAAATAATCGCCGTAAACTTACATGTGCTGATATTAGTTATCTAGTAGGCTCATTGCTCACATAATTTAACACATTTTGACGTTTAATTGACATTAATGGCGCATATTATTGTCTCTTGTGCATTTTGTCCAAAACAATTACATATTGTATGAATCATAGTGAATTAAGCTTGGAATTATGTTACTGTAGTGTAATTATCTAAGTTATAGCAAATAGTGTTTGTGTTTGTTGCTATTGAAAACATCAGTATGCCACCAGTTAGACGAAGTGGTGCAAATTGTAACTCTACATAACGAAGGATATAAACAAAAAGATATGGAGCGGCGTCTCGAGAGAGGTCAATCTACAGTAACGAATATTTTAAAAAGGTATGAACAGACTGGAAATTTCGTACGTAGGCCTGGTCAAGGGCGCAATAGGTGTACAACAGCAATTAATGATCGATTTTTGATATTTAATTCTACACGAAATCGCACATTGACATCGACGCATCTCAAAAATGACTTACTAAATGTAAGAAAAATTATTGTAAGTTCAAAAACAGTTAGGCGAAGATTAAAAGAAGCAAGTTTAAAGCCAAGATGGCCCGACAAAGTTCCACGTCTTCTCCAAAATCACAAAGCGCGATGATTAGAATTTGCTAGAAAACATATTCAGTGGGATATCGAGAATTGGAAAAATTTTCTCTTTACGGATGAGACTAGAATTCAGTTATGGAAGCCAGATGCACGAAACTACGTCTACGGAAGAGTTGGAAAACGATATGCTGCCTGCAATCTCATAGAGACCGTTAGTTTTAGCGGTGGCGGTATAATGCTGTGGGGCGGTATTTCTTGTGAGAGACGCACTGAACTCGTGAAAGTGATTGGACGAATGACATGTGACTTGTATATTGAAAACATCCTGCAATATCATGTTTTGCCTTAAGTCGGCTATATTGGATATGAAGTATTCATATTAATGCACGGTAATGCTCGACCGCATGCAGCTGACATATTGATATTATATATGTAAATCAACATGAATTGGTAAATCCCCGGCCCTGCAGCATCCTCTAACTGTCTGTGTCTGTACCTTTAATATTTATGATTTGAATGAAGTTTAAACTAGGAAGAAAAGCTTTCTTTTTGGGTGGGTAATTTTAGATTTTATTAAAAGATGGCTGTAACAGGAAGCTTTTATTCAGTTTCTTAAAAGAAAACAGAGAAAAACCTAAAAACCTACAATGGCCATATTTTAATAAGTAGGTTTGCTAAAAAACCTAGGTTCAAAAACACCTGTAGTTGCCAACCCTGCTTGAGCCAAATAATTTTAAATGTTATTCACAATCAATTTCGCTAAAATGATAGCACAGCATGAAGGAAAAACGAGGTAGAATGTAAATACAAACACTATGTAAAAGACACAGTTACAGTCAAATAACTAATCTGTTCAAAATATAATTGTTATTTATTATGACGCATGAAGTTCATTTTCAAAAGGCTCTTTAAATTGGTTTCAAAGGGTAGGGGATAACCCAGAAAATGCTTTATAACTTTTTTCTAATTAAGATACCATTATGAAACTCTGCATCGATGTTTTTTAAACTACGCTGCGATAAAAAACGAAAAATCGATATTTTTGGGTACCGCGTCCCCTTAATCTCGGAAACTATTGGGTTTACAGAGACAATTTTAGTATCATATTGTAGCAAATTTAGTCTACTTTAAAAACGCCCTAAAATGTTTTTTTGAAAACTAGTCCTTTGGGGTTATAATCGCCAAAATTTGAAGAAAAGAAACAACATCATCAAAAAGTCTGCAAAGAATCAGAACTACCGGATTTGGCGCATACTATCCCATACTTTCAGGCGGCAAAGTTACTGGGTTATTATATTTGTTAACAAAAATTATTGTGGAGACACTTAGAACTGTATAATCAAATGTAAAAACTTAGACAGCCATAGCAACAAGAATATTTCAGTATTATATTCCTTAAGACCAATTCTTGTCTAGTGTTAACCAAAACAACTTTCTTTGGTTACCGAAAGGGCACTAAATTGTTTTCAGTGATACTACTCTTTTCAACTTTATACAATTTTTTAATTCTTCGATCTTTTTATTTATATTTTAGTGAATATGTTTTCTTGATTTTAATTTAATGGAAAATTTGTTTATTCTTATAGATATATATTTTCCATTAAATCTGACCTAAAATCAATTAAATTTAGGAGAAGAATGACCGTTTATTCCCTCAAATTACGTTCTGGTTATTCAGTAACGTGTATTTAGAAGATGTTACATCGATTCGTAAACTGCGATATTAATAAAGATACTTTTATTGAACTAGTAGACTTCCTGTTAACGTTTACCTTTGGTATCCCTACGGATTCTACAATATATCCAATTCTTGCTTGGTATAGTTATACCAGTACTTTCTTTTAGAGAACTCTTCCAGAAAAAATATGTGGACATAATTTTGATGTGCTTGATGATCTCTTTATTTCCAACTCTATGATCCTCACATCGAGTTCATAATGGAATTAGTTAATTTAAGCAATAATGTAATTTAAATTAATCACACTGTATGATAAAGCTATATTATAAAGATTTTTATGTATTTATTTTAATAAATTTATCGAAACAGTTTAGTACCCTTAAAATTGTTTACTATTGTGCAAGTACCTGAATTAATGATTTCTGTCATATTTTTTATGAAATTGGTATATATGATAGCAATTTTTGTTTGCATAAACAATCAAAATAGTAGACAATAACATGTAGATACGTCCAAAATTGAATTTGACTATGTAATTATTGTATTAATGTTTTTATTCTAATTTTAGTTCATATTATTTAAAGTTCTAAAATTGTGTGTTACGTAATTGTTTTGATTTTAATTGTTGATAATATATTTTAAATACGGGATTGTCGCGACTTCTACTCTCTTCCGTGGTTTCAGTCTCGCCTTTGTTTTTCAATACAAATTATTCCAGATTAATGAATAATTTATAGTTCCGAGTTTCGTAGTATAAAGTACAAAAAAAAACAAATTTATGAAAAACAAAGTCTGAGATTCCATTAAGGCATTTGGCATTTTCAATAAGCCGATAAGCAGAATGAAAACGATATATTTTAAAATAAATATGCAGAATGAGCATTGACAGTTTCAACCTAATTATTAAATAAGTTTCAATTTATGTGGGACATTGGATGGATGCTGAAGATAAATTAACAGTGTTGGTAGATAGGCTATGCCGGTACGGGAACACTTTCAAGGTCATAGATGGAAGCTGGAATATGGGTTACCTAACAGCAAACCCCCCGAAAACTTGTGTAGCGGAAGTCTGCCATCTTGGACTTCGCAGCAGCGCGCGCACCGGAAGTGACGTCGAGGAGGGGGTGTGACATGTGTCATCTCTCATGTGTATCATCTACGAGGTCTGTCAATTAAGTAATGCGACCGATTTTTTTTTCGGCCTGTGGTAACACTGCGAATCTGTAACTCAGCTACTGTAATAGCAGATCCCTACTCTCTCGATTGAGACCTTGACGACTCTCGTACGATCATTTCTTCGCCAGCTGTTCAGTGTTTTGTAACAACACGCGAGTAGTGCATGTCACGAAAATGGAAGAGAGAAATTTAGAGCAACGGTGCGCAATAAAATTTTGTGCGAAACTCGGCGAAACCGCGACAGAAACTTATGAAAAAGTACTTAAAGTGTATGGTAGTGATGCCCTAAGTCGTAGTCAGGTGTTTCGGTGGCATGCCGATTTTAAAAATGGCCGTGAGAGCGTCAAAGACGAAGCGCGGAGCGGAAGGCCAATTCAAGTGCGAACCGACACGAATGCGCAGCGCGTGCGCACCCTTATTCGTCAAGACCGGCGACTAACCATTCGAATGTTGGCTGACGAGTTGAATATTAACCGGGAAACAGTTAGAAAGATTTTAACCGAAGATTTCGCCATGAAAAAGCTGTGTGCGAAGATGGTACCGAAGAACCTTTCAGATGAGCAAAAAGCCCACTGATTGAACATCGCTCAAGATCTTCTCGAGCAGGTTGAAAGTGATCCAACTCTTCTCGATCGAGTTATTACTGGTGATGAAAGTTGGTTTTTTCAATATGACCCCGAAACTAAACGACAAAGCCAACAGTGGCTATCCCCTGGGGCGCCAAGGCCAAAGAAGGCGAGAATGAGTAAGTCCAAGGTGAAAACCATGTTGATTTGCTTCTTCGACAGCAAAGGGGTGGTTCACAAAGAGTTCGTACCACCTGGACAGACCGTAAATCAAGTATTCTACCGCGATGTACTCGAAAGATTACGAAAAAGGGTGCTCAGAGTGCGTCCAGAGATCGCGAAGACTTGGGTTCTGCATCACGACAATGCTCCCTGTCACACTGCGTTTACTGTCTCTCAGTTTTTGGTGTCTAAAGGCATCGCAACGTTACCGCAACCGCCCTATTCATCAGACATGTCACCCTGCGACTTTTTCCTATTTCCCCACATGAAAACATTCGTCAAAGGTCGACATTTTGACTCCGTTGAAGATATCCAAGAATCTGTGACGAGGGTACTAGGAGAGGTGCCGCAAGAACTGTTCCAGAATTGTTACGAAAACTGGAAAACTCGCTGGAATAAGTGTATAGGTGCTGGAGGGGACTACTTTGAAGGGGATCGCATTGATGTACCTTAATTTTTAAATATACTCGATTTTTGAATATTGTCGCATTACTTAATTGTCAGACCTCGTATCTTGTATTCTGTCATGTATTATGTGTCACCTATCTCCTGTGGGTGTGTGACGTAAACACCATGCCCTCGTACAATTTATTAAATCAGAAATAAAATTCTGCCGCCATGGGGGTTTGAACCTCTCATCTATCGAACCAAAGGCGAGCGACCTAACTACTTCTCCACGCAGACGATAATATATGGAATTAAATATGTTTAATAACAACAATTTACGATAAACGGATAATATTCATACATTGCATTTAAAATTCAATAATATTTTTCTACAATATTTTTTAACCCACCGTATATTGAACAATTTCACATATAACCGTAATGTTTGTGTGTGTCCCTCTGAATATTATCTCTTTATCGTAAATTGTTGTTATTGAACATATTTAATTCCATAAAATATTAACGTCTTCGTGGTGTAGTGGTTGCCGCTCCTCGCCTTTGGTTCAAACCCTCGTGGGGGCAGAATTTTATTTCTGATTTAATAAATTGGTCGAAAGTATGCTGTTTATGTCACACACACACACACAAGAGATAGATGATACATAATACATGACAGAATACAAGATGGACGAAACGGAACACATGAGAGAAGACGCACAGAACACCAGATGCATGACACACGTGACAGACGACGCTTATGACAGGTGACACGCCCCCACCACTCATGACATCACTTCCGGTGCGCGCACAGCTACGAAATCCAAGATGGCCGATTTCCGCTACACAAGTTTTCGGGGTTTGCTATGTTCGGTTACCCTCATTCCAGCTTCCGTCTATGACCTTGAAAGTGTTCCCGTACCGTCATAGACTATCTACCAGTGTTACTAGATGAGATACGAAAAAGTAACTATTTTCCAATTAGGGACCCCATTTTTCAGAAAACCATTATTAACGTTAATTTATCTTTTAAATTCAATTTGTTTGCCAGATCAAATAGAAACTAACATTTACTCAGGTTCTACGAAAATATTTCATCTATTAGGTGAAAGGTTTTGTATCATAGCTTTTAAGGAAAATTATATACCAACAAAGTGATTTGAAGCAGCGTTTTATTTTTTTTTCTTCAATGAACCAACATTCATTAAGATTTGTATCCGAGTCCAGTTCTACTAGTTAAAATCAGCGTTATAGTATAAATGAGCACTTTTTGCAATAATATATGGTTTTATATTTTTTATGAAATAAGTATCACTTAACACTTGTTCTCTTAGTTTAGTATTTTTATCATGTGTTAGAGATTTTATTAATCAAATAAAAAGTACTATCATACCTATGATGAATTGAATAAAATGTCAATTGTATTTATCATTCACCCAAAAACCAAATGAAATAGTGTTTAGGTATAAGACTCCGTTTCATGAGAGGAAAAGCCACCTGAACTTGGAAGATTGTCAATTGCAGAAACCAAATTCTGTCTTCTTCTTATGATGCCTTACAGGATTCCTGCGTTGGTGACAGTCCCTTAGATGTTTCTGTTTATTGTAGTTCTTGAAAGTTCTGTATGCATGTCCACTGTCTGATGTTTCGTAGCCAGAATAATTTTTTGCTACCTATTCCCCTTTTTCCACCGATTATCGCTGAAAATGTTAGCGTCTCCGCGTAGGTTGTGTCCCAGGTATGAAATTTTCAGTCATTTTATATATGCGATCTTCTAGTTCAGTTCTTTGCAATACTTCCTCATTTCTTATGTGTTCGGTCCAAGATATTTTAAGCATTCGCCGCAATGTCCACATTTCAAAAGCTTCAATCTTATTTATTGTTGTTATGTTTAATGTCCATGTTTCCACCCCATATAGTAGGACTGACCGCACGTAACATTTCAGCATTCTGTATCTAAGTTTAAAATTTAAATGTCTACAAGGAATTTTCGAAGTTTTATAAAGACTGTTCTTGCTTGTTCTATCCTACTGCTTATCTCTTATTCCAGGTCTCATCTTTCATTCAGTATACAATCTAGGTATCTGAACCTTGCGACTCTCTCAACAACTTCTCCATTTATATGTATTCTAGCGTTTGTGGGATTATTTTTACTCACTACCATTACTTTGGTTTTGTTTATGTTAATTTTCAACCCTACTTTTTCACTTGCTTCATTAACCAGGTTAAGCAGTGTCTGGAGATCATTTACATTATCTGCTAATATTGCAGTGGCGTCTGCATATCTGATATTATTTACGGGAATCCCGTTTATTTTAATACCCATAGGACTCTGTAAATGCTCTTTCTGTATATAAGTTAAAAAGCATTGGGGGCAAGATACAACCTTGTCTTACACTTTTTTTTATCTCGAACAGTTTCGTCGTTGAGCTATTTATTCGAATTTCTGGTTACAGTATAGGTTGATTATAAGCCTTTATCATCTAGTCCTATGTCTTTCAAATATGTTATCAGTGGATCATGTTTATCGTTGTCAAATGCGTTTTCGTAGTATATAAAGCATTTATAAGCATCTTTTCCTTGATCTTGACAAGTTTGTATTAATGTTTGTAGACTAAAAATCGCTTCTCTGGTTCCGAAGCCTTTCTTGAAACCAAACTGGCTATCTCAACTGCACGACTAATGGCGTAGAACGAAGATTTATGCTGATAGGTTTTGACAATTTCAAGCAACTCTCTCTTGTGAAACGGAGTCTACCGAAAATGTTTATAATAGATGAAACTTGCGGGAAACTAAAGTTTGATGATTTGTTTTCTATTTTAGTGCTTGAATATATTTTTCAAGTTCTGCACATTAAATACAGGGTCTTTGGTAGAGGGTTGAATACGGCAATGATGGTCAGGTAGGATCAATCTTAAGTCCGTTTACCTTGGTCAATAGTATTATCATTTCCGAGATATCTTTTTTGAAATTTCATCAAAATCAAGCTTTTGAATAAAATATGTACAGAAAATGTTTTTTCATTTTGAACTCAATTTTAATAATTTTTATTCAAAAAATCATTTTCAGTGCATACTTTTTTCAAAAACTCCATTTTAATGAAATTTCAAAACAAAATATGACGAATATCTCGAAAATTGTAATAATTTTGACTGAGGTAAATGGACTTAAAAATGTTCCTGTCCACCATTTTCGTTTTTTCAACCCTCTACCAAAGACCCTATATAATCAAATTCAGTAATGCCAACTAAAATAATATGATGTTGAACCTTTTGCCAAAAAGTAATAGTTTATAGTACAAAGATTTCAGTCTGAAATATTCCTGATATCTTCTTTAATATTTAGTTCAACGGACTTGATACAGTTTTTTTCTAAAATTTGGTCTGTAAATAGAAGGCAGTAAAAGACTTGACAAAGATGCCTAACAATGAATATGTGAATCTTCCACTTTGCTACAGTAACTGCTGTCGATTATGGGAACATATTCACATAACGGAAATAGTTGAAACGTCCCTTTGTAGACGAAATTATAGAGAACATTCTTTGTGACTGTCCTGCATTTTCATTAATAATATATCAACCAAGCTGGAATTTCTAGAACCGTTGGTGATATTAATACTGAACACACTATTTACTACCACTACACCATCAATCACAATTACACTGTCTAAAGATAATAATTTTATTATCGAAACGCGCGTCAGGCACTGTAATAATGTGTTCGGTATAATATATCAACCATCTTTTCTTCCAAGAGCAGACCCTATCTACTATATGTATCGTAGCTATTGAATAAAATTACTTTAAGTCTTATTTTGAACTATTTTGGTATTGTGTGGCTTGTTTTAAAAAGCAATTTGAATGTTATGATAACCGCCAGTCTTGTAAAGTTCCTTTAGTGCAAAACATTTGTCATCTTCAATATTTGAAATATCTTGCATTAAGGGTGTCTAGTATTTTTTATAATGTGATACATTTTATATGTTAGAGGTTTTATTTCTGTTTTATTTTTAGAAACAATAATATTTATATAATCATATAATTAAAACTATTTAGTCTTGTAGCTAAGATTATATCATTAGACGAGAAATTTGTCTGCATCACAGTTTTCACATTCCACGCGTTATCCTAAGTTTCCGCAAAATATGCCTGTAGAAAATTCCACTCACTATCTACTTTTGATAAATTTATCAAATTCTGTAACCACATTGGTGTGTATATTGACAATAATAGGATGCTCATGTAAGTTTCGTTTTATTTAATAATAAATTCCATTGTTTAATACTGAATATTTGCAATTAAACTGGATTTGTTGATGATAAACTGATGTAGCTATACAAATTACAAATGCAGGCAGTTAGAACATGGAGAAAGCTTAAACTTAGTTTTAATACACATTAACAAGTGAAGAATTTGGCAAAACAGTATTACGATAAGTGTGTGGAATTTTTTGTCTAATATATATATATATATATATATATATATATATATATATATATATATATATATATATATTTGCTTTATCAAATCGTGCGTTGTTTTAATAATCTGAGTTCTTATTGAGAATATTTTAGCTATATAATATTTTATCGCTGGACAGATAATTTTTTTGTATCTAGATAAATATGGTTTTAATGTCAAACCTTGAATAAACCACATTTTAACACTGCTGTTTGATTTTTATTATACTATATCCAGAGCCGGATTAATGATATTTTGCGCCCTGGGCAAATAATTTTTTTTCGCCCGTTCCATCTATCTCCCCTCCTCGTCTTTCAGACAGCACATACGACATATGTAAAAGGTATATGTATTTACACAAGAAAAAATAGTCATAATAACGTTTTATTTATTATTGAAAATAAATATATCAAGAAAAAATAAACTAAAAAGAACACATGTAGAAAAAAACGATTACGAGAAAGTTATGAGAGTGAGGACAAGGAAACAAAAACACTGTAGAACAATAAAACATAAGAATTTAGAAATATCAATATGTAAGCATCGCTAGTGAATACTCACTCAATAGTCTTTATGATCAATAGTTCAATAAGACATTTTTATATCTCTGGAGCTTTTAGAAATATAAATGTCTTAATGACTAATTGATCACCAAGCATATCATCAGCTCATGTTCAAAAGAGTGAGGTCGCTCAATCTCTCATCCCCAATACAGTTTCTCGAATAATTTGTCACTTGAAGTCTTCAAAAATACATCAAAAGAATTAAATGTTTACTCTCTAGTCGTAATGGCGCTCGTACAAACAAACCACGTTTGACATTATCTACTACTTACTACAGCGTATTCGAAATTATTCTCGATCACACTCTGACGATATTTGCATCTCTCTTTATATGGTAATTAAACAAGGACAAAGCTACTAAATAGGTTACTCTAGACCCTAGACACATAAAACAGTTACTGAAATTTTGAGCAATGCTGCTACTTTTAGTTATAACCATAAATGTCTCTAAGGTTATAAGAATTTCTTGTTTAAATTTTATATAAGAATATGCCTTTATTAAATAAAATTCAAGTATTATTAATTAATTTTAAAAATAGCGACTCAAATGCATAAATTAGTATGACTTTTTTTATTTGCATAACTTTTTAACACATTTTCAATTACACTTCTAATTTCATTTTTCCTGCAACTAAAGAGACTTTGTAAATATGGCAAAGCAGTGGAAGTGTCCGCAAGTGAACTTAGAATGTGACTCAATGTTTAGGGCAAGAAAAGATCAAAACAAACATATCTATTTTATTTGTTAATCTGAGGAGTTGTCCCATCTTTTATTGGCCGCAACTGTACATCGTCTAAAGACTCATCATCATTCCCAATTTCTTACTTTGAGTCTGTGTTGTAGTGTGGGTTTCAATATCATCTTCTTCCAGATTTCCATCTGAATCATTTAGATCGATTTTTGTTTCAGACTCGTCCAAATATTCATCCATTAAGACCTGTAATCGTTGTTACTCCTTTTCGTCACTCATTTTTAGCTATAAACAAAAAATAGCAAATAACTACTTCAATATATTTTATTTAAAAAAATTATAACATACCGTCAATTGTAACTATATAAAAGGTTAACGTCGGAATGTTGGACCGAAAGTAGTCCTTACTTGCAAATTGTTTCACTTTACGAAAAAAGTTCACAGAAACACTGATGAGCACATACGTCCATAATATGAAGCTACTGAGTGCTAACAGTAGAAGGGATAATGATTAGGGAATTTAGCGGGATATTTCGACAAGGTCGGTCTAGCAGACCGCACGCTAACCTAGGAAGGTTTAAGCTTAATACTTAGGCGAAATTCGCGTTTTTGACATATTGTGTTAAATCCAGATTTAAAAATATTCGCTTCAGGAAATTTTAACTATTTTGCGATTTTTACAAGAGTATCATTTGTCATAAATCAAGAGAAAACATAACCTAGAATTTTTAAAATTATTTGTTATAAAAAGAAAACTGTCATGGATGCTTGTCATTACAATTATTTTCGAATATATTATTTTTTCTTCGAAATTCATTGCAAATTGAAAAATACACGCGAAAAATAACAATATGAAGCACAGTGTAGTATATACACAAAACAAATATATCTCAAGAACAAATTTATGATCTACACAAACCATCATAAAATGACAGTAATGACAGAAATTCGCAAAATAGTTAAAATCATTTTAACTTTTTTGCGATTTACCCGCACTTTCGCGTAGGCGAATGTCGCTTTTATGAGTATGGATGAAATACGCGAATGTGCGACAACAGTCTGGCTTTGACACATCATGTCAAAAATCGCGAATTTCGCCTATGTGAGTATAAGCATCAGCCATATGTATCGATTATTATTTCACTCAATACGCGCCTTCGATTGGTTTAAATATGAGGATTGATATCTGAAAACACCATGTTTTCGATTTTGTATTTCGGCACCTGATTGGATACATGCAATTTTCCTATCTGTGTGTTTCGCGTTGTCATTAGTTGTTTTATTCGATATCTAGTGACTGACAGAAAATGTCAAATTAATAAAGAAACGTCAGAATTATTGTATCAAGAATGAATTCTAAAAACCGTTTTGGTCTGTTTGATCTAAAAGAGATTCAAAAGAAAGTAAAAGAACAAATGCCCCAAAATACCGTGCGATATAAAAAGTACGTGTGGAAACAATTCATGGAATTTTGCAACGATCGTCATCATAGCCCAATTTTAATTGTTTTCGTGAAATAATCGTGACAAATACAACTCGTGTAATTAATGATTATCGCTCGTGCGGTTTCCAAACAACAATTTGTTTCTCGAAATCGAAGAAATTTGTATTTCGATAATCATCATTACACTTGTTGTATTACTACTGACAAGTTTTTATGTAGCCAGCTCTTAGACTATTTGTATATTAACAGTAAAAACATCGATCGAATGAATAGGAATCTATTTTCACCAATTGGTAAGATAATTTGATTGAGTATTTCATGGACAGATGACACTACTACAATTAAAAAATACATATTAAAGTTAAGAGCCATTCTTGTCTTTTCATAGAAATAAAAAATATGTGTCTTTTTACAATAATCAATAATAAATTCATTTTATTTCGAGATTTTAATACATGCGCAATTTTCACTAATGTTGTTAAACATTGGATTGTTTTATTTATAGACAAAACTAGAAATTACTAATTTATCAAGTCTTTGTTTTGTAGGGAATTTTTTTATGTTTAATGTAATTAAAATGTAGTCATTACCGGTACCGGCTACCTTCAAATTAGAATTTTAATAATTTAGATATGTTTATACAACCGGTGCCGTTAAGATAACGCCATCGCATTGTTTCATTCTTAATAATGGATTAGTCATATAGTTACCTCGTTAGTTTATATATACAAGTGAAATAAGTGATATAACATAGATGTCTTTACTCTTCAAACAGGTCGAAATTGATAATTAAATGGTGATAACGTCTAATTACACGTAGCCGGTATTATACTAAATCCTTAGCTAGTAGATAACTGTCAGTGCAAAGTTGAGGTTAGAATATTGAATTGAGTATTTATAAGTGTTTATGTTTTGAAAAATAAATACAATTATTACGGTTAATGATAATTATCCAATGTATACAATCAAGAATCCATATGAAGTCTCCATGGTGTAATTTTATAAAAGGAATTGGTTAAATACCATCATCGAAACACTACTGTTAGCACCTGAAAGTGTTAAGAACCCAATCAGTATTCCAATATTTTATTAATAAGTGTTGTTGTGACCATGATGATTGATATTCCTAAAGAATTTAAAAAATATTCCAAACATTGCAATAGTCTTAGGCGTATTATACAAGATACTCGTAATTCTTTTGAAAAAATTAATCCTTCACTCCAAATACATGGTAAGTTTACATTAACAAATACATTACTATAATGTTAACAGCAGATGTTTACAGTGGTAAACTAACAGTACAAGTTTAGCCTAACTAAGCCATCATTAAAATCTTTATATTACATGTTAATAGTGGAAAATTAACAAATATAGGAGATACCTACCTTTAATTTTTTATTTCATCAAGAACTTTAAGCTAATAATGATTTATAAAAATGGATTAATGTCCTGACTCCATACTTTCTCCATCTCTAACCAAGTTTTCTGTTACTCTTGAAGTACTGCAAGTGACTTCTGGCTTCGTTATGTTGTATAAAATTTTATTTGCAACTTCCTTTTTATTGATGATGCTCTCTGCCTCATAACTTTCAGCAATAGTTGCAATCAACTCCAGTATTCCCCAATAAAGTGGCAGATGTTCTTCTAAGCAATTTTACTTAGAATTAAAGAAATCGAGTTTTTACTGATAGGCTGGTTTAAGCACTTTTCATTTTGATATTGCATGAAGAAGCAAGGATTGAAATTCTTCATGTGGGATCTTATACCAATTGCACTATTTTGAAATAACAAACCTTCTCATCATCACTTTAGTCACTGTAATTGTACGTGCCATTCCATTTTTGGAATAAGGAATAGTAGCAATTTACCATTTTCATTGCACAGAGTTCATTAGAACTGTGCGCTCCAACAATTCCCATTATCAGTACAACCTTCATCATTAAATAAATATCATCAGAGGCTTCAAACAGAAAATTATTCACACCTTCCCTGTCAAACACATTATATTTTTTGGGTTTATACCTGTTATTTCTTCTTTTTAAAAATGTTCCAAGCTTAGGATACTTGAAAATATCTATGTTTTCCTCTATGAAAAGGATGGACTTCAACATCGAATATTCACACCATAAGGGTGATGGAGACTTTAATTCAGAAGGTTTTTTGTGAAAGTATGCCATAAGCACCGTTTCTGAAACTGCAGTAGCAGTCTTTATTTGGAACCATTTCTTGAAGTATTGATACATTGTTTCATACCTCTTCCTCGATTTTTCTGTGATAGACAAGTGATATTTGCTGATTCTTCTATATCCATTTGGCTATTATACAAATCAATAATTTCAATTTCTCTCAATTTTTGATAATAAACTCTCAGCTTAATGTTGTTGATGAAATAAAAATGATCATGATGCTATAGAAACCGGTCAGAGCTGTCTTCATAATTTCATGTGAAAAGTATCAAATTAAATTAATAAAAATCCAAGAATAAATTATGGAGGGGGGACAAAAATTTTTATATACTTCACGGGATGTGAGTACATTTACTAGTCTCGAACTTTATTGCCAGCCCTCGTTATTGCTCGGGCGCAAAATCGTCCTCGGCTAGTAAATGTTACTTACATCCCTTGTAGTATAAATAACCGTACCATTTATGATGTATTTTAGGCAACTGTTTACCTTAATGTTTCTTACAATCAATTTCGAATGTACTGGTTGGATTGAGTGGATTGTATATTTCTCATGTGATAAAACGATCCAAATTGTAACGTAACTTTTTATTTCAATTCAATTGACATACATAATTACAACTCACATACAAATCAACAACCAAGAAGACTTTAATATAAATTTGTTAAAATGCTATACAGCAGATAATTATTTATCAATTCCTTCCTTTAATTTCAGTAATTGCGTAATTTCGAATATTAATGATATTAATAATAAATATATTAATAATAAAACTACCAGACAATTGAAGTAACTAGAGAGTTAATATAAATATGAAATAGTGATTGTCATTTATCGTTAAATAAATAGAAATTGAAAGTAAGATATCTTCATCTTTAAACCACGGAAAAGTTTTGTTATGAACTCGTGAATTAATATGGCGATTAACAATCTTGACAGTAATAAATATCTCGATTGTTAATCGCCCTTATTAATACACTTGTTCGTTAAATAACTATTATTGCAAGGGAATGATTAGAATTATTATTAGTCATCTCAATTTTTATTGACTAGATTCTACTAATAAATTACTTCATTATTTGTATACAAATTTGATAAATAATAAATTCGACTGAACAAATTGATAATACTTTAATGTAGATAAGTGTTTAGGTCTTCAGGGAATTTCAATTTTTATCATAATTAAGCAAATATTTCCAGACAAGATGAAGTGTTGACAATTTATTAACATTTCTATTACTTCTCTTCAAAGTTGATATTTTGACATCATGATTCTCAGGGCTTGAATTGCACCGTAACGCCGTTCCAGTTTGTGAAAGAAAAAGTTTTATCATGAAAAATAGTGTTTTACCGTTCCGGTTTGTGAAATTTAGGTTGCGCAGCTTGTGAGGTACAACAATTTACCGCCTAAAGTGAAAAAAAATTGAGAATTTCATCACCCTGACAAAACGCGTTGTCAACACGTTCCTGAACTGGTGTAATCAAAATTCGATTAAATTAAATCTTGAAAAGACAACATATATGAACTTTAGATACAGGAGAAATATTTCACGCATCACTATGACTGATATCGCCTGTGTAACTGAAATTAAATTTCTGGGTGTTCATTTGGATGAGTTTGTGAGCTGGGATAAACAAATAGAGCATATCAGTAAGAAACTCAACTCAGCTTTTTATGCCATTGTACAACTGAAGAAAACATCGAATTTGAATACACTCATTAGTGTGTACTATTCTTTGGTGTATAGTCATCTTACATATAATGTCTGTCTATGGGGTAACGCTGTTGGTACGGAAAAATTATTTATCAAACAGAAAAGAATACTGAGACTTATCTTTAATATTCCACATGGTAACACATGCAGACAAATCTTTAAAGAGAATAATATTTTAACCCTACCATCTATCCTAATATACAAAACTCTCATTTATGTTAAAAACAACTCTCTAAGGATTCTAACACATTCTGATTATCATACATATTTTACCAGGAATGCTCATGATTTTGATATCATTAGACACAATCTATCTCGTACTGAAAAATCACCGGACTATTTGGGAATCAAACTTTACAATCATCTACCTCGAGAAATGAATCTAACCAAGTTCAAATCGTCAATAAAACGCATATTGTTGCAAGGGGCTTATTATAATCTGAACGAGTACTATGAATCTAGCTTGCTATAACGGCATAGCATGTTCACCCCTAATTGTATATCTGGGTTCATTTACTCAAATTATCAGCTCATAGTCTTTTACCTAGTGTGTAAATGTTATTCAGTTTATTTATGTGTAAATCTTAATATGTAAATGCAAATGTTATACTATGTATCTTTATGTATAAATCTTAATTTTAAATGTCTTAGCTTATGCTGCGTACTCAATTAGCTTTTAGAATTGGAACTGACGTGTATATCCATCTGTGGATGGCTGCTGTATGCAAATACGAATAAATATTATTATTATTATTATTATTATTAATGCTCTGTTACAGAAAATGGCAAAACTAAATAATCACAACAATTAAGCTTGCAAAAATTTGGAGCATAGAAAATTGGAGGCTCATATTAAAACTTTAGAAATTTTAGGAAACTCTAACAAAAGGGAAATTGAAACTGCTGTTTGACATAATGAACCGAAGAAGAATGGGCATTCAGAACAGTTTATGAAATAACAAAAATGCAAAGACCATTTGTTGATTTACCTGTTGACATAGATCTGCAAATTTTAAATGGTTTACCAATGGGAAACAATTTGCATTCTCATAATATTACCATTCATATTGCACTTCAAATGAAAAGTATTATATGCCAAAATATTGTGGATTCCCAACAAAAATTGCTGTTTTAGCGGATGAATCGACAATACTTAATAAGAAAAGTACTCTGGTTGTAACCATTAGAACCTCTTTTCAAGATTATCCAGGGGAATCCTATGTCTTCAATCATAATTTGATTGAACTTCCTGATACAACTGCAGTAACAGTTACAAATGAACTTTTATAATGTTCAAACAGAAATGGTTTTGATCAAACTTTCTTGGAAATATCGCTAATAACCTGTGATGTGATGTGATGGCGCTTCTATAATGATGGGAAAAAAATCCGAAGTTGTGAAGCGATATCAAGAAATATTTTCAGTAATTCTAGTATGGCACTGCTGAAATCACAGATTGGAACTTGCAGTAAACAACTGCGTTAACAAAATGACTGGCATCAACCACATCGAAATATTGTATGACATGTTATACAGCTCACATTATCAATTGTCAAAAAACCAAATTGTGCTGAAACAAGCAGCTGCATTACTAAAATGCACATATTAAAAATTGG
The DNA here is from genome assembly GCA_963921935.1 of Galeruca laticollis. Taxonomy (NCBI): domain Eukaryota; kingdom Metazoa; phylum Arthropoda; class Insecta; order Coleoptera; family Chrysomelidae; genus Galeruca; species Galeruca laticollis. The sequence goes on from OY998180.1 coordinate 202,140,022, forward strand.
AAGAATGTTCTCAATCTACTGTGTTGCATCAAGCTGTTGAATAGTCATTGCTGTTATACAGAACTTTCAATCTCTTTGTCTTCACTTTGAAACTGCTTCTATGAATATCACTAGAGATACAAGAAAGAGAGAGAGAGAGGGAGAGATAGAGAGAGAGAGAGAGAGCCAAATATGATGGCTTGAAAAAAATTTTAACCTCAGTACACTTTGTGAAAAACTTTAACATTTTGGCTGATGCCCTTGAATTACAGGATTTATCAGAATATCTTCACAGAAGAAACAACAACCTTATCGATGCTGACTAAGCCATAAGAACCACAATAAGAGTACTTGATTAAATGTGAGAACCTGGTCCCAAATTTATTAATGCCTCATGTTCAATCAACGCACGCACCACTCTAAATTCTACACTAGCTTGTGGTATAACATGAAAAGTCGCCTAGTAACCTTGCAGTCCTCTCATATTGGTTTCACCGTGTCTGGTGCTGGAAATATAGAAACTTATACTAACCTAACAGAAAGCATTGAAGTTATTGATAAAAAAATGGCAAAAATTAAATTCAATATGGAGATAAAGAAGTTAGGCTTTTATGAAGAATTCGTGGCTTTCGAACTTACAAAATGAATGCACAAGAACAAGATCAAACTTCTAAAAGCTATTGACACTATTCCTGTATCAACAAGTGAATCTGAACGAAACTTTAGTGCCATGAATGAAATTGTGTCTCCGTTAAGGTCACCCTTGGATATCGAGACAACAGCAGCCCTGTTATTTATCACCTGTGTAGGGCCCCATTCAATAAATTTAGCTCTGAGAAGTATGTTCAGTCATGGTTACGCGAAGGTAACCAAATTACTTATTGATCGATCTATTTCTTGAACGTCACAGCTTGGAAAAATTTTGTTTTTCAGGTCGCCATTTAGCCGAAAATAACAATAGTCGAAAGCGAGATCATAGTAAGGATGATGAACGATTGAAGCTTTATGGAAATTATTGTAGAACAATTAATGATAATACAATAGTACACAATGAAAATACTTATAAATAAATATTATTTTAAACCATACCTAATGGCACTTTCTTTGGAGTTAAAATTTTATATTATTAGTTATTAGTGTTTTTTTTAAATTCTGATATGTAAGTAGTACATCAATTTTGTTTTGAACACTCCCATAATAACAAAATTTCTGAACCGCAAATACACTGTTCCGGTTTGTGATAAAGTTCAATTCGAGCTCTGCTGATTGTACTATCCCTCTGTATAATTAATCATGGAACACTCTTTAAATGTCTATATTTGGAAAACCTGAAAAAAGTTCATTTAACAGCATCATTATCCCTTTGTTTTTTAGCCCAGTTTTGCGGGATATTTTTTCACAAAGATAAGATCTTAAATATTTTTTTTGTAGATGAGGTTCAAGAAGAATTACTACGGATTGATATTGATAGATTGAATCCAAAATTAGAAAGAGTTCCAACTCTTTTCGTTTTTGGTCAAAATTGTCACTCAAAAGCTCTATTTGTTAATGCCTTCTTAGGGCAGTACCTTTTACCATTATTTAGTTCTCATTGGAGATGGGTGAGTAATTTTTTCATACATAGTTTTGTTTTAATATGTATTAATGTTGATTGGTGATGTCAAACATTGAATGGAATGAATGTAATTAATATAAATCTATTATCAAAAAGTCAGATTAACTGCTCAATATTTTATTAGTTTATTATTGAAACTTTCAGTAAAATCATCACGACTTTACATATAACTGGTATTATTAATTATCAATATTCAGTCTGGTTGGTTTAAATGATAACCTTTTAGACAGTTTATCACTACCTAACATTAATTTGATTATCCCGATATATATTTCTTATTCATAAATAGAATCACATCCACAAACATTTTTATTCGAATTGGCGGGAGGTGGTAAATATGGAACATGTATGTTAAAAGAAACAAGACTATAACTTATTTATAATCTACTGTTCCAGCGGGAATGAGCTACAACAACTTCAAAACAATTATTCTAGAATCAAACATTACATTACCTCAATTGTGACTTATTGTCGTCTCTGAGAATAGACTATTGTATTAAATATTGAATTACAGACTAAATTATAAACCTACTTTATGTTTTGAGCTCTTGGAGTAGTTGACAACGCAGTAGCTGCACTTAACGGATGTCCCGTAACTGTAAAATTGTTGATATCTATAACCATATTTTTTCCAATTGACACTTTACTGAAGATCCTCCTGATTCCTATGTTGAAACATGATTTTTATTACTTCAAATAATGTATGCTTATATTCAGAGTTTGACTCAATACTAGTTCGTACTATTTACATTTTAGGAATCATAGTAATTTTTATGCAGATGAGGTTGAGTGAAAGATATTGTACTATTTATGATTCTTCTTCTAATAAATGGAGCCCACATATATCTCACCTATATTTTTAAATTTAAGATAACATTACTTTATGGCCAATCGAAAGTTATTCGATTAACATTAAATCAGGAAATTGAAATAGTGGAAAAACTACAGGCACATGAAGGGTCCTGGATAACAATTCCAGAACCTGATTTACAAAGAAATACTCATGAATCATTGGTGGATCATTGTCCTTCGTTAGAAGTTGAATTGTCACATTCTTTCCTAAAGGAAAATGTCAATTTAATGGTGCCACCTGACTGTTCAATTGAACAATTGACTGAATTGTGTTGTAAATATATGAGTAATATTCTACCTATAGTTGTCTACGCAATATCTGAAGGGATTTTGAGTGATTCGGTAAGATTTCTAAAGTTACGTTTTATTCATTTTAATATGGTAAAGTCGATTCCGTGTTTAAATATTTGAGAACTGTATATTGGTGCATACATTTACTGATATAATATATATATATATATATATATATATATATATATATATATATATATATATATATATATACTAAACATAGGTTTATTGGGGAAGCGGCAAATTAAAACGAGTACCCTTCATACTTTTTATGTCCAAGCTTTCAGAATTTATTTATTCCATTTTCAAGGATAAAGTATATGAGAATGTATATTATAATAGATGTAAATGGAAAATTGTATGTAACATCAAAAGAACTATTTGAATTTTTCAAAAATAATTGTCAAATTGAAAGTAAATAAAATCATAGTTATTTTTTTTTTAAATTGGAACATAGAAATAATTTAAAAAATTAAGGTTATGTTTAAATTAACCATAGATCTATATACAGTTAATGTATTTATGGTTATCTTCTTTCTTTTTTGACATTAACCTAAACATTGTTTTTTTAAATAGAAGAAGAATTTGAAATTGAAAGACATTTATGGTTTTTATCAATAGACAATAAGTAATAATAAAGGCGGGTTTATACAACATTTACATAGTCATAATCATAATCACAGTCAGAATCATAAACTTAATCATAATCATAACTCTGAAAGGCGTTTATACAATTTTAATAGTCACAGTCATAAGCATAAAATTCATATAAATGAAATTTGCCAAAAAGTCAAATCAATGAAGTTAATATAAACAATGATTGACGGAGCACAGAAATACCTCCAAAAAACGGCCAATAAAATTAATTCTTCAACCAAGACGCCATTTTGTCATCATTGCTCATCGCGTGTTGGTTACGACACATGCGCATTTCAATTCTCGTCTTAATCATAATCATAAAGTTAAAAGTTAGGAACTTCAAGGTCAGTAAAATTATGCTTATGATTATGATTGTGATTGTGACAATTGTATAAACGGTGCTATAAGAAATCATTAGTTTAACTCTTATGATTGTCACTGTGATTATGATTATGACTATGTAAATGTTGTATAAACCCGCCTTTAATATCACTTAAATTCTTATGATCACTTTTCTTATTAATGATATTAGTTTCTTGAGATATGTGAGCCATTTCTAAGAAAAGTCTTTTCTGAATATTTGATTGAATATCTAAAATACTTACAGAATCGAAGTCCATTCCATAATATGATCTTTATCAATAACATGTTTTGCCAAACCACATCTATCTAGATATAATCTACAATCGCTTTTATGTAGGGATATACGATTCTTTAATTTTTGACCAGTGTGACCTACATATTTTTCTTCACAATTTTTACAGGGAATACAATATACTACATTTGATAGGTTAAGAATATTAGTTTTATCCTTGACTTTGGTGTAAATTGATTTGATTGTTAAACATGTTCTATTTGCAATTTTTATGTTATCTAGTGGTTTAAAAGTTCCAATCAATTTGGGTGTTATTTCCTTAATATATGGAAGAAAAATATACTATTTTTGGATTTCTGAATTTTCTAGAGTAATGTTTAAATTTGAAGAAGAATTATATAATTTGTATTTTACTAAATTATTTTGATATCCATTATCTAAAAATAATTGATGAAGAATTTTAAAGTTCTTTTCGTGGAAAATAGGGTCTGATATATTAGTTATCCCTTTCTTCGGCGGTGGGAAGATAAACTCCCACCATCAAAAATATTTTATATGAAAGACAGTATTAAATATTTTGCAACGGTATTGGTGTCCCCATCTATCTATAACATGTGGAAATGCTTACAAACTATGCATAATTGTCAAAGTGTAACATACCTCAGTTGTTCTATGACTTTCTACAGGAGAACACGTGTTTGGCTCATTTTGAGATACAAATTTTGTGATTTTTCGACGAATCTTGATCAATCTTTGCAATCAGGTGAGATATAAGATTTTTTTGTGATTAGATAGGTGGAGTTATATATTGACAACATATATAACGCTATATTATCGTTATTCAGAATTTCATAATGTCAAAAAACTGACTTTTGTAGGTGGGAAGTATTCTTCCCACTGCCCATAAAAAATCCTATTATCTAAATATTTTTTTGCAGTTATGTGGGACTTTGATAAACGTGAGGATCAGAACGAGGCCATTGAGTACCTCTTTAGTCTTCCAGACAACGAACAGAACTCGGACGAAGAACCAGATGATGGAGCAAATGAAGGATTGGATTTTTTAGACACCACAGCGACTGATTCCAGTTTCAATTCCCCCTTAACTAGCCATGCTTCTTCACCCCTTCCTCCAAATTCCAGTTTTAACTCCCCCTCAACTAGCCACGTATCTTCACCCATTCCACCTAATTCAGAAAATGACCTCATCAGGGCGGTTCCTCCAGAGTTGATACCCATACCGGAAGAATCGCAAGTAAATGAAGAGAGCGAAATTGAGATTGATGAAGAGCCCTTTATCTGGATGCAGAACGACGAGAATATAGAGTATATGAATATAGAATTTGATAAAAATCCAGAAGCTACAACCCAAATTCCTCAACGTGCTAAGGAAATTGAATATTTCAACGAAATATTCAATGACGATATTATAAATCTCATTATCGAACAAACAGACTTATACGCAAAACAAAATCTTCTCCGGAGTGGCACTAACATACCAGGCCCATCTAAAAACTGGGTAGATACTTCCAAAGAAGAAATCAAAGCACTCATAGGAATTATGATAATAATGGGAATACATCAACTACCTCAATTAGCAAACTATTGGTCGAGTGATCCATTTCTGGCAGTTCCCTCCGTGGCTCAAGTCATGTCATCTAAAAGGTATAAAAAACTTATTGAGAATATTCATCTAAATGATAATACCAAGGCTGCGCCGAAGGGCGAAAAAGGATATGACAAGCTACATAAAGTGAGACCACTTATCGATATGCTCAATGAATCAATAACCAAACCATACAGACATTCCTCCTTTTTGGCTGTGGACGAGTCAATGATTGCCTTCAAAGGACGATCATCTCTAAGACAATATATGCCTTTGAAGCCCGTCAAAAGAGGTTACAAAGTTTGGTGCTTGGCTGACTCTGTTAGTTAGAAATTTTATATATATACAGGCAAATCTCTTGATGCAGAAAAAGATAATTACGGTTTAGGAGGAAGAGTAGTAATAAATCTCACTTCTTCTCTGAAGAATAAGAAAACATTAGTAGCTTTTGATAATTTCTTTACTTCAGTTGCTCTAATGGAGAAATTACTTCATGATGGAATATTTGCTGTAGGTACAGTGCGACCCAACAGAAAAAATTTGCCAGATATGTATAAAGAGAGAACCAAACTTCAACGCGGAGAGTTTATGTTTGCAACAAAAGGAACTTTGTCAGCAGTGAAATGGATGGATAGTAAAAACGTTCATGTTCTTACTAATTACTTTTCTCCCAAAGATACAGCAACTGTAATGCGGAAGAACAAGGACGGTACTAGGGTGACTGTTTATTGTCCCAAAGTGGTAGCTGAATATATTCGGATAATGGGTGGCGTAGACAAATTCGATCAGCTACATGAGAGGTATGCAATTGGTAGTAGATCAACGAAATGGTGGCACCGTATTTTATACTATCTAATAGATATGGCTATTGTTAATTCCTATATCCTTATGAATACCAACAAAAAGAGAGCAATTGATCAGCTGTCATTTAGGATTAATTTGGCGAGACAACTCATAGATGGTTTCACTTCTAGGAAACGCCGAAATAAACCTGTGATATTTCTATCGAATAAGCGTGCTGTGCCAGATGAAGTTCGATTATCTGAAGTTGGTAAACACCTACCTAATCAGCAAGCAACATACAAAAGGTGCAGGCTTTGTAGCGCGAAAGCGAATGAGAAAAGGCCAAGATACATATGTTCGTTCTGTCAAGTACCCTTGTGTATTGAACCGTGTTTCAACAGATTCCATGGAAAATAGAAGGTTTTCCATAAAAACTATTTTAAACTGTGCGAAAGAGATTTAGTTTTGTTTTTATTATAACTTTCTTAAAAATACAAATATTTTATAAGTTAATATTATGTCGTTTTTTCACTAAATGCATAAAAAAATATGCCAATCTAGGTGGGCGGTGGGAAGTATAATTCCCACTAAGAATACAAAAGAGGGGGTTGATTTTTCTAAAAATTTTAAGGGTCGATCGTCAAAAGGACATCTTTAGTGCCCATTGCAGCAAAAAATAATTACATGTCCAAAATATTTCGCTCGCGCCCACGAAAGGGTTAAATTTTTTATTTGTTTAATTAAATTCGTTTTCATAGAATATTTATGATAAGACCAAAAGTTCATTAATCTCCCAGAACTTATTGGTTTTCTATACCAGTCAATCGATAATGTGTTATTATCATTTCTTATTAATTTAGTATCCAAAAATGGTATACTTTGTAATTCGTCTTCTTTTTCCATTGTAAATTGTATATGTGGATCATAGTTGTTAAATATGGAAAGAACTTCATCTAATGTATTTTCTGGTAAAGATAAAATAATATCATCAACATATTTTTTTATGAATATTAAATTGAATGGTAGAGTTGGTATAACTGTGTCTAACAAATTATCCATAACATAACATGCTATAATTGGTGAAATTGTAGCTCCCATTGGAGTACCAAAGGTTTGTTTATAAATTTGATTATTAAAAGTGAAAAAGGTACTTTCAAATAAAATGTTATGATTTCTTCAAAATATTTCTTAGATATTTTGCAATGTTGATTAATTTTATTCCAATTTTTATCTATTGCTTTCAAAGCAGAATCTAAAGATATATTACTAAATAAAGATACAACATCTAAACTGCAAATTACATAATTGTTTGGTAGTTGAAATTTATTAAATTGTTTATATACTTCAAAAGAGTCTTTGATGTAGTACTTTGTATTAAGATCATAAGCTCTAGTTAAAATATCTGTAATATAAGAACCTAAAAAATTAGTAGGGGTTCCTAAAGATGCAACTATTGGTCTAACTGATAAAGTTGGTTTATAAATTTTTGGAAGACCATAAAATTTTGAAGGAATACCATAATATCTGAGAAATATTTTGAAGAAATCATAACATTTCTATTTGAAAGTACCTATTTCACTTTTAATAATCAAATTTATAAACAAACTTTTGGTACTCCAATGGGAGCTACAATTTAACCAATTATAGCATGTTATGTTATGGATAATTTGTTAGACACAGTTATACCAACCCTACCATTCAATTTAATATTCATAAAAAAATATGTTGATGATATTATTTTATCTTTACCAGAAAATACATTAGATGAGGTTCTTTCCATATTTAACAACTATGATCCACATATACAATTTACAATGGAAAAAGAAGACAATTACAAAGTATACCATTTTTGGATACTAAATTAATAAGAAATGATAATAACACATTATCGATTAACTGGTATAGAAAAACCAATAAGTTTTGGGAGATTAATGAACTTTTGGTCTTATCATAAATATTCTATGAAAACTAATTTAATTAAACAAATGAAAAATAGAATAACTAATATATCAGACCCTATTTTCCACGAAAAGAACTTTAAAATTCTTCATCTATTATTTTTAGATAATGGATATCCAAATAATTTAGTAAAATACATATTATATAATTTTTCTTCAAATTTAAACATTACTCTAGAAAATTCAGAAATCCAAAAATATTATATTTTTCTTCCATATATTAAGGAAATAATACCCAAATTGATTAGAACTTTTAAACCACTAGATAACATAAAAATTGCAAATAGAACATGTTTAACAATAAAATCAATTTACACCAAAGTCAAGGATAAAACTAATATTCTTAACTTATCAAATGTAGTATATTGTATTCCCTGTAAAAATTGTGAAGAAAAATATGTAGGTCACACTGGTCAAAAATTAAAGAATCGTATATCCCTACATAAAAGCGATTGTAGATTATATCCCGATAGATGTGCTTTGGCAAAACATGTTATTGATAAAGATCATATTATGGACTTCGATTCTGTAAGTAATTTAGATATTCAATCAAATATTCAGAAAAGACTTTTCTTAGAAATGGCTCACATATCTCAAGAAACTAATATCTTTAATAAGAAAAGTGATCATAAGAATTTAAGTGATATTTATTATTACTTAAGGCGGGTTTATACAACATTTACATAGTCATAATCATAATCACAGTCACAATCATAAGAGTTAAACTAATGATTTCTTATAGCACCGTTTATACAATTGTCACAATCACAAGCATAAGCATAAGCTTTGTTCGCAGAGGAAAATCTTGGACAAGTTGGAAATTTTTTTCTGCGCAAGTGCGGTTTGAAACAAGTCCGTGACTGATTTCTGACTCTTGTGATCTGCGAACGGATTATGGGTTACATCTGTCAATTCAAAAAACCGGGAAACGATCAAACTATAAACAACCTCTCTGATTTTGGTATTTTCCATTTATCCATAAAATTGCTTCACTTACACTTATCTGTTATTTCGTGATATAAAACTAATATATTGTATTAGTTGAATCTTAATCGAAAAATATGGAAAGTAAGTACTTTCATACTAGCCAATTATCTAGTCTATGAACATTTTGTTTTAGATAGAGAAATGTCCGAATTTATTATAATCAACAACACCGACAATTTCCTTTACGTTTAAAGCCTATGGAGACTATATCAACAGCATCACAGATTTCAAGGGAATGTAGAGAAAACACATAAATATGCAACAGATATCGGTGGCATAACCTATGTGTGAACCAGGGAAAATACTCTAAAACGATTAGATTTATATAGGAAATACAGAAGTCAAGTTTGTACATTCCAAATTATAAATTTCAAGAAAATGAGGGAAATAAACTCTTTAGAACTAAAAAAAATATCTTATTGTATCCCCGTCAAATTGTGAGGATAAGTGGAGATTCCTCGAAAGAAATTACAAGAAATACATTGATAAAAAAATCAAACTAGTGGTGGCAGGCCATATTTTGAATGTGTAGATGAGATGGAGGATATTTCGGGAAAGAAAAAAAAATATTAAGCCCACTGTGGTTCTCCCCACTCATACTATAAGTCAGCTACCAACTAAAGAAGCCGAGATAGAAGCTGAATGCTGAACATTGAGGGGACTACAAAAGAATCAATAGGGCCAGTATTTAAAAATGAAAAAAACAAGCTTTTAGCCAAAAAGCCAAGAATAAGAAATTCCCATGGAATCATGGAAAAAATTAGAAAAGACACAGAAGATAGATACAAAGAGAAGAAGAATTTTGAAACAATAAAATTTGAGAAGTTGTATCACCTAGAAGTAGATAAGCATAAACTAAAAAGAGAAAAGAATGATATACTGAAAAAAACAATGATCTCCTGAGGGACAGAAATGATTTAATTAAAAAAATTTTGGGAGGATAAATTAACAATAAGACTTTTTTTTAAATTGTATAAATTCTTTATATTTTAGCTAATAAAATGCATTTCTCAATAATAGAATTACAAATTTGGTACTGAATATAGCTGGATATTCTACAGACAGGTACTTAACATTTTTCATTTAATATATGCCAAAGAATTTTAGTTTTAGCCACCATACCCGCATTAAAAAAATAAGCTATACTACCTGACCTGTCATATAACTCCTGAAACTACATGAAAATAAATATTTCAATTTGTCCAAACTATAGAAAAACAAATTCAAAATTTGTCACTTTATTTATCAAAAAAATACTTGTCGAATACAATATTTACTAAGTAATGAGTAATTTATGAGCACATAATAAAGTGAGTTTATTACAAGGAAGTCATGTGATTCAATAAAAAACATAATTAATTCATTTGTTAATTATTAGCTGCTTCAGTTCGCATTTGAAGCCCGTTACGATCATCTTCAGCTGGCAGATTATAGTTGTATTCTTGAAGAACAACATTCTCTAATGAAATTGGCAATATCTTATTTTTTTCTAAGCTTTACATGGTAAAGTTGCAGACATTTTTGTTTAAGCCAAATCAAATCAATGCTCCACGATATAAGGAGTCTTTGCCAATCTTACATTATAATTTTGTTGTATTCTAGTTAGAGCTCTTTGTCTTTGTATGGGGTTAATAAGTGCCTTAAACAAGGGTATCCACTATCACCCACAAAATAATTTTTTTGGCTTTTTTGTGAAAGGGGTTCAGAGAGTGGAGAAACTTGAAAAACACTGCTGTCATGGACAGATCCAGGAAATCCAACTACAACATCCCATATTTGCCTTTGGTGATCACATACAACCTGTAACTACATTGCAAATATAGATACCAAATAAAAATATCAATAAAGTATGATTAAGGAAACAAATACCTACATTGAATAAAATCCTTTTCGGTTAATATTAGAATCGGGATCTTTCTGAGGTTTGTCGATTCTAATATGGCTTCCATCTATTGCGCCTATGACTCTTGAAAATCCATTGGCTGAAAACTGTTGCCTTATGTGCAATTGCTCTTCAGCTCTTGGCCAGGTTATGATATTAGGAGACAGATTGCTTAAAAAGTAAGTTGTTCTCTTCACAACCTTCCTCTATGTGCAATGCCAAATTGGTTAGCAACATCTCTATGGGATGCCGATTCATGTCCAGCAAACCATAAAAATATTATAGTAAAGTTATAGGCACTCAATTCACCAAACTCATTACTTTACAACTCGTCGACTTACTCGAAAGTGTTCAATGAACTCTATTTCATTATACTGCGGTACAGTTACCTCTAAATAGTCATCATTTTTATGTTTCAGCTCGTTAAATCTTCCGAATAACTCTTCTCACTCGACTAAAAATAAAAATCTTACATTAACACAAATAATGCTTAGTAAGAAACAAAGATCAATAAAGAGATGTGATAGACTGAGGCATACAAACTGCTTCTAAACTATCATATTTGTTTCTATTCATTTTGTAGCTATAGTTAAGAGAGAACTTGTTGGTTTTGAACCATAAACATAATAGATATTTTCAACTCACCATTTTCCACGGAACCCTTTCCACAAAAATCAAAATACTAATATAGGTAAGCTTGAAACAAAACAAAACATTTCGAATTACTGTAATTTAAATAATGCAAATGCGCAGGTCTCCAACTCAAAATTTCTTACGAGTCCGCGGATTATTCTGTCAGAAATTGGTTTCCAACTACAATATTTTGCTCTGCGAACGCCTGACGGTTTGTCAGCAGTTAGGGATTTTCGTTCTACGAACGCCAAAAGACGAGTGCTCATGCGTCGGACAGTTTCTGACTGCTCTGCGAACAAAGCTATAATTTTACTGACCTTGAAGTTCCTAACTTTTAACTTTATGATTATGATTAAGACGAGAATTGAAATGCGCATGTGTCGTAACCAACACGCGATGAGCAATGATGACAAAAAGGCGTCTTGGTTGAAGAATTAATTTTATTGGCCGTTCTGTGCTCCGTCAATCATTGTTTATATTAACTTCATTGATTTGACTTTTTGGCAAATTTCACTTATATGAATTTTATGCTTATGACTGTGACTATTAAAATTGTATAAACGCCTTTCAGAGTTATGATTAAGTTTATGATTCTGACTGTGATTATGATTATGACTATGTAAATGTTGTATAAACCCGCCTTTATTGTCTATTGATAAAAACCATAAAATAAATGTCTTTCAATTTCAAATTCTTCTTCTATTTAAAAAAACAATTTTTAGGTTAATAGAATGTCATTTCTATAATCAAAAAAGAAAGAAGATAACCCATAAATACATTAACTGTATATAGATCTATGGTTAATTTAAACATAACATTGATTTTTTTAATTATTTCTATGTTCCAATTTAAAAAAAGAATAACTATGATTTTATTTACTTTCAATTTGACAATTATTTTTGAAAAATTCAAATAGTTCTTTTGATGTTACATACAATTTACCATTTACATCTATTATAATATACATTCTCATATACTTTATCCTTGAAAATGGAATAAATAAATTCTGAAAGCTTGGACATAAAAAGTATGAAGGGTACTCGTTTTAATTTGCCGCTTCCCCAATAAACCTATGTTTAGTAATAATTATTCGGCAAAGATCAAGTTTAACTATATATTTATATATGTGTATCAATAGATGCAGTGGCTTTTAAACATTTCTCGGAGTGACAACAGTATCTTTTCTTAATAATTAACATTGTTTATAGAATATTCAAGAAATAAAAAAATTGAAAGATATATACCGAGTCCCTTTTCTATTTGTCAGTGTGTCAACAAAAGAAGCGTTTGGAATAGAATCTCTAACAGAATCTGAACAACATTCAGTAGAAACGGAACGTGAGAAAGAATATACAACTTTACGAAATTTGCGCGATCAACTAGTAAGACTGGGTAAGCGTTTATCATTATGTCATTTTGACCTGCTTGTGTGAGCCATAAAAGCCCTGCCAGACTTTTAACAAGCAATATAATGTTTGGTTTCTATATTTTAAGGATTTATAAATGACTCTGAAAACTCAAAGACTGATATATTGAAAACTAAAAAAAATTCGTTATGTTTGGAATATTACTTAGACACATTGATTGGAGATGAAAAAATTAACGAGGACTTTTTAGAACACATAAGGAATGTTTTGAAATATACTGTCTTAAGACTAGCTGCAAGGTTAAGTGAGGTAAGAGTTTTTTAATTCAAGTACGATAAAACACTTTTTTGTTATGGGATACTTCTTTTATATCGTTTTAGGTTCATAATAAATGTTTGCGTCAATTTATTCTTCGAGCATTCGATATGGCTCGTGAAATACAAATAACTCCGAAACGTATTGAGTATGCGCAAAAACTAGAGCTACAACTGTACGAAACATTAATGAATATAGCTTGTGAACAACAAGAACAAATAACTGTAATTATACAGAGGACTCTTCTTGATATGAAATCCAACGTGGCTGAAGTACTGGAAGGTTATAACAATCCAAGTAAGATATATTTCGAGAGCTTTCTAATACACATTATTTAAATTTATTTCGCATTTTTTACTCTAGTAATTAGCAGATTTAACAGCTGCTATACTCAAGCAATTATTTTATCTCCTATGTCTACAGATGTTGATCATCAAAGAACTTCAAAAACAGCTACAATAGAAATTCAACAACTAGTTTTGAAAAGACTAAATACTTCTGTAGCCACACAAATAGTACAATCTGTAGGCTGTCTTCAAGAGAGTTTCACTGGAACCTTGCAAAGGTGTCTTGAAAATCTAGAAAAGAGTTGTCATGAACATGAACTAAACCTATCTGCTTCTGATGCTGTTAGGCAGATTGTCAGTGCTGCTTACAATATTGATTTAAATAATTCTACATCAATTTCAATAATGCATACTTGGCTAGATCGTTTACGGATTCTTTTGTCTACGTTTGCGTTACCTTGGTCCTCTTCGTCTCAAATACAGTGCAACTTCCAGTGGCAGCTTCAGGTTGCTACTAATATGATCGACAAGCTTAGTGCTTCCAAACTAGCCAAAACCATATCTGCTCAGGTAAGTATGATATATATATATATATATATATATATATATATATATATATATATATATATATATATATATATATATATATATATATACAGATATATATATATATATATATATATACAGATTCGAAAACTAATAAAATAAAAAAAATTTCTGGATTGATTATTAAAAATTTATACATACCTCTTGTCTGACAGCTGGCCTGTTCATATATTTCCTTCACTTCTTCATCTTTAGCTGTTTTATTAAATAAAATATGAATGTAAAATTTTTCAGTTTAAAGAACATGTAAAATCATCCCATGAAGCATTCCTGTCTGCTATTCGTTCGTTGGATCACCAGTTATCGGATCAATTGGAACAGACTGAGGAACAAAGAATAGCAATTCGTAAAAGACATGCACCTAGCTTTGCTAGGCTTGCTTTAGAAAGCACTTCCCTATGTGATCTCATAAGATATGGTATGCCTATCCAAATTAAAGAAATAGGTAGGGGACAGTATGGCGTTGTATCTTCCTGTGAACCTTGGGCTGGTATCAATCCTTGTGCGTTTAAATCGGTTGTGCCTCCTGATGACAGACATTGGAATGATCTGGCAATGGAATTTTATTATACCAGGTAAGTATCTAAGAACATTTTAATAAATGTATTGTGTCTCTTCTCTAATTGTTGATGGATTCAATTATCACTGATACACAAAACATATTTTTTCAAGGTGCCCTCCACTTCATGAGAATATTACTTTTTTTGGGTTGAGAAAAACAGTGGATTGAGAAATGCCATGAATACATTTTGTTCGCTCCAGTGTCTGTGATACACAATGGGTTAAAATATTAATTACAACATAATTAGCTATTTTTCAGTCCAAACAATTTAATTGCTTCTTTAATATATAAATCACCCAATAAGGGCGTTTTTCGATAATTACAATCTGAGCATGAAGATTAATAAGTACTTTTCGGCTGCTCCATTCCAAAACACGGTATCTGTAAAAACGAAAAATGTGAGAAAAAAGTGTTTAATTTTTTTTTATATGGCCCGTGTAGTTTATTTAATGAATTCTTTTGATATTACTGGTATGTGTTGAAATTTTTCATGAAAATTTTATTGCATTTTATAAGTTTGAAACATACTTGGTTTTGATATTGTAAGGTAATGATAAGAGCCGCGACATCTGGTGGAATTTTTGCACATTCTCATCACGTGATCAGCAAGTTTGATCATTTGAGCACTTGTATTGGTTGTTTATAACATCTATCACACTTGGCGTCAAAGTCATATGTTTATTGACAGAATTACAGCATGGAAAAAGGAAGGTTAAAATGTCAATAGGACATGAAATATTTTTGTTGTTTACAAAACCTAGTATCTACAAACACAATGAAATAAACGTTAATACTAATGTGATGAAAGTTATAACTTTATCAAATCAAAAATAAATTTTACAATGTAAAAACGAAAGAGAATTGTTAATAGTTGAAAATTATAACCTAGTATTAGAGAGAATCTGAAACATAAGGTAGGTGAGCCAATTATTGCCACCTTAAGGTTTGATAATTTGTAATATATCCAGATTGAACTCTAAGGCTCTGTAAATAGGATGAATAAATCTCAATATATTTATCTTCAAATATATTAAACATAATAATAAAAAAAATTATTCTAAAAAAAGTTACTATTTTTTTTAAAAAAAGTGCACAACTGGCAATATTTGGAACACGGGGTCAAAATATTGCCATACACCTGGCAATAAAAGGAATAGCTAGTTTACAAAAAAAAATCAATGCTAAAAAATATTAACTTTATTTTTTGTTTATAAGTAACAAAAAAACCTACTAACTAATTAGAGTAATATGAAACCTCAAAACCCATCGCATTGAGGCCCCCGGAGGGTTTTAAGTTTGATATTACTCTAAGCACAATTTGGACACTTAAATAAGTCTTTATCTTGTTTGGACAGTCTCACACATTCTTCGTGGACATAAACTTTGCAGACAACACACAACCTCATATCTGCTATACGATTTTCCTTGCATAAAAAACAATACCATGATTCGGAAGATGATTTTGCGTTAGGAGGAGGACATTTTTTGGAAGTTCCACGTGCCTTTGATGAAACAGGTGTAATTCCTTTTGTCTCGTTAAATTTCATTTTTTTGGAAGGAGGTGCTGAAGAGGAAAGAAATAGATTTCTTGTTACTTCTTGTGCTTTACTATTGATGGCTGGTTTGCGTTTAGAAGCGATTGTTTTTACTTCAGGAGTAATGAACAATCCCACCTTTTTAAAGGAATTATCTTGACGTTGGTTTTCAAGATCTTCCGGAATATCGGGAAGACTGGAAGTAGTTTGATTTTGGTTGTTGGGAAGTTCTGGAGTATTAGGAATACTCTGGATAGCTTCACTTTGGTTTTTCGGAGTTTCCAGAAAATGGGGAATACTCGGAGTAGATGCAGTAACGGGTGGCTTTTCAATTAACGACTCTTTCAAGGAATCTTCATAACTGCTTGCAGAAGATAACTCATCTTCACATGAATCGTCATGAACACTATATTCTGAATCCAAAGAGTCATCAGAGGAGAAATGTTCAATCTGTTTTTGATTTTTTAGTTTAAGTAATTTCTTCTTTCGTTGACTCTTAGTGGACTTAAAGTCTGTGACTCCTGATGTTGATGGTTGTATGTTAGGAGATTGGGACTTTCCAAGTTCTGATGTCGGTAACTTATTGTTAAGTTCATCTTTATTATTCGGAGATTTTTGAGTTGTTGATGTAGATGTTGCATTAACACTATTCCCATTTTCTTTGTTTTCTTCTATGTAAGTGATCAGGCTAGGTGCAAATGCAGATTCGGGTATTACATCCGGATTAAAAGGGAATATACCGGTAGCTCTAAATCCAGATGTAATATTGGCTGGTGTCATGGATTTTAACCAGACTGTTCTAAAAATATCGCCAAATCTCATTTTTGTTATGGCTTTTCCCGGGTTCGTTAACAAAAAATTTAATATTTCTTGATCCCAAAAGGTCTCAAAACTTTTAAAAACGGATTTGTCCATCGGTTGCAACTCGTGCGTGGTATTGCTGGGTAGGCAAAACAATGTTACACTGTACTTCTCTGCTGCATCGACAATAGAAACATCTAAATGAGATTTGGCTCCATCGAATATTAATAGAGTGTTGGTCCCTGGATTTTAGTATTTTGCAAAATTCTCGAGCCACATAATAAAAGACTCATTAGTCATACTCCCTTTTGGAGTCATTGTTACTTTTGAACCAGGAGGCAAATTATCTGACCATTCTGGTTTGAGTCTTTCGCCCTTAAATAAAATAGAAGGTAGAATAGCTTGGCCCAAGGCATTTCCACATCCTACGATTGTAACATTTTCACCATGTTCTGGAGCTGTTAAATGAACACGTTTAACTCCTTTTTTGCTAAAACAGTTTGTTGTTTGTGAATGGTCAGTATGCAACCCTTCTCATCCATATTATATAGGTTTTCTGGTTTATCAAATAACTTCAGTTTAATCATAACATTTTTCAGTTTTGTGAAATAATCATTTACAACAACGGGATTCATCTTTTGAGCCCTTGCTGGATTCATTTGTTGCGCTTTACGTCTGACTACATCAGGATGTCTTTTAAAAAATAGTCTAAGCCATTTTCTACCTGCTGTTTGGGATTCTTCAGAAAATCTTATCGATATGTTAAGGGTTTTTGCATAAGAAAATACACTTTTTCTAACGACTTTACTTGTAACTGGTACACCAACTTCTGCTAATTTATGAATCCTTGCCACCAAATGAAGTTCTTGTTCTAAACTTGAAGTTGATTTTCTCCCAAGACGTTTAATTGGATTATTTTGTCGGTAATGCAATCCAAGAGTTGTCCTAGGAATCTCATATTGTTTTGAGGCCTCATTAATGCTAGTCCCATTTGTAATAGATTGTAATGCCCTTCTAAGATTTTCTTGAGACCACTTAGCTCGTTTTTTTTCGGCATTCTGCAACAATACCATTCTAGTTAATACATCTATTAACAAATTATTTAGAAGAAGTGGTTCCTAATATTGCCATGGCAATATTGAGAACAATTTATGTGGCAATATTAGGACACTTGCTACCCGAATGAAAAAAATTAATTTTCTTGTCTCGTTCGTTAAATGAAATAAAACAAAATATGCTACAAGCAATTACTTACTTCAACGTACTTATTGATAATTAGAACATCCACTAATCTTGAAAAGCAAACGTGTATAAGAATTTTAAACTTAAATATTTTTTATACCGCTCTCGTTAAAAACACACTCTTTCAAATTCTGATCGGTACTGGCGACTGAAATGCATCAATGCGGTAATTATGGTTTGTGTTCCTACTCTAAGACTACAGTGACTATATACAAGACAGTGGCGACAATTGAGTATAAGCTCCGCCCATCCGCCATATTGAGGCTAATTTGAATATCAAATGCATATAATTTAAATAGAAATTTATGATAAAATTATCAATTTGAAACACAAATACATGAAAATATACATTATATATCTTTGATTTTGATAGGAAATGGGTATATTTAAATAAAACACGCAATTTTTATTTTTTTACCTAATAATATTTAGTATATAATAAGGATAAATAATGATACAAAAAAATAATGAATATTAATTGCTTGTATAGTATGATAGGGGACAAATCATGCAAAAAATTATATTGCTAGGTACAACTGTTATTGTCTTCAAATATAACCATAGATTCAGTTAATTATCAAGTAAAATCTATAAATAACAAATTCAACAACAAAAATATAACATATATTACTTGATCGGTTTCCTAAATTACATTTGCATTGTCAGGATTATAAACTATAAAAATTGATATAAATAAAATTTCTGATGTGTTATTTGTCTTTTATTGATTTTATTTGATAATTATGGAAAACTTTTTTATTTCATAACAAGTTACCTGCTAATGACTTACTACTATATTTTTTTGAGGCGGATTTAAATTTTTTATAACTAATTTTCAACCTGAAAACAGTGAATCTATTAATTATTTTGCTTTTAAGTTGGTGACAATTTGGTAAATTGAAATGTATTTTCGACATTTCCTTTATAAAAAATTCTTTTATGTCTATATTCTGGAGTGAAACAATATCTAAATATTTTAAGAAAACACATTCCATTTCTAAAAAATAATAAAAAACCTCTTCAGTCACAAAAAAAAGGGATTGTTCTTTAAATCTTTTGATTAAAGAGAGTTTTGAAAACTTCTTATATATTGGTTTTTTTGAATCTGCTGCACCTACACAGGCAACACAAGTTTTTGAAGTTTTCACAATACTTTTTAAAATATATCCTGAAATATTATATAACGAATTAAGTTCGCTGAAATTTAAATTGTATGAGGGAGTCTTTAATTCACTTGGAAGTTTTACTTCATCATACACTGTATTTAAGTCCTTAAGAGAATCCAAGAATCCCCCAAGAAACTCCCGTTCATCTTCTTCGTAACTACTGGTACTTCCATTTTTTAAATACTGTGATACAGATATTAATTTCAAGTTATTTTTAACTTGTACCGCATTCGGTACTATTTGTTTGCTTCGCAACACGCTAAATAAATTTTCAAGGCAGTCTTGAGAAAATCGGCTAGTTAAAATAAATTCATAATTTTTTTTCCAATAATTCTGACTGTAGTTCTAACATTGATTGTGTTGAGATTAGAACACCCGTTTGTGAAGGTTTCCAAATTTTTTTATAGCCAACCAACATATCTGAAAATAAACTTATAAATCCTTCCAAAAATGATATTGTTTCTTTATAAATGTGAATATTAAATTTGCTTAGAGCACAAGAAGGATGTCTCGAAGTCATTAAATAAAACCATTTTTCTACTTGGTCAATAAACCATGCCGTTGTTAAATATTCTGGTTTATCAAGTTCTTCAGCCAAAAATTTGAGAGCGCTACTAACTGAGTGACTAACAACATTAGTTGAAGTTGACACTTTCATTTGAGAAAAATGTGTCGGAAGGAGATCTTCTTCTGAGAGTTTCGGTGCAAGTTTAAAAAAATTATCTTTCTGATGATTTAATATGTCTGAGATATGACTGGACATGATCATGTTAGAGGGTAGTCCATACTTTAGAACAATATTATTTGGTAACTGGATGATTTTATTTGTCACTAACATAGATTTAATATTTTTAAATAGATGAGGAACATCTGCAAAGACATATACATTTTTATCATTATTTAATGGGTGCAGAATCTTGCATTTTATAGGACTGTACTTTCCAGCTTTAATATCCCAAGCTTTCCACAAAGCTTGATTACAGGGACCCATATCTGATGTAATACTTAAAATATTCAAATTAAGCTGTTCGGCTTCTGTAAATATATCTATTATTATATTCTTCATGACAGCTCCGTTGACAGAGTCACTGGTGAAGTAATAGACCACAACCTGTTTCCAACGTCCTGTAATACCTCCCAGCATAAACACTAAGATGTGTGTCGCCAAGCCTGAATGTTCAGGGAGAGTAACATCTCCAAAATATTTATTCAAGGAGGTATCATATATTTTTCCTGGAGTGATAGCCATTTCATCCAAAACCAAGACACAATCCGTTTCATGAGTTGAAAATTGCTCCACTTTCAATTCTAAAAATGAAAATACCTCATTTAGAGTACCTGAATCGAACTTCAAGTTCTGGAGTTTTCTCTGTAAAGTTCTGGTTGATGGGAGAGGATATCCTTGTTTTATTAGTTCAGTATATCCACTACTACCACAACTACATTTTAATTTTAAAGAACTTGTAACGGTGTTGTTGGTCCACTTCATTAGTTTTGTTGTTTTTCCATTTTTTCTCTTTTTTAAAAATTCTATTTGATCTTCGTTGAATATTTGCTTTAGTAGTTCACAGTCCGAAGAATTGGGAGTTTTTTCTCTTTTTTTTATTAGCTTCTTTCGTGCGGCTCTTACAGTTTTTTTGTATCGATAAGCTCTACGTTTTTCTCTTCCGTACAACTTCTTGTACCTGTTTAATTCAAGCTGTAACTGAGCTATTTCACTAATTGGATCAATTTCTGATATTAATGGTGAGGGAGCTGTGGATAGACTGTCTTCACTCAAACTGCTTTTAGATATCGACAATTGTTGACCTGATTCTACATCCAAAGCTAAATTTGAAGTAGATGGTTCCGGTGATTCCTCTGGCACAGTCTCATCTAGAGCTATATTTTCACCTAGAACTAATGATTAAACTATAATTGCAACAAAACACATTTAATAGGACAAAAACTAAGAGTTTTTCATTATTATGTGGGGATTTGTTGTAATTACTAAGAGATATCTACTTACCCGACAAATGTTTAGGTTTTTTTGGAGAAATAAATTTCCTTGGAACTGGTGATTTCCTTTTAGGTTTTGGTTCCACAAAGGAAAATATTGTAGGAACAGCATTTGACTTTAAAATTTTCTTGCCATCTGCACGAGGTCGCTCCCACATTTCAGGAGCAAAATGAATCTTAAACAAAATCTTACATTCAATTTTATCTCAATAACGACAAACAATAATTTTAAATTAGATATAACAATTATAAGTCGTAAAACAAAGGCTTCTACCTACCTCACATAAACACGAATAGTCTGTTAAGAGTCCAATGATCTCTTCTAGTTTTAATAACCCATTCTTTTCTTCTAGATGGATCTCTAGGAAAACGTTTCATGAGAAACCCTTTTTTAGCAGAATTGCTGCAATTTATTGCAGCACAGCCCGGCATTTCAAATGTTATTATCTAGAAAAATCAAAACTTGATAAATAGTATACAATTTCTAGGGTTAAGCAAGCTAGCTTACCAAATATCACGAATTTTCCGATTCGAAATAAGATTATTTATAAGTCCAAATACAAGTCTTTCAATTGTGTAAAGGCAAAACACCTCTTTTTCACTGAATATTCACCAAAAAAGCACAAAACCAATAATTCTAATCACAAGTATAACCAGCATTATAAGAAACTTGTCTAGTATGCGATCACTTTCAACTAGATAATTCCAGAAAAATAATCTGTTTTCTGGCATTAAAGAGATCCCAATATTGTCTGTACAACGGCAACAGGTTGGACGAGACCATCAATTTTAAATTCCCGCGAATCGGGAACTGTTTATATCAACGTGTAGAGAAAAATTATAGGAAGAAAATCGAACCTCCACAAATTTTAACCTCAAAATTTAGCGCGTCTTGTGGCGCCCTCTTTTTCGATAAAATGTTCAAACTGGGACCAGTGCTGTAAATACTGATGGTGACATACCGTTATATACCATTATAAAAACTGATTCCCTTCCTACTGAAAATACACTCTCTGATTCCGACACTGCGCCTTTGTTAAATAATGTACAACGCCCTGATGCAACAATAGAGAGTGAGGATCCAAATCATGAAAATGTATCTACCAACATTGAAAACAAAAGTGAAACTGAAGAGGAACCTTAAAAAAGAAGAAGAAAAAGAAGACATGTGAAACAGAGTACTTGGAAAAGAGAGGAAAATAAAAAAATCGTGAATTCAAAAAGGAGTATAATGGAAAAAAACTGGTAGACACTGGATGGAAGTACAATATTTGAAAAGAAAAGCGAAATATGGAAATAAGATGTTCTGAGAAAATAACGGGAAAAACAAAAAAAAAACACCTAAAAATGTTATCTACTTACAGAAGACAATAGAAAAAAATATTTAATGACTTTTGGCAATTGAATTGGAAGGAAAAACATTTATTTATTCAGCTGCATGTAAAGGTGTCCAGTACTAAAAGACAAAGAGTAAATTGTATTTAGAACCTGTTTGGCAATCAAAACAACAATCGTATGAGGTCTACTCTAAAGAATGGTGTCAAGAAAAACAAACAAATCCGCTTTCAAACACCTATTACTTTTCCGCCCAACCTTTCTATATGCGAGAAAAGTATTGGTTTACCCCAAAAAAAGTTGGAATTTTGAAATTTTTTTTGAGTGATTTTTACGTTTTCCATCAACAACAACACGAAAAAACGGTTTTTTGAAAAAAAATCCTGTATGTCGTCGTCGTCTTCGTCGTCGTTGTCGTCGGCCACTTTTCCTTGCATGTCTTGTTAGCACGATACAGCCTCCGGAGTGCAATAAGTCAGCAATTTTATGATTGAATATTGTTAAGGACATGTCACAGATAATCCCTATTGATTTTCAGCTCACCGGAGCCAATACAACAGGTGCTACAGTACTTTAAGTACGATATTTTTGTCATTTTTGGAGAAAATTCAGTTTGTTAGCACGATACAGCCACTGGAGTATATACAAGTGACCAATTTTATGATTGGATATTAATCAGAGCGTTTCAAAGATGAACCCTATTGATATTCAACTCATTAAAGCCAGTACAACGGGTACTATGGTACTTGAAGCATCAAATTTTCGTCTTTTTTGGAGAATTTTCAGATTGTTAGCACGATACAGCATCCAGAGAGTATACGATTGATCAATTTTATGATTGAGTATTGTACGAGGTGTCTCACAGATGTACCCTATTGATTCTCAGTTGACTAGAGCGGGTACAGCGGGTCCTATAAATCCAGATATACTGAATTTAAGGTTATTTTTGGAGAAGTTTCGGTTTGTTAGCACGATACATCCCCCGAAGTGTATACAAGTAACAATTTTATGATAGAATATTCTTCAGGGCCACAGATGCGGAAAAGTTAGTTTTAATCCTTAAAACCGTTTATTTTTTTAATGTGTTTGACGATTTAAATTTGAGCTTATTTTCACGTAAAAAATATGAATGTGACGTATGTGTTGCACGAAAAACAAATAACATAGCTCAGGAAGAATACGACGTTCATCTAGAAAAGAAAAAATAAGCTAGGATAGAAAAAGACAATGATAAAAACAAAGTATTCACGATGGACTTGCAAGCCGTACTTTTAAGTCCGAAATCAAATGTTTCTTCTTCATATTATAAAACCAAACTCACCGTACATAACTTCACGGTTTACGACATTAAAACTCACGATGCTTACTGCTTTATTTGGAATGAATCAGAAGGTACGGTTGGAGCAAACGAATTTCTAACAATAATTTGTCTTTTTCTTGAAAGTCAGTTAGAAACATTGGGACCAAATGAAAATTTGATATTATTTAGTGATGGGTGTACCGGACAAAATCGGAACGCAACACTTGCAAGTGCTTTACAAAAATTTTCCGTCAAAAATAAAGTTTTTGTAATTCAAAAGTATTTAGAAAAAGGGTACACCCAAATGGAGGCTGATTCAATGCACTCATGTATTGAAAGGCAGTTGAGAAATCATAATATAAACGTTCCTGCCGAATACGTTAAAATTTGTACAAACGCAAGAAAAACTCCCAAACCATACGTGGTGAAGTACCTGAATCATACTCTTTTTAAAAACTACAGTAAAGTTCAAACAATAAATTCTATTAGACCAGTTAAGAAGGTGGGAGATCCAGTAGTAACAGATATTCGTGCGTTGAAGTATGGTACCATTGATTTTAAACTAAGGTATTCTGAAGAATGGAAGGAGCTTCCGATACGAATAAATAGAAAGACTACTACTACGAGTGAGATCATTCCACTATTATATGATTCTAGGTTGAAAATTAAAACCGAAAAATCTAACCATTTGCAACAACTGAAAAAAAGTCTTGACACTGATTTAAGTCAAGTTTTCAATTTTTTAAACTTAAACACTGAACTATCTTGAAAAATAACACCTCGTATCTCCTATATTTATTTAGCTTTAATTCCAGAAAAACTCGTATCTCCCGAAAAATTAATAAAATTAAATACAATAATATAAAATTACTTACTTTTATAGTAATTAATGTACTTTAAAAAACAACAAAAAAATTCAAATGATAGCAACTTATCTGAATTTTTTGTAATGTTTTTTGTTTCCTGTAAGTTTTGTGATTTTGGAGTTACGAGATTTGATAATTAGGGTGACGATATATCAATCGGTAGAGAAAAAAATTAGAATTTTTCTGGGTATATACAGGGTTGCGAAAAATATTTTTCGTAATTTTTAGTCTAGCATTTTTTCGATATCTTACAAAATTTTTTTTATTTGTCCATTACTTTTAATGTAGTTAGGGGGGCAAGTTTTGCCCATAGGGGGGCATATTTTTAAACGGTTTTATTTAGCTCACCCCGTTTGTTTTATTATTTATTCTTGGGTCAAATTTAGTAATTCAAATTTCACCCTCTTCCTGTCAACCGATTAATCTGAAATTTTGTATACACTTTGGATTTGGTGACAATACAATTATGTTTATTCATTATCATTATAAATTCAAGATGGCCGCCGCTACAAAATGGCGGATAATTTATGTTTTATTAATCCCATCAATATGGGTATCAAATGAAAGGGCTCAACAAGCAGAATACAATATACTATAAAAAATTGAAATCCAAGATGGCGGCCGCTACAAAATGGCGGATAACGTAGGTTTTATCAATCCCATCAACATGGGTATCAAATGAAAGGGCTCAACAAGCAGAATACAATCTACTATAAAAAATTTAAATCCAAGATGGCGGCCGCTACAAAATGGCGGATAACGTAGATTTTATCAATCCCATCAATATGCGTATCAAATGAAAGTGCTCAACCAGTAGAATACAATATACTATATAAAATTAAAATCCAAGATAACGGCCTCTACAAAATGGCGGATAACGTAGGTTTTATCAATCCCATCAACATGGGTATCAAATGAAAGGTCTCAACAAGCAAAATACAATCTACTATAAAAAATTGAAATCCAAGATGGCGGCCGCTACAAAATGGCGGATAACGTAGGTTTTATCAATCCCATCAACATGGGTATCAAATGAAAGGGCTCAACAAGCAGAATACAATCTACTATAAAAAATTGAAATCCAAGATGGCGGCCGCTACAAAATGGCGGATAACGTAGGTTTTATCAATCCCATCAACATGGGTATCAAATGAAAGGGCTCAACAAGCAGAATACAATCTACTATATAAAATTAAAATCCAAGATAACGGCCTCTACAAAATGGCGGATAACGTAGGTTTTATCAATCCCATCAACATGGGTATCAAATGAAAGGTCTCAACAAGTAGAATACAATTTACTATGCAAAATTGAAATCTAAGATGGCCGCCGCTACCAAATGGCTGATAACAATTTTTTATCAATCCCACCAATATGGGTATCAACAAATAAAAGGGCTTGGCAAGAAGAATACAGTGCACTATACAACCTCAATATTTAAGATGGGCGCAGCCACTAAATGGCGTATAATAATAAGATTTAAATTTAGAAATTGAATCTGTAATTTAGGTATCTGATTAATCCAGCCTGAATCCACCACCAAAGTCAAGATTTTGTATCGTGTTGAGGACTGTGTGGCGTTTGGCCTCAATTTCGTCGAACTCAGATGTATGCAACAGATGTACCTTCCGTCCGAATTGATTTCGCAAGAGACGGAGTACATCTTATACACCCGAAAGCCATACAATTTCCAGCTAAGTACAATTACGGGACGGCTGAAAGAAGAATGTTGCCTTTAATACTATCATGGGCTTCTACAATACATAAAATGCAGGGCAGCACTGTGGATCACGCAGTCGTATACTTAGGTGCGAAACTGTTTGAAGAAGGTCAAGCCTACGTGGCTCTTAGTAGAGTAAGATCTTTGCAGGGACTACGTATAGAGGAGTTGGACTGCAATAAACTAACGGGCAAGAAACCTTGCAATAATGAAGCACTAAATGAATTAAACAGAATGCGAAATAAAAACTAAAAACCAAAAAATAAAAATAGGTAAAAAAACTTTTTAAGTTAAACGGTTTTATGTTAAACATACTGCATTGCAATGTTTAAGATAAATGTACTAAAAACCAAAAAATAATAAAATAGATACAGTCGTGGGAATTATAAACATATGCATAGACTAGACTAAAATAAAACCGTGAAGCACGTCAATTGTCTACAATCGTTGATTAAAATTTTTGTTTTGTAATGTTACTTATAAGCGTATACTGTTCTTCTATCGCACATTAAGTCGATAATTTGTAGACAATTGACGTGCCCCACGGTTTTATTTTAGTCTAGTCTATGCATATGTTTATAATTCCCACGACTGTATCTATTTTATTATTTTTTGGTTTTTAGTACATTTATCTTAAACATTGCAATGTATGTTTAACATAAAACCGTTTAACTTAAAAAGTTTTTTTACCTATTTTTATTCCTGTGAGTTACCCATGATGGACTATCATAACCCACAATCAGGTACACGACCAAACATTTTTTTAATAATATTTGCCCCCCTTGACTGCCCCTCACATTTTTTATGGGCTCAATTTCTACGCCAATGTTCATCATTCTTGATTCTCTACACGATAGTTTTTTAATTTTCTTTCTACGATTTTTCCCTCCCTTTCAAAAACCCAGCTGATGTTGCCTTTTAACAAGGTGTCAGAACCGGCTTTATAGGGCAAATTTTCAAAATGCTCCGATTGATACGAAATTTTGCCCAGGAACATGGTCCCGACATTAAAACTTCTCCAAAACGAATTTTTAGCTGTCAAAGCATAACTTGAAATTTTCGCCAGGACCCATCAAGGGGGGGTCGGTAACTTTTATGGTGCGATTTGGATGAAAATCTAGGGAAAGGGGTTTTCGGGGACGAGAACTACAATGAGCAAATCAGTTTATCTGTAGGACCTATTTGACAGGCTTAAAAAAATAAAACCATCAGAAATCGTAATATTTGCGTGTTTTAAAAATAGGAGTTACGACGCGATTTTTATAAAAATTTGTAATTAGAGGTTTTTCATCATGACGAATCGAATGACATTATTAGTTTTCAATTATATATTTTTTAAATAGTTTATTTGAAAAAAAATCGGAAAATATTTTTTAAATTTTTTAATAAAGAGAATTTCGGAAAACGGATAGCAAAAATGGAATCCCCGGGTAAAAATACATAGTATTTGATCATTTTTTCCATACGTTTACTATATATAAAAATTTTCAAATTTTTATCCAGGACCTCAAATTTTTTTAAATCTATTTAAACTTTAATAATTTCGAAACTAAGAAAGATATCGACTTTATTCATACACCATTCGACAGAGAAATGATGTACCTTAATTACCAATCGTCTTTTGATTCTCCCATTTAATATTTGTAGGAATTTACAGGGTTAAAGTTGAGCTAAAATAATTTATTTAAATTTACCCTAAAAAAATTCGTAGCGGCTACGTTTATGAATTGGAAAGACCGAAATTGGTAAAAATCGAAAGAGGGGAGTTGATACTATTATGAAAAAAATCTGGAAAGTTTCCACCTGCACTACTAACCTTGTTATTAATTATGAAAGTTGACATTTTTGTACCAAAAATTTTCCATAGAGGGGTTTCTTGATACGAGGAATCTGAAAAATTTGTCATTTCTTTGAAAAAAAAACTATATCGAGTGGAAAAATGAGGAAAATTATTGAAAATGGAATTTTCTGGAAAACTATAAATTAAAATCAAAAACTAACATATTTTTTGCATTCTACAATACATAATACTGTACCACTTTTTACATACATTCACTGTAAAGCAAAAATTTCAATTTTTTGGTCTGGAAACAAAAATTTTCCAAATCTTTTTAACATGCCTCCATTTAAAATTTTATATTTCTCAAACTAAGGAAGATATGGACTTCTGTTATACACCATTCCATAGAGGAAAAATGTACCTTAATTACCAATCATTTTTTGTTTTTTCCATTCAATATTTATAGGAATTATACGGGATTAAATTTGAGCTAAAAATTTTGATTAAAATTTACCCTAAAAAAATTCGTAGCAACTACGTTTATGACATGGAAAGATCGAAATTTGTAAAAATCGAAAAGAGGAGAGTAAATTCCATTATAAATTAAAAAATCCTGTGCATTAGCAGAACATGTAATAGTAAATGATAACATTATAGACTATAATAACGCTAGTGATGTCCTTAGAGGGGAAAAGAACCTACATAAAAGAACTTTTCTAGAAATGATTGAAATTAATAAACATGATAACTGTATGAATAAAAGAAGTGACATTGATGACTTAAGTTCCATATCCGACATTTTAAAAATTTCAAATCAAAATTAAATCAACTCGCATTAGTTTTCCTTTTCTCTACTTTTTTCTATCTTCGAAACATGTTTTTAAGAATATTTTTAATGTGTTTTATTTTTGGCAGATCGTTTTAACCTCACATTTTTCAAACCTTAATACTTTATATGTTTTGACGTCTAGAATTTTAACCGTTCTATTTTTGTTTATGAAACAATTTAACTTAATTGGTTCACCTGAATTTACATAAGATGAAAAATATCAAGTTTTTATAAATTCATCATTTATTCTTTATAAAAGCTCAATAAGCTACGCCTTTGTTCAAAAGGGAAGAACAATTCTACATTTGTGTTGAATATTTTAGTAACTATAAAAAAGAACCCAATTCGAATTCAATTCTCTATTTAAAATCCATTCAATTCACTTTTCTTAGTCACAATAAAATAAATAAAATTATTAGTGTTTTTAAATGAAACTCAAGGTCTCTAGTTAATTCCACAATATAATACAAGTTATTGAAAATTCTAAAAAATTGACAATTGTTTCGATAAATCAATATCATCGTCAGAATGATATTGATTTATCGAAACAATTGTCAATTTTTTAGAATTTTCAATAACTTGTATTATATTGTGGAATTAACTAGAGACCTTGAGTTTCATTTAAAAACACTAATATGAGCATATTCCACGAAGTAAGGGTCGAGACAGTCAATTTCATTAAATAAAATTATACTTTTAAAAGTGAAAATGTTGATGAAAAATTTTTATAAGAGACAGTCTAATTTCCGGATGTGATATTCTTTAAGTTTCAATCACAGCACACCCTCCTAACAGATTAACTCCTGTACTGATAACAAAACCAATTTAGTAGTACTGGGCCCGTCCGCTGCACGCGCTAGTGTACGTGGCGGCACCTTTAAATAGTGAAAAAGAGAGGGAAATGTAGAATTTTACACTGCGGTGAATATTAATATTACTGATACTAGACAAATACCGATGTAAGTCACCCATAAGCAGTTTATATTGTTGGTTTCAACCATATAGTAAAACAGTTTTTTTACTGTGGTCTCAACACTACTTAGGGGTAACATATATCAGGATTTCTCTAATAATATCATTATGGTTTGTAAAGTAAAATAAAATATATTTACATTACAAGTTCATATTATACAAGGAAAAAAGTACTAAATTTTAGCTTGAAGTTGCTAAAATCTAGTATTTTTCCCGTGTATAATACACAATTTTTTTCTGTGGCGGGAAAAACGACAATTTAATATTGAAAAATTATATTACAATATTCAAGTCAGAAAATGATCGATGTGAAATATGAATTTTGAAATTAGTAGGCTATGTTGTACTTATAGCGACAATTAGACCTGCGTTGCTAAGGAAACCTTTAATAGCTGTCAATTTAATTTTGTGATTTGATTTAAAAATTGTGAACTTAGTGGTTGTTTAGAAGTTATTTTCAATACTATAAACATCATGTAGGTATAACATTTGTATGAGCATAAATAAGGATATAAATGAATCAAAAATATATTGCTTATATTTATTTTAGTAGGTAAAAGCAGATAGGTACATAATCAATTACAAAAATGTAATAAATTATACATTGTATAATTGTTCTGTGTTTGTATCTTTAAATGGTCTACGCAAGTCATATTTCCATGGAAATCCACATATTTTATAAGTTTGGAATCTTTACCTGCCCCTATTTTTTCCATAGATCATTTTGTTTCGACCCTTTCAGGTAACTATTATGCGCCTGTGGCGAAACATTTATAGCTTTTTGGGTTCTAATTAGCCCAAAAAAGTTTTCCAATGCATCCTGGTTGAAAGGCCTAGTTAGGACACAATCAAAGGATTCCTTCCTTAGCAGTCTAGTGCTTAATCTAAAATACAAAATAATTATGTTAATAATAATTCTATTAAACTTGTCACAAAGCGTAACTTACAGAATTTGGGCATCATTTAATAACAACATTAATTTTTTCAATTGAAACATTATTTTGAGAGATTTTACTAACAAATTTGGTGTAAGCCATTTTCTGGATGGGATAATTTGTCATAAATATCCAATGCTAATTTTGACTTTTTGTAATATTTATTTACTTATTTATATATTCTTTTTAATAATTCAAAATAAATATGCATATTCAAATAATTAGACATGTCTATAATTTCCAATGTAGAGCTTTGGACAAAGCACAGTTTCACAACTTCTGTTCCATTTCAATTGTTTGTCTTATTAAATCCAGAAAACGATAGTAAATAAAACCTAACCAAAGCTTCCCTATCTTGATGCATATACTGGTAGTTAAATATCAACTTACTTGTCATTTTTTTCTCTAATTCCACTGATGTAGAGGGAGTTTCTATCGACATAACATCCACTGTAGAATATACTGCCTGACCATCCACATCTGTATTACCTACAATAATTTATTAAAAAAGATGGTTTCTATAATAAACCATATTGCCTACCAGGTAAGAATAGAGTTGGGTATGCAGTTTTTGTCAACTCTCTTCAAAATCCTGGGTTTTTAAACTCTTCTGTAAAATGGCGATGACAGATCCTATAATTGTCACTGAGTTGGACTAATGTTTTGTCCCTGAACGCAGGAATGTTTATATTTGACAACCAAATACTTGCCAGTTCAGGGTCTTGTGTAAACCGATGTCTTTTGCTTGATGTGTCGGAACAGCCAGGAACACAACACGCTCTTTTACGAGTTTCCATGATAACAGTAAATTAAAAAGCAAAGCAATGGTTTATCTCACACAACAGTTCTAATTGGCAATCGTGTACACATATTTCACTATGGTTGAGTATGCTATACATAGCTGGTCACATTATTCACATTATTCACATTATTCAGTTAATGTAGGGTATGTTTACTTTAATACAACAAACCAATTCAATTTAAACATTGCATAGATCATAAATATACCTTTTTGGAGACAAAACACAACTCAACCATAAATAAATATAACGTTTCATCTTATAACACCGTTTACATTTATTATATGAAAATAATATGAATAAAAATATCGATATATTTTTTCTATGAGTACTGTGAATGCAAGTTATTGAAAATTAAACTAGTAAGATCTAATACTGTAACGTTTACTTTGATCAGTTGCAAATTACATAAAAAAATGTTCACATAGATACTAGGAATATCTAAATTAACAAACTGTTTCATCAATTTTATTATTTAAAACAGTATCTATACTTAATAAAACAAATTGGTAAATACTTACACGGTCACAATTGTTTGAAAAAAGCACACTTAATACTAATCAAAAGTTCGATAAACTATAGGCTAATGATAATAACTAAAACACTAAAATTATATAGACAGAAAAAGCAGGTAAACACAAATTTAAATAACACACAAACCAATCCAACGTAGCGACAAATTAATTCATAAAATACTTCAGTGAAGTATTTTATGAATTAATTGAAGGCGTTGTTTATGAAAAATAGATAATAGATTATGAAGTTGACGTTTCCTCCGGCCCTTCTCTGATTGGACGTCATTTCTATGTCACACTACAAATGCGGCCTCAAGCGGACGGGCCCCTTACTAAAACTTCGTTCCAATGAGTACATAACAGTGAAACTGCTAGAGGGGGGTGTGCTGTAGTTTCAATTCGATCCCTGCCACATTCCACCCCTAGTCACACCAATGTCAGTTTTTATCACTGAATAATTTTACCATTGCCAGATGTGGTAATCTAAAATAGATGGCAGCACTTACCAATGAAGTAAAATTATATTTGCTGTTTGGATTTTAGAGAAATCTAGACATTTTTATGAAAAAATTAAACTGTAAAAAATAAAGCATGTTTTGTTTTTTGTGCAGGAACTTCAAAATTATTTCATAATAATCCTTTTTAATAAATATGTCATTATGACATACTAGCTAGCTACATATCTTTGAAGTTCCTACACGCAGAATTATAAACTATTCTATCCACTGAAAGGATTATAACTAATTTCATTTATTAATGTCAGGAATTGTAATCCCATATTTTCCAATATGGCGATTGTATTCAGGCCTCTTAAGAAACTTCCAAAAAAAGCTATTGTACAAATAACTTACATGGTAAACTATATCATCAAAACTGGCAACTACCCTGATATGCTCAAGATTGCCGACATCATCCCAATTATCAAAGCCAACAAACAACCTTGTTATGTGGATAGTTACAGACCCATTTCTTACTGAATAATATAGCAAAGGTCATAGACAAAATTATTCTGAAAATAATACTACAACATTTTACTGACAAACATAAAATAATACCCCCCCCCCCCCCCCGAACAATACGGTTTCAGAGGCGGACATAGCACGGTGGCGCAAATTATTAGAGGCTCAGTCATATTAGAGAAGGATCCCGGCATAAAAATAATCCGTGATGGTTACGATTGACATACCAAAAGCATTTGATTCCGTATGGCACGGGGGATGATTGTACAAATTAATAAACATAAAATTACCAGATTACCTGATTAAAATAATTCATGTGTACTTAACCCTTCAACGGCGAGAATGATTTTTTTTTGATAAAACTTATAAAAAGTCAATATATTTATCAAAAATGGTTTATTATTAAAGAATTTACAATTTTTTGTTATAAAAAAATAAAAGTTTTTTCAAAAACCAATGTTACATATAAGTAACTCTAGCCGTTTATGGCATACAAAAAATACGAGGGCAACATTACTAGTTTTTGTGAAAAATTATGTTACATTGTAAACATAATCCCACATCACATTTACTGCACATGGTGCGGGTACTAGTAATGCATCCTTCTCCAGCACAACGACGTCTTTTATTATTTGGAATATTGGTTAGCAAGTGGTGCAGTCGATCATATCTTAGATTGTCCGAAACCCTGTTGAGTGTGACACTTGATTTGGCAGTCCTTTGCTTCCCAGTTCCTTTTGGTCCAACAGCGAATTTTGCGAGATATGATTGAGCAATTTCTCTTCGAAATTCTAATTGCGTAAGAGGTGACAAATGCTTGCATCTTTTGGAAATGCACCACGCATTTGTTATGGCAGCATCCAGAAGCCAAGTGAAAATGGCCCACCACCACTTTTTCCGTCTGATAGAAATTCTATATCTCGATATTTGCTGATCCATCAAGTCTGTGCCACCCATACAGCGATTGTACTCGGAAATTAGTCGGGGCTGCGGTACATGAACAATTTTCTTTTCAGCCTTAGAGTAACGTTTTACAGGAATGGTTGGATTAATACCATGAATTGTAGACGCCACCGTCACCACGTTATTGTCCATCCATTTAACTAAAATTATTCCATCCTCTTTATCAATATTTGAAACCACATCTCCACGTTTCTTGGTTTTAGCAATCTGACTCTTCTGCAGCAATTGACAACTTTTTGGTATCCTATTTTCTCTCATCGTTCCAGTACCGTAGTAACCCTTTTGTTTTAGGTTGAAAAGTGAATTAAAATTAGTGAAAAGATTGTCAAAGTAAAATTTAAAAGGTAGCGTCTTCATGTCTTCAGGAAACTCATCTATCATGTACATGAATGGAGCAGCACACTTTCCAAAATGGTCTTCATAAACAGTGTTTGCTTTTGGATTTTTTCCCTGGTACATATCGAAGTTTACCAAGTAACCGGAGGCAGAATTGAGGCACCACATTTTGTAACCGAATATAAATTGTTTGCCCGAATGCTTTCCAAAATATTTAATCATGGATTCGTCGTAGTCCAATTCTTGTTCTGGAATCCAATTTTTGATAAATTTAGATTTTAGCAAATCCATTAGCGGCCGTAACTTCCACATTTTGTCCTGAAGGTTAGGCTGCAAGTTATCAGCACAGTGCAAATTTCTTATGATTTGGCGAAAACTGTCCCTTCTCATAGACTCACAGACCATGGAGTTTTTCATGTCCAATTTAGAATCCCAGTAGAAATCTCGCCCTGGCAACTCATTATAGCCTGTAACAATCAAAATTCCGATTGCACATTTCATTTCCTCTTTGGATATATTTGGATTTGGTTGGTTACAGAAAAGAGCATATTTATTGGACTCTTCGACAAGCAATTCAATTACTTCGTCATCTAAAAATTCCTCAAATATTTCCAAATAACTTTTGTTTTCATATTTGCTATAATCTGGTTTAGAAAATGATCTTGTTCTTTCCACAAAGTCCCCCTGGATCCATGTTATCTTTTCCAGTCCTGGGCGCAAAATAACATCGTTTTGATTAGTACCATTATTTGGACGCTCTAACATTTCTTCCGGTTCGTCTTCATCAACAGCAACTTTGCTTCGAAGCACTAACTCAGCTTTTGGTAATAATTGCCGCCCACTAAGATTATCCAGTAATCCGCCACCGTCCTCCTCGCCGGAATCTTCGTCCGTCAGTATGTTTGCATCAGGAGGCTCAATATATATTTCATGCACATCAATATCATCATCGTATGCTATTTGAATTGCTTCTTCCAAAGTAAATCCACGTCTAAAAAGAAAACATCGATTTAAAAATTTACAATATTTTGTATACCATAGCCAGCTAGCGTTACCAAAAGGTAACACCCATTTTTACAGCCTTATGTAAATAAATTGACGTTAGATTTTATAAAAAATATAACATGGCATGCAAGACTGACTATTTTACTAGTATAATTTATTAATAAATTAAATCATAACCTAAAATCAAAAGGTAGACAAAACTTACTCTAGTCGCAAGTCCATTTTTCACCGCCTTAAAAAATAAGGTTAAGTTTAGCACGTAATTTCTATAATTTGGTTGCACCAACTGGTAAACTCTCTTCACTATGTGGTTTCGTCGGCTTTCAACGACAAACTAACCAATATTCACGTCATTCACAATAACAATGATGCGGTGTTGTCACGTTTTGTATTACTTCTTTAGCGTTACGTATAAGTAACGCTAGCCGTTTAAGGGTTAACAAACTGTAAATTCTATACAAGCATTAATGAAGGCTCTGCGGGAAACTACCCTATACAAGCCGGAGTACCCCAAGGATCAGTATTATCACCTTTGCTGTATTCCCTCTTCTCCCACGACCTACCTTCCTCCCCATAAATCCTAACAGACATGTATGCGGATGACACGTGTTATGTTTCGTCTGCATTTTCGCCAGACAGCACTACACAATATCCAATCCCACTTAAACACACACATTTTACCATACCTGAGAGATAACAAACTCACCTTCAACGCCTTCAAGACAGAGTACTTGTTACTCAGAAGGAGAGCAAGGAATAGCAGCTCATTGCAATCGCAGCTATGTTTTGATGGGTAATTGATCACCCCTACTAGTACGTTAACATACCTAGGTTACAAAGTACATGGCAATACAAACGCCAATGCTCACATGTCGCAACAAGTACAAAAAACTAAAATTGCAATGAGTAGATTATACCGCTTGATCTGTAAGAATAGTTATCTTTCAAAATCAAACAAACTCTTGTTATATAAACAGGTCATAAAACCAATACTAACTTACGTTGCACCAGTTTATTACAATGCAACAAAACTTTCACACATTGCAAGTAATGCAAATCAAGTGTCTCCGCATGGTAATTAAATACTCAACAGCTTACTCTAAACTTCCAAAAACCTCATGGTTATATGATCACGCCGACATGCCTACTATCAAGGACTTTATCACAAATTTATACATTAACTTTTATAATCATTGTCTACCTAAAAATCTTCGAGATAATCTCAAAGCCGCAAGTCGCGTAGAAGACACCCGTGATAGTGGGTGTAGGCTTCTGCATGGTTCACTATTCACATAATAAGTTGTTTTCCTCCTAACAGCCAACAGCATCGAATGAAGAGTTAACTCAGTTATTCAAATCACATATCTTCAACAAACATCAATAAATACCCAATATAATCAACATATGTCATGTTGCTGTCTCGAATAAACTAACTCTCTGTTAGATTTTGAAACCCTGTTTTTCAGCTGCTTTTCAGGGACATACTAGTCGAAAAAGCTTGGTAGTCATATTTTTATACCAGGAACAAAGTTACTTCATCAGTGAAAACAATTGGATTATGCTTCAGCAAGGAGCCAAGATATACTACAGACGCACGCAGGTGGATCGAAAATTGCCTGACCATCTGCTTATATTGTTGTAACATATATTTTAGATGCACATGTAAATAGAGATAACATAAATGATTATAAATAAAGACTTTTTAAACTAGAATGTTATTTGGTCTTCACCCTTCAAAACACAGTATCTGGCATATACTGTGTGATGAGGGTTACCTACAATCACCAAAATTTTAGTTGTCAATTGCCAAAACAGAGCATCTGGTATGTACTGTGTTTTTTGTAGAGAAATCAGATACTATGTTTTGGAATGGGAAAGGGAGAATAATTGTGTAGATTGTAGATGCTAGGTTTTGGCAATGTCGTATCTCTGAAAATCTTGCAGATATCAATAAATAGGTCTGGTTAAAAGGTGCGCCTAAACACTATATACAAAAATATAAAAAAACATTTTCCGAAAAAATGTTGGATACTGTGTTTTGGAATGGAGCAGCCGTTTTGTTCTAACCTAACTTAACTAGGGGAGAAATTCTTGAATGCGTAAGTCCTACTCACTAGTTTTCCTTGATGTCTAATAATTTAGCAATACTACCGGTAATGTGTTTCACGAGATGCGCACAATTTTCTGCTTTTAACAAACACAGTCACTTAAACTAGCTCACTAACTCGAACGGCTTCATCCTGTTGTAGTGCAGGAGCTATGCCATGTGTCGTGTGCACTTCTATGTAACCTAAATTTTGTTACGGGTCTTTGTTATACACCTATAGTAGTGTAAAAAAAGCTGGTCACATGATCCAAATCTTGGTCATTACGTCGCCATATTGGAAAATGGCCGTAAAATCGCTATATTGTTTCTTTCAGTGTAATACTCTACCCAGTTGCCGGGTTTTAATTTTTTTAAATCTTATTTTATTCCTCTATTTAAGGCACACAAATTTTGTTATTACACATTTTTTGTTGAATCACTTAGTTTTAGAAGTACAATATAAATTTAACAATGGTGGGTTTTTATGTTATAAATATAGGAATTAAATAAAAAACGTAAAGATATATTTAAACAAAAATATTTAACTTGGTTATTACCAAAGACATTCATTATAGTGGATAGTATTGATACAGATCAGTAGCATGGTCTTGAACAAAGAAAAATTGCAAATCTCTGAAGACTGACAGAGATATGAGGGTTCTTTCATTGGTCCCAAACACTACTTTTACATTTGCAAAAGTCACAACACATTATTTTGAATCTTATACAGGGACATACATTATCTCTATAGCATGTTTGACAATAACATGGCTTAGGAAAATATTCGGGGTCCGTTGGATCATCTGTCATTTGTGAAATTAAGGTGTCATCTTCCTCTATATAGTCATAATCCAATGGGTTGAGTTTCTCAGACGGTTCCAAAGCATAAATCGATTTGTAGCATTACAAGTAGCTTGTTTTGATATGAAGGCGGATACATTTTGATGTAGGGTCCAAATATTGAGTGTTTCGTAATTTTTTGTGATAGGACTGATAAAAACGCAATTTATTCATTTTTCGTAAGCTTGAGCCAAGTGATCGAACTAGAAATTCGGGGTATACATATGCCCTCAGAATTACTTAAGATTCTTGAAGCAAGTGCTACGTTATGTCTCTCCT
Organism: Galeruca laticollis; assembly: GCA_963921935.1. NCBI lineage: Eukaryota > Metazoa > Arthropoda > Insecta > Coleoptera > Chrysomelidae > Galeruca > Galeruca laticollis. Next base: position 202,179,241 of record OY998180.1, read on the forward strand.
ACTCATCATAACTAACAAACACTCCCAAGACGGTTCGTAATCTGAATTAACAACCTAAAGCGAGTCATCTCATGAAATACTTTGTGCCAATTCCATGTGCAGAGGTGTACTTTGTGCACCACTGTGTAATACATAAAATAGTATCTGGAAAACTGCTTGACATTTCAACTGTACCTGGGGAGAAGTCTGGTAACGGGGAAACATATCCGAGCAAAACTTCAACCAGGATTGGGGTATATTGTCCTTTGCTTCTGTAAACGATTTAAATAAATCTTTTGAGTCGCAGTCAGTATTTTTTAAACCAAAATCACAGCTTTTAATGTCACTGCGCAAGGTTTCCGCACATTATTTAATACAATCGGGGTTGCGAATTTCTTCTGCAAGTTGTACAATAGTTATTTATTTTGACAATACCGTTTGTGGTACGGATCGATTCTTTGAGTAAGTAAAGATGGGTTTATACAGAAAATAAAATAACATAAAATAAAATAAGAAATAAAATATAAAGTTGACCTTATGGAAAATCTATATAGCGTTTATACAGGAAATAACAAATAAGAGATAAAATAAAATAAAAGTTGCCCAACTTTTATCTTCGATATTTTATTTTATCTGAAAATGAATGTGCGCAATCGTAAGATTATTGATTATTACATGTTTGGTATTATCTGTGGTTTGGTACACATAACCTTACTTTTAATACGTACTTTTGTCGTTTGTTATTAGGAAGAAAATAATAAAATTAACTGTCTCGACCCTTACTTGGTGGAATCTACTCATATTAGTGTTTTAAATGCAACTCACGATTTCTAGTTAATTCCACAATATAATAAAAATTGTTGAAAATTCTAAAAAATTGACAATTGTTTCGATAAATCAATATCATCGTCAGAATGACAGAAGTTACATTTCATTTGATGCCTACCTGATGTTTAGTAGTTATTTTTGGCTAGACCAAGAAGTGACCTAACTTGTGATTGACTAATACATGTTAATAGAAAAAAGAAGAAGATGTGATATTACAAATATTGAAGCTTAGATATTATTAGCCCTATATGGTGATATCCTGGATATCATTTTTCTAATTAAGATCAGTATAACTGTGCAATGATATAGAAAACCAGGAAAACTATATCTACTGATCTTTACAATTCAACGGAAACAGAACAAAACCTCAAAATATGGAAGGGAAGGGTACGAAATATCGATATTTTTTCAAAAATAATCGAAAAGTTTCTTAAATATTTTTAATTCCGATACTATCGATGCTTTCGCTTAATCGAGCTCAGTTTCCTTTGCTTTGATCACATATAAAAATTGCCTTATATTATCTGTGATTTGGTACTATAGTCTGTATATATTTTTCTTTGTGTGTGAAGGCTTTAGTTCCATTGATGGTTTGTTGAATTCCGATAATGTTGATACAGTTCCTAAGTAATCACTCTTTGAATAATATATCGATATATTGAAATATCGATGTTTTGTATTATCCATATATCGAAACTGTTGAATAATATAGATACGATATATCGATGTTTTTCTTCCCATTCCCAACTAAAGACCGATCACTTTGACACACAATTTTTTTTTATGTTCCGTGTATTTGACGAGTGACAGTTAAACAATTATTTTATTTTATTTGTTTGTATAAACCGAACAAACTTTCCTTATTTCTTTCTTTTTTATTTTATGCTATTTTATTTTATTTGCTGTATAAACCCAACTTAAAAGAAATAGTATCACCAAATTGCTCTATAAGTAATCTTTTCATCCTACTATTTGAAATTTGGAATTCACTAGACAAATATTTCTCGTTAAACTCATTGCGTAGGTATGCAATTGGGTATCCTTTGGTGTCAAATTGAAGTGTAGCCGCGAATACTGTAAAATATTCTTTCAAAATCTCAAAACCGGCAGTTTCTTCATCTACATCTTTTTCAATATCCCTTTGATAATTTAAAATGTATTTTCTTATACAGTTCTTATGACAGTTGACGTCTGCAACAAATACACTATTTACATCTTCCAATGTACTTGTTCGCTGAAAAACTGCATCAAGGTAAAACCGCGAGGCTTTCAGTAGTTGCTCTGCTCTTAACTCTCACAAATGCGAAACAGTTTCGAGCCTCCTTTTACTTTTAATTGGTTACATACATTTTTTTAACTGTCCAGTAGGTCCAGCTGTGTTTCTCTGTCTCTAATGTTAAGCAGTATTATCATTCTCTTCCGAGCTTGATTCTAATGTGTTTTACATTAGCTCGTTTTCCTTTCAGTATGTAAGGTCTGTAGCAGGCAATATGGTATTTTATACTGTTTTCATCTTCAATGTTTTTGAATTCATCGTCCCCATTATTTTGAGAAGCACTTTTAATGTTTTTTACACCTTTTTCAATTGAACATAATTGTAATGAACGCATCACGTTTTCGCAAAACAAGTTAATTTCTGTGCCAGAGTATCTATGTCTCTTCCGAGGATTGACTATAAGGTCACTATGTCACTCATCTTCTTTCTTTTACTTGAAATTTATCTACCTGTAACAAAAAATAAGGTTAATATTGCATTACAACGTAATTACAATAATAATACGAATAGTATTGTTAAAAAAGTCTGCGATCTGGGAATATTCAAAACATAAATATATCTCAGTAACTAATTGATTTAACAAAAAATGTGTAATTACAAAATTTGTTTGCCTTAAAAAGAGGAATAAAAGAAGCTTTAAAAAATTAAAATCCGACAACTGAGTGCAGAGATACACTAAAAGAAACAATCCAGCGATGTGGCGGTCATTTTCCAATATGGCGACCAAACGACCAAGATTTGGATCATGTGACCAACTTTTTTTACACTCCTATACGTGCATAACAAAGTCCCGCAACAAAACTTAAGGGACATAGAAATTCATACGAGACATGGCATAGCTCTAAACTGTTGTTATTTACAGCAACTTGAGAAATTTCACTTATGAGTCAGAAATTATTTTGTTCAATAATTTACAACTTAATACAGGAATATAGTATGCCTTCACATATGAAACTATATACAGTTGGAAACAAGTACGATTTTACCTTTTTTATAAACTGAATTATTAAATTTACTGTATTCCATTTAAGAAGAATATTTTTTATAGGACAATTCCAGGCCATCCAAGGATAGTAAAACTTCGTGGATCTGTGGTAGATTATGCTTATGCTGGAGGTAGCTCTCCGGCCGTTTTATTAATGATGGAAAGAATGACTAGAGATTTATATTGTGGGCTTCGAGGCGGGCTATCTTGGTTAGCAAGATTGAGAATAGCTATTGATGTGATTGAAGGTATCCGATATCTCCATTCCCAAGGCTTAGTTCACAGAGATATCAAACTGAAAAATGTACTCGTAAGTATAAGTTGAGCATCGTGATTTAACACATTCCCCCCCCCCTTCACATTTTTTTTTGATAAATCACTTAATAATTTTTCTATTGTTTCAGTTGGATGCAAAAGATCGAGCAAAACTAACAGACTTTGGATTCTGTATACCAGAAGCGATGATGTCTGGAAGTATAGTTGGTACACCCGTTCATATGGCCCCTGAACTGTTAAGTGGCCGGTACGATTCGAAAGTGGACGTTTATGCTTTTGGCATACTGTTTTGGTACATATGTGCCGGTCAAGTGAAATTGCCTACTCACTTTGACCAGTTTCAGAATAAGGAACAATTATGGAACAGTGTTAGAAGAGGTAAGAGATATTATAAAGCATTATTAAAAAAAGAACCATACACGACTAAACCAATCTTTTTGTAGGTATTAGGCCAGAATGTCTCCCTAATTTTGAAAGAGAATGTTGGAATCTTATGGAGCAGTGTTGGTCAGCAGATCCTGCAGATAGACCATTACTTGGTTACGTTCAACCACAACTTGAAAACATCTATAAACGTGTCAAAATGAAATGTTGTCCATCTTCGGGTTGTGATAGTCCTTAATATACTACTTTTTATTAAAAAAAATTATGTCGCATATCTTTTTATTAGATGTGTTATTGTTTTACGTTACGTTTTATAGAATTTGTGATAAAGTATGATTCGTTTTCTACTTACTAACATTTTATCGATTTTAACGAAGCAGAAGTGAAGTAGCTTCACATTTATGTTTGCATTTAAAAGTCAAGATGAGCAAACACGATCAACTGTTTTTGTTATTAAACTTATTAACCAATGAGATTTATAGTCAATGAAATGTTTATATTAATAAAGAAGTATTTTTATAAAATGCGTTTTATTTCATCAACAAACTAAATCTGGACTTTTTGGTGATGACAAATCCAACGAAGCCATCGGTTAAAAAAATCTCATATCTTATTTGACAAAATGTTTTTTTTTTAATAAAAATTTCATGAAACAGGATAAAAATGAATTCTTCATATCCAAATACATCTTAAAACTTTTTTTTGTACTTAGTGATCTTCCGATACCATCAATTCTTTTTTAATAAAAAGTATAAACATTATTTGACATGTCTACATCAAAAATTGTATATCCTCTCCTATAAGAAAGCTAAATGTATGATTAATCAAGAAAAAACATCATCGTCATAGTGAATTTCAGATTGGAACAAAAAAATGCCGAAATAGAAATTTCGTAAAAAATATTTCGCTTAGGTATGTGGGAAATCCATGGAGCTGTAAATTATGAATTGAATTGAATATTTACATAGATCTCTTAAAAAAGCTATGAGATATGTGTTAGGCTCGATTCACACATATCAGTGAAGCCAATATTGATTTAAACTGTTTAATGTGGGTGCAATACCATTTAAAAAAGCTTCGACTGGATGCTGTTTCAGTTCCGCACTGGCTTGATGATTTTGTAGAACATATACCATTAACAAACATTTTTCCTACCTTTTTTCTCTTTTGAAGGAGATGGAGTGGATACGTGTCTTGGTGATGGAGTAAGTACGTAGCTTGGTGATGGAGTAGGTATGTGGCTTGGTGATGCAGTAAGCACATAGCTTGGTGATGGAGTAGGTACGTGATTTGGTTATGGCGTGAATGCTACGTGATTTGTGGCAGTGAATACATCAGGTAAAGGTGTAGTGAAAATAGGTGCAAAATTTTGTGTCTGATTGACTTCTTCATCTTCAACTTCTTGTATTTCTAAATCTCCTTCCTGTGGATCCACACTTTCCTGAAGGTCTCCCAAAACCTCCAAAAAATATTTTAAAATATCTATTTAATTGATAAATTATTTTACATAAGGTTAAAAATAATATTTTCACTCATTTCTAAAGCCAATTCCTGCATTAGATTTCCACAATAGCCAAGTTTTTTTCTTCTCAGAAGTCATTATTTGGACCGTGTAGTTAAATTTTTTCTTTTTGCGGGGTCATCGTGATGACGGTGCTCTGAACTTACAAGAGAAAGGGGAGCCTGAAGGCAAATTTAGATCCTTATCGAGATTTAGAATTGATGCTGGAGATTCGACATTAAAATATCATCTTCAAAATGCTTAAAAAATGCAACTTTTATCAGCAAAACCACACAAAACTAGCTTATAGAATGCTGTGGGGATATTAATGTGGGACAAATTGTAGAAAAAATAAAGAAATCGCAGTTTTTTTCCTTGATTGTTAACGAAACTCGTGATACAAGCTCTACTGAACATATGTATGCTTTAAATATCGATTTAGGCCAAATTAAGGAAATTTTCGTTGGGTTTGTTGAAGCCAAAGATGAACTCTCACTGCAGAAAAACTGTCAGCACTTATACTAGAAAAAGCCAAGCGTATGATAGGGGCTCAAACATGGCAGGCCATTTTCAATGTGTTCAAGCGAGAATTAAACAGTTGAATATCCTCTTGCATACATACACTGTGCATTACACCAATTGAATTTGGTTTTAAGCTATGCTTGCTTAGAACTAAGTATCAGAAATGCATGTTTTTAATCGCTTCATTATATGAAAGCCATTTCACAAAATTTTTCCCCGTTCAGGGATTTGTAAAAGAGTAACGAAACCATGTATACGTAATATTTTCCCCTAATATCTTAAAAATTATTCACTTCAATCGATTCATCAGAAGAATTAGAGAAACCAAAAGGAAACATGGACTATAGCTTGCAGAAGAAATTTAAAATTAAAAGAAAACGAGGAAAATAAATATCCAAGGTATATAATAAGCAAGGACTAAAAGGAAGCAATGCATATTATGTTTTGAAGGAAAATCATCAAAGAGGTAAGAAAAACATGTCAGATTAACAGTTTTAGAACGAAGAACGAATAATACAAAAAAATTACAAGATATATCCAAGACAAAAACAAATGTTATACAGGCATGAAAAAAATTGAAGAAAGCAAAGTTTTTGGAGGAAAAGCAGTAATATAAAGAAAAATGTTGAATAAATAACAAAAATTATCTTAAATATACAAAGAAAATAAGCTGGTATTCAATTCTGCTAAAACCACAACTTGTAGAAAAAGCTAAAGGATGAAGTATGTTTAATTAGGGGAGAGTGGCTGTGAAAGGTGTTCTGTTAGTAATTATTGTTCTTACGGTTCTTACACTTAAACATCTCAAAGTATTCATAAGTTTTATGTAACGTATATCATAGATTCTCTGTATATCCCCGGCCATATGAAAGCGATCTGACTGTCAGCTGATTGTAATCTTTGTACTGTCAGCTGTTCTCCCATTGCTCCCTACCCAAACTCACTGGCAGAGTTGCCAGATAGTGCGATAATGCAATCAGCTGACAGTACAAAAGGGATATTTTTACAAACTATTAAATAACTTGAAAGATAAAAGTTGCTGAAATGTTTTATTTTAACAAGTGCGTAACAATCACGATATACTCATATCAAAATACAAATAACACAAATAAACCCAGGTATTCACGAAAAACATATCAACATTAGGTTTAAAATGAGTGGGTCAATGAGGCCCTCCACTGCCACTCGCGAGAGTCTAATGTGGCTCATACCTATTCAAATTTCACCAAACAAATTCAGCTTCTTAACGAAGCCGATTAATTTGTTCAGTGAATGATATTTCAGGTCCGAGGGCAAGAGAGTGGCCCTGCCAAACATCAGATACTTGACTTGAGCCGCGACGGGCAGGCACATTATATGCTCGGCTGTTTCATCATCTTCCAAACAAAGACGGCAAATCGGATCGTCCGACAGTCCAAGTTTCAGCATATGATGATTGAAACGACAGTGGTTACAAGGCCTGTTAGGCCTGTTAGGCACCGTAGATCATGTCTATTGTAGCCTAAAATTTGTTTGGATACATTATTCGAAGGATGTATGAAGGCCTTTGAATGAACCAATCATGGTATATTATGCCAGAAGCCTAAAACTCTTCTTGCAGTCCAGGTATTTAGTGTTTGTTTGACAACACTTGTTGCGATGCCAATTGTAGATTCTGGTCCGATAAAGTCATGAGCGGCACCCTCTCTTGCAAGAGAGTCAGCCTTCTCATTATCATCCATACCAGAGTGGCCAGGGATCCAAACCAGCGATACCCTGTTGCGTTCTCCTATTGAGGCGAGTCTTTTTTGGCAGTCTAGAACCATTTTCGACGTTACACGGTACGAGCTAAGTGCTTTCAAGGTCGCTTGGCTGTCCGTGAAATTTTTTATTGATCTGTGTGTGTGGTTGGATTGCCCCAAACTCTCCACACATGCAGCAATGGCATACATTTCCGCTTGAAATATGGTTGCATAGGATCCCTGAGAGGTTGAGATTTCTGTCCTAGGTCTTCGACCGTATACACCCGCACCATAGCCTGAGGGTGTCTTTGATCCATCAGTGTACCAACAGATGTCTGCTCTTGAGAGTTCATCCTTTCGGAGGACCCATTCATCTCTATTTGGAAATAGGACGGTATAAGGCAGATTATAGTTTACTGTTGGGGGCATTATATCAGAGGTCATTCCCAGAACACTATGACTTTCGGTGGCCGCTTGCATTCTACTTTGCTCTGTATAAGCCTGTTTTGTGCATTTAGAAATATGCACAATTCTATATGCTGTCCATCTGGCCTCCTTTTCCAGAAGTATATGCAGAGGAGGATGGTCCAGGAGGATTTCCATGGCTGCTGACGGTGTGGTGCTGATAGCCAAACTAGCCTGTCTCTGCATGCCAGAGAGCTTTGCTTGGGCCGTTTTTTGTAAAGCTTTTGACCTCCAAGCGATGGCTCCGTATGTGATTATTGGTCTAACAATCATCACATATATCCAATGGATTTGTTTGGGATCCAAGCCCCTAGATTTTCCGCAGATCCTGCGACATATCCACAAGGAAAGTCTGGCCTTATGGATGACTTTTTCCAAGTGAGCGTTCCAAGTAAGTTTTCTATCTAGGATGATCCCCAAATATTTTACTTCCGCTGCAAATGGAATAACCTCACCATTATAGGAAAGTGGCGGAAGGTCCGCCAAATTCCTTCTCTTAGCGAAGGGAACTATTACAGTTTTTCCAGGGTTAACAGACATCTGTTCCCTCTGGCACCAACTGTAGACATCGTCCAAAGTCCTTTGGAGGGTATTATGTGCAACCCGTCCTGACTTGGTTCTTGCCAGAATGACAAGGTCGTCTGCATACGCTTGCAGTTCTATCCCTCTTCCCACGAGAGTACCAAGCAGGTCATCCATCAGGAGTGACCACAAAAGGGGAGATAACACTCCACCCTGCGGGCAGCCCCTGGAAACCTTAAAGCTGATGGCCTCGTCTTGAATAGATGTAGTGGCTGTTCTATTAGTGAGCATGGCATATATCCAGCTGGTAATCGTTGGTTTAATGCCCTTTTCAGTCAAACCTGAACCAATGGAGGCCAGTAGTGCATTGTCGAATTCTCCTTCGATGTCGAGAAAAATGGCCAACGCAATCTCCTTATTGTTAAGGGATTGTGTGATTTTCTCAACAAGGTTATGTAATGCTAAATATGTTGATTTGCCTGTTTGATAAGCGTACTGGTGGATGCTCAGGGGGGAGTTGTATAAAGCTATCTGCCTGATATGGCAGTCCAGTACTCTTTCAAGTCCTTTAAGCAGGAAAGATGTTAGGCTAATTGGTCTGACCGATTTAGGGTGTGGGTCTGTGCGGCCCACTTTCGGTATGTATACTACCCTAGCCGCCAACCAGCTGGGTGGTATATAATTCCACGCCAGACTAGCTCTATACAATTTAATGAGGATGGGTATAAGTAATTCCAGTCCGTTTTGTAGCAGAGCTGGAAAGATGCCATCCTCACCGGGAGATTTGAAGGGCTGAAATGATTTTATTGCCCATTAAATCGCCGGTGCTGTGATAACATTAAGTAGTCCTTGCAAATGTCCCTTTCTCAGCTCGCGTTGGTTGAAAGGAACATGCTTATAGTAATGAAAGGGGCAGTTGTGGTGGTTTGTCTTGAATCAATATATTTTAGGTAGTTTACGGTAGATATAACATTAAAAAATAATTTTAACATGTATTTTAACAAAATTTTACTGCTGCCCAAAGGTATAAAAGCTTTTGGTACGTTCTGACCCTATTTGTAATTGAGGTTCAGGTAAGATCATGTCTATATCTTGAATATGGACATCAGCGATGTCTTCCACTTCCGGGTAAATAAAATGAAACAAAACGGTTTTCTTTTTAAAAAATTTAACTTTTAGATCGACACTTGATAATACTTCAATTATTGCTCCTGCAGCATATTTGAGTTTTTTTTTCGTGACGAACTTTACTAATACGTGATTTCCAACTTTCGGTAGCGAATTACTTAACTCTTCCTCTATATTTTCAAATTCATCGTCATATTCACTTTGACTGTCTGCGTATTCTAAAGAGAAGTCACTATCACTAGACTCGTTTATTTTATGCTTCTTTTTAGTATCTCCTTTTTTTGAACTACACTTGTCTGTTATTTTTGTGTTGGCAGTTTCGTTCCTCCGTTCTTTAATTTTGTGTCACTACATTCGTCTGTTATTTTTCTTTTGCAGCTTGCTTTTTACGTTGTGATATGTGTTCTTTTTTCTCTTTCTTCATCTGCTTTTCCAATTATTCCAGATCTAATTTTCATTTCTCAGGAGTATCAGTTAAAATTCGCGAGTATCCTTTCGTTGATTATGCTCGTGGCTGTGCTTTTGGAAATGGCCTTACTGATTCTGGTGGTACCATATTTAGCGATAAACAGTAGGAGATGGATGCTAGATTTTGAATTGGCTCAGGTAATACCGGACCTAATTGAAGTTCATCAGTGAGATTTTCGGATTCTGGTATCACTGCACTTAGAGAAGCAGATGAGGTGGATGGTAGGTTTTTAATAGGTTCAGACGATACTTCACTTGCTTGGGAATGATTAGACTGAATTTTTGTAGGAATTACTACGTGTTTTCATTCTGACATGGGCGATCAGTAACGTAAAATGATTGGAATTGAAAGGATAAATTCCAGTTTTTTCAAATCCTATTTTATTGTTTGTGGTGGTCAAAACATTATTAAATGCGAACGTAGCCAATTTCGGGAGGTGGTATATGCTCACCGTGTTTCCGGGGTTAGACACCATCTAGTTCTTAAGAGTATATTAAATTTTAAACGGGCCATATACAGCCACATCTAGAGGTGGAAGTCTGTGGAGGAAACGTGACAAGGATTACTCTATTATCTGCTGCTCGACATACCACATCTGAGTTGATATGGCTCTCGTGGCTGTCGAGAATTAATAAGACTGGGGACTATTTAAATGGTTTCGCGTGATTAATACAATGATGGAGAACAATTGTGAAATTAACCTCTGTCATCCAACCACTTGCGTGAGCCAGTCCCAGGCTGCTTAGCGGAGCATCTTGAATCATTATTACTTTTCCGCCCAACCTATCTAATATGCGAGAAAAGTATTGGTTTACCCCAAAAAATTTGAAATTTTGGATTTTTTTTAGTTATTTTTACGTTTTCCGCCAAGAACAACACGAAAAAACGGTTTTTAGAAAAAAATGCTGTGTGTGTGTCGTCGTCGGCCACTTTTCGTAACATGGTCTTGTTGGCAGGATACAGCCTTCGGAGTGCAACAAGTCACCAATTTTATGATTGAATCTTGTTCAGGACATCTCACAGATGAACCCTATTGATTTTAAGCTTACCAGATCCAGTACAACGGGTGCTATAGTACTTGAAGTACGACATTTTTGTCATATTTGGAGGAATTTAAGTTTGTTATCAGGATATAGCTTCCGGAGTGCGACAAGTCAATAATTTTATGATTGAATATTGTTCAGAACATCTAGCCGATGAACCTTATTGATTTTCAGCTGAGAACGTGCGCACAGAATGAGTGATGGCACCATCCCAACCGTGTAGAATAGACACATTACGAGCCATCTCCCGTCCGGTCGGTACACTTCGCTCATATGTGCCAAATTTTATGATATTTGAAACTGGTCGATTTTGCCCAACGGTCAATATTCCCCCACTTTCCCCTAATTACAGGACGTGTTCCTTTCATGTCTACTCTCCCCTACTCCTAAATTGAATGTAGAAATTTGCTCTTTTTTAATTTGTCTTGCTTAATCCCTAGAAAAATAAACGGTTTTAAAGATTAGAACTAACTTTTCCGCTTCTGTGGCCCTGAACAATATTCTATCATAAAATTGTTACTTGTATACACTTCGGGGGATGTATCGTGCTAACAAACCGAAATTTCTCCAAAAATTTAGTATATCTAGTTTTATAGGACCCGCTGTACTCGCTCTAGTCAACTGAAAATCAATAGAGTACATCTGTGAGACACCTTGAAGAATACTTATTCATAAAGTTGATCAATCGTATACTCTCTGGAGGCTGTATCGTGCTAAAAAACTGAAAATTATCCAAAAATGACAAAAATTTGGTACTTCAAGTACCACAGCACCCGTTGTACTGGCTTTAGTGAGCTCAATATCAATAGGGTTCATATTTAAGACGCTCTGAATAATATCCAATCATAAAATTCATCACTTGTATATACTCCGGAGGCTGTATCGTGCTAACAAACTGAAATTTCTCGAAAAACGACAAAATGTCGTACTTCAAGTACCATAGCACCCGTTGTACTGGCTCTGGTGAGCTGAAAATCAATAGGATTCATCTGTGAAATGTCCTTAACAATATTCCATCATAAAATTGGTGACTTATTGCACTCCGGAGGCTGTATCGTGCTAACAAGACTTGCAAGGAAAAGTGGCCGACGACAACGACGACGACGACGACATACACACAGGATTTTTTTTCTAAAAACCGTTTTTTCGTGTTGTTGTTGATGGATAACGTAAAAATAACTAAAAAAAAATTTCCAACTTTTTTGTGGGTAAACCAATACTTTTCTCGCATATTAGATAGGTTGGCGGAAAAGTAATAACATTCGTAAATCTTACGAACGCATTCTTAGCGCGCACGCCTTACATGTCTGGATCTCGCAGTAGTTTCCTTATTTATAGGCAGTATTCGATAAGTAGTGTTGCTTAGGGCCAGTTTCACCACCTTCTAATAAGTATCTGATAGCTTAAACGGAAGTTTTGTCCTTTCTTACTTTATGCCAAGTGACAAAGACAAAAGTTGTGCATAAGCTATCTGACAATTATCAGAAGATGATGAAACTGGACCTTAGTATCATATGGACGTCTAGTTTCTACCGTAATTGCGACCCTATCGTAATTTTCACGAAAGGTTAGTCTTCACGTAACATTTACGTCATAGGAAATATTACAGAATATTTTAATTTTGTAGGTTATGTTATTCCAATTCATTCACGAAATGGATAATACTAACTGGAATCGACCCCTGACTAATCATGAGCTTGAGGAGATGATAAATGTTCCTGATTTTTATGATACACCAAGTAATTGCACTGGATCTGAAGTCGATGATCATGATGATAGTGATGCAGATAACCGCCAACCTGGCCCCAGTAAGAAAACGAGGCGGAAATGCGGAACGAATACACAACAAGTAGCCGACCATGTAGGCTATTCACAAATCCAACAACCACGTACTTCCCAAGTATCCCTCAAAGAAAAAAATGGACAAAGCTGGTTAGCAGTAGTCGGAAAAACATCAAGAATACCAATGAAGAACAAGACACATATCATTCAAGGATCTAAAGATATCGCTCAAGAAGCCTCAAATCCGCTTGCTGTTTTTTCATTATTCTTATCGGATACAATGATTGATGAAATTATTCAAATTAATAATGAAATACAAGTGAAATCGTAGAATTATTTTCGGAGAAAAAGCAACCACTTTCATGGGAATCAAAACGCTCATAGGCTTATTCATTTTTTCAGCTGCTTTGAAAAATTATCACATGAGCACCCAATAGATGTTTGATATTAATTTATGTGGAAGAACATACAAGGCTACAATGAGCCGAGAAAGATTGAAATTTCTTATAAACTGTCTCCGTTTATATGACAAAACTACTCGGGAGACTAGAAATGAAACATATCCCTTAGCTGCAGTAAGAACCATATGGGACCAACTGATTGATGATTGCTGTAAGTTTACAAAGCAGGTTCATAAATCACATTTGATGAGCAGTTGTTGGTTTTCCGTGGGCCGCTGTCCATTTCGTATGTACATACCAAATAAGCCTGCTTAATATGGGTTAAAGATTGTCATGATGCGTGACTATGGAACAAAATATCTGTTTGATACATCTCCTTATCTCGGTAAGAAAAACAGAACAGATAGCATGCCATTAGCAGAGTACTATGTTAAAACTCTCACAACCTTACTGCGAGGCGCGAATAGAAATCTCACGAAGGATAATTGATTTTCATATCTCAAGCTTTCTGATGTTCTCTTACAAAATCCCTATAAATTCACTATGGTAGAGACTCCTAGAAAGAATAAACGTGAAATACCTTCACAAGTGTTTTCAACGCAGAATCTACAGCCTGGCGATGCTATACTACTTTGATAATGAAAATACTCTTCTATCGTATATGCCAAAGAAGAATGAAAATGTAATACTTCTAAGTACAATGCATTCAGGAAGTACACTGACGTTTCAATCTACTGGGAAACCAGATATATTCAACTTCTACAATAGGATGAAATGTGGAGTCGATACGTTTGACCAGATGCTTAGAAACATGAGAACATCACGAAAAACAATAAGGTGGCCTATGTGCATGTTTTATGGACATATTGCATCCATAAATGCATGTGTGATTTATACAAGCAATATGCATAAATCATAACAGGAACCCATGAATAGAAAGCTCTTCATGATCGAACTAAGCCGACAATTAATACTTCCTTGGTTGAAATCTCGTCTGAATCACCTGATCGAAAATATAATCCCAGAAAAACCTGTAGATGAAAAACCTGTAGATGAAAAACCTATTGAAGAACCTCCAAAAAGGACCACCTGCCAGATCTGCCTATCGAAGAAAACACGAATGACGCGCAATGTGTGCGGAACATCCGCATCTATATGTTCTCAGTATGCTTTTCTTTATTTTTGTTATAGAAGTCTTCGAACAAAGTTTATTTTCTCCATATTGTAGTTTTTCTTGGACAAATTCGGAGAATTTGGCACATGGGGATACTTTGAATTTCAAATCGTAAAATTTACGAAAGTGTGTTTTGAAACAAGGTTAAGCTTTCTAGGGTTAATAGAATTAGAGTTTTTTTTAACATCGTAGTAAAAAGTTTCCCTTATTTTTTCAATGTAATACCTATCCAACTTTGATTCATTAAGATTGTGGTTGAAATCCATATTCATACATATTTTTTCATTATGTAAGTCGAAATTTTATATTGTTTGATACAACGTGGTTCGTGGCAACGAATTATTCAATAATACGCGCCTAAGCTTAAGCTCCCTTCTATAAAAGGGAGGCATCAACAAGGGGATTTTTGTCTTTACATGACTATATTTCCAAAGTATTTCTGTTATCAATAAGCCGTACAAGAATATTGTTTTTATAGCAGCACCATGCGTGTCGGTTGTATGCAATTACATTACATATACACGGTGCTGTCAATTTGAAATAATATTGCATTGACAACAAAAATGTAATTTGTTGGAAAATATATCAAAAAGCTAATGCTACTGATATAGATTTAATAAATAATGAACAATATTACTTGACAGCTAATAAAATCAATAGGTAAAATTCATTTATCGAGTACAGATAATACTTATAAATAAATGAGAGTTGAAGGGAATATAGTGAAAACAATAAAAATATGATGTTATTGTGATGGTACGGGCACACACGCAAAAAATGATGCAATAATTGGAAAGATAATGAAATCGCAGCCGCTAAATAACACACATAGAGATGGACTTTAGGACTCAAGTAATAAACAACAAACAAAAAAGTGATAGTAGGTAAACCGAATAATAGAATCGTCGACAAAGCATAAACATTTATGCGCCAGTCGAGAACTAACAGCTTTAGGAGTGAAACTTTTTATGTTCCGCAAAAACTGTCAATGAGTGTACAAAGAAGATTCTTAAGCATCAACAAAAAAGAACAATGATTCTTTAAAAAGTGGGTTAATGAGTAACGCCTTCCAATGCGACCTTATTGTGGCTCGCACCTGGTCCATACCTTTTGAAAAAGGAGATTGTCGTACTACGCGAGATTTCCTTCAAGTCTGTGGGTTCCAGTCGGGTAAAGCCGAATGTCTGTAGTTTTTCCAGGGCGGAGCAGGCGCAGAGAATGTGCTCTGCTGTTTTATCTTCCACGTAACAGAAGCGACAGTCCGATTTTTGTTGCAGACCCACCCTTCTCAAGTGTGTTCCTAGGCGAGAGCGACCTGTCAGAGTTTATCAGGCCTACGCCATTCTGGGACCTGTTGGAGGCTTTGTTCGACCGGTTTACGAAACACTCCTTCGAGTGTGTGAGCCCCGGTGCGTCTCTCCAGAGCATAAGCGTTTTACGCTTGGCCCTATCTGAGATGCAGGTTTTGGCAGCGCTTATTGTAATGCCTGGTTCGATGAAGGCAGAATCGGTTCCTTTTCTGACGAGCGCGTCGGCCTCGTCATTGCCCTCGTTTGTTCCTCTCACCCAGGTGGTCAGGATCTGAATGCAGTCCCAAACTAGCTTAGAATTCACTAGTTTGAAGCTCAGTGCTTTTAGAGCTACCTGGCTATCTGAGATGTTTTTGATAGACCTGTTTACTGGATGTCTGTTACTCAGCTCACCGGCACTCAAATCTATCGCTATTATCTCTTATTAGATAGTTGTGCATTTGTCAAGTTTTAATGAGATTTTAACTCTTGGGTTAGTTCCGTAAACTTTCGCTCCTACTTCGTTCTCGGTTATGGTGCCGTCCGTGAACAGCACATAGTCTGAGGGGGAAAAGAAGTTGTTACTCCTACGCCAATCTTCTCTCTCGAGAAAGAGGACGTTGTAGGGTTTTACTATGTGCAGCTGGAGCTGGGATCTTTCCGACTATGTGTTGATTACTAATTTCACTCAGAAAACCCGTGTGATGTCTTTGTAGCTCCTTGTTGCCATGGCAAGTTGACGTTGAAAGTCTGTAGGTGACCATCATATCTTTCTTCTCTAACTCTATATGCAGAGTGGTCAGGTTTAGATTTTGGATGGTTTCTATGGCAAGTCTCGTTGTCGTCGACATGGCTCCCGTAATGGCCAGGCATGCGAGGTGCTGTATACCACCAGACAGCCTCATTATGGACATCCGTTGCCGAGCCATACAGTACCATTGGTTTATTAACAGTTTGATATATCCAGTATATCATCTTGGGACCCCAGGATTTGCTACATATCCTTCTAAGATTCCAGAGGAATAGTCTAGCTTTGTTGATTTTGTTCTCTAGGTGGGGAAAAAAGGTGAATTTTTTATCCAGGATAATACCTAAATATTTGACCTCTTCATCAAACTGGGTTGGTACTCCAGATACTAAGGGTATCAATAGTTTATCTAGTTTCCTTCTTCATGTGAATGGGGCGATTACAGTTTTGTTAGGGTTCGCAGCGACCTCTTTTCTCTGTCGCACCATCTGCTTATCGGGTTAGGTCTCGTTGAAGGAGGTTCGAAATAACTTTCTCGGTTTCCCCATAACTATGATTGCTAGGTCATCCCCATAACATTGGATCTCAACGCACTGCTTAGAGAGGATATTCAGTAGATCGTTTGCTAGAATCGTCCAGAGAAGGAGTGAAAGTACAGCTCCTTGGGGTCATCCTTTGGTAGGTCTAAATCTGACCGTCCCTCATTGTAGTGGTGTTGAAATGTTGCGGTGGGTCAACATGCTGTTGATCCAATCACAGATTAAATTCTCTATCCCTCTCCTTTGAAGAGCATTGTATTGAGAATGTGGGAGGGCGTTATTGAACGCACCTTTAATGTCTAGCAAGGCACCCAGCGCAATATCATTGTTTTTAAGAGAATGCTCGATTTTGACTACAAGGTTGATTAGAGCAAGGTCTGTCGACTTGCCTGCTTGGTAAGCATATTGGTGGCAATTCAACGGAAGGCTCCGTAGTGGTCCCTCCCTGATGTGCTTGTATAGGATCCTCTCTAAAGTTTTTAGGAGGAATGATGTTATGCAGGTGTGACGGTAGGAATTGAGTAGAGAGGTGACCACTGTACCTGCCTTTTGAACGAAGATAACTTTTCTCATCGTCCACCCTAGTGGAATATAGTTCCAGGCTAGGATTACTCTGTTTCTAAACAAAAGTAAATATTTTTTCAAAAAATTATGTTATTAACTTTTCGAACAAACCGCCATTTTGGGTAAAACCTCGATACGGCAAAGGCTCATAGTCCGATAAGTCTCTTGTCATTTCTTCTTAAGGCATTAGAGAAGATGATAGACATGCATTTGATGGTCATGGTGCTGAGTAACAAGCCGCTGCACCCTAATCAACATGCCTACCAAAATGACAAATCTAGCGAAACAGCCTTGCATAGCTTGGTGAGCAAGATAGAGCAAGCCATTATTTACAAAGAAGTTGCACTGGCTGTGTTCCTGGATATCGAAGGAGCATTTGACAATACGAGCACTCGCTCAATATTGTCAAAGCTGGAATCCAGAGGCACAGACAGGACAATCACCCGATGGATAGAAAACATGCTAAGCAGCAGGAGAGCACAAGCATCCCTGTGTGGTGTCACAAGAGAGGTGAAGACAGAAAGAGGACGTCCACAGGGAGGTGTTCTGTCACCAAAGCTGTGGAATCTGGTAGTCGACGACCTTCTTGTCACACTAAACGAGCAGGGGTGGTATGCTCAAGGATATGCTGACGACATCATCATTCTAATACGGGGAAACACGTGGGCATCTGCCTGGAACTAATGCAGAGGGCAATTTCCGTAGTGGAGAGATGGTGTGATGCGGAGGGATTGTGTGTCAATCTCTCGAAAACCATCATGGTACCATTTATAAAACAGCGAATCGCAGAGATTACTAGTGTGCCAAAACTCTTCGGCAATCAGATAAAGGTTGCCAGGGAAGCAAAATATCAAGGAATTCGGTTAGATGACAAGCTAACCTGGAACAGCCATCTAGCGAGCATCACAAGCCGTTCTCAGATTACGCTAATGACGATGAGACGAGCAATTGGGTGCACCTGGGGCCTAACTCCGACAATGGTAAACTGGTTGTACACCAGAGTAATCAGACCAATGATGGTGTATGGTGCGATCGCATGGTGGCATAAAGTTCAGCAAAGCACAGCCGCCAAAACGCTTTCTAAAGTGCAGCGAGCTGCGTATCTGAGCATTACAGGCGCCATGAAGGGCACCCCAACTGCAGCATTGGAAATACTGCTAAACATCCCACCATTAGATCTTTATATACAGGGGGAGGCTAAAATGGCTGCATACAGAATGCAGTGCAATGGCAACTGGTGCAAGCACCATGCTATGAAACATACTAAAATACACGACACCATGAGGTGCGACATCATCGAAATGTCACCTGACAGAATGCCCAAGGTCGTGGAAACTGAAATACCATATCGTGTCAACTCGAGTGGCAGATCCGAATGGGCTCAGGAAGAACATCAACGCATGTTGAACAGTATCACCTGGTACACCGACGGGTCAAAGACCCTAACGGATACAGGAGCAGGCGTTTATGGCGTCTGACCCAGGCAAAGCATAAGTGTTTGCCTTGGCAAAATGACGACCGTATTTCAAGCAGAAATAGCTGCACTAATCAAATGCGGCAGAGCATTTATAGACAGGAAATATAACAAAAAGACCATCTATGTGAACACGGACAGTCGAGCAGTCGGGCGGCCCTCTTGGCCTTAGCAAGCCACAGCTATACGTCGAAGATACTGTGGAACTGTTACAATACCTTGAAAACCTTGGCAAAAGACAATAGAGTAATTCTTACTCGGGTGCCAAGCCATACAGGGGTAGCTGGAAATGAGGGAGCTGATAAGTGTGCCAAGAAAGGAGCTTATCTCACCCTTATGGGACCAGAACCAGCATGCGTTTCATACAGCGCCGTACGAAAAACTGTTTCCAACTGGGTGTCACTTGAACACCAAAAGCGCTGGAACAAAATCACGGGACATGCTCAGTCCAAAAGAATGCTAAAAGGACCATCGAGTTCCTACGCAGCAAATGCTTTTAGACTGGGTAGGAAAGAACTGCGAAAAGTGGTAGGATTCATAACTGACCACTGGATAGTCAACGCACACCTAGTGAAAATGGGGATTGAAATAACAAATCCCCATTGCAGGATGTGTGGAGAAGCAGAGGAAACCGCAAAGCACGTGGTCTTCGATTGCCCTGCCCTGTACAGAAAGCGAGCCTCCTGTCTAGATATCTTCCTAGGCACAAATCAGGAGGGAATGCAGGAAAACATAGTCCGACGAATCTCAATGTTCGCTAAGAATTTAGGATGGGACTCTGCTTAATACCTGTGAGTGGGGGTGCACAATAAGCCAATTAATGGATGAGCGGCAAGCATTAGGGCACCTGAACCCTAACCCCCTCGTGACTAAAAAAAATTTTTTTTGGGCAAAACTTTAATTTAATCCTTTGCTTTTAGTAAATGTATGAATATTTAAGAAAAAAATCAGATATACTTCTTTACAATATCAACGATTTGTTTAATACAATAGCAGAATGAATTTGTAGATTAAAACAAATAAATAAAAAAGTTCACTGCCAAAACTCGAGATCGAACCACGGACCTTTAGATCTTCAGTCTAATGCTGTCGCAACTGACCAATTTCGCTCGTTTATAAAATTGAATCGAGTGGTCTTATATTATAGCAGGGGAGAACTGTATTGCAGTTCTCTCACTCAGCTTAAGTAAATAATACTTAGAAAAAGATAGAGTTTAACAAAATTTTTAGCTTTTACCATACCTTCTATGGTGTCCCATAAAAAGTTTCACTTAACCCTTTCACCACTGAATATGTTTTTTGATTATATTTTCGTTTTAGGTAAATGTACTCATCGATATGGGTGAAAAAGGTATGGAAAAGATATTATAATTTTTTTGAATGACATAGATTTCACAAAAAGTCCTGGGATTATATGTCCCAATAGTTTTCTTCTGCGGGATCGTTATGTCCCATTGGTACGCATTTCAGACAACGCCAATATATTATCATACATATTTTATTGAGTTTTTTTATGAATGAAAAGGCAAAAAACAATTTTTACATAAAGGCACGTTACAAGCTATACAGATTGTCTTCGTACGCTTTTCCACCTTATTTTTAGTACACTGATGACATCTTCTTCTGGACGGACCTTCACTGGGCAAATGGTCGCCAACATTTATCATAAGTTTTTGACGTTTGCTTCGAGGGCCACATCTACCGCTAAGACGTCTCTTTACGGCAGCCTTCTATCTGCCTTTCTCTATCATCTGTTCGGCTAATGGCACCAGAAATGACATGAGCTGTATTTTCTTATGGTGAATTTGTTGAAAAATAATCCACGAATTTACAACTGACGTCATCAAAAGTTTGTAAAAAACCTTACGCCACCATTTGGTAGATTTACGGTCTAGATCATACGTAGACACTTTTTCGTCTGCCATCAAATTCACACTCGTGAAAAAGCGATCGAAGCAAATACAAACATCCTTAGAACGAATTGTAGATGCCAACTTTTGCACTACACTTTCTCCAAGTGTACCATCTGCCTTCTCAAGTTCTTTGCCTGAATAAATATTCAAATCGTATACATATTGTAATGTTTTTCTAATTTATTTAAAACGTAAACGGGTGGGATAAATTTTAAACACTCGGTATGGCTACTTACTAATTTATTTAAACACTAACTCACTAACACTAATTTATATGTACTTAACTAGTCACTTAAATTTAATTTATATGCACACTAACTTATTAATTTATAACACTTTTATATTCACTTAATTACTGTTTAACTCACTATGGCAAATTATAAACTAAACTCATCCGCTGATCGGTCCTGTATTTATATCAAAAACTTTCTTTACTAGAACATTCGGGATGGGACATGCCTTTCGCGATATTTCTTAAAATGCCTTTCGAGAACATGTTTAGAAAGGACGGTCACAATAGATTCCAATAGACCTTCTCAGAATTCGGCGCGCTCGCCTTTTTCTCAACTCCGTTAACATAAGGTTACAGGGCCGTACTTAGTATCTGCTTCGGTGTGCGAGTTCGTAACATTACCCCCTCCTTAAATGAAAGTTCCTCCTGGAACTTTTGTGTAGCCGAGACTGGATGTTTGAATCGGCAACTAGCCCTATTTCTACACTTTCCGATCTTATGAAAATAGCAGGGCACCGTCTTCATCGGATACTGATAACGGGGGTTGTAGCTGCAAATCAATATCTGGACACCGGTATCTTGAAAGATAATCTCTACCATGTTCCTGATGATTCGCCAATCCAACTGATTACTCGCTATCTTAGGCATAGCCAGTTTCTTCACGTTGGATTCCAACACATGGTCTCGGAGGTTTCGAAGTGCTTCCCACACATTGCGGTAGTTAGATCGATCTTGGAATTCATTTTTAGTTACTACGTAGAAGACGTACCGCGAATTATGTTTCAGTTTCAGTGTCTTGCCAGGGGCTGGAATCTGGTCTTCAAGTTTTTCTAATTGCCCGAACTTCTTTCGAAAGACGGTTGCCAACCCTCGTGCGTTCTTGATACGGGCGGGGATGTTGTATGCCAGTGAATAATCTTCTGGGAGAGTGAACAAATCTTGTTGTTGTTCCGAAGTGACTCCATATCTAGCTTTCCCGGTAACTCCATACGCGCCCATAAATTCATCGAAGGTGGGGTCAGACACATCTCGAATAAGGTTTACTCCTTCCTCTATGTCATGGTCTCCTTCGAATTGCGCTAGTCGGTTTCGGTGAACTACTTTTGGTTTTCCGTTGGGGATCTTGCTTATGCGATATAAAACATCATTGATCCTTTTCTTGATCAAGTATGGACCTTCCCAGGATTTTTGTAATTTTGGAGAAAATCCTTTTCTCCTCGCCGGGTTGTGTAACCATACTTTGTCCCCTTCTTTAAAACCGCCCTCTGTGGCCTGCGTGTCGTACCGACTTTTCATTATGTCGCTGGCAACTTGAAGATTTGTTCGAACTAGTTCATGAATATCGTCCAGCCTTCTTCTCAATTGGATCACGTAGTCTTCGCCTGCTATATCTTCTCCAGGCGGACAGCCAAATTCCAGGTCACAAGGAAGCCTCATTTCACGTCCAAACAGGATTTTCGCAGGTGTTTCACCCGTGGACTCATTGACGGCAGATCGATAAGCCAATGCAAATAGGGAGAGATACTGGTCCCAATCTCTCTGATGGCTGGATACTACTTTGGA
Source organism: Galeruca laticollis (assembly GCA_963921935.1). Lineage (NCBI taxonomy): Eukaryota > Metazoa > Arthropoda > Insecta > Coleoptera > Chrysomelidae > Galeruca > Galeruca laticollis. Next base: position 202,202,019 of record OY998180.1, read on the forward strand.
CAGGTATTTTCCAATAGTCCTGTTCATTCTCTCGACCATTCCATCTGACTGTGGATGTAATGCTGTTGTTCTGGTCTTCTTCATTCCCAGCTTGTCGCAAATCTCCTGGAATAGATGGCTTTCGAAATTTCTTCCCTGGTCACTGTGGACTTCCATGGGCACTCCATATCGGCTGATGAATTCTTTCACCAATACATCCGCGACAGTTGTGGCCTCTTGGTTCGGGATAGCGTAAATTTCCACCCACTTTGTAAAATAATCCATTACAACCAGTATGTACTTGCTACCATTTTCTGTCGTCGGAAATGGTCCAGCGATATCTAAAGCAATCCTTTCGAAAGGGCTTCCAACATTGTACTGTTTCATGGGTGCCTTTCTCTTGCGATGTGGTCCATTACTCGTAGCACAAGTCGTACATTTCTTACACCAGTCCTTCACATCGTCGGAGCTGTTCATCCAATAAAACCTTTCACGAACTCGCTGAAGGGTTTTCTTCACTCCCAGATGACCTCCCGATGGACTGTCGTGTAACTTCTTCAGTACCTCAGCTACTCTTGTTCTCGGGATAACTAGCTGTCTCCTCATCTCAGAACCATCATCGTTTTCAAGGACTCTTTTCAACAGCTCTTCTTCCAGGACAAGGGAGTCCCACTGAGCCCAATACGCCTTGAGTTTCGGTGAAAATCTTGACACTTCTTGCCAGGTAGGTCGCCGGTTTTCTTTCTTCCATTGCCGGATCATCTTCAGATGAGGATCATTCTCCTGATCTTCTCTGATCCTGGTGGGTGACCATTCCTCGTTGACTACAGTAGTTTTTGAAACTGCAGCTTCCCTAGATTCCACCTTGTTGCAGTGGGAGCAGTCTGTTGGGCACGGCCGTCTGGACAGGGAGTCGGCATTTCGGTGACTCACATCAGCAGGATGCTCACCCCTGTCTGATTTCCCCTGTGACTGGAGTTCTTGGGTTACAGGAATCTTGGGGCGCTTAGACGGATTGCGTACGTGCTCTAGCTCGCCACACTCCCGGCATTTGATCTTCTTTGGCATCTTGTCTGCCATACCTTTCAACAAGTTGACGATCTGGTCAAGTTTGTTATCGTCATCTTCTTCCTGCATGGTCCTACCTTTGTTGTACCGCGAGCTTTTCATGGCTGCTTTGCATTTAAGAGGTTCTTGGTTTGCAGGAGTCGTAGGACGCTTACACAAACTGCGTGGATACTCTGGCTGGCCACAATTACAGCACCTGATTTTCTTCGGCTTCTTGTCTGCCATACCTTTCAACAAGTTGACGATCTGGTCAAGTCTGTCATCGTCACCTTCTTCCTGTATTGTCCTACCTTTGTTGTATCCCGAAGCCATCGTGGCTGCTTCATATTCAAGAGCAGCAGTCAATGCATCGGCCAATGTTTTAGGATGGGCTAATCGAAGCGTCTTCTCCATATCGTGGTCACACAAGCCGTCAATAAAGGCCTGGATGCCTAAACATTCCATCATGTTCTCTGGTGCTGATGGATAAGCAAATCGGACTAGTCGGGCAATATCCATTTCATACTCTTGAAGGGGTTCGTCACGTTTCCGCCTTCGGTTCTTCAGCTGGAATCTGTACAACTGTTCCAAATGTTCGTGACCATATCGCATGTCCAACCTCTTCTTCAGCAGCTCGAAATCATCCGTTTCTTCCAGAGGTATCGTCTGAAGTATATCTAAGGCATCTCCCCAAAGCGCGATAGTTAGGTTCACTGCTTTCTCCTTATCGGACCAATTATTCACTCTAGCGGCTGCTTCGAACTGTTTTACGTAATTGGTCCACGACATCTTTCCATCGAATGTTGGGGTCTTGACTCGTGCAAAACTGCCAATGTCCTCTATCCTGGAAGTTATTTCTGGCTTGCAGGGTTTTATATGTTCAATCTTCTTTTCTTCTGCTGAAGTGTCCTGTTTTCTTAAATCGGCAATCTTTGTCTCTAACTTCCTAATTTTCTCGTCCACCTGATTTTCCATCGTTGCCATCTTATTCTCCATGTCTGATTTTAGAGACGAAATTTTATTCTCGACTTCAGCAGCAATGTCATTTTTCAATGATAAAATATCTGCAGAAATATCATTCTTCATAGCAGAAATATCGCTTTTCATTGTGGTAATCTTCTCGTCCATATTAGTAGAAATATCATTCTTCATAGTGGAAATATCGTTCTTTATGGTTGAAATCTTCTCTTCCATGGCAGAAATATCGTTCTTCATATTAGCAGAAATCTTTTCTTCCATGGCAGAAATTGACGAGATTAAGGTGGAAGCCTTGTCATTAAATAAAACTGTTTCTGGATCAAAGCCGTCATTTTCCAGTGCCACTTTAAGTCTTTCTACTAACTCACTTTTCTTACCGGACGTTTCCAACTCACGATCTTCCAATTCTGCTCTTAATTCCGTCACTTTGAGATCACATAGTCTCTTGGCCATTTTTACGTAGCAATTTATTTATATTATCCCACTTCTGACACCAATGTAATGTTTTTCTAATTTATTTAAAACGTAAACGGGTGGGATAAATTTTAAACACTCGGTATGGCTACTTACTAATTTATTTAAACACTAACTCACTAACACTTATTTATATGTACTTAACTAGTCACTTACATTTAATTTATATGCACACTAACTTATTAATTTATAACACTTTTATATTCACTTAATTACTGTTTAACTCACTATGGCAAATTATAAACTAAACTCATCCGCTGATCGGTCCTGTATTTATATCAAAAACTTTCTTTACTAGAACATTCGGGACGGGACATGCCTTTCGCGATATTTCTTAAAATGCCTTTCGAGAACATGTTTAGAAAGGACGGTCACAATAGATTCCAATAGACCTTCTCAGAATTCGGCGCGCTCGCCTTTTTCTCAACTCCGTAAACATAAGGTTACAGGGCCGTACTTAGTATCTGCTTCGGTGTGCGAGTTCGTAACAATATCCAGTTTTTGCATCGCATCGTTGCCAAAGTTTTATTCCTCTTTTCACTGGTTTCATAGGGAGATACTGCTTCATGCTTGAACGGCCTTTGAACTTGGTCATAGTTTCATCAATTGACTGATGACTGATGAGAGCTGTCCGTTCTCGCGTGTTGAAATGTGTGTTCCAAGCAGCCAACAACATCATCTAAATAGTATGTTTTTGAACAACCATCGGGCTTTTCTGGATCTGCGTAATACATTTTTGATAAAATCAAAGTACATCGGTCTCTACTAATGGCCTTTTTTATAACACTGTTGGCCAGAGATTCGGTAGACGACCAGTAAATATAAAATTCTGGTACTCGGTTATAACATATCACCAGGGTACACCCAAGAATCAGCATAATCTCATGTGCATCAGTTTTCTGTATATTCTTTTTCATGAGGTATAAGCGTTTGTTGGTAGAATCAGCAATATGTATAAGTAAGCTTCTAGGAAATATCTTCAAAACTACGTCTAATTCAGTTGCAGATCTGTCTAAATCCAGAAGGAGTGAACCCTCAACCTCAATAGGAATTTGTTTTCTGGGACTGAAAGTAGCTGTAGGGGGCCTCCACACAATACCTGTTTGGGTTGGGCGAGGAGGGAGTTGTTCTGTTTCTTCTTCACCTTCTCTTTCTACGACCTCTTCTGAATCTGATTCACTCCCTTCTCCTACTACAATATCATCTTCTAAATTCTCTTCATGTCCTGGAGGACAATAATCACTATCTTCATCAGAACAATAGAATGGATCTTCCTCCGATTCCTCTGATAAATCACTAATATTATTAGCAATCTCTTCCAGCTCCTTTTGTCTCAGTATACGATCACGTCGAAACAAATAAATAAATGTACTTTATAATTTTACATACGACAGGTAATATTCGTCCCAACGGAGATTACGGTTGGGACACATAGTCCCATAAACATCAGACAGTACAAAACATGAAGTTCACTGATACAAAAAATTGTTTTTATTTACTCACCTTATATTCACTCAGATCCTTCGATATTTGACCACCATACAAGATAGTTTTATCAAATTTCAGTTACTTGTTTTGCGTAAAAAGATAAACAAAACACCTAAAGGCCGGGAACACGTTGTGAAATAGGTTAGAAAACAGCAATGTGCTTTTATGTGATGTTGCCATATTTGGCGAATGTTCTACGGAAATATTCAAAAACACTGAAACTGATAAAACGCGTGTATTTCTGGACGTATTTCACCCAATAGTGATTTGTTATCGGCTCTTGGGATATATAAGTCCCGATAGTGGTCAAAGGGTTAAAAAAATATGAAGTATGGCAGAGTGACACTGCTATAAACAAAAAAATTTCAAATGTGGTCTATATTGTAAAACAGACTACATTGTAAACTATTGAGAAATTTACGCTAATAGATAAACTGAAAATGCCCGTCTTATTCACTCGATTTGACACGTTTGGATATATGAATAAAATCAGAGAAAATATAAAATTGTTCTATATTCTTAACAACATTCCGTTGAGGGTGACTAATTGTTTATTACATGTAAAAGCTTGCTTCGTTATTGGCGTAAACTTTCAAAGGTTTTGTTAATTGTAGTAGTTTTGAAAATATAACCAGCATACAAGCGAGCTTTGTCACGTGATAGGCGATGAGTTGAAAGTTGTTAGAATATACTATGATATTTCACAAAAACACTTAATGTTAATAAAAATTTCGTTTAGAGCTATTTGATTGTTCAAACAAACATTTCATACTTCAATCTGAAACTACCCCTCGAGTACCGCCCTTGTTTTTGAAACGAAACACACCCTCCTATGCCTACAAAATATATTTTGATATCATCGCTTTAAGGTTTTTAAGTTGTGATTGAGAATTTATAGTGGTTGATATGGCGTGGTTTTGGGGTTTGTTGCTTTATCACGTTACATTATATGGCACGTGTGTCTTATTGCTTTGTCGCTTTACTTTTATCAAACTCTCTTTGAATTGATTTTTGATTTTTAAGAGAGCTTGCGGTGGTCTTATGTGTGTATGAGTTTTTTTTTCGAATATTTATTTAAAAATATATCACAATATTTACAATTTCAGTTGTTGTTAGTTAAAATACCTTTTTCTTATTTAATAAAAATATTCTTATTCATCATATTGTAATGTTTTACTTATTTATATAAACGTTTTTTTATTACGGGTGGGATAAACTTTAAACACACGGTATGGTTACTTACTAATTTATTTAAACACTAAACTACTCACTAACACTTAATTTGTATGCACACAAACTTAATTATTAATTTATATCAACCCTTCATTGTTCGCTATTTCGGTGTATTCTTGTTTATTTGTCGCGATCACTTTATCAACTATACTAACTCTTCCTGGTCGGTCCCTTATATATTAGTGCCTTTTTCACTAGATAATTCTAGATTGCGGCTTACTCAAAAACAATTGGCTTTCTGGCATTCTCTAGATAAGACTGGTCACAAAAACAATGTCTAGATAAGATAGTCACAATCGTAAGCAATTCTAAGAATCCCTGCGCGTCCGCCATAATTTTAACTTTCATACCTGGCTTAGACAGAGTCGGATTTAGGCACTATACCAGTGTGCTGTTTCGTAACATTACCCCCTCCTTAAATGGAAGTTCCTCCTGGAACTTTTGGGTAGCCAAAACTGGATGTTTGAATCGGCAACTGGCCCCATTTCTACACTTTTCGATCTTATGGAAATAGCAGGGCACCGTCTTCATCGGATACTGATAACGGGGGTTGTAGCTGCAAATTAATATCTGGACACCAATATCTTGAAAGATAATCTCTACCATGTTCCTGATGATTCGCTAATCCAACTGGTTACTCGCTATCTTAGGCATAGCCAGTTTCTTCACGCTGGATTCCAACACATGGTCTTGTAGGTTTCGAAGTGCTTCCCACACATCGCGGTAGGTAGATCGATCTTGAAATTCATTCTTAGTTACCACGTAGAAGACGTACCGCGAATTATGTTTCAGTTTCAGTGTCTTGCCAGGGGCTGGAATCTGGTCTTCAAGTTTTTCTAATTGCCCGAACTTCTTTCGAAAGACGGATGCCAACCCTCGTGCGTTCTTGAGACGGGCGGGGATGTTGTATGCCAGTTAATAATCTTCCAGGAGAGTGAACAAATCTTGTCGTTGTTCTGAAGTGACTCCATATCTTGCTTTCCCGGTACTTCCATACGCGCCCATAAATTCATCGAAGGTAGGGTCAGACACATCTCGAATATGGTTTACTCCTTTCTCTAGGTCATGGTCTCATGGTCTTCTTTGAATGGCGCTAGTCGGTTTTGGTGAACTACTTTTGGTTTTCCGTTGGGGATCTGGCTTAGGCGATATATAATATCATTGATCCTTTTCTTGATTAAGACCAATTCCAAATTAGCTAAACCAAGACCGATATTAAGACTATGCTGGTCTTGTTTGGCTCATAACTGCCAAAGTGTTCGTAAAACTTTGACTCTACTTGAAAATTCGCCTATTGTCGCATTGCTTTTCTCCCCACTATGCGACGTTCTATTCTATTGAAAAGTGTGGGTTTGTATTCGTCGCTCTTGTCTCTTAAGTTTTGTATCGCGCATTATGCGGACAGCCTAAAGAGAAATACTTTAAAAATTTCAATCTCTTTTCTGTTAAAGGGCCACCGTGTAAAGAAGAGAAAAGCTCAACGGTAGAAAATAATTTCTTCTTGTAATTTTCGAAGGGATAGTTTGATCTATATAAAATTATTAATTCTTTTTGACCAATTTTCATGTACAAAAACTTAAGAAGTAGAATAAAATAGACATATGGTCATCTTATAAAACGAATAATACTTACCAATTATAACTTTGTATCCAGATGGGGTATATTTAAATAATTCAAATAGATGCATTAAAGGATTCATCCCCGTATCTCTAACGCGTCTCTGTCCAGAGGATTTGTTCCGAGAATATCCTGGAAAATAACCTCGTAGAATACAACACGTGCTAGTCGTGTGTTTGATATTAGATAAAGCTCAACCGCATTTTAATGTGTATTCGGCGTTATATACATATGTTAATTGAAGACTAATTGACTTAGAACTGGAATTACATCTTGAATACAACCCTTATCCGATATTATACACCCTCCATTCGTTTAGGGGAGAGAAAATTTATTTTTCCGAACGGGTTTACGAAACTAATTTTTAAATTTTCATACAGATGGCTTTAATTTGATATTATTAGATAAATGGATGTAAAATGCAAAATCTTATGTTTAAATTGAATAATGGTATGTATTTTGACTTTTTTCTTTCCAATGCTGTTTCTTTACAGTGGGCAAATTTTGGCCTTTCTCTTCTTCTTCATATAAAATTTCTTGGTTATTTCTGAGGTCATTGTGATTAGTTACTTTGGTGATGTGTGTGAGAGAGAAAGATGTATCGGAAATTACTCCATTTGCCACAGAATTTTGGAAATAGCTTTGTTTAATTTATATAGTAACATTGGACTCCTTCAAGTTATTTATTAATAAATCATAAATTATTCTATTAGCATTATTAAGGATGTGACTAATATTTAGCGGAAGGTTATAATTCAACTTCATAAGCGATTCAATTAAACATTCGGATCTCACGACGTTATTAAAGCAACCGAAAAAGATGTGATTCTAATCACAATAAGAATATTCGTTAGTTACATGATGATGATCTAATAATACCAAGTTTTGCAAGTAGTTGAGGCAATCTACCGGGATTTATTTATTTATTTATTTATTTATTTATTCATTTATTTATTTATTTATTTATTTATTTATTTATTTATTTATTTATTTATTTATTTATTTATTTATTTATTTATTTATTTATTTATTTATTTATTTATTTATTTATTTATTTATTTATTTATTTATTTATTTATTTATTTATTTATTTATTTATAGAACATAATTGTGATAAGTACAAATCTTTTTGCGTGAATTACCCAATATTCTCTTTGTTGTTGTTAACATATCACGCGATATTCGTACATCTTCTTTATATATATATATATATATATATATATATATATATATATATATATATATATATATATAGTTTTTTTTTATATTCTTGGGATTAGGTCCTTATTATAAATCTAACGAAAACTTAGTTTTACAAGAAACATGTTTATTAACGTTTCGGCTATACGGTGTAGCCTTCATCAAAATACTACAAACAGATAAAAAGCAGTGTCAATATTTATAATACATCTTTCAAAACAAAACAGCTTACCACAAAACGATGCATATTTCCTCCTCAAAAATTTGAGGAAAGTCATCCTTGTTTTAAAACATTTGTTAAAAATAACACGTCAAGAAACTACAAACATTCACAAACGTATAATCGACATTTATAACTTAAGGTGAAAATGAAAGGACAAGTTTTGGTTGAATTCTTGTTTTTTGTGTTTTGTTGTTGGTTTGAACCTAATTATAGTTATAAAATATATATATACAAGTCTACACTGAAAAATGTATTAAAGTATAGTACACTGAGAAATGTTGTTAATTTATTAGGTTGTAATATATTTTGCTTAGATTATTTGTATCAGTTTTTGAGTTAATGCAATGTTTATTTTTTTGAATATATACCATTTCATAGAATTCCAGTTTTTTTTTGTTATTTTCAGTCTTAAATATTTTTGTGTTATCAAAATTAAAACTATGGTTGTTTTCTTTTATGTGATTGCTTAAAGCAGTTTTATTTTTTCTGTCATATTTGTGACCATTGATTCTATTTTTTAGATATTGAGTGGTTTGACCAATGTATACTCCATTGCAGTTGTTACAGGGTATTTCGTATACCACATGTGTTTTTTGATTTTTGGGGATGGTAGTTTTCAATTTACTGAAATTACTTTTTAGTAGATTATGTCCTTTATGACTTACAGTGACTTTTTCATTTTTAAATATATTTTGTATTTTTTCTGACAGACTTATTTTTAATAAGTTTTTGGAAAAGGAATGTGACAAAAATGAAAAATTATTTAACCAAATCAAACAAAAAAATATAAATAAAATTTCACGTCTACAACAAAAAATAAAAGATAATAATAGATCTATTGAAAATAAAAATTGGGTTGAAAATCTAACCAACATTCATGTACCGAATAACGTATTAGAAATTTTAAGCTTGGGACCAAATTTTGCAATACCTATTGAAAAGCCAGAAGAAATACCAATCACTGAGTTAATATGCAATATCGAATATAATCCCAAGAATATAAAAAAAAAACTATATATCAAAGAGGTCCAAAAACTTTCCTTCAACTATATATATATATATATATATATATATATATATATATATATATATATATATATATATATATATTTTATATATATAGAGGAACAAAAGGTTTCATAAAAAATGAGTTATGGCTCCGAAAACATTTTTCAGGTTTGTTATCTACACATCTAAATAAGTATAACACCAGCCGCACTAATACTTTAAAAAACGTAAAATTATCAGTTAGTTAGCGCGAGGCTAAACGATAAGAAATAAAGCCAAATTTAGAACTGTACCTAACTACACCAAAGATAACAATGTATGCTCAAAAACCTTAATATTTACCTTCGAAATTGTTCAAAAAAGGATCAGGACCCCATTGGGATAAGTTTTCTTTGTAGGAATCTTTTAAGACTCAGACGCCATCTTGTTAATTTGCATGGAACTCGTTTGGTGAGAATCAACAGTTATTGGAATATTAACTATGAAAAATACCATTTTAATTATTATTCAATCAATTATAGAAACATTTATTTCACATACCTTTAAAAAACTCTCTATCCAAAGACATTTAACAACAACCGTCAACGAAAGAACACCTACCACCTTCCGTTCGTTCAACACTACAACCTACAACAAAACAACACAGTAACCTCGAGCTCGAGTAATAGCAGAACTGCGAAATACGTACACGAACCTGACCGATAAGCGTAACGGTTTTTTTCAGCAAATGCCCTTTGCTGGCGATGTCAAATATTTTTTAACAATACGAAAACACTTTGCTACTACTAACAAAACTTCTCTATAAAAATGGTTTACCTATCACAAAATAATTCTCTGCTACTGCCAAATAAAAAAATGGTGTTTCTATTGACAGCCAAATACTTTGCTATCATTGCAAGTAGAATTCAGCAAAATAGTATTTTTCATTACAGTAAGGCGACTTTGCAGTAGATGCTACAATTTTCAATGTGATATCCAAAAATAGACTAATTTTTTTGCTGATGAATTACTCAGTGCACATTATAACGATATCGATAGTATAGATGACAACGTTGTGCGTCGATTCAAATTTAATTACGGTCTATGACCCATTATTTTTAATCACAAACATTTTGGGGTTGTCTTAAAAGTTTTCTACCGTTTTTGTACTTCTATAGCTCAATATCATAATCCTTTCTTTTTATCTTTTTTGTAACAAATGCTGTGACAATCTGTATGTTGTTCCTTCCTTTATTATTATGAAATTAAAGAAAATGCTGAACAAGCCCAAAAGAATTATTAATAGAAAAGTTTGAGTTGAAACGAAGGAATAAAAAAAATGTAATAATCCCTGTTAGAATGTCAAGTTTAAAGATATGGCAATTGCGGGTTGAGTTGCCCTCATATGCAAAGCTTTCATCAAAATATGCAAATTCAAGTCGGAAGATTTTTTTTTATCTCTTTGCATTTATAGAGCATAACGACGTAAATTATGTTAATAAAAAAGTTTTATCTCCTTGTCTCATTTTGTCTCTGCAGTAATAGAAGAATTATTCATTTCAATGAAAGCAAAGAAATAGAGTTAAATTTGAAATTAATATCAGCGCGTTTCTATTCTTTCAGAACAACTGTAAAGAGTAAACCAAAACCATTATTACAAACTTCCAAAACATCCAATTTATTATGTATTAATTATCATTAATTATTTTACACCTACAACTATTTTCTGTTGAAAGTTTAAGTATTCCTTCAAGAAATTCTGGAAATATATTTTCATAATTCAAAAAAAGAAAGAAAGAAGACAAGTAAAATTGTCGGCGCTTACTTACAATACCGAAAGAGAGCTTAGGTATTAAAAACTAGCTTACTCTAGAGAATTGACTGTAAAATACGCGCATAAAAGTAAGGTGTGATATATTGGGATATGCAATAGCTAAAATAGGAGAATTTTTATTTAGCCACCATTTTTCTGTTAGGTTGCTGACTGATAATTAATCTATGTTCTGAAGAAATACTCTTTAGTTATTGGAAGTGCATTTAAGAATAAATTTTTCTGCAAGAAATTAACTCCCTCCTTAGGGCCGGTTTTACAAGAGATGTTTATACTAGATATAAATAACAGTATAGTTATTCTTGGAGTAAAGTTATGCTGAATTTATTCCTGGTATAACAGCAGTTGGTTTTACAATGCTTTTTTACACCGGTATAGTAATTCTAGGAGTAACGAAAAAGTAGCCCACCGGCTTTGAAATATAGATCAAACCATTTTTTGTAAATAGTTTTTAAGTTTAAAAATATCTTTATTTACAATTGTTTTTCAATTTATATTTACAAAGGTAGTGAAAAAAACATAGTAGGGCCGATGGTCTGGCATTTTCCACTGCCTTGGTGTGGATCTGGAGCAGTATACGATTCCTTGCCTAATGGCATTACTAATTTATTTTGGTTGAATATAATAACTTTGTACCGAATATACAAATATGACTCCCAATATGTTTCGACTGAGTTGTCCCAGAAAACCGGCTGAAAAACAGGGTTTCATGTAAATAGTTTTCTGCGATATAACCAGATATTATGCTGACACTAAATAAACCTCTTTTATTTCCTTAAAATCAAAATGAATCCTCCGACACGTAAATACAGAGTGGCCCAAAAGTCTGGAAACGGCCAATTATCTCGTAAACTGCTAGTCCTAATTGTACAAAATTTGGGGTACACCTATTTTGCGATACGGAGATTCCAGATTTAAAATTTGCAATGTTGCCAGATTTCCTGTTTCTCTTATATTATTAGTAACTTTGGTTTTTCAAATGCATCACCCTGTATATTCAGTCGTTTTTGGAACCTCCTATTCAATACGAGTTCAACCATATGTAACACTTATGATTTTCTGTAGTCTGGAAGGTCTTAAATACATAAAACAGTAAAAAATATGTAGATTTGAAGTAATTTAAATGTAGAATGCTGTGATTTTGACATTTGTCCACCATTTACATTATTAACTAAAACTGACAGTAGTTTGATGTGTTTTGAAAAGTTCTGCAAGGTAAATTGCTTCTCTAAAATGGCTCTTAACGAAAAAGAACGAATTACTATTCTAATGATGAGAGGGTACGGCGACAAAAAAAAATCTTATTGTGAAGTAGCCAACTTGTTCAACGATACTTTCCCAAACCGTTCTCCTATTCATAAGGCGACGGTACAAAAAACTGTAAAGCGATTTGAGGAATCTGGAGGAGTAAAAAACAGATACCGATCAGGTAGACCGAAAACAGTTACGAATGACAACAAAACTTTAGATATAATGCAGAGTTTTGTTGAAGATCCACATACATCCTCACGCAGGGTTGCACAAGTACATGATGTAGGTCGTTCTTCAGTCTTACGTATACTACATAAGACTAAATTTAAACCATACAAAATTCAGTTATTGCAAGAATTAAGTCAAGATGACTTCGATCGTAGATTAGAGTTTACTGAGGTAATGATGGATAAAATTGAAAATGATGAAAATTTTGTTAACAGAATATGTTTTTCTGATGAAGCAACCTTTACACTTTGTGGCAGTGTAAATCGACACAATTTAAGGTACTGGAGTGACGTAAATTTTCACTGGATGCGTGAGAACCATACTCAAAGACCACAAAAATTAAATGTATGGTCAGGTATAGTAGGTACTCAGTTAATTGGGCCATTTTTTATCGAAGGAAATTTAACGTCAGATAAATATGAACTTCTACTTAGAAATGAAATTGTACCTACACTGAGAAACTTGTTTGGAGCCAATTTTAATAATATATGGTTTCAGCAAGATGGAGCTCCAGCTCATTTTGGTGTAAATGTCCGGCGTTATTTAGATGGGATATTTCCCGGACGATGGATTGGTAGACGAGGTAGAATTGAATGGCCTCCACGTTCACCTGATTTCAATCCTAAAGATTATTTTCATTGGGGATACTTGAAAAATTCAGTTTACAAAACTAAACCAGCAAGTCTTGCAGATCTAAGGCAATGAATTATCAATGAATCTCGATTAATTTCTAGACAATCATGGAGAAATGTGGTAGATGCATTCTACCATCGATTAGGGTACTGTCAACTCACAAATGGAGCACATTTTGAACACTTGATAAAGTAACCATTAAGTTAAAAATGTTGCAATATTTCAATTGTTACGGTTTAATGTAGTTGAAAATAGTTTGTATTAAAACATTTAATGAGACAATTAGGCGTTGCCAGACTTGTGTTTTATTTATTTAAGACCTTCCAGACTACATAAAATCATAAGTGTTACATATGAGTGAACTCGTATTGAATAGGAGATTCCAAAAATGATTGAATATACAGGGTGATGCATTTGAAAAACCAAAGTTACTAATAATATAAGAGAAACGGGAAATCTGGCAACATTGCAAATATTAAATCTGGAATCTCCGTATCGCAAAATAGGTGTACCCCAAATTTTGTACAATTAGGACTAGCAGTTTACGAGATAATTGGCCGTTTCCAGACTTTTGGGCCACTCTGTATATCGATAAATGATGAATTTCTGAAATAAATAAAAATCTTAAAAATACAGAGTGAAACGCTCAAAGTTTAGATCCTTAAAACTTTGTAACGCTCTTTCGTCGTTACTTGTTGGTTTGACGCCTTGAGTACAGGTACCGGATTGCCTCGGGCGCCAGTTTTTTATCGCGGTATGCTCCACTTGCTCCGGCAGAGTCAGTGAAGAATAAAATACTCCAGGCGTCACTTATGGTGGTGACGAATGCGCTGCGACCAGTCCGGCAGATTGCTGCTAAAATTCCTTACCTTACACGGAGGTTTGCAGTATATGGAGTTGGGAAAAAAGTAACCAAACGTCAATTATATACAATAAGCTTTTATTCGGTACAAAACAATCAGGATATTAATTATATAATTATATTGTCAAGCGAAAGCAACAAGCGGAGCAAAAACACTAAAATGTATCTACAATCGGAGTCCCACGGAATCTAAAGGGTAACTATAGAATCAGGGTGCAAGTGGGTATCACATGCGGATATCAGCGGCTAAGATTTCAAAAGCGGTGAGCAAATGGAAGCAAGTGCGTAAAAAGCGAAAACCACTACGGTGTGCAAACGACACTCTCGTTCAATCAAAGCTCTACTTTATGGTGCTACGGTTCTTGCGGCAACAAAACCCCGTATACACGACGGTCAATTTAGCACCCTAAGTGACAGTTGTTCCCTTTATGGGTTTTTGGGTGCTTAACGCGACTATTCCTGAAGCAGCTCCTTCTGTAGCACTTCTCCACCTCGAAGTGACTCAACTCCCTAATACGGTTGAGAACGGTATACCCACTGCTTCCACCTGGCGGAATGAAGTAACTTCGTTACAACTTTGAGAAAAAAGTAGAATTATTATCACATCTAACCACCCGTTACATATCGTAGTCGCTTGTGAAAGGGTTTTTCTAGCACAACCCCTGGATTACTGTTTCTTCACTAGGCTACCCTGGGATCGTTGTTATGTTTCCAACAACGAACGTGTATACTCCATGTTAAGAGAGGATTGACGCTCGAGGTATACTGCACTGCCAAGAGTGTTATTGTAACTATCTTTTCTGGAAAAAATTCCCTGCAAAAGAAAATAACGTAGAAAAATTCCATAATCCAAGATCTCACATAGGCTATGTAGAACAGAAGATTGGTTTTGGGATGGAATCAGCGCTCCGTTCGCAACGATTAACAATTTACAACAAATTTAAACTTTTTTCACATTTGACAGTACATTGATTTATGTGATCATTCCAAGTTAGCTCTGAATCCAGTGTGATCCCTAAATAAGTATAATTAACTGATATTGTCATATTAGTAAGATCAGTGGCATAACTAGGATGAAGTTCTGGAGGAGGGGGGAGGGGGGGTTGACGAACTACCGGGGATTGTAGCCTACAGTTCCTAGTGTAATGATAATGATAATGACTATAGATAAAAGAAAAGAAAATAATCTTCTATATTAATAATCCATATACACCCTGTGAATACATATTCCAAAGTTTAAAACAAAATTTTGCGACAGCGTGACCTAGATTCTTTTTTAAGAGCGCGTCCTAGTCATAATAATTTCAACAAAATAATTTCAAATTGAACACGGCTACTTTAAACATATTGCATAAGGTTGAAACGAATCGAAAAAAATACAAACAAAGTAAAAAATAAATAAAATACTTTAGAACAGACGTAGTTGCTTACACAGCAAAAACAACCTAAAGAGCATAAGAGAAAACTTTATAGAAAAAGGGGAACGTGTTCATTCTAGAGACAGACGTGGTTCGTTCGCGAAAGGTGTCGGGTAGTTTTGACCCCAACTGTAGGGGCAAGATAGCCTCCCCTATCACCCTACACGGGTACGTTTGTCAGTCCGGGTAACGTATTTAATTAATCTAATTTTCTTTTGTGTATTGTCTTGGAATTTACTTTCGTTGCGTTGTGATCTGAGTGGTCAAGGTGATATTTAGCTATCATCAGCGGTAAGGACTGCCTCATACAGATAAGACCCCGGGAAAGATTCCAGAGAATGATTCATCGTAAACTTTCGGACGCGAATGCCGGAAGATCCCGATTCGTCGTTGCGTTTTTGAATTCCCTTTTATATATTAAAGGGATAACAGTTTTTTTGCTGTCTTAACTTGAGATTTTATTTGGGCATATTCGTACTCTACACACTGAGCCCTGACCTCAAAAGTTATGAAAACGGCATAAGAAATTTGGTTCGTGACGATCAATTCGTCGAGATAGAATGCAGGGAGAGCCAATCTTTGGGAATAGAAAACCTTTTATCCCCGACCTTTTGGTTCATTTGTACCTAGTAAGATAAAAATTTCACCTAGAAGTAATTGCCATCCTACCAACATTATTTTTACCTTATCTTTAACCGTATTATTACGAAATATACTTATTTTTACGTTTATTTTTACAATACTGTTGAATTTAAAACTCTACGCCACTAACGATCATATGGACACTCTCTTTACAACGTTCCCTACCAAGAGGTCTGTCTTTCTCTGTCCTATTTACTAACAATTTTCAAATAATAACAGTCCACAATTATATGGGGTTTATGAATGAAACATTTTGTCTATATGTTGTAATGTCTTCTATTTTCTTTCATATTTTGTATGATAAGACAATTTATGGCCATTCCCACCAACATTTTTAGGGGTCTCCTAACGTTAGGTTATATCTAAATTCAGTTTAAGGAAGACTGTCGTTTGCTAGACTGCTCAAGTCTTCCCTAAATTTCCCAAAGTGATACCTAAATTTTGGTGCCCGATTTCTGCTCCCTAACTGTTACCTAACCTAAATTTAAGGGCAAACTATACCTTACAAGAACGGGAAACTGTCTTGTCTAATAAAATGGATATTGAGCTTGAATTTTTAGAAGATGATCTCGATATTCTCGAAATTATATAAGAAGGATTCCCTCAAAGGGCGTATCAGAGAGCTGATGAAATGGACAACCTCACTTTTCTAAAACAATTTCCTCTGAAAAAGGAAACAATTATGGTTCTGCTATAGGAACTTGAGTAACAGTTGGGGCTTCTAAGTGACCGGTATATACTGTAATGTTTTTCTTATTTATTTAAACAATAAACGGGTGGGATAAATTTTAAACACACGGTATGGCTACTTACTAATTTATTTAAACACTAAACTAATCACTAACACTCAGTATATTCACTTAAACTAATTTATATGAACACTTAACTAATTTATATTTACTGTTTGCTATTTCGGTGTATTTATTTCACGAGATCACTTTATCAACTCCCTAACTCTTCCTGATCAGTCCCCTTATATATTAAAGCCATTTTTACTAGTAAATTCCGGACTGCGGCTTAAATAAAAACAATTGATTCTGGCCTTTTCTATATAACTCTGGTCACAAAAACAATGTTTACATAAGATAGTCGTAAACTCGTAAACAGTTTTTTATAACTGCGTATCCGCCATAATTTTATCTTTTATACCTGGCTTAGACAGAGTCGGATCTAGGGTCTATACCAGTGTGCTGTTTCGTAACAATATGAACAATTACTTTTCGCCTTCTATGTGCACACACACCTGTCTAAATCCTCCCCTTCCAGAATTTATCCTTCAAGAACGACGCATTCAGGGTAGAGCATACCACCACCACCCAACTCATCGGATGGGAGCCTCAGTCGTCGCTATTGATGAGAAAGTTTTTGGCGGTCCTCTTCTTTTCTTCAGGGTAGTGCAATGGACTCTATTCCTTTTTGGCATCTTCTTCTCGTCATTCGCCTTGGGTGTGTGTATTTCGCGGCCTCTAGAAGAGGCAAATTCTTAGCCAGCTTACTACGTCTAAGAACGACCTAAAGCTAAAGCTGTCCCTATTCGAGATCCTTCTCATATTTCTGGGGACGCGCAGGCCCTCTTCTTTCTTTGTTCTGTGTTTCTTGGTCTTCATTGCTGGACGCGGTATAGCTGTTTTCTTGACCGTGGATACCTAGCGTTGTCTTCTCTGGTGTATTTCGTCAGCTCCCTCATCTGGATGTTGGGGTGGGTCTTCAGCTCTTCGATTCTACTCCTGGCTGTCTCTTCCATGATGTACCGGATCTTCTCTTGGTCCACCTCTCGGTAGATCTCCTTATTCCTGATGTACCAAAGGGCGTTCACTGGTTGCCTCAGGCTGATGTTCTGCTGGGCTTCAAGCTTCCTTTTGTGACTCTCTGCAGTGTATCCCCATGCTGTACATACGTACGTGGGGATGAGGATGGCTCTGAAGAGTCGGAGCTTGGTCTTCAGTTCCAGTTTGGATTTTCTCCCGATAAGTCCTATCATTCGTCCTCTTGCCTTTTTGTCTTGTCGACCAGGTAGTCGACGTGGTCCTTGAATGTCAATCCTTGATCTAGGATGACTCCCAGGTACTTCGCATTGGTGCTCCAGCTGACTACTTCTCCCGCTATGTCCACGTTGTCTTCGGGTCTCTTCCTATGCTTTCTGAAGAACACGGCTTTGGTGTTATCTGCGTTGAACGCTGATCTTCTACGTCGTATACCAGTCGTCGATTCGGTCCACGGCTTCTTGTAGTCTTCTCGTTACCATCGCTGGCTGGGTGCTTCTGATTGCGATGAGAGAGCCGTCATGCAGATGTCTGCCGTGTAAATGTTGTAGAGCATCGGAGAGAGGACTGGTCTTGTTGAACTTGATCCGGAATCTTCTGTTCTTCAGATAGTTGCGCAGCAGCATCGTGAGGGCTGTAGAGAATCCGGCTTCTCTCATCTTGTATATCAGGTCTTCGTGCCGGACACGGTTGAAGGCTTTACTGACATCCAAGAAGATGTCTCCCGTTGCTTGGTTTCTGTTGAATCCTTGGGTGGTGTATTCAACTATCTTCAGGATTTGGTCTTCGGCTCTTCGTTGTTTCCTAAATCCGAACTGTTCTTCTGGCTTCTGTTTCCTCTTGAAGTTTCTTTAAGATGACCCTCTCGGCTATCTTGCTCATCTTGGTGAGGAGATGGATAGGCCGGTAGTTCTGGGTGATCGTCGGGTCCTTTTCGCTCTTCCTGGCTGTCAGGAATACCACTTCTTTTCTTGGTAGATGCTTCAGGGCGTTGTTGGTGATGCACTCTTTCCCTGATGGCTTCCTCTTGTATTTGGTCCAGATGATGTAGTCTACTTGCTCAGGGGTGGTGTAGCCTAAGTTTCCGTGGTCGTCGTCTTCGTCGTCGTCGTTTTAGTTTTGGACTTCTTCTTCGACTTGGTCTGAGAAATTCATACCCTCGTCTCTTTGTCCTACCTGTTTGCGTCCCTTCACTCCAATGACTCTTTCGGTGCGAGGAGCTGTGGTGACTCCAGTTTTGTCTAGTTTGTATATCTGGTTTGGTTGGAAGCTGCACCTCTGCATTATACTTTCAAGTTTGTCAAAAACACAACCACTGTATGCCAGTTAAATGCAGTCATTCTTGCCAAGCTAGTCGCTTCTGGTGTCCGTATAGAAAGCATCGGTTGTCTTTTCATGAAAGCTGATAATTAGTCTTCCCCAGCTTCATCTCTTTCTTCCCATGTAGGCGGTAGTCGTATTTAGTTTTTTTTGCATATTTTGTGGTATGCCAGTTTTCTTGTTGTTTTTGGAGTAAACCCGTAAAACATTCCAGAGCATTTTAAATGATATTCAGCAAGTGCCTTTTCCATCATATCGGGAATGATTTGCCTGTTTTTGAAGTTGCTGGTGTATATCATATTTTCAAGACCATAAAAGCCTTCTTAAGCAGATACCATAGCCGAGAATTTTTCACCCTGCGCTCGGCTGCCGCAGCAGGTATTAATATTCCTTTCTCAATTACATCTTCAACGGACGCCTGTGTATTTCCTTCTTCTAGATGCCTGTTGTTTTTGATTATATTTCTAGCTGAACTTCGTCGACTGGAGTAGACATTCAACTAGATAAATAATCTTAATTTGACAAAATTAATGTCGAAATTAATGATTTATTATGTACAAATTTACCAGAATGGTACAGAGTTATGAATGTTGAACTTCGGTGGTTTCAGATCGGAAGACACTTTATGTTTCGATTTGATGAATATTCACTTGTCTCTTATAGAAACTAAGTAACGATGTGTTAGACTTAGTATCTCTGATTGTTTGACTTTGAGTGAAGTTACTTCGATATGTAACGTCGACTCGATGAACTCGATTGAGTGTTGAACTGAGTTATGAACTAACTTTAGTATTGAACTGATTTCGTTTTTGAGTTGTAAGCTCGCTTCGATGAGTATTAAAAACTAACTTTGTTATTGAGTATTGAACTTGTTTCGATGAGTATAAGAACTGACTTTGTTATTGAGTATTGAATTCGTTTCGATGAGTATTAGAACTAACTTTGTTATTGAGTATTGAATTCGTTTCGATGAGTATAAGAACTAACTTTGTTATTGAGTATTGAACTCGCTTCGATGAGTGTAAAAACTAACTTTGTTATCGAGAGTTGAACTCGCTTCGATGAGTGTAAAAACTTTGTTATTGAGCGTTGAGCTCGATACGATGAGTGTAAAAACTCGCGTCGATAAGTAGTAGAACTGATTTCTTCACTTTGTAAGACGTGTTAAATAGAAATTTGCAAGGGGCGTGTTTACACGTGGATTGGGTTGACCAAACGAAAATAAATGTTTCCTATTGGCCAGTATCATTTGACTCCTCGGGTTCATAGACAAGAATCAACAATGGATGCATTCAATAGATATTTCAATTTCTATTGAATACTCCAATAGCAATTGTAACGTTTTTACTCAGAAAGGTTATTCAAACATGTCTTTGAAATCTTCCGACCGTCGACCATAAAAATTCACGTACAAGTGACAATAAGTTTAGGGTTTTTACAATACAATAGATAATAGTGTGAAACTTGACATTTTTCCAACTTCTTAACTATAGGATTTCAAAAACAATGCGACGATATGTCGACTTTCAAAAATGTGCTATTTCAATGCTCAAACAAAACTATTTACAATTATTATTGCAAAACGTGATATTTTGAAGGTATTTAACAAAAGTTGCGAATACAGTGTGAATGCCCTTTGAATTTACAACAATACAAAAGATCTTATCAATTCTGTAACACATTTTTACAACGTTAGCAACTAAAATGAATTTACGCTTTAAATATATACAATGACGAAAAGAAGTAACATACAAATACCTTACATATTTTTAAAGCATCGTAAACAATATAATTCAAGATTTTATAATCTTGAACACCTGTCATTGCGTTTTTTGTATGTACGATCCATCTGTGAACCAGAAAAAACTAAATTAGCAAATAGCCATTAAACTGATATGTTGGACAGCTGTGGGGTTAGGCTGGACAACTGTCCACAGTATCCCCTTGTGACACATCAACACAAAATGATACATAACAATTCTTGACAAGCACACATTGTTTTCATGATAGCAGTGTTTTATTTAGTTACCTTCAGCAATGTTTCATGTAAACTACAGCAATATCCTTAACCAATTCACAACAATCTGTAGATCAAAAACATACATAGCTAAGCTCAAAAACTGAAAAATCTATGCCAACCTTTCATTTATAGCAACAAGCCGCCATATTGAGAATGGGCCAAGTTATCAGGCAAATACCCGTCAATTGGTCTTGTCTCCTACATCACTGAGACGGCAAATTAAAAGGTGTCCATTGCTACCCCGGGTCCAAACTATCTCTGCCCTCCCCTATTTTTGGTTTGACTAAAAGACGCTGCTTTAAGGATAAATAACATAATGGTAACAACACTGCTTTCAATTTTAAAAGAGATTTTGTCAGGTCAATCCACAGTATGTTGGAGTTAAAGTAGATTAAAATGGAAACGTGATATTATTTTTTTATTAACGTTGTAAATAGTCATTTATTTCCAGTGTAATTTTCCATGGAAGAGAAAACCATTCCATTTGAATTATATAATGCCCTAAGGCACGCATATTTCTTACTCTTGATCTTCTCCCTTGTAGACAAGGATGGAGTAAAAATATGAAAATCTTGAAACGACAAGCACATGTGTCGACACTATTAAATTAAATTTTCTTTTCTTTGTGAAAAGAATGGCTCTAATTTCTCAAATTCGAATTATCTACTTTACATTCATTTTAAATTTAGAGTGCGCGTGGAAACTTTGAACGTTTTTAATATTTAATTTTGTTTGATTTACGATTTTACTCATGTTCAGATTCAAAGCATTGGCGTTCTACATAGACGGGAAGCATAATATTGAAGTACCTACTCACTGTTCATCCGTTTTAATTTTATTAAAATACTTTTCAGAAATTCATAGGGAAAAATTTATTCACTTAATAATACAGTGTACTCAAATAATAACGCAATGGCTTAATAGCTCGTTTACATCAGGTGTGGAGCTAAAAGCTTTTATAAATAGCAGCCCTCGTATATTTTCCCATTTTCTGAGACTTTATTAATTACAAATACAACAGTAAAATCCGCTTGTCGCTGTCTGTATTAGTTTGAAAGTTATGGGAGCATGATGCTATTAATTAGCTAATTGTGTTTGCGTCAATAATTTTGGTTTTGATTGGTTCATTGATGGCCGATTTCTTTGAGTTGCATAGTCTTCAGTTCGATAAGTTTATTACAAATTCGAACAGAAGATGATTACAATATTAATGATGGAGTTTACAGCAATCGCAAAAGAAGCAGTGAAAAAACTGATATTTTACTTAATTAGTTACCTATCCAAAATTTCCTAAACATCCAAGTCTTGTCTAAAATGTTGATAGGACATTACCCCAATTTTAATCTGTTATAAATACTATTATTTTATTACTAAGATCATTCCAATCATCAGGTCCTGTTTTGTATACGTTATTTTTTAAGTATCCTCATAAAAAGTAATCTAACGTTGGAAGGAAGGAAATGTTAGGGGGATTAGGTGCATCGACATCTTGGTCATTTAGCACCCATCTAA
Organism: Galeruca laticollis; assembly: GCA_963921935.1. Taxonomy (NCBI): domain Eukaryota; kingdom Metazoa; phylum Arthropoda; class Insecta; order Coleoptera; family Chrysomelidae; genus Galeruca; species Galeruca laticollis. The sequence continues at coordinate 202,224,725 of OY998180.1, forward strand.
CGTTGGAAGATCTAAAGATTGCACTGTTCATTCAATTGTACCTATCCTTCCGATCCATCTATCTTAAAAACCTCATTGAGGTAATTACGAACTGCAATACCAAAGTGTGTTGATGCACGATCCTTCTGGAACCAAGTTGGAATTATCACTAGCAACATGTCTGCTGCAGGAACTATTTGATTTTGTAGCAAATATAAATATTTTAAATTGCTTCCAACAAAAAATGGACAACAGTGGTTCCAATGATACTTACCCTATACATTCACTCTTAAAGGTATTTGCTTTATTTATTCCCGCGTCCATTTGGGATTGGTATCACTCCAATATTGTCGCTCCAATTGTAGCGATTAACAGTACCGTTTAGCATAAATGTAGATTAATATTATCACAGAAATGTGGGACCTATCTTGTGCATTTTCGAAAAACATTCAAATCATCTTCTTGTACGAATGAAATATAATATGTTGTTCCCAAATTCTCCAACAGATCTCACAGTAATATCACATTCTAATGCAGTATGTTGAATTAATATTTCATTGTTTATTGTGTGCGGCTTCTTGTTTTTCAGAATATTTTATCTTCGCCAAGTGTTTTTGATCTAAACTTTAAACAAAAAATTTCCAAATACATTGTTCTTATTTTAAAGTTAATCTTTTTGTTCCGCCCTAGTAATCGAGCTTGGTCTAGCGTTGTTTTTCGTACGACAATGAATGTGTCGAGGAAGTCAAGAACATGTGAGGGTTGGGTGAGTAGGGGGTTGGGGCGGTCATGTGGCGACAAGCGCTAACTTGATGCTAATGCGAAAACGATTGAACAACCTTGCCATGAATTCTGTTGTAAGAAAATTACTTTTTCATTTTATCTAGCGGTTTTTGTCGATAAACTGCGCTCTACTTTTACAGATTCAAATCTTCGACGTTCTTGTCTACCGAAACACTTCATTTTGGGAAAATTTGATAATTTTTGGACGTAATTGGAAAAGTGGTTCATTTTCTTTTCAAATCGTTGACATTTTGTTTCTAAGGATTATTTAACAATCAAATAAAATTAATTAATTTTCTGTCGAATAGATAACTCCGAACTGCTGTTGATGCTCAAATTACTTAAAGGACTAAATGGGAAATATTTAGTATAATTAGGTTGAGGTTGACGAGCCCAATCAGTGTTTTTGTCATAGACTTCATTTCACGAAAGTTGAAGCCACCTGAAGTTGGAACATTGACAATCGCTGAAACCAAATTCTGTCTTGTTTATCTACGTCGCTTAGTAATGACCACTGGCGTAGAAAGATGATTTATGCCGATAGCCACTTTATAATTTGACATTTGAGGGTTATGTTTCTGGTTGTTTATTTCTTGAATTTTTTTGATTTTGAATGTTTTGAGACGTTTAGCTAGTTTATAAGTGAGGGTTTTCGAAAAACTTGTTGGTGTAAAAGTAAAAATTATCATAGCCAATGCACTAAAATTTGGAGAACTGCAAAGTATTCGGGATATTATTTATAATTTCTACATCCTGGAGAAAATGACTCCTACTTTAAAATGTAAGCTTGATCAAATTAAATAATAAAGATACTAAAATTAATTACAAGAAACTTCTGTCAGTTTACTTCTAGCACGAGTTTTTAAGCTATTATTACTTTTAATAGTGTTAAGAGAAAAATAGTTTTATATTGAAGAATATTCATTTTTTTCTAGGTATTCTCCACAAAGTCCACATTGTTTTACCTGAGTTTGCTATAAGTAGAAATTCTTTTGTGGCGGCTGCTAACAGGCAATGAGTTTTAGGTAAGTAGTTTTTATTAGTTATTGAAAGTGTTAGGAGTGGAAATTATTTTATAAATGGGGAAAATTGTGAAACGACTGGAACAAATTCCTGACCAGAACAAAAATTAGAATAAAACTACAATAAACATTAAAGATTTTAATGCATAATGAATACGTATTTAATTAAAAACAATGCCTTTACTGTAGATGGCAGCGCACACAAAACAACAGAAATGTGATTATCGAATCGCATTATATTGGCCTTAAAAGAATTAATTTCTTAGAAAAACATATTGAATATAGAACCGAAGGCTGGAATATTGTGTATACTGATGAAACACACATCCACAGCTTGCACGTGCAATTCAAGGGATGGTACAATGATCAGGAAAAGGTTTGAAATCAGCCAGGAAGAAATTTTCTATATGTTCAAGAATTTTATTCTATTTGCGAGCATGTAAAGAAATGCGAATCTGAATGGATTAAAAAAGAACATATTTTTGATGGTGCTGTAGATTCTCTAAGTTTAATGTAAATACAGGATCATCTGACACTACTAGTGTTATCGAATTTCTTAGTGACTTTGAAAGCGATTACCTAATAACAAAGGTCTACAAGAAGATATTAATTCTCATGAAGTTATTATCAATCAATATGTTTTATATTGTAATGTTTTTGTTATTTATTTAAACAATAAACGGATGGGATAAATTTTAAACACACGGTATTGCTACTAACTAATTTATTTAAACACTAACTCACTAACACTAATTTATATGTACTTAAATAGTCACTTAAATTTAATTTATATGCACACTAACTTATTAATTTATAACACTTTTATATTCACTTAATTACTGTTTATTTGTCAAGATCACTTTATCAACTCATAAAAACTAAACCCATCCGCTGATCGGTCCTGTATTTATATCAAAGCTTTCTTTACTAGAACATTCCGGATGGGACAAATGTCTTTCGCGATATTTCTTAAAATGCCTTTCGAGAACATGTTTAAAAAAAGGACGGTCACAATAAATCCCAATAGACCTTCTCAGAATTCGGCGCGCTCGCCATTTTCTTAACTCCGTTAACATAAGGTTACAGGGCCGTACTTAGTATCTGCTTCGGTGTGCGAGTTACCCCCTCCTTAAATGAAAGTTCCTCCTGGAACTCTTGTGTAACCGAGACTGGATGTTTGAATCGGCAACTAGCCCCATTTCTACACTTTCCGATCTTATGGAAATAGCAGGGCACCGTCTTCATCGGATATTGATAACGGGGGTTGTAGCTGCAAATTAATATCTGGACACCGGTACCTTGAAAGATAATCTCTACCATGTTCCTGATGATTCGCCAATTCAACTGGTTACTCGCTATCTTAGGCATAGCCAGTTTCTTCACGTTGGATTGCAACACATGGTCTCGGAGGTTTCGAAGTGCTTCCCACACATCGCGGTAGGTAGATCGATCTTGAAATGCATTTTTAGTTACACGTAGAAGACGTACCGCGAATTATGTTTCAGTTTCAGTGTCTTGCCAGGGGCTGGAATCTGGTCTTCAAGTTTTTCTAATTGCCCGAACTTCTTTCGAAAGACGGTTGCCAACCCTCGTGCGTTCTTGATACGGGCGGGGATGTTGTATGCCAGTGAATAATCTTCTGGGAGAGTGAACAAATCTTGTTGTTGTTTCGAAGTGACTCCATATCTAGCTTTCCCGGTACCTCCATACGCGCCCATAAATTCATCGAAGGTGGGGTCAGACACATCTCGAATAAGGTTTACTCCTTCCTCTATGTCATGGTCTCCTTCGAATGGCGCTAGTCGGTTTCGGTGAACTACTTTTGGTTGTCCGTTGGGGATCTTGCTTATGCGATATAAAACATCATTGATCCTTTTCTTGATCAAGTATGGACCTTCCCAGAATTTTCGTAATTTTGGAGAAAATCCTTTTCTCCTCGCCGGGTTGTGTAACCATACTTTGTCCCCTTCTTTAAAACCGCCCTCTGTGGCCTGCGTGTCGTACCGACTTTTCATTCTGTCGCTGGCAACTTTAAGATTTGTTCGAACTAGTTCATGAATATCGTCCAACCTTCTTCTCAATTGGATCACGTAGTCTTCGCCTGCTATATCTTCTCCAGGCCGACAGCCAAATTCCAGGTCACAAGGAAGCCTCATTTCACGTCCAAACAGGATTTTCGCAGGTGTTTCACCCGTGGACTCATTGACGGCAGATCGATGAGCCAATGCGAATAGGGAGAGATACTGGTTCCAATCTCTCTGATGGCTGGATACTACTTTGGACAGGTATTTTCCAATAGTCCTGTTCATTCTCTCGACCATTCCGTCTGACTGTGGATGTAATGCTGTTGTTCTGGTCTTCTTCATTCCCAGCTTGTCGCAAATCTCCTGGAATAGATGGCTTTCGAAATTTCTTCCCTGGTCACTGTGGACTTCCATGGGCACTCCATATCGGCTGATGAATTCTTTCACCAATACATTCGCGACAGTTGTGGCCTCTTGGTTCGGGATATCGTAAATTTCCACCCACTTTGTAAAATAATCCATTACAACCAGTATGTACTTGCTACCATTTTCTGTCGTCGGAAATGGTCCAGCGATATCTAAAGCAATCCTTTCGAAAGGGCTTCCAACATTGTACTGTTTCATGGGTGCCTTTCTCTTGCGATGTGGTCCATTACTCGTAGCACAAGTCGTACATTTCTCACACCAGTCCTTCACATCGTCGGAGCTGTTCATCCAATAAAACCTTTCACGAACTCGCTGAAGGGTTTTCTTCACTCCCAGATGACCTCCCGATGGACTGTCGTGTAACTTCTTCAGTACCTCAGCTACTCTTGTTCTCGGGATAACTAGCTGTCTCCTCATCTCAGAACCATCATTGTTTTCAAGGACTCTTTTCAACAGCCCTTCATCCAGGACAAGGGAGTCCCACTGAGCCCAATACGCCTTGACTTTCGGTGAAAATCTTGACACTTCTTGCCAGGTAGGTCGCCGGTTTTCTTTCTTCCATTGCCGGATCATCTTCAGGTGAGGATCATTCTCCTGATATTCTCTGATCCTCGTGGGTGACTATTCCTCGTTGACTACAGTAGTTCTTGAAACTGCAGCTTCCCTAGATTCCACCTTGTTGCAGTGGGAGCAGTCTGTTGGGCACGGCCGTCTGGACAGGGAGTCGGCATTTCGGTGACTCACACCAGCTCGATGTTCGATGTTGAAATCGTATTCTTGGAGTCGTTCAATCCATCTAGCGATCTGGCCCTCGGGATTCTTGAACTGCATCAACCACTTAAGTGCTGCATGATCAGTCCGGATTAAAAACTTCCTACCATAGAGATACTGGTAAAAGTGTTCCACGGACTTCACTACTGCCAAAAGTTCTCTTCTTGTGACGCAGTAGTTTCGTTCTGGTTTGGAGAGGACTTTACTGAAATATCCCAGTTCTCTTTCTTGCCCTCCTTGGATCTGTGAGAGCACTCCACCAATTCCTACGTTGCTTGCGTCAGTGTCAAGAATAAAGTCTCCCTCTGGTAATGTATATCCTAATATCGGCGCCGAGGTTAAATGCCTCTTCAAAGTTTCAAAAGCCGTTTGACAGTCTTCGTCCCATTGGAAAGCTCTTGCTTCTTCTGTAAGTCGCGTTAGAGGCTTGGCAATATCCCCAAACTTCCTGATAAATCTTCTGTAATACGTGCAAAGTCCAAGTAAACTACTAATTTGATGTTTGTCGGTTGGTTGCGGTCATTGCTGAATGGAAGCAACTTTCTCTGGATCCACCGCCACTCCTTCATTGCTCACTATATGACCTAGATAGTTGACTCGGTTTTGGAACAGCTGACATTTCTTCGGGTTTAACATGAGCTGGGCAGCTTGGAGTCGTTTGAATACGTCTTCCAAATTTTTCAGATGTTCGTCAAATATCTTCCCCAGTACTACGATGTCGTCCAAATAGACTAGGCATGTCTTCCAAGACAACCCTCTCAAGACATTTTCCATAAGTCTTTCAAACGTCGCAGGCGCATTACAGAGCCCGAATGGCATGACGTTGAATTGCCATAATCCAGATCCGGTGGTAAAAGCAGTCTTCTCTTTGTCTTCTGGGTCCATTTCCACTTGCCAATAGCCAGACTTCAGGTCCAAGGTGGAAAACAGTTTGCTGCCGGCCAAAGTATCTAGCGTATCGTCAATTCGAGGCAGAGGATAGCTGTCCTTCTTCGTCACGTTGTTAAGCTGGCGATAATCCACGCAGAATCTCGTAGTTCCATCCTTTTTCTTGACGAGCACTACTGGAGACATCCATGGACTAGTAGATGGTTCTATTACTTTTTCTTCTGCCATCTCTTGAATTATTTTTTCAGCTTCCTCTCTCTTCGCTCGTGGAAGTCTTCGAGCTGATTGTCTAATTAGCTTAGCATTACCAGTATCGATTTTGTGTTTGACGGCTGATGTTCTGCCAGTCTTTCCTCCTTTTGGTACGAATTAGTCTCGATACTGCAAGAGAAATTCTCTCATTCTCTTTTTTTCAGCTCGATCCAAAGATTGACCAGCTACTGATAACATTTGTTCGAATCTGGCATTAGAATTGTCAGTGGTCGTTGTTTGACGAACTATTGACGACACCGGTACGCAGGATCCAATCTTGGTTTCCTTCTTGATTGTAATTGGGTAATCGTTCACGTTTATCACACGTACTGGGATCTCTTTCGCCGACGTGACCAATCCTTTGCCAACTTCTTCGTCGTGGTTCCTTGGCTCCATCATAACCGGTGTACCTTCCTCCAAGATTCCCTGTAGCCGTGCTACTATCATGGTTTCGCTTCGTGCAGGTAGAACGGTATCTTCCTGTACAGCTGCCAACACCGCGCTGCCTTCATATGGATGCAGGAATACCTCCTCGGAACCCACTTTAATGGTTCTGTTTCTGAAGTCTAATTGGAAACCATGTACATTCATTACGTCCATTCCCAGAATCACGTCTTCTTCAATGTCAGCACGTCTTCTTCAATGTCAGCTACGATTACCGTATGCGTGAACTTTTCTGCGCCAATTCCCAATTGGATTTGTGTTTCCCCGTGAACGTTGGCACTTTCGCCTGTGGCGGTCCGCAGTCGCAGTCTCGTTGGTAGAAGCTTCTTCTTGGGGTTTATTATATCTGGTCGTATAATGGTTCTAGTTGCTCCAGTGTCAACCAGCAGAGCATATTTCTTGCTATTTACTTCGCCATACACATATACACTGTCGTTGCGACATCTGAGAGAAGCTATCAGTATGAGAGGGTCTTTGGATTGATCATGGGTTGGTGCTGCCCCCTCGTAGCCGACCCGTTCTAGTTTTCCTGTGACTGGGGTTCTTGGTTTGCAGGAGTCTTGGGGCGCTTACACGAACTACGTACATGCCCTAGCTCGCCACAATTCCAGCATCTGATCTTTCTTGGCTTCTTGTCCATCATACTTTTTATTAAACTGACGAACTGGTCAAATCTGTCTTCGTCACCTTCTTCATGGATGGTCCTGATTTTGTTATATCCTGAAGCCTTCGTTGCTGCTTCATATTCAAGAGCAGCTGTCAATGCGTCAACTAATGTTTTGGGATGGGCTAAACGAAGCGTCCTCTGCATATCGGGGTCACGTAATAAAGGCCTGGATGCCCAGACATTCCATCATGTTCTCTGGTGCTGACGGATAAGCAAATCGAACGAGTCGGGAAACATCCACTCAATACTCTTGAAGGGCTTCATCGCGTTTCTGCCTTCGGTTTTTCAGTTGGGACGGATACAAATGTTCTAGATGTTCGTGACCGTACCGCATGTCCAACCTCTTCTTCAGCAGCTCGAAATCATCCGTTTCTTCCAGAGGTATCGTCTGAAGTATATCTAAGGCATCTCCCCGAAGCGCGATAGTTAGGTTCGCTGCTTTCTCCTTATCGGACCAATTATTCACTCTAGCGGCTGCTTCGAACTGTTTTACGTAATTGGTCCACGACATCTTTCCATCGAACGTTGGGGCCTTGACTCGGGTAAAACTGCCAATATCATCTGTCTTGGGTTGTGTTTCTGGCTTGCAGATCTCGATCTTCTTCTCTTCTGCTGAAGTGTCCTGTGTTCTTAAATCGGCAATCTTTGTCTCTAACTTCCTAATTTTCTCGTCCATCTGATTTTCCATCGTTGCCATCTTATTCTCCATGTCTGATTTTATTTTCTCGTTCATCGTTGTCATCTTATCCTCAATATCCGATTTTAGAGACGTGATTTTATTCTCGACTTCAGCAGCAATATCATTTTTCAATGATAAGATATCTGCAGAAATATCGGTCTTCATGGTTGAAATCTTCTCGTCCATGGCAGAAATTGACGAGATTATGGTGGAAGCCTCGTCATTGAATAAAAATAATTCTGTATTAAAGCCGTTATTTTCCAGTGCCCCTTTAAGTCTTTCCACTAATTCACTTTTCTTACCGGACGTTTCCAACGCACGATCTTCCAATTCTGCTCTTAATTCTGTGACTTTCAGATCACATAGTCTCTTGGCCATTTTTACGTAGCAATTTATTTAAATTATCCCACTTCTGACACCAATGTAATGTTTTTGTTATTTATTTAAACAATCAACGGGTGGGATACATTTTAAACACTCGGTATTGCTACTTACTAATTTATTTAAACACTAACTCACTAACACTAATTTATATGTACTTAACTAGTCACTTAAATTTAATTTATATGCACACTAACTTATTAATTTATAACACTTTTATATTCACTTAATTACTGTTTATTTGTCAAGATCACTTTATCAACTCATAAAAACTAAACTCATCCGCTGATCGGTCCTGTATTTATATCAAAGCTTTCTTTACTAGAACATTCCGGATGGAACAAATGTCTTTCGCGATATTTCTTAAAATGCCTTTCGAGAACATGTTTAAAAAAAGGACGGTCACAATAAATCCCAATAGACCTTCTCAGAATTCGGCGCGCTCGCCATTTTCTTAACTCCGTTAACATAAGGCTACAGGGCCGTACTTAGTATCTGCTTCGGTGTGCGAGTTCGTAACAATATGTTAGGAATATGAAAGCGTTTACAGCTTGGAGAGGATTACAGAACAGAGATATTGATTATTGTTGCAGGGACAGAAAAAAACTTGCAAATGGGAAAGAATACATTTTATATGAGTGTAATAGGACTGTTTGAAATGCTACATCCCTTTTATTTTAATTGTTTTGTTTTTATGAATGTATAATTTTAGGATTTTTTCTTCGTATAAGAAACGCAACATAAAAATTTGAGGAAGCATCCATATTCGTGGAATGTGTCCATCAAGAATTAAACTTTACATTGAAAACGATAGTATCTACTTATCAGACAACTATAATTTGAATATTACATTTTAACTTGTTGTTATAATTTAGAGGAAATATAATGATACAAATCAAGGAAACACATGTGGGACACAAATATGAAATACGTACCAAAAGATTGAAGGAACAACTGAAAATAGTATAATAAATACTACCAAAACTGCCATCTACGGATGTCAGTAAAATTTTACGCCATGAACACGTCTCAAGTTACTATAGAAAGAATACAATTTTCATTTAATAAACAATTAGAGACCCAATCAAATTTAAGTCACAAAAGTTTTTGAAATCACGTAAAATACCATGTCGTATATTAAATTTATCCACCTTTTTCTATTTTCAATTGATAGTTACAGAGAAACATTCTTCCAAATAATTCTCAATTTATTGACTGAAATTTATTCAGATAAAATTTTTATATATACATAGTTATTTTCCAACTAATTTTAAGCTGATATAAAAAAATCATTTGGCAAGAAAAAAATTTATAAGATTTGGCCCAACTTTTGCTGCCTTATACCAAGTAGAACTATGCCCAGGTAAGATTCTCGAGCACATACTTACAATAAGTAGCATTGCTGTGCCCTGCGGTGCGGTGCATGATAAAGAAATGATGATAAAATAGCTTTGCTTCTTTGAAGTGGCTAAGACTACTACTAAAAAACTAGAACTAGAGATACTTGATTCAATATTTTTTGTACTGTTTAATACAATGTTTGTATCAGACTAATTATTCCCCTTTCATTACATAATTACCAACTATTTGTTTTTTATTTTATTTGTATATGTAGCTTCTGAAACATCTTGAACATTGAAAATATTTTTTTCTAGATTTAAATATCTGCCAACATATGAGCATGTTTTATTATTAATAATAATATCTACCCTATTGCAATATCAAGTTTTTTGTAGGGTATAATGCATATCTAGGATTTGAAATATTGTGAATCGTTTTCAAAATATACTTACTAGGTAACTAAAATATTTTAAAAATTGAAAAAAAACCCTTATTTTGTAATGTTAGTGTACAATTCCGCCACCTGGAATTTCAATGTATAATAGCCGATGAAAGTATTGAATGAGTATTAAGTTTTAATGATTATGATTTTGGAAAGGTACTTACCGATAACAATTGTTGTTCGTCCATTATAACAAGAATTATAACTAAGTATAGAAACTGTAGCTTAGTAGGAACTAACGGAAACGAAGACCACTTTATTCAAGTGCTACTTGCAAAATATGTGCTTCCTGCAAATTAAATATAACACATAACTGAAAACCATCCGCCATTTCATGCTTGTCATTTTTGTTTCCACAGATAACTACTGTATGTTTCGTTCATCAGTTCCTCTTCTGTTTTCTTCTTTTTTATGTTACTGTGATGTTTAATATGAGATATTACTGAGAGTTTTATGAACTAACGTCGTACAGACGTAATAAGTACGATGTTAATAAAAATTATTTCGAAAGATGTAAAAGTAACTGCAACATGTGATCATCTTAGAAAAATGTTAATTTGTAATATTACACTAACGTTCTGTATGTGACATTAGTGAGAAGTATACAAATTAACACCGTATGAATGTTTCCCATAGGAAGTTACTAAAAAGAAGTTCATAGGATGTGTATGTAACTGCGAATTATCTTATTAACGTTTTAAATAAACATCACGAAAAGTCTCTAAAAAGAACATCACAAAAAAGACTTGTTATGTTTCTTGTTTAGTGGGCAATATATAGGAATAATCGATAAGTGGTATTGTCATGGGAGATGTTGAAAGAGTCTGGTATGTTTGCGTGTTGGAGTGGTTTGATGTAAATTTGTCTTCTAAAGCTGAGTACGTGGCTGTATTCAGATTCTGTCATACCAATTTTCAAGAAGGTAATTTTAGATACTGCAGATATCCCCATTTTTCTCAGTTCTTCTTCCAAAAGAGAGTTAGGAATTGTTGGGCAAATGTTAGATATAACCAATCTTTGGGCTGTAGTTATTAATCTTCTTATTTCTACCTGAGTTCCATTAACTTTGATTGTGTTGTGGGTACTAAGAAAATTATCTACAATATTTTTTGAGGAAAGATAGATGCAAATTCGGTTAGGTTAGGTTCTTGAAGCAAACAATACGTTTTTGGGTTGTATGAGGGATCCTATAGCTATTATGTAGTCGTGTATCTTTACTCCATCCATTGCTGAGAGAACTACAGCTTGATCTTTTGTTGGGTATTTGTACGTATTTACTATACTTGAGTAGTTGGTAGTTGTCATGTTTTTATTGGAGAAATTATCTCCTGGTGGATTTGTCTCGTTCATTTTTCACATTATTTGAAATATATATGAATCCGACACTGTTGTTGATTGGATTCAGGTTACTAATTATTGGTGTAACCTTACTATCGGTATTTCAACTTTTTCAGATTAATTGGTAATAAAAAGTCTACTCACAGTAATTTCTTGTTTGTTTTGGTTCACTTTTGAATATACACTAATTAGTTTTTAACTGCTTATTTTATTTAACGTTTCGGAGCGCACAACTGTACAGAACAAAGGTTCGACACCGAATCCAACCAACAATTTAAAAGCTTAACATACTTTGGAACACCATCCTTAAAAATTAAATAATTTTTAGAAACTTTACACATGAATTTTGCTTTAAAACTGATTACAATTTATCCAAACTCATTAAAAATAACAAATATAAATATTCAAAATTAAACAAATCAGGAGTTTATAAATTAAAATGTGGTAATGATAACTGTGATAAAATGTATATCGGTAGAACTTTTAGAAATTTTAAAACCAGAATTTCGGAACACAAACCTAGCTATGACAACAAAAAATTAGATTCTAACTATTCAAATCATTTATTAGAAAGCCCAAATTTTGAAATTTTACATGTAGTCGGTAAATCCTTTAGTTTAAATTTATTAGAGGCTCTTGAGATGAACATAAATAAATATTCAGGTAATCTTCTTAACGACCAAATATATATCAATCACTCTCCTTTATTAAACCTTTTTACCTAGAAGATAGGTTAGGATTGTTTGTAGTGAATGAATTTCCAGGTAATTTCTTTTGATACTTTTGTTAACATTAGTAAATAGAATTCTGTATTTATGCACTGTATATATTAAAACATTTTTATATTATCCCTTCATTCGTTTTGAGAAAGCTACTGTGTTAGTGAAACGCGTCAACCAGTTTAAATTGAACATTAGTTCAAATAAATAAAGTTTTAAACAATTTTTTTATTATTCATTTATTTTTTCATAATACAACAATTAGTTTATTTTCAATAATTTTAATTATTTGCATAAGTATAATAATATTTTTGTTCATACGAAAATTCCGAAGAAGCAAAAGAAGAACAAGAAGAAAGAAGATATGAAAACAGAAAATATCAAGACAGAAGATATTGAATTAGAAGAAACAAATTCAAAATCGAAAAACAACTACATTATTTTTCGATCATAGGTATGGAGGAGCTATAGAACCAGAAATTTCTATAAATAAATAAGAATATTATGTTACTGTAAATAAGATAGGAAATGCAAAGTTAGCATATACTTTAATATATGTAGAGATGTTGTTGAAAATAGCGTAGTTATATATGGTATGGTTAGTCGTTGTTAATTTGATTCATTCTTAGTACCTATTGTCGGTTCATCATTAGCTTTGTTAAATAGTTACTTCGCAAGTATTTTAATTTTAATTATATTGTAAAAATAAAGTTTTTAAAAATAGTTTTCGGTGTTAAGAAGATATAATTTCCGAAGCTTTTTTTCTAGTGAGCCGAAATCACTTTTTGGCGCCCCCCGCCCATTTTTTTATAGAACAAGACATACTTGTATTAAAAATTCTGCATGCTTATTCACCATCTTCGACTTTCTTTTTGTTCAAAGCATAACAAACCAGATAGACAAACAAATAAAACAAACGAAAAACACAGAAAGTTAAAAACCGGTAGGTAGGTAGGTATAGCAGCAAATGCAATGCTATAATCAGTCTAAAAACATCTTATTTAAATTGGTGCCTGTTGCACACGCATTCAATTGCACCATTGCGCCATGTCAGTATCAGGGACTAGGAGATGTTTTGATTATACATATTGAAAACAATTGTTGTAATTTTTCTATTCTTTATTGAAAATAATTTGTTTAAAATGCGTCCCTCTCGATATTGCGCTGAATCAGTCGCTTCACCTAATCACGCTAGGTCCGGCACTGGTCCACTGCTAATAACCCTTAGTGGTTGATGCAGTTTGTTATTAAAATAAAAAATAAATTTATATTTATAACGATTGCCGCCCGATGCGGTTGAGCGTTATCATCTAAAAATCGGAAATTTTGGCCCATAGCACTATGAAAAATTGGCCTAATGTTGTTGACGATATCCTTTTAATAAATTCGTGCGTTCATGTTGTTGTCACATACGAACAAATCAGTATTTCCACCATGACAATTCCCCCCACAATCATTATTGTCCCTCCCCTGAAAGGGTACACTTTTTGTACAGGTCTTAAGTTTATACGTACTCCAGAATTTGTCCAGACACGAAGACGCCGGCTATTAGAATTGCGACCAAATCTGGACTCGTCCGTGAAAAGTGCTGAGCGCCATTTTGTATCTCGATGAATGTGCGCTCTAGCCCACTCTAGTCTTACACATTTATGTGCTTGAGTAAGCGGAACTCTTCTTAAAACCCGTTTCGGCACTAAGTTTACTTCTTTAAGTTATCTACGTATAGTTTCAAGTGAAACCTGGAACCTGTAGCAGCCGCAAGATTACCATTCAACTGTCTACTTGTTGACAGGGGTACTCTCCGTGCAGAAACTGTGATAAAACGGGTTTGAGCAGCTGTGATTTTCTTTGGACGCTGCCTATCTGTAACGTTTCCCGTTTGTTGGAACATTGTTAAAAGTCTTAAAATCACACTTTGAGACGCATGGACAATTTTCTCCAGTCTGCAGCATTCTTCTAAATTTAATTTTAGCCGAACCGGTATAAAAATGTTAAAACAAATGTGTACAGCCAACAAAAGTAACAAGAAGTAGCTAAATTGTTTGGAATGGTATATCAATAATTTGATATTTTTGGTTCTACATTTAGAAGACACTTTTAAGTATGTGTAAGTAAGTTCTAAACGATTCTAAGGAAACTCATTTTCTTGGGAACGTCCTTAACATTAGTGTTAGTTGAAAGATAATGAACATATATCTCGAGTGGTATTAATAACATAATTTCTTTCGAGACTTGAATAGAGGACACATTTACGATAGTGGCGGACAATAAGGTAAAGAGTGTTAATTTTCCAGAGATAGAAAATAGACTAGACGTGCTGAAAGTTTCTAAATGAATGGGCACTTAGAAAGTCGACCGCAAACAGTGGTGCCAATGAGAAATAGATACTCGTATATTAGAGCTTGTTAGCCGGCTTGGGACCAGAAAAGTCCAAAACTAAATGTTTAAGTGGAAACGTAATATACGAGGTGGTCTTTCCAAGAAAGGGGATATTTTTCTAGGAATAAATGGATTCTAGCGAGAACGTATAAATTTTGATTAGTCTAAATTTAAATTTACGTTTTTGAAATTTCCCATTCTAGACAGCTTCAACTTTGCAGTAACAAATAAGTATATCATCGATAGAAAGAAAAAAGGCCAATAGAGTAAAGTGATTGTTGCTATTAATTACCACAAATCAGTTGTCTTTTTATTCAGTTTTCTTAAATAAATACTTTTCGTTCTAATTTGTCTGTCAATTCTTCATGTTCTAGCATGTTTACCCAAGTAATAGTATTTGGTAATTTTTGGAGAAATTTCAGTTTGTTAGCACGATACAGCCTCCGGAGTGAACAAGTACGGAACAGCTAATCTTTAAAACCGTTTATTTTTTGTAGTTTCATTATTTTATATATTTTTCAACTCTTATTACATGTTTACTGAACAGGAAAGAAGCTATGAAGAAGTAGCTAGCTATGTGAAACCAATTTGTCTATCTATCATATTGTCATCATTTAATTATAAATTAACTTTGTATTGTTCATGATCTCGAAGGCTTCGTAGCGCTTCCCACACATCCCGGTAGGTGGATCGATCTGGAAATTCGTTTCTAGTTACCAGGTAGAAGACGTACCGCGAATTATGCTTGAGTCTCAGTATCTTGCCACGTGCTGGCATCTAATCTTCAAGTTTATCTATCTGTACCTGTATCTGTAAAAGTTGGAAGGGTGGGTAGATCCCACAGCACTTAGGCCACAATTGGCCCATTGTGCATCCTTCTGAGGTTCGAAACTTCATTCTAGCTCGTCATCCAGCCTACTTCTCTGAAGTAGGCGATAACGTCGCCTGAATTAAGTTTCCTCATATTGGCGTATGTTAGCCTGTGCTCGCCGAATACATGAAACTAAAGAATGTGCTCGACAGTCTCATCTTCTTGCTCACATCCTCTACAAAGTGGGGTGTCAGAGAGACCCAGTCTGTGGAGGTGTTTTCGTAGGTGGTAGTGACCAGTCAGAATACCCGTGGCTGTTCGTAGGTTCCGCCTGTTCATAGTCACGTATTTTTTGGCTACTTTGCTGTCCGGATATTGTAGCAGTTCCTTGGTAAGCCTGCAGCCTTCTGCGTCGTCCCATCTACCCTTAAAGTTATTAAGGGAGTGTTCCTTTAATAGGTCGGCCGTCGCTGACGCCGATAGACCAATGAAAGTGCCAGGTCCCAAAACCTTTTGGGAGGTTGCCTTCCTGGCTAGCGAGACTGCAATACGGTTTCCTTTCGATTTCTCATGGCCCTTAATCCAGCCTAAAGTGACCGTGTTGTTGTTACAGGTTTCGATTAAGGCCACGTGACATTCTAGTACTAGGCCTGATGTAATACGTGGTCTGTTCGGGGTAGTAGTGTTTGTCTACTGTCCGTAAGGATGTATATATTATTACCTGTGGCTTTCCTTTTGGTAATCTCTTTTGCAGCGGTGCAGATAGCAGTGAGCTCTGCTTGTATTGCAGCCCATTGCCCATTTTATGTTTAGATTCAGGGGTCTGGAGAAAATTCCACATCCTGAGCCCACATTTGATTTAGACCCATCTGTGAAGATGCGGATTGCGTCTTCTTCCTTTGGGTCTTGTTCGTTTTTTTAAAAGATTACCTTGTAGGGCCTGTAGAAGGCATATCGCGGTGGAATCGAGTCCGTATTGGCCTGCAGCAGTGGGACCTCCCTGAGGGCCTCATGCCACAAGTTACGTCTTAGTTTACCGGATCCTACATCAGGTTGTATACCGGTAGAGCGTAGACGTGTCATGGTCATCAAAACAACCTCCTTGATGTGTATGTCAAGGGGAGTGAGACCGAGGATTACCTCCATAGCTCTTGTTGGTGTGGTTGTCATGCCTCCTGTAGTGTTGAGGCATGCTGTTCTTTGGATTTGATCCAGTTTACGGACGACTGTCAGCTGGTTTGCTTTAGCTCTCCAGGCAATCGCGCCATACGTTAGCATAGGTCTGATGATGGCAGTGTAGATCCAGGCAGCAACCCTAGGTGACATTCCTCAGGTGCGGCCGATGGTTCTACGACACAGCTCATAAGAAATATATACTTTTTTAACTCTGTTTTCTAAGTGAGAGTTCCACGTTAACTTACTGTCACAGGTGACCCCTAAATATTTCACCTCTGAAGAGAAATTAAGTTTGGTATCTAGGAGCTTTGGGGCTTGATGTTTTGCAAGCTTCCTTTTTTTTCGTGAAAAGAACCATCTCCGTCTTTTTTGGATTTATTGACAGCGAATGGTCTCTGCACCATTGTTCTATGACATTGAGGGCCTCTTGTATTAAAGAGCAGAGTGTCTCCTCGAATCTTCCTGTTAGCAGAATCACTAAGTCATCTGCGTATGCTATTGTGTAGAAGTTGCTTTCGTTGAGGTGGCTGACCATGTTCCACAGTAGTGGCGAGAGCACCCCTCCCTGTGGACAACCTTTTACAATCAAGCCTCCGATGGTTACATCATCCACACTGATTTATATCGCTCTTTTTGAGAGCATGTTATATATCCAGCCATTTATGGTTTGGGGGATATTTTTGTTGGAAAGTGCATTTGTTATTTTAGGAAAAGTGGTACTATCAAATGCTCCTTCTATGTCTATGAAAACACCCAGGGTGGACTCCTTATTTTCCAACGATCCCTCGATGCGGCCCGCTACGAGATGAAGAGCCGAATCGGTGGATTTCCCTGGAGTGTATGCATGTTGATTTGGATGCAGTAGATTTCGTGTTATCACCACATCTCTTATGTATCGTTCGCACAGCCTCTTCAAAGTCCTAATTGAAAACGATGTGAGGCTAATGGGTCGATATGCTTTTGGGATGGAATGGTCCAGTCTTCCTAGTTTTGGTATGAACACGACTTTGACTTCTCTCCAACCTTTTGGAATATACCTCAGTGCCAGTGAGGATCTGAGGATTCCTACCAGGTGCGGCATTAGGTCATCCAGGCCCCACTGAAGTAGGGCTGGATAAATGCCGTCTGTTCCCAGGGATTTTAAGGGGGAGAAGCCTGAGATGGCCCACCTCAGTCTGTCCGAGTCGACGATCTGTCGTGATATACGCCAGTCGTCGTCCGTCGGGTGATGATTCTCCTCATCCTCCCAGGCTACCGAATTTGTGATTTTCGAGTCCGGGAAGTGAGTTGACATCAATAATTGAAGGCTTTCCTTTAGGTTGGCAGTTTTTGTGCCATCCTCTCTGGTTAGTATACCGATATGACGGTGGGGATCATTTGAGAGGCCTTTTTGGAGTCTAGCTGCTTGGGGGAAATCCTCGATTTCCTCGCAATAGATTCTCCATGCTTCTCTTTGTTTTTGTCTGATGACTTTTTTATACTCCTTGAGGTGAGACTTGCATAAGTTCCAATCCTCATCGAGTCTGGTTCTTTTAGCCTTATTAAAGGATTTCCTCGCCGTCCTCCTGAGCTGGTCAATCTCATGGCACCACCACGGAGTGGAGGATTCATCAAGATCGACCCGCCTGATTGGGCAAGACATCTTATAGGCATTAATTATGGTGTTTTGGATGGTTTTAGAATAAATTTCCAAATCTCCTTTATTGTTGGGCAGCACATCCTCGACTCCTCGCAGATACCCTTTCAAACAGTGGACATATTTTGTCCTATCCGTTTTCCTGGGGTCGCGAGTCATTGTAGAGGTTGTGAGCGCTAGTTTTATTTCGATTTTTATCCAGAGGTAGTCCGACATTGAAATATCGTCAGATACATGCCAGCCGGAGATTATATTCGAAGTGTTTATAGTAGATAGGGTAATATATATTCGCGTTTGACTACGAGAGTTAATAAAAGTTGGTTCAGTACCTCTATTTAGAATACAGAGATTCTTGTCTTTTTATTCAGTTTTCTTAAATAAATACTTTTCGTTCTAATTTGTCTGTCAATTCTTCATGTTCTAGTGTGTTTACCCAAGTAATAGTATTTGGTAATTTTTGGAGAAATTTCAGTTTGTTAACACCATACAGCGTCCGGAGTGAATAAGTACGGAACAGTTAATCTTTAAAACCGTTTATTTTTTGTAGTTTCAATATTTTATATATTTTTCAACTCTTATTACATGTTTACTGAGGAAAGAAGCTATGAAGAAGTTGCTAGCTATGTGAAACCAATTTGTCTATCTTATAATATCATATCATATTGTCATCATTTAATTATAAATTAACTTTGTATTGTTCATGATCCCGAAGGCTTCGTAGCGCTTCTCTCAAATCCCGGTAGATGGATCGATCTGGAAATTCGTTTCTAGTTACCAGGTAGAAGACGTACTGCGAATTGTGTTTGAGTCTCAGTATCTTGCCACGTGCTGGCATCTAATCTTCAAGTTTATCTAATTGTCCAAACTTCTTTCGAGAGACGGTTGCCAATCCTCTTGCGTGTTTGGTACCAGCGGAGATGTTATGTACCAGTGAGTAGCCTTCCGGGAGCCTGAGCAAATCTTGTCTTTGCTCTGTAGTGACTCCGTATCTAGCATTCTCGGTACCTCCGTATGCGCCCATAAATTCTTCGAAGGCTGGGTCAGATTCTTGTTGTAGATGTTCACCCCTTCCTCTTTGTCATGGTCTCCTTCGAATGGCGCTAGTCAGCTTTGGTGAACTACTCTCGGTTTTCCATTGGGGATCTTTCTTACGCGGTAGATGACGTCGCTGACCCTCTTCTTTATTACGAACATACTTTCCCATGATTTCTGTAATTTTGGAGAAAATCCTTTTCTCTTTGTCGGGTTGTGTAACCATACTTTGTCCCCTGCGTTGAAACTACCCTCTGTAGCCTGCGTATCGTACCGTTTTTTCATTCTATCACAGGCAACTTGAAGATTCGTTCGAACCAATTCGTGCACATCGTCTATCCTTCTTCTCAATTGGATCACGTAATTTTCTTCTGCTAGATCTTCGCCAGGCCGACAGCCAAACTCCAGACCACAAGGAAGCCTCATTTCACGTCCTAATAGAATTTTCGCGGGTATTTCACCCGTGGCCGATCGATACGCCAACACAAATAGGAAAAGGTATTGGTCCCAATCTCTCTGGTAGCTGGAAAATTCTTTGGACAGGTATTTTCCAATGGTCCTGTTCATTCTTTCGACCATTCATGACTGTGAATGCAACGCTGTTTTCCCGGTCTTCTTCATTCCCAGCTTCACACAAATTTCCTGGAATACCTTGCTCTCGAAATTTTTTCCTTGATCGCTGTGTACTTCCAAGGGCACCCCATATGGGCTGATAAATTCTTTCACCAGTACATCCGCGAAAGTTGTGGCCTCTTGATTCGGGATCGCGTATGTTTCCACCCACTTTGAGAAATAATCCATTACTCCATACTACTGTATTTGCAACCATTTTCTGTCGTCGGAAATGGTCCAGCGATATCTAAAGCAATCCTTTCGAAAGGGTTTCCAACATTATATTGTTTCATAGGTGCCTTTCTTTTGCTATGCGGTCCATTACTCGTAGCACAAGTCGTACATTTCTTACACCCTGATAAACCTTCTATAATATGTGTAAAGTCCAAGAAAAGCTCCTAATTTGATGTTTGTCGGTTGGTTGCGGCCATTGCTGAACGAAAGCAATTTTCTCTGGATCCACCGCCACTCCTTCATTGCTCACTATATGACCTAGGTAGCTGACTCGGCTTTGGAATAGCTGACATTTCTTCGGGTTTAACATGAGTTGGGCAGCGTTTAGTCGTTTGAATACTTCTTCCAAATTCTTCAGGTGTTCCTCAAATGTTTTCTCCAGCACTACGATGTCGTCCAAATAGACCAGGCATGTCTTCCAAGACAACCCTCTCAAGACGTTTTCCATGAGCCTTTCAAATATCCCAGGCCCATGACAGAGCCCTCGCTTTCCTCTTCTCTACTTGATTTAAGGATTGACCAACAACTGATAACATTTGTTCAAATCTGGCATTGGAATTGTCAGTTGCCGTTGTTTGGGGAACTAGAGACATCAATGGTTCGCCTGGTTCCTGGATCCTGGCTTCTTTCTTGATGGTAATTGGGTAATCGTTCACGTTTATCACACGTACTGGGATCTCATTCGCCGATGTAACTAATCCATTTCCTTGTTTCCTTCATAACCGGTTTACCTTGCTCCATGATTCCCTATAGCCGCGCTACTATCATGGTTTCGTTTCGTGCAGGTAGAACGGTATCTTCCTGTACAGCTGCCAACACCATGATGCCTTCATATGGATGTAGGAATACCTCATCGGAACCCACTTCAATGGTTCTGTTTCTAAAGTCCAACTGGAAACCATTTAGATTCATTACGTCCATTACCAGAATCACGTATTTTCGATGCCAGCTACAATTACCGTATGCATGAACTTTTCTGCGCCAATTCCCAATTCGATTTGTGTCTCTCTGTGAACGTTGGCACTCTCACCTGTGGCGCTCCGCAGTCGCAGTCTCGTTGATAAAAGCTTCTTCTTCGAGTTTTATTATATCTGGTCGTATAATGGTTCTAGCTGCTCCAGTGTCTACCAACAGAGTATAATTCTTAGCATTCGCTTTTCCATCTACATATACACTGTCATTGCGAAATCTGAGAGAAGCTATCAGTATGAGAGGGTCTTTGGAACGGTCATCGGTCGGTGCTACCCTCTCGTAGCCGACCCGTTCTAGTTTTCCTGTGACTGGGGTTCTTGGTTGGCAGGGGTTCTGGGGCGCTTACACGAACTGCGTACATGCCCTAGCTCGCCACAATTCCAGCATCTGATCTTTCTCGGTTTCTTGTCCATCATACTTTTTATCAAACTGACGATCTGCTCAAGTCTGTCCTCGTCACCTTCTTCTTGGACGGTCCTGACTTTGTTATAACTCGAAGCATTCGTTGCTGCTTCATATTCAAGAGCAGCTGTCAATGTATCGACCAATGTTTTGGGATGGGCTAAACGAAGCGTCCTCTGCATATCGGTGTCACGTAAGCCATCAATAAAGGCATGGATGCCCAGACATTCCGTCATGTTCTCTGGTCCTGATGGATAAGCGAATCGAACTAGTCGGGCAATATCCACTTCATACTCTTGAAGGGCTTCGTCACATTTCTGCCTTCGGTTCTTCAGCTGGGATTGGTACAAATGTTCTAGATGTTCGTGGTCATATCACATGTCCAGCCTCTTCTTTAGCTGCTCGTAGTCATCTGTTTTTTCAAGTGGTATCGTTTGAAGTATATTTAAGACATCTCCCCGAAGCGCTAGAATTAAGTTTACAGCTTTTTCCTTATCGGACCAATTATTCACTCTAGCGGCTGCTTCAAACTGTTTTTACATAATTGGTCCACGACATTTTTCCATCGAACGTAAACGGTAAAATTGACTGATTCCAGTTACAAAGTTAAAAAAAAAGGAATTGCATCTCACCTCGATTGTATAAATAATGCATCATGATTAATTATATTATGTACTATGCAGTATGCAGCCAGTAATACATCTTAAAGTATGTTGGGTTTAGTTCGGAATGAATAACTAAATATTTCAGTCGGTAGAGTCAACTTATTAAATTCGGATTTGACAAAGTAAAAGATAGCGTCTTCCTTTTTGTGAGCAACTTTCACTCCTGTAGGTCGTTATGGCTTCCTTTTTAAAGAGGGTACGTATTCTCAATCATCCTCACGAATTTAGCATTGTTATCAGAAATTAATTAATTTTAGGATTTGTAAGAGCCTACTAGACGAATGGTTGAAAGTATTTTTAATTAAATTTAACTTGGAATGCATAAATGTCCGAGTTAGGATTTTCTTGTTAGCCACTGGGCGAAGCCATTTTTTCTATGATGCTTTGGAGGATTTTATAACATTATAACTTCCTATAATTTTTGGGGTTCCTGGTCGAAACCAGTATGATGTTTTTTACATACAACTGAGCTGAACCAAGAACTTAATTTTTCTACAAGATGATTGTTTGGAGGAGAAGAACCACACATTGTCGGATGGTGTCATCGCTTTGTGCTTGTCATCCAGATAAATTTTTGTCCATAATATTGGACGGAAGCCAACTCCTTTTATGCTTGGACCTGCCGGAACAAAGGACGACCATTTCTCCTAAGAAGTGCCTCTTTGTTAAGGAATGCCTTGCCTGGGCAGTTTCGAGCACTCATCGAACATTCATCGCATATAAAACAACTCTCAGTTTTGAGATTTCAATTGACAGTGTCTTTACTACAAGGTGAAATTTAAAAATAATGAACATAAGGTTAGTGTAAATATTTTTCAGTATTTTTGTGCTACATATCCAAATTTTTATCTTTAAATAATTTGTTGGGTTATATTTCATGGCTACTTATAATTATCGACTGGTATTATTTTAATAAGTTTTAGGTTTAACACTTATTAAAGACCATTTTAAAAGTTCTTTTTGTGTGTGTTTTCCTAGGAAATATCCTTAGAAGGTCTTTAAAATTAATAAATTCATTTTGCTGTAAGTGCATCGTTACTACTGGTTATGATCAATTTTTCAACTATAAAACCATACCATTTTGTACATAGCTACATAAGTGTAACATTAAATTTTTGGATACCTTTAACAATTTTCTAGTTGTATTTTAATGCGCTGTTGTCTGCCTCTGCATACAGCAAGATATTTTGATCAATGATGTCTGACAATTAAATTATACATACGTGTAAATCTAAACAAAAGAAAAACAAAAGAAACAACTCAACCATTGATAATAAAATATTCTACCAGTAACATCTTTTTTATTTTCCTAGTATTAAAGGTAAGGTAACGATTTATATTTGATATAAAGTTTAATTCTTTTATGACCATAGCCTGTATTTAAATCTTTTAGCTTACATCGAAACTTATAAACCTGCTTAAAGATTCTAGTTCTTTCGACTTAAATTTTCCCTATTTTTGTAACTTAAATCAAAATCAGGATGGCGCCCTTTTAGCCTTAAGTTCAATTAAAACAACAGTATCCCCCCCAGAATTCATGTTAGCTCTCCGACGGAGAACTGCCTGGTTACAGTTTGCAAAGGGATGTTAATAATCTAGATCCCCTAACAAGAACACATTTTAATCAAAGAAAAACTTGTTGAACTGTAATTTTTTCTATTCGTTTAACAACAAAATCAGTTAAGCGCTATAACTTAGGGTGTGTTTCTGGCTTGCAAGGTTGTGTTTGCTCGATCTTTTTTTCTTCCTCTGGCGTTCCTCGCGTTATTGAATCGGCAATCTTTCCCTCTAACTCCTTGATTTTTTCGTCTATCGTTGTTATCTTATTCTCGATTTTCTCGTCCATCGTTGTCATCTTATTCTCTATATCCGATTTTAGAGACGAAATTTTATTCTTGACGTCAGCAACAATGTCATTTTTCATTAATAAAATATCGGCAGAAATCTTGTACATGCTAGCAGAATTATCAATCTTCATGGTTGAAATCTTCTCGTTCATATTTGTAGAAATCTTGTCCATGTTAGCAGAAATATCGTTCTTAATAGATGAAATCATCTCGTCCATACTAGTAGAAATATTGTTCTTCATAGTTGACATGTTCTCGTCCATAGCAGAAGTGGACGAGATTAACGTGGAAGCCTCGTGATTAAATAAAACTGTTTCTGGATCAAAGCCGTCATTTTCCAGTGCCACTTTAAGCCTTTCTACTAATTCACTTTTCTTACCGGACGTTTCCAACTAGCGCTTTTCCAATTCTGCTCTTAGTTTAGTCACTTTCAGGTCACTTAGTGTCTTGGCGATTTTTACGTAGCTATTTATTTATGTTACCTCACACCTGACACCAATTTAATGTTTTTCTTGTTTATATGAAAGTTTTTTTTTATTACGACGGGTTGGATGCATTTATACACGGTAGGTCTACTCACTTAATTTATTTATTCACTAATTTATATTATGTACACAGTATATTCACTTACACTAATTTATATAAACACTTCACTACTGTTTATTTACTACACTATTTACTTTTTCACTGTTTATCTCACGAGATTACATTATAAACTAATCTCCGTTGATAGATAGCCTCTCTTATATATTAAGTGCCTTTTTTCTGGATCCTTCTAGATTGAGGCTGACAAAAACAATGGACTTTACTGGAAATTTCTAGATCAGAATAGGCACATGAAATAATGGTAAACAGTTCGGAGAAAGGGACTACACACCAATGTGCGATTTCGTAACAATTCTAATAGTAAAGTTCAAGAGAACTTTGTGTGATTTATTACAAAAGAGCCTCAGAATTATTAAGAAATGGTGCTTGTCAGCTAAATATTAACCCAATCACGAACGCAGTAATTCCATTTACCCGGAAAAAAACACTTCCAGCTATGAAACCCCTATGTTTAAGCGGGGAAATTATAGAATGTAAATCTGAAGCTGAATATCTAGGGATAACCATAGACAGTATGAATGAATGAACTCAACAAGGGAAATCCACAAATTGAGAAAAGGAATTTATCTAATTTTGACATATAAAGTGACATTTTTCAAAACTGACTTCCGTTAGCAAACGTCACATTTTTCGTAACCAGTTACATAGTGAAAAATATTATGTAACTGGTGATGAAAAATTAATTTTATCACCAGTTAATAAAAACAAGAGAGAAAAGAAGAAAGTTTAATTTCATATTATAGAAAAAGAATAACAACTAGAACTGAATAGAACTACTAACAATAAGAACAACTAGAACAATTTACTTTTTATTTTATGCATTATAAATATTTGTCTACTTCCGCTACTAAAACCGCACTTTGAACACGGGTTTGACATGCACAAAACGACTCTTTAAACACTAGTGTTTAAAATGCGAAAAGTCACATCTCGTTTATCTTTTGTTCTTTAAACGTCAAATCATGTGTATCTTTTGTATGTTAAATTTCATGCTCCTTGATAATTTTGTTATTCTGCGTCATTTGATTTGTCTGTCAGCTGTCAGTCATCATTCGTCATGTAATGATATAATTCAAATATAATATAATTTTTTCCTTCCCGCGGGCGAAGAAAATGTATAGTAAGCACCTCGTGTTAAAAACGTCTTTAGTCACTCGTTTCGCTTCGCTCCACTCGTGCCTAGTAAAACTTGTGACTAAAGTAACCTTTTTGACACTTTGTACTTAATATACTATTTTCACACAACCTTTGCCATTAAAAATGTTCTCTCATCAGTTTCTGTGATAAACTGGTGGATAAGATATTAGATTTTTTTGCATAGTAGCTCTCTGATTGTCTCATTAGAAATGCGTATAAGCTAGTATATTTTGTTGTATCAATATTCTTCTTCAAGGATAATTCACTTCGTAGCATGGAATAAAGTGTCCAAAGTGTAGAAGCTTTTTGAGTCTTTCTTCCCTCGAAATAAGCTAATAAAACTTTCTCATTAACGTGTTTTATTTTCTTTTCTTCAACTCACTTCTCAAATTTTTCATAAGCCAGATCATACACAGCTTTTGATTTTTGTGGAATCACGGCCGATAATGCATTTTTTGCGGCCTCTTCTATTTCGTTTGGTACATCTGAGTCTGAATCAGCCATTTTTAATCGTAGACTGTTATGCTTACGTAGAATCTTAATTAAATATTTACGAAAATAACTGGGAATTATTAATACTTCAAGCAAATACAATTCGAGTTGAGAGTTCGAACCTAAACTAAGGAAGATTTTATTTTATTTTTGTATTTAAAAATTAATTTAAAAAAATGTTAAATAGCTATTTTCGATTTTAATTTAATAATAATGGTAAAATAATAAAGAAAAGTCTGAAATTAATGTATAAAATAAAAGTATTGTCTTGTGTAATATTGATTGCATAACTAGTAGGAATCAAAAAGTGCTGTTTTCAAATCAGAGCAGTTAATTAAAAATTGTTAAAAAACACATAAAATACATTAAATTTTATTTTTGTCAAAATTAGATAAAATCTTGTATGAAACGTTATGAAATGCTTTATTGATAGGCAAACTAAATTTTCTTCTTATCTAAATTAGTTAAAATCTTGTATGAAACACGTTATGAAATGCTTTTTTGTGTAACTCGTGTCATTTTGCGGAACCTCGTTCGCCCTGCTACGCGGAGCTCGCTCGTCCCGCAAATTTCTCTCGTTACACAAAATGATGCATTTCATAACTGGTTACATAAATAGCTATTGTTTCATTTAAAAATTAACAATTTTGAAGATTAAAATAAAGTTTTACACTACAGGAATTGTATCGTGCTAACAAACCAACATTTTTCCAAAAATGACCAAAAATGTAGAATATCTGGATTTATGAGACTCATTGTACTGGCTCTGATGAGCTGAAAATCAATAGGGTTCATCTTTGAGATGTCTTGAACAATATCCAATCATAAAATTGGTGACTTGTACGTACTCCGGAGGCTGTATCGTGCTAACAAACCTACATTTCTCTAAAAATGATCAAAAATGTAGTATATCTAGATGTATATGTGCAGTTGTACTGTCCCTGTTTAGCTGAAAATCAAGAGGGTTCATCTGTGAGACGCCTTTAACAATATTCAATTCTAAAATTGGTCACTTGCATACACCCCGGAGACTGTATCGTGCTAACTAAGTGAAACTTCTCCAAAAATGTGGCACTTCAGGTACCATACATAGGACCCATTGTACTGGCCCTGGCGAGCTGAAAATATCATCTGTGAGATGCCCTGAACAATATCCAATCATAAAATTGGTGACTTTATGCACTCCGGAGACTGTATTCGGCTAACAAGACATAATTACAAAAGTGGTCGACGACGACGACAAACACACGGGATTTTTTTCTAAAAACCATTTTTCGGGGTTTTCTCATTGAAAAACGTGAAAATAACTCAATAAAGAAAATTGCAACTTTTTTGGGGTAAGCCAATAATTTTCTCGCATCGTAGATAGGGTTTGCGAAAAAGTAAAACTATTGCTGATGTCATCACTCAAAGTACCTAAATTAAAAGAAAAAAATCTGTTTTTAGATTTTTATTTAAATAAACAATGTTATGCGTTACTTTATGGACGCACTGTATAACAAACGTCTTACCATACACTTTCTGATGTAACTGCGACTTTCAGCCCTCTTAATAAGAATAGTACCGAAAAAAGCCCTCGACTTTCAATCTAATACTTTCATCCTTTGATTGAAGTGGTTGACTCTGATTAAACTGCAGTCTTCCACAGTTATATCATAGTATCATCGGGGGTTCATAATACAATTACTTTTAGTAGAACATAAAAGGGTGGTAGGGAAACGAATTTATCAGATTTATTGTGTCAGAAACAATGAAAGTAGATAATTTTACAGTTTATTGCTCTAAAATAGAGAATTATTTTCAATATTAACTGAAAATGTTTGTAGAACCTGCTGTTAATATATCAATTGTAAAAATCTGGTCCTCTACAATTGTCAAATATATTTATGTAGAAGTTACTCCTTAAGTTATATTAGAATTTTAGTAATCAAGTTACTACAACAAATTATCTCTGTATAGATACGAGGCTAGTTATTTATGTATTAACAATAGAAAGAACAAATAAATTAATGTTATTAAATATATTTTTATTGCTGTTGACAATATATTCTCAACACATAAATAATGTCCCCGTATTTACTACTTCTTTATGTTCCACATGTCCCGATCATTATGGGAAATTTTTCATATTTTTTCCTCTCTTATAATAGTAGTAGCAGAACCCGAAGAAGTGACCATACGAGTCGTATTTATTGAAGCCAAGGTTTTTGGTATTAGAGGTTTCACTCAGCAGAGTTAGTAGATTATTGAATCATTGTCTGGAATAAACTTGACTAGATTTTTTTGTGATATGGACTAAGTATAATTCTAATGCAAAAATAAGCTTCATACGAAGATCGAGTCACATTCAGTAGTCAGATGTCAGAGACAAACTTAGTTTGCCAAATAATGCCATTGCTTCTTCAGATTTTTTAAAGGATTATGAAAAATAGTGTCTGCACCTCGTGTATATCTTCTCTTTCCATTTACTCTTGAAGTCGCTGGAATTGGGTTTGCCCCCGTCTCGATCTTTTTCATTTTTCTTACGTTCTTTAATAATTGTCATCTATTTGTGTCTTCCCCCGTACTTCATGGTCATCTTCAATTTGCTAATTCACCTTCGTCATCCTTTTTATAGTAATTATTTGATTCATGCACTATTTTTATTATTCTGTTGCATTTTCCCCTAGTCACAGTTTATTGTTTCAAGAAGCAGCTAGATCAGTCCGCCGATTTTACTGTTCCAACCTTTTCTCTCACTCACATCCCCTCCTGGGAAATTAATTCAAGATGCACAGAAGATTGTCACTTATTACGCACAGTGGTTGGTTGTTTAATAAGTTTTCAAATCATTATTGTATCAGTTGGCTCCATCTCCATACGCATAAGAAATAATTTCAGACTGCTTCTGTAAGCTTTAAACTGTGCCTCAGTATTCATACCAGTTCTATTCTCTCTCTATATTTTTCATAATTATTTCTTGTTTAACCATTTTCCTTATTTCGTCATTGTTTATGCTATCCCATTTTGTGTTCGCTGATCTGCTCCTCAAATATCTCATCTCTATAGCATTTATTTTGCTAATGTGCTTCTCGTCTTCGTTTCTTACCAAATCATTTACTAAAATGCTGTTTAATGTAAATTATGTGGAATTCAAAATGGTTGCTTTCTCTCATAATAAACTAGCCTTTTCCAGGAGGAATCGTATCAGCTCTGATATAAGATACATACACAAATTAGAATCCAACTTACAAGCGAAGTAGGTACAGCTAGAAAGAGTTCATCAGTTAAGCTAAGTCCTAGTTATAATGAAGATAAGCAGATTAAGCTTTTGACAAAGCTATTGAACGAAGTTCATCCTCTAAAAACTGTACATGATAGTCTTACTTAAAACAAAACAATTTCGTAAATCCCAAGGTGATTGAAAAAACTTCAAGTTATTATCAAGGAATCAAGAGACACGGCTTCCCGAATAACTGGATTATGAAATTTGGAATAAAACACTCCAATAAATTGATTATTGGAAAAAATGTTATACAGTAACAATTAAGTTAAAAATATCACTGGCATCAAAATTTCCGAATCCACACTTAAACCAGAGAGAACATCTAATATATAATCAATTCAATATTAGTCGCAGTATATAGCCAGGAAAGTAGTTGTTTTTCTTGGAAAACGGCCAGACTTTATTTTGTATTTGAAATTGTTATTTTCGAAACAAATAGAGGTAATAGTAGGGGCCATCTACAATATGTTAGAAGCACCTCGTACTTTATGAAATTTTATTTTATATTTAACTGCATATACGGCAGAAAACCTGAGCTTTTGATTCGCAATTGGAAATGGAGATGGCGCCGGTTAGCGTCTGCCGGTTCGTGTAGACTGATACTAACCAAATAGCAACGTTGACTGTTGTCTTCAGTTCGGATTAGAGACTCTGAACGAGAAGGTTTGTCGTTGTACTGACGAGACCCGATTAGCCAGGAAATGAATTTTTTCCTTCTAAGAACGGTCAGACTTTGCTTTGTTTTGAAACTGTTATTTTCCAATTCGATAAATCCTTATACCATGTTTTTGGTGTCGAGTAACGAATGCTATCAGTATTTGTTATCTAAATGAAGACTAATTTGTAACATTGACAATGTTTCTCACGAATTCTTTCCACTTTTTTCTATTCTTTGGTATAATATTTGCTTCGTTCCACTTTCTTCCCTTCCTATTACCGCCTTATCCTATTTTGATTGTTCTTCCCATTCGTTTGTTCATTATTATTTTTACTTCCCATTTTTTTGTCTCGTATTTCCATTCGTAATAAATGTCCCAACCATTCCAGTTGTCTTTGTTCTATCCATTTTAATAATGGTTGTAGTTCCAATACTTTACTTTCCTTATTTTATCTTTGTGACTCCAAATACTCTTCTTAGGTACTTCATCTCCATTGCTTGTTATCTTACTTTATTGTCTTTGTTGAGTGAGAGAAATTTCATAAAATATGTTTTAACGATAGAGTTTTTTGGGCTTAGGCTTAAGGAACAATTTTATGCCATAAAATAAATGAGACAGATCTTAAGTTGATAGGTTAATATCAGGTCAATTTGAAGCTACCCCTTTCGTCTACGCCACTACCGATTTATCCATTTCAGGTGGTAGTGATGATGAGGTACCAAAAAACCTATTAAATTCAGTATAATTGTATTAAAAATAAGACAATGTGCTCAATAATTAAAACCTTTTACGAAATCATTTACACTATATTAGGAAGAGGGATTTGTGTACTTTTAATTAATATAACAGTTTGTAAAACGAAGTTTTGACACATTCACTGATTCGCGCATATCATATCAACAAAAATAATCGAGTTACAAGCCGTTCATTATATTAATAGCGTTTTGTGTGTGTAACTAATAACGTGAGGGGCTCTCATATTGAATTAAGACCCTTGTCGATATTAAACAACTTCCCTTCAGAGCGAAGTGCGGTTCTCGCACTTACACTCTTGGAGTCATTAATTCCAATAAGCGTCCTCCCTTTTAGAAACTGTCACTACAAACTTTTTAAACTTCATAGGAGAAATAAATTTCGCCATTTATTCTTGGGATATTTTTTTTGGTTCGCGCCTTTGTGATCCAATTACTATGGCCATTAATCAATTTTTATGTTTCTATGAGAATATTTTTCTAATTAAATTTTTCGCAGAGTGCATTTTCTCAGAATCTATCGACACTGGTCTTTTCAACTTCACAGTAATTTTTTAGTACTTTGGACAGAAAGTTTTTATTTTTATGTTCGGAACTCGGCATAATTGAATTTTTAAATAAACCTAATTAAATAATTCTGTCAATAACTCATAAATGTTGAAAGGATGAATTACTATGAAAATAAGTTCTTTGTAAAATTAGTTTTTCTTTGATTATTTATTAATATCGAGAACATTTTACAGCTTTTCTTACACTTTTTGAATGACTTATATTACGAAATTACGGAATAACCTCGATTTTTAAATAAGTAGTCGCTATAAATAATAACCTATGAAAAGATGAGAGCCCACATTTATTTTTGATAATAATAACGAGGTTGTTTTTCTTATTCAAAAAGTTGATTCAGAAAAAAAACAGAAAAAGGAAGGGGGGTATATCCCTGGGAACCTTGATCTCTTTGTTTTCCAACCTAATCATTAAATAACAATATTCAGATAACATTAGATAATTCGAGAACAAAATAATTTTTTTAGAGTCTCGGTAGCAGAAACAAAAGAAAATGAACGGTTTTACAGGTTAAGAGGGGCCTCACTCACGTTTTAGAAGCCTGAAAACAGTTGGCACCCGTGATTTGCAACAAAATTTAGGTTATTTTGTACACAACAAATCTAAAGAACGCGGGGAAGTTGAGTGTTGAAATTTTAACACAATATAACTTGGACCTTTGTCTTGGGGATCAGGTATTTTGGTTGAGTTTTATATTGTTATAAAAAAGATATAAGCCATTAAGTGATGGTGTGATTTTGACAGTTTTGACAATTTGTGGTCACCAATTTGGACACCAAAACCTGATCCCCAAAAGGAAGCCTAGAGAATTCGATTCTGAAAATATGAAATCTCAAATCATTGTATTTTTACTTTAGTTCAACCGCTCCATAGTCTTAATGCATGGCGCTGTATAGAACAATGACAGAAGACGACGGTCAATTCATAGACAAATAATATTATAACTTTCTCTATGGGTCAAATGCTGTTGTCATATGATTTGTGTTCGTAAAAATATCCCAAATTCATAGTTTAGTGTGTATTGTATTTGTAAGTGATTATAATTAAGTAATTTTCATGCTAAATAAGTAAATTTGTGCTTCGTAAATGCTATTTATATTTACTCCACAAGATTGTGTTTAGTGCTTCCTTCCATGCTTCCTTGCAACAAAATGCACTTTTTGCACCTATTACACATATAACTACTTTTTAATGTTATTCTTATTTATTGTTGGTAAATACATCAAAGTGATTAAATATATTATGTGAGAATGATTTTGAGTTTTTGTTCTTTGGAATAAATATATCATGTTTATACCTGATAATAGTAATTGTGATTCCGCTTTAGTTGAATTTTATTTTTGTGTTTTTCTAGACAAATTTTGTTCTTCATGAGGTCAATTATTTCGCTTATTGTATTTGTTTGTAAATTTAGTTTTGATGCAGAGTGGAGGCATTTTATTTCAAGTAGTGCATCATCACCTACAAGCCCTAAAATATTTTATCAATAAATGTATGTCATTTAATATGCAAAAAGAATTTATAACACATGGTAATTATTTGTTATGTTAAATATATTTACCATCAGGAGAAGCATTTAGAAAACCGTGTTGAACATCTACCCACAATCCTGAATTAACCACCACAACATTTTGTACTTGTTCAAAAATGCTCTTAGCCACTTTTTCCTTAAGAGTTCCATACTCCATTACCTCCGTCATACAATAAGTCTTTTTAAGAACAGTTTTCACAAGAGAATGACAAGGTGTATTTGTTTTTCTCTTAACAACCTGTCCAAAAATTTTATAAGAAATTAGGATGGTTATCCACTTTTTAGCTTGCCTTAGCCTATGCACCATAGGTAATAGTGATTGTTGAATAAAATTAATGAATGAAGTAGGTAACATTATATTTTAAAAATCTTTGACCATAAATATTTTAAAACTTTGTCTAGCCAATAGTCGAAATTTCCTTGCAAATTGTTTGATTATATAAGCATTTCAAAAAATCAAAGAAAATAAGAAACCAAATTATTATTAAAGGATGACTTAGTAATAGTCTTAGTTGTTGATATTAAAAAAAATTGTAAAACAAAGGACGACTAAAAAGTTAATTTTGTCTATTTGTTGCACTTCGGGGGCTGTATCGAGTTATACAGATAGGTTTTCTTTTCTAAAAACCATTTTTTGTGTTGTTCTTGCTGAAAAACGTAAAAACAACTCAAAAAAATCCAAAATTCCAACTTTTTTTTGGGTAAACCTATACTTTTCTCGCATATTAGATGGGTTGGAAGGAAAAGTAATAATATCAATAATGTGTTAACAAAAACAA
The DNA here is from genome assembly GCA_963921935.1 of Galeruca laticollis. Taxonomy (NCBI): domain Eukaryota; kingdom Metazoa; phylum Arthropoda; class Insecta; order Coleoptera; family Chrysomelidae; genus Galeruca; species Galeruca laticollis. Next base: position 202,258,435 of record OY998180.1, read on the forward strand.
AAAAAATATTTACCATTCAGGTGATCACATATATGTGTATCTGTCATGGAAAAAAGAGAATGAACCAACTATTTTTTTGTATAATGAAGGAAAAATGTTTCATTTCCAATCTCCATAACACATATGATCAATCTTTGCATACAAGGTAGAAGCAAACTTGTACATGTTGATTGTATGTTTGATTTTGTACTGTATATATGGATCTCCCCACAATATATACATTTATTATTTGTCATTACAGATCTTTCGCATTAAATTTTTTATTAGTTGTTATAGTTGCTTTGTAAGTTTTTTAAACGTTTGCTATTTTAAATTGAAATTCCTCACTGTACTTTACTTTCCTCTTTCTATTAAATGTAAAGCATTGTATTACAAGTAAATATTTCTTTGTATAATAAATTTGGAAACTCTTTGTTTCTAGATAAAATTGAATATATTTACACATGTAGTTGAAAAAAGAGCCTACATGTCAAATAAAATTTGAAAGCAACCAACAGAAACTATGAAACTGATACAAATATGATTAGATTGAGGCAAAGTTGTGACACGACGTTCTGTGTTTTCAGACTAAGTGGCTTATTTTAAATCATGTAAATTGGCAACTTTTCCGCAGTTTAATTTTCTTAGCATGAAACAAGCAAAAATTAATAATCATGAAAACATTTTATTATGTTAATATAAATAGTACAAATTTTGAAAGGTAGAATGGTTTTAAAGTATGTATATTTTTCTTCCATTCTTAATTTCTAGCAATTCCTACAATGCTGTCCCTTGGTATCCATATTATTAAATAGCACATGTCCTTTCATGCAATATGTAATGCACCTTGTATCAGGTGATAATAATTATATTTTTCAATTATCACTATTATATATTCATCAATATGAATTATGCAATTCTTGTCTTTTGAGAGTGGTTTTAATTTTTCTTCATTCAGATACTTCAAAGGTCACTTCACTTCAATTAAGCATTTTTCGCTTTTCGCTAACAAACCCATATTATCATTAACACAGGGTTTCAAGAGAATGTTGAAAGATGGTTTGATGATACTAGAACAAAAAATCAGTATTATTTATCTCATATGTTTAAATTAATCAAATAATCCAGTAAACATAACCTCAAACATAGCTTTTAAAATTAAAAAATACGGATTGCAGGATAATTTACATTATCATAACTATAATTTTAGATATCGGGTCGATACGATTACGTACTTTTTAACAATTTATTCCTTTCAAAAACATTTATGAAACTCTTAAATAATCAAACTCAAATGGAAATTATGTCAACAAATTTTGTTTGGATTCGTCTATATAATATTCTCTTATCTATGCACAGGTGTGCTGTGGTTTGGATGCAGCATAAAAAACAGAGATAAGGTTTCTGTGCTCACAAGAAGTTGAAATATTTGAAATCAAAACATTCGAACAGAGATGCGTTTCTTTGAACCGTCAAGAGTAGAAAGACAGATAGAGAAAATATGTTAAATAAGTACAAGCCGATTCAGTACTACTATCGACATCTATCGTAAATATTTTGAACCAAATAATTACTAAATCAGTAACTAGTATTGTGTAGGTTTTTAGGTTTATATACCTGTGAGGAGGCCCCTCTTAAAACTAACTTTTCCGCATTTGTGAGACGCCTTGTTTCACAGAGTCAAACTTTTTATATTGTTTGGTTGTGAAATGCGTTAATTATATTTTTAGTTCTCGAAGGACAAGTCACTTGATTTGATGTGACGAGATGTTTTATTTTAGTTCATTTGAGTTTTTTGTTAAATTGTTGGTTGGGTGTGGTTAAGTAAACATTCTGCACTTTTCAATTTTTTATTTACTGATAATTTTAAAATTGTTATTGATTGTTGCGTCAGTGGTTTACTTCACTGATTTTATATTGTTGAATTTAATTTAATTGTATTGAGTACTCTTATATTAATTGATTATTGAAATGCCGGGTATTTGCCGGTAAAGGAGTGATTTTATTATGACGTGCTCGCTTCACTGTCTGGTGTTGAAGAGAGAGATTCGTAGGTTGGAATGTTATTTATAGGTTGGTAGAACATTCAAGAGTTTCGGTAGGAAGAAGACGTGGAATGGTGGTTTTGCGAAAATGTGTATGTGCAGAATCACACCATTTCTTGCGTATAACGGTTATTTTAATACAAAAAAGGAGATAAGGTTTTTATTTATCCTCAACTGTGAAGTTATGAGAAATTTTTTTATAAAAGGTTGCAAAAATTGGTATTTGTATAGAGAATTGAATAATGAATAGATATGAAGAATGATATATTTATTTGTAATATATATATATATATATATATATATATATATATATATATATATATATTAGTAATAATTCGTATTAGCAGCTGTTTATTTCACAATTTAGAAATATTTGTGAGGATGCAGCAATTGGCTTGGAAATTAAACTCCTATTTTAATTTAGTGAAAGCTTTCATTATTATAAATAATAATGAAAACTCTCAAGAAAATATCATAAAAAATTTTCGATCATTCCCATACATAAAAGAACTCACTCCCAAAATTAGTAATGTACTGAAAGAAGAAAAAAACATAGTTCTGGCTAATAAACCTATCAAAACTGTTAACTCATTATTCACAAAATTAAAAGATAGAACACCTATACTTGATCAGACTGGAGTTGTTTATAAAATCAGTTGTCAAGAATGTGATAAAAAATATGTTGGTGAGACCTCAAGAAATTTAAAATCACGAATTACTTCACATAAGAGCGATATTCTTTTAAGACCGAATGCTTGTGCTTTGTCACAGCACGTTGGTGTAACAGGACATTCCATAGATTTCAATAACGTTTCTATTTTAACCAAAGAAAATAATTTGTTCAAAAGATGTTTTTTAGAAATGGTTTATATAAAAAATGAACCAAATAGATTGAACAAGAAAAGTGATTTCCAAAATTTAAACATTATTTACTCTAATATTCTGGACATTGAGACAAAATTAAATAAAAAGAATCACAGATCTAATAATAATTTTTCATCAATATCTTAGTTCAACCTTTTACAATAATTTCTGTTATATTATCCATTTGTCAACTTCATATTGACAATAATTTTTGAAAAGTCTCAAGCATATATCAATATTTTTACACTGTTTTTTCTGAATTTTAATTTATATATTTTACTCGTTTAATGTAAGTACCCATTTTTTGATTTTTCAATTTTAGTTATACATTGTATTTTAGCGTGACTGACGAAGTAATAAAACTATTACGAAAGCTTTCACTAAATTAAAATAGGAGTTTAATTTCCAAGCCAATTGCTGCATCCTCACAAATATTTCTAAATTATATATATATATATATATATATATATATATATATATATATATATGGAATGCGTAATAATTATTATACAGGGGTGAAGATGATGTGAGTAATTTATAATTCGCAGGAAAAATTTAAGATTAATTCTTAAATTCGTACACGCCTTGAACAATATCCTATCATAAAATTGGTCACTTGTATACACTTCGAAGTCTGTATCGTGCTAACAAATCGAAATTTCTCCAAAAACGAGAAAATTGTAATAAGGGATAGTGGGGAAAGTCTCGAATTTCCTCAGGAATTTATGATTTAAACATGAATTGGTATGTGTAAATGAAGGGTAAAATTTTTTGGAACAAAATGCATGTTAGATTGAAACACACAAAGAAATATTAAAAAATACAGAATTTAAAAAAAAATGAGTGGCCGGCATTGCCTAGCTGCGTGGGGGTAATAGCAGCCGGGGGCCGGTGTTACTCAACATTCTGTTTACTGGCAGAAATCACACACATAGAGCTTATTTTTTCTTGTAAGCCCAACCAGAACAGCACACATCTTAGCCAGAGTTCACGGTTCTTTCCAAACTCTCCGCAAATAATGCTGGAGTCATGAAAGTTAGCAAAAACATGTTTTTTACTATTTTTACTTCTTCATTTAATTTTCTGCAGCTTTTTCTAAAATTTCTTTCATTGGAGTAGACATAAAAATTTAGGAGTGTTGCTTTTTCCACCTTTATTTCTTCTTCTGCTATTTGTTCCAGAACATTCAGGAACTGGTAATATTTCTCCAAATGATCTGTCTTGTTTCTAGTTTGCTGTCTGCCTCTGATCTTTGTTCATATTTCAATTCATCTGATCTATTGTCTTCTATTTGTACATTTCTAGGAATCGGCTCATATAAGTTTGAATGTTGTAAATTTTCAACGGGGGCAAAATCTTCTGCATTGAAATCATCTGGATTAATAGGGTATATTCCTGTAACCTCAAAACCTTTGGTAGCTTCCAAAAGCTTTATTTAACAAATCAGCAATGATGTTGGGCGTAACCTTTTCTCCTGGATTATTTCTCATAAATTTATCACATTCGGAATTATGTGCTGCTTTGAAAAGACCGTAAAATGTAACGTTTAGTGGTTGAACTCTGTGCGACGTAAGTGGTGGAATTGTTAACATAATAATTCCTCTTTCTATGCAAAAGTTATAGACATTTAAAGAGCAATAACTAGAGTGATTGATAATAGTACTGGATCTTCTTTTGAAGTTTTAAGACACTGCTGAAAGTGCTTTAACCACTCGATGAACCAATGTTCGATTATCTAACCATTAACTGAGCAGCGACAACTAGCTCCTGAAGGTCCATTCCTCATCAAGTGATCGGCCATCCTTTCTCTGGAATAAATGAGTAGGAGTAGGAGTAGGAGTAGGAGCAGGAAACTGTAAAAATTTGTAAATTTGTAGATAACTAACCAGACACGTACTAAGGATACTCAACATTTCAATCACGAAAACAAATGTGATTTATTTCTTACATTTTATATACAGTTTTGTATTTCAGATTTCTTGTAAAAGTAAAATATTTCAAAAGTTACTAATAACTTAAATCGTAGTAAAGTCCAAACGGTAAATATGTTTTCCTACGACCACATAGGAAAGTGACATATATCGCACTGTCTAGTTCTATGGAAAGTGGCCTTTATTCATACGCGTACGGATAAAAAAGCTGTCAAATTGAATGTTGAAATGCTAGTCTATTTACCCCACAAATTTATGTATATGTCAAATGCGTATTTCCTAAGTTGATTTGTCCATATAATATAATTTATTTTGTCAGAAATAAAGTGTCCGGACGCTTAGCCCGCTCGGCCATTCCATCGCTGTTACGTTGTGTTCTTATCAAAGATACTTATAACGTAAAGAAAATATACACAACAGTTTATTTATTCTTAAAAATACAGTGTGTTTACATCGACATTTCTTGGACTTTCATGTTATTAAAACAAAAAATATCCGTTTTCAATTATTTGGAGCATAGTTTGAAAAATGAATCCCTGAAACGGCTAATTAATACTTTCAATCCGCGTGGTCGTAGGAAAAATAGTGTACATAACTGTGCGAAAGTGATTTTTCACACTCGTGGGATTATCTCACTCGGCTTGCGCCTCGTGAGACAATACTTCTCACTCGTGTGAAAAATGTCACTTTCCGCACTCGTTACGTAATATACTATAACAAAATTCGTACAGTTATGAAATAAAATTTTTCAACAAAGGGTACTACTAATCAGAAAAGATCAAAGTCGATGGTCTATGTCTCGTGAGTAAACTTATTTTCGATTTGAAAGTTGAAGAATTATCAAGTCGTGTTCAAAAAGTTTGAAAAATAATATGGTGTGGTATCACTAACGTAATCGAAGCGTTCTGGTGTAGTATTCGTCATATCATAGTTTTCATTCCTATTATGTTGTCCTAGTTTTAATTTTTTTAATTGTACGGAAAACGGACCAGTTGATTTTGAACAAACTTAAAATTTCATGATGTTTTTATTATTATAATAATTTACAGACAAACTAAACTTTCAAATGTTTTTTAAAAGCAAGTGAACGTTTATTTAAATTAAAACTTAAATTACAAATTTAAAAAATTATTACAAAAAAGCTCAAATTGTTGTCGTGACAAAATTACCTTCAATTAAGCTTACTTTAAGCCTTTATCTCGGATAAAATAATAACATGGAGTCGATGAAGCTTTGAAACATATCTTGTGTTGTTGGATATGTTGCTCGCCAAACGTACTCCATGAAGACGTCTTCATATGATGATATTTGCCGTCACGTCGCCGTAAATCCCGTTTAATACAAGACCACTTATTTTCGATATTTTGAGTATGTGTATTTCTATCATAAGGATTCTGAGAATGATTTACAGTATGATGTTGAAATCCTAAATTTTGTAATTGGAAAGACCCACGCCACATATATGTTTTAATAATTGTCCCGGGAATAACACATCGTCAAATTAGTGCACTAAGTGTTGCTCCATCAATATTTTTAACATATTCGATAAAACACTGCTTTGTTTCACGACGAATTCCTCCTACTACCCATTTTGTTCTAGTAAGTCGGCCTCTGCTGTACTTACTTTTTCCAAAAATACTTTCCACCGTTCTTCCAAGTCCACCAATTGGTGCAGCAGTTTCTTGAATGTAGGCTGTAATTAGTTCCCTGAGGTTTTTCAAACATTTTTCAACAGTTTTCTTATCTAGACTCCTTTCTTTTTTTACTAAGCCTGGCGGATATTTTAGAATCCACATTATCAATACCTGCAAGTACTTGTTTATTGGAACTTTTACATTATCAAAAAATATTCGGTTCTCCAAAGATACTCTTCTTCTACATCCGTTACTAGTACATCTATAAAATATCATTGATGTCCCCTGTTGTGATTGTTGATTTTGCATCGTCCTCCACAATGCGCACACGGTATATTCGTATCTTCAGCAAGTATATTCCAATGAATTAAAAATTGTCTGACACCAACGGCTGATATTTGTTCGCGAAATTTATAAGGACACTTTTCAAAATCTCCATCGCGGTTCGCGGACGATTTAAATTACTTTATTTACTAAACTTAAAATAAACGATGAAGTATGGGAGCAACTAGGTATCAAAAAAGTAACTAACTAAAATATTGAAATAACTAAAGAGATGTTGTTTTGACCGAATTTTAAGTTGAACTGAAATCTGAAATAAGAGTTAGAAATACCCCCGACGTTTACTTGTATAATCCCACCATTATTTGGTTAAGCAGTAATTAGTATTTCAGGGAATTCCCAACTTTGATAACAACAGAAAGAATACTACTTTCTGGTTTTGAAAAAATATATAAAAGGGAGATCATGAGACATATACCATCGACTTTGATCTAAAAATTTTTATTTCAGAATTGTACGAATTGTGTTAACATATTTACTGTTAGGACTTTACTACGATTAAAGTTGTTAGTTACTTTTGAAATATTTCACTTTTACAAGAAATCTGAAATATAAAATGTAAGAAATAAATCACATTTGTTTTCGTGATTAAAATGTTGAGTATTCTTAGTACGTCTTTAGCTAGTTATCTACAAATTTATAAGCTGCGATTTGAGTTGAGTTTATTGGTCATAGGGTTGTTCAGGCAGACGGCCACTCTAGACGGGGATCTAACCAAATATTTTTGCCGTGGAAAGTTTATATTTGTCCATTAGGTTGCTTAGGTTTGAAACAAAATCCAATTTATTCTTTGTTGAAAGCGGTCTCACGATTTACACTGATTGACTTTGGTTTCCTTAGGCTAATTTGTGGGCTGCGTCGTGAAAATCCCTCTAACCAATCACGACCCGCAGATCCTTAATCCGATTTTTCAAATTATTCAAGTTGGCAAAAGTGTGAGCGGTTTGCTGGATTTGTGCCGGCGTAATTCCAAATAAGAGCATGGATATATTAATTATTTGCTCCTATTCTGGAGTAAATACTGGATATCGTCCCAGTCGAGGCTTCGATACTTTGCCGGTTCTACGTCCATCTCGGAGAGTCGCTCTTGGAATGGCAAAACTTCTTGCAACTTCCCGAATAGCGCACCCATTTTCTATGACTGCAAGAGCTGCCTGAAGAGTCTCTGAAGACCAGTTTTTCGTGTATACGCCCGCGGCATCTGAAAACTAATCGAAAATTTTAAACAAAATTATATGGGGTAATAGTGGCACTGCCGATATTGCCCCACACAGCAATGGCCGGAATTTCCCCCAAAACAATATAGTAATTAGCAAGACAACATTTAAAAATACTTAAACGTATGTGCTATTCAATTAAACTCAGAAAACGGCAACAGAATCTATTTCATGTGTATACATATAAACTATTTTTAGAGCTTACCGTTATTAAAATATACATATACCTTGGAACACACACCTTTCTTATAGTAGCACTAAGTTTTTCGTAAAAGTCTCTACACAAATTATACAGTTAACCGTTGCGCTGACTAGACCATACTACGCATTACGTTTGCTTACAAGCTTGATGCGTGGACATAAATTATTTTAACATTTTCATTAAAGTGGAAGAAACTTGATGACCGAAATTATCCCTACGGCAGAAATTACCCCTACGGCAGAAATTACCCCTACGGACGGAATTACCCCTACGGCCGGTATTCCCATACTGTCCCCTACTTCAAGTACCATAGCACCCATTGCACAGGCTTTAGTGAGTTAAAAATTAGTAGAGTTCATCTGTGAGAGACTTTCAACAATATACAATCATAAAGTTGGTCACTTGTATATGTTACCGTAAAAACCCGATTTCAGTTAAAACTCGAATTTCCTAGGAAAATCTAGTTTAACACAGTCAATTCTAGATTTAACTAGTTAAAACTAGAATTGTCTAATAATTTCAGTAAAATCTAAACATTTTAAGAATATCAAATTCAAAACAGTTGTTACTAGTAAAAACTCGTTTTTACTAAATCAGTAAAAACTATTACGTGCTGTCGGTAGTAGCCTCTATTCTGTGATTAGACATAAAAAAGTCGTATGATCTGATTGTAGTTTATAATTTAGCTCAAAAGCTCATGCGTGACGGACGTTGCGACTTGTTTTCTTTCGGTGAAGGATTCATGAAGGGAAATTTTTAAACTAAAGTTATTCTAAGCATTAATAAATGTGTTGTGCGGGTAGTGCCGTTTAGTTACGCCTGATAAATTGGGTACTTTTAAGAAGTAGGTATATTTTAGTACCGGTAATTAAATTGTTTTTACTTTTGATAATTATTATATAGAGCTGTTAAGCGTTGATGGTTTCTGGTTTTAAGCGTGCTGAGTTCCGACTTGGTTTCATCTGGTAAGTCATTTCAAAATAGTAATTTTTGGATTATAGTAAGACAATTTATTCATTTTTAAAAATAATAATTTGTAAAATGCCATTTAGTTGGTTGTTTCTGGTAACGATTTTAAGGAATTTTGATTTGTTAAGCCTGGTAAGTAGTTTTCAAATGGTAATTTTCAAACAATAATGGTAATTTATTTTTTATAGGGTTAATAAATTATACAGTGTGATTTATTTTGTAGTTTCTGGTTAACATTATCAGAATTTACATTTTTTTTGTCTGGTAAGTGATTTTTAAATTGTAATTTTGGGTTCATTTTATAAAATGAGTTATTTTATCATTATTATAACCAACTACAGATATATCTTTTTGATTTGACTATTTCACTAGAGTAAATTGATAATTGACAAAATTTGAAGGTTTTGAACTGGCAATTTTTTTGTCTTGTCGCGGCAATTTTTTGACGTTTAATATATCAAATCTATGTGTATAAAATTCTATCACTCTGTGATAGAATTTAATATAAAACCTTTGTTAGTGGTTTCTAAGGAAAGTAAGTTGTTTATTTATTTATTTAACTGTCTAAAAATTATTAAAACTGTTTCAAAAATTTAAATAAGTATTATTAACATGAATAATAACAAGATTTGGAAATAATTCAATAAATGAAATAGAGAGTACAATTAAGCAAAGTATACCGCGAAATACAATGAAGACAAAAAAGTCTGCGAGGGAACAGTTTAGAATGTTTCTGGACGCACGTAATTATACATTAGAAAAGGATACTTCTGAACAAGTTATAGCAAAAATTCTTGAAGATTATGGTTTTAACATGAAAAAAATAGAGATGGAACTGATTATACTGAAGCTAGTGTGAATACACTTTGGAATACGACTGCTCAAATGGTTCAGGAAAAATGTTTTCTAGAATTTAACATCAAAATTGATCCATTTACAGATATTACCTATAAATTTGCTAGACTGGCCAGGGATACAAAATGTAAAAAGCTTCAGGCTGAACCTGAAACCAGAAAAAGAAGTTCTAACACGTTTACCAAAGAAGAATTAATGGAAATGGTAGAAAGCTATTCTGAAGATAATCCTGATGGGTTACAAAAAAAGTTTTTTTCATTTATGTTCGTTCGAATTAGCATGGCGTGGAAATGAAGCTGCTAATTGTGATATCAATTACTTTAAAAAAGAATATGATAATAAAGGTAATTTTACTGGCAGGGTAGAATATAATCCAATCTTTTCCAAAACGACACAAGGAGGATCAAAAGCTTTATCTGGCAGTAAGTGGCTGGTAAGAAATAATGCTAACAATTTGTGTCCCGTTCGTTTATTTTTAAAAATTATTGAAAAAAGAGAATTCAATCCTTATCTAACAACAACAAGATTATTTTTAACAGTACATCCAAATTGGGAGAAAGGAATATGGTACAAAAATTCACCATTGGGAATTAATACAATTTCAAAGTGGACGAAAATATCGGCAGAATCATTTGGTATAGACACAAAAAATAATAAAAATAACCAATCATTCACATAGAGCTTCTGCAATATCTGCATTAGCAAAAGAAGGAGTTGGTGAACAAGAAGTAATTAAGCTCACAGGACATTCTTCTGCCCATTCTTTGAAACCATATTTACAATTAAATGAAGAACACCATTTCCAACTTATAGAGAACCTTCGAGAAAATAAAAATAAAGAAAAGGAATCCTCAGTTTCTAACTTAAATTCATCACAGGTTATGATGCAAAACAATCCCCAAAATAATGCTACAACGTACAATTATAATAATTGTACTTTTTACATAAATAAGTAATTTTTTTTTCATAATGTTATTATTATTTTGGCTTTGTATAATTGAAGTTTGCAATAAATAAAACGTTTAAACATATGATTTTTTAGTTTTTCTCTCGTGAAATAGTCATGTCGAATACCACTCAATTAAAAATTTTGTAAGGTAAAATTTTTCTCTTGTCGTATTCAAGTTTGTTGCTTTTAGGTAATTTTGCTCATGACATTTAATCCAAAACCACTCGCCTGACGGCTCGTGGTTTTGTTAAAAAATGTCATTCGCTAAATTGCCAAGCAACAAACTTTCATGACAATCGAAAAATTTTGCCGACAAAATTGTTACTCTCGTGGTATTATATATAAAAAATTACGGATATTGCCGGAAATCTGTCTAGAAATGGAGGTTTATGGAAACAGCAATTTTTGGAACGAATTTTGAAAAAAGTTGAAAAAGAATAAAAAGAAAATCACTACACTGTTATGACAGGGGACGTCTATAATAAACTAATGACTGAAGTACCGGAAGCTGAATTGGCTGTGAAGAAACCCCATTACAATATAGTAGACTTTAAAGGTTTAGAGTTGTCGAGATTAGCGAAATGAAAAAACTGGCATCTAGAAGTGAACCAATTAAATACTATTTACCTGCTGAGGATACTTTTGATATCATTGAAGCAGCACATGTTGCCGTTGGTCATGGAGGGCGAGATAGATTAAAAGCTGAAACTTCAAGGAAATATGCAAATATAACTATTGATATGTTAAATATTTTCATATCCATGTGTGAGGTTTGCCAGCGCAAAAAAAGTAAGAAGAAGAGGGGTCTTGTTTCCAAACTCATAATACATTCAGAAATGAATAGTCGCTGCCAAGTAGACCTCATAGATATGCAGTCACAACAAGATAATGGTTTTAAATATATTATGGTGTACCAAGATCATTTGACAAAATTCGTTTTGTTAAGATCATTGCAAAGCAAAAGGGCTGAAGAAGTTGCTTTGCAATTAACAGATATATTTTTGACTTTGGGTGTTCCGTGTATTTTACACTCAGATAATGGCAGAGAGTTCGTTAGTGCAGTGATTAATGAGGTAATGACATACTGGCCTGAAGTAAAGTTGGTTCATGGAAAACCAAGGCATAGCCAAAGCCAAGGGTCTCTGTAGTTCGTGCTAAGCAGGATATAGAGAAAATGTTAGCTGCCTGGATGCAGGATAATGCTACGACACACTGGTCCAAAGGTCTTCCATTTGTCCAGTTTATGAAAAATAGAGGCCTGCATTGTGGTATAAAACAGTCGCCATATCGAGCTATGTTTGGTATTGAACCCAGAGTAGGATTTGCGACATCGTCTTTACCACTGGAAGTTGTTCAAAACATACACGATAAAGAAGATCTTCAAAACATTTTTAATCAGCAGAATAGTGAATATCTGTATGATGTTGAAGAGGAAGGTCCTAGTACAGAATCATCAATTTTATTATCTAAGCAAGAAGCACATGAAGGTTTAAAAAACAGGCTAAAAAAATGAAATTAGTTTCCGACACTCTTCATCCACCTGCGGAAAGGGGTCACAATATAATAGCCCCGATACCGGATGTCGACATGTCAAAGGCAGATCTAAGGATCATCATAGGTGTTGTACTTGAAAAAAATGAAGATTGTTTATACAAAGTTGGCACTAAGTATGGGATACTGGAGAAATTGTACTGCAGGTACATTATTTTTAAAATCAGGAAGATATTTTATACTAATTATTCTTTCCAGGTCAAAATTTGACATTTCAAAGAAACATTCTTAACATTTGAAGAAGTTCCGGAAGCTAATTTGTCCTTGAGAACCGCTGCTAGACATGTTGCTTTAGGAGACGGCCGAGGGTTTGCACGTTGCGTCTGCAAGAAGACTTGCAGCACTAATAGATGCTTTTGTAAAAAGAAGGGAAAACTCTGAAATTCTAAATGTTACGATAGTCAGTCATGTAGGAATAAGTAGGAAACATGTTCCTACTATCTGGGGCTGACTTAAGGAAGTAAAGTATTTTACATGATTTATGAAATTTTTTTATTTTGTTACTGTTTGTTAAGTTTTTTCAATTTTTTTACGTTTGTTTTATTTCCCACCTGTTTGATTACCCAACGCACCCATTTATGTAACTCCATTCCATATATTTTTCATGTACTATTAAAAGTATTATTATCTAACGTATGTATATTTAATTGTTTTTGGTATAGGTAAACCCATAGGATTTCGTTCAAAATAAAATGCTTATAAGTTATTCAGATTTTACTGACAGGTTTAGTAAAAACTAGATGATGTTTAGTTAAAGCTAGAATTAACTTAAAATATTTGTTAATTCTAGTTCTAAGTATTGAGATCTAGAATTGACTGTGAGCCATACTTAAAACTACATTTTCCTAGGAAATTCGGGTTTTAACTGAAATCAGGTTTTTACGGTAACATATACACTCCGGAGGCTGTATGGTCCTAACAGCTCGAAATTTCTTCAAAAATGTGGTACTTCAAGTACCATAGCACCCATTCCTCTGGCTCTAGTGAGCTGAAAATCAATAAAGTTCATCTATGGGACGCCCTGAACAATATCCAATCATAAAATTGATCACTTGTATACACTTCAAAGGCTGTATCGTGCTAACAAACCGAAATTTAGCCTAAAATGACAATCATGTGGTACTTCAAGTACCATAGCATCTGTTGTACTAGTTCTGGTGAGCCGAAAATCAATAGGGTTCATCTGTGAGATGTTCTGAACAATATTCAATCCTAAAATTTATGACTTGTGGCACTTCGGAGGCTGTATCGTGCTTACAAGACATGTTACGAAAAGTGGCTGACGACAACGACGACGACATTCACACAGGATTTTTTTCTAAAAACAGTTTTTTCGTGTTTTAATTTTCCGCCCAACCTATCTAATATGCGAGAAATACTGATTTACCCCAAAAAAAGTTGGAATTTTGAAAAAAATTTGAGTTACTTTTACGTTTTTCATCAAGAACAACACGAAAAAACGGTTTTCAGAAAAAAAATCCTGTGTGTATGTCGTCGTCGGCCACTTTTCGTTACATTTCTTGTTAGCACAATACAGCCTCCGTAGTGCAACAAGTCACCAATTTTATGATTGAGTATTGTTCAGAACATCTCACAGATGAACCCTACTGATTTTCAGCTCACCAGAGCCAGTACAACGGGTGCTATGGTACTTGAAGTACGACATTTTTATCATTCTTTGAGAAATTTCAGATTGTTAGCACCATACAGCCTTCGGAGTATATACAAGTGACCAATTTTATGATTGGATATTATTCAGGGCGTCTCAAAGATAAACTCCATTTATATTCAGCTCACTAAAGCCAGTACAACGAGTGCTATGGTACTTGAAGTACCAAATTTTTGTAATTTTTGCAGAATTTTCATTTTGTTAGCACGATACAGCCTCCAGAGTGTATACAAGTGACCAATTTTATGATTGAATATTTTTCAGGACATCCTATAGATGAATCTTATTGATTTTTAGCTCACCAGAGCTAGTACAACGGGTGCTATGGTACCTGCAGTGCCACATGTTTGGTCCTTTTTGGAGAAATATCGGGTTGTTAGCACGATACATTCTCCGGAGTGTATAAAAGTGAGCAATTTTATAATTGGATATTTTTCCAGGCGTCTTACAGATGTACCCTATTGATTTTCAGCTGACTAGAGCGAGTACAGCAGGTCCTATAAATCCAGATATACTAACTTTTTGGTTATTTTTGGAGAAATTTCGGTTTCTTAGCCCGATACATCCCCCGAAGTGTATACAAGTGATAATTTTATGACAGAATATTACTAAGGGCATCGCGCAGATGCGGAAAAGTTAATTTTAATCTTTAAAACCGTTTATTTTTTGCTGAAAAACGAAAAAAAAATTTTAATTGAAACTTTTTTTGGGGTTAACCAATACTTTTCTCACATACTAGATAGGGTTTGGCGGAAAAGTGAAAGTCAGTAACTTCATATTTTCACCTAAATTTTTATAAATTACACACGTGCCAAGCCGGGCCGCGTAGCTTATTGTATAGTTACAGTGAATCTACAAACAGTCAACACAACATATTTCGCTGCTAAACCACACTCCAATAAAAGCTAGAGTTATCTCATCCGATATTACTCATAGACTTTGACGGACTGAAGTATATTGACGTTAATTCCTCCAGCCATATTGATTTCTATGAATTTTTTCAACCAAGTATGTGAATAATTTTTAAAGGACATCTATAAAATGATCAAAAAACTAGATGAATTCGTGTTATTGATATCGAACGGTTTTTTTAATACGCATAACCCTCCGCATTTTTATGTCGGAATCCAAGGAACAGATGGATGTTAATATTTTGAGATTTAATCTAAATACATATGTGGTCTAGAAATAGATGGATTCCAGTATATTGGGGAGGATTTACGACAGAAGCAGCCGCGTTGTACCTACCTGAACGAACACTCCCCACGTTGAATGTCTCTATATTGAACCACTTTAGCAAATTTATTATTATCAGAAATCATGGAAAGATTTTATTTTTCCAGAAATTTATGTCATATTTTCATTTTATTACTGGTGTTGTAAGGGCGGTAGAAAACGCCTATAAAAGGGACCAAATGCTAATTTTAGTATTATTAGTATTATTTCAGTTTTTATTAGCTAGAATGTTTGTTACTGACACTTATTAGCAACCAAGAAATATTCCGTGACGTGACACTGTTGGAAAGTTTCTGGTTTTCCAAGTTATTAGCTCGTTATGTTTCATGACAATTAAAATTGCCCTATTTCGGCCTCTCCTGTTATAATATCTACACTAAGAAAAATTCAACCCCAGCTATCATCTCAACATCTCAAACTATTCTTGTACCAAATTGTGTACAGAAAATTGGTTCATTCCACTTTCGTACCTTCCTACTCAGTATTCGTGTTATTACCTTGTCCCAATGCTACTTTGGTTTTCCCTTTCGTTTATTATTTTTGCTTCCCATATTTTTCTTGTTTGTCTCGTGTTTTCCATTTGTAATAAATGTTCTGTCTTTGTTCTATTTATTTAATTCTTCAGATACTCTTCATTACTTGTATCTTACTTTGTTGTATTTTACTAAATATCCAAGATTCACAGTCAAATGTCAATATTGGTCTGTATATTATTTTAAAGACTTTCTACTTCATCTCGCGGGTAATTTCTTTTTTATTAATAAAGGTGTTACTCATGAAGTAAAAGAGTTTCATCGTTTTCTCTATTCTTTACTTTATTTCAGCTTCTTGTGCTCCTGTCTCGTCGATTATTACTCCTACAAAGAGTGTCTGTGTGCCCCAAACAATGCCATTAACACTTTAACTGCCAGGCGAATTAGATTAATTTCCTCCTAGGCCAATTTTTTTCTCTAAATCGGACCAAACAGGTATCCATATGTAAACTCTAGTATAAATTTTCGTTTTTTACACACATCTGTGAATATTTTACGTATTTTGTTTGTGTGACAAAATGACTTACGCGGCGTAGAATGCAACAAAAATTGGCCCGGGCTGTGTGCTTCATTTCGACGCATACATTGTATTTGACTTTGCATTGACCGTTTGCGTCGTGCGCATGCTTACGAGCGAATTTCAACAACTGTTTTGGTGACTGGCATGTCTCAACGTGTATGCAGTCTGCATTTCGCTAGTTAATAGTGTGAACTATTGTGAGTTTGTGCGTTTTGAGGTTATCGTAACGTAAAATGTCTGTTTTAATTTTTCTTCATTCAGATACTTGAAAGGTCACTTCACTTCAATTAAACTTTTTTCGCTAACAAATCCATATTATCATTAAAACAGGGTTTCAAGAGAATGTTGAAAGATGTTTTGATGATACTAGAACAAACAATCAGTATTATTTATCTCATATTTTCACATTAATCAAAGTATCCAGCAAACATAACCTCAAACATAGCTTTTAAAATAAAAAATACGGATTGCAGGATAATTTACATGATCATAACTATAATTTTTGATATCGGATATATACGATTACATACTTTTTAACAATTTATTCCTTTCAAAAACACTTATGAAATACTTAAATATTCAAAAATCTACACTCAAATGGAAATACTTATTTCATCAAGTTTTGTTTCAATACAACCAGTGTGGGTGATTTGTGGATACAACCTAAAAAACAGAGATAAAGATTCTGTGCTCACAAAAAGTTGAAATATTTGAAAGCAAAACAACATCTGGTCCAGAGATGCGTCTCTTTGAACCGTCAAGAGTGGAAAGACAGAGAGAGATAATATGTTAAAATAAGTACTACTGTCGACATCTATCGTAAATATTTTGAACCAAATAATTACTAGATAAGTAACTAGTATCGTGTAGGTTTTTAGGTTTATATACCTGCGAGAAGGCCCCTCTTAAAGGTTGCAAGATTAAACATTCGTGAGTAACTTCATTTAAGAATTTATCGTATTTTCTTGATTGTTTTAATTTCATACAAAATATTTAGATTCTAATTGATTTAAAACTATTTTTGATTGTTACTGTTAATTACATTTATTTTGAGGGAGCCGGTATGCGGTATGCTGAAATTTATATTTCAAGATTTCAAAATTTATACTTTTAACAAAGTTGCTTGTACGGTATCCGCCAAAATAAACAGTACCGAAACAGAGAGTGCTGTGGAGTTGTTTATGTAATATGGATTTGTCATATTTGACTTAATTGTCATTAGTTGATATATTAATAGTATGCTGCAGTTAAATTTGATTTAAAAATGGTTCTAACAACGGAAGAAAAAGTTTTTTTGGTAGAGCATTATTTTCGTTCATACGGAAAAGGTCGTAATGATGGTCCAAGCTTAGAACAGGTGTCAATAAAATATCAACAAAAATTTAATAAAGCAGCTCCTAGTAAAAGTGTGATGTTAGCTGTTGTTGAAAAATTTCGTCGCACTGGTAGTGTATTGTGTCAACGTAAAGGTTCTTCAGGTCGTCGAAAAACAGTATGCACTAACGAAAATGAAGGACGTGTTTTTAACCAAGTTGTGCAATCACCTCAAAGAAGTCTTGTAAGAACTGCATGTAAACTCAACATTAGTGAAACGTCTTTACGTCGCATGTTCAAATCAATTGGTGGTTATCCATACCGTATTCAAGTTGGACAACGACTAAATGCTGCGGACAAACGTGCAAGAAAAATTTACTGTGGTCGCATGTTGAGTTTAATTTACGAAGATCCCGAATTTTTGAAAAACATATGGTTTTCAGACGAGAGTCACGTTCATCTTAGCGGCTATATTAATCGACAAACAACCAGATTCCTCGGATTTGAACGTCCTGATGTCATTGTAGAGAAACCACTCCACAGTCTTCGAGTTACCGTTTGGTGCGCGGTATCTGGTCATGGAATGATTGGTCCTTATTTCGTTGAAGATGATAATCAGAATCCACTTACTGTCAACCAAGAGCGTTATAGAGAGAAAATTATTATACCTTTTGTGAGAGATCTAAATAACTTTTGCCGTGCACGAAATCTACAGTTTCGCACACAATGGTTCCAACAAGATGGTGCAACGAGCCATACAGCTGTGCGCACCTTAGACTTACTCCGTCAGCATTTCGATAATAGAATAATTTCTCGGGGAACAGACTTCGAATATCCTTCTCATTCACCCGATCTGACGCCACCTGACGCATACATTTGGGGCATAATGAAGGACAAAATATTTCACTCGGAAAATCCGCCGGCGAATATTGCCGAACTACGGGAAAGAATACAAAATATTTTTCGGCAGTTACATCAACCACTTTTTATAAATATGTTTATTGACTTACAAAATCGATATGAAGCTTGTTTGCGTCGAAATGGTGGAAACATTTTGAACACTTACATTACAGAAATTAAAAATTAATTTTTATTTTTATTTTCGGTACTGTTTATACGTTAAAGTATAACGAATTTTCAAAAGTACACTTTTTATCCAAAGTGTTAATATTTGGTGTGAAATGCCGAATAGAAGTTGGCCACAGGTGTAACAATAAGATCTGATTTCAGAATATCTAAAGAGGCTTGCCATTTCCATATACCCCTGTGGCCATGCCGATATATCTATCTTTCAGGATAAACAATTGAATCCCAAATGCGACTGACCAATACCATGTGCACTTCGAGATCCCGAAAATTGAATTCAAAAACTTGAATAGAATCTATAATGCGACCTTTTCCAAATAAATATCTCCGCCAGAAGTTGAAGCTGAAATCCATGGATCTGCTCATATGATTAGTTTTAGTCAGGGAGTTTAGGAAATGACGTATAAATCCTATTTTACTATTAACATAAAGCCACTTTAAATTGATAAAATTGTTTATATAGGAATATATCATATCATACTGGTCCAATTGTTATGTTTGACGTTTAGTTAATATAATTTGATTAAATATAAGCTAATCACAAAATTTGTACACTCCGCCTATGTCAAGTCAAGTTACAATAAAAGCAATGGTTTAATCAAATAACATACTCAGTGCACACCGAATGCAATGAATTCTGTATATATCTCTGATGTCTCTTTTCAAGTTAATTAAATGTTCCATAATGCGACACAAAATAACCTCTGCCACTGCAGTCTTATTCTCGAAACAAGAATAAGCATGTCTGTTTCGTAGCTAAAATTTACCGGAACCTTTCGAAAAGTAGTCAGAATAAACTATCAACTGTTATAGTCTTCCGAAAAATTAGGAGATGCCATTTACTTTTTATTACTCTATATATTTTCTTAAATACACTTACCTAAATTTGAGTAATCTAGATAATTTCCAAATTGAAATAATATGATATTTGATTATAACAATTAATAACATAACCAGGAAAGCAGCTAAAATATCAGGATACTTACGGTACAAGATATGGAAAACACATATATGAGCACAGAAAGTAAGACGCGTAGGTATTTATAAAAACTGCATCAGCAGAAACAAAAAAAACAAAGAGAAAAATGAGACCAACAGAAAATATTACGAACAATAAAGAGACTACTCTTCAAGACAAAATAGGAAAAACCGACATTTTAAGAGAATTAGGAGTATTGAATACTATCAGATGAGTAAAAACAAAACGCCATCAATGGAGAGTCCAGTCTCTTCAGTCACGAGCTACAAGACTGTTTTACGTAAACAAAATAGAATAAAATGTTTCAAATATTATAAATTACAATAAATTTTAACATATTGCCTTTAATGTCGATAAATATTATGAAATATCCAAGTATATTAACTTTTAAGTAATTAAAAATGAAAACATACCAAATCATTCTTACATTGGTTGGTGTGAATATGGATTGTGTTTGTTGAAGTAAAGTGTCAACAATCAAAATTGCTAAAAGTATTGTTATTGTTACAAGGGTGAGTAGAAATAGTAGTTTTTTTAAATTTATTGAGGATTTGAATTCCAATAAAGTAATCACCAGGTATAATTCGTCATAGTTGTATTGCAAAAAATTGAAATATTAAATATTTTTGGTCACTTCGCAATTTGGGGTTTAAGAACAAAACATTTTTCAAATTTCTATCTGACATTAATCAAAGGAACAGTTGTTCAAAATTTAAGAACTTCCTTACCTATACATCCAAACATCAAAGGTTCTGTGAAGATCATTTTGATGATGATGCATTTACAACTAGGTACATTATACAAAAGACTTAAATTTGCTTTATCTTTTCAACGCTTACATCACATCATACACTACCAAAAGTAGATGAACATAGTAATAATACCCAAGCTTTTTAAAGTACAGTATTGCCTGTAAAAAGAAAGCTTATGTTTTCGTAACAATAATGATAGTCAATAACTACAATACAAATTGTGAAGCAGATAACTGCAGTTTACTAGATAACCTAAATTCTTTTTAAATTTTCATAATAAACTAGGCGCTTCGTACAACGCGATGCCAACTGTTTATACAGGAACGAACACTATCTTAATATATTACTTTCTGTATGGGAGAGACCATGCAGAAGTAATGGATGAGGATTGATAAGTGGATTACGAATGAAAAACCTGAGAAAAAACGTCCAGCCTTCAAAACGCTCGTACGACACCTGCGCATCAGCGTTTCAAAAGGGCAAATTACGGAATTGACCGAACCTCATCCTTTTACAAGAAGAAGTAGAGGAATAATATATCCAATGTTCTTCTTCTTACAATGCCATATCCGTTATCGGATATTGGCGACCTCTCAATGTTAGAGCTTAGATTTATGCAGATCTTGTCTATAAACTATCTTACAAATTACGTAATTCCGTATTCTTAAAGCGGCTACGCACACGCCTGCCGCAGGGGCGATCTAGGGTGCAGGGTGGTTGGGGCAATCTAGGAGGCGTCTCTATACACGTACCTGCCGCCGCCGCCTGCCGTTCAGTGCGACAGTTGACGTGCTGAGAGCAGATTACACTTGAGTCGTGAAGATGGTGCCAACACTTTCGAAAAATCAAAAGATCGGCATTGCCTTGGCTGCGTCCGTAGAGCTACCGCAGAAAAAAAGAAAAAGGAAGTACTGGGTGAAGAATTGGTTGAAGAAACGGAAAGAATTGTGTCACATGAACGTTATACGAGAATTGGAAGTTGATGATCTCAAAAACTTTCTACGAATGCACGTAGAATGTTTTGAAGACATCCTTGGCATGGTGACACCATTCATAGAAAAGAAAGATACATTAATGCGGAAGGCTATTAGTGCTAGAGAACGGCTAACTGCTACGCTACGGTTTTTGGTTAGCGGACAAAGCTACGAGGATTTGAAATTTACTACTATCATATCACCACAATTAATGTCCACAATGATTCCTGAGACATGTCGGGCTATTTACAAATGTTTCAAACACTACATAAAGGTAAGTGAATACTTACTTGAGTACTATAAATTGGGCGGTGGTAGCGAAAAAAAAAATCTTAACATACACATGTCATTTATTGCAGGTATAGGTACATAATAACATAGAAACATTTCAAACATATTCTTGTTTCTAATACTTATTATCTAACTATTAATTTCTTCTTTTTTTGACAGAAAACTTTAATATTAATAGTACACTCTACTTGTCCTGTAAATTTATTTGTTATTTGTCAACAATAGGAAATGGTTCAATTCAGAAATGTTACCTTCTACCATATGATTAGTGTTACGTAGGTTATTTGGCTGATCAATGGAATTTTTTGAATTTCTGTCATCATATTGGGATTCAGGAGATTGGATTTCTTGTTGAGGGGATGGTATAGAAGTAAAGGATTGGGCTTGATACTGAGGGGACGGTATGGGCACTGAGGATTGGGCTTGATACTGAGGGGACGGTATGGGCACAGGAGATTGGGCTTGATATTGAGGGGATGCTATGCGCACAGGGGATTGGGTTTGATATTGAGGGGATGTTATGTGCACAGGGGATTGAGTTTGATATTGAGGGGATGTTATGCGCACAAGGGATTGGGTTTGATATTGAGGGGATGTTATGTGCACAGGGGATTGAGTTTGATATTGAGGGGATGTTATGCGCACAGGGGATTGGGTTTGATATTGAGGCGATTGGATAGAAAAAGAGGACTGGGCTTGATATTGAGGGGATTGTATTGGCATAAAAGATTGATATTGATAACGTTGCAACCTGTCTGGAAAGGAAGATTCATTGTATCTGGTATGGGATTGAGCGACCGGATTTCTCAAAACAATTGACGATTCTTCTGTTAGTTTTCCTAGTTGCCCATAATAAATGGCGTCTGATATAAGTTTTTGAACAATAATGTTTTGCTGCTTACTCAAATCCTTCAATTGAAGGCCAATGCTCTTTCCTATGACTTCCCAGTCGTCTGTAGTTATGAGAAGTTGTTGAGCAGTATCAAGTAATTTCTCTTGCTTTTTTTGAATGCTTATTCATTGTTTTCTGGACGGTGTAGATTCTTCTTCTGTTTTATCTGGCCTACTTGAACGTTTTTGGTTGATTGATTGACTGCTGGATGGTTGGTTTGGCTCCAAGTTCTGAATAATATTTGCAGATTGATCGGTTGTTTGACTATCAGATGGTTCACTTGATTGGGATTTCTGTGAATCCTGTAATGAAAATTTCACATTATTTTTTTTTCAGATGCCTTCGTCAGAAGCTGAATGGAAAAAAAGCAAAAATGTTTGAAGACAAATGGAACTTCAATCACTGTGTTGGGTCAATGGACGGAAAGCACGTGGCTATAGAAAAGCCACCTGGCAGTGGGTCGTGTTTTTATAATTATAAAGATTTTTCCAGTGTAGTACTTTTTGCTATCGTTGATGCGAATTACGAATTTATGTATGTCCACACGGGCACCAACGGAAGCGTCTCTGATGGTGGTGTAATAAAGTATACCGAATTTTATGAAAAACTAATGACAGATCAGTTGAACCTACCGCCAGAGTCTACGTTACCACATACAAATATTAAAGTGCCATATGTATTTGTAGGTGACAGTGCATTTGCTATCAACAGGCATGTAATGAAGCCATCCTCATTCAAAAACATAATTGACGAAAAAAGGATATTTAATTATCGGTTGTCTAGAGCACGAAGGGTAGTTGAAAATACATTTGGGATACTGGCATCACGTTTTCGGATTTTCCGCCCAAAAATAAGTGTTGATCTCGACAACGTCGATGCTATTGTGCTAGCATGCTGTGCGTTACATAATTATTTGAGAACGAAATCAAATACCTATATGACAGATTCATGTGTAGACGTTGAAAATACGAATGACCTGTCTTTTCGGCCAGGTGATTGGCGAACACAAAACTTTGAACTGGTGTCACTTGTGCAAAGAAATGACAAACAGCGCAACGATGAAGGCAACGAAGTTCGAAATAAATGTATGGCTTATTTCAACCGACAAGGTAGTGTCCCTTTCCAAGCAGATATCTTACAAGTGATATCATAATCATTATGTGTAATATAGTTATGAATTGGGAATATACATTGTTTTATATTAATACACATTTTACTTTTCCACCCAACCTTTCTATATGCGAGAAAAGTATTGGTTTACCCAAAAAAAAGTTGGAATTTTGAACATTTTTTTGAGTTATTTTTACGGTTTCCATCAACAACAACACGAAAAAACGGTTTTTAGTAAAAAAAACCTGTGTGTATGTCGTCGTCGTCGTCGTCGTTGTCGTCGGCCACTTTTCCTTACATGCCTTGTTAGCACGATACAGCCTCCGGAGTGTAATGAGTCAGCAATTTTATGATTGAATATTGTTAAGGACATGTCACAGATGAACCCTATTGATTTTCAGTTCACCAGAGCCAGTACAACGGGTGCTATGGTACTTGAAGTACGACATTTTGTCATTTTTTGAGAAATTTCAGTTTGTTAGCACGATACAGCTTCCGGAGTTCAACAAGTCACCAGTTTTGTGATTGAATATTATTCAGCATATCAGACTGATGAACCCTATTGATTTTCAGCTAATCAGAGCCAATACAACAGGTGCTACAGTACTTTAAGTACGATATTGGAACGAAGTTCCTTATCGCGCGTTGTGAAAGGAGGCTAGACGGAAAAAATTCTTACGAAAAGTTGTCACGACACTTTTTGAAGCTATTGTAAGCTGTGCGGCGTGCGCATGTTTCTCCAACCAAGTCATACGATTTATAATCTCCACATTTTGTGTATTTAGCAAGTGTACGCGTCATAATTTTAATAAATTCAAAAACAAATCATATTTTAGTATTACTTAGTATAGTTTTTTGTCTTTATTATGTTAATTAATTGTTGAGATTCTCTACAACAAAAATTGAAATAATATACTTCAGTTGTCTGCTGTATAATGAATAATACTTTTGAAATCTCTTAAACATATTTCTCGGTAGTATAGTGGTCAGTATCCCCGCCTGTCACGCTGGAGACCGGGGTTCGATTCCCCGCCGGGGAGGAATTTTTATTTTCTGAAAAATTCTTTTTTTTGCTTTTTAACAATAATCCAGCAGAATCAACAACAAAATATAATACTACCATTGATGCAGTTTTTTCAAGACATTTAAATAAAATAGAATCCCAAACATATGTTTCCTACTTCAGTTACCACAAGCCAATTATTACGAAAATTGAGCCTACTGATTAAGTTTATATAACATTATATTTGTTAATAATAAAAAAAATATTATTATAACTTAAAAAAAATAAAATTTTATTACAATTCCTTCACTAATTAATCGAAAGGAACTTCGTCCCTTGACACCTCTCAACTTTTTTTTGTTATGTTAGGAGAAGTTTCAGTTTGTTAGCACGATACAGCCTCCGGAGTATATACAAGTGACCAATTTTATGATTGGATATTATTCAGAGCGTCTCAAAGATGAACCCTATTGATATTCAGCTCACTAAAGCTAGTACAACGGGTACTATGGTACTTGAAGTCCCAAATTTTTGTCATTTTTGGAGATTTTTCAGTTTGTTAGCACGATACAGCCTCCGGAGTATATACAAGTGACCAATTTTATGATTGGATATTATTCAGAGCGTCTCAAAGATGAACCCTATTGATATTCAGCTCACTAAAGCTAGTACAACGGGTACTATGGTACTTGAAGTCCCAAATTTTTGTCATTTTTGGAGAATTTTCAGTTTGTTAGCACGATACAGCCTCCAAAGAGTATACGATTGATCAATTTTATGATTGAATATTGTTCAGGGTATCTCACAGATGTACGCTATTGATTTTCAGTTGACTAGAGCCAGTACAGCGGGTCCTATAAATCCAGATATACTAACTTTTTGGTTATTTTTGGAGAAATTTCGGTTTCTTAGCCCGATACATCCCCCGAAGTGTATACAAGTAACATTGTTCAGGGCCACAGATGCGGAAAAGTTAGTTTTAATCTTTAAAACCGTTTATTTCAATTGTCCAGGAAACGCAAATGAAATTTTAACGAAATCACTTTCTGTGTTTATTGTTTTTCAATTATTTCGACCGATTCCCGATTAAAATAAACGGTTCTAAAGATCAAAACTAACTTTTCCGCATCTGTAGCCCTGAACAATGTTCTACCATAAAATTGTTACTTGTATACACTTCGGGGGATGTATCGGGCTAAGAAACCGAAATTTCTCCAAAAATAACCAAAAAGTTAGTATATCTGGATTTATAGGACCCGCTGTACTCGCTCTAGTCAACTGAAAATCAATAGCGTACATCTGTGAGATATCCTGAACAATATTCAATCATAAAATTGATCAATCGTATACTCTTTGGAGGTTGTATCGTGCTAACAAACTGAAAATTCTCCAAAAATGACAAAAGTTTGGTACTTCAAGTACCATAGTACCCGTTGTACTAGCTTTAGTGAGCTGAATATCAATAGGGTTCATCTTTGAGACGCTCTGAATAATATCCAATCATAAAATTGGACACTTGTATATACTCCGGAGGCTGTATCGTGCTAACAAACTGAAACTTCTCCAAAAATAACAAAAATATCGTACTTAAAGTACTGTAGCACCTGTTGTATTGGCTCTGATGAGCTGAAAATCAATAGGGTTCATCAGTCTGATATCCTCAATAATATTCAATCACAAAACTGGTGACTTGTTGAACTCCGGAAGCTGTATCGTGCTAACAAACTGAAATTTCTCAAAAAATGACAAAATGTCGTACTTCAAGTACCATAGCACCCGTTGTACTGGCTCTGGTGAACTGAAAATCAATAGGGTTTATCTCTGACATGTCCTTAACAATATTCAATCATAAAATTGCTGACTTATTGCACTCCGGAGGCTGTATCGTGCTAACAAGACATGTACGGAAAAGTGGCCGACGACAACGACGACGACGACGACATACACACAGGATTTTTTTTCTAAAAACCGTTTTTTCGTGTTGTTGTTGATGGAAACCGTAAAAATAACTCAAAAAAAATTTTTCAAAATTCCAACTTTTTTTTGGGTAAACCAATACTTTTCTCGCATATAGAAAGGTTGGGCGGAAAAGTAAAAATATGCACACATTGTTTATATAACTCACCTCATCTGCAGTATCCAAGGTGTCTATTCCTCTGCGAGATGGTTCACTGGTCCCTCCAATAAAATTGAACAGGTTATAGTACCATAGTGATGGTTTGTACACATCATCGCTGCCTGATCCCGTTTGTTTTGAAGCATTTACCTGAAAAACAATTATAGAGAGTTCAGAAGTACCAAGCAAATAGCTACAAGTCATAAAAATAGGTATACTAACCTTTTTAACCTCCCGCGTAAAGGATGTGCGCATGTTTTCAAATTTTTTTTTGAACTTAGACATATCAACGTCACTTTTTAGTTCACTAAATATTTCAAACATCATTTCCAGAGTTTGTTGCCTCATGTCCCTGTTGAAATAATGTTTGTTTTTTTTATCCCACATGTGGGGCCGGTCTTTAAAGACTTCTATAACCCGCGTCCAAACATCACGCTCTTGGTTGTTGTTTTCCATGATAACTATATTCGATCTACCTCAGCGAGCTGCACAATAAAAACCAACATCCAACGGTTTTCTCTACAGAACTGAGTCGAAATCGGCCCGATCACGCTACACACGCGAGTTGTGGCAGGGCGGGTGGACCCGATCTAGGAAGCAGGAAGGTCCGGCGCAGCCTGCCACCCTGCAAAGGAGGTGATCTAGGAAATCGCCCCTGCTTACCTACACACGTTACAATGAAGGAGGCGATTTAGGGTCACCCCCACTCTTACACCCTAGATCGCCCCTGCGGCAGGCGTGTGGGTAGCCGCTTTTAGCAAACCTCGAATCTACTATCAAAATGATGGTTTCCAAACCGTTCAGCATTTTCAGTTGGAACTTATTTGGAACCGTAGCTGAATACGTTTTAACTTCGTGGTATATAAAAGGTGTTTTAGATATTCTTTTTATTTTTCTCCTTTCTATTCAGTGTTAGAAATCAAATTGCCTTGATCATAGTCATCAATGGAATGTTTTAATGATTTTATATTATCAGTTATAATCTCTTCCTTTATCTGTTTGTAGCTAATAATTGCTACCTCAAGTTTGTTCAGGATATGTTCGATTTAGAGTGGGTGCTTTTGAGATATAATTATTTCCTCTACTATAAGAAAATACTTGGTTAACTTACTTAGATTAACAAAAATCTGAACTAACCCCGTAGATATTCCAGTTATTCGTAGTTGTAGTTTAGTTGACAAATCGAATTACTTACCCTCATTTTAACATGTAATATCCAAAAGGCTTTTAGCAAGAGGGGTGGAGGTAGATGAATGGATGATACTCCAACCCCTCTAACTGTACGCATAAAGGACGATTTCCACCATGTCAACCTAATTGACTGAAACTATCTCGATGATGCCAACTATTTAGATTACTTTTAAATTAGATATCAGTATGTAGGCAACCGTCGCGTCGCTGTGATTTATTTACATTTTATGGATATCCAATGGATATAAACACCGAATTATTAATGTGTTCATTTAATAATGGTTATATCACAGCATTTTTTTTTCAATTTTATATGTTATATTTACTTGAAACAGAAAAAAATACACCATCTAATCTATGTGATTAAATGAGCATTTTTGCCTCGTAGGCAGTACATTATTATAGTAGACATGTTACGAATGTTTCGTAAGTTATTTCGTAGCGTTATTTATTCTTTAGTTACTTCCACCTCTAATCCAAAATTATTAAGTCGTCTATTGAACCGGCAAGTTCCGATTCAACAGTCTCTTTCCTGGTTTTTCCTCGCTTAAGAAGCAATTACTTCTACAGTTAAATCTGTTGTGAGTGGTGACATATCGTTTTTGCTGCTCTGTGGCTCGCAAGTGGATCTTGGGAATTTGCACCCTAGAATCTGTATCTTGACTTCCAAGAAGTCGACAATTCAGTACCTTGGCTTCAAGAAGCTTGCCATTGTTCCTCAAGAATTCCGGAACATCGCCGCACCCATCTCAAGTACCACTTCTCCAAGATATCGTTGGGAGCTGTACATGCTAAGTCTGTCCAAGATAAGTCCTCAAACTTATTCTCGATATATATAAAGATTAAGTTTGTTATTTTTATTGTTAGACTGATTTTTATTCGTATTGTATTGTGAATACTTACATGGTTAATATGCATTAATTCTTGTGTGATTAATAAATCCATTATTCCCGAAACTTTTTTTATTGATTTGATTTTTATTGATTCACCTCATCCCAGTTGAGGTAATAAAAAATACTGTAACTGAGACTGAATACCACTACCTGAGCAAAGTCTGTGATGGCACCCTGTTCTCTTATTACATGGTACATTGTTTTTGTGACTAGTCTTATCTAGAGACTTCCAGGTAGGTCGTTTGTGTGTATGCCGCATTCTAGAATGATCTGGAATAAAAAGTCACTAATATACAAAGGACCGACCAGCGGGAGAAGTTTAGTTGATAAATTGATCTCGTAAAATAAACAGTAAACAAGTAAATATAAATTAAGTAGTGAAGTGTTTATATTAATTAATGTAAGGGAATACAATTTGTATATAATATAAATTAGTGAATAAATAAATTAAGCGGGTAGACATACTGTGTGTATAAATAGCTACGTAAAAATGGCCAAGAGACTATGCGACCTGAAAGTGACGGAACTAAGAGCAGAATTGGAAAATCGTGAGTTGGAAACGTCCGGTGAGAAAAGTGAATTAGAAGAAAGACTTAAAGTGGCACTGGAAAATGACGGCTTTGATTCAGAAACAGTTTTATTCAATGACGAGGCTTCTACCTTAATCACGTCAATTTCTGATATGAAGATCGATATTTATACTATGAAGAATAATATTTCTGCTAACATGAACGAGAAAATTTCAATCGATGTGAAAAACGATATTTCGGCTATGAAGAACGATATTTCTGCTAATATGAATGAGAAGATTTCTGCTATGAGGAACGATATATCTGCCGATATCTTATTAATGAAGAACGGCATTAACGCTGATATCTGATATTGAGAATAAAATGACAACGATGGACGAGAAAATCAAGGAATTAGACAGATTCAAAGACACGAGGCACGCCAGAGGAAGAAAATAAGACCGAGCAAACAAAACCTTGCAAGCCAGTAACGCTTCCCAAGTTAGAAGACATTGGCAGTTTTACCCGAATCAAGGCCACAACGTTCAATGAAAAAATGTCATGAACCAATTATGTAAAACAGTTTGAAGCATTCGCAAGAGTGAATAATTGGTCCGATAAGGAGAAAGTAGTGAACTTAACAATCGCGCTTCGGGGATATGCCCTAGATGTACTTCAGACGATATCACTTGAAGAAACGGATGACTTCGGGAAGCTGAAGAAGAGGTTGGACATGCGATATGGCCACGAACATCTAGAACATTTGTACCGATCCCAGCTGAAGAACCGAAGGCAAAAACGTGACCAAGCCCTTCAAGAGTATGAAGTGAATTTTGCCCGACTAGTTCGATCCGCTTATCCATCAGCACCAGAGAACATGATGGAATGTCTGGGCATCCAGGCCTTTATTGATCCTGATATGCAGAGGACGCTTCGTTTAGCCCATCCCAAAACATTGGTCGACGCATTGACTGCTGCTCTTGAAAATAAAGCAGCCACGAATGCTTCGGGATATAACAAAGTCAGGACCACTCAAGAACAAGGTGACTAGGACAAGTTTGACCAGATCTTCAGCTTGATAAAAAGTATGATGGACATGAAACCGAGAAAGATCAGATGCTAGAATTGTGGCGAGCTAGGACATGTACGCAGTTCGTGCAAGCGCCCCAGGACTCCTGTCAACCAAGAAATCCAGTCACAGGAAAACTAGGACGAGTCGGCTACGAGGGGGCAGAACCGACCCATGATCTTCCAAAGACCCTCTCATACTGATAGCTTCACTCAGATGTCCCAACGACAGTGTATATGTAGATGGCGAAGTGAAAGGAAAGAAATATACTCTGCTGGTAAACACTGAAGCAACTAGAAACATTGTACGACCAGAGATAATAAACTCCAAGAAGAAGCTTTTACCAACGAGACTGCGAATGCGGACCGCCACAGGTGAGAGTAGCAACGTTCACGGGAAGACACAAATCTAATTGGGAATTGGCGCAGAAAAGTTCACGCATACGTTAATCGTAGCTGGCAGTGAACAAGACGTGATTCTGGGAATGGACATAATGAATCTACATGGTTTCCAATTAGACTTTAGAAACAGAACCATTAAAGTGGGTTCCGAGGTGTTATTCCTTCATTCATATGAAGGCAGCGCGGTGTAGGCAGCTATACAGGAAGATACCGTTCTACCTACACGAAGCGAAACTATGATGATAGAGCCAAGGAACCACGATGAAGAGGTTGGCAAAGGAGTACTAATTGGAAAAGGATTGGTTACGTCGGCGAAGGAGATCCCAGTACGGGTAATAAACGTGAACTATTACCCAACTGCCATCAATAAAGAAACGAAGATTGGATCCTGCGTACCAGTAACGTCTATAGTTAGCCAAACAACGGCAACTGACAATTACAATGCCACATTCGAACAGATGTTATCAGTAGCTGGTCAATCCCTGAATCGAGCGAGAAAAGGATAATGAGAGAATTTCTCTTGCAGTATCGAGATCTATTCGTACCAAAAGGGGGGAAGACTGGTAGAACATCAGCCGTCAAACACAAAACTGATACTAAGAATTAAAACCTTATACAGGGATGCTAAATTTTTATGCGAAACTCATGCCGAATATGAGTCAGGATCTAAAATTTCTTTATAAACTTACTGAAAAGAATGTTGTTTTCAACTGGACTACAGAATGCCAAGAGGCTTTTGAACTTAATAAAAGGAAATTAACCAGTTATAATGTTTTAATTCCTTCTGATTCATCCAAACCCTTAATTGTTAGTTCCGATGCAAGTCCTTATGGTTTAGGATGTGTCATTTAAATGAGATTAAGCCCAGTAATGGAATTAAAAGAATAGAAAAACCTGTATTGTTCGCATCATCAACCTTAAGTTCAACACAGCAAAATTACTCACAAATAGAGAGAGAAGGGTTAGGAGTTAGGTTTTATTTTTGCATTTAAAAAATTTTACAAGTATGTATGAGGAAGGAATTTTAAATTAGTTATCGATAATGCACCGTTGAAAGGTATGTTTAGCAACCGAAAGATTGATTCGTTGGTCCTTGTTTATAAGATCTTTTAATTTTATTATAGAGCATCGTAAAAGTGAGTTACTTTCTCCAGCAGATGCAATGTCACGATTACCAGGAGATGACAAGTTAATTGAACCAATTTATAACATAGAAATTTCACAAACTCTCCCTCTAACTGTTCCAGATATAGCTAAGTCTTTTAAAGAAAATCCGATAATTTGCACTGCAGGGCTGGCCAAAAATAAATAAAGATGTTGAGTTACAACCCTACTTCAAAATAAACTATCATCTTTCAGTAGAACAGAATTTCCTTATGTTTAGGAACAGAGTCATAATCCCACAAAAATGTTTTAAATTTGTTGCATAATGGACACATCGGTATAGTACGTTGTAAAATGTTAGCTAGGGAAAATGTTTGATGGCCCACAATAAATTCAGATATAACATTATTATGCCAATCATGCGATCCGTTTAATATAGTAAATTTTAAACGAGTATCGTCAGAAGTAATTCCATGGCCAAAAGCAAAACATCCAATGCAAAGATGTCACATTGATTTTTTTCAGTTCGAACAATATCATTTTTTAATACTTGTAGATGCTTATAGTAAATGGGTAGAAGTTTGGTATATGTCTTTGTGCAACGTCACATCCATATTAAATACTATTCGTATGTTTTTGCTACAGCAGGATTTCCGATAGAATTAGTTTCGGATAATTGTTTTCCATTTGACTCACATAAATACATTTTAGCAAGTTTCCCACCCCCTTACCACCCTAATAGCAACGGTTTAGCCGAAAGAAATGTTCAAACAGTAAAAAAAGGTTTAAAGAAACTTGTAATCCAAAGAAAAAAAGTAAAGCATGAATACAGTATTATTCAGTTACTAGCTTCATTTTTGTTTAGCTTACAGAACTACACCTAGTACAACTACAGATAAAACACCAGCATCTTTATGGTTGAATTTCACACCCCGCACGCATTTATCTTTAGTAAATCCTAAACATCAGTACATATAGACGCTTACAAGGCAACATGACGTAAACGCCTAGACGATAAACTCTCAATAAATGGAAAAAACTGTTCACTTCTCTATACTACATATTTTGGTTGCAATTTTTTTATGAGTTACTAAAGATAATCTATAATTTCGTACAAATGTAAAATTAAAAGAGCAAAATATGCTATTTTCATTTTTCTTGCAAGTAATGTCGTTTTCTTCGATGTGGAGGTTAAGTCAAAAGTCTAAGTCACTTATGACAAAACAGCAACGGCATTTATAGTCGCTTATGACCACTTAAGTCTAACCAAATTTTTTTAAATATATTTATAACTGTCGGTTATTATAGTTGTATTTGCGAAATAAAAAAAACTTTGCAAAGGTAAGAAAAAAATGATTTTTATAGAGGTATTATAATATTAACATAACAGAAAAACCTTTCTTTAAATACAAACTGAATTTATTCCTCATTTGACATTTCTATGGCATCTTCCTGTCCATTATAATTGGACATCTTCAATATCCGTGTCTTCTAGCACATCAGGTATGTTGGCACTGTACTTTAGTGATAAGTATTCCTGGTGATATTCTGGTGGAATTGTATTTAATTTACACATTGTTTGTAAGTTATCGTATTTCTTTTTTGAAATTGAAAGTTCACAAGAATATGCTGGTTTTACGAGAAGTTCTTGTTCTGTCTCAGTTCCTTTAGATTTTCTTAACAATATAGTACCCATTATTTCTTCTTCATTATATTTGTATCTATAAAGAAACTGCGACAAACCCTTTGTAAATCTAATAGTCTTCAATTCTTTTATTTTTAAAATACCTTCTTCTCCTGATATTTTCATCAATTTTGACGCCTCTTTGAAGTCCAAAAAATCGCTGTATTTTAATGTATGCACTTTGTAGGGTTTGGGTTTTAACCTTGCATTTCTCAAAACTGTAGTCCATTCTGATGGAGCCATTACGGATATTCTTTTAAGAGATTTTTCCACTACTGCATGCATATAATCAACCGGCATGCATGTATGCCCAGGCAGTAAAAAAGTCAGTGATATTTCATGTATGTTATTTGAACAGTTATTGACAAAATAATAAAACACGAATAGTAATATTTTATTTTTATTTTGCCCCCAACAATTATCGCAAAATAACTCAACGGTTTTAATATTACTATTGGATTCTGTATCCTTAAGATATCGAAACAAGTTACTACATATTTCATTCGAGCCACGTTTACCGTTCTTTTCCTCCCATAAATAACAAATTCCTTCCCTTGTGAAGGATTCGTAAATAGTAAAGTTATATACAGCATACTTCCTATAGTAGCCAGTCAACATACTATTGATATGAGGAGTAGTCAGCACCTTCTGTAAGTCAAAACTGACAATGCGTTTCTCATAATTTCTCTCAGCTTCTTTTTGTTTGTTTCAAAATATTTGTTTTATTATTTCTTTTTCCTCGATGTATTTTTGGTATTTCTCAGTTTGTTCAGCTGTTCTTTGACTTTCATTAATATTCTTATAAAATTCACATTGACCACATTTGTCTTTCCTCGGCACATGGATGCCATAACTGTACAGCTCTCTGAATTTACTTAAAAAAGTAGTTCTTTTCAAAGCTGGGATTGATTTTTTTTCCATTTTCGCTTGGTACATTCTATATAGGTTGTTATAGGATTTTATATCTGCTGAAAGATATTTTCTACTTGAAGAACTGCGGCAGTAATGAGATGGCATCACAGGAAGAGATTCGACAAATTCTTTGAACAGTTGTACTTCTGTGTAGATTTATTTGCTGGGAGATGTTCACCTCTTCTATCAATTCCATCTAGAAATATTTCTCGCGTCTTATTAGCAATAACAGTTCTAAGGCATCTTTGCGAAATGTTTAAAGTGTTGATTAAGAACTGCTGACATACTCTTTCTTTCTTATTGCTTCTGAGAAGATAATATTCATGTGTTAACTGACGTTTAAAATTTTTTTTCGAGGTTCTTCTTCTTTTAACTTCTACAGTATGTATGCACTCCCTCAAAAATAACTTTTGTTTTTTATGATCGCTCAATCTATAGAAATTTTGGAAAAATGAATTCCTTTCCTCTTTCGAAAATGTGTTACATTTATTATTGCACTTTTTTCCTAAACATGGATTAATTAACATTTCCTTTTCCGGCTGTTCTTCACCACGCCGATTTCTATATATTTTACCACTAAATCTATTTCTTTGGTTGCTTTCTGAGGTTGGTTTTCTTTTGTTTCACTATCCGTTGAGTCATTTTCACTGGAGTTATTAGACCCGTCCTCTGAGGAATTGAGATATTCCATATCTGAATCGTTGTTTCTTAGATTTTCCGAGAATTCTGGAGAATTATTCGTTATTGAAAAATCTTGAGCTGAAGAATTCTCATCTTTATGGATAAAATTGTTGTGAGACACGGAGTTTTTCTTGGCAGAATTCTCAATCGAAGTATCGTTAGAACTACTTCCAAAAGAATAGTCCACTATGCTGGATTTAGAAATTTGCGTCACTTCAGAGGAGTTGGTAGAAATTAAATTATTATTTTCTGGAAAGCAAATTGTTTCTTCGTTTGCTACTTGAATCGTAACAGGAAAGGTATTATCTTCCATGGCAGGAAAGGTATTGTCTTCCAAGTTGGCATTCTCAATGGTACATTGCGTCACATAATCCAGTTGTATAGGAAAGCAGTCGTTAACTGAAGGAGATGAATCAAATAATACATCGTAATTTAGTGCTTCCTGCAGAAAATTATTGTTGTTTAAAGCTGCTTCTTCGTGAATTTCTGGCGGATTTTTTAACATTGCCGAAATTTTGTGTCCCCTTGAAGTCATGTTTATGCAGTCATAAGCGCCGATTATAAATAACTAAAATTGAATAGATGAGACTTTTACTTGATGAAGATCCATACTGAACGATGAAATAAAACAATATAGTTTGTTTAAATCTTCATATATTTGAACTAATGTACAATTTAAACTTGTTGACGCGTTTCACTAACACAGTAGCTTTGTCAAAACGAATGAAGGAAAAATATAAAAATGTCTTAATATATACAGTGCTAAATCTATTTACTAAGGTTAACAATGGTATTAAAAGATATTACCTGGAAATTCATTCACTACAAACATTCCTAAGCTATCTTCTAGGTAAAGAGGTTCAATAAAGCAGACTGATTGATATCTATTTGGTCGTTAAGGAGATTACCTGAATATTTATTTTTGTTAATCTCTAGGGCTTCTAATAAATTTAAACTAAAGGATTTACCGACTACATGGAGAATTTCAAAATTTGGGTCGAAAATGTGTTGGTTTTCTAATAAATGATTTGAATAGTTAGAATCTAATTTTTTGTTGTCATAGCTACGTTTGTGTTCCGAAATTCTAGTTTTAAAATTTCTAAAAGTTCTACCGATATAAATTTTATCACAATTGTCATTACCACATTTTAATTTATAAACTACTGATTTGTTTAATTTTGAAGATTTAGATTTATTATTTTTAATGAATTTGGATAAATTGTGATCAGTTTTAAAGGAAATATTCATGTCTAAAGTTTCTAAAAATGATTTAATTTTTAAGGATGGTGTTCCAAAGTATGTTAAGCTTTTAAATTGTCTATTATTTTTATCTGAAGGAAATACTTGTTCTAAAGGCTGTTTTTTTATCTTTTTATTTATGATATTGTCAATTAAATTTGGATCGTAATTATTATTAACTGCTATTTGTTTTATGATATTTAATTCTTTGGTATAATTATTAATATTTAATGGGACTGTTAAGAGTCTGTGTATCATACTATTGAAAGCTGCTAGTTTATGACTGAATGGGTGGACCGAACTATTATGAATTGTAATATCTGTATGTGATGGTTTATGAAATATAGAAAAATCATGTTTATTATTTATATTTGAAATTGTAAGGTCTAGAAAGTTTATAGACTTATTTTGTTCAAGCTCTACGGTAAATTTGATATTATTGTGAATTATACTGATATTATACTGAATGTTCTTTTCTTCTTTTAACCATTTTTCTTTGCCATAGATACTGACCTTGTTGGCTGGACTGCTCTTGTTGTCTGTTTTTAATTTCATGTATCTAGGGAATACGTGATTTCTGGAACACATAATATTCAACCCACATGTTCATTGGATAACTTCAACAAACTAGGTATAGAAACAGAAATTAACTTGTATAATATTCCAAATAATTCTAATCTAAAACACAAAGTTTCAGAAATTATTAAAAAAGAATTCGTCGAGTTTAACAAACCCAATTATGAATTATCAGCCGCCAAATCAATTCAACAAAAATCAAAGTCAAATAGTCTTATTTTCACAAAAGCAGATAAAGGAAATACGGTAATAGCATTACCTAAAGAAGATTATTTATTAAAAACCATCAATTTTATTCAGGCAAGCAATTTTGAGACCCTTAAAAAAGACCCAACTAATAAATTTCAGAGAGAAATAAAATTAGCAGTAGATAACGTTAAATCAATAATTAACGATAAAGAAAAATATAAATTATTTTTACCCAATCTGCAACACCCTGAACTTTATTCATTAATTAAACTCCATAAAGAGGGGTACCCTATCAGGCCAGTTGTTTCTTATTTCACAGCACCTTCATTCAAAATTTCAAAGATTCTCATAGATGTCATTTCTAAATATTGTTCATTCATACCTCGATTTTCAGTTAAAAACTCAACGGAATTAATTAATAATATTCAAGATATAATACTACCCCATAATTCTAAATTCATATCGTTCGATGTAACAAATCTATTCCCTAGTATACCTCCTAAAGAAACTATAACTCTTGTTGATAACTTGCTCACATACAATAATGTTAATCATATAATTCACTCTGATATCATTACTTTATTAAAAGTGTGTTTGAATCAAAATTATTTTCATTTCAATGGAGAGGTTTATAGCAGTAAAGATGGTTTGATTATGGGCAACCCTCTCAGCCCCCTACTAGCAGAAATATTCATGGATAATATAGAAAAAATAATTCATGAACACCCCCTTAGTAAAAAATTTATGTACTGGTACCGATATTGGACGACATTTTAGCTAGCTTCATCGGTACAAATAGACAATTAGAGAGCTTCAATACTTACATAAACTCGATTCAAAATAATATCAAATTTACCGTAGAACTTGAACAAAATAAGTCTATAAACTTTCTAGACCTTACGATTTCAAATATAAATAATAAACATGATTTTTCTATATTTCATAAACCATCACATACAGATATTACAATTCATAATAGTTCGGTCCACCCATTCAGTCATAAACTAGCAGCTTTCAATAGTATGATACACAGACTCTTAACAGTCCCATTAAATATTAATAATTATACCAAAGAATTAAATATCATAAAACAAATAGCAGTTAATAATAATTACGATCCAAATTTAATTGACAATATCATAAATAAAAAGATAAAAAAACAGACTTTAGAACAAGTATTCCCTTCAGATAAAAATAATAGACAATTTAAAAGCTTAACATACATTGGAACACCATCCTTAAAAATTAAATGATTTTTAGAAACTTTAGACATGAATATTTCCTTTAAAACTGATCACAATTTATCCAAATTCATTAAAAATAATAAATCTATATCTTCAAAATTAAACAAATCAGGAGTTTATAAATTAAAATGTGGTAATGACAATTGTGATAAAATTTATATCGGTAGAACTTTTAGAAATTTTAAAACTAGAATTTCGGAACACAAACGTAGCTATGACAACAAAAAATTAGATTCTAACTATTCAAATCATTTATTAGAAAACCAACACATTTTCGACCCAAATTTTGAAATTCTCCATGTAGTCGGTAAATCCTTTAGTTTGAATTTATTAGAAGCCCTAGAGATTAACAAAAATAAATATCTTCTTCCGGATTTTATTGAAGCAAATCCTGAACCTAAATCAAGCTTTTCAAATAACAATGAACATTTATGAAATAATTTAGGATAAAACAAATCTAACGCAGAAGTAGATAGTCAACCATTAAAATTAGACTCGTATGTTAGCGTTGGAAATTCAGAATCTTTAAGACGGAAATCTTTACAAAGATTTCACATATCTTGTTCAAATATTTAATAAAAGCTTAGTTTAGTTAAGACATAATGTAATGCATGTACAATAATACAAATAGGTATTGTAAATGAGAATCATTCAACAAAAATTTATTGTAATTTAAATCGAAGAGGAGAAAGGTGTAATGTATGAAAACGCCTTAACTGATAATTGAAGTATGACAGCCATCAACACGGTCAATGGTCATAGATGCTTTGTCATTTGTCATGTCGATGTACAAATTATTAATGTCTTAAATAATAAAAGGTCTGAATCTGAAGTCATCCTTGTTCTTAACCATCTATCAAATATCCTGAAGATCCAAGCACATATCAATTTTAAGGTTAAGTGCACCTTGTATACAATAATTTTTCTCTACATTTCTTCCTATAAAAACTTATAGTGCCCTATGAAAAAGTTGTAAATAGTTGAGTTTACTATTAAGCCCAAATTACCCCTGAATTAACAAAGCATTTTCAGTACGTCCGTGTAACTGACAATAACCTGTCGTTACTTAAAATACGAAACACTTAAAAGTAGGACTATAAAACACAAAAAATACACGTAAAGGTAAGGAAGGAATTTCGTGGATATTTTTATTTATGGCTTCCAAGGGAACAGCTGAACGGTTGTACCTCTATGACTATTAAATCAAATAAAACTTTATAGACGTGCCATATGTAGATTTTGTGGAGTAAGTTCAATAGGTGTGTGTGCTTTCAAGACTATAACTTTTTTAGATATACAGAAAACATGGTCTAATAAAACGTACATGTTGTATCAATTGTATACGAATAGAGATACAATTAAGGAGTTAGACAACCAAAGTAGCTATACAGAGTGTTTCAAAAGTGCCTAAAAGCATAAGAGATAAGTTATAGGGCGTTGTATAAAAAATCGATTGTGTATGAGATTTATTTCACCCATAAGTTTCTATTGATGATGCCCCTGGTTCCCTAAATGAAAAAAAAACTTGTGGTCTTTAAAATGTTGACTATTTTTGTGTCAGTAATAGGATGATTCCAACAAATGTTTTCGGTCCACGTATGGGTTACTTTCTTTGGACAACAGCCAAAAATAAAATCAATAATAACTACTTTAGGTGTGGTCAAACCGAAAATAGGTTTACTTTTCAATGAGTTATATGACCCTTTAAAGTGCGTTCATAAAGTAAAGCATACATTTATTTATTAGCTAAATAAACAGTAGCATGAAAAAATTCCAAAACAGGTTGATTTTTTATTTTAATTAACTATTTTTTGGAAAAATAATCTGTGATCCAGGGTGAATAATATTTAAGTGATGACGACAGTTTTTTAAATGAAGCACTTCTCTTTTTGTCAATTTGCGTAATTAACATGCTGAGCTGATTCCAAAAATGTATAACAAGTTGATTCAAAACGGGACAGGGTACGGTACAGAGTTGTTTATTATTTTAACATTCCATTCAGCGGCAGACATATCGCCGGGCAGTTCGGTACGCCGCTCTTGGGCCCATAGTCCAAAAGGGCACCACGATGCTGCGAATTTTAAAGCTTTTTTGTATCGATATAAGTAAAAATAAATGGTTTTAAAGATTAAAACTAACTTTTCTTCATCTGTGAGATGCCCTGAACAATATTCTATCATAACATTGTCACCTGTATAAACTTCGTGCTGACAAACCAAAATTTCTCCAAAAATAACCAAAAATGTAGTACGAGTATATCTGGATTATAGGACCCATTGTACTCGCTCTACTCAGCTGAAAATTAATAGGGTACATCTTTGCGACACCTTGAAATATATCCAATTATAAAATTGGTCACTTGTATACACACCGGAGGCTGTATCGTGCTAACAACCCGAAATGTCTCCAAAAAGGACCAAAAATGTGGCACTTCAGGTACCATAGCACCCGTAGTACTAGCTCTGGTGGGCGAAAAATCAATAAGGTTCATCTATAAGACGCCCTGAACAATATTCAATCATTAAATTGGTCACTTGTATACACTCTGGAGGCTGTATCGTGCTAACAAACTGAAAATTCTCCAAAAATGACAACAATGTCGTACTTAAAGTACTATACCACCTGTTGTACTGACTCTGGTGAGCTTCCGGTTAATATGGCCCACAGAAGTAGCGGGTTATATGGCTATACGCCATATAACCCAACAGATGGGCACATTACCCTACTTAATTAAAAAAACATTTAATTTTTTTTGTTTTGATATGGGGAACGTATGCAAGAATTTACGCAAGCGATGGTCCCAAGACCAACTTGAACACCATACCAGCTGCCAGAAATGAAGAATCTCAAAGAAATGTTTGTACTATATTTCAAATACCGAGGCGCACTTTACGGCGATATTTACATCAGGGATTTTTGGAAAAGAAACTGGGTCGTCCAAGCATACCGAATCGTCAGCAAGAAAGATATTTTGTGCGGCGGATTAAGCGTTACTGTCAAGTTGCATTACCCCTCACTCCCAAACTTATCCGATATCAAATGTTTCGATATTGTGAGTCGCAATAATTTTAACAAAAAAAACAGCTTGGTGGAAGGGACTGGCTCTATTTGTTACTGAGAAGAAATGGTGATTTATCTGTACGAAAAGCGCAACCTATGAACCCTGCACACGCTCAAAAACTGAGCAAAGCAATTGTCTCTGACTACTTCACCAAGATATTCGAACTTATGGAAACGATGAACATTAAATATAAACCTCAAAATTTAAATAATATGGACGAGAAAGGCTGTCGCCTCACCATACACCATCAGCAACATGTTATGTCTGAAAATGGAATACGACAGGTTCATATGGTTGCCCCTGATCATGCAGATAATGTTGCCGTTGTGGCTTGTTGTAACGCTATGGGCAACTCTATTCCACCTATGATATTGTTTCGAGAAAAACGTCTAAAACCAGAATTTTGCGACAATTTACCCCATGGATCCCTTGTAAAAATAGCACATAAAAGGTCTATGACGACGCAAAACTTCAATGAATTTTTAAAACATTTTGTTCAGTACAAATCAAATGGACCTACACTTCTTGTATTTGATGGAGCTTCCAGCCATTTAGATTACACAATTGCTGAAAGAGCTGAGTCTCTTGGTAACACCTTATTTTGTTTGCCGTCAAACACCACTCATGAGATCCAACCACTAGATTAGGCAGTATTTCGCTCTTTTGAAGCCAATTGGGAGCAGAAGCTTTTGAGATATTAGGATACCTACCCTCAAAGAACCCTTAACAAGGCCAGATTCAACATAATTTTGTCCCGTCTTTGGCCCAAATGTATGACACCAGAAAATATTATAAGCGGATTAAGAGTTAGAGGATTGTTTCTTTTAAATCCTGACGCAATACCCGATGTAGCTTTTGCACTTTCTTTAGTAACAGAGCGAGCCATGCCTGATGAAATAAACGCAGACAATAGTGGAAACTCCGAAAGGTCAAACGGTGAGATTTCGTCTGATGATGATATTCCATTCGCAGCTAGAATAATTAATCCAGTTTCTCAAGAAGCTTCTATAAATAGATTGAATAAGTCTTTGCACGAAATACTTCCTACTCCTACTGATGGAAGAAATAATTAAGTGAAAATAATTAGGCGTAAAGCTTTGAATTACAAAGCTCAGCAAGTGACAAAAGACCTTTTCTCTGAGAGACATGACGAATCAGCTATGAAGTCTTCAGATCCGAAACATCCAGTTCCATCAACATCCAAACAGAAAAGTTTCATCCCATAGTCTACATCTAAGCAAACCACACAGAAGTCATGGTTATGTGCAGCTTGTGTTAAAGAGGATCAACTTGACATGCGAATGTGTACAAAATGTTTTACTTGGTACCATGAGGTATGCGTTGGCTTCGAGTCGGACGATGATGAAGAATTTGAGTGCTGTTGACTTCTTGTTTTCGTTTATACATTCTAAGATAGTTTTTTGTGCATAAGCATGTTAATTTGATTTATTTGTCAAATGTGTATTGAAATGTTACTTAAATTTCGTAATTTTTTTTGCTGTCTTCATAAAATGTTCTAATATTTGTTTAAAAACAAAATTTGGTTTTTAATTTTGTAAAAACACCTTTAAAAAACAAATCCCGCTCTATCTCCCTAAGTTTAAAGATTTTTTACTCTAGGCTATATAATCCGACCAGATTGGTAATATGGCCCTAGCGTAGTGCAAATGATTTCTATATATAAATCTATTACGAATCATTTATGACCAGGTTAAATTACATAGGTATGTCGGCCACATACTTACCTACCATGTGGTTAAAAAAAATATTCTCGTTCCACGGAAAAAAAAATATATTACGGTGGGCCATATTTGCCTCTACTACCTTGGTTCATCTGTGAGATGTCCTGAATAATATTCAATCATAAAATTGGTGACTTTTGTCGACCTTCGGAGGCTGTATCGTGCTAACAAACTGAAATTTCTCCAAAAATTACAAAAATGTCGTACTTAAAGTACTATAGCACCTCTTGTACTGGCTCTGGTGAGCTGAAAATCAATAGGGTTCATCTGTGAGATGTCCTGAATAATATTCAATCATAAAATTGGTGACTTTTGTCGACCTTCGGAGGCTGTATCGTGCTAACAAACTGAAATTTCTCCAAAAATTACAAAAATGTCGTACTTAAAGTACTATAGCACCTCTTGTACTGGCTCTGGTGAGCTGAAAATCAATAGGGTTCATCTGTGAGATGTCCTGAATAATATTCAATCATAAAATTGGTGACTTTTGTCGACCTCCGGAGGCTGTATCGTGCTAACAAACTGAAATTTTTCCAAAAATTACAAAAATGTCGTACTTAAAGTCTTATAGCACCTCTTGTACTGGCTCTGGTGAGCTGAAAATCAATAGGGTTCATCTGTGAGATGTCCTGAATGATATTCAATCATAAAATTGGTGACTTTTGTCGACCTTCGGAGGCTGTATCGTGCTAACAAACTGAAATTTCTCCAAAAATTACAAAAATGTCGTACTTAAAGTACTATAGCACCTCTTGTACTGGCTCTGGTGAGCTGAAAATC
Source organism: Galeruca laticollis (assembly GCA_963921935.1). Classification (NCBI taxonomy): domain Eukaryota; kingdom Metazoa; phylum Arthropoda; class Insecta; order Coleoptera; family Chrysomelidae; genus Galeruca; species Galeruca laticollis. The sequence goes on from OY998180.1 coordinate 202,302,724, forward strand.
AATAGGGTTCATCTGTGAGATGTCCTGAATAATATTCAATCATAAAATTGGTGACTTTTGTCGACCTCCGGAGGCTGTATCGTGCTAACAAACTGAAATTTTTCCAAAAATTACAAAAATGTCGTACTTAAAGTCTTATAGCACCTCTTGTACTGGCTCTGGTGAGCTGAAAATCAATAGGGTTCATCTGTGAGATGTCCTGAATAATATTCAATCATAAAATTGGTGACTTTTGTCGACCTCCGGAGGCTGTATCGTGCTAACAAACTGAAATTTCTCCAAAAATTACAAAAATGTCGTACTTAAAGTACTATAGCACCTCTTGTACTGGCTTTGGTGAGCTGAAAATCAATAGGGTTCATCTGTGAGATGTCCTGAATAATATTCAATCATAAAATTGGTGACTTCTGTCGACCTCCGGAGGCTGTATCGTGCTAACAAACTGAAATTTCTCCAAAAATTACAAAAATGTCGTACTTAAAGTACTATAGCACCTCTTGTACTGGCTCTGGTGAGCTGAAAATCAATAAGGTTGATCTGTGAGGTGTCCTGAATAATATTCAATCATAAAATTGGTGACTTTTGTCGACCTCCGGAGGCTGTATCGTGCTAACAAACTGAAATTTCTCCAAAAATTACAAAAATGTCGTACTTAAAGTACTATAGCACCTCTTGTACTGGCTCTGGTGAGCTGAAAATCAATAGGGTTCATCTGTGAGATGTCCTGAATAATATTCAATCATAAAATTGGTGACTTTTGTCGACCTCCGGAGGCTGTATCGTGCTAACAAACTGAAATTTCTCCAAAAATTACAAAAATGTCGTACTTAAAGTACTATAGCACCTGTTGTACTGGCGCTGCTGAGCTGAAAATCAATAGGGTTCATCTGTGAGATGTCCCGAATAATATTCAATCATAAAATTGGTGACTTGTTGCACTCCGGAGGTTGTATCGTTCTAACAAGACATGTAACGGGGCAAACTAATACTTTTCTCGCATATAGATAGGTTGGGCGGACAAGTAAAAATGTCAAATATGAAAATCGAACATGTAATTGTACTTGTTAAAGGTCTCTATATGATGAATACAATTGCCAATTTTGAACAATTTTAGACATTTGCGGCTTACTTTTTATTAAAATCGAACAACTGCAAACACCAGTAAACTGCCAAGTTACATAAGTTACAATGGGAAATCGGGACTACTGCTTTTGTTAGTCAGCCGTGGATAAACCTAAACCTAAACATAAGAGTGGGGTAGAAAAACATAAATTAAAAGGAGAGGATATTAAAAAAAATAATAAACTGCCCAAGATTAACAAATATTTTATTTTTCCCTCCTCGCAACCTCAGCATTCGCATGATCAGTGGAGCGTGAGTAGCTCATCCTCGTTATCACAAGGAAAATTTTTGCTTAGAATATTTACATGGTACAACACTAAACCTACTTCCTGTCAGGAACTCGACCTCTTAAATTGTGTTACTGGCGAACCCATTCAACCTTCTCAGGAAATGGTTGGACCTGAAGATTTGAAGAGCTTAAATTTTAGCTTTTATACGATGACAAACGATTGATAATTTTCTCACCTCCTAAGAAACCCAAAGGACCTTTTCCAAATGACATGAAATAAGAGAATCGAAGCTTCAGTGAAAGTTACTATTGGTCAAAAACTAAGTATGGTACTGTTCCTCGGGTTTGGCTGTCATGCTCAGGTAACAATCAGTGACGTAGTGGAATGAGGGATTGGAAGTTTCCTCAAAATAACTGAACATATCAATACCCTTAAACATATTGAGTCTCGCGGTATTTTTGAGTTGTGGAAGAAACATTAGACAGTGGATAAGGAGCTGGAAGAAAAAACGAAATATGAGATTTACTTTTGGAAGTTAGTTTTAGAAAGGTTATTTCGTATAACGTTAGTTTTGGCCAAGACTTGTTTATCGCTTTGTGACCATCCTGTAAATCTAGAACATGGTGATTTGAATAGGAATTTTTTGACTTTGGCCCAGCTATTACAATTATCATAATTTTGAAAATACCATCTGAATCTGTACGATATGTACCTAAGTACACCTACACAAAATGAATCAATTCAGTGTTTTTCAAAATTTGTTGTGGAGCACCTTGTATTAGAAATAAAATCAGAACGATGAAATAAAACAATATAATTTGTTTAAATCTTCATTTATTTGAACTAATGTTCAATTTAAACTTGTTGACGCGTTTCACTCACACAGTAGCTTTGGCAAAACGAATGAAGATATAATATAAAAATGTCTTAATATATACAGTGCATAACTACAGAATTCTATTAACTAAAGTTAACAAAGCTATTGAAAGAAATTACCTGGAAATTCATTAACTACAAACATTCCTAAGCTATCTTCTAGGTAAAAAGGTTTAATAAAGGTGACTGATTGATATCTATTTGGTCGTTAAGAAAGTTACCTGAATATTTATTTTTGTTAATCTCTAGGGCCTCTAATAAATTTAAACTAAAGGATTTACCGACTACATGGAGAATTTCAAAATTTGGGTCGAAAATGTGTTGGTTTTCTAATAAATGATTTGAATAGTTAGAATCTAATTTTTTGTTGTCATAGCTACGTTTGTGTTCCGAAATTCTAGTTTTAAAATTTCTAAAAGTTCTACCGATATAAATTTTATCACAGTTGTCATTACCACATTTTAATTTATAAACTCCTGATTTGTTTAATTTTGAAGATTTAGATTTATTATTTTTAATGAATTTGGTTAAATTGTAATCAGTTTTAAAGGAAATATTCGTGTCTAAAGTTTCTAAAAATGATTGAATTTTTAAGGATGGTGTTCCAAAGTATGTTAAGCTTTTAAATTGTTTATTATTATTTTTATCTGAAGGGAATACTTGTTCTAAAGTCTGTTTTTTATCTTTTTATTTATGATATTGTCAATTAAGTTTGGATCGTAATTATAATTAACTGCTATTTGTTTTAATTATTAATATTTAATGGGACTGTTAAGAGTCTGTGTATCATAATATTGAAAGCTGCTAGTTTATGACTGAATGGGTGGACCGAACTATTATGAATTGTAATATATGTATGTGATGGTTTATGAAATATAGAAAAATCATGTTTATTATTTATATTTGAAATTGTAAGGTCTAGAAAGTTTATAGACTTATTTTGTTCAAGCTCTACGGTAAATTTGATATTATTGTGAATCGAGTTTATGTAAGTAATGAAGCTCTCTAATCTCTCTAGCTAAAATGTCGTCCACATATCGGTGCCAGTACATAAATTTTTTACTAAGGGGGTGTTCATGAATTATTTTTTCTATATTATCCATGAAAATTTCTGCTAGTAGGGGGCTGAGGGGGTTGCCCATAATCAAACCGTCTTTACTGCTATAAAACTCTCCATTGAAATGAAAACTAGAATTTCGGAACACAAACGTAGCGATGACAACAAAAAATTAGATTCTAACTATTCAAATCATTTATTAGAAAACCAACACATTTTCGACCCAAATTTTGAAATTCTCCATGTAGTCGGTAAATCCTTATTTCTGCTATGCAATCAATCAAAAAATGTTTTGACTTTTTAGAGCCTAATAATATGCTTGAGAAATCAAATGAATATTTGTTGCAACAATGCCCCATCTCTTATTTGAAAAATATCGGGAAATTTTTACTAACGGTGTTGACAATCAGTTCCTTGAACTGTTAAAGCTGACCTATAAAAAGATATGAAAATGAGAGAACTTTTCGAACTAGTTATTAATAAATATTCGTATATGAAAGTTGAGGTTTTCGCTGAAAAAAGCATTCCAGAAAGTCTATTTTAATAGAAAAAAGCGATATTGTAGTATGGAGAAGAAATTACCTAAGGACTATACAAGAAATGAGAAACCAAAGAAGAAATATATTTTATTTAGATGAAACATGGATCAACGAGAAACATTCACCAAATAAAATATGGCAGGATGAAACTGTTACAAGTCGAAGACATGCTTTAAATCCACCATCAGGAAAGGGGCGCAAACTGATAATAGTATACATCGATAGTTCAAACGGTTTTGTTAAAGATGGTTTATTGAATGCTGAAGTCTTTAAAGAATGGTTCGAACAAATGATAGATCTTTTTCCTCAGAACTGTAAAATAGTAATGGATAATGCAAGTTATCACTCGAGACCAAAAATTGCCCACAACCAAGTGGTTATAAAATATTTTCAGAATTGGCTAAATTCAAAGAATATTATGTTCCATCTGTGAGAAAAGAACGGTATTCTTTGTGTTCCATTCATAAAGAGAAATTCAAAAAATATGAAATTGCAAAAAATCGTGGGATGAGGGTGGTTATATCCCCATCACATAATTGCGAACTCAACCCGATTGAGCTGGCATGGGCACAGATAAATAATTCTAACGTGTGTGTGAGGTTAGAAATAAGGCAATGTTTGCCGCAAGTCACAATTGCCTAAATCGTACCTCTAATGGTTTCTCAAATTGTACCGGTACGATTTGGGAGCCCATTAAATTCCATGTTCCATATTTGTCATTTCTGTTTATGAATAATGTTAGATTGATGGGATTAGTTTGTTTTTTAAATAAATAAAATAGCGGACATGTTTGTAACACAATTTTTGTGTGCCAGAATGATGAAAAAAAGTATGGAGCGTGGAATTAAGAGGATATGAAGAGATCTTTAGCTGATTATAGGAACGGAGATATGGGTTTCAACCAGTGCTCTAGACAGTACGGAATTCCAAAACCGACCCTTAAGCGTCATTTAGACAGTAAAAATGTAAAGGCCAATGAAGGTACCGAAGCAATAGGGCAACACCCTACATTACCACCCGATGTAGAGCAACAGCTTGTAGACCATCTAAAAAACTAGAAGCGTGTTTTTTTGGGCTCACAATACGGACGTGTGTAGACTCGCATTTCAAATTGCAGTTAGAAATGGTATCCGTCACATATTTAATGACGAAAAGCAGATCGCTGGTAAAAAGTGGTATTACAACTTCAGGAAACGCCACAAGAGCATCTCCCTTGGCAAGCTTCAAGCAACATCCTTGGCAAGGGCACAAGGGTTTTCTAAAGACAATGTCAACGAATTCTTTGAAATTTGGAAATATACTTTTGATGAATCCCTGATTATTTTCATAGGAATGATGTGTAATTAATTGATGGTTGGAGCTCCGCCTGGAAGTTTAGTTGATGTGTCAGAGAACGAATAGATAAATTCAGATCTGTTTGTCAAGTGGCTTCGTCACTTCATTGCCATTGTAAAGCCAAATAAAGAGAGAAAAATTATTCTCCTTCTTGATGGCCATTCTACTCATTCCAAGAACTTAGAAGCATTGGTAATCGCTCGAGACGCTGGAGTAATTATGTTTCAGTTACCAGGACACTGAATTAGACAGGTCATTTTTCAAGCCTTTCATAGGTTATTTCGTCCAAACGGTAAAAAATGGCTGCGAACAAACACTGGCTTAAGACACTCAATACCAGATTTCACAATTAATCACTGAAGCATATGGCAAGGCTGCGACGATTGAGAATTCGTGTTATGGATTCAAGTGTAGTGGTCTATGGCCAGTTGACTCCTCCATCTTTAAAGAGTCAGACTTTTTGCCAGCAGAATGCCACAACATAACTTTAAATCAGAATCAAGAAGACAGTGAATGTTTATATCAAGAGAAAACTTACATGGGTGAAAATAAGCCTCTTGGTGTTGAAGTAACCTCACCTAACAGGTCTACACGTTTAACTTCAAATCTGAATGTACCGATTGAAATAATCTCTCCACTTCCAAAACCAACCAAAAAAATAAATGGATCTAAACTTGGATCTAATTCAAAAGTGCAAAAAGCAGTTATATTAACCAGTAGCCCTTACAAAAATGAAATTCAACTAGGTCAGGAGCTTAAACTGGCTAAAGAAAAGGTTAAAGAGTTCCAGAAGAAAATTAGGAAGAAATGAAAGTGACAAAATCCAGTCAAGATGTTGCAGATTTGTCACATATTCTAAGAAAGAAATCGACCACCTAGACATCGATAAGAAAACAACCACATAAGGCTGTCGTTTTAAAGACGGATCCAAATCTAGAAATCCTAAACCAAGCTGAAGCTTCTGCCCAGAGTCACGTCATCGTTGAAATCGAACCTGAAGAGTGGTTTTGCTCGGTTTGCGAGGAAAATTCAATCAAGGACATGGTGAAGTACTTGCTTTGCAGTAAATGAGTTCACGAAACTTGTGCTGACTCAAAGGCAAAAATCAAGAGTTTGTTTGCTCAAATTGTCGTTCTTAAAACAAACGCAGACCAGGAGAAACTCTTTAGCTTCCAAAAAGATGACAAATAATGTATTGTATCTTGAAGTATAAGAAAATACTGTATTAAACAAAAAGTTTCTTCAATCATTCTTGCCGTTTTATTCATTGATTCATTTTATTTTCAACGTTAACCAAGGTGGTACGATTTAGAAAGTGGGAGGTACGATTTAGGCAACTGGCTTTCTAAATCGTAGCTATTGCATCTCTTTACAAATAGTGTTTTACCTGGCACAAAATATCACCATGTTAGTGACTAAAATTTAGATTTACTAGTCTAAACAACCAATACTTCTTAGGGTTATGGTACTTTTGCACAGGTTTTTCATATAAGGTACGAAAATGTGAAAAGTGATTTAGGTAACCTTCGTCTACTTGCTGCCATTTTAAAAGTATTCAACTACTGAACTATTCCAAAAAACTAAAAAGCATGTAGACAACAATAACAAATTTAATTTGGCTACTGGGTTTAGTCAGCTGGAAGATTTGAACAATCACAAAGCGGCTTCAGAAGAGGAAGAAGTACCCATGACCGCGTATTTACAATTCTGCAAATTATAGATAAGAACCAGCCACAAGATGGAAAAGTATGCTTAGGGTATATAGAAAGCATTTGATAGCATTCCAAGCAATTTAGTTTGGCAAAGCTTGCAACAAAGAGGTGTTAGAAAGAAATCAAGAAACAATATTAGGTGCACCTATAAAAAAACTAGAAATTATGTGAGGAAAAACAATGCACAATCTGCAGAAGATGTAAAGGGTCTAAGACAAGGGGAGTATTGAGTCTTGTAATGTTTATCATGATGATGGACAATATACTGAAGGAACTTAAAAAAATGTGAAGATGATACATAGGGGATTCAAAAATATGGGAACTATTAACATATCTAAGTGTGTTTTTGAAGATTATTTAGTTATCTTCACAAAGAACGAAATAAATCTTCAACATAATTTATTGGTATGGAAAGAGTCGCTAAAAATTCGGAATATGAATATAAATATAGAAAAAAGTAGGGTCATTGCGATAAGAAAAGAAGACGAAAGCTAAATTTACAAATGGAAGGAAATGAACTAGAGCAAGTTAATAGTTTCAGATATTTAGGACTACAAATACAAAGTAACCGAAAACAAGAAACCGATATAAACGAAAGGATGCCGCAGTAAAAGTATACTATAGTTTAAATAAAAATTTCCTGGGTAGAAAAGAAGTATCCAATCAAACGAAGCTGAACGTTTCCAAAACTATGTATTCCTACATGCGGTTGTGAAAGCTGGGTTCTGACAAAATCACTCAAGAGCAAACTACAGGCAGTCGAAATGAACTACTTACGTAAAGTGAAAGTAGTAACTAGTAGGGATAAAATAAGAAATGAAGCCATAAAGGAAGAGTTGAAAGTCGAACCGATAATAAAGAATATACAGAGGCAACAGTTGAAGTGATTTGGACATGAAAATGATATACCTGTTAAGAAGATATGGCACTCCAGAACAACCAAGAGAAGGCAAAGAGGACAGCTAAGGCAAACACGGAACAATGCAGTTACAGAAATTCTGGGAAACGGGAATATTACGGAGACTGAACCAACTGCAGACTCCAAACAAAAAGGAATGGGAAAATTTGTGTATAAAAAGTAAAATGCCATCCAGACACCCGTAAAGTAAACTAGTGTTAAGATTATGTTTGTATGTACTGGCTTTAGTACTTGTTCCAGCTACAGGAATCGTGTAAATCCCCCTTTAGTTCGGGCGACTTCAGTTGTAAGTTCTAAGTCGGTTAAGTGTTTCCCATAAGTCCAAGTGGTATCCATTGATTTAAGTAGTAGATATTTTGATTTAAGGGTTATATATGCAGTGGTTCCATGACATCAGCACTTGAAAAACCTTTCATGATTTTAGTTGCCTTTTTTATTCCGTGGTCTAGTATAAATATGAAGAGAAATAACAAAATAAACATTAACATAATGATATTTAAATAGAAAGGACATAAATCGTTTAATAGTTCATTATCATAAACAATTTGTAGTTAGATTTAGATCAAGCAAAACTTATATCTGGTAGCTGTTTTAATGTCACATAATTTTGTATTTTTGTAGCGTTTAAAAGAGGTTTGATGTATGAAAATATTGCTTCGATTACAAACAAAGAATCTTTATTTTGCTGTTTGTATTACAATCGATTAGGTTTTTTATAATGAAACGGCGATTGGCTCCTTGGATTCAAATCTGCAATCGTTAAGAATTGAGGGATAAATCAAGGGTGGAAAATTGCGACTAACTTTTTAGAGAGAACTTCATCGGCAAATTCAGAGCCAACTTAGAAGTGCTGGTATTAATTCCATCTAGTGACAAACTTATAAAATATGTAATACACTTGAAGCAAACGCTTGTATAACCAGGGGTGAAAAATCAAATTACATAAATGAAACACATTGTGAACTTTTAATTTATAGCTGTTCAGAAAGTGGACCAATTGTATCGAATGTCCTGTTCGTTTCACATTTTATATTGTTCGCAAAGTTGAGCGAGTAGCTTGGAATCAACTTAAAAATTTGTAGCTTTATACATTGCTCGAATGAAAGAGTTTCGTTACCCTACTAAAAATTAACGGTAACGGTCGAACAGAAATTGAAAACTTTGAATAATAGCCTCAGAAGAAATAAACTTTGAGACAAGTGAAATATTGGTATGAAACTTGCAAATTTCATCCATCCACTACAATACACACACAAAAAACATTCCTGATCAATAAAATCCATTAAATGCTGTATATCCACGATATACAATATAACAAAATGGCAATTTCCGCGTTTCAAAAATAATAAATTACATTAAATATTAGGTACTTCAAATAAAAATATTTCAAATCCATGACGCCTATAGGCACTCCAAATCCCGAAGATCCCCCGAAAATCAAGACTTCAGGATTAATATTTAGCGAATGCTGCCCCCCCCCCAAAAAAGGGGGGCAGGGGGTATTCTCATATATTATCGTGAAGGGCTTGAACTGACAAGTTGCCCCATCATATTTATAACCCGAAATTCCCAAAAAAAATTTTTTAAATTTACTTGTGTTTTTTTTCCTGTATATTTCCCCCCCTTAACTTCCCCTTTTCATATGTCCTATATACGTGTCGAGTGGTTCTCTTTAAAACGAGGCAGTTTTTCGCTATCGTTGATAGCAAAAAAAGCCCCCAACCCACAAATGTCGAAAAAAGTCGGTTTTTGACGGCCTGTAGACCCCCCAAAAAGGGGGACAGGAAAATTTTGTTATATGTTTTTCAAGAGGGTTTGACGTGATCTCTCACGTAGGGATATTCGTTTCTTGAAATTCGAGAAAAATTTTTTTGCAAAAATACTTTTTTATTTTTCCCTGTATAAATCTTCAAATCAAAAAATCGGTTTATGAGCCCCATATACTAGTCGGATTTTTCACTTTCAAAAGCAATTTTAATTTTTTCGATAGCTCCAATAATAAAGGAGACGTTTTCCACCGTTTTCATAGGCTCAGAAGGGGGGGGGGGGGTAGGTGGGTAGGGTTCATACTTTTTTTTTACCCGAAAATGTCATAGGTTTGCCACTTCGACATAAGAATTCCATATCTCTAACCTTGTCCGAGATAGCTATAGGGGGGGGGGAGGGGAGGTGGAGGGGGAAGATTTTTTCCTATGCTTTTTTTCTTAATTTTTTTTTCTCTACACGTTGGTATAAACAGTTCCCGCTTCGCGGGAATTTAATTTTGATGCTCTCGTTCCCTTTTACTACTAGTTACTACTTTCACTTTACGTAACTAATTCATTTCGACTGCCTGTAGTTTGCTCTTGAGTGATTTTGTCAGAACCCAGCTTTCACAACCGTATGTAAGAATACATAGTTTTGGAAACGTTCAGCTTCGTTTGTTTGGATACTTCCTTTCTACCCAGGAAATTTTTATTTAAACTATAATATACTTTTACTGCGGCATCCTTTCGTTTATATCGGTTTCTTGTTTTCCCTTACTTTGTATTTGTAGTCCTAAATATCTGAAACTATTAACTTACTCTAGTTCATTTCCTTCCATTTGTAAATTTAGCTTTCGTCTTCTTTTCTTATCGCAATGACTCTCTCCATACCAATAAATTCTAAGCTCACTTGCGGACACTTCCACTGCTTTGCCATATTTACAAATTCTCTTTAGTTGCATGAAAAATGAAATTGAAAATTTGTTAAAAAGTTATGCAACTAAAAAAAAGTCATATTAATTTATGTATTTGAGTCGCTGCTTTTAAAATTAAATAATATTACTTGAATTTTATTAAATAAAGGCATATTCTTATATAAATTTTAAACAAGTATTTGTTGTAACCTTAGATACATTTATGGTTATAACTAAAAGTGGCAAAATTTCGGTATCTGTTTTATGTGTCAAGGGTAACCTATTTAATAGTTTTGTCCTTGTTTAATTACCTTATAAAGAGAGATGCAGATATCGTCAGAGTGTGCTCGAGAATAATATCGAATACGCTCTAGTATTGTAGTAAATAATGTCAAACGTGGTTTGTTCATACGAGCGCCATTACGACTATAGGGTAAACATTTAGTTCTTTCCTTTTGATGTGTTTTTCTAGACTTTTAGTGACAAAATAAACTTTTAAGTTAATTAATTTAATGCTTTTGGATTATCATGGTTCCTCAGTGCCAAGTTAGTCAGAAAACATCAAAAATTACCAAGGCCATGTGTCTCACTTTTTGAAATTCATTCATTATTTTACTACAGGCGTTTCGGATTGTTGGCCGCAAAAATAAACGTGTTTATGAATGAATAGCCCTCTCTATTGTATATTATTATTCTAAGGTTCTAATAGTCAGCTGTTTATAGTCTACTGATGAAGCTCCAGATTAAATGATACTTGAGTTCTCAAAATTTAATGTGAATTCTGAGCAATTAAATCAAAGAATGTAAGAAAAAACCGTTTTGAGACGTCGTGATTTTGAATAGTAGACTTTTTCAGGGGAATAACAGAAATAAGTTTACCCAATCCTAATCTGGGCTCCAGCAAATATGAACCTCTTCGTAGTCTTAAAACAGTCAACTCTAACCTAATCAGAGGAACTAAAGTAGAAAAAATCGCTTATAATAAACGAATCAAATCAAATTGACGTCACTTGTGTTTGTATTATTTGATGATGGTTCGAACTAATTTGAGTATTAGTAGTTGTCAAATATGTATATTTAGACTTAGCAATAAACTGCATATGTACAAAATAAACATTTTTCTATATCCAACGCTTAAATTACTAATTCGTGGCCCCAATTTTCGGTTTATAGAAGTCATAAAAGTAACGAAGTCAATTCGTGAAAATTCGTTAAAAATGTTGCAATGAATGGATTATTTATTGGCGTAAATAGATCATTTCCGACAAGATCCGACTTGAAGAGGATTCGTTAGATTTGGAAAATAATGTTTATTTTGTGTTCCGTTTACAGATTCTCGATAATTTTTTGAAACTCTTCTATATTTGATATATTTTTATGAATAAAAATACTCAATTTTGAGAACTTCAATCACTGTTTTTTATTTGGCGTCTGTCATTAACTAGCTACACAACGTACATCTAAGTGGGGGTCTGCATTTATAGGCCAATCACTATGAAGAAAGTATAGGCCAGTCCAATATCATAACATAATTTGGGATAGTTTTGTCTGTAAATCTAAACTTGAACTGTAATTAATTCAATTTCCTTATAATGTGAAGATAGCCGGTAACTTAAACGGTCTAGAATGACTCCCACGCCGGGTCATGATGCGAGCCAAGAATTTAGTCTTGAACTTAATCCAAAAAAGAAAAAAAAACATGTTGATTAGCAATTTACCTCCTCAATCCTAAAAGTAAATGAGGTAAATGAGGTTCAGAATTGTACATAGAATAAGAATTATTTGACTGGGAATATCTCATTGTAATGTTTGTAAGATTCATTGTGTTTTTATATTCTGAACTTCCACGATTAAAAGGCACGGAATATTTGAAGAAAATATAAAAGTCGGAATGCCTGTAATAAAACCATTTTGCACCTTTGAAATGACCTCAATGACAATTTATGCTTTAAAATATTTTCAATTGGACGGTCATACCATTGAAATATTTTTCAATTGCAATTGAAAACCTAATGTCTGGGCGGAGCAGCCTGGGGGTCGAGAGAGTATGACTCGAGATCAAGAAACCTGCTCGAACTCTGAGGAAGATATTGCCATGGTGGTCGAGGAGGGTCAGGGAGAGACAAATGAGGGGGATGAATGGAGGCTGAGTAACTCGGCCTCTTTCATCCATAATAATTAACCTTCACGTTCACGAATGTAGCTCAGATTAAACTGTATCACGCGAAGGGAGCTTCAGCCGTGACTGCAAGGTTGTTCGCTAGACTACAACTGGATATTGTACTGATCCAAGAACCATGGATCAACAAAGAAGGCCAAATCAAAGGTTTGGCATGCAAGGATTCCAAATTGATTTATGATCAAAGACAAGTATCTCCGCGTGCCTGTGTAATCATAAGAAATAACATAAAATATATTTGTGTTTCAGAATATGTGTCACGGGACCTTCTTCCAATCATGGTTCACCTCAACATTGGGTGTATCGACCGATACATCGTCATTGCCTCTGCTTACTTCGCTGGAGACGGGCCGATGACACCGCCAGAAGAAGTACAAGAGATAGCGAGACACTGCAATAGCAGACTGCTGCCAATTATAATTGGTTGTGATGCCAACGCACACAATAGCGTTTGTGAAGCACTAATAACAACGCAAAAGGTGAGTGTTTATTAGAATATCTCCTAGCAAATAACCTTGAGACCTTAAATGTGGGGACAACCCCCACCTTTGTCACGAGAGCAAGAGAAGAGGTCTTGGACGTAACAATTGTTAATGTTGCTTCTAGGAAAAATGTAAAAAATTGGAGGGTGATGAGCGAGCCATCACTTTCCGACAATAGGATCATCGAATTTAGGATAGAGGGAAATACCACCTCGATTCCTACAATCCGAAATCCTAGAAATACTGATTGGTCTAAAATTGAATAGATGAGGCTTTTACTTGATGAAGATCCATACTGAACGATGAAATAAAACAATATAATTTGTTTCAAACTTCATTTATTCGAACTAATGTTCAATTTAAACTGGTTGATGCGTTTCACTAACACAGCTTTCTCAAAACGCGTTAGCCAGTTTAAATTGAACATTAGCTCAAATAAATGAAGTTTTAAACAAACTATATTGTTTTATTTCATCGTACTGATTGGTCTCTTTACAAGACCAATCTGAAAGACAATTTGGAACAAGTTGAAGTGACTGGGGTAAATCACCCGCACTACCACCTGGAACAAAGAGTCGAACAGATCAGTGAGGCAATAATGGAAGCTTTTCATGCCAGTTGCCCTCTGTCAAAAGCTCGTTCAGAAAAGGACGCTCCTTGGGTCGAATGAGAACCTGTCAAACCTCAGAAAATAGGTCCGTCGGCTCTTTAATAGAGCCAAACGTGACAGTAATTGGCAGAGGTACATTGAGAAGCTTACTCAGTACAATAAAGAGATTAGGAAGCCCAAAAGGCTTAATTTTCAAGCCTTTAGCGAAATGATCACTTCCACTCACACAGCGGTCAGACTACAAAAGCTCATGATAAATGGGGGCACTAACCCCACAAAGTCGCTGAAAAAGCCAGACGGATCATACACGGAAGGTGAAGACGAACGATCGATTCTTCTTCTTAGAACCCACTTTCCAGGTAGTGAACCAGCAACAAGCACTGAATTAGCAATGAATTACACCAACAAATCCCGCGAGGAAGATTGGGACATGGCTAAGAAAATATTTACCAGACAACGGTTGGAATGGGCAATAAGTACCTTTCAACCATATAAATCACCAGGAGTGGATGGAATATTTCCAGCACTCCTGCAGCAAGGGATAGAGGAGATTCTTCCTCACCCGCTGGAGATTACAAGAAGCAATCTAGCCGTGGGTCAAATACCTAGAAAATGGTGAAGAGCAAGGGTAACCTCTACAGGCTAACGGAGCTTGTCTTCGAATGTATGGGCTATGTTGATGACATAGTTCTAATAGTCAGAAGCAGGTTCGATAGCACCTTATGTGATTTATTACAAAAGGGCCTCAGAATCATTGAGCAATGGTGCTTGTCAGTGGGGCTAAACATTAACCCAAACAAGACCATAGTAATTCCATTTACCCGGAAAAGAACACTTCCAGCCATGAAACCCATATCCTTAATCGAGGAAATCATAGAATGGAAATCAGAGGTTAAATATCTAGGGATAACCCTAGACAGTAAGCTTCTGTGGAATAAATATGTTGAAATAACTGCTATTGAAGCAATAAGAGCTTTGAAGGCGGGCAGAAATCTAGCTGGTAAGAGGTGGGCCTGTAACCCAAAAATACTGCGATGGATGTACGCCATGATTGTGAGACCATCAATTACGTATGGGGCAATAGTTTGGCTTACAAAAGCAAGTCAGTACAGCACGAGGAAGACCCTCGACAAAGTTCAAAGGCTTGCCTGTGTGTGCATCACTGGAGCTATGAAAACGTGTCCAACTAAGGCACTTGAGATCATTACAGATCTCACACCTCTACATATGGTGATAGAAAGATCTGCCCAAGAGGCAATTCTTAGAGTATCTAAGGAAGGCTCCGGCAATGAGAGTATTAAAAATCAGGGAACCTGGTCCTATCTAACAAAATACATCTCATCAGCGAATCTTCCCAGTGACGAAATGATCAAGAGAGTAAGTATCGAAAAGAGTTTTATTACGATGCTTACTATGAGGAGAGACTGGGAAAGGGAATACACCACCCAAACACTCAAAGGAAACAGGAAACACCATTAGATGGTATACGGATGGTTCAAAAACCACCACTGGAGCAGGCACTGGGGTATTTGAGCCTGGCACTAGATACTCATTATCGTTAGGCTCCTTCCCGAGCGACTTTCAGGAAGAAATACTTGCGATTGAAAGATGCGTGGAAATGAACCTAGAAAGAAACTATCAGAAATGTGACATATCGATCCATTTTGATAGTCAAGCAGCTATCAAAGCATTGAGCTCCCATGTCATTGACTCAAAGTTAGCATGGGAGTGCCGTAGAAAACTTGATGAATTAGACAAGAATAACAGGGTCTCTTTAGTCTGGGTTCCTGGCCACTCGGGAATCACAGGAAATGAAGAGGCCAGTACACTTGCTAGGAGAGGAGCACAAACGCCCTTTATTGGCCCGGCGCCTTTCTGGGGTGTAGTAAAATGCTCCTATGAGAATGAGTTTCGGTAGAAGGAAGAAACCGAAAGAGAAGCACTCTGGCGGTGCCTTCTCGGGTTGGAACATTCCAAAAAATTCCTGCGGAACTTTGGCACCGCTAGATCCAAAAAATATTTGGACCTCAGTAAAAATAAGCTACATCTCCTCACGGGCTTTCTTACAGGACACTGCAGCCTTAGGAAGCACCTAATGAGAATAGGTGTAGCAGAAACTGACGAGTGTAGATTCTGTGGGGAGGAGGATGAATCTCCGGATCACCTAGTTCTAGAATGCCTTGCCATTGCAAGCCAACGCAAGAAATGCTTCGGACAAGAAACTTGTAAGAGTGAGGATATAACCTCGTTGAAGCCGTTCCAAATACTAGAGTTCATTAGAACCCTGGAACTGGAAGGCGAGCGGTAGTAGTAGCGAGAACAGCTCTGATAGGGGGGCACAATAAACTTTAGGTTTCAGTGCATTATAACCCCGTTAAAATCTAATATAATCTAACAATAAGTACCAATCGGCAAGGCGTATTTCTCTAGTCCCACTGATATTCAACACTCCCCCTAGAAGTTTTTGTATTTAACATACTTTCCAGCGTGAAGAAAGTCAGTAGAAAAGTTAGACAGTTATAAGTTACCAAGTTAGTTGAAAAGTGCGTATTCAAGGTCGAAACTCATCGTTTCTAATTGTAATTTAAGTCGAAACTAATCGTTACTATGTCAAGTTCAGTTACTAAGTCAAACATACCGTTTCTTATTTATTATTCAAGTCAAGCAAGTGTAATCCAAATCGAAATTAATCGTTTCTCCGTTATTAAGTCAAACAAATCGTTCCTTAGTTAGTATTCTAGTCAAACACGTGTATTTCAAGTCGAAACTCATCGTTTCTCAGTTACTAAGTCAAACATACCGTTTCATAGTTAGTATTCGAGTCAAGTGTGTACTCAAAATCGAAACTCATCATTTCTACGTGAACTTAAGCCACTTAGTCAAATATACCGTTTCTTAGTCAGTATTCAAGTAATATCAATATCAGATATACAGTCGCTACTATTACTTACCTCATCAAGCCGAAACATAAAGTTTTTCCGAAATCATTAAGTTCGTGATTACCTTCCGATCTTAATACCGTCGAAGTTCAAACAATAATCCTCCATTTATACGATTCATTTGTACATTTGTATATAATAAACTATCGTTGTCAAATTAAGATTACAAATATAGTCTCTTACAGTCGACAAAATTCAACTAATTGATAATCAAAATACCCAGTGATAATAAACTTATTTTAAACATTACAATACTGAATATTTTTCATTTCATCCTTTTACTGTTATCTGTGGTTCATTCAAAACGAATGAAATTTTGTATGTCTATCTAAAAAGAACTTTATTCACCACTCAGTAAGACATGCATATTATCCCGGAGCGTCCTTAAAATAGGCACGATAACTAAATTCAACTTTAATTAAGATTAATGATATGCAGAATAGTCGTATCTTGAGACTAGAGGACGCTATTAACGCCTTCCTCCATTAACATCATCTACAGTTTTTACCTCAAATCTCATCAAATACTGCCATTTGCACCACACAAAAACGTATTATATGAAGTTGTATTAAGTAGGCTGGAGACCGAAAGGGATAGGGATATGTTATTCCCGACGAGCAGTTTGGATTTCGAATGGGTTGTCCCAATTAAAACGTGTTGTAGATCGTATCAGATAAGGATTTAGGAGAAGAAGCCCTCTCCGTGGGCTAATATTTAAATTACTACAGGCCAGTATTCTGGACTATTTAGGTAATAAAATAAAAATATTACAAATTCAGAGATTGCACAAAGATTAATTACTATTATTTCCTGTTCGACAACAAATATACTCATAGATTCAAAAGTTTTGCCTCACGCAATATCTCAAAAAGTATTTTCTTCTTCATCAAAAATGGATTGGAGAATAATTGATTGATTAGTTTTATGTTACAAAAAAACATTTTATAAAAATTTTATTATCCACTAATACACATGTTTTAAGTATTTTTGCAAGAAAATTAGATTTACAAATTGGTGACTTTTTTGGAAAAATAACACTGATCAACACTAATTTTATTGTCAACAATATTTGGGCGATTTCTAGGTAATTTCGTGGTGCTGATCACGAATTTGAAGTCCATTTAGGTGAATTGGCTCTAATTTTAGAGATATATTATCAAAATATGATAAGATGGAGAAAAATATCAATTTAATAGACCAATGGCCCTTATAAGCAACTTTTAGTAAAAAATATTATAGTGGTTTCAAAACAAGAGAAACGAAAAAATTATAAAATTCATTTATTTTAGGTATAACAGCAAAGAAATAATTTAATTTAAAAAATTCGTAGGAAAGAAGCTCTCTTTGTAGGATTTTCTTTTATGAGGACCGTCAGGTACATTACGTTGGAGACTCCAACAATAGTCTGCCATCATATGATGATCCCATCTGCCCTGATACCTTACCTCCATCTCCTTTATATCCTGGTGGAACCGTTCCCCTTGTTCCTCACTGAAATTGTCAAGACTGTCGGGAAATTTATCCAAGTGGCTGTGAAGAAAGTGTACTTTAATACTCATATTAGTACCCAAGTTTTTAAAGTTTAATAACATCTGTTGCACTAATTCCTCGTAATTGTCCGCTTTGTGATTACCCAAGAAATGTTTAACTACCATAACAAAGCTACACCAAGCAGCAGCTTCAAGCGTCGTCATAAGTTTGCGAATTTGAGGGCCATCAAAAATACCCGCTTTTAGCTTTTCCATACTTAGCCTAGGAAACGATCTACAAATGTATTTGAAGCACTCGTCATCGATATCATCTAAGTGGCATATTTCCTCAACGATGGATTTGCAGGGGAAGTAATTTTGAATGGCCACCAAGAATTCCTCCTCCTTATTTTTATGTTTGAGGACATATGAAGTCTTTAGTTTATGCACATAAAATTAGTTTACGAGAAGATCTCTGGAGGAAAATACAAAATGCGGCTAATTTTATAAGGAGACAGAATAATATCTGAAAGTCCTTTCTTACATGAATTAAAGGCATGGAAGTCGGAAGAGGCCACGTAGAACATTTAATTTAAGTTTTCTCTTTGTATATTAAATTGTTTTGCCGTTGAAATAGGTACCTACTTTTTTCATTGTCTGATATTTGAAATCGCCTTCTGAGGCTCTGACTTACTCAATTGCGTTTCCTTCGAAAGCGTGTGAAGTTACCAACAAAAGTACCAATATTATGTAGAAATGACGTTGACGTGATATTTTCTAATCAAAATAACTAGAACTGTTCGTCAAAAAAGCCACCATTTAATTTACTCACCAGGAATCATTCCCTGTAACAAAATGTGTAATAATTCGTTCCTTGTCCATACTTCCGTGTCAATTTTAATAACAAATAACTTGCCGGTAGTCTATGTCCCAATAGTTATGAATCGCCTTGTAAAATTTTATGACAGATTCCAGATATTTCCAAGATAGTACCTACTTAATTGAAATGAGCAAATTGATTTATTGCGATCATTAAAAACTTACTAAATAATTCCGTAGCTTGATGATAAAGAATGAAATAATTGAATATAGGTTATTTAGTAACTTCTTGTATGCCCGTTTGCGTATATGGAGAAGAATAAATAAGGGATACCTCCATTACTCTTCCAGAGATAATAAAATCTTAAAAGACAGAATACGCACCAAGAGTTATAGATTGTAAAAAAATTAATGTGTTTAATTTTGGAGCTATTTATTACGAAATGTTTCAATAACAGGTTTGAAATGAAGATTTTATTTTGAAAAATATTTGATTGCTTCGAAAAAATCTTACACAGCTCTTTTTCTTTAGCGTGAACGTCTGTTAGTTATAAATTTCCACGTAGCTTTCACCTTTGGCTATAAACTTGATTTTTATCGTACGACAGTACATCACGTCTTACGTCTGAAAAGACAAAAAATATATTGGTGCAAATGGTCACCACCGATTTTATCGTTGCCGAGTATTCAAACGATTGGAATAAGGCTATAGATAGATGACGGCGTTTTTTTCTACCACTAGCGTTTCTTTGGGTAATGGTTAGTTGGAAGATAAACAAAAAAATAAACGGTTTTAAAGATTAAAACTAACTTTTCCGCATCTGTGGCCCTGAACAATATTCTATCATAAAATTGTTACTTGTATACTCTTCGGGGGATGTATCGTGCTAACAAACCGAAATTTCTCCAAAAATAACCAAAAATTTAGTATATCTAGTTTTATACGACCCGCTGTACTCGCTCTAGTCAACTGAAAATCAATAGGGTACATCTGTGAGACACCGTGAACAATACTTATTCATAAAGTTGATCAATCGTATACTCTCTGGAGGCTGTATCGTGCTAACAAACTGAAAATTCTCCAAAAATGACAAAAATTTGGTACTTTAAGTACCACAGCACCCGTTGTACTGGCTTTAGTGAGCTCAATATCAATAGGGTTCATCTTTAAGACGCTCTGAATAATATCCAATCATAAAATTCATGACTTGTATGTACTCCGGAGGCTGTACCGTGCTAACAAACTGAAACTTCTCCAAAAATGACAAAAATATCGTACTTAAAGTACTGTAGCACCGGTTGTATTGGCTCTGGTGAGCTGAAAATCAATAGGGTTCATCTGTGAAATAATGTCCTTAACAATATTCCATCATAAAATTGGTGACTTATTGCACTCCGGAGGCTGTATCGTGCTAACAAGACTTGCAAGGAAAAGTGGCCGACGACAACGACGACGACGACGACATACACACAGGATTTTTTTTCTAAAAACCGTTTTTTCGTGTTGTTGTTGATGGATAACGTAAAAATAACTCAAAAAAAAATTTCAAATTTCCAACTTTTTTGTGGGTAAACCAATACTTTTCTCGCATATTAGATAGGTTGGCGGAAAAGTAATATGTAAAAGCTGGGATTTCACGTATACTTTTGAATAGTTATTTATTACATCGGGAATTGTTGCTTAACAAGAAAAATACATTTTGTAACTAAAAGATGTTGAATAATCAACATTTTTTGGCTCGGCATGGGCGGTCGAACCTGAACCCGATTTCACCAACTAACTCCCAGAGTTAGGTAATACCTAAGCCGGATTTAGGTATTCCTAAAGGAAATATGCGTTTTATAACGTAATAAGTGATACAAGAGTTGTAGGAAATACCTGACATTAGGACAGCTGACAACCTTCGCTTACACCGGTTTCCACATACTTTCACGTAAGGAAAGAATAGGTAGGGCTTGCCTAATTTGGGGATACCTCAAATTTGTAGAATGGTTTCCACCAATAAAAATTATGAATTTCTTAATTAAGGGGAGAAAAACACTGGCAACATCGCAAAACTTTGGGTATTTTGTCTGGTTGCTAGCCTTGTTGCAGTTATCATCAATAACAATGAAGCAAGGAGTCCAGCAAGAGGATCTCTCGGAAGATTCAACTACAGTATCCCAAAAAAGAGCTCCGAAATAGACCAATAATGAAATAGTATATTAAAGTATAAGTGGATAAAGAGGTCTTTCGAACACGCGCAATTTTTCGAGCACGACGGCGCAGCCGGAGTGGTCGAAATAGAGCAAGTGTTTGAAAGACCAGTTATCCACGAATACTTTACGCTATTTTTTTTTATTGGTGCAGCCAAGTTTCATTTCATAAAAGTCCGCACTCGATGCCCAGCCAAGTTCCGTGAAAGTCCATCCTAAATAGTATTTATTTTTATTTGACGTTACGAGATACTGCTGTGAGATCAACAATCAAAAAGTTGTCATTGATACTTACGTTTCTCGAGTTGTTGTTGTTACCATGGTAACTTTAAAAGACGCGCGTGTTTGAAAGTTCGATTTAAACACGCTGAGGTGTGTTTTAAATAGGTAAAATGAGGCACCAATAAAAAAAGAACTGTTGTTTAATATTATAGAGCACCACAAACATATTATTGAGAATAAAAAGTCCGATGGTGTTTCGGTTAAGGAAAAAAAAGATAGCTGGCAAAAAATTTGTCAACAATTCAATACTTCATCCCCCAATCTTTATTATAGGGCTGTAGAGTCCCTAAAAAAAATTTACGAAAAAATGAAAGAAGAGTTACGAAAAAAACAGCGGAAATGAAAAAAGAATTATATAAAACTGGTGGAGGCGGCGGCCCTGGGCCACAAAATAACCAGCAAGATGACCTCTTAATGTTTGGGAAGTAAATTCGATTCTAATAACGGGAAACTGATAATTGGAAGTGAATCAAATGATACACAGGTAGTCATTTCTCATTTATTTTTAAGTTTTTCATTCTTTGCTATAACTGTATGTACATACATTGAGAAATATAATTTATTAATAATAAATTAAACCTAAAAATATATTATATTTATTTTAGGATTCTGTGAAAACCTTTACCACTACCACAACATCTGATGTTAAGGTACTGGAGGTTGAAGATGCCACTGAAGAGGTAAGATTATTGAGTTGTAAGTATTTTATTGAAAATTATGTATTGTGTCTATTTATAGGATCCATTAATACAACAAGGAGAATCAGAGGTATCATTGGACATACCTACAAGCAGTTATAGTTAGAGTTAAAACAATATTGAAATTGTTTATGAGGAATCTGAAAAGCCTAGTGAATGTTCATCATCACACATTTGGAAAAAAGGGGTACATTTAGGAAGGCCCAATAGCAATGTTTTAAAGGAAAATGTTAATAAGGTATTTTTATGAATTTAAATGTTAGTTTTTATGTGAAATACTTGTGTTTTATCATATTATAGTGTTTTTACTTTCTACCAATTCTCGGTGTGTGTGCTTGATTGAATTTCTTAATTTTCATTAATAAACCTTTATTTTTTATAACCTAAAAACTTGTTTTAAACTGTGCAAGCATCAAGGAATCACGTAGAAGACCCAATACAGTAGTAGTAACACTAAGATCTTCCAAATTGGGAGAAAAATATGAAACGTTGGGGGACAAAAAAATCGAATTAGCTGAATGTTTAAAACAAGAGCACAAGTTAATAATGTAAGCGTTGGAGTTGGACATTTTACTAAAAAAAAACTTGCATCTTTAGCTACTAAAGTGATCTCGAGTCGCCAATGTTGTGGTAAAAATTAATATTAGGACCAATGGTATTTTGTTGGTTGTGAATATTAAGTTTGAGAGAGCCTGTAATGTAAGCATTGGAGTTGGACATTTTATTAAAAAACAACTTGCATTAATATTAGGACTACTGGTATTTTGTTGGTTGTGAATATTAAGTTTAAGACAGCCTGTAATGTTCCAACAATTTGTTTCTTATAAAATTTAGTTTAAGAGTTATGCTCTATTATATCCTGTATGTTTATTTTCTTTTAATAGTTTCTATATATGTTTGTAGGTTCTTCAAAATTGCAGTTGATGAAGACCAAATATGAAAAAATTCATTTTTATAGCTTTGAAGCTGAATAATTTTTGGCGAACTTAATGCTATTTGAAGTTTATTTGGAGGTGTCGATTTTTGATTTATTTTTTTAATTTTAAGGTGTTTTCCATGGTCTAACCAATAAAAGGGGTACCTTTTCAAATACCTAATTATGTATAACTTTTCATGTTTATAAGTTTGAAAAACATTGGTGTCAAAATAAAGACTGGTCTGAAAAACTTTTTTTACTTTTCCGCCCAACCTATATCTAATATGCGAGAAAAGTATTGGTTTAGGTACCCCAAAAAAGTTGGAATTTTGAAATAAATGTTTGAGTTATTTTTACGATTTCCATCAACAACAACACGAAAAAATGGTTTTTAGAAAAAAATCCTATGTGTATGTTGTCGTCGTCGACGTTGTTGTCGTTGTCGTGTCGGTCACTTTTCGTTACATGTCTTGTTAGCACGATACAGCCTCCGGAATGCAACAAGTCTCTAATTTTATGATTGAGTATTATTCAGAACATCTCACACATAAACCCTATTGACTTTCAACTCACCAGAGCCAGTACAACAGGTGCTATAGTGCTTTATGTACGACATTTTTTGTCATTTTTGAAGAAATTTCAGTTAACACGATACAGCCTGCGGAGTATATACAAGTAATCAATTTTATGATTGGATATTGTTCGGAGCGTTTCCAAGATGAACCCTATCAATGTTCAGTTCACTAAAGCCAGTACAACGGGTGCTATGGTACTTGAAGTACCACATTTTTGTCATTTTTGGAGAATTTTCAGTTTGTTAGCACGATACAGCCTACAGAGTGTATACAAGTGACCAGTTGTATGATTGAGTATCTCACATATATACCCTATCGATTTTCATCTGACGAGAGCGAGTACAGCGGGTCCTATAAATCCAGATAAAATACATTTTTGGTTATTTTGGGAGAAATTTCGGTTTGTTAGCACGATACATCCCTCGAAGTGTATAAAAGTGACAATTTTATAACAGAATATTGCTCAGGGCATCTCACAAATGCGGAAAAGTTAGTTTTAATCTTTCAAACCGTTTATTATTCAATTGGATATGACTATGATTTCGATTTTCACTGCCAGTTTGATATTCGAAATTCGATCTCCGCATGTGTTACAATATAATATATTGAACAAGTATTTGAATATCAATTTTAGTTGACAACAAATCGACTTCAGGTAATTGATATTCGTTCCACTTGACATACAGAAAATGAATAATTTTTAACAGAAATGGGTAAAAAAGTAAACAATTAAAGGATATTAAAAATATGTATGTATGTATGTAGTAAAATAAACTTATGTATTACTGTTGATTTTGTCTTGAATGAAACAAAAAAATTCAAATTTATTATATCGTCTTTAAAGTAAACTAAGTCGACGAAATAACATTCCATTTAGGCTGACTGTGGTCTTGAAATAATACGCACTCAGGCTCATTCATTTCATACGTTAATAAATATAATACAATGGTTATCGATGTATATAGCACAAAGGTAAGGGGAAGAGTGCCCATGTTGGACCCCTTAAAGATATTGTCATTTAACTTCTTCATTTATGCATGTATTTCATGCTAATGAATATGTATATGTTCGATATTTGATGAAGTTTAGGTTGATTTCAGTTAAAAAATAAACGGTTTTAAGGATTAAAACTAACTTTTCCGCATCTGTGGCCATGAACAATATTCTATCATAAAATTGTTACTTGTATACACTTCGGGGGATGTATCGTGCTAAAAAACCGAAATTTCTTCAAAAATAACCAAAAATTCAGTATATCTGGATTTAGAGGACCCGCTGTACTCGCTCTAGTCAACTGAAAATCAATAGGGTACATTCGTGAGACACCTTGAACAATATTCAATCATAAAATTGAACAATCGTATACTCTCTGGATGCTGTATCATGCTAACAAACTGAAAATTCTCCAAAAATGACAAATATTTGGTACTTCGAGTACCATAGCTCCCGTTATACTGGCTTAATTGAGTTGAATATCAATAGGGTTCATCTTTGAGACGCTCTAAATAATATTCAATCATAAAATTGGTCACTTGTATGTACTCCGGAGGCTGTATCGTGCTAACAAACTGAAACCTCTCTAAAAATGACAAAAATATCGTACCTAAAGTACTGTAGCATCTGTTGTATTGGCTCCGGTGAGCTGAAAATCAATAGGGTTCAGCAGTGAGATGCCTTAAATAATATTTAATCATAAAATTGGTGACTTGTTGAACTTCAGAGGCTGTATCGTGCTAACAAACTGAAATTTCTCAAAAAATGACAAAATGTGGTACGTCAAGTACCATAGCACCCGTTGTACTGGCTCTGGTGAACTGAAAATCAATAGGGATCATCTGTGTCATGTCCTTAACAATATTCAATCATAAAATTGCTGACTTATTGCACTCCGGAGGCTATATCGTGCTAACAAGACATATAAGGAAAAGTGGCCGACGACAACGACGACGACGACGACGACGACGACGACGACGACGACGACGACGACGACGACGACGACGACGACGACGACGACGACATACACACAGGATTTTTTTTCTAAAAACCATTTTTTCCTGTTGTTGTTGATGGAAAACGTGAAAATAACTCAAAAAAAAATTTCAAAATTCCAACTTTTTTTGGGGTGAACCAATACTTTTCTTGCATATAGAAAGGTTGGGCGGAAAAGTAATATACATGCTCAATTAGAATGGTTATTTGAAAATACTTGAAATGGCTCATCATAGGCACGTATGTGCCTATGATGACCCCCTTAGTGTTCCTATGACGGATCGATCACTGTATGTACAAACAAAAATAGTATTATTAAATGTTTTCAATAATTTATAATTCACAAATAAGTTATTTTTCTGTTAACATTTTTTTAACAAATCATGAACTCATTGTGATTAGCCAAAAATACGAATGAGTCGTGAATGAAAGGATAAGTTTCATATAATTTATATATATATTGCAAAATCCGCTCTTAAAATGTTAACAATTTGTTGATGGCATCACGTGACAGCAAACGCGTATTCTGTTAGTGTGACGTCAAATGGTCGTATCTGTGAGGTATGTAGGTTATGTTTTGGCTACCTTCAGTTCAATTTGTTGTGTTTTTAGTGTTTTCAACATTTTATTGCATTCTTTCGGTGTTTTATTGTGATCTTGTGTTTGGTTGACCATGGAACCCGGATTTGAAACAGCTGACAGTAATAATTTGGTATTTGATCAAAAATGCCAAACAGATAAATGATGAACCTAACATAAATTCATCTTCTATTTTTATATCAAAAACAAAGTGTTCATGGCCTGGTTACATAAATCGCCGTTCGCAGGAAAGGTGTCACAGTCACATGTACCTTTTAGATAGCTGTGGGATTCTGTTTCAAGATTTTATCGAATAAAAAATACGTTTCGAGTTCCTCGAATTCTAGCGAGGAGTTGAATTGCTTGCATTTCCACAAAATTATAAGTGAATAAGTTTATTTGTGTTGTTAGGTTAATCATAGACAAAATATTACTTTCTCTTGTCTTATGACACATACGACCATCTGACGTCACAAGATGGCCGCGGAGAAGCGCGCGCGTTTACATCCAAATTTGAATCCCATTTCATGTTTTATTTATTACTGAGTGAAATATTCGTAATGGATTCCCCTAAGTGCAAAGAAATGAATGATGTACGATGTAGAATAACATATATTTTTTTCGGAAGATATGCAAGTTGCTCATTATGCCAAAATAAAAAAATTATAAAAAACTGAACAAAGTAATAGAAAAATGTCACACAAACTACACTAAAAATCGATTTTTTGGTTTCAAATCACAACAGAAACACTATTCTTAGAAACACAATATTCACACACGAAATGTTTGCGCCGTTCATCAATTCCAGCAATATACGCAAGCAACATCGTCTAAGTCACCTAGTTCCATATTTTGAAAAAAGTTATCTTCATTATCGGAATTCTCTTGAATGTGAATATTCCTTTTCACATTGTTTCCTCAGTTGCGTTTTTCTTTCTATCGTGGCTACGTTCAGTGGTTGACTTGGAGCAAAAACTTTTTTTTCATCGGTCCGGCGCATTGTTTTCTTATTTTGGTTTCTTTTTCCGGTATCGCTTCCTCTATCGTTTCAATTCTGGTGTCGAGTTTTAAAATCTCGCTATTCCACGTTTTATTCCTCTTCTTTTGGCGTCAACCACTGAACTGAATGAGGAGGACAAATTTCTTCAATGGAAATATCGAGGACTGATGATGAATTACGATTGGATGGCACTGGTTGCTCAATTGATGTGATGAGTTATGATAGGATGGTCCTGATTATTGACGGTCAGCTTCTGCTTGTCGTGGTTGATTTTCGTGTTCCTGGCATTGGTGGTCCAGATATTGCTAATTGGTGGTCAATGACAGTGAAAATATCCAATCCTCAAATATATCTGGATGTAAAGGATTTATTCCAGTTTTCTTGAAGGCATTTATAGCGTTCGAAGGCACTGTACTTTTTAAATAAGCTTGGTTCGATAAATTTGCAATGTTAAAAGGTGTTATCGCTTTCACCGGGTTTTGGCGAAATCACAATTGAATTTCTTGACCGTAATAAGTGTGAAGTGGCCGGAAGAAACCAACGTCTAAAGGTTGAATATGGTGACTACAGTGAACCAGAAAACAAAAGATGATGATACCGTTCGATTTTTTAAACTCCAGTAGTCCTTTGTGACTACTATGTCCGTCTAATCTAGGTCATCCAACCTTTTTCTTGGGCAAAACTTATGCTTCCAGGAGACGCTCCATTCATAAGTTTCTCTTTTAACCTTTGTCGAGAAAAATGAGGGCGGGAGGTACATATGAACCAATAGCATTCATGGCACAAACAACGGTTATATGTTGAAAACGCTCAGAGCTGCTGAGAGCACCCACTTGTTTGCAACCCTTGGCTGCATACATTTTTTGAGACCTCTTTTGCACCGTGGTTAAACCTGACTCGTCCATATTGTATTTGTTCTCAGGTGAAAAATTGTATTTGTTTAAAATGTTACTTAACGCGCGTATGTTGGGTTTATTAAAAGCCTGGGCTCTAGCCAACGATGAGCTTTCTGGAGTTCTTAAACTCAATTGTGGATTACGCCTTAGAAAACCTCTGATCCATTTCTATCCTGCCATTTTGGTTTCGCAATTGATGGAATGTTTGATTTTATTTTTTTCGGTCACTTCCAATAGAAGTTCACGCAACTCCTTACTGGCTAGGCCGAAAAATCTTGTTTCCCGGTCAATAATATAGTCAACCAATTCTTTTGTCACTTGTTCAGAGAACGTTATTCTTCGACCTCCTAAATCGCATTTGGAAGTACCTTGTTGTTTAGCATGACGTCTCCGAAGTGTTGATTTCGGAACATTAAAACTCTTGGCTGCTAATTTGAATCCCATGCTTTTATTCTCTATACTATGCAAGGCTTGCTGCAATTTACGTTTGTGGGTAGTCATTTCTATAAATATTGAAAATAATGAAATGCCTAAAATGGAAAGGTTGTTGATAATGGACTTTGTATTCCAATGATGGACCCCGAGTGAGATGGTATATGAAAGGACGACACTGTAGGGTTCATCATTGGGTTATAAGCATATATATGCTTAAAACATTCTTATTTATTACTTACTTCAACTCAAAACTGAATGCAGCAGATGAAGGACAATATGCAAAACTACTTTACACATCAATGGCGTTCGTTTGCTAAACTTCTTACAGATATATTTTCTGTACATATCCAACACAAAATTTTAGATCAAGACTCACCGAAATGGATTTTATTTTATCGCTTCGTCCCACCTACCAGCACAGGTACGAAAGTCGATGCCAACTGAGAAAACAACTTGTTGCATAGGCCTAATATATCAGTTGAGCGACAGAGGGGCGCTTTTCAAAAATACAAGCTGTGGACCATCATTGGCAGGAGGCCGTCTAAGGCACACTTCCTCTAGTTGATTTGTATTCATAAGATTTTAGTATTTGTTATGACAGAAATATAATCTATAATTATACCTACTGTTAACATATAAATGTTCCCACCATGTGCTTCCTTTCTTTTTGGTCGCCTAGACAGTTCTAGGTCTTTTACATATATAAAACATCTTTCCTATATTTAGTCCTCGCAATACAAATCCCCTCGAACAATTTCTTTTATAATCTACTCATAAGACGGCACTACCAAAAATAAAAAATTCGTTGCTTCTTCCTTCCCATACGCCCACCACTTCTTAGGCTTTATAGAAAAGCTGCGAGTCTGCGAGTGAAATCCGTATATGCTCTCTACTACAATTTGCTGGAAGAGTCAAATTTGTCAGTTTTAAGAACCAATAATTACATTAATAAGCTTAACTAAGATCGTTATGTAAGAATAAAAAACTGAAAGAACTGAGAAAAGAAAACTCATGTTGATGGAAAAAGCTAAAATATGGTTTTAGTTTAAATTTATTAGAGGCCCTAGAGATTAACAAAAATAAATATTCAGGTAATCTCCTTAACGACAAAATAGATATCAATCAGTCTCCTTTATTGAACCTCTTTACCTAGAAGATAGCTTAGGAATGTTTGTAATGAATGAATTTCCAGGTAATTTCTTTCAATACCATTGTTAACCTTAGTAAATAGATTTAGCACTGTATATATTAAGATATTTTTATATTTTACCTTCATTCGTTTTGACAAAGCTACTGTGTTAGTGAAACGCGTCAACAAGTTTAAATTGAACATTATTTCAAATAAATGAAGATTTAAACAAGCTATATTGTTTTATTTCATCGTAAAATATGGTTTCAGAAAATGAGAAAATCACTGTAGGTATCCCCATAGAGAGTGAAAGAATATAAAAATTGGAGGAAGATATTTGCTGATGTTACAGTGAGTAGGTATCATTAAAATTATTGGCTGTGATGTCAAAATAATCAGTAAAATGCAAACAAACATCAGTTTTTCGTTCCAAGGGGACACATTTTTGCGATAGGTACAGATATCTGTCATTTATCAACCAACAATGTATCTTGTGTGGTACATCATTATAGTCCGTTTTTAAAATGCATGGAGTAATAAAAGCTCATTAGGTATGCAAAACCGATACAGGGTGTATAATAAAATATCTCCGAAGTTTATCTAATTTTGTACTAAAATTTCTCATTTGTTACGAATTTCAGGTAGACATCCCGTAACTCTGTATTCGGTTGGGTCGCCTATTATATTGAAAGGGTCGCTCTATTGTATTTGAATGAACAAATAAACAATTTAATCCTCAGAGGCGTGCAATCAGGACAAAACAAACTTGGTATATGAATATGAAGTCACTATGAAATTATAATTACAAAAACTATTCAAAAGAGTTTACAATATCGATTCAATAAAAACACATTTTTTTGTGTTCCTATGAATAAACAATAAACATAAAATATTATATAAAAAATTTTTTTGCAGTAGGTATCAACTTTACTACTAATATACCGTTTACAATAGGAGAGGAAAAAAGAAAAATGCAGGAATAAAGTAACGAATTAATGTAATATTTATAAAAACAAAGTCTAACAAATAATAGTAATAACTAACACAAAAACTAGTCTATATATCAGAATCAGACGATTCTGTTGAGCTTCCATTATTAACATTGATTATAAATGGTTCAATCATGTGTTCACTTATATGATCCATTTCCCACATATTTAGTTCTTCTTGTATCACGTGTTCAACACATTTCTTCCAGTTTTCTTTGGTTACGTTACCTAACGCGTCTTCGAATAAAACTTTTACGTCACTCATTTTGAATGTCGTATTCTTTCTTGAAACTTCCCCTTTCACTTGGGCCCGTATAAATTCTATGGGATTGAGTTGACAGTGATAAGGAGGAAGCCTCAGCACCGTTATACCACGCGCTGACGCCATTTGATCTACAACGTATCTACTATATTTGTGTTTATGTGAATTGGCCAGTTGCAAGAGCTCATTTTTCAGCGGGTTATCTGGGCATTCAATATTTTTCGAGGTTAGCCAATCGTGGATATCTTGTTTACGCCATGCAGTTGAAGGTAATTTCTCCACTAACCTGGAGTGATAACTTGCGTTATCCATAACAATGACTGAGCCCGTTGGAATTAGATCTAACATTTGTGAGAAATATTCTTTGAAAACGTCTGCATCCATATCTTCATGATAATCTCCGGTTTCCTTCGACTCAACACACAAGCACAACAATCCACCTTTAAGAAAACCTTCGGCACTTCCGATATGAGTAATGATGAGTCGACGTCCTTTTCCTGCTGGTGGATTGAGGCCTGTTGACCACCCTTCAAGAGCTGCCTGCCTCCGACTTTTGACATTCGTGTCTTGCCAAAACATTGAAACAGTATGACCTTCATTTAACCAAGTCTCATCCAAATAATAAATTCGTTTTTGATCTAGTCTTGCTTTCCGAATATTGCGCAAATAACTCCTCCTCCAAATGACAATGTCGTCTCTATCAATCAACATTGCGTTCCGATAATTTTTTTATATTCAAATCCAAGTTCCTTCAAAATTTTCCATAATGTACTTCGAGACATTTTCGGAAAATCTGAATCTTCTTGAACCGAAGCCATAATTTTGGAGAGAGTTGGGATCTCTTTTCTAAAGAAAAAAGCATGCACCTTACGCCTTATTCCATTCTTCAAGTCGTCATCAATTTCAAGTTTGGGTCGGCCTGGGGACTTTGCTGGGGCTGTGATGTTTCCATTTTTTTTCTCCTTCATTAAATTATAAATTGTTGTTTTTGAAACACCCATCATTGTTGCAGTAATCTCCACAGTCTCATCAACACTTCCTGTCAAATTCATGATTTTTCTTCTAATTTCTTCGTTCTTCAACGAGGAATAGCAATTTAATATCAGATTTTTTTCGTTCAGCGACAATGGGCCAACTTTAGGTCGCTTAGATGGTGATAAATCCTCCATATCTGGTCGAATTTGGTTGGAACACTATATAGTTGGAAGGTGTAGTTAGGTGTTTGCCTCGTGTGATGAGAAGAGAACAAAAAGAAACACCAGTTAACAATAACGGTAAAAAATAATAACAAATAACAGTAATAATGGGGAAATCAATCAACACAGCAGTTTCTCCAGAACAGATGAACTGTAAATTGAAAATATTCAACCTTTCCGCTACTTTTATAGTTGAAAAGTTCTAGTAAGTACATTGTATTATGGGGGCATTTTCTTAGAACCGAAAAGACTATATTTCACAATAATAAAACCATTTTTGAGCTACCTGTTTGTCAAGTTTCTTCAATTACCTGCTAATTTGGTGAAATAATCGGCAAATGGGGTTGGTTTGGATATATATATATATATATATATATATATATATATGTATTTGTATAAAATTGTTATTAACATTTATTTTATTATTTATTGTATGTAGGATTATAACTACCTGGAGCTTAGTGGAGGGACTCGTCTACGCTCTTTTATACATAATAATAAATTTTCTGGAAAATTGATGTCAGTGATATAATCCACAGTTTATTATATTATTGATAATTTGAAATTTCATTTTAAATAATATTATAAAACGGTTATTTTCGGAAATGAGATAATTTTAGAAGCCTTAACTTTTTTTAAATGACTAAATGTGGTACGCCTATGGTTCCGACCAAAATGAGTGATTTATTACACCATGCCTTTTAAAAACGGAGTATAGAAAGGTATTCAGATGGAGTATTTAGGAAAATGATTGTGGCGTATGGAAGTCGATGGACATTGTTTTGAGCATCTAATTTGTTAATTCATAATTAATTGGAGTAAACTGTTTTGTGTATCCCAGCTTATAATTTAGCTAATTTTAGTTACATTAAGTATACCTAATAAGTTTCTCAATGTTTTTATAAAAAAAAATTCTACTTTTGATGTAACTGAAAACATTGGACACATTATCAAAATACCTATATGCTTCATATGTTTAATTTTTAAAAGGTGTTTTAATTTAAATTAATTGAGACTTTTTTGATATTGTTTTGTTATCACACTCCTGGTGGTAAGCAGTTTTAAGCGAGCCGTAAAAGCAGACATCTAACGGCTATGGCCAACGGGAGGTGTGGAGCTGGAGGGTAACAATCGAAATTCCATTGCTCTTAGCAAAATTGAACACCTTTAAAGTGAAGTGGCTACTGTGATTGTTCATTATCAGCAAGACTGTCGTTAGTGGAACATTTTGTGAGCTTAGCGAGCTAACTAATCATAAAACAGGTCCTCGAGTACCCAGCCGACACAAAAATCCATAATACCAATCCTTACCGCAAGTCTTCTTTTCGTTAATAAAATTATTAGGAATGCCATTTACCGTAGCGTAATGAAAAGCAAGTTTCATTATTTGCTGCTTACTTAGCCCGTAAAACAACTTTGACATCTCAAGGACGTAGTCATTCAATTATTACTTTTCCGCCCAACCTATCTATATGCGAGAAAAGTATTAGTTTACCCACAAAAAAAGTGAAATTTTGAGTTATTTTTACGTTTTCCATCAACAACAACACGAAAAAAAGGTTTTTTAAAAAAAAAATCCTGTGTGTATGTCGTCGTCGTCGTCGTCGTCGTCGTCGTCGTCGTCGTCGTTGTCGTCGTCGTTGTCGTCGGCCACTTTTTCTTACATGTCTTGTTAGCACGATACAGCCTCCGGAGTGCAATAAGTTACCAATTTTATGATTGAATATTGATAAGGACATGTCACAGATGGACCCTATTGATTCTCAGCTGACCAGAGCCAGTACAACGGGTGCTATAGTACTTGAAGTACGACATTTTGTCATTTTTTGAGAAATTTCAGTTTGTTAGCACGATACAGCCTCCGGAGTTCAACAAGTGACAAATTTTATGATTGAATATTATTCAGCACATCTCACAGATGAACCCTATTGATTTTTAGCTCACCAGAGCCAATACAACAAGTGCTACAGTACTTTAAGTACGATATTTTTGTCATTTTTGGAGAAGTTTCAGTTTGTTAGCACGATACAGCGTCCAGATTATAAACAAGTGACCAATTTTATGATTGGATATTATTCAGAGCATTTCAAACATGAACTGTATTGATATTCTTCTCACTAAAGCCAGTACAATGGGTGCTATGGTACTTGGGGTACCAAATTTTTGTCATTTTAGGAGAATTTTCAGTTTGTTAGCACGATTCAGCCTTCAGAGAATATACGATTGATCAATTTTATGATTGAATATTGTTCAAGGTGTCTCACAGATGTACCCTATTGATTTTCAGCTGAATATAGCGAGTACAGCGGGTCCTATAAATCCAGATATACTGCATTTTTGGTTACTTTTGGAGAAATTTCGGTTTGTTAACATGATGCATCCCCCGAAGTGTATACAAGTAAGAATTTTATGATAGAATGTTAATCAGGGCATCTCATAGATGCGGAAAAGTTAGTTTTAATCTTTAAAACCGTTTATTTTTCTTGCTCTGCAATCAAAGCACTAGATCTACCAAATTTCTTTTTATTACTTTTCCGCCAACCTATCTAATATGCGAGAAAAGTATTGGTTTACCCACAAAAAAGTTGGAAATTTGAAATTTTTTTTTGAATTATTTTTACGTTATCCATCAACAACAACACGAAAAAACGGTTTTTAGAAAAAAAAATCCTGTGTGTATGTCGTCGTCGTCGTCGTTGTCGTCGGCCACTTTTCCTTGCAAGTCTTGTTAGCACGATACAGCCTCCGGAGTGCAATAAGTCACCAATTTTATGATGGAATATTGTTAAGGACATTTCACAGATGAACCCTATTGATTTTCAGCTCACCAGAGCCAGTACAACGGGTGCTATGGTACTTGAAGTACGACATTTTGTCGTTTTTCGAGAAATTTCAGTTTGTTAGCACGATACAGCCTCCGGAGTGCAACAAGTCACCAATTTTATGATTGAGTATTATTAGGGGCATGTCACAGATGAACCCTATTGATTTTCAGCTCACCAGAGCCAATACAACCGGTGCTACAGTACTTTAAGTACGATATTTTTGTCATTTTTGGAGAAGTTTCAGTTTGTTAGCACGATACAGCCTCCGGAGTATATACAAGTGATGAATTTCATGATTGGATATTATTCAGAGCTTCTTAAAGATGAACCCTATTGATATTGAGCTCACTAAAGCCAGTACAACGGGTGCTGTGGTACTTGAAGTACCAAATTTTTGTCATTTTTGGAGAATTTTCAGTTTGTTAGCACGATACAGCCTCCAGAAAGTATACGATTGATCAACTTTATGAATAAGTATTGTTTAAGGTGTCTCACAGATGTACCCTATTGATTTTCAGTTGACTAGAGCGAGTACAGCGGGTCCTATAAAACTAGATTTGGAGAAATTTCGGTTTGTTAGCACGATACATCCCCCGAAGTGTATACAAGTAACAATTTTTTGATAGACTATTGTTCAGGGCCATAGATGCGGAAAAGTTAGTTTTAATCTTTAAAACCGTTTATTTGTTGGAATTTTACCCCGAAGACGGTCTTGAAGAGTTCCTTAGGGAATATCGTACATTTTTACTGCACGTCTTTTGCCAAGGCCACCTTTAACAGCATTTACTACTACAGCTTGTTCTGTAGTGAAAAA
The DNA here is from genome assembly GCA_963921935.1 of Galeruca laticollis. NCBI lineage: Eukaryota > Metazoa > Arthropoda > Insecta > Coleoptera > Chrysomelidae > Galeruca > Galeruca laticollis. The sequence continues at coordinate 202,338,452 of OY998180.1, forward strand.
TATTCCAAAGACAATGGAGGTGAAGGGTGGATCAGATGCTGGGTTTGTTTGAGATGGGGGCATGATGCGTGCGTTGGAGTGGAGTTGATTCCGATGACGCAAACCACTTCACATGCGACTTTTGAGCCGAAGATCGTTTTTGTTCTGTTAAAAATAATTAAGTCTGTAAAACGAATATAATTATAAGATATTTTATTGTTTTAAAATTTGTTCAATATTTTATTTTCTAACTATTAAGATTTTTTTTCACTTTAAATGTGAATTATGACTGAATGTTTTTGTTACTAAAAAAGATTTAACTTTTAGAAGTGCCATTTAGTTTTTTAACAAAATACCTTTGTTTTACAGTTTTTGTTAAAATTAAAATAAACCACAATTAGGGGAAAAGTGCCTGAGGTGGCATACTTTTTAAAAAATTCATAACAAAAGTGTCTCCTAAATATTTTTCTTTATTTTTCGACACCCAATAATAAAAGACATTGTAGAACAAACTTGTGTTTAATATTTTTTAAAATTTAAGGATAATCAAAAAGAATATTGTTATTTTTTAAAACTATATTACTATTTCGTCTCGCCCACAGGGTAACGACGAGTTGGCATAGCATGAGGTGATGAGATGGCAATGATGGCATACTCCTCTTTAGTCTCTGCACAATTCACAAACAAAAGTTTTCACACGAGGTGACACATCAGCACATTCACAGAGTGCCCATTTTTTAGATCGAATATATCTGATCCATTTTTCTGCGGATTTTGATGTAGAAAAGATGCTGTTGCAGTAAATACACGCTGCGTCATCATCATCGTCAGTTTCAATTCTATCTTTGTCGCTGAAAGAATTACCCATTTTTAATACGGTTTTTGATTTCTTTACTACCATTCTTTATTCTTTTCTAGGTTTTTCTGCAGTTTTTATTTTCAGTATTTCGATTTCAGGTGTAGTATTCAAAATTCCAAATTTTCCACTGTTTCCATTTCTTCTCTTTTTTCTCATTTCAACTTTTGGCAGTGGAGATATTTCAGATGGCTTTATACGAAATGTACCGATACTCAAATTATTCATATTATGATCTTCACTAATCTTCTTTCCATTCTCAAGTGTTTGGAAAACCAAGTTAATTTCTTGCGTATTTATTACCACCTGCTTCTTCTGTGTATCGCCTTGTTCGTTTTCACGTTCTCCATCTTGTATTTGAGTGTCACTTTCATATTCAACTGGTTCATTCTCCACATGTTCTTGATTTTCAACATCAATTGTCTCTACGATACCGTTGGTTTGCTCTGCTCCTACATCTGTAACGTCAGCAGCATGGAACATATGATCGAGAAATACGTCTCTATTGAATGGAAAAATACCAGTTATTGCAAATCCACTTGTAGCATTTTCCATAGTTGCAGCTTTCTGGTAGGCCTCCCTAAAGATTTCACCTACTTGAAAATGGGTAACCACTCTTCCAGGATGTAAGTTCAGCCATTTCTGGAGTTCTTGGTTATAACACGTCGTAAGGGGGCCAAAAAACGAAACATCCAAGGGCTGCACTCTATGTGTACAGAGTAGCGGAAAGCAAAACATAATTTCACCGTTATCCTTGGTGTATGTTAGTGCCTCCAGAGTTTTATGACTTGTATGGCCATCAAGAAGTAACAAAACCTTTTCTTCACCTGATGGCTGCATCATTTTTACAAAATATTTCAGCCACATTCAAGAATATTTCGGCATTAGTCCATCCATGTTCTTCAGCAAATGCAATTGAACCTGCTGGGGCGTTATCAATTAGTTCATTTTTCATATTTTTGCGAGGAAATATGAAGCAGGGTGGAATATAGTTTCCCCCAGCACTCATCGCACATACAACTGTGAAGTGTTTTCCCATTTCAGCGCTTGTCAACATTCCCACCTGTTTTCGCCCTTTAACTGCAAAAATTCGACAGTTTTTGGAAGAAACTGTTGAAAATCCGCTTTCGTCCATATTATACATTCTGGTTGGATCGTAGTTTATTTCAGTCAAGGCATTTTCCAACAGATCGAAGTATTTTGAGATCTGTTGCTTATTAAATGCCATAGCTCGAGCTGCTGAAGTTGATTCGGGCATTCGTAATGATATTTGAGGATTTCTTCGCCTAAATCCTTTCAGCCAATCATTACCTGTCATCTTTTTGAATTGATGAGGAATGCCGTTCCGGACAGCCAAGTCGAATGCCAGTTTTTCACGTCCGAAGATATCATTCCAAAAAATCTTTCTTCCATGTTCATGATATGTTTAACGATTTCGGCTTCCATATCTTTATTAAAAGTTACTCGTTTCTCTCCCATATAACCTTTGACAGCACCCATACTAAATTGGTTCGTACCTTGACAACGTCTTCCTAAAGTGCTAAAAGGTACACCAAATGTTTTAGAAGCGAGCAACCAACCCATTATTTTCTCTTGAATTGCATTTATGGCCGCTTCCATATCTTCTTCTCTCCACTGCAACCGATTACTTTTACTTTTCCGCCAACCTATCTAATATGCGAGAAAAGTATTGGTTTACCCACAAAAAAGTTGGAAATTTGAAATTTTTTTTTGAGTTATTTTTACGTTATCCATCAACAACAACACGAAAAAACGGTTTTTAGAAAAAAAATCCTGTGTGTATGTCGTCGTCGTCGTCGTTGTCGTCGTCGTCGTCGTCGTTGTCGTCGGCCACTTTTCCTTGCAAGTCTTGTTAGCACGATACAGCCTCCGGAGTGCAATAAGTCACCAATTTTATGATGGAATATTGTTAAGGACATTTCACAGATGAACCCTATTGATTTTCAGCTCACCAGAGCCAGTACAACGGGTGCTATGGTACTTGAAGTACGACATTTTGTCGTTTTTCGAGAAATTTCAGTTTGTTAGCACGATACAGCCTCCGGAGTTTAACAATTCACCAATTTTATGATTGAATATTATTCAGGGCATCTCACTAATGAACCCTATTGATTTTCAGCTCACCAGAGCCAATACAACCGGTGCTACAGTACTTTAAGTACGATATTTTTGTCATTTTTGGAGAAGTTTCAGTTTGTTAGCACGATACAGCCTTCGGAGTATATACAAGTGATGAATTTTATGATTGAATATGATTCAGAGCGTCTTAAAGATGAACCATATTGATATTGAGCTCACTAAAGCCAGTACAACGGGTGCTGTGGTACTTGAAGTACCAAATTTTTGTCATTTTTGGAGAATTTTCAGTTTGTTAGCACGATACAGCCTCCAGAGAGTATACGATTGATCAACGTTATGAATAAGTATTGTTCAAGGTGTCTCACAGATGTACCCTATTGATTTTCAGTTGACTAGAGCGAGTACAGCGGGTCCTATAAAACTAGATATACTAAATTTTTGGTTATTTTTGGAGAAATTTCGGTTTGTTAGCACGATATATCCCCCGCAGTGTATACAAGTAACAATTTTATGATATAATATTTTTCAGGGCCACAGATGCGGAAAAGTTGGTTTTAATCTTTAAAACCGTTTATTTCTGTAATATTTGCCTACCATTTTCTGAAATGATTAATAAAAAAATAGAGATCATTTATACTTTCCAAATTCACTACATTCATTGAATAGTGGCTGACAGGGCGAGATGACATACTGCCATCTCGTCCTACTGCTGTGTATGCCATCTAGGGCTGAAGTACGTACACTAACTTCTTTACTATTTTCTTCTTTTTGAGACGAAATACTGAGGATTGCAAGCGGCCAAAATGTGAGGTTAGGATAGATGATTTGAAATGTTAAAGACAATTTGTAAGAAAATTACTAAGTATGCCCACAAAACACAACTCACGAATACTCAAAAAATATTTCTTACCTTCAGAATCACAGAATATTTCGTATAAGTTTCGTATATCGAGGTAGATTTACAGGCACTTTGTGAAACATGCACATAATGCAAGTTAGTCCACTGCACTGAGTTATTAGCGGTAAATTTAACTCCTATGGCAACTCGACCACTATGCCCATCTCAGGCAATTTTCCCCTTCTTACAGTTTACATTTTCAATACTACCTGACAGCGGGGTTAAATGATCCCAGGGATCATATTACCTCCACCCTGGGGATCATTTTAGACATCCACGTGTGTAAGAAGATCCTTTACTATACTTCGACGAAATATATTATAGCAGAATCTCTTAATAATATAATTATATTCTATGCCTACTAAATTATTGACCGACAGATTAGACTATCAGGAAATTTATCAATTCCACAAAATTCGTTCTCTAAGTACTTTTTATACCTGTTTCCCTTAGGGGGATCATTTTGTACCACTCTCCCCTATATGTTAAAATTTGTCGCTGGTGTATTTAACGTTTAAAAACCAAAATTTTCATGTTGACAAATACTGTCCATATCTTATTTATTAATCCTTTATTTACTTTAAATCACTTGAAAAATTATTTATTTTCAAATTGATTGTATGAAATTAAATGAATAAATCTCAAATTATACTTTTTAGTGCAGAACTATTTCGAATTTCGAAAACATTGCATCTACTATAAAGTAAATATAATATTTACTAACCCCCGGTAGGACCCCGCCATTGGATTATTAGAATTTTATTGATACAGTTGATGTGTGACTATGAATGTCCATCCTTTGAGAAGATATGCAATAAAATATGTAATTATTCTGCACTCTTTATCAGTCTCGAATTTACTACTTATTTTCGGATCACCCTATATAAACAAAAATAATGTCCTGTGAATAAAAAAACACTTTTACATTAAAAGGAATATGTTTGAAATCGAACGCGAACAGACCGCGAAAATGATTTTTAAAAAACTAACCTCCTGTAGAATGTAAATACGATTTTGTTTTGATTCCCGCATATGTGAATATATGAATAATTCCACGTTTTTTCGTAAACGACAATAGACGAGGCAAACCCAAGGTAAGCAGTTAGCTAGTCAAAGCTTTCTTCCACTGACAACATGTTTATGTTAGTAAAATACCTCCTTACAGATTGAGTTCTATGTATATTGCGATAATACGTATTCGACTGGGGGTAGGGCGGTCTGACAACCAATAGCGGGCGTTACCGGAGAAGTAGAATCTCGCCAATAGCGCGCCTCTTTCCATCGCAACGTCCCTCCTTCCCGCCAATGAAAAAAGCATTAATCTCTTTTAAAAATAGAGCAGATAGCAACCACGCAGCCAGGCGACACGCACCGAATCGCTAACTGCCATAGAGGCCCCTGTAATGAGCTTACCAGTAGCACATATTTAACATGTAGTTCACTTTATAGACATCCCCACTCGCTATCACCTTATTTCTGGCCACCGCCCACTAAACTCACCTCACTCGGCAGTCTTTTCTACATAGAGTTCAGTTCATTGTCAACCCAATAGTGACCAATACACGGGAAGGACTATATACATTAACAGAGAATAGCCGCTCGCTATACGATAACAGTGTTTATGTGTGATGTGTAGTGAGCACGTGTAATTCGTGAAAAAAATTATCGAAGTCGTCCTGAGCCCTGAGACATTCCTCGGCGACGCGGCTTGATCGCGTCTTCAAGTTGCAACCACGGCGTCTCCAGTAGCAATGACGCAACACAGCGACGCGTCCAGCGACCGGTCCGAAGTATCAGTAACTCCACCACCACCAGTTTCCAAAATGCTTGAATTCGCCAGTCATCAAAATCTTAGTTTTCTTAACTTGGAGCACCGCAACATGTTGGCAGCTCCATTGGCAGCCCTTCATTCTATGACAGAAATGAAACATCATCAAACACATCTCAACTCGGAACATCTTCATGGACAAGAAAAAAGTGACGCCGACGTCTTGCTAGAACGTACAAGTTTACACGTAGAACGGTCCGGCTTGACGTCGAGAAGTCCCTTAGGTGCCACAAGCAATAGCAACAGCTCACAAGGGGCCAACCCTCACGGCATTGACCATATATTGTCCAGGCCTTCTCAAATCACAACCGGCCCCTTGCATTTCCCACACAATCTCGGTTTTTCGCAGAATACACTACAGAGTATGGCCTCTAATAGCGCTCAAAGTGCTTCTAATTCAGGATTGCGAGGATTTAACATTGCCGCCGCTGCCTTTTTCCACCATCATGCCGCCAATTCTGTCAACAAACCTCCTGTAGAACTTGCAAGAGGTGCTGGAGGCCTTTACTGGCCGGGCGGAATACAAGGTCTCAATCCTATGTCATGGAGGGATCGCCTTAGTAGCAGTAAGTAATTTAAAAAAATAATAACGATTTTATAAACTTAATTCAATTCAATGATTCGGACATGTATCAGGACTATTCTTGGAACACTATAAAATGTATTAATATAATATATAGTCCTTTATTTGAAATTTGTTTACCCAATTTCCATCTTAAAAGAGTATTTCCCGTTTCCCATAATTGGTATAATTCAAGTTTCAGGAAATATCTCTTTTGCCCGTTATGTTCTATCAATTTTGTTCGACGGTAAAATAATAGCATCATCTTTAAATTTTCTATTTGTTTATTAACGATAGTAAATAAATTCGATACTTCTCAAATAAAATCCTTTTTATCTAAGAGTTTCTGGCTGTTGGGATTTATGACATATAGAACAGTTTTTTTTCTTAATTTGGTTCATTCTGATCTCAAAAATTCATTAATAAAATTTATCAAAAACAAAATTTAATACCACAAGAAAGAAACATTGAAAATTATCTGTGTCTTTTTGACTATTAAATATTAAACAAATTCCATTAAGTCTGTTTGGAATTGTATATTAACTTATTAAAAATAATTGATGATGTCATCTGTCGGGATCAGGGCCGGATTAACCCTGTCCTGGCCCCTAGACAATGCAATCTGGTCTTTTCAAGTTGATGAAGGCTTTTGTGAGTAGCGTCCAGATGATCGACTCAAGACATCTTGTTACTTTAATTTCATATGTGATATTATAACAACATGGGTACTTTGACTTGATGCTGCAGCATCATCTTACCGGACTCGTTAGCTTTTTGAAATGATGTTAATGAAATAGGTTATAGATAAGTGATGATCCAAGTTTCATGATGGGTCTGGAAAGAGAAATGAGACGTGACGTGGTTATTTTAAATGTAATCTTGTTAAATGCAATCAAATACAATAAACGAAAGAAAACAATTTGGTGGAGTACAAATTGGAAAAAGTCACTGTTATATATATGAAAATATTAATTTTAATATAATCACTAATTACAAATAAAACAACGTTTAATGTGAAACGTATTTATTCGTATACTGCTTTTGCAAAACTCGTCCATATATCGATAAGGTATGTATCATATAAAAACATGTAATTAAATAAAAGTAAATACACAGAAATATATATACAGGGAGTATCTTACACTTTCTCCCCCTTCAAAAAATATATACAAGTTAAACTAATAAAAAATAAATAACACTTTCAGTTAAATTAATTAACTAGTCGGTTTGGCTTATTTATTAAGCTCCGTCGTCTTAACTGACGCGAACTATCAACGCTAGGTGAAACCCACACTTCCTGATTCGAATTGTTCTCAACTAAATTATCCCTATCACTTGCTACAGAATCATTACATACTAAACTATCATTATGTACACTATTTACATTAAAATCAGATCTTGGATTGATCGTGACCGATTCTTCCTCTTTTGAATATTTTGAGTTAACAGTTTCAGTTTCACTACAATTATTTACTTTTAACTGGTCAATGTGACGTTTCCAAATCAATCCATGATCTGTTTTTATAATATAGGTTCTTTCTCCAAGAACTTCTTTGACCACACCTTGGCACCAATTTGGAGTATTAGCCCTAAAATCGCGTACTAACCTTATCATTAATTTTAAAATATGTTTGTCTTTTCCCTTTAAAATATTGTTTTTGTATGAATTGTTTATTTTCGACAACCGATTTTGTCGATGGCAATAACAAATCAAATCGGGTGCGCATTGTTCTGCCCAACAAAATTTTAGAAGGAGCTTCCCCTGTATTTGTATGAGGGGTGTTTCTATAATGAAATAGAAAACGATTGATAATTAAATTAAAATCTAATTTTTATTTTCACTTTTGGCTTTATAAATAGCTTTTTTTAGAATCTTAACTGCACTTTCACCTAATCCATTTGTAGAAGGGTGGTAAGGTGCACCTGTTAGCTGTCGTATTCCGCTCAATTTTAAAATTGTTTGGAATTCATCTGAATTGAAAGTGGTCGCATTATCGGTACAAATTTGGAAAGGTAAACCAAATCTACTAAATAAATCACGAAAAATTTTAATAGTACTCGTATCCGTTATATCTTGCATTTGAAAACGTTCTATCCATTTTGAGGTTGCGTCCTCAATTACCAAGAAGTTTTTATTAAAAACTAGACCAAAAAAATCGGCATGTAACCTTGTCCATGGTTGCTCAGGCCATTTCCAGGTTGATAATAATGATTTGGGTGGTTTGCTCGAGTGAAGTGCACAAGCATTGCAATTTTGAGATTGTTCTTCAATCTGTTTGTCAATTGAAGGCCACCAAACATATGATCGTGCAAGTGCCTTCATTTTCACGATACCCATATGAGTACTATGCAATTCTTTCAAAATTGAAGTATGAAATTTCTTTGGAATAATCAACCTGTAACCCCACATTAAACAGTCTTGTTCCATAAAAATTTCATTTTTTTTTATAAAATATGGTTGAATTTCACTTGAAGGACAAGTAGAAGGCCATCCCCTTTTAACAAAATATATAATTTTACTAAGAATAGGATCCTTCGCCGTCTCTTTTTTTATAGAGTGAACATTCAAAGGAAAATCGGAATCTTCAATATAATTTAAATATGAATAATAAAATTCTGAGCTTAAAAATGAAGTACATTCTTCTTTTTCGGGATTAACGGGAAATCTGGACAAACAATCTGCAACATTATCTTTACTTTTGACGTAAACTATGTCATAGGAAAAAGCTGATAAAATATGAGCCCATCTTTGTATCCGATTGGCTGCAAAAATTGGTAAACCTTTTTTATTGCCAAAAATGGTTAATAAAGGTTTAAGGTCAGTGCATAAAATAAATCTTTGACCATAGAGATATTGAAAAAATTTCTTTACGCCAAAAATAATGGCTAGAGCCTCTTTTTCAATTTCAGAATATTTTATGTCGCTGGATTTTAACAAAGTTGACGCAAAAGCAATTGGGCTTTCCGTTTTATCCTTGTAGACATGAGAGAGAGAGAGAGAGAGAGTGCCTCTCAGAGCAAACTGAGAAGCATCAACCGTTAATTTTATTTTTTCTTCGGGATTAAAATGTGCTAACACCGAAAAAGATGTCAACATAGCCTTAGCTTCTTAGAAACTTTTCGTACACTCAGGCGTCCAATTCCAAGCTGAGTCTTTTTTTAACAAACAATAAAGAGGTTTCAAAATTTGTGATGCATTCTTAATAAATTTACAATAAAAATTTACCATTGCTAAGAAGGATTTGAGTTCCGTAACTGTTTTCGGAACCTTGGCTTTTTTAATAGCAGTAACTCGCTCGTCTAGCGTATGTAATCCAAATTTGTCAATTACATGATCTAAATATTTTACCGAATTTTGAAAAAATGAACATTTGTCTTTTTTTACTTTAAGTCCACATTCATGAAGACGTTTAAGCACTTTTTCTAAACGCTCCAGATGCTCACGGTCATCTTTACCTGTTACTAAAATATCATCAAGGAAACAGACAACACCCGGAAAAACAAACATTTGTTCCATTATATTTTGAAATATATCTGGTGCACTCGTTATCCCGTAAGGTAAACGTTTATAAGAGTAAAGTCCCTTATGTGTAGTTATAGTAACAAGTTCTCTAGAAGCTTCTGTCAACTTCACCTGTTGATAAGCTTCCGAGAGGTCGATTTTTGAAAACTTATCACCACCTTGCAATTGCGAAAAAAGATACTCTATTCTCGGCAAAGGAAAATGTTGAATTAACAAATTTGGGTTTAACGTAACTTTAAAATCTCCGCATATTCTTATACCTCCATTGTTTTTTAAAGCAGGAACGATAGGAATAGCCCATTTTGAAAACTCTGTTGGTACTAAAACATTCATTTTTACTAACCTTTCGATTTCCTGTTCCACTTTGGGTTTTAAAGCGAACGGTACTGGTCTAGGCTTGCAAAATTTCTCCACAGCGCCTTCCTTTAGCTTTAATGAAATTTTAAATTTGTTAAATGTTCTCAATCTGTTATCAAATATAGCACCATATTTTTTAATCAAAGAAGTAACCTGGATAGAAGCATCTATATTTTTACAGCTTTCTAATAAATTTGTATCAGATATATCATTCAAACTTTCGGCTTTCTGAATTTTGCAGATACCCAATTTAAGCATATTTAAACCATTTCTACCAATTAGTGGTGGACCCCCGTCTTTAATTACATAAGTTTTTAATACATAATTTTTATTTTCAAAAACCAAATTGAAATCAACAAATCCCAAGGGTTTAAAAGTAACACCCACATAATCCTTCAATGATAAATCATTTTTTTGTAATTTTTTATTTGAAAAATGTTTCTGGTATAATTTTTCAGATATTGCGGCATGAGCAAAACCAGAATCCGCCTCAAAACTCATTGGTATATTTTCAACAAGCATATTTACAAAAGCAGGTTTAATATTTCCATTCTTATCAACATTGTCGCTTAAATTCCCAAAATGTAACAAATAATTATCAAATTCATCAAAATTCTCCGCAACCGGTTTATTTAAATCCGATAAATTAAAAATTGATTGGTCAGTATCGACTTCATTATCTACTTCCAAATATTTATGTGAAACTTTTTTGCATTGAGTAGCTAAATGGCCTCTCACACCACATTTATGGCAATTACAATTTTTATTTGCACAATCATTTACCATGTGATTACTACGACCGCAAACAGTACATTTTATAGAATATTTACGATTGCTTACCGTAGGATTTATGACACTATTCTTACCAGCTAAACCGCTGCTGCCTTGGTCTTTTTGATATCGCTGAAACGGCTGGCTAGAAGCGTGTGATCTGGCCCGTATTCTTCCTTTGACGATGGAAATTCATCGAGTCGGTCAGTTCTCGTTTCACCACCGCACCCAAGCTTTCTCTGAACGCGTGTTCTTTCAAAGAAGATTCCTTGGAAATGGCTAATCTAACTACTGATTTCAGCGTAACATTTGCGCTGGAAGCATCTTCTTCAAAAAGCCGATCCATTATCCTTTCTTCACTAATGCCGATAACAAAAATATCACGCATTATGACACCTAATTCAGTGCCAAAATTACACTTTGAAGCTAAACTTGCTTCCCAATCGCCAACACTTTCACTAGGTTTCCTCCGTGCAGAGTACAATTGTAGTCTTTCTGCGAAGTACGACTTTACTGGATTTAAATGTTCGTCAAATAATTTAATTAATTCATCGAAAGTTTTTGCATTCGGAAGATCTGGTACACATAAATTCCGCACCAATTTATAACAATTCTTTTTTTCGGTTAACGTCATTTATTTCATTTGCAATAAAAAACTGGAATAGTCTTTCTTTAAATACCGAAAACTCCGATCTATCAGGATCAAAAGTATTTCAGGTTCCTAATAACCCAAAACATTGTTGATTATCTTTATCAGCCGGCATTTTTTTTACAACTAGCACTTACTTAAAAACAAAAATTTCAGCACTAACTGATAAACTATACTTTCCGATTATGCACACGTGAATTCAAAGAGAAAAACACCTCGTCGCCAACTGTTATATATATGAAAATATTAATTTGAATATAATCACTAATTACAAATAAAACAACGTTTAATGTGAAACGTATTTATTCGTATACTGCTTTTGCAAAACTCGTCCATACATCGATAAGGTATGTATCATATAAAAACATGTAATTAAATAAAAGTAAATATACAGAAATATATATACAGGGAGTATCTTACAGTCACCTTCCGAGATCTTTATTGTTTTTGTATGCTACGATAAGTTTAAATATTAACTTTTTTAGAAACAAAATCGTTTAAAACAGTTGGCTACTCTGCCTAATGATTAATCCGGCTCTGGTGGGGATATTATTAATATCCAAACAAATTAGATAAAGTCTACAACATATTTCATATACTTATCTGTAAAAAAACAACATAACAGCTAATTAGAAAGATAATAAAAAATAAAGTTTAATGATGAATGAAATCCCTTATGTAATAATATAGGACCTTCAGGTGGGATATTTGAAAGGATTTAAAGGAATTTCAAAAAAGAAAATTTACAAAATTCAACTTTTTTATTTATTCTTCACGTGTTTTGGCAATATCATATGACATTGGATCAGGGAACTTGCATCGTCCGCAATATATTGAATGTGGTGCCTTTGTGTCGTTCTCTAATAAAATGCGAGTATAGTGAGAAAAAATAATCCAAATTTCCTAAAATTTGTTCAGAGTGTAGGTAGTTAGTGACGTGAAAAAATAACAAACAAGTGACTCTTGCTAAGCCAGATTTGAATTAAACATATAAGTAAATAAATTCTAGCTAACTAACTAAATTCTGAGAATTTAACATAAAAACTGACAACATTCAAGTCGATAAAATTTATTTAATAGTCTGGGAGCTTAAAACTAGTTAAAGAAATTAAATTGAAATTTAATACTAACAAATGGACGAAGAAATCAACAACGCAGCAATTTATCGCCTTTTGAAAAGCGTAAACGAATCAAACGAGACTATAGAAACTCAAATAACTGAAATTACTAGGCAAAATAAAGAATTAAAATAAACATTTGAGAAGGAAATAAAAGTCCTAAAATAAGATTTCAAAATAGATATTTCTGTAATCAAAAAAGAAAATAATAAGCTACAAGTAGAAAATCAGCAACTAAAAAATAAGCTTCTAACCGTTGAACGAAACCTAAAAAAGTACAACATAATACTATATGGTCTTGAAGAGGATGACCCTCAACAAGATATAGTGAAACTTGTAGACATAGTGAAAAACCAACTAAACATTAATTGCAATTTAAGCGAAGAATTGGCACAATAACTGCTAACAACAAGCCTAGACCACTAACCATAGAGTGCATACGTAAAAAAGTGTTAAGTCAGAATTTAAAGTTAGCCAAGAGTAACAACATCTGATAAAAATACCAAATGCAGTAGAAATATTAACAACAAACATCGGGAAAGGCTCTACTTCTAAAGAAAACTCGTCGCCACAACCGGGAACTAAAAGAAAATTGAAGGAAAACACAGAATCAGAAGCTTCAAAACGTGTAACCAGGAATCAAAAAATCTTAACGTCAAATTAAATATTTTAAGAATTTGTATTAGGTACCTACTTATTTTGTGGGTTTCTTGACATTTGTTACAGTTGGTTAACTTAGTTCATCTTTTAGATGTTACCCCTGTAATTTTAAATTTTTTGTTAGCTATTTATTAACAGCAAATTTTACATTTAGAAATCAAATTAACGTTGAAGACTTTAAAATATCCCATATGAATATTCGGAGCGTAACAAAAAACATGAATGAGCTGCTTCTATTATTGGATAATATGCATGCTAGATTTGATTTGATAGTACCTACTATAACTGAAACCTGGCAGCTATATGATCACAATATTTTTAAAATTCATGGATATGAAAGTATATACAATGATGGTGATCTAAATCAGAATGATGGGGCTTTGGTTTTCATTCAAGATCATTTAAAGTTGACTATATTGGTGACATTAGAATAATTTCAATTTTAGTTTCCGCAAAAAATAAAACAATTAATATTAAATCCATATATCGATCACCTAGTACTTGCCCAAAAAGTTCTAATCAGAATTTAATCAATTATTTAAATTCATTAAAAACACGACATTAGCATTATAACTGGTGACATAAATTTAGATTTATTAGCCAGCAATGATGAAATAGTAGATGCGAGTACAAAAATATAATGAGCTCTTTTGGATATACTTCATACATTAATGAATACACTCGTTTACCTAGTCGAACATGCTTGGATCATTTTTATGTATCAAGTCGTAACGCACTTAAAGCTAAATCATATATTTTTAGATATAATATTACAGATCACTGCCCCATAGCCCTTACAGTAGAAACAGGGCGAAATAACATCCAGTTAAATGAGCAGTTTAATCACAAATATTACATAAATTATCCGTTACTAAAAAGTGCGTTAATGTACGAAAAATGGGAACATGTATACAATGAAAATGAAGTTGATAATATGGCTCTTAACTTTATTAATTGTTTGAAATGTTATATTAATGAAAATACACAAAAAGCGAAAGTAAAGATCAAAAAAAATATTACAAACTTGGATAAATCCTACATTAGTATCATTAATTGAGGAAAGAAATAAATTATACAAATTAACTTTAAAACATCCTGATAATTTAGAAACAAAAATTAAATACAATGTGTGCAAAAATAATGTGAGCAAACTTGTACAAAAATCAAAAAAGGATTATTATAGGAAAATTATTCAAAGAAATCAAAATTCTTCCAGATCTTTGTGGGAAAGCATTAAAAACATATGCGGCGAAACAACACGTAAAAAAATATTGAAAGAATTAAATTGAATGGAAATGACTGAAACTAATGACAAACTGAGTATTGCAAATGGCTTTAACACATATTACTGTGAATTAGGCTCAAATCTAGCTAGAAACCCGAGGTAACAAATTTTTCAGAAAATATAGAGTTTTTGGAAAGTTCTATGTTCCTTAGACCTACCGATGAATATGAGGTTATTAGTACAATAAAGGATTTGAAGCTTAAAAATCACCAGGGCTCGATGGTATGAGGTCTGAAACATTAAGAGAAATATCTAATGAGATTGCAAGTCCATTAACATGCATAATAAATAAATGTTTAAGCACGGGACCTTTCCAAGAATTCTAAAAAATGGTATAGTTAAACATCTATACAAAGGTGGAGAAATGGTTAATTACAGGCCTGTATCACTAATATCCAATGTTTCAAAAATAATAGAAAAAATAATAAAAATTAGACTTTGTTCTTTCTTAAAAAAACATAAAATTTTATCCGATCGTCAATATGGCTTCAGAGAGTCTGAGTCGACTGCGGATGCGATATATAGGTTAACTTATTTTGTTTATTATTCGCTTGATAGAAATGTTGCTGCTATATGTATCTTCTTTGATCTCTCCAAAGCATTTGACACCGTCTGCTATAAATCGTTATTGGATAAATTGGAAAAGTATGGAATTAGAGGCAATGTATATAAACTCATAGAAAGTTATTTATCTGATAGGGATCAAAGGGTTGAAATCGATGGTGTAATGAGGGCACCACATAAAATTACATATGGTGTACCTCAAGGAACTGTTCTTGGTCCCATTTTATTCCTTCTATACATCAATAGTATGCTTTACTTAAATGTTCAGGGTGAGATCATCAGTTTTGCAGATGACACCGTGGTATTTTATAGTTGCTCCACATGGCAAGACCTAAAAAATAAAATAGAAAATGATTTTCCTAGTATTGCTAAATGGTTACAATTGAATAAGCTAACTCTCAACTCCAGTAAAACAAATTACTCGCCTTTTTCATCTTACAAAACTGGCTTACCTAACTTGGGGCCACTGAACATCGGAGTAACAAACCACATTGAAGAAGTAGAAAAAATAAAATATCTTGGTATTACAATTGTTGTAAAAAAGATAAGAGGCCATCTTCCAAAGTTTGAATATTTAAAAGAAATTCTTGAGCCTAATGAATTAAAAGTCTTATATTTCTCACTAGTGGAATCATTAATTTCTTATGGCATTGTGGGCTGAGGCGGAGTGAGGGATTGTTTCTTAAATAAAGTTCATATTTTACAAAAATGGTTTTCTTCCCAAAAAATATTTTATATCCATCGAATCAATTGTATATGGATGCACAGGTAAAAGACGTACGTCAAATATTCAGTCAAAAAATATTGTTGTTTGTATTCCAAAGTAAAATAAAATTGGTACATCATGAACATTCTCACAAAACTAGGAGATATGAGGGGATCGTTTTCCCACGCAGTGGAAAAACTATTGGTCAAAGAAAATGCTAACTATGTAGCAGCAAGAATTTATGTGCTGTTACCTGATGATATAAAAAGTTCAAAAAGTTACAATGTATAGCGAATTAAGTGGATTATGGAAACATATAGACAGTTCTTTAGCAATATATTAAATCACACTTTATCATAATTGACGGTATCCATTTCAGCAGTTTATGTGTCTAACAATTGATATGGTACCCTCTAAAAATTTACTATAAAACTTGACAATTTACTGGATTTAACTTATTTACCGGATTGGACAACTTCAATTTAGTGTAATTATTTTCAATGTATTAATGTATCTTTTTATGTATTATTGTATCTATCTTTGTTGAATAAATATTATTATTAATATCATTATTATTGGCGATCACCATCAGGCCCGCGCCTAGCACTTTTGGCGCTCTTGTGCAAATTCATATGTTGTGAGTACAGATACGGGTTAAGTTAAAAATTTAAAAAAAGTATTTTCATAAATTTATTTTCATTTTAATATTTTATTTTACACAAGTACAAGCAAATTTTTTCTTTGAAATACGTACAAAGATTAATTAATTCTCGATATTTTGTTTCTTGATTCATTCCAATATCGTTCTCTTTACAAAAGATACAAATTTTCAAAGAAATCTCTACAATTTTTGCTACTAAAATATTATTTATTCTTAATATCAACAGCAGTGATTATTAAATTAAAATTAAACACAAAATCACTAAATATTTCTCCAGATCTCCTCCATACTCGGTCACGGTCATCAGGTGTTTTCAGACTAATTCGAGTCACAGATAACCCACAGATAGATGAGACACTGATTGTGGCGCCATCTAAAGAGCCTGTCGACTAAACAATTGAGTGATTTTGAAAAGATTTCTGTAATTTTAGGTTTTGGCGGTATATTCAAATTTACTGTATTTTAATTATTCTATTTCAAAATAACCATTTATAGTCCATCATTTAACATTTCATTCAATTTAACTCAATAATGATTAGATGTTGAGATAAATTAAATGAAATATCAAATGATGGACCATAAATGGTTAATTAAATTGGAAAAAATAAAACAGTAATCATATAAACAGTTCATTTATTTTGGTATAAAAATACACAACAAATAATTTCTTTCACAAAGTACTTTTCTTATAAAACAGAATGACAATAAATAAACTATAATGTAAAAATAATGCAATAATTAAAAAATAATACATACATTCTAGATTGGAGTATCATTAGATTTTTGAATGATGTTAAATCAAGATAAAAGTGAAAAATTATTTATGATAAGTTTATATTAAGTTGTTTATTATTACACCCGTATAAGCACACAGAGCTGGACAAACTGCTACTTACTTAATCAAAAAAAGTGTTAGCAATGAGTAGTTAACTACTATTTTTGGTAACTTTCTGCGAAAGAAAATATTTGAGTATAATGACTGTGAATGTTAGAACAAAAGTAATTAAAATATTTTTAAAGGAAAAGTTGTTAAATACTGCCCAGCCCTATAAATACAAGGTGCCAAGTAATTACATATAAGAGTGCTAAACAGCACTTGTGACTGTACAACATTTAAAATAATATATCTAACATTTCATTTCCACTTAAAACACATCTTTATTTCTTTACTGGAAGTATTAAATAGGTTTATATCACAAACTTAAAACAAGTATATTGTATATTTGTATATTTCTACATTTAAAAGCATTCCGTTCTTATGAAAACATCGCATAAGGCAGTTGAAGTTACTCTGCAGCTCCTGGCAGTCTATGATTGTTAAAATATTTCTTAAGGGCTCTTAAAAATTCCACCGTTTCGTGGAAGACCTTTCTCGTTTCTGGTTGAGGTTCTACAAGTAAACACACAAAATAACAACAATAAATAAGTAAACACACGAATATGTTTGTAAATTTATGTCAACAAAAGAAAACAAATGGCGCTTACTATTGAAATAATAAGTTTACACATGCTTCTGTACTAAGCCAAAAAAATATAAAAAAATGTTTGAATGTATACATTTGTTTGGTTTTTTTTATTCCCTTTTTTGAAGCTTTCGATTTTTTTAGGAATTCTTGATTTTTAACCATTTTTTTATTTTTTGTCTTTATTGGATATTTTGTATTTTTAGTTAGTTAGTGAATGTTTAAATTTTTTTGGTTTTTTTGAATTCCTTATTTTGGAACTTTCGATTTTTTTAAGAATTCTTGATTTTTTTTTTGGTTTTTAACTATTTTTTGATTTATTTATTTTTTTATTTTTTGTCTTTATTGGATATTTTGGAGTTTTGGTAACCGCTATACCAAATACTTAGACGTAATGCCTCAACAAAAGTTAATGCTCACTTTCATTCCCCATAAATTGTCATACCATGGGCTATATATTAAAATCGGCAAGGGGTCAATACCATCCATCCCATAGCTGGCGAAGGGAATAGCTATAACATAAAATAAAACCCAGATTATTATTTCTCCAATGGGTACAGTTTAAAATGGAATTGTCTGAGTATGGTGTACACACTAGATATAAATTGAGTGTTTGAAAAGACGAGTACTGAGTGTGTCATTTTATTAAAACTCCAGCTAAGCGCTTTCAGCCATTAGGTCTTTTTCAAAGCTGTCGACAAGAGAAAAACATACAACAGGTACAATGTACATACAATGAAATAAAATGTTTGATGTTACATCATCATTTAACCCTTAATTGGTTGCACCATTTTATTTCACACAACTGGTTGCATGGCGTACTTTGTACGCCACTCAAACAAAACTGCTCAATGTGAGTTTTCCTACTTTTAAAAGAAATGTAGAATCCTTAGTAAGTTAAATTATTGATTTATTAACTCAGAAGTTTCACAGAAAATTATTACACTATGTATAAAAAAAATAAAATGTATATATTTTATTCACAAAGAAGCTCTTAGTTTAGTTTAACCAGTTTACGAACTGTCTTCCTCATTGGGCCGATTGTACCATAGGCAAATGTGTGTTGTCACTACATGTTCCTTACATGCTGGTTCTTTGCAACTTTGACAGATGATTGTAATTGTTCTATTTTTCTTTCTTCCACACTGAATACATCTTCCTCTCATTTTATTAGTATTTATTTGTGTTGGCTCTTCATCGGGTATAAATGAACGAAGAAACTGTTTTATGTCCAATGATAAATTTGGGATTTTGGCTCTCATAGAAAGATATGGCTTCATTAGACTCAAAGATAAATTTTTAAGAAATATTCTTCGATTTTCACCATCTGCATGGATTGCATTATAAATAACATTTGAATTTATACCAGCAATATTTAGTCATTGATAAAAAATTACCAAAGGCCAGCGTTTGGTACGCTTTTTGCACCGTGTAATTTCCACACATCTGGTCGACAGTATCCACTCCTCCCTTGATGGAGTTATAGAATAGCACGATTTCCGGTTTCTGGGTTTGTGAATCCACTTTATCGTTAGAATGCATAGTGGAAAGTAAAATGACAGCCTTGTTTTTTTTGCAGAATAAGATACCAATGTTGTATTTTTGTATTTTTATTTGGTAATAAATCGGGGGGGATCTCCCTCTTATTCTTTTTTAGTGTGCCTACAAACGCAATATTTTTATCAAGTAGTGTCTGAGCTAGTGGATAGCTGGTGTACCAATTATCTGTGGTCAAATTTTTATTTTTGAACGGCTCTACCAATCGAAGGACAATATCTGTTGGAGAATTAGATAATTCATATCTTCCTGCAGGTTGCTTGCCACAGTAAACTTCAAAATTGGACACGTAAAACATTTTGGAATCGCAGAGGGTAAATATTTTAATACCGTACTGATACAGCATTCCAAAAAAAGCTAATAACTCTTCTTTGCTTGTTTCTTTTGCATTCCTTACCCTGGAATAATTATCTTGGATACTTCGAATGAAAGCATTTGTATAAGTTAAAATGTTCTCTATCATTTCTTGAGTAAAAAAATGGAAAAATATACTGAGTTCATCGGATACTTCCTCCTTTCTTATTAGGCTTCGAGGGAAAATTTTTATAATATTTTTAGCAGCATGTTTAGCAAATTTGCTTCTTACTGGCTGTTTATTCCAAAACATTTTTTTGTCTCGGCTAGTCAGGGTTGGCTCCCTTCCTACACTTTGTTTCCTACCTTCAGTTTGTTCCTCAAGCAGAAATAATTGGTCCTCGTCGTCTCCTTCTTGTTCTGATTCTGAATTGTGATCGCTATCCTCAATAAGTTCGTCAGATGCATCGTCATCGCTGCCTCCCACTATTTCTGCATCCCATTCTTCATGAATTTTTTTCATTTCTCCTTCCAATTCAGCTTCCGTCAAACCTTTACCTACTCTAGCCGACCACCTATAACAATATTACAAATTACTGTAAAATGAAAAAAATTATTTGAATTAACTCTTACATGGTTGTTTGTCACTATTTCTTGGGCCAATTAGCAACAAAAATCAACTCTTTTCCAGTTCAGTAAACAGGTCGCCACTGCAAAACAAAAATCCCAGAGTATCTTAGCCTAAATGTCACAATTTGAAAAAAAATAATAATAAAAAATAAAAAACATAAACGTCCGCGTGGCGTATTTGGTACGCCAATTAGTACATTACTCGCAGTAACTCCCTGCTAAAGAGCTAAATCAAAACTGACGAGATCGCCACTTCTCTTGTGCTTAGAAGACACTATGGTGGGAGGTTACATAGGCGATCACCGTCGGCCAATTGCTGGTTTAAAAATGTCAAGCGTTTAAACTCGTTTGGCGTACTTTTTACGCCGCAGCAACCAATTAAGGGTTAAGTAACATTTGTTAAAATTACACACATATCATTTAGTTGATAATTTCAAATTAGACGTTTCGTTATGTGAATTACAATTGTACACGCTCTTTATAGAGTAATTTTAACAAATTTGACTTAAATAATGATGTAACATCAAACATTTTATTTCATTGTATGTGGCAGTTACAGAGTTTGATCGTTTTTGACACCTTCTGTATGTTGTTTTCTTGACGAGAGCTTTCAGAATGGCTTAATGGCTGAAAGCGCTTTGCCGGAATTTTAATAAAATTACACACTCAGTACTCGTCTTTTCATTCACTAAATTTACATTTTAAAATGTCCAAAATTATAGCATGCTATATTGAATACAATAAAACTTACCATCAATTTTGGTTAATTTCCACTCATATGGGAAAGCAAATCAAATTAGAAATGCCTGTGGATATGGTGTACACACTAGATGCAAATTGAGTGAATGAAAACGACGAATACTCAGTGTGTATTAGTTTATTACTTTCAGGCTAAGCGCTTTCGGCTGTTAAGCCATTATCAAAGCCGTCCTATGAAAAAATACAAAGCTTGTGAAATTTTGAATAAAAAACAATTTAAAAAAGTTGAACTTACGTCATTTAAAAAAGTAATTGTCAAAGCCATCAAGTTGATCAAAAACAATATTCAAGATAGAACCATCGTTATGATTGAGTCATTCGAATAAAAACATTAAAATACCCTATTGTAAGGGTGTAAAATTATATTTTATATATTTTTAATTTTGAGTGAATTTACATCATGTGAATATAATTTTACACCCTTACAATAGGGTATTTTAATGTTTTTATTCGAATGACTCAATCATAACGATGGTTCTATCTTGAGTATTGTTTTTGATCAACTTGATGGCTTTGACAATTACTTTTTTAAATGACGTAAGTTCAACTTTTTTAAATTGTTTTTTATTCAAAATTTCACAAGCTTTGTATTTTTTCATAGGACGGCTTTGATAATGGCTTAACAGCCGAAAGCGCTTAGCCTGAAAGTAATAAACTAATACACACTGAGTATTCGTCGTTTTCATTCACTCAATTAGCAAATCAAATTGTCTTAATCTCTTCATCTTTCACAAATCTAAAGAAACACTGTTTTTGAAAATGAAGGGATCATATCCTCCATCGTTTCCTCGTCGACAAGTTTAATGATTTATTACCACTGCTTTTCAGCCATATTAATTTTATCTTCCTGGGTTGGAGGAACAAAACTGTAAAAAGAAATATTTACTTTATTAATGCAGCAATTTTCAGTTTAGCTAATGTAAAATCCAACCATGATCTCTAAAGTTGTCGATTAAATTAGTTTAATAAATTAGTTTAATCAAAATAAAGATAATGGTTGTTAATTGTGAAAGAAAAAATGCTAAAATTTTCTTAATAAAACTTACCGAGTACACCACTTATTAGACTCATTCAGAATACACTTTGACATTGTCTTTTCAATTAATAAACGGTTTTAAAGATTAAAACTAACTTTTCCGCATCTGGGGCCCTGAACAATATTCTTTCATAAAATTGTTACTTGTATACACTTCGGGGGATGTATCGTGCTAACAAACCGAAATTTCTCCAAAAATAACCAAAAATTCAGTATATCTGGATTTATAGGACCCGCTGTACTCGCTCCAGTCAACTGAAAATCAATAGGGTACATCTGTGAGACACCTTGAACAATATTCAATCATAAAATTGATCAATCGTATACTCTCTGGAGGCTGTATCGTGCTAACAAACTGAAAATTCTCCAAAAATGACAAAAATTTGGTACTTCAAGTACCATAGAGTACCCGTTGTACTGGCTTTAGTAAGCTGAATATCAATAGAGTTCACCTTTAAGACGCCCTTAATAATATCCAATCATAAAATTGGTCACTTGTATATACTCCGGAGGCTGTATCGTGCTGAGAAACTTAAATTTCTCGAAAAATATCAAAAATATCGTACTTAAAGTACTATAGCACCTGTTGTACTGGCTCTGGTGAGCTGAAAATCAATAGGAATCATATGTGAAGTGTCCTGAATAATATTCAAACATAAAATTGGTGAGTTTATGAACTCCGGAGGCTGTGTCGTGCTAACAAACTGAAATTTTTCAAAAAATGAGTAAAATGTCGTACTTCTAGAACTACAGCACCCGTTGTGCTGGCTCTGGTGAGCTGAAAATCAATAGGGTACATCTGTGACAAGTCCTTAACAATATTCAGTTATAAAATTGGTGACTTGTTGCACTCCGGAGGCTGTATCGTGCTAACAAGACATGTAACGAAAAGTGGCTGACGACAACGACGACGACGACGACATACACACAGGATTTTTTTTCTAAAAACCGTTTTTTTGGGTTGTTGTTGATGGAAAACGTAAAAATAACTCAAAAAAAATTTCAAATTTCCAACTTTTTTTGGGGTAAACCAATACTTTTCTCGCATATTAGATAGGTTGAGCGGAAAAGTAATAACAATAAAGCAACGAAACAACAGATAAATATTACACTGTAGCAATTAAAAAATACACCAAAATACCGTAAAGTTATAATAACCTCTACACATGAACTAAGAAATGATAACAGTATACCATATAACATGTGGGGACGAGCAATATGATATCGCACATATGCAGTAATAAAAATAATTAAAATTTGATTACTAATGACGTTACAGTTTTCGTTAATTTTATGGAATTATCCACCGATTTAGTTACTCGACAGGCTCTATAGATGGCACGGTCTGCAGTGTGCCTAGCCTGATTCGAGTTTCATCGGTGAACAATACAATCATCAATAATCCAATGCTCATATGATTCCTTGCAAATATCAACCTGCCTCTTGTAAGCAAATAACGGTGCGCTGATCTTCTTCTTACCGTTTTATATGGAATTTTAACATTTCTGACCATTTCAAGATGACTGCTCAATTCTCTGCCTATTACTATTCATGGTCTTAAAACCTGTTGTCGAAGAAAAGGCTCATCAAGTAGGCTAGTAATATTTTTCCTGCTCTGCCCTGACCACTGACTCAATAGTGTGATCCAGTTTCCCTAAATTTTCTGAACATTGGACTGATGATTGAAGTACTCACTACTAACAAATTGGCTACATAACGCATACTTCTTCCTTCTTGGATCAAAGTTGTAGCTCTTAAACATTCGTCGTTAGTTAAATTACCTATGTGCCCTATTCATGATGCCTTGAACTATACTTCACCTTACAAACTGCTCTATTTGCTTATCAATCTAATTACTCGAAAAAACATTCTCAAGCCACACCTTTCATGCTTGAATATTGACACAATAAAAGAAATATTAATGTCTGTTCTTTGTCAAAATTGACACCAGCCACCTACGATAAATTTTGTAAAGAATTCATTGTAGAATAAATTTGAATTTCGAAAATTGTAGAGATTTTTTTGAAAATTTGTATCTTTTGTAAAACGGAAGATATTGGAATCAACCAAAAAATAAACGGTTTTAAAGATTAAAACTAGCTTTTCCGCATCTGTGGCCCTGAACAATATTCTATCATAAAATTGTTACTTGTATACACTTCGGGGGATGTATCGTGCTAACAAACCGAAATTTCTCCAAAAATAACCAAAAATTTAGTATATCTAGTTTGATAGGACCCGCTGTACTCGCTCTAGTCAACTGAAAATCAATAGGGTACATCTGTGAGACACCTTGAACAATACTTATTCATAAAGTTGATCAATCGTTTACTCTCTGGATGCTGTATCGTGCTAACAAACTGAAAATTCTCAAAAAATGACAAAAATTTGGTACTTCAAGTACCACAGCACCCGTTGTACTGGTTTTAGTGAGCTCATTATCAATAGGGTTCATCTTTAAGACGCTCTGAATCATATCCAATCATAAAATTCATCACTTGTATATACTCCGGAGGCTGTATCGTGCTAACAAACTGAAATTTCTCGAAAAACGACAAAATGTCGTACTTCATAGCACCCGTTGTACTGGCTCTGGTGAGTTGAAAATCAATAGGGTTCATCTGTGAAATGTCCTTAACAATATTCCATCATAAAATTGGTGACTTATTGCACTCCGGAGGCTGTATCGTGCTAACAAGACTTGCAAGGAAAAGTGGCCGACGACAACGACGACGACGACGACAACAACATACACACAGGATTTTTTTCTAAAAACCGTTTTTTCGTGTTGTTGATGGATAATGTAAAAATAACTCAAAAAAAATTTTCAAATTTCCAACTTTTTTGTGGGTAAACCAATACTTTTCTCGCATATTAGATAGGTAGGCGGAAAAGTAACAAAGTTTCTAGAATTAATTATTATCTCTAACCATTTACAAAAAAAAAAAATTGTAGCCTTCAGTTTACCCCATAGGGTGTTTAGAATTTACGGTACATAAATACTGTTTCATTCCACTTGATATCCTAAAATGTCTATTTTATTTTCACAAAAGTTCAAATTGCGTATCCTTATGTCATTGATTACTGATAAGCACTATACATACGTATATATTATATGCGCTGGTTTTAACTACGTCAATAGTTTGTTTCAAGAATTTTTTATGTTGACTAAACCTCCGGGCTCCGGACTTCAGTTTCTCTGTTAGTATTTATAATGATTTCTTCTGCAATTTCGTTACAAACGATAAAAGTGGTAAAATTAACAATCACTTTCAGCTGATTAAGCGTTATTAATTTAAGTCAAACATACCTAAAAGAATGAAGAATTATTAATTAAATGTACTTGAAAGCAAAAATCAGTAAAATGTGAACTAAATGTTCGTTAGCTGCCTAAAAATATCATCTGACACACACTCACTGAAACGACGCGTTGAGCGCAATTTATCAAACCATGTGTCTAGCCGGGTATTGAACGACGTTATGTAGGTTGTAGTATGAGTAATTTTAGGGAAAATTGCTTGTTAATACTTCTGTTAGTTGTAGCCCCGATCATCCCTTCTATTTTTTTGTGACTTCAAAAATATGAAATTTACAATGGTAAAAGAATGAACATAATTTGATATTGTTCTTTGAGCTCCATAGTGAATTTCGTTCATTCAATTGATGAAAATCTAGTTGTTTCTAAGTGTAGGAATCTATAAGACATGATCCTTGATTATGTGTGAATTGTCCCGAATTGCGTTAAGGGTATTAATAATAATGCGTGCATAGAGAGATGGTGACTAGCATGTTGATCATTTAACGTCCTCATAGGGTTTACCTATACGACCATAATTCCTATCGTAAACAGTAATATCTGCACGTTTCCCATAACACTCCACAGAGCAAATTGTTGATTCTCATTGTTTGCTCTGTCACATCGTACAAACAATACGAAGGTTGACTTAATATGTTTGCTAGGCCCTGATAATAATCATTATATTGACACCTGAGAGAATTCTCTTCTCAGATGAGAATCAGATTAAATCTTTTGTTCAAATAAACAGTGTACGCGATCTAATTTGACCAAAATATGATTTTTATCAATACACATAATATGTTTTAGTTTTATAGAGTATTCATTGCTTAATTATGCTACAAAATTTTGGAAAAGATTAGTTAATTAAATAAATATTAAAATAGTTATGTAACCTCTTTGGACTTAAAAAAAATCAGTCTTCAATAAACATTCACTTTTTTATATTTGTAACAGTCGTGAATTCTGGATTTTACTGAGTCATGCTTATTCAAAATAAAATCTGCAGTATTAAATCGAAATTTATTTGATAACAAACTAAAATAGGTAGGTATATAAATGCCATAACAGACCATAGTGTCTCACTTTTACATATAAATGTCACATGAAAACACAACCATGCTAGATATTTTGTCAGTGAGGAAGTTGTCAAAGTGGTAAAAACGTGGAAAATGACGCTTGGCAAACGCAGTTGATTCTTCTTCAGAAAACCATGTTTTTTTCTTGTTAAATGGTTAATGTTTCAAATTATTCACTAATAGAAATGAATTTGTAAACAGTTTAGATGTGAGTTTAAGAAGCTCATCATTAGTCAGTCATTGCAATCCATTTTTGATTACGATGAAGTCAATTTCTTTTGCTATACATAGCTTATATATATATATATATATATATATATATATATATATATATATATATAACAAAGAAGATGTAGGAATATCGCGTGACATGTTAACAACAACAACAAAGAGATTCATGGGTAATTCACGCAAAGTAAAGGGCTACTGAAATAGAGTGGTAACCGTGGACATGCATGTTTCTGGCTCATTTTGCCTCATCAGCACGGCATAACCAAATAATGATGTGAAATTTGGGAGCAAAGATGTTAATCGAAACATGGGAAAACACAAAATAACGGATTTCAGCAGGGAAACCAAACGCTCATTTGTGTCTTCAATTGGAAGATCCCGAGTTTTCAGGACATCAACCAACATCGACACGGAGGCGCATATATACCCATGAATCTCTTTGTTGTTGTTGTTAACATGTCACGCGATATTCCTACATCTTCTTTGTTATTTACTATGGGTCGGAAGGTTCATGGCGGGGGGGCTATATGCGCCTCCGTGTCGATGTTGGTTGATGTCCTGAAAACTCGGGATCTTCCAATTGAAGACACAAATGAGCGTTGGGTTTCCCTGCTGAAATCCGTTATTTTGTGTTTTCCCATGTTTCGATTAACATCTTTGCTCCCAAATTTCACATCATTATTTGGTTATGCCGTGCTGATGAGGCAAAATGAGCCAGAAACATGCATGTCCACGGTTACCACTCTATTTCAGTAGCCCTTTACTTTGCGTGAATTACCCATGAATCACTTTGTTATATATATATATATATATATATATATATATATATATTTGTATGGAAATTTCTTGGATTAAAGTCATTAAACAAACTCTGGACGTTTCTTTTAATACGTTTTTTATTGATTACGTACGTTTCGACATAATCCTGTCATTATCAAATCACCTACAATACAATTAAAATATATTTTTACAACAGAAACTACACTATAATTAAAAAGTAAAAATTCTAACTCTTAAAATATTCAAATTTGTTCAATTGACAATGAAATAAATTACCTGTTTGTTTTGGGACATCACATGGTTAAAAGATCTTAAAACTAGTTTAATTCGTTTTAAGACCTTTTAACCATGTGATTTAATTCTCTAGGAATGATTTCAATAAATTATTATGAATAGTTTTACGTTTATACAGTACATATGGTGTTGCTTGAACTCTTTCAATAATGTAATTGGGGAATATTATTTCAGAAGACCGCAATAGGGAAAAATACGAAATTTCTTACTATTTGATGTTTTTGCTTTGAATTTCGTACGTATTCCTAAAATATCATCCTAATCACTTTTCCAAATAACTTTTTTTTGAAATTTTGACATCTAACCCCACTTTTAGCATTTTCGAATTTTTCTAATTTGCTGCCATGACAGTGTTCACGTGACTGATGTCAAAATGTTATTTTAGGTTATCGACCATGCAGGATCGATTGCATATATTAAATTTTCCTATATACTACAACTAAAAAACTAAAAAAATTTCCCATATGTAGCGAACATTATGGTGGACACGATATAATATATATATATATATATATATATAAAATTAATATAATTTCATAAAATACGAGGTGTCTATATCAAACATAAATTTCGATTTTTACTACACCTGCCTTCAGTCAAAATTTCAATAATTTCGACGTATTGGCCTACCCTTCGAAAATCGTGACGTCGATCAGCCATTTTGCCGATACGGACATCTGTGGTGATTCGCAACTGATAGCAGAATGGCATAGTACACTGACGCGTTTCGACCTTCTTGGGTCTCTTCAAGAGTGCCGTAATGCCTTTCGGTTTAGAATCTCTAATCCGAACTGAAGATACCGTCCTCCGACAACTTCACTTGGCTCGTGTAGTTACACAAAAGCGAGAAGCAGTCAGCTGGCGCCATCTTCACTTTCAGTTGCGAACCAATACCTCAGATAACTGCGACCGTATTAGTCGTATGAAATAAAATGAATATAATTTCATAGAATACGAGGTGTCTATATGAAACATAAATTTCGATTTTCTACTACACCTGCCTTCAGTCGAAATTTCAATAATTTCGACGTATCGGCCTGACCGTTCTTCGAAGGAAAAAACAACTACATTCCTGGCTAATACCACGCAGAATATTGAATTACATCCTCTTCGAAAGTGAAGATGGCGCCAGCTGACTGCTTCTCGCTTGTCTGTAACTACACGAGCCAAGTGAAGTTGTCGGAGGACGGTATTTTCAGTTCGGATTAGAAATTCTGAACTGGAAGGCATTACGGCACTCTTGAAAAGACCCAAGAAGGTCGAAACGCGTCAGTGTACTATGCCATTCCGCTATCAGCTGCGAATCACCACAGATGTCCGTATCGGCAAAATGGCTGATCGACGTCACGGTTTTCGAAGGGGATGTAATTCAATATTCTGCGTGGTATTAGCCAGGAATGTAGTTGTTTTTTCCTTCGAAGAACGGTCAGGCCAATACGTCGAAATTATTGAAATTTTGACTGAAGGCAGGTGTAGTAGAAAATCGAATTTTATGTTTCATATAGACACCTCGTATTTTATGAAATTATATTCATTTTATATATATTATATATATGTATATATATATATAATATATATTATATATATATATATATATATATATATATATATATATATATATTAACATAGAAAGAAACTTGCAACACTCTGTATACTATAATATGAAATGAAATACTACACACTATAAGCAAATACAAAATTTTAGAATTTAAATTTTTTTAATCATCCGAAATAGAGACAATCTGTATTATTCATTATTCAATAGAGAAAGTAAACAAGAGGCAAACTGAAGAATCATGAAGGAAATTTTCAATACACTTTGTAAATACACTTATGTGAGGTATATAACATGATTTCTAGCCTTTGAGAGAGAGAATTTTGAACGTTACATTACATTATAACAATTTATTTCTCACACAATAAAAGTCAAAACGTTCAGATTTGTTTTCAAAAATAATAATTAGATATTGAAAGAAATTTTCTGATAATTATTTAATATTTGTCAAGGTAGAAAGTAAAAATAATAACATTAAGTTCATAAAGTATGACATTTGTGAAATGAATTGTCATTTCACATAGATCTAATTGAAATAAAATAAATATTTTGGAATATAATTTAAAGGAAGTAATATATAACATTCAATCATTTAAAGACTTTAAAACAGAATGTCCTAAAAGTATAGATGAGCAATTTATAACTTGAAATGAAATTTATCAACAAGCATTTTTATAGCCAATTTTGATTGGTGGAGTAGATTTGAAATATTTTGATTAGCGACAAGCGTATTGAAAACTAAAAAAATTGAATAGAAAAATTTGTTGATAATGAACACTATTGACTAGGTAGAATTCTTTTTTGGGTAGAAGTGAATGGGTGAGAAGCTAAATTTTTAGAAAATAATTCAAAACTATTGAAAAAGCAGCATTTTGGAGTGGTAATTATAAAAGAAATGTATTATTCTTAAATGTAACTCAGCAAATTTACAAATCAAGTAAATATACCTAGATTTGACAAATAGTTGATAAAAATTATAGAGTACTGACCGTAAAATTTCATTTATATAACCAAGTAAAATATCGTATCGTGGGAATGGTGTCTCCACGATACATGTCAGAAAGGACTGGACTATGGAATTCCATTTAAAATGTATTGATGTGGATGAAATGTAATATCAACTTTATCTATTATCCAAGCACGATGGACTGTTTGGCTTTCCAGGAGGTAATCTAAAAACAATCAATGTGGTGTGTTAAAATGCAAGAGTGAACAGGTATTTAAAACTATTTCATTCATATAAAAAAGGTTAAATAAACTTACTTGTGTTGTGCAAATATTTGAACTTTGATATTTCATATACTCGAGCCATCATTATTTTGGCCATTTTGATTTCATAGAACTTTGTACCAAGATTCGTTTTTAAATGTGTATATAATGTTGCCTATTTTGTAATCACATAATAATAATTCATTGAGTGTATGTTTTGTTGAATGAATGATCATCATAGATAGTTTATTTTCATGAGTTTTTTTTTGTAAATGAATGATGTATTTGTTTTCAAAGTATTAAATAATGTTTTTCACTTGAAAATTTGAAATTATATTGTTGAGAAGTTTCAATTATTTTGATGATTGCTCCATCTATATTCAACAGTTGGCAGTATTGACCAAACGCTTCTGAATCGTAGAAGGGTTTGAAGTCGAGCATACACGACCGTCTCTGGGATTTGTAGAGAAATTGAAAGCAAGTATTTTTTGATTAAAATTTTTTTTTCTTTATTTAAATGCAAGGATTTTACTTTTTTTGGCGCTCATAATTGAAATTAAAATAGTTTCGTTTTAACATATGAACCCTACTTTGAGATCATAGAGTTTTTCATGCAAGGTAGAATTAATTTATGACCTATTTTAAAAATGTTCTAATATACCGGGCAAACAAAAACTAATAATTCATATAAACTAGACATTAACAATAATAATTAAATTTCTCTCACCAATCTAATCCACAATAATTTGTCGGCCCAACGTAGGGCAAATAGAGAAAGTCTATTAATAAGAAAACATTAAAACATTAAAATTCCACACCTACTAATCCACAATAATATATATATATATATATATATATATATATAAATATATATATATATAGCTTAAAAGCGAAAGACGCTTGTGATCGTTGCTGATCAATTAGAACACAAATTGTAAATATATTATTGAGGATAGCAGCAAATAAGGAAAAGTGTAGTCTATTTAATTCTCCGAGCTTTCGTAAATCTTTATTTACATCATCAGGGAACTACAATGTAAGAAAGAATACCATAAATTTAGCATAAAGGTGAACTTGGTTAAACAAATGACAGCTAGAGTCATGAACCTCTCTTCCTATATTTAGAAATAAGAACCGTAATATTCTTTTCAATTTGTTCCTGGACAATTCCTATCCAAAACAGTTACTAAGAAAGATCATCTTCAACACGTCCTCTGTTTTGTCAGAAACCCCGATACAGTCAAATGATGCAGCAGGTGTAACTGAGTTGGATTATCTTTCAACCTCGGGAACGATTCCTTCCGTTTCAACGGCGTCTCTGCCTTATGTGAGGGAGATTACACCCAGGTTTACTAGGATTTTTTCACAATACTTACAGAATGTTATATTTGCCTGCAGGAGTTCCTTGATTGTTAAATCAATTTATAGTCCTTTAAAAGACAAGATACCTGTCGTAGATTGTAGCAATGTCGTCTATAAGCTTTGTTGCAATTAGTTGTGACCTCTCATATATTGGTCAAACTTCTCAGAAACTTTCTAATCGTGTATCCCTTCATAAGAGTGATATAAGGTTACATCCTGAAATATGTTCTCTGGCTAATCATGTCTCCTCGTTAGATCATGTAATTGATTTTGAAGGCATTAAGCTATAGTAAAAGTTTGTTTTTAGAAATGGCGTACATTTTTCAGGAGGATGGTTGTATTAATAGAAAGACGGACATTCACAATTTAAGCAATCTCTACTCCCTCCTCTTAACGCTTGATAAACAAAACTGTCTCCACAATAATAATAATAATAATAATGATGAGAATAATAATTCTTACTAGGTTCCTACTTGGTTGCAACATATTTCTTGTCCTTTTCTCTGAATAATAGATTCATAAGAATAATAATAATATAATATTAATAACAACAATATAATAATTATAACAATAATAATTTTCTAGGTGTGATCTTTCATATCAATAACATAATTTTGGTACCACCCTCGTATTCCTTCCGAACTTTGAATTCGATTGTTTCGGTGGCGTGCGTCATTGTAGATCGATTCACTTCCTTCATATAGAAAAGAAGAATTTGTACTTATCCTAACATATTCAGTTTCTATAAGAACGCTCACGTGTCTACGTGCTTGTGTGGATTCTCGTTATTTTAATGCTTTTAACTTTGATTTTTTAATAATGTTTTAATTTGTAACTATTAGTTGGCAATTGTATTGCTGACTTGACATATTTCTTCAACAATATTAACTGCTTTATACTTTTCCTGATGTCAGATCAAGGATACAATCTCGATTAGCGTAAGTTGTAGAAATGTTTGTAGGGAAACTTTACCGAATTGGCTAAATTCAAAGAATATTAATTTACATCCCGGTTCTGTGAGAAAAAAAACTGTATTCTTTGTGTTCCCTTCATAAAAAGAAATTATAAAAATATGAAATTGCAAAAAATCGTGGGATGACGGTGGTTAGATCACCACCATATCATTGCGAACTAAGCCCGATTGAACTGGTATGGGCACAGATAAAGGGAGAAGTTTCAAGAAAAAATAATTCTTTTAAAATGATTGATGTTAAACAGTTGTTTTTGGAGGCTGTAAATAATGTGAAGCCTGAAAACTGGGAAAAGGCAGTAAATCATACGATTAAAGAAGAAGAGAAAATGTGTTACTGATGAAATGATAGAGCTACTCATTGTAAATATTGGTTGCAACAGTCCATCTTCCGATGTCGATTCTGATTTGGATTTGTAAGAAATAGCTCTACTTATACTGGTAAGTTTTTATATTAAAATTATTATTTATGAACGTAACGTTGTTTAAATATCAAAGTTTAAACCCTTATACTCGTACATATATAACCCGTATTACACAATGTTCTTAACATACCTTGAGGAAAAATAAAACATTTTAGAAAAACTTGCCGTCAGATGTTTAGAAGTTATAAGAAGGTTAATTAGGTGAAAATGTAAGTGCACACTTAATATATTTATACAAATATCTTCATACGAAAATACTCGAGGTATAACTTCAAAAAATATTTTAACTATGTACGCCTATGGATTACAAATTTTATTACTCCCTCGTACATAAAAATAGACTACAGAACATTCCTACCACATTTACTTAATACCTGACTCATATCTACTTAGGTTTGGTATTATGTAGTGGGGGGCAGCTGAAACTTCCTGCGGCATCAAAACCTGGGACAGCTACAGCACAAGTAAAAGTGCAATAACCTACAAGCTGTCAAAAATTTGCCAATGGTGCTTATCGCATTTAATGCATATCTTATGATAATTTCATGTGAAGGGGAGATTGTTGTTCATTGTTATTTATCAAAGAAAATGTTCCTTAGTAGGTATATTTTTAAAAATTTTAAATGGTGTGTATACTCAGTAGGAAATTAAATTTAACAAAGACTTCTGCAAGAAAATATAAAATATTCAAAATAAAATGAACAAACAACCGTTTTGTCTACCAGAAAGTGTTTTAATATCGTTTTGAAATGTAAGATTCAATCATAAAATTGAGGAATAGTGAATAAGTAACTTGTACCGATATCTTTTTATTAACTCTTAAAGTAAACACCTCATTTAAACGCAACATGTTTATGGACTCTTAAACCTAAACAAATCAATGAATGGAATTGGATGTCAGTGTTCGATTTCATTTCGCTTTCCTCGACAAAAGTTTGACTTTGTAATGTGTAAATACCTTTCTATATCGCTTTAAAAAACCGTCAGGGAAACCAGTAAATCATTTCACTAAAAGACGTTTTGAATGGATGACATTTTATGAAATTGTCGTATTTATCAGAAGTACACTTTCATATAAAAATTAAACATACTAGCCGAATATAAAATTTGACGAATGTAGAAAGAATGTGTGAACGTATTTGTAGACTGTATGGGCTGGTTGGTAAATGCACTTATTTTAACATTTTGAGGTATTATTTATTGAACTATTTATAACTTTACAACATGAAAAAATTAATAAAATAAACTGAATATTGTGAATGTCCTTCTCTGCTGAACTCAGAAGGTCGAATGCATAGAGAAATAAACATATTAAGAGAGTGTTCGTTCCCATATAAACAGCTGGCATCGCGTCGATCTCAGCGCACCCCTTGCGGGATATTTAAATTTGGTAGTTTGGATTATGGGTAGGTAAATTTTACAGTTTGTCTTAAAATTGTTTATTATGTAATTATTTCATTCCAAAAAATTATATTTCATTTTTGTAATGAAATAATAATAATAAACAATTTTGAGACAAATTGAGACAAATAATTTAGGTAATAAATAAGAAAACAGCAAAAATTTAAAATTTTTATTAACCTGCACATAATATAAAAACAAATTAATAAAATATTTGTTTACTATACATAGGTCTGTTATTTATACATGTTATTACATTGATAACTTTAAAATTCTTATTCTAATAGTTAACGATAATATTAAAGTACAAAAACATCTGATTAAATTATCAGTTACAATAATCAAAAAATTTAAATGTTCAATAATATCTCCTATTATTAAAACAATTATTCTAATATCACTTAACAGTGTTTCCACACAATTTTATTTTCAAAGTTATTTTTCCCTACCACGCGCACTATAAATAGGCATTTATACCACTGTACATTTTTCAAAAAAATTCTATTGCAGCCTCCGCCATCCCCATAGCTGTCTAGCTCTCACCTTTTTTTAACTTTTTAACTTCACATTTACTTTCTTTAACACAACATAAACATATACTTAGCGAAAACTAAAAGTAAAAAAATGTCACACTAGCTTGAATATTAAATAATGTTTTAAATTGGTAACACAAAACTATTATTATCTAAATCATTAATTTACCATACAGTTACATATTATTATTAATCACAAAATTACATATTTCTACTCAAATTACAGCATTATACTTAAGAAAGTTTATCCAATATTACACCAAATATTTTAATAAAAAGTATTTAAAAAGTAGATTCCCCTTTACATGAAGACAGGAACAGGTCTGAAAGAAAAAAAATTAAACGAAGTACATTGTTACCAAAAAATAATAATTATTTTTGTTTGTTAGTCCTCTTACCATCATTATATTTTTTAATTAATAAAGGGACACAAACTTTTAGTTGAGAAAATACGTATGATTTATGTTCTCGACAAGTGAACCAATCAAAAAAATTTATATGATTTTTTGCAAAGAGTTCGTTTGTCATTAGCCACATCCAAAGTCAGTTGTTCTTTTAAAGCTATTTCATCAAATAAGAGGACACAATTTTTATCTATCTGCTTCATTTTGACAACCCTTTCTTTAAGCCTATCAAAAATTGCTTTATTAATTCCAGTTTCAAATGGCACTGATCTTAGAAGTGACTGTAAAGTAGATTTACTGGGCAAAGCTATAAAACGTTTTAAAAAATTATATGCTCCTGGTCCCTTCTTATAAATGTCTAATGAAAGGGCCTTATCCGTTATTGACCATGAAGGTTTATGTTTCTTAGAGTTTGCAGTACTACTTTTTAAAAACTCCATGCCTGCTGGATCTAATTTTGAATTAAAATTTTGAAATAACTTTGATTATGACAATTTAACTGCTTTTTAAATTTTGTTAGTACTACTGATAAGTGCCTTTTTTAATTTACAAATTCTATTTCTCTGATCTTTAATAATGTAATACATTTTCTTCTTCTTGGGAGATAAATTACTGACCCTAGTTTCGTTTATTTTACTTAAAATACTAGATTCCAAACTTTAGGCAAAGGTTTAAATTCAGTTTCTTTAAGACTATCATTATTGGTACAAAAAATAAGCTTTCTTTTTACGGGCAATACTGTATTTTCAAAAGCTTGAGTTTTATTATTATTATCTTCAATTACTTTTGGTGGTGTATGATGGAAGGGTTGCAAAGGTAAAGCAAATTTATTAAGTCTTTTGCGTAATGTATTTGAAAATGCCTCATCATCAAAATGATCTTCACACAACCTTTGATCTTTGGATGTATAAGGAATTTCTAAAATTTTGTACCACTGTTCCCTTTGACTAATGACAGATGGAAATTTGAAAAATGTTTTGCTCTTAAACTCCAAATTGCGAAGCGGCCAAAAATATGTATTATTACAATTTTTTGCTATACAACTACGACGAATTTTACCTGGTGGTGACGTTTTAAAGGTTCACTTAATTTTATTTATTTTATTAAAACTAAATCCTAAATAAATTAAAAACATACTCACTCTTGTATTGTCTTTTTTTCGGAATTGTTATTTTTGACACTGTCACTTGCATTTGACAAACAGAAACCATATTCACACCAACCAATGTAAGATTGGTTTTATATATTTTCATTTTTAATGACGTAAAAGTTAATATACTAGGATATTTTATAATATTTATCCACATTAAAGGCGATGTTTTGAAATGTATTGAAATTTATGATATTTTGTTCTATTTTGTTTATGTAAAACAGTCTTGTAGTTCGCGACCATTGAATAAAAAGTAAAGGAAGGAGCAATAAACACAAGTTTGGTTGATCAGGATGGTTGTTGCATATGGCGGACGGCAATATCCGTTTTACCATAGGCGCGCTATATTTATTAACAAAATTCGTCCACAATTTGCTTTTCTGACAATCTTTAGGAAAACTAAAAACATATTTTTATGCATCAAACTTTTATAATCAATATTTACACATTATAAATAAATCCAATTTGAAAAAATGCAAATAAATATTTCTTAAATGCGGCGGAGTCGAATTGTCTCCCAAAATAAAAATATTACCTGCTCTCAAAAAGGTGACGGTCGAATTGTCTCCCGGATGATTTTAATCCGTAATTAGCATAAGTACTTATAATACCTTAAAATCTAAACGTTGTTGCCAAATCGATCTTACTTATATCTTGACGAAATATTTGGAATGGTATTTCCTAATTTTGTTAAAATAAAACAGTACGTAGGAAATTATAATTATTTTATTATAATAAAACAAAGGAAAATATACAATGGTTTACTTATATATATATATATATATATATATATATATATATATATATACTTATATATTTCAAGACAATAATATTTACAAAAATGATATAAAAACTTTTTCACTCTACACACTTATAATACAAATTAGATTCTGCATTTAAAAGAAATATTTTTTAAAAATTGAAAATTGGTAATCCTGCCGTCTTGTAATTTTTCTAAATTATCTTCCAAAAACTTTTTTTTCATTAATACTTTTCGATCATATACTTTGACCACGGTATCAATACTTTGAAGCTTAATATAGGTATCTATTTGAAAATCTAGAAGAACTTTTATAAACTGGTTAAAATTTGGGTGTGTAATATATAATGAAGCATTATAACGTGAATGAAAAGATTCGCATGCGTTTGTTGTCCTTTTTAAAGAAGAAGAGTTTTCAGCCCAAAATGTTAGGAGGAAAGGTAGAAATTTCATCTATGTAAGTTTCAACTAAATAGTCATTAAATTTAATCACCCTCTCATCATCTGGTTGAATTGCAATGAGATCAAGAACAAAGCAATCGCCAACGTCTTCTGCTTTAAGGAATGGTAAACCAAAAATATAAGTAAGGTATTTAGTTATATTTGTTTCTAAATTGTCTTTTAACTGATACTCGGTAGAAAGTCCTAAACTTTGAATTTTTCTATACCAACTTTGACCTAGGTGAAATAGACATCCCTTAATTTCTGTTTTTGGAAAAATTTCGCGAATTGCTTTGTGTATTGCTAATTCAAAATCTGAAGTTATAGTTTTTGGAAGAAAGTCGTGACCTGTTGTAGATAGATATATTTCTTTTAAATATTGTAAAGCTAATTTATACGATACTGTATTTTTATTTTTTAGAAGAAAGAAAACCAAAGGAATATAATGATTATTTTTAAAGCCATGAATGGTAAACAATTGTAAAAAAAATTTAGGGCAATAATCGAAAGTGCCATCAACATATAATTCACTTATTTCTTTTAGAGCAATAATATTTGTTTTACATGAAAACATGACTATATTATTTATTTCATCATTTTTAAGAATAAAATATTCGTTCCTATTAGTTTTTAAAGTAACAGAATTTAATAAACTATGAAATTCAACTATATTAGTTGGAAGTTTTGATGCAATTTTGGACCTAGCAGTATACATATTTTTTCTCATCCTTTCAACGTCATGAGTAGTAATGGTTTCACAATGGGATTCTCTTACCTCCTTTCTAATTAGGCCCATTGGTTTTGCCGAAACATCTTCTATTGCTTTAATTTTTACAGCATTGCTTAGAGTCTGCCTATTTAGAAGTTCTTCTGATAATTTCTCATGGTTGTGGTTTAAAGAAGATTCGATCACTTCTGGACGGTCCAATTTTGTTTTAACAAAAGCTTTGCACTGCGTTTTCCTGGACGCACAAAGCCATCTTTTTAGAGTGTCTCTTGCTAATAACTTGTGGAATGAAAATTTAAACCCATCGATCACTAACAAATCTTTGCCTTTTTCACTTTTAATTATTGTAGCCTCCATTATACGTATAGTTTCACTGTACCACTTTTAACTATTCAACAACTTCGTAAACAAACTTTACAACCTCTGAAACTTGTGAAGAATATGTGAAATATGGTTTACTATTTTTAATACCACCCTTTATAAGGCGAAGGAGGGAAAGTACTTTCAAACGATAATGTGAAATTAATGGTACCTACCTGTTTTTGGATTTGTAAAATGTTGATGGATTAACTTAACATTCTTTTAATGTTTAATGTAAGGATTATTTTCTTACTTTTCTATTTCAAGGTAGTTAAATGATTCTCATATCCTGAGAGACATTTTACAAAAAGAAAAAGGTATCAATAGTTCAACGTACTTTTAAAAATAAAAATTTTGATTTGGCAACAACGGTGTACTTTGTGAAAATTAATACCTTTTAATGTATATTACCTTGGGAGACAACTCGACCTATGATGGGAGACAATTCGACCTATAAAAAAACTACCTGCTCAAGACGGGAGACAACTCGTCCTTGCCCCTTAAATGTATAGTGTTACAACAGTTAACTTACTATTTTTATTTTTATGTTACGCCTATGTCTTAACCTTGTCATTCATCAAAATATGAAATGTTTATTTTGCATCTTTTATATTATTTAAAATTAATATAAATTAAAGTATAAAAGAAAACAACTTACCTATGAGAAGTGATGCCTAAAGATTTATTTTTAGGCATAATAATCCGGACATTAGCTGCCAGGTATTTTTCATGATCACTGTTGCCACATTTCAATCCCATCCATTACAAAATTTATTACTAAATGTTTGTTATTAAAGAATTATTCAAGAATCGACATATTGCAGCAACTGTTTTTTGACAGCGCCTCGTAAAGTGATTTAATTTGTATATTTTTGCTGTCGAATTTAATGAATGATATCAATCATTGTATATATGTGTGAATATCATATTATTCAGAAATGATTACATTTCAGAATTACTCCAGCCACATTGTAATTGTCTCGTTGATATGCTGAACATATGTCAGTTTGATAACATCGTATTTAATTTCACTACAACATGCTCGTTCATTAGGAAAAAGATATAACATTTGATAAGGAAGAACACATTTACACCTTATAATTAGCTCTGTGGCAAATATAGTGTTCAATGTCGACACAGACATGGATTTATTAAGATAAACAATATTAATAGAATTATAACAAATTTTCGTTGGGTCAAGTCATTAATTTAATTGAAAAAAATAATAATTCAATTTTAATTTAGAATTTTTTGACCTATTCCCAGAAGTGTGTACCAAAAACTTGGGAGACGATAGAGAGATGGTATTTCATATAAAAAAAATTCTTTACGCCCTTCGTTAACGAATTATAGGGCTCTAAAGCTGGGAATTTAAAATTGTTTTTTATTTATAATTAGTAAATGGCTCATTGGAAATTAGTATAATTACAACCGTTTATAAACACCATAATTGCTCACATTTTGACGTTATCAACAAGTCTACACTATACTTGTAAATTCAGGTACGGACTAAGTTCAAAGGTGGATGCGGCAATTTTTTGGTAGGGGGGGTGGAACACGGGGCACAGTGGAACAGTTCGTGTACCGGATTGACAGAAGTGTCCAGTGCAACGGGATTCCGATAGTAAGCGCTGCGGGCCACACCCAACAAAGTCAGCTAATCGTCCCCTGCTCATCAGTCGCGTACCAAACTTGACGAGGTAATGTGTTGTTTTTCGCTGTGAAAGTAAAAATTTAACGCTAACGGATTTTTGCCTCCAGGTAAGAGTGATTTTTTAATTCAATCGGCTTTTATGGCATTTCATTGTACATCTATCCCTGAAGTTTTTGCTCGACTTTCGCATTTCTACTGCTTCACGTTTGTGGTACAGAGTATGGGAAAGCAAAATGGCGTGTTTGGGGTTACTTGAAACAGATGAATTTGGGACACAATGAAACGTTTTATTGCGCCCCATGTGTTTTTCATTCTGCAGTAAGTATGGTTTTTTCTTCTTGTTTCAGAAATGGTGCGAAATAGACAGCGCAAGAGTACCAAGGGGCTCTTCTCGGAAGATGACATGAAGGCAGCAGTGGAAATGATCATGAATGGAAACAGTTTAAGATGTGCTCCTACATTGAAGAACGTTAGTTATGTCACTTTATCAAGATATGTGAAGAAAAGAAAAGAAATGGTGATGGTGGAGAAGAGAATATGAAATATGCACCTAACTACACAGTTAGGATGGTATTCACACTGAAGCAGGATGAGAAACTGAAAACTAACTCATTATGTGCTCTAAAATGTTTTATGGCCTACCAGTTGAAGATTGCAGACGAGTTGCATACGAAATGGCAGTTATGAACAAAATACCATGCCCTATATCATGGGGTGAGAAGAAAATTGCAGGAATTGACTGGTTTTACGGTTTTCTGAAAAGGCACCCCAAACTCAGCCAACGAACTCCTGAGGCTTGCAGCTTGTCTCGTGCTACTTCGTTCACCAAATCAAATGTTTGTGTGTTCTTCAATAACTTGGAAACACTGTATCGACAACACCCAGAGTTTGGAGATGGGACAAGGGTGTTCAGTTTGGATGAAACAGCCACATCAACTGTGCATAAAGCCCAGCAAATTGTGGCTGAAAAAGGCGTCAAGCAAGT
The DNA here is from genome assembly GCA_963921935.1 of Galeruca laticollis. Taxonomy (NCBI): domain Eukaryota; kingdom Metazoa; phylum Arthropoda; class Insecta; order Coleoptera; family Chrysomelidae; genus Galeruca; species Galeruca laticollis. The sequence continues at coordinate 202,380,323 of OY998180.1, forward strand.
GTGCAAAGCTACAAGTGGGGAAAAAGGCAAGAAGCAGCTGATTTCAACTGCCAGAATACTGTCTGTTAAAAGGCAGGTGTTCGTAAATCAACCAAAAACGAAGAAGAAAAAATCTAGTGAACATGCTCCAGTTCATTCATCAGAGGACGACGAAGAAGACGATGATGACATTGAATATGCAGACACAGACGACGACATGGACACAAATGAGATTTTTGCTGTTGAGCCCGACCATTTTGCAGAATTGAATCGACTTCCTGTTTTGGGAGATTATGTTTTGATCGAGTTTAAGCTTAAAAGCCAATCTAAATTCTATGTTGGTCAAATCACCAAGATGAAAGATGATGAGGGGGATTATGAGGTGAAATTCCTACGATACCGAAAATGCAACACCTTTGTCGAACCTCTTGTGGATGACATAGCTGCTATTGATGACAAAGACAAAGATGCTACTGGAAAATCCTTCTGTGGTCCAGGGCACTAAAAGACAAAAGCGGTTCATCTCATTTAACGTTGATTTTGGCTATTTGAACATTGGCTAAACAAAAGTATTTCGTGTTATCAATTCCAGTACATTACCTCTTTTTTTAAATGCCTTCTCTTGACATTATCAATTCAAAAAATAAAGTTTTTTATGAATTATCGTGTTTTTTTCAATTGTTCCAAGGTACCCCATGCCCTGTATCATTGTACCCCAGGAATGGGGCACAATGACACAAAATTCATTTTTTGGAAAATGGCCGCTCACGGTCACATATGATTTCTATAATAACGGTTCATGCATTTATTTCATAGCTTAGATCCTTAGGTCAAAGGAAATCATTAAAATACTGAAAAAAAATTCATGTTGGGAGCTTTGTGCAAAACCAACTTTTGTGTTTCATTGTGCCCCACCCTCCCCTAAATATAATTTTTTTCATTTATAAATTTAACAACTCACTTTTTTATATAGATTCCAGCACCTATTGGCGCATTCACATTTCACAGGGAGCATCCTGAATTCTTAGTAAATTGTTAAAAAATCGCTACATTTATAAAAATAAATTTTTTCGTTGTTTGTTGGAGTTTAGTCTTAATTCAGGACAGTGACATACTTCCGGGGGGGGGGTATAGGGGATTTATCGAGATGTCACAAGAGGACTTGGTATCTCTAAAAATGTTCAAATAAGTCAATTGTTCCAATTATAACTGAAAAAAGTTATATTTACCAAAAAATTGCCGCATCTACGATTGAACTTAGTCCGTATCTGAGCTCAGAAGTATACGAGTATTGTAGACTTGATTATAACGCCAAAAAATGTGCAATTATGGTATTTGTAAACGGTTAAAATTTTACTAATTTCTAATCAGCCATTTAATAATTATGAATAAGAAAACATTTTTAATTCCCAACTTTAGAGTCCTATCGTTCGTTAATGACGGCTGTAAAAAAAATATGTGAAATTCCATAATTATTTTTAATTTCTGTATTATATCCGATGTTTTTGGTACGAAATCCTGTATACTAAATCGAATCACTTGTGTATGACAAGAATTTTACGATTTAGATTTCATTAAATTACTATGATTTTGGTTTTAATATCAATATGAATTAGAAAGCTGAAGTGACAAAGTAACTAGAATTTCTGTTAAATATATCACATGGTATCACATTGAAGCTGCCTTTTCGCAGGGCATTATCGGCTAGACATTACAAGAGTTTTCTAGATTTAGACTAGACTAGGCCTAGTGCAAATTATCTACATTTAGACATCAGTAAACGGTTTATTTTGATTAGTCTTGGAAATGATAAGAACAACTATAAGTTAAGAGAGATTTGTAGTTGAACAAGATGCAGATATAAATATATTTACTTATATCCCTTTTTTTTGTACAAGTTCATCAAAACTCATAAAACGGTAATTGGACACTGGAAGGTTCAGAGTTTTAGTGCTTTTTGATGGCCACGCTGCTGTTACCTTTAAGACTAATTTCGACAATGACGCTATTGATATGTAGACATAACATTTCGTGAACTTGACAAGTCTTTCGTACATAAATTATGGTTAGTCGTCTGAAAATGTTTTAAGGAATTGTTATTATTATAAATGAATTATTCAGTTAATCATAACTGACAGAAAAAGATTCAAAACTTTTTATATATTGCTCAGGATACATGTATATGTTCCTCCACCCCTCTTCCTATATTTACGCTACAATATGTTATTTGTCTTATTTCTTCAGTTTACTAATTTTCACAAAAAGAAAATAGCTTGGGCTGCAACTCAATTAGGTAAGCCACCACAGTAACAACCATAACAGAGATAGTGTTAGACAGAAAATAACATTGGACGAATATAACCAGTTAAACAGTCTGAGTACCTATACTATAGGAAGCTTTTTAACAGAAAACGCAGAGGGTTCAGAGAAAATAAACCATAGGGATTCAAGCTGGCAGTCGTTGTTACTATGCACTATAAACCTTGTTGTGAAGCTTTGAACCAAACTGTGTCAAATAAAGAACGTTTTTAAAATATTTTTAAGAAAGATCCTACGAAAAGTTCACAGACATGTTAGAGACACAAACACAGAGGAATATTAAATGCTTACAACAAATGAATCGAGGAAATAATGTCCACGGAGTAGTAGTCGTCAATTATAATTTATTATTTGAATTAACTTCAAATTCTCTTTCTGAGAATAAGGTGCTGTTATAGTCATTCTAACCCATCTAGGGAGTTGAGGATACAGTCTAGCCAAGTATTAATTTTGTTGAAAGGTTTCAATCTAAAGTTTGTAGAATTATAACAAATATACTTTTCTGTCCAATTCCAATCCATTAAATGTGATATATAAGTCCTCTCAGCCAGATAAGTGAAAAATATAACAAAAGCCTTAATTTAGTCACAGAGCTATCAGACCTAGACTTAAAACGTTCATTCCGTATAAATAGATTTTAGCGTAGCTATGGACAGTGTGAATAAAAAAATAAGTGTTTACTTTAAGAATTAAGTTATAGTTAAGTACAATTTTATTAGATTCAGCTATAACTTTAAGTACATTCTGAAAAATGTGTGATTAATATTTTGCTTATACTTATAAGTGTATACTAAAAATAGAAATATAGCAATCACCGTAGAAAACAAAAGATAAAATTGCCATGATCCTTAAACATAAATAATATGCCTATATATTAATAAACCAACTTAGAAAAATTATTTATTTAGACACCGAGTACCTTAATCTAGCCCGCGTCGTACTTTTTTTGCTAACGGAGTATATGCACAGTGAAGGCATACGAAGACGTCAACAATTTCATCCGCCCCTGAACAGGCGCAATGAGCCCACAGATGACACTGGCTGCATTGAATCCAGCCCTCTCCACTCGCGGACCTCGAATACGACTCACCATAAATCAAATATTCTGGATCATTATCTGAATCAGAATCAGTTTTAGCTCGGCTTCCTAATTTTCTTCTTGGCATCATTTTCCAAAATTCTGAGATTTCTCTTTTTTACTCTTTCTTTTTTCTTGTTTTCCGCTTCTTCTTTTAATTTGTTCATGAAGCTCTTTTTTGTACGGACTACTGGTTAAGATAGCGGTTTTTCCTTTCTGTCGATTCGTCTTTTATATAGAGGTTGTTGTTTTTGGTAACGATCGAATATCTATAGCAGATATTTTAAAACATGAATTGGCAATAGCATTCACTGACCCAACTTGAATGTCATCTGCTACTTCATTATCACCTGTGGCATCTGTTCTAGAAATAAGATGAGATTGGACGTCTGTACTAGCTGTAGGTATGTGTTTCAGCTACATTAGAAACACTTTAATCCTTTTCTGAAACCTTTGCTGGGGCAAAATTTAAGTCAGTAATAAAGTTTCTGTCAAAAGGCACAATGCACGCTTTCTTAAAAGAGTTATTAGCATTCTCGGTAGTACAACCTTTCAAATAGCCTTCACAAAATAGTTTGGTTATTTTAAACACAGATACAGTGCGACCTGGGTTGTTGTTAAACTATTTTTCTAATGATTGGTCAAGATAATGGCTCAAAGGTTACATTACCCCCACTGGCTGTAGTTTGTGCGATGTGCGGGGGAGGTAGGCCCAAAAGAGTAACATGTGTTCTTCTAGCTTTCTCGATCACTTTCAAGTTTTTTGTCTGGCTGCTATGCCCGTGTAATATGATGTATAATATGATCAAACCAAATAGAAAATACTTCAACGGTCATCCAACCGCTGTCATTGCAAGCGAAAATTGTTCTAGGAGGTGCTCCATCTCTCAATTTCTCCTTCATGCGTTTCCGCGAAAAAAATTATTTATGGCGGAACATAGTTTCCACCAGCTAACATACAAATTAATATGGTAATAGACATTCCACGATCTGCTGATGTGATCCTTGAACCTTGTTTTCGACTTCTCAATGCAGCTATTTTGTAATTATGGCCTGGAACTGTGCTTACTGAAGTTTCGTCGACGTTGAAGATTCTATGAGCAGGAAGTTGTTTGTCTATGGATTCTGTTTTTAAAAGGCCATTAAATGTATTGACAACTGAGAAAACCAGTTTTTACCGGCAGCTTGACTCACTTCTTTTGAAAATGGGTGTGTGATATTATTTTTCTCATCTAACTGAAAGGCAACGCACATCACGCGGAGTCAAACCATACATACGGGTTTCCATATCAAATATATAACGTAGAAGTTCAGCTTCTTGTTGTTCTGTGAACATATAATGAAAGGAAACCAGAGTTCGCAATGGGTGGATGGTAATACCAGCTTGTTTTAACGCAATTCTAGGAGGGTTAAATGTGGTTGATGGCAAACGTATGCACATACCATTTTCTGCAGCCTCAATAGCTTGTTACATATTCTCAATGGTCCAGTTTTGTCGCTCTGTTTTTCTTTCGTAGATACGCACCATGTTCGAGCCTGCAATGAAATAAAAACCGACATAGTGGGGCAAAATGATCCAGGACCATTTTGCTCCACCTCATAGAGATAGAGGTTCGTTTTGCCCCATTTATTACTTTTGTAAACTGAGTCACATACACTAAATATAATATATCAAGTTGAAGTTTTGAACATATCATTAAAACAAATAGTACATAATTATATACCTTATAGTGAGATGCATATCTTATCTTAGATCAACAGCGCCGAAAACGATGTTTTCTACCACAAATTTATGGACGGTGACAGTGGAACTGACCGTAAGAAAGATTGCTCGATCAGGACGTTGCTATTTACTAAAATACAATACATCGTCAGGAATTTGAGGACGATCGTTTTGCACGACTGGGTCATTTTACCCCGGTCTCCCCGACTATAATCCTTATATTTTTAAAATACTGCAACATTAGTCAAGTCATAACATATTTTAAGCAGATCACAATCTGCTTTATAATTGGTAAGAGAGTGAAGTATGTTTGTTACAATGTAATTTGTATTCATATCCACAATTTGTCCTGCTTTAACTAAGTTGTAATTATATATAGCATGAAGTTCTTTTTGTTTCAACAAACAGCGTATTAGATACGTTATATTGGATACTTCATTTTAAAATACATTTAACTACTTGAAATTGATAAACTGTGCGCCATTTTGTCAAAAAAGAAAAGTCGTTTAACAAGTTGACGTCCGCTTGATAAATTTAATTAAAAATTTATAAGTCTTAATCCTTTCCTAGCTTAAGTGCTCTAATTTAGCTATCCATGCTATACGTAAAATATACAAGGTGTTCTAACATTCGATATAACATAAATGTAAATTGAATTTTTTGAATAATTTAATGAACAGCCCCGTGTATTGCAACTATTTTACAAACAATTACAGAACTTATTATCGTGGTTTATTAGATTCGAATAGAAGTAGGTAACATATGCGTTTCTTCATTAGTCAGTTGATTAGAAGATATCAATACTAATTCCCTTATCGCACAAAGAGGCACATATGTTTGCAACATTATTACATCATATATCGTACAGATGATTGCGGGCAGTTGACTTGAAGCGAGAACCTCTCCTATGGCCAATCAGGGAACGGCTTTAGAGCGCGGATATGTAATGACCGGTGACGTATGTGTTATTTGTTTGGCGCCATCTGGCAGTAGCGATATTAACTTGGCAAATCAAACATGCCCGAGACATTAATTACCGGGATCTGATAGCTGTCGTGCGAATCAAACTTTGTTTTCAAACGGGTCATGTTTTATGTCTACGATTTCTATATGTAAATCCGCAAAAAGTACAAGAGAACAACACTAGACACTTCAAGCTTATTTATACAGAACGTCCCTTGACTTCTATTCTTCTATTTTTAGAACTACATAATACAATGATAATCTAGTTATTATGTTAGTTGAAGATTAGGGTGTAAGGAATGAATTGAACTGGGGGTTGAAAATATCATTAACGATTTTTTTATACCAAAAAATGTTCAGCTTGATTGAAAGTATTTTGCCTACGCCGAAGTATTAGGGATATATCGAAAAATCACATTTTTTGTTAAAAAGGATTATGACCCCTTATTTTCAAGCTCATTTTCTCACCGTTTAAAAACGAGTGTGACACTTATTGTTTAGCAGATTTTTTCAGTTTAGGTGAGCCAACACACATAAAAAAGTTTTTCACATTAATTTTCAGGTTTAAATTATATTCCTTTGAAATCGCTGCCAGATATGAGCTTTTCGCATTAGGATATCGCTCTAGTTCATTTAAAAATGAATGATAGCACAATTTTTATGACCCAGGAGGTAAACCCCAATATAACATCATAAATCAGTGATTGAGAATTTCTAAAATAAATTATTTAGCATTATTTATTCCAAAATAAAATTGTTGGTTCTCTAATAATACGCGATATTGTTCAAGTGAATTTGTGCAATAAAAATGGTAAAAACGTCTAATTATACTCTTGTGAAATTAAAGTGTAATTTAACCATGCATATCACAACCTTAGTGTTTAATGTATATGTCGCTCTTGTACATGAACATTTCAATAGTACTGTTCGGAGTATAGTTTTTATGTGACCAGAGTTGGAGAAGCAACTATTTATAGACTTTTGAAGCAACGAAAGGTATTACATTCATTCATTCGTTTGGGTTGTGCTAAATAGCCCGGGCACTTCACATGAGTCATTGTACCATTCCCAATATTATCTACTTCCACTCCAGAAGCTTTTTGTCCTCGATACAGGCCACCAGCTCATTTGGGGAGATTTTGGGTAGTTCTGATGTTTGTATTGTTTCCTTTCCAAAATGCTTCTGCCTGAGTCCTTGTAAGTTTTTACATAAGCAGAGTATGTGAGTAGTTGTTTAATTCCTTAGTTCATATTTCCTACAGATAGGTTCACTAACTTTTCCCATTTTGTATAGATGTTTCCTTCACGAACGTTGTTCGGGGTCTACATGCCACCGGATTTCAGTCTAAGGATCGCCAACATTGCCTCTGCCATAACCAAAAGTTTCAGAGGACAAATGTCAATAAGGGTTTCCATTGATGCCGTCTCTGTGCTGTTCATTGCTCCAGTAATCCCGAGGAGAGCTTTTCTTTGGATTGTAGTTAATTCAGATCAAATTATCCATATTCAAATTCCACAATAGTGGTGAGAGTACTCCACCTTGAAAACAACCTTTAGTTGTCCTAACGGTCTATGTTATATCATGCATGTGTGCCGATATTATCCTACGCTCTAGCATGGATCTTATCCATCTGCATGTGGTATTGTTCATCTCTCTTTTTTTGAGGGATTTGTTTATTGATGAGATTGATGAGTAAAAGCACCTTCGATGTCTAAAAATGCTGCAAGGGCTGTTCCTTTTTTATTCAGACACCTTTCTAGACTCGAGACCTAATTTTGTAGGGCTGCTTCTCCTGATTTCCCTGCCTGATAGGCCCATTATAGTCTCTGTATAGGGATGCTCTTAAGCACTCCTTCTTGCAAATATATTTGTTCAACTTTTTCCATGGTTTTCCCTATGAATGATGTCAGACTGTAGGATTTAGATTGGGTGTACGTTTATTTCCTTGGTTTGGGAATAAACACCACCTTTGACTCTATCCATGTATTTGGTATATATCCTAAAGCATGGCTACTGCGTAATACCAGAACTAAAGGACCCATTATGATGTTAATTTCCTCTTGCAGGAACTTGGGAAATTTGCCATCTGGTCCTGAAGTTGTGTAAGGGTCAAATGAATTTACAGTCCATCTAGTAAGATGAGGTCTGAAGATCTCATTTATTAGTTTACAGTTCTCTTTGATAGCCCTTGTTTTGGTACCGGCCCGTTATCATAATTTAAATCTATATTTGCCGAAACTGGAAATTGCACACTAAGGAGGTGCTCTAATGCCTCTTCATCAGTATTTGTGAACTCTCCGCTTGGCAGCTGAATAGAGTCCAGTTTATTAGAAGTGTCCCTTTTGAGAATCTTCTTAATTCTGACCATGTCAGGGACACCTTGTATATCCTCACAAAATTCCCTCCACAACCTCTTCTTTGATTCTTTTATTTTTTCATTATATGCACCTAGTTTACCTCCCCAGTTGCTCGTCTTTTTTGCTTTGTTTAAAAGGCGTCTTGCTTATTTCCTTGGTGTTGTCAGCTCTTTGTTCCACCAGACGGCTTGTGTGGAAGTGCGACTCTCTCTTATCGGACAGTTATTGTGATAGGAGGTTACCATGGTATGCTTCAATCATGCAGCTGTTCCCTCTAACTCCTCAGCAGTTTTAGGTCTGCCTAGGCGTGTGCGGATTTTAGAAATCAGGTCCTCTTTGTAAGATCCACAATCGGTACTCTTAGAATCCATGTATATTCTAATAGCCGATTTTTACTATCCAATATGCGAGAAAAGTACTGGTTTACCCCCAAAAAAGTTGTAAATTTGAAAAAAAAATTTGAGTTGTTTTTATGTTTTCCATCAAGAACGACACGAAAAAACGGTTTTTAGAAAAAAAATCCTGTGTGTATGTCGTCGTCGGCCACTTTTCGTTACATGTCTTGTTAGCACGATACCGCCTCCGGAGTGCAACAAGTAACCAATTTTATGATTGAATATTGTTCAGGACATTTTACAGATGAACCCTATTGATATACAGCTCACAAGAGCACAACATGTGCTATAGTACTTTAAGTACGACATTTTGGTCATTTTTGGAGAAATTTCAGTTTGTTAGCACGATGCAGCCTCCGGAGTCCAACAAGTCACTAATTTTATGATTGAATCTTATGCAGGACATCTCACGGATGAACCCTATTGATATACAGCTCACAAGAGCTAGAACAACAGGTACTATAGTACTTTAAGTACGACATTTAGGTCATTTTTGGAGAAATTTCAGTTTTTTAGCACGATGCAGCCTCCGGAGTATACTCGTATACAAGTGACCAATTTTATGATTGGATATTATTCAGGGCGTCTCAAAAATGAACTCTATTCATATTCAGCACATTAAAGCCAGTACAACGGGTGCTATGGTACTTGAAGTACCAAATAATTGTCATTTTTGGAGAATTTGCAGTTTGTTAGCACGATACAGCCTCCAGAGTGTATACAAGTGACCAATTTCATGATTGAATATTATTCAGGGCGTCTAATAAATTAACTTTATGAATTTTTAGCTCACCAGAGCTAGTACAACGGGTGCTAATGTACCTGAAGTATCACATGTTTGGACCTTTTTGGAGAAATTTCGGGTTGTTAGCACGATACAACCTCCAGAGTGTATACAAGTGACCAATTTTATGATTGAATATTATTCATGGCGTCTAATAAATTAACTTTATGGATTTTTAACTCACCAGAGCTAGTACAACGGGTACTAATGTACCTGAAGTATCACATGTTTGGACCTTTTTGGAGAAATTTCGGGTTGTTAGCACGATACAGCCTCCGGAGTGTACACATGTGACCAACTTTGTAATTAAATATTTTTCAAGGTGCCTCACAGATGTACCCTATTGATTTTCAGCTAACTAGAGCGAGTACAGCGGGTCCTATAAATCCAGATATACTACATTTTTGTTTATTTTTGGGGAAATTTCGGTTAGTTAGCACGATTCATTCCCCGAAGTGTATACAAGTGACAATTTTATGATATAATGTTGTTCAGCGCCTGTTACATATGTGGAAAAGTTAGTTTTAATCTTTAAAACCGTTTATTCTACATCTATTTCGAAGTATATATGGACTTGGTCAGATAGAGACAGTTCATCCGATGCATGCCAATACCTTATCATCTCTCCGACTCGTAGAGTGCAGAGAGTTAAATCTATTGATGATTCCCGTCGATGTTCTAAATGGTGGTGTATTGCCCATGTTCGCAATATCAAGTTGAGTAGTACATAAATAGTAAAATAGTTTCTTACCTCTAGTGTTGTTGTCCTTACAGCCTCAGCTGAGTGGCGTGCGTTGATATCAGCCCCTACAACCACATCCAGTTTGTGACGTCTAGCGTATTCCATCAGGTTCTCCATATTAGCCTCCGCGAATGGTTCTTCAGAATCGATGGGAAGATATAGAGATACTATTATTGTCTCTATTACTTCCACATCTTTTTCGAGTTTAATCATTGCTGCTACAGAAGTATTACAGTAGCACCTAAAACGTCAACTGGGAGAAACCTCTTTCAAATAGAGATGAAACAACAGATCCGAAGAAAAGTGCATTCATTTTATTTACAAAAAAAGATACCTACTTTGGATAAACTTTTAGTAGACATCAATGAAGACGAAACTTTGCCAAATGAATCTGTGAACGACGCTACCCAAAGGAATGTAGAGCTGATTCCAACAAGAGTGTGACTCATGATGAAGAAGCCATATACTTTACCATTCACTGCTGGGTTTTAATTAACAGTGCTGTTCCTTACGATGCCAGGAAAACAGAAACAAATCCTAGACACAATACATGAGGTTCAATAACTTCACAAATTCATGCCGACGACACAAACATTCTTTTGAGGATCATATTTTGCTAATTGACACCCTTTCAGCCCATGAGTTGATACAAATTTGATTTTTATCTTCCATACTAATGGCATTCCAGCTTTTGATATGAAGAAACTCTTCAATTAAATTGACTATCCGTCTTCCTCTGAATCTTTCCAAAAGTCTTCAAGTCTAATATTATCAACAATGTTAATACTGAGTTATCCAAATTTCACCAATTCATTTTTAAAACTTGATTTAGAAAAAGGAATGGTATGTCCGGAGCAATTGGTAAAAATATTTCGGCCATCGTAGTTGTTTTCTTCTTCATCCAAATTTTGATGGTTTAAGTCCTTTTAAATAGGAATAGACGATATAAAAAGCGTTGTTTTGATTTTCAGACTGGCAATATACTTGATGGGCTAGTCCATGCTTAACATGTTATGTTTGTCCTTCCTATAAATTATTGAAGAATGTATAAATTAATATACTATAAATACCGGATTGATCTCAGACAGGAATTCTCTATACCAAAAATAGGAAGAATTACTACTCAATAAAACTGAAAATAAATGTTTTAATAGCTGCAGGACTATAAAGGTATATTTAGGTAGATTGTAATAAAATATTTGAAAAGATTGCAAATCGTATTTCGGCCTTAAATTCATTCAACGCAATTTAAATTTTTGTATTAAAATGAAATAAATCAGTGTAAAGTATAGGCAGTGAATTGAAACGCTCATAAACATCAGAAATAATATTACCTACCTACATACAAAAGCTAATGGCCTCGTTAGATATGCTTTTGTGTTAACTAAACAATTTCAACATAAATTTAAAACGTCTTTTTGAAACTGAAACAACTATTTCTGGAGTCATTTACTCCGAAAATCAATAATTAGGCGTAGTTCAACAATTTTAAGTAATTTTTCTGTCAACATGTCAAATTTTAGCTGGAGATAACTCGATCACAACGTGAATAAGGATAACATCCACGTACGTTCTCAAAAAACTGGATGCGTTAAGAGGGGCCTCACGTTTTAGGAACCTGAAAACAGTTGGCACCCGTGATTTGCAACAAAATTTAGGTCATTTTGTACACAACAAATCTAAATAACGGAGGGAAATTAAGTGATGAAATTTTAACACAATATAACTTGGACCTTTGTCTTGGGGATCAGGTATTTTGGTTGAGTTTTATATTGTTATAGAAAAGATATAAGCCATTAAGTGATGGTGTGATTTTGACAGTTTTGACAATTTGTGGTCACCAATCTGGACACCAAAACCTGATCCCCAAAAGGAAGCCTAGAGAATTCGATTCTGAAAATATGAAATCTCAAATCATTGTATTTTTTGAGATTTGTTGTGCGCAAATTTTTGCAAACGAACATCTTTTTACTTTAGTTCAACCGCTCCACCGTCTTGATGCATGGCGCTGTATAGAACAATGACAGAAGACGACGGTCAATTCATAGACAAATAATATTATTACTTTCTCTATGGGTCAAATATGCTGTTGTCATATGTTTTGTGTTCATAAAAATATCCCAAATTTATGGTTTAGTGTGTATTGTATTTGTAAGTGATTATAATTAAGTAATTTTCATGCTAAATAAGTAAATTTTTGCTTCGTAAATGCTATTTTTATTTACTCCACAAGATTGTGTTTAGTGCATCATGCTTCGTTGCAACAAAAATGCAGTTTTTGCACCTATTACACAAATAACTACTTTTTAATGTTATTCTTATTTATTGTTGGTAAATACATCAAAGTGATTAAATATATTATGTGAGAATGATTTTGAGTTTTTGTTCTTTGGAATAAATATATCATGTTTATACCTGATAATAGTAATTTTGATTCCGCTTAAGTTGAATTTTATTGTTGTGTTTTTCTAGACAAATTTTGTTCTTCATGAGGTCAATTATTTCGCTTATTGTATTTGTTTGTAAATTCAGTTTTGATGCAGAGTGGAGGCACTTTATTTCAAGTAGTGCATCATCACCTACAAGCCCTAAAATATTTCATCAATAAATGTATGTCATTTAATAGGCAAAAAGAATTTATAACACATGGTAATTATTTGTTATGTTAAATATATTTACCATCAGGAGAAGCACCTAGAAAACCGTGTTGAACATCTACCCACAATCCTGAATCAACCACCACAACATTTTGTACTTATACAAAAATGCTCTTAGCCACTTTTTCCTTAAGAGTTCCATACTCCATTACCTCCGTCATACAATAAGTCTTTTTAAGAACAGTTTTAACAAGAGAATGACAAGGTGTATTTGTTTTTCTCCTAACAACCTGTCCAAAGATTTTATAAGAAATTAGTATGGTTATCCACTTTTTAGCTTGCCTCAGCCTATGCACCATAGGTAATAGTAATTGTTGAATAAAATGAATTAATGAAGTAGGTAACATTATATTTTAAAAATCTTGTAACCATAAATAGTTTAAAACTTTGTCTATCCAATAGACAAAATTTCCTTGCAAATTGTTTGATTATATAAGCATTTAAAAAAATCAAAGAAAATAAGAAACCAAATTATTATTAAAGGATGACTTAGTAATAGTTTAGTTGTTGATATTAAAAAAAATTGTAAAACAAAGGACGACTAAAAAGTTAATTTTGTCTACTTGTTGCACTTCGGGGGCTGTATCGAGTTATATAGATAGGTTTTCTTTTCTAAAAACCATTTTTTTGTGTTGTTCTTGCTGAAAAACGTAATAACAACTAAAAAAAATACAAAATTCCAACTGTTTTTTTGGGTAAACCTATACTTTTCTCGCATATTAGATGGGTTGGATGGAAAAGTAATAATACCAATAATGTATTATACAAAAACAAAAACAAAATTTCCAATCAGGTGATCACACATATGTGTATCTGTCATGGAAAAAGAGAATGAACCAACTATTTTTTTGTATAATGAAGGAAAAATGTTTCAGTTCCTATCTCCACAACACATATGATCACTCTTTGCAAACAAGGTAGAAGCAAACTTGTACATGTTGATTGTATGTTTGATTTTGTACTGTATATATCGATCTCCCCACAATATATACATTATTATTTGTCATTACAGATCTTTCGCTTTAAATTTTTTATTACTTGTTATAGTTGCTTTGTAAGTTTTTTAAACGTTTGCTATTTTAAATTTAAATTCCTCACTGTACCTTACTTTCCTCTTTCTATTAAATGTGAAGCATTGTATTACAAGTAAATATTTCTTTGTATAATAAATTTGGAAACTCTTTGTTTATAATATTTGTTTCTAGATAAAATTGAATATATTTACCCATGTAGTTGAAAAAAGAGCCTACATGTCGAATAAAATTTGAAAGCAACCAACAGGAGCTCTGAAACTGATACAAATATGATTAGATTGAGGCAAAGTTGTGACATGACGTTCTGTGTTTTCAGACTAAATGGCCTATTTTAAATCATGTAAATTTGCAACTTTTCCGCAGTTTAATTTTCTTAGTATGAAACAAACAAAAATTTATAATCATGAAAACATTTTATTATGTTAATATAAATGGTACAAATTTTGAAAGGTAGAATGTTTTTAAAGTATGTAATTTTTATTCCATTCTTAATTTCTAGCAATTTCGGCAATGCTGTCACTTGGTATCCATATTATTAAATAGCACATGTCCTTTCATGCAATATGTAATGTACCTTGTATCAGGTTATAATAGTTATATTTTTCAATTATCATTATTATATATTCATCAAAATGAATTATGCAATTCTTGTCTTTTGAGAGCGGTTTTAATTTTTCTTCATTCAGATACTTCAAAGGTCACTTCACTTTAATTAAGCATTTTCCGCTTTTCGCTAAAAAACCCATATTATCATTAAAACAGGGTTTCAAGAGAATGTTGAAAGATGGTTTGATGATACTAGAACAAACCATCAGTATTATTTATCTCACATTTTCACATTAATCAAATAATCCAGTAAACATAACCTCAAACATAGCTTTTAAAATTAAAAAATACGGATTGCAGGATAATTTACATTATCATAACTATAATTTTAGATATCGGGTCGATACGATTACGTACTTTTTAACAATTTATTCCTTTCAAAAACATTTATGAAACTCTTAAATAATCAAACTCAAATGGAAATTATGTCAACAAATTTTGTTTGTATCCGTGTATATAATATTCTCCTATCTATGCACAGGTGTGCTGTGGTTTGGATGCAACATAAAAAACAGAGATAAGGTTTCTGTGCTCACAATAAGTCGAAATATTTGAAATCAAAACATTTGAACAGAGATGCGTTTTTTTGAACCGTCAAGAGTGGAAAGACAGAGAGAGAAAATATGTTGAATAAGTAAAAGCCGATTCAGTACTACTATCGACATCTATCGTAAATATTTTGAGCCAAATAATTTCTAAATTAGTAACTAGTGTTGTGTAGGTTTTTAGGTTTATATACCTGTGAGGAGGTCCCTCTTAACAGCACTTGCACCTGCATGTGAAACCTGTAAAGTGTGAACGACAAAAATAAATTAAGAATATTGCTTTAAGACAGGTTGACATATTATAGCCGAGCATTGAACAGAAAAAAGATAAGCGTTAAAAAAGTTAAATTTACAAACTTCGATTTATTAGTAGTGTATTATTCAATTTACAATTCACTCAATTAATTTTAACTAACAATTCATTTTTTTTTTCTTGTTCACCTTATAAAAGCAATAAATATTCTTGAATTGGTTATTATGTTCACAGCAAATAAATATTTTGTTGTTTTTACGAAGTATGAACGCACACCCCAACTTCTTCCCCCTTCAACTATACGGAGTTATTTCGTTTGCGGGCATTTTCAGAAAAATAGAAAAATAAACAATGAAGGAATAGAAATCTGTAAAAACACTGAATCCCATTTAACTTTGATCACTGATGTCGAAAAATAATTATATAAATATTGACAAAGAGTAGCATATATACCTACAAACTTATAAAGACAGTCGTATTTGTGAGTTACTAGAGTATCCGAAAATAGAAAAATATTATTTTGAGATAGACGACATTTGGATTGAAACTTTTCAACTTTATCCAGCCGTTACGTTACTTAATGAATACACAGTATATATGTTATACGTACTTGGATCGTACATCCGTAGATTTTTCTAAAATCGATAGAAGTAGGTGTTAGCTTAAGCCAAATATACTTAAATTAGTAGCTTAAATTTGCAGCTAGGTGTCATACGGACACAAAGAAACCAAGAAGAAAATCAGGAGGAACCACAACAAAACATACAGGAAGATCAACGAGAAACATCAGACTGTGAAACAATCCACTTCGCAATTGAAAACTCAATTTTTGGCATTCCTATAACTGAGAGACCACTCAATTGCTACAACAACCAAATCGTCTTTAAAACAGTCAATTACAATCCTTGATCTCCAGTAACATCACACATATTTCCAAACAAACAAGTCAAGTACGTCCAACTCTCGATAATCGATCTAGACCCAGATATTAAACATTTCTTTAAGAACCATGTCCAACCAAAAGGAAAATACGCTTGTCTTTTCGAAAACGACGAACTAAATAAGCAAATTTCCGAAACCGACAGGAAATGTAACACACAACTGGAAGATGTTCTTTCAGAGAAGAAGAAAAAAGACAATACAAAAATATCATCAGGGGATAACTGTTCATAGAGGAATAACTGAGACAGAACTTCAAATAAGAAAACGTTATTTTTGGCCTAAGCTAATGAAGGTTATCGAAGGCATCGTTAATTTTTGCGATATCTGTCAAGAAAATAAATATGATCGACTTCCACCAAAACCAAAATTTATGGTCACACCTACACACACCAAACCATTAGAAATCGTTCATATCGATCTATTTCAAGCCAATGGACAGATGTTCCTAACTATAATAGATGCATTTTTCAAATACGAAATAGAAGAAAGAAACGCAGTAAATGTGATTACCGCTTCCCTTACACTTGTAACTCACCACGGATTACCTTCTATGATAGTTGCAGATAGCGGAACAAAATTTGAAAACGGAAACATACAAGAATTTGTCGATTCCCATGAAATATCCATCCACCGCACTCCTTAGTCCCATGGTATGATCGAAAGATTCCAACTCAACTTTGATCGAATACCTAAGAATACTCCGACACACAAAAACAACGTTATCCATCAAAGAACAAATGCCATATGCGTTACTAGGCTACAACAACTCCGTCCACTCCAAAACGAAACAAACTATAAAAACCATTGAAATATTAAACGGACACTGCAAGAGATCATTTTGATATAGATATAAAAAGAACCTTACTAAACGATTACATAGAACAACATCGTAAGAAAACGAAAATTTATAATGAGATCAACGAACACCTTTCCTATCTCTTAGAAACCCTCTACTAAAATTTACACCAGAAAAACTTCAAATAAAAACTATTGCCAAGATTGCCAACTTATTTGTAACGGATATTTTGGTGGGGATGTGGCAATAAATAGTTTGTTTATTGTCATATTGTTTTTTGAGTTTTTCGTTGATTTATGTTTAAAATAATTTATTAGTTATTCGCAAGCTCGGGAATAAATATCTGAAAAAGTGTACTCTTGTGTTTTATTGCCACATCCCCACCAAAATATCCGTTATATATATATATATATATATATATATATATATATATATTGTGGTCTAAAACCAAAAATGATCTACTTGTCATATATAACCTATGCTGCGCTTGCGGTGGAAGAAAACAACGCAACAAAGGGCTACAATAGAGTTGCAAAAATTGCAGACTCGCATGTTTAGGAATAACGGGTGTAATGAGATCATGCCCTCGCGCGGCCTTGGAGGTAATACTAGATCTCCCTCCATTACATTTACATGTAAGGAGGATTGCTCTGCAGAATGCCTATAGGTTACCACAGGCTAAATCTCTAAAACCCGGTGATTTGACAGGACATCTCGAGATACTAAGGGTTGGATCAACCCAATCTATGATGATGGCTAGGGACATAATGCCTGCTAAACAAGATTTCGAAGTTACTCTAGATGTTATTATTAACTATCGTGAGTTAACACAAAACGAAATCTCCGAAATAACAAGGGGTGCCCTCACATTTTATACTGATAAGTCAAAAACAAAGGAAGGAGTAGGAATAGGGGCTACAGGATCTAATATTAGGTTATCAGTAGCCCTAGGTAACACTCCCACAATATTCCAAGCGGAAATACTAGCGATAGACTTCTGTGCTCAAGAGTGCCTTAAAAAGCGCCTCAACGCAGCCAGAATATTTATTGCCCCCGACAACCAGGCTGCTTTTAAAGCTCTAAAGTCTATAACGTATGAGTCCAAAACAGTCTGGAGCTGCAAACAATCTCTTAAGCTACTGGCTAGACATACCAAACTATCTCTGTTATCGGTGCCCGGGCACAAGGGAATTGCTGGAAATGAGACTGCCGATGGTCTTGCAAAGGAAGGAGCTAGCACTTCTTTCATCGTACCCGAACCGTTTTGTGGCATTACTAAAAGCCACATTATGGAAGAAGTCCGGAAATGGGAAAAGGAACTTAGTGCGCCTACTGGAAAAATGTTCCCTGCCAAAGACAAGCAAAAAGGTTGCTACAACCTTCTGCTCGCTATGCTAAATCGCTCTTAGAGCTTCAGAAGTCTGATCTCAGAGCAATCACAGGACTCCTTACGGGACACTGCCCACTCAGATATCACCTCTGCAAGATGGGAAAAATGGACATAGGAACATGTAGATTCCACGATAGTGCAGATGAAACGGCTGAACATAATATGATCTGCCATTGCGGAGTACTTGTTCGGTAACGCCATAGGAACCTGGAACGGTTGTTCTTGAGACCTGACCAGGTAACAAAAATAGCTTCCAATCGGATAATAGGCTTCCTTAGAAGCCTCGATCTTTGGGACAAAAAATAGATGGAGGGTATACACAAAAGATCTTTTCAGGTCGCAGCTATAGGCCAATCGACCCCTTTGTAATCTAGAATCTACAATCTATATATACATATATATATATATATATATATATATATATATATATATATATATATATATATATATATATATATATTAATACATATCCTCTATCTAAATTCCAAAGAAAACTTTTAAATAAAGAAAACGTGCATATTTAGATGTAATACTAGTGGTACACACTGTATTATCAATAATTTGAAAGGTTCAATATACCAATAAAATTTGACATTTCAATTTCGTATGACATTAATGCAGAATGGATTTAATGATAGATAGATTTTAAAACGATTTGAAAACAAGAATACAGATGTCTCTGTTAGCAAAATGGCATTTATACTAAAATAATGAAAATCTCTCTTTGTATATGAAAACGTGAATTTGTATTTTTTAAAAAAAAAAAGAATTTTTGGTAACCAAAGGAGAGGAGAATTATTTATTGAAACAGTTTAGTGAGTTGATTTTGAATCTCTCTCGAGACAACATCGAATAAGAGTTGTTTCAAATTTATTTAAAAAGTGAGTTGATTTTGATATTCCCAAGAGACAACATCAAATAAGAGTTGTCTCAAACTTATTTAAAATAGAGTTGATTTTTAGATTCTCTCGAGATAACATCGAATAAGAGTTGTCTCAAATTCAATTCAGTATATCAGAGTAATTTGTATGATTATTATCAGTTCAACATAATTTGCCTTTGTAAAGCCAGTGCGTGTATTATTCGCAAAGAATTACAGCGTTAAAATGCGAGTGGTTTTTCCGGTTTCTAAATTATTGATTTAGAAAAGTTGTTCCTGAAATTCTAAAAAAACGTTTTTAGAATACGAACGAGTCTACCAGTACCTAGTTGGTGAGTCCAGTCCATATTATCTATATTATTTCTCGAGAATTAATAGGCCTTCATTAAAAATATTTCGAAAATAGATGCATCTTATGATTAAATACTTACATTGAAATTATAGTAACGTTACTTATATAAAATTCTACGTCAAGTGAAGACTATTTTGGAACAGACAATTTACAAGGAAATTTGCGCATTTTACATTGACATATATCAATTATAAAAGTAGACATTTTGAACTTTTGGTTAACTTATTTAGATAGGAAATTTCTAATTATAGGTTGTTTTAATATTAAGGTTTGATAGAAAAGTCTATCTTTGGTTTATGCGTTTATGATATTTTTTGAAAAGTTTTAATTTTGTAATTGTTATCTGATAATAGATTATATAAATTTGAATTCTAAATCTCTTTGGTTCTTTTTTTATATTCATTCTCATTATATTTGATACATTTTTTTATGCTAGAGAAAATTTAGTATAATGAGTGACATTTAGTTAATTTTCTGACAGTAAATTTCATATATGTCATAAGATAATTTAATTGTCTTATAGTGTATTGGACGAACAGTTACTTTAGATTTGGAATAGTGCAATACGTAATTTGGAAAATTATTTGGAAATTTATAAATTTGAATTCTTATTTGAAATCTTTGATCCCTCCCTGAGATGAGAGTGAGTTAATTGATTGTGTATTGATTTATCTTTCATAATATAAAATTTAATATTTATCTGAGCCGGGCATATTAATTTGACAACTGCTGTCATAAAATTTAATAGATTATATTTAGCGGTAAAGGTGTTTTCACATTAGTGCAGTTACTATCACAAATTGTGACGACAGCAACGAATAAAATTCACATCATATAAATTCCTATATAAAATCATAATTAAAATATTATAATTAAAACATAATAGAATATATAATAATTGTCACCCGAACGTGGGGCAAATATAAAATAGAATATTATTGAAGAATATTGAATATTATAATATATAAAGAAGATGTAGGAATATCGCGTGATATGTTAACAACAACAAAGAGATTCATGGGTAATTCACGCAAAATAAAGGGCTACTGAAACAGAGTGGTAACCGCGGACATGCATGGTTCTGGCTCATTTGCCTCTTCAGCACGGTATAACCAAATAAGGATGTGAAATTTGGGAACAAAGATGTTAAACGAAACATGAGAAAACACAAAACAACGGATTTCAGCAGGGAAACCAAACGCTAATTTGTGCCTTCAATTGGAAGATCCCGAGTTTTCAGGACAACAACCAAGATCGACACGGAGGCGCATATAGCCCCCCCGCCATGAACCTTCCGACCCATAGTAATAATAAAGAAGATGTAGGAATATCGCGTGATATGTTAACAACAACAACAAAGAGATTCATGGGTAATTTACGCAAAATAAACTATACTGAAATAGAGTGGTAACCGCGGACATGCATGTTTCTGGCTCATTTGCCTCTTCAGCACGGTATAACCAAATAATAATAATAATAATATAATATAATAATTCTTGATGACGGCAAATGAGCCAGAAACATTGTCCGCGGTTACCACTCTGTTTCAGTAGCCCTTTTTCCTTTTGCGTGAATTACCCAAGAATCTCTTTGTTGTTGTTGTTATATATATATATATATATATATATATATATATATATATATATTATTATATATTCTTTCATTTTCTAATTTTTCATACATTTCCATTTGTTTGGTTTAGTATAAAGTATGATAAATCCTTTCAATCTCTCTACAACTATGTTAAAATATAGAAAAATGTTTCATTATTTATATCTATACTTTTCCTGTTAAAGTATATTAGAGAATAACGGTTATAGAGGGGAATTCTGGCCTTATTAAATTGACTGAATGAATATTCTATCGGGAGTTAAATGGTGTGTGTATAATTGAACGGCCCATTAGTCTACGTCGCCTTAATTAAATTTTAACGTTACGTCCTCACTTAAAAAACAATGTCAAAACTGAAATACTGTTTCCCTGGAGTGTAATATGCTGGGTTATGGTTGATTTCGTTCAGAGAAATTAATGACATTGGTGTATAAAATGAACATTAAAATGAAAAATGCATATACAATAATTATTTTATTATTATATAAACAACGGATTTTTTCACTTTTCTGCTAAATAAACCATTTTAAAATTTCTTAGATTTATATTTATTGAAAAGTGAGTTTAAATATTGTGTTACACCACTGGAATTAAAATTATTGAACCTGTGCTTTCAACGTCCACACTGATAATAAAGTGTCCGGAATTGTAAAATTGTAGACAAGGCAAAACGTGGACTGGATATTTTTTAAATTAATAACAAACTCTTATGGAGAATTAGTAGGAAAAGTAGTAGAAAAGGTGAATAATCAATCTATACACACAGTACAAATTTTTTCTGTCCTCTCCGATTATTTTCCAAGATTCAAAGTGTCAAACTTGACTTTTATTTGTGAGCTTGAAATTATAACGTTAAATATTGTGTCCATTATTTTTTTGAAGAATTAGAAAAACGTATGTGTCCTATTTATATGAATATTTAAGAATACTTCCGTGTAAACTGAATGAATAATAATAAAAATCGTAGCATAATCTCGTTACAGCTGCTTACCAAATTTCGGCATTGTTCTTTTCGTTTTAGACTTTGTTCTGTACTTTATCTCAACACTCTATATACTAAAATGTCAACAAAGTACCGAAATCCGGTTAATGAAATACTAAATTTTCTTAATAATCGTGGATTCTATTTTTCGTTTTCTATCGACTGAAAAGTGATAATTTGAGTTTTATAACGGGAACGGAAAAAACGAGAATTGTTCGATATGATTAATTGAATTTTCTGTGAAATTTTCTCTCAAAAATGCCGCTCATATTCTTTATTCACTGTCTAGCCTTCTAACATAAATTTTGTGTGCACAACACAAGTACAACGCGTCATTTCAAAACTTCTAAATCTATGTTCCATCATCAACGGAATTGACTCTTAGAGTGCCTGCAGCGATTTTGTCTCATTACCAAACAATCATTTACAACGTTATGAATTGATTTATGAATACAGTACCTTCTCAGACATAAACAACGATTTTATGTCAACATTTTCTTCACTATAGCTTCAGTAGAAGGCGTTGATAACCCGCCATAGCTAGGCTAATCTTCCACCACATTTCGACCTCTATTGTAATGCAACATTTAAGACAGATTCTGTGTTGAAAAAACGGAAAACATATTTGAAATATAGACGACAGTTCTGCCAACATAACGACAGAAATAATTTTGAAAATACCTACAAATAAGCTTTTTAAATAATCAATTTCCGATACGTTGAAAAGGCAACGTGGCAACCGATTGATGAATAGTATTTTAGTTTTCGCCTATAAAAATTCGAAAACTGGGACTTATATCGATAATTAATATGCTGTAAAAGTAAGCTAGATATATAGTTAGGAGCCGTATAAACAGAAACTTGTAAGTAGAGAACTAACTTATTAGTAGATTTGTCAAATTCCTTAATAGAACAACAAAGGTTGAATGATAAGAAAGAAGAAAAATAAATCTGAACTGATTGGATAAAAGTGAAAAGCTTCAGAATCGTTGAGGTGGGCTTAACTTTTTATGCTAATCGTGAATAACAAAGAAGGATATATGCATATGGTAGATAGTGATGAATATTCCACAGACGATGGCAGATGGGAGAGCTAGGGAAGAAATTTTTGGCAGTGACAAGCTGACAATAAGGTCACTAGGAAAGGTAATAAAAAAAATACGAGGAAAACCTGGATCACTTAATTGAATTCATTACTGAAATGAAAACGGATCAAAAGCGAATTATTGAAGAACAATCTGATATTAAAGGAGAGATTAAAAAGATCAAAGAAAAAAAAATTATCCGAGAGGAAAATGTTATATTGAAGAATAAAAAAAACGAGAAATTAATTGAAGTAAGCTAGAGAGTTAAATGTCTGGAAAAAGAAAAGAGGAAAGCTAATATAGTAGTGACAGGACGAAAGGTGAATACTGCGGATACAAAGCTCATCAAAAATATCATGGAAAAAATGATACAAAAAGAAATCGGAGTTGAGGCGCGTGTGAAGTCGGCAAAGAAGTTAGGAGAAAATACATGTTTGGTAGCATTTGAAAAACACGAGGAAAAAGACAAAACAAATATAAGTTAAGAAATAATTGAACAGAATATATATATATATATATATATATATATATATATATATATATATATATATATATATGAATGAAGACTTAACAAAAGCGGAACGTGACAAAAGAAATAAAATTAGACAGGCAGACAAAACAGAAATAGAAAACGGTAAAAATTGGATATAATGAATTGATAATAGATCGCAAAGAGTGGAAATTACACTACAATAAACAAACATAACAAATACAGGAACTAACAAACCAACAGATATAAAAGAACATCAAGATACAATGGCCTGGCAACGAAAATGGCTATGAGAAAGGAACACCATACAGAAAAGAGCAAGAGAGTAAGATATTGATCTTACATAAAATAAACGGAGAAGAATGTCCAAGCAGATACTGCCTCAAAGATAGGAACATGGAATGTTAGAGGGACGTTCGAAGAAGCTAAATTAAAACATATAGTAAGAGAAACAAAGCATTTGGGACCTAGTATAATAGAAATAGATAATTATATATTTATGAACAGTGGAGGAGACGATAGAATGTTAGGGACGGGATTAATGATAAGTAAAGCAACTAAACCATTGGTAATATAATTTAAAGCTGTAACAGGTAGGCCATGTATTTGGGGAATAAGGAGAAGATACCAGAAAATAAAATTCATTAATTTTCATGCTCCGTCAGAAGAAAAGAAAAGTTCTATAATGAATTAGATAGAATATATGAAGAAGTGCTTGTCATGAAGTATCAAACGAAAACGGATTTTTCTTCATTGATTTTGCAAAAGAAAAACATATACTATAGTAAGCAGTGGCAGAACTACGGGGACATCCCCCCAGATCCCTAAAAATGGAAAAATAATCTAAAATATAATCACAGCAAACCAACTTGATTAAAATGTATTAAAAGCTAGGAACTCTAGGCTACAATTTTATAAGCAAAACAAAGCTAAAATGCAGTTTTAGGGGTTTAAAATTTGAAAAAAATTCCGATACACAGACCTCCCGGTAGTTCATAGACCCCCCCCCCAGAACTTCATCCTAGCTACGCCACTGATAGTAAGTACATATTACAAACGAAAAGACATTCATAAAGGTAGCTGGATATGTCCAGATGGGAAAACCATAAATCAAATAGACCACATATTAATTGAAAAACCAGAATTAAAAGCAATAAAAATTGTCAGAACATTTCGAGGTCCTGATGCGGATCGTTTTATGGTAGGGGCAAAACTGGTACAGATATTACCAGACATCAGAAACCATATAGGACGAAAAAGACGAAGAAAGCAAGTCATAAGGTTAAAAGCGAAGAAGAGCAAATGAAAAACGAGGAAATGTTAAAAAAAGGAGCTGGAGAATATAAATGACAACGGCACCATAGAAAAGAAATGGGTAGAATTAAAGAATATCATAGAAAAGGTATCCAACATTTGTAATTGAGATCAGGAAACATTGATTCGACGATGAATGCAAGGCACAACTAGAATATTACGATTAATAATGCTAAGAGAAAACATAATGGATCACGAACAATAAAGGAACAGGTAATAGATTACCAAGAAACAAAAAACATTTAACAAGAATACTGCTACTTTCTCATATTCTTCCCTTTAATTTCGCTGTTCATATATCATTCTGTCTACTGTTCCATCTTGAGTGACGTTAACTTAATTTCAAAACTTATGATATCAGTTTTATATACATAAATACCTTCTTGACTATGTTTCTAGTTATGCAAGTTACAGTGTGAAAAGATTATAAGCTCAATTCTCAACCAATAAAGTATTATTGTGAAATTTAAATATTTATGTTAATTGATTTAAAATGATGTAACCACCATGTTTATTGCCTTTTTTATTCACGACAACTACATATATGTTTGAAATAACTTCAGTTTCTCATCATGCAAGGGATATTAATATATAATGTAAGATGAAAAACGACCCTGTATATTATATATTTCATATCGTGATTGAGCTATTTATTTAACAAAACGGCGTAGAAATAACACCATCTTAGGCACCAATAAATCATGTTATTAGCTTTACTATACCAAGTAAATGTATGATCCATTAGCGAGAATGCATAGAGGAGCAACGTAGGGGCCAGCTTTATAAGTGGTTGATACAAGTTTGGCGAATGGCAGAAGCAGTAAAAGCACTAAAATTGGGGTACAATAACATGACATACTGTTAAATGTAGCTGCTATGAACTAGAAATTTACTAACGGTCAGCAATTAGAGCACTTGGGTCTAGTACAGGATGATTCACCTCGAAATATGAACAAGCACAAATTTATTAAGATTTATTATATCACATGAGAACAATTAGAATTTTTATTATTTAATAACGAATAAAAAACAGATTTAATAGTAATAGTAGGTAGGTAAGAAAATTAAAGTAATAAATTATTAAAAAGAAGAGAAAATACTAAGACATAAAATATCCAAATATACTTGGGAGTAGCTACCTCTATAATGAATAAGACAAGAGAGACATGTGATGTAGTGAAGAAAGGAAGAAAGCTGAGTCAAGTTATAATAATGAGCAACAAATAAACATATAAATAGTGGAATAAACGCAGTTAAGATGAAAAAACTCAGGAAAAAGGGAGACAAATGAAACTAAATACTACTTTTCTAAATGAAACTAACTGTTTCTAAATCATTCCACAATATAATGAAAAATGGTAGAATTCTAAAAAATTACAATTGTTTCGATATTACTATTATCGTCAATTTTTTGGAATTTTGCCTTTTTTCATTAAATTTTGGAATTATTTAGAAACAGTTAGTTTCATTCAAAAGAATAATATGAGTAGATTTCACAGAGTATGGGTCGGCACAGTAAACTTTATGAAACGAAATATAGTGAGAAACGAGAAAATTAGACAAACTTCAAAGACAAAAGAAGCAATAGGAACAAATATAGTCATAACAGATGCTTAACTTGTTATGTATAAGAGAAGAAATTGAAAAAGTATAATACCAAGAATGGTAGATACAAAAAGAGACATATAAAGAAAGAAAAGGAAGATCTGAAAAGGCATGGTTCGAACAAGTAAAATAGCCAGCTAATATGAGCCTATTAGCGTCAGTGAGTAACTCCATGTAATCGAAAAATAGTCCTCAAACAAAATAATGTTCCTCACTAACCTTAATTATCAAAAGCTTAGTGTTGTGAATTGGATAAATGATATATTAACCTATGTTGAGAGATCATCCTGTAAAGGTCATCATATCTTCCCTCTTTCCATAAAGCTAGAAATATTCGGGATGAGTGTTTATTATAGACATAAGGTACGGAATGTTCTTAGCTCGTTGCCGTGTCATATTTCTCTTCGGTTTATTTACAAATTATTTCATAGCTTTGTCATTTTCGCCCTTCTCTCGTTTATATTTCGTCGTGATAATTACTTTGTTATACTATTATTAGCTTTTAACCTCTTTATTTGGATATCGGACCAACACACTGAGAATAATCTTACAGTGAATATTAGTATTTGTCAGTTTTATTTAAAACAACCATCAGTATTTATTATTGTTTTTTATATAAAATATTTTATTTTGTTATCTTTTCATGAAAAATATTTATACATGGTATGGATATTTCTGTACCTAATGTACAATGTAACTAAAGTCAGTTAAAGATCCATAAAAACGTAGGTAAGTGAATTCTTTGAATCGCTACACATGAGCGCCGATATTTCTAATGTGATAGATTTTAAACTATCTGATCTCTGAACTAATCCGAATTGAAATTCGTGAAAAATACAGATAAAGCTTCTAAAAATATGTGTAATAGCACATAAATAATTGCAAAAGTTATAAATATGATAAGAAAAGAATAAATTTTGTTTTTTGTCTATAATATCATGAACAATTAACATTTAAGAAATTAAATAATAAGGTTCTGAAAGAGAAGGAAATTTCCGATAAAAAACTCCGAACTCCCGGATCTCTATCTTCATAATAAATAATTTTAATTTAACGCTGAAAGTAGGTACCCGCGCGTAATTTTTGGGATGTGCAAAAACTAGCACGTCACATTATATAATTTTTTAAGGTATTAAATGTTAATTAGAAAATTCGAAAAAATTATGTTGCATTCAGAAAACTTCGAAAAATGTATTTCCTTTGGGAATTTGTCTTAAAGTTAATTTTCCACGAAGTTAGGCGATTATTAATCAACAAAATTTTCTACAACTTCCGGCTTCATTGTAAATAATTTTTTTTGAATAATTGGCCTCAAAATATTTCGCTTCGTGGAGCCCTTCTTATATACCTACATACTTAACAAGATCACATCATGAGAATTGAAAAAAAAATTAATAATTTTTTGGGCAACGGTCAGTAGCGCGCAGCGGTCAGAAATGTTTTCAGGTAGTTGAAATTCTATGGGTCAATAGCGCGCGGTATACAATCGGTAAACCGGTCAATTGCGCGAACGGTTCCTTTATAGAAATATGCTCGTCTTAAACAATTTTTTTAACACGTAACATGCCATAGGAAAACACCTGAAAAGAAAACTATATAAAATAGTGATTATAAGATATATTTTTTTTATTTTTTTGCAAAATTAAAACAAACACTTTTAATTAAATTAAATCTTTCAATATGGTTATTTACATATAAATTAATTAAATTTGTTACATAATCTTTGCGTTTTTTATACCTAATATTATTACAAGCTTTAGGCAAATGTACACTATTTATTTTAATATATGTATTAATTTGTACATCTTTTAAAACATTAATAAATTTAAAAATATCTGGATGCGCTACATAAAAACTGGAGTTAAAATGACTGTGGAATGATTCACAAGCATTTGTTGTACGTTCTTGATCACTATTACAAGAAGCCCACATTTTTGGAGGAAAAACGGAATCATCAGATATATAATTATCAACTAAATAATCAGCATATTCAATTAGTTTAGCATTCTGAGGTATATCTGAGTAAAGGTCTTCTACAAAACAATCCCCTACTTCGTTAGGATTTAGAAATAATAATCCAAAAGTGTAATGCAACCAAAGACCTATTGCTGAATTAGAATCCCTGTACTCAGATACCAACCCAAGATTTTGAATTTTACGATACCAGGACTGGGTCAAATGAAACCTACATCCTATTATATTTATGTCTGGCCAAATTTTCTTAACTCCAACGTGTATCGCTTTTTCAAAATCACTAACGATTTCTTTGGGCTCAAACCTTAAATTTATACTAGCACAATAACTTTTTAAAAGCTTAAATGCCTCAAAGTAAGTATTAGATTGTTTGTTTGGCAGTAAAATAAATACTAAAGGTATATAATGTCCGTTTTCTACTGTATGTATCGTAAATAACTGAGTTAAAAATTTCGGGCAATAACTGAAAGTTCCGTCTACATAAATTTTAGGTCGTGAACACAGATACTGTAAATTTGTTTGACAGGAAAATATTATTACATTTAAGTTCGTGTTATTTACCAATAAAAATTCTTCGTCCTTATTTGTTTTAATAACAATAGATTCTAGAGCTTCTTGGAGGTCTTCTAATGATTGAGGTAAAACTGGCAAAACGCTTCGTCTTGATCGATATACACTTTTTCTTATATTATCAAGGTCCCGTGTTGTGAGATTCACTTCTGCGGGAGCTTCTTTAAGCTCAGTATTGATGATCTTAGAAGGTCTTTGCGATATGTCTTCTACAGCCTTCCTTTTAATTCCGTTTTGTAATTTCTGTGAAACAACATTAAAATATATAAATAATATATATCTACTATAATTTTTGAGGTTTATAAGAGTGAGTATTTTTGAAAAATAACAAATTTAAGAAATTAGATGAATATCCGAAATATTTAACTTATACGAATAAAATTAATCATATTATATTATATACGTAGGTCGAGTAGTGAGCCATTATTAACCGAGGAGTTGTACTAATATTTTAAAATTTTATTTAATTAGATTTTGATAAAGGCAGAAATGATGCTAATTTCAAATAAGTTTTTATAATTTTATCATACCAATTAAGTGTACCTACTAGTGCTGAATTTGCGAGTTTGATTTTGTTTAGAATTAGAAATAAGAGTTTCTGTTTATATTTCATTGAAAATATAAAAAAAGTTCATTATTTACCTAGGGAGAGAAATATTATTTCTCATTCGAGCTTTGGAGTTAATAATGACGATTTCTAAGGTTAGTAGTAAGAAATATAATTATTAAACACTTACCTTAACGTGTAAATTTTCATCAAATGCGTGACTGTGATTGTCTTTTTGCTGTAACAACACCTCTTCTGATTTATCCACAGAAATCGAAGCTGGACATCCTCGCTTTGTACAGCGATATGAAACACCTAATATAGTTTCTCTATCTTTGCGAAAAGTATAACTTTTAACTATTAATAATTTTTTTCCGCGCTCACTTAACATGGTCTCCATTTCGGTATCTTTACACGTAAACTTCTTCTGAATAATGTAAGTGAGTAAATGTAATTTAATGTGTACAATCATAAGACTGAAAGACCCCTTGCTATTAGGGACAGGTACTAATATCATGTCTGCGCGCAATCGACCTGTCCCTTTTAGAACCCTCTTATAATCTGTAAGGATTAAACTGACCGCTGCGCGCTATCGGAATACACCCAATTTTTTTTAGTTAACCCAAAATGAAAAATCGAAGTATTGCTGTGAAATTTTTTTTTATTTACTGTCATATTACCGTTTTTGTATTAATGAAAGACATTAATTAACTTAAGAAAATTATTATAAACTTTTTATAAACAAATATGAAAATTCGATATTTTAAAAAAATTCTTATTACAGTGTTGTTGTTTATATATAATTTTATAATTTTTAAGGAACACCTTTTTTTCTTAAAAGCAACTTTTAAATATTTATAATCGCTTTTCGTTTGACTGGAATACGAGGATATCGTCATAGTCCAGTCAATAGTCTAATTTAAAATGTTCAGTTGACGATAAATTCATATAATATTATAATTTCAACTATACTCCGTTTTTAAAAGGCATGGATAATAAAAGCTCATTAGGTATGCAAAACCGATACAGAGTGTATAATAAAATATCTCCGAAGTTTATCTAATTTTGTACTAAAATTTCTCATTTGTTACGAATTTCAGGTAGACACCCCGTAACTCCGTATTCGGTTGGGTCGCCTATTGTATTGAAAGGGTCGCTCTATTGTATTTGAATGAACAAATAAACAGTTTAATCCTCAGAGGCGTGCAATCAGGACAAAACAAACTTGGTATATGAATATGAAGGTACTATGAAATTATAATTACGAAAACTATTCAAAAGAGTTCACAATATCGATTCAATAAAAACACATTTTTTTGTGTTCAATGAATAAACAATAAACATAAAATATTATATAAAAAATAGAAAAATTTTTTTGCAGTAGGTATCAACTTTACTACTAATATACCGTTTACAATAGGAGAGGAAAAAAGAAAAATGCAGGAATAAAGTACGAATTAATGTAATATGTATATAAAAAAAGTCTAACAAATAATAGTAATAACTAACACAAAAACTAGTCTATATATCAGAATCAGACGATTCTGTTGAGCTTCCATTATGAACATTGATTATAAATGGTTCAATCATGTGTTCACTTATATGATCCATTTCCCACATATTTAGTTCTCCTTGTATCACGTGTTCAACACATTTCTTCCAGTTTTCTTTGGTTACGTTACCTAACGCGTCTTCGAATAAAACTTTTACGTCACTCATTTTGAATGTCGTATTCTTTCTTGAAACTTTACCTTTCACTTGGGCCCATATTAATTCTATGGGATTGAGTTGACAGTGATAAGGAGGAAGCCTCAGCACCGTTATACCACGCGCTGATGCCATTTGATCTACAACGTATCTACTATATTTGTGTTTATGTGAATTGGCCAGTTGCAAGAGCTCATTTTTCAGCGGGTTATCTGGGCATTCAATATTTTTCGAGGTTAGCCAATCGTGGATATCTTGTTTACGCCATGCAGTTGAAGGTAATTTCTCCACTAACCTGGAGTGATAACTTGCGTTATCCATAACAATGACTGAGCCCGTTGGAATTAGATCTAACATTTGTGAGAAATATTCTTCGAAAACGTCTGCATCCATATCTTCATGATAATCTCCGGTTTGCTTCGACTCAAAGCACAACAATCCACCTTTAACAAAACCTTCGACACTTCCGATATGCGTAATGATGAGTCGACGTCCTTTTCCTGCTGGTGGATTGAGGACTGTTGCCCACCCTTCAAGAGCTGCCTGCCTCCGACTTTTGACATTCGTGTCTTGCCAAAACAGTATGACCTTCATTTAACCAAGTCTCATCCAAATAATAAATTCGTTTTTGATCTAGTCTTGCTTTCCGAATATTGCGCAAATAACTCCTCCTCCAAATGACAATGTCGTCTCTATCAATCAACATTGCGTTCCGATAATTTTTTTTATATTCAAATCCAAGTTCCTTCAAAATTTTCCATAATGTACTTCGAGACATTTTCGGAAAATCTTAATCTTCTTGAACCGAAGCCATAATTTTGGAGAGAGTTGGGATCTCTTTTCTAAAGAAAAAAGCATGCACCTTACGCCTTATTCCATTCTTCAAGTCGTCATCCATTTCAAGTTTGGGTCGGCCTGGGGACTTTGCTGGGGCTGTGATGTTTCCATTTTTTTCTCCTTCATTAAATTATAAATTGTTGTTTTTGAAACACCCATCATTGTTGCAGTAATCTCCACAGTTTCATCAACACTTCCTGTCAAATTCATGATTTTTCTTCTAATTTCTTCGTTCTCCAACGAGGAATAGCAATTTAATATCAGATTTTTTTCGTTCAGCGACAATGGGCCAACTTTAGGTCGCTTAGATGGTGATAAATCCTCCATATCTGGTCGAATTTGATTGGAACACTATATAGTTGGAAGGTGTAGTTAGGTGTTTGTCTCGTGTGATGAGAAGAGAACTTGTATAGATGAACAAAAATAAACACCAGTTAACAATAACGGTAAAAAATAATAACAAATAACAGTAATAATGGGGAACTCAATCAACACAGCAGTTTCTCCAGAACAGATGAACTGTAAATTGAAAATATTCAACCTTTCCGCTACTTTTATTGTTGAAAAGTTCTAGTAAGTACATTGTATTATGGGGGCATTTTCTTAGAACTGAAAAGACTATATTTCACAATAATAAAACCATTTTTGAGCTACCTGTTTGTCAAGTTTCTTCAATTCAATAAGAATTAGAAATATAAATTTCAAATAACGTATTATTTTTCACATCATTGACTGAACTATAACTAATTTTTTTGAGAGTTCGTTGTGTATACGGGCACAGATGTTCACTTTTTAGTTGGTAGTCTGACATCAAGAAAGAGTGTAGTATATTATGAGGAATTTGGGTAAGTATAGCAATTCTAGTTTTAGATAAAAATTAAATATTTATAATGTGGACACCTTGGTAAATATTGAGTTCGGTCCAAAATATTGTGTGTTACAACGACGAAAATTTAAATAATGGTGATGGAAGTGAAAATAGGATTCGACGATATTTAAAACTGGAAGCGCAGGAAGTACGTTTTAATGTGTCTAAGAATCTACGGGAAAAGTTTGGTTTCGATGAAGAAACAGGATTAATGCAAGCAGTATCTGATTTAACAGAAGTTCCCCTGTCAACTATACGTAAAATAGCCAAGAATGGACGATTACAAAAGTAATGGAGTTACCTACGATTGAAATAATTAGAAATAAATTGACAAATGTCGGCCGTAATGTAAATGGCTGTATGAAAACTATTGAAAACTAGATAAAAAAATTGGGATTCAAATTCAAAACGATTAATAAGTCTATTTTTGTAGTAAATTCTATATAAGAACTTTTAACAAAACACGCGGTTTATACACTGAAGAATTTGTGGCAAATGAAAGTTTGATTATGAGCTCAAAAGACGTACAAAACTCGCGATAAATACCCAAGGTTAGCAAAAAAATTACTGTATTAAATAAAAAAAAATGATTTTTGATAAATAATTTATGAAAAAATGTAGTCCAATTGGAAAAGTTTCACAAATGTATGAAACACAATTGGAAAACTTTGTCGATAAAGTAAATTCATAAAAAAACACTTTATTTATAAATAAACAAATGCAACTATCGCATATTTTATTACCCATAAGATGTATAATTGAATATGCATTATTTTTAAAGTTACAAATAGAAGAGATCGAAAAACGTGGCAAACAGCATTAATTTTCATAAACTAATACGCATAGCTACTGATCAACAATAAATACAAATTTTTATTTAATCATTAATTATTGGTACTGAAAACCTTCAAATTAAAAAGCTTTAATGATTCCTCGCTAAACTTCGTTTATAATAAATAAAACATAAAAAATGTTCCAACGCTTCGGTTCCTTTGTTTAAGACCATCATTAGAGCAGTTTATACTTTATAATAGTGTTATACCATCGAAATAGTTACGTTACAATCAAATAAATCAATTTTCAGTTTTTAATAATAATTGTTATTAAAAAACTAAAAATTGATGTATTGTTCATACTATTATTTGCCTTGTTAATTTCTACCATTTCAAGAAAATATTTCTTAGATATTTTGTACAGTGTGTAGGACTTTAGCTTCATCAAATAACATTTTATGGTCTGTTTCGATGAAATGTTGTGTTAATGCACATGATTTTTTGTTGATTTTTATGTCAGTTTTATGAGGTGTGATGCGATTAGTCAGATTTCTAGAGCTGGAAAAGGTATTTAATTTATTATAATAAATTTGTACTAAATGTACTGAACGAATTATTATTTATCAAGTAAGTGATCATTTCCTCCTATATTAACTCACACTATTACATGAAATTTATTTTGCTTTTTGCAATAAATTTACCCAAAATGTTCACAAAATGGAATTTGAAAACTTATATACAAACACAAGCGACAAGCTGGAGACTTAATTTTGAACGTTCATACCTCTATAACTTCGGGGTCACACTGAGCTCATTACAAATGGTCAGTAATCCATTGAAACCAGTGAATTTCGTGTAAAATTTTATATTGTTTTTTTTTCTAATGACTTTTATAGGCCTTTTAACAATTTTTATGTTATATCTCAATCAAATTATCGAATTCTCGCACCTTTTTATCTCTTCAAATCCTCACGTTCCACCTTCCTTTTCAAAAAACAACAATCAACTATACAGCTTTGTTTTTCTGCCCTGGTAACACCTCAAATTGTTTCTACTAAATTGTCTAGATCACACTACCTGTATTTTATAACCGTTTCCATGTAAACTTCTATTCACTGACTTGAAGTTTGTGGTTACTTTAATATTTATTTATATATAGGATGTTTTTTTTTAAATGATCATGAGTATTGTTTTAACTATTTACATAAACTTTAAAGATTGCCATGTAAAACATTTTTAATAACTAACTAACTTTTTTTCTAATAACTATTTATATACACTAAACTAAATGATCCATTTATGTAATCCTTATTTATAACTGATTTAAACATTTTTATAAAGTGATTTGTTCTCTCTCTATAATCAAATTTTAACTTTTCACATACATAAACCAAGTAAATATTTACCCATCCACCAGCTCAATCTCATCTACCATTTAGTAAGCTGTCCGGGCATAGTTGTTTATAAGCCACCAAATATTCTAAATTATTAATAAAAAAATTACTGTATTAATGAAATTAATTTCCGCTGCATATAAATTTTATTCATATTTATTGTTCTTCCAGAACTATATTTAGTAATAATCCCCTTACTTTTCTCATCACATTTAATATATATATATATATATATATATATATATATATATATATATATATAATACTAGTGATACACACTGTATTATCAATAATTTGAAAGGTTCAATATACCAATAAAATTTGACATTTCAATTTCATATGACATTGCTGCAGAATAGACTTAATGACAGATAGATTTTAAAACGATTTGAAAAAACCAGAATACAGATGTCTCTATTAGCAAGATGGCACTTATTAAAAAATAATGAAAATCTCTCTTGGTATAAAAAAACGTAAATTTGTATTTTAAAAAAAAAAGATTTCTTGGTAACCAAAGGAGAAGAGAGTTATTTATGGAAACAGTTTTAGTTAATTGATTCATAACATCGCGAGGGACAACATCGAAATAAGAGTTGTCTCAAAATTTTTTAAATAGAGTTGAATTTCAATATCTCGAGAGACAACATCGGAATAAGAGTTGTCTCAAATTTATTTGAGAATATCAGAATAATTTGTAGCATTATTATCAAATTAACACAATTTGCCTTTGAAAGCCAGTGCGTGTATTATTCGCAGATAATTACAGCGGTAAAGTGCGAGTGTTGTTCCAGTTTCTAAATAAGTCATTTAGAAAATTGTTCCAGATATTCTAAAACGTTTTTAGAATACAAACAAGTCTATCTGTATCCAGTTTGGTGAGTCCAGTCCATATTATATATTATTTCTCGAGAATTAATAGGCCTTTAGTAAAAAATATTTCGAAAGTAGATGCATCTGATGAATTAAATATTTGATCAAATTATAGTAACATTATTGATATATCATTATACGTAAACTCAAGACAAATTTTGAAAAAGACAATTTACAAGGAAATTGGGGAATGTTACATTGACATATAAGTCATTTTGGACTTTTAGTTAAAGGATTTAGATAAGAATTTCTAATTTTAGATTGTTTATAATATTAAGGTTTTGATTGAAAATTCTATTTTTGCGTATTCGTTTGTGATATTTTTTGAAAAGTTTTAATTTTTGTAAGTGTTTATTTGATAATATAATATATAAATTTGAATTCTAATCACCTTTTGGCTCTCTTTTCATAATCATTCTCATTACATTTGATAATTTCATCCTATAGAAAATTTAGTACAAGAAGTGACATTTGGTTTAATTTCTGACAGTAATTTCATATGTGTCATAAGATAATTTAATTGTCTTATAGTGTATTGGACAAACAGTTACTTTCGATTTGAATAGTATAATACGTGATTTGGAAAATTATTTGGAAATTTATAAATTTTGAATTATTCTTTGAAAGATTTGATCCCTCCCTGAGAAATGAGTGAGTTGATTGATATTGTGTATTAATTTATCTTTCGGGATATAAAATTTAATATTTATTTAGCCGGGCATATTAATTTGACAACTGCTGTCATTAAAATTTTATAGGTTATACTTAGCTAAAGGTGTTTTCACAATAGTATAGTCATTATCACAAATTGTGACGATAGCAACAAATTAAATTCAGCATCATATAAATTCATATTCATATATAAAAAATATAAAATCATAATAAAATTAGTAAAACACATTAGATAAATTATAATATATATATATATATATATATATATATATATATATATATATATATATATATAACAATTCGTATTAGCAGCTGTTTATTTCACAATTTAGAATTATTTGTGAGGATGCAGCAATTGGCTTGGAAATTAAACTCTTATTTTAGTTTAGTGAGAGCTTTCGTAATAGTTTTATTACTTCGTCAGTCACTCTAAAATACAATGTATAACTAAATATGAAAAATCAAAAAAGGGTACTTACATTAAACGAGTATAAAATATAAATTAAAATCCAGAAAAAACAGTGTAAAAATATTGATATATGCTTGAGACTTTTTAAAATTATTGTCAATATGAAGTTGACAAATGAATGATGGAATAGAAATGTTCGTAAAAATTATTGTAAAAGGTTGAACTAAGATGTCCAGAATATTAGAGTAAATAGTGTTTAAATTTTGAAAATCACTTTTATTGTTGAATCTATTTGGCTCATTTTCTATGTAAACATCTTTTAAATAAATTCTTTTCTTTGGTTAAAATAGAAATATTATTGAAATCTTTCGCAAGTCCTGTTACATTAACGTACTGTGACAAAGCACAAGCATTCGGTCTCAAAAGAATATCACTCTTATGTAAAGTAATTCGTGATTTTAAATTTCTTGAGGTCTCACCAATATATTTTTTATCGCATTCTTGACAACTGATTTTATAGACAACTCCAATATGATCAAGTATAGGTGTTTTATCTTTTAATTTTGTGAATAATGAATTAAAAGTTTTAATAGAACTATGTTTTTTTCTTCTTTTAATACATTGTTAATTTTGGGTGTGAGTTCTTTTATGTATGGGAATGATGAAATTTTTTAATGATATTTTGTTAAGAGTTTTCATTATCATTTATAATATTATTTATTGAAAATATTAATTTACGGAGTAGTCGTTTTGGATAGGAATTCTCAATAAGTAAATTAAATA
Organism: Galeruca laticollis; assembly: GCA_963921935.1. Classification (NCBI taxonomy): domain Eukaryota; kingdom Metazoa; phylum Arthropoda; class Insecta; order Coleoptera; family Chrysomelidae; genus Galeruca; species Galeruca laticollis. Next base: position 202,418,610 of record OY998180.1, read on the forward strand.
ATTTCTTGAAATTTTTCATTTTTAAAGTTGCATGACATATTTTGTGTATTCTATTTTTCATCCCAAGTACTAAACTAATTTTGTTTTTTCGGGATAATAGGAGAAATAGTTCATATATCTCCCAGAATTTGTAGGTTTAATATACCAATCTAATATTATTTTATTTCCTGGTGTTCTTACCAGTTTTGTATCTAAAAATGGAACACTTGTGTCAGTTTCGGTTTCAATTGTAAATTGAATATATCCTATTTTTTCGGCCATTTGAAAATCGACATTTTGTATGAAAAAAAAATTACTGTTAATATAGAGTGACTTTTCATGGTTTGATTTACATGCCGTAGATAGTTTGTATTGGGATTTTTCGATTTGGTGGGTTTGTGCGGGAGTACTATCGTTGCCTGTGATAAAAGCCTTTAACGCACCTCCTTCTTTTCACACGGCCATATAAGTTTAGAAAAACTGTAAATCAACATTTTAAAACCACACAAGTATTAGTGATGTATGGTAAATTTTTTAAGTGCGCAAAGAACATAATGTGTACTCACATGTGTGTACCTCAATAAAATTGAGTACCTGCAGCCGACTTATTAAGAAAAATAATAAAAAGTCAGAACCACGAGTGAAATGATTAATAGCAGTTATTAAATGTCTAGAAATGAATAAAAATTGCAACATGCATCAGTCTTAAATGAATATCGTATTAGTAAACTGTTTACTAGTCATAAATAATTTTAATAGTATTTCGCTTGTGTACATTTACGAGTAATTAGACGTTTAAAATATACGTAAAGTATGGAACCATGAAGATATCTATCGACGTTGCCAAATGTACAGTTTTTGAGACCTACGAACAATTTGTGTATTTTTAAATGGGACAACCCATACATTTTAAAATTTTCTGTTACAGTTTTTATTGCCGATGCAGAGCATACAAACTGTTATTGCCCAATATTGACCATTAATGTGAAGAAATTAAGAAAAACATTTCTATTTTGTAACTAATATTGTAGTATAAACAGAAAGCAATACCTAAAGAAAAAAATTTAAACTGGCTATAATTGAAACGTCATAATATAGATAAAAATAACGAAAAAATTTGTGATTTTTAAAGTCAAAAAAGGAAACGTACACATATGTTGCCAACCAGCAAATGAACTATTGATGAAACGACTCCATACATTCAGTATAGACACTTTCCTGACACTACTTGCATCTGTATCTTGTTCATCGATTACAATTTTTGTCATGACATCGTGGTGGATTTTTGTATTCCATTTTCATTCAGTAGTGTCCTACTCCATTCAAGCGGACTTCAGGTGCAACTTTGGTCCATGCCCGCTTCTTTTTTTTTGGTGTAGAATTTTCTGCTGAAAGTCTTCCTCGTTTTTTTGCAATTCCATTCAATTCAAACAGAGTTGAAGCGATAGATGATTTTAATTCTCGGAGAGGTATCTTAGTTCCTTTTAATTTTCTAAATAACAACCAAGCATTTATTATAGCTATATTCATAAAATGGAAAACTATTCTTAGATACCACTTCTTGCTTTTGAATCGGAAAAATCTACGCCACTCATAAACCTATTATACTGTATCACAGCCTGTGGCCTTTGAACCTCAATGTAGGTCTTCGTTTTTCTAACTTATCTTCTTACAACACCTTGAGGATCTTTTCCGACGAAAGACGAAATCATATACACAAGGTTGTTGTCTGCCCATCGCAGAACTGTTATGTTGTCTGAAGATGTTGTCATGGAACACGGACCTCTACATTTCTTCTGTAGCATCTTACCATCCGTTAGTTTTTCGCATGCTTTGTGAATCCTTTTGGCCTTAACCGTTCCAACTACATGAATATCTGCCTTTTTCAGATAGGTGACTGTGGGTATGGAAGTAAATAGAATGTCCAAAAATATTTTGCGATTGAGGCCTGCTAATCCTGAACATACCCTCACAACTGTATCAACAATAACACCCAATTCTGACTTCTTTTGATTATTTGAAGATTGGTTGACACATATCGATCTGCAGAAGTCCCCCCCGAACCCCATTTCTTTGGTTTAGACTTGATATATTGCTTGTGTCTACTTTTTCCTTTGAACGGATTTATCGTTTCATCAATAGCCATATATTCAGTTCGTGTAGCTGCTACAGAAAACGTTCTCTCCAGAATTATTGATGAAGTGAATATATTTTTTTATTTCTTCATATCTTTTTAGAGGGATAGTGTTGGCAATTAGATCGAAACTAAGACCACGAACTGATGACCAATACATCATATACGCTGATACTTTATGTATGTCATTATAATATTGATGGCAAAAAAATTTTCATTTCAGCAACGCTAATTGAAAACGAATGTTTTCCAGATTGAACAGCATAACAAATTGTTTCTGTGGTAGTTGGATTGATAATTTCGTCTGGGAATAATTTCACGAAGAATGAATATCTCCATTTATATTGACTTGATTGGTACCTTGAAAAATTAGTGGAAAGACATTATCTTTTTCGGAAAACCATATTAGAGACTGTTGTGCTGGAGCAGAACATTGTGATGGTGAAGTTGGACTCATTTGTCTCGTCCTACGACCTTTCCTTACCCTGAATCTCTCAGCCAACGTAGCTAGAGGAATATCATGCTCACTGTCAGTATCAGAAGTCTCTTATTTGATTAGGAAATTTCGTCAATATTATCTCTGTTATTTGGCGATTCGAATAAGGCATCCAACTCTATTTCTGATTGGTCTTCTTGGTAAATGTCAATTTCTACTAAATCTGAACTATTTGGATTTTGCACAGGACCTAGAATGTGCACTTTTTCTTTTTTTCTACCATAGAATGAGGATGTAGCTGTCTCACGAAACATGATATCCTTTTCTGAAAGAATAATAAAAAGAAAATTATTGATATCATCCTGCACGATGTACACAAATGTGTACGGTTATTTTTACGTAAGTTTATGCAACACGCCCTCATTTTCTTATTCACCATGGATAATTAGATAAAATTATTCAGTTGTTGCACAAAACTTCGTCAAATATCAAAAGTAAAGCAACTTGATTTCTTCACAAAACCTCAATACGGCGTTCTCGAGCGCGAAGGAAATAAAAATGTGGAAAGATACCGAAACAAGCAATTCTGATCTCAATTTCGCTGTCTTTTAAGAGAGGGATTGTAGACGGCCACAACAGTTGCCACTGGGCAGATGGGAACCAAGTTTAAGAATTATTACACCGCTTTAAACGAAATGTACACAAATGTGTTTATGTCCTTGAAGATAATAAATAATGTATAGGTGTCAAATTCGGAGATATAGCTTCCGTATTTTTTACGGAGTCCCGTATTTATTTACGGAATTCCGTATTTATTTTTGCGGAAAATAAAAAAAAAAGTGGGATGTGGCCCTTCTACGCTTTCGTAAGCGTCTACCTATGTGTGGAGAATTAACATTTGAGGATTTTGCTCATGTAGGCGATGACATCAGTGTCCATGGTGCCCTAACCGATGCCGAACTTTTGAATTTGGCCCCTCTGGATATAGACGAGGAAGAAACCGAAGAGGAACAACCACCCTTTTTAGTCACATTGAGCGAGGCAAGGATATCTTAGTAACCTACGCTTCTTCGCCCTAAGAACCGACACAAGTGATGATTGCTTCGCAGCTCTCACCACTATCGAAAATTCCATAGACAATGATAGATTCACTCAACAGAAAACTACGGACTATTTTTCAGTAAATATTAATTCTTTATCAATAAATGTTTGGTCTCTTGGTAATTTGACATTTCTCCCGGGTCCATTGAGTTTCAACTTATCGAGAGTCGACAAAAATGTTGTAACTGTATCTTACGGGATGGGGTGATCAAGATACCTTATTGTTTTCACACTTTACTCGTGCGCTTTATATATTTTCTCTTGATTAACTTGTTTTGTATGTGAAACGTACTATCGCATCGGCCGTATTAAAAAAAATTAATGAAACCGTGCAAGCAGTTTCTGAGATAATTGAAACTTTCAATACTTAAATAATATATATATGTACGAGTGTATATGTTGTGTAATGTGAGTTTTTCAAAGAGCAATAATTTCCTTTAAACATTTTACCAGTATTCGTATTCCATCAATATTCGGTTAGAGTAATAAAAACTTTCTAATATACAATAACAACGAATCGAAGGCTGGAAATGATGGCGTAGACTCCCAAATCTTCATCGATTTATATGATTTAGAAGGATGTGTTCACTATTCTCGCTCTAACAGAATATGGGAACATCATATCCGGTCAGGGGCTTGTTGCACGAATACGAGAATATCCGTTCGTTCACCGAATCCATCCTCCTGTCTCCTCTCCTACGCCTTCGCCTGGAAGATGTTGTATTATTGAATTTGTCCAGAGCTTATGTATCCCGTGAGACCCATCTCATGTTCCATCCTGCATTGTCAGCATATATAGATTATTATATAGACATCTGGTCTGTTCACTGTGGAATCTTAGAGATATAAAAGTATCGACTGGTCTCAGGGGCGGAGAATATTATTATTTTGTATTCATTTTTTACGAGAGCAATGTATTATAGTGTGGAAAATCATAATATGCGATGAAAATGGAATGTCTATATATTTTCATAGAATTTCATCAAAATTATGAAACCAAATTTCATTATAAATATCAACATCGTCATTAATTCTGTAGCTCTTATTCTTCGTTTACCTTTTACTTTCATTGTCACTTCTCAACTACCTTAATCAAATAATATTTTTTTAATATATATCTCAACCAGTTTCTCATTCTTGTTTCAAGTGTCATCAATTTTTTTTATATTTTTCTTTAGCCCACTATATTCGATCAAAAACATGCGAAAATTTGGAGCTAATTGAACCAGGATGTTTTAGTAAGAACAGGAATCAACTACACATCACCTGGAGGTTAAAGAAGTTAGCACGTAAGAAAACAAAGATTTTTTCATGAAATTGTTTTATTGTCATAATAATGTATCTAGACGCTGGTAGATCCTTTTGTAGGGGTTGATCAGTCCATATTTCCTTTTTCATATTTTTTTCCACTATTTGTAGCCATTGCTTCCTGCCATGTGTCTTCCCTTCCCAGTGTCTAATTCCTTTAGTCTGGAGATCACCTACTACCTCCTGCAACCAAGTTATCCTTGGTCTTCCGTTTCCTCCATTTCCACTCTACCATTGAGTATATTACTGCTCTCTTACATACTCTCCATATGTGTTCCAACCATTTTAATCTTTGCTGTTTAATTTTCCTTACTATGTATTTTTCTATCTCTTGATATAGTTCCATATTTGTTCTATATTCCTCACCTATTTTTTTGCCCCTAGTATAGTTCTTAGTATTTTTACTTCTCATATCCCCTTGTTTCTTAGTCATAGTCAATATTTCTGCCCCATACATCATCACCGGTATAATTATTGTATTATATATTCTTATTTTCGTGCCTTTACAAATTATTTTACTGTTAAACATTTTTTTGTTAGCCTGGAATGTTGTTGTTGTCGCTACGATTCTTTCCTTTATTTCAGTTTCTCGGTCTCCATGACTACTTATTGTTATTCATAGATATTTGACTCTATCCAGTTCTTCAAATTCATATTTTCACATTTTTATATTCACAATTCTTATTAAGTGTTAATAATTTGGTTTTTTGTTTATTAAGGTTTAAAGTTATAGGTGAGTGGGTTAATATGTAACGCCGTTAACTGCGACCCAGATGTATCCATTGTGGCTCACACCTTGCTAGAGTTCGCTGTACAGTCCACACGTTTTGATAAAGAAGATGATTGAACTATGCGAGACTTCTTTGAAGTCCGTGGGTTCTAGTCGGTTAAAGCTGAAGGTGTGGAACAGGTACAGAGAATGTGCTCTGCAGTTTCGTCCTCCACATAACAGAAGAAACAGTCCGATTTTTTATGCAAACCAATCCTTCTCATGTGTATTCCTACACGACAAGGTCCTGTGAACAGTCCTGTCAGAATGCGTATATCAGACCTACGCTATTCTAGGACCTTTTGGGAGGTTTTCTTAGAGGGATTTACGATAAACGCCTTCGAGTGTGAGAGCTCGGGTATGTCTCTCCAGAGACTAAGCGTTTTACACATGGCTCAATCTGAGATGTAGATTTTGGCGCTGCTTATTACAACGAGGGGTTATGGTCGGAAAAGCACAGAATCGGTTCCTGTTCTGGCTAATGCGTCGGCCTCTTCATTCCCCTCCACGCCACTGTGCCTTGGGATCCAGATCAAGGTAACTTTGTTCCGCTTACTCAAGTGGTCAAGGATCTGAATACATTTCCAAACCAGCTTCGAATTTACTCGATGCAGCTCAGTGGTTTTAGAACCACCTGGTTATCTGAGATGATTCCAATCGACCTGTTCACTGGATGTCTGTTACTCAGCTCTCTGGCGCCCAGCTTTATAGCTATTATCTCTGCTTGGAAGATAGTGGTGTACTTGCCAAGGTTTAATGAGATTTTAACTCTTGGGTAAGTTCCATTAGCTCCCGCTCCTCCGCTGTTCGCGATTTTGGAGCCGTCCGTGTACAGCACATAGTTTGACTGGAAAAAAGTTGTCATTCCTACCCAATATTCTCTTTTGGGAAAGAGCACGTTCTAGGCTTTTACTATACGCAGCTGGAGAGATACCGAATCTGGGATCACTGCGAGTATGTGGTGATTACTAATTTCAGCCAGCAAACCCGTGTGATCTCTTTGTAGCTCCTTGTTGCCATAACTACTTGACGTTAAGATTCTGCAGGTGACCCTCCTAGCTTCCTTCTCTAACTCTATATACAGAGGGGTTAGGTTTAGGATGGTCGATTGTCTCCATGGCATGTGTAGGTGTCGTCGACATAGTTCCCGTAATGGCCAGGCACGCGTGGCGCTATATACCAGACAACCGCATTGGGGACGTCCGTTGCAATTCTTTTTGCCGCCGGATGACCGATTCATATAGTACTATTGATTTAATAACCGTTTGATATATCCAGTATATCATATTGGGGCTTATGCCCAAGGATTTGCCACATGTCCTTCTGAGGTTCCAGAGGGATAGTCCGGCTTTATTGTTTTTGTTTTCCAGATGGGAGTTAAAGTTCAATTTTGTATCCAGGATAATACCCAGATATTTGACCTCTTCCTCAAACTGGATTGGCATTCCAAATACTAAGGGTGTTTCTTACTATGAATGGAACGAATACATTTTTACTAGGGTTCACAGACATCTGTTCCCTTTCGCACCATCTGCTTATTGTGTTTAGGGATTTGTTGAAGAATGTTGGTAATAACTTCTTCATGCTTCCCTCTAACTAGGATTGCTACGTCATCCGCATAACATTGGATATCCACACCCTATTTATCCAATTCCAGATAAGATTTTCTATGCAACTCTTTTGAAGAGCTGTGAATACAGACTGTGTGAGTGCGTTATTCAACGCACCTTCAATGTCTAAGAAGGCGCCCAGCGCAGTCTATTTGTTTTTAAGAGAATGGTCGATTTTGCGTACAAGATTTATTAGAGCAAGGTCTGTCGACTTGTCTGCTTGGTAAGCATGTTGGTGGGGATTTAACAGAAGGCTCCATAGGGGAGCCTCCTTAATGTACTTTTCTAGGCAGATGAGACGGTAGCAATTGAGCCGAGAGGTTCCTACCTTCTGAATGAAGATAGCCTTCCCCATCGTCCACCCTAGTGGAATGTAGTTCCAGGCTAAGGTCGCTCTGTATATTCTTACCAAAACCGGCAACAGGTAGTCTAGGCCTTTCTGGAGAAGGGTGGGGAAGATTCCATCATCTCCCGGTGATTTAAAGGGGGAAAATGAGTTCACCATCCATATTGGGAGAGACTATTTTAGCTTAGCCGGCCGAGTGGGGAAAAGCGGGCATTGTGGCTTGTCCTCCAGAATGTGACTACCTGGGAAGTGCTTATGTAGTAGAATCTCTAACGAGTCCGTATGATTATAGTCTTCTTAGTGACCCCACTCCACGTCGCGGATCTCTCGAGACAATCTTGTGGATTATAGTGCTGTCAGGCACGTCTGATATAAATACACTGACAGAAACTCCTTCAGAACTTTATTTTTGCCTTTCTGATGGCTTTTTTGTACGCCGTTAGAGATCTGCAATATTTGTCCTAGTCGCCTGACTCTTTGGCTCGGCTGAAGAGGCGCCAGACTTCCTTTCTTTTTATTTCTAGTGTTCTGCTTCTATCCCTCAGTGGGCAGTTGTCATAGTAGGCAGATATGAGGGCTGATTGGAGTTGATCATTAGCCCCTTCAAGTTCTGCACTATATTTAATGGACCTGATAACGTTACCTGTAAGGGAGTGGTATATCTGCTCCAATCTGCTCTTTTGGGGTCGCGAAATTGGGATAGAGTTAATCGAGTTGTCCTCATGTCAAAACGGATATATTTACGTGTATGGATTAGTAGTCCAATTTTCTTTCCTTCCATTATTATCTCTTAAAACATTTCTTCCATTACCATGCTGTTTTTAGTCACTAGTGCTATGTCGTCGGCATACGCTATTATTAGTGTCAAATTGAATAGTGTGGTCGACATAGAGTCTCCCTGCTTGACCTCTTTATTACAGGTAAACTTCTATGTTTTCCCTCTTTGTGTTTTTATTTCTGCTACACTTTGGTCTGGTCTGATCTGGTCATCTATTTCTTTGGTCAAATGCTTTTTAGAAGTCTATGAGTAGTATGTTTATGTCTATATTAAATTCGTTGGATCTTTCCATAATATGTTTCAGTATATAGGAAAAATTTTCGCCCTGTGTGTAATGTAAATTTCCTTCAGCTGCGACGGTGAATCTCCGTCACAAAAAATAGGCTGTGTGTGCCACCGGTCAAAGTACACAAAATATCTATTTTATTTTTTAAAGCGGTAACCCCTTATTTATACCAGCATCTACACACTTGATGAAAATACTACTGAAAGAGGACCTAACCTGGGACTCTTTTGAATCGAATATGATATTTTTGTGACCATATTGCCGATATGAACCCGAATAAACCGGTAAAGTATTATACATAAAAACGAGCTTTATATGATAAGGATTTATACGAGTAACGCCGCTTTGCTCTTTAATCGAGTTATTTCAATGTTGTCCAAACTTAATGAGGTATTGAAACAAGGCATCTTGAACATATTAATAATAATGGCTACTTTTACGCAGCTATACTACCAACAATTCATTTAGTTTAGGGTTCAAAAAACGTAATTGTCTATTTCTTAATTAATTGAATGATAATTGTTGATTGTTTTACATGTTAAAACAAAATTTGGAAAACGATACGATCTTGAATACGAAAAAGAGAACCGAAAATGGCTAATATAAATAGAAGGATAAAAGCTAACAGATATAATTGCTGCCTGTAAGAGTGTGTTAGCATTTAGACAAATGAAATGGGGCGATACTAAAGTGGATAATCTCATGATCCTGTTATCTAGAGATATAATTATTCTAACAGGGTGTCTTGCTTAAAACAGCTTGCTCTCGAACGCGGAAGGCAGCTCCTACCCTTCGATGCTTCCCGTTGCTAGGTTACCGCCTCCGGAAACCGCAGAAACACTGCTACAATGGTGATGCTTGTAGAACACGATACGCACAACACTTCGCGATACTGAAGATGAATTGAGATGATAGCAGTCTACCCGAACTTGAAGTTGTCTCGCAATATATTTGCATTTTTACCATTTTTTTATTAAATACAGGTACATATGTGATATTTTTTAGAATAGTATGAAAGTATTCATAATAACATTAACAATGAGATTATTTTATTAAAACTTTTCATTTTGATTATTGTTTCCGTTTGAATACGATAATTTTTCTCCATTGTATTGTACAGGATGTTCATATCGGACAGCACTCTTTTAGAAAAGAAAACTAGATAATGAGGAATAAGTTCTATATTTATCCAAATAAATAGGTGGATTTAACTAGTTTGAATTGGTACAATATAAACTTATATAATAAGGCCATCATGTACGATGTGTCGGTTTCTTTCTGAAATTTAAAAAGGCATTTGAAAGTGCGTCGTTTTACACTAGACCCTTAGAAGGTGCCTTACGTGAGGAACAGGTTATTAACCAGAAGAACTGGAAGGATACGCAGTATCCATCCACAATATGGTAATTTATTTTTACAAAAAATCCTGCTCTATAAGGATGATCCAGGATAGTGGCAAAACCAACGTCTGCTTAAGAAGGCTTAAGAAGAAATTTTAACAAAGCAAAACGTACTAAACCCAGAGACGACTGGGATCTGTAATCTGGAAGAATGAGACCTCAGAGTGTCCAAGAAAGTCTGTAGACAAAAGCAGAAGGCGAGCCTATTCTGAGGAAATAGAAGATTTCCCGCAGGCATCTAGACTTCCAGACCCCATCGAAGTATACACCTATTAAAGAGGGATAATGGAAAAAAACCTCCAACCTCCGAGATACTGCCGAGATTATGATGGAAACACACTTCCCTGGTTCTATTGCATCTGTAACATAGAACTGACAGGAACAAGTAAGTACTCTCTGACCGAATGACTAGCATCTTTCCAAAAAGATAATCAGCTAGGACGGGATCAAATTCGCATATACACAGACGGCTCCAAAACGAAAGAAAGCTCAGGATGCTGAATGTATTTCAGGACGTTGAGTCTGAGAACAAAGTGGGCTTTGGGAAAATACCTCAGCGTCGTTAAAACAGAAATAGCTGGCATATTAATAGCCACAGGCCTAAGAATATTGGGACCCAAGGATTCTTCCGGCCTATCGACAAAAGCAATAGCGGAAATAGTCAAGCAACATTCCCATATCCAATTGGTGAAACGATGGGAAGAAATGCAAGGATGCAGAATTGGGAACCTTGACGAGTCAATGTCAAAGAAATACTTGGCGATGTCCAGGTTAAACCTAGGGTTGTTTGTGGGATTCCTGACTGATCACTACCAACAAGCGGAAAGTGTGAACAAGAAGACGAAACTATGGAATACGTCATATATCTTTTTTCCATGCACCAATATTTTATACATCAAATAAGCGTCTTATATACCATAAGGTATTTTCTGCTATTTTTCTCAAGGTATTGATTTCACGAGCTTCTTTATACGTCTGAGTTTTCTGTGTTTCTGGACTTGTCTCAGCGGTATGGTCATAACAGGTTACAGATTCATATATTCTTAATTTTGTTTTCATTCCTAGATGATTATCATTTCATTTAGTATTATTGAGATATTTCAGGGGTTGTCAAGCATTAAAATGTATCATATCAGTTACACACTATTAGATTTTGATGTAAAACTGGATATTTCTAGTCGCAATTGCTGAGTTTTGAAGAAGAAGGATTAGATTCCGAGACAATAAAATGTCGAATAGAAACCAGGTAAATTTGAGTCGAAGTTAAGCTGTTTCAACTTCGTTGACTAGTCCCTGCGATCAGAGTCATTGTTCAATAGAAAGGACATGTTTATTTTTGGTTGAAGCTTGGCTGACTAGTGTTCAGGCTGTAATTGTCCAGGCATGGATTTATTCCATTTATTATGAGGCGGCCTCAAAGTGAACAGAAAAAAGTGAGAGCCACCAATAGATAAGCTGAGCTCATGATACTAATAAAATTTCGTTTGCTAAGTATCAGTGTTACGCTACGTCTATAACTGATGAAAATAAAGCATTATTTCAGTTTACCTCGTGATTGTGACCATGTAAAGCTTACCAAACTCTGATTCTTGGCATTCATCATTTACGTAATACTTTATAAAAAAACATTAGCACGTACTGTAATAGGGACCACCTACGCTGACTTTAACAGGCTATTTCAATGTAGATAGGTACATGCAAAATAATATAAATGCTTGTATTCAACTGAGGATCTGATCTTTATTCAATTTTTATGAGTTCTAAAATGGACGTGACTTATTTCTTGATTTGAGTATTGGAAGAGGAAGTAAGTTTCAATAGTAATGGCAATATATGCTATTACCTGTATTTTTATAATAAAGGATCTTTGTGTTATACCTTGAACAGGTAGTTTCCGTTACAGTTGCGGTTTTTGTAAATGTAGGGTGATGTTAAAGTTCGCTTTCTTTAGAAACTCAAAGGGGCTACAAAGGGATAATAGGGGAATGTGAAATAGGACAATCTTTCAAGAATTAGTAATAGTAAATAAATCAATTTATCCCATAAATATTTATTTGCTTTATGGCAAAGAGTGAAAATATACGGTGTGTGTGTGAGAAATAGCTAGCATAACCTAGGAAATGATTAAATTGTGTCTAATTAATATTTTTCATTACTATATTCTTATTGATTATCGTTGCTCTCTTCGCTTTGAAGTACTCAACTACTACGTAATTCATTCCATCCCATTTATAATAATTATTTAAAGATAAAAAGAGTTTAAGGATGAATACCATGTAAGATCCCGCAGTACAACTAATTAATTTGCCAGTTTTTATACAAAATTATGCATACTAATATATTTTTAAGTAGTTATACTCCCACCCTTCTTCTTATAAGTATTAATACCATTTTTGAAGAAATAGACTCTTCATTGAAATCTGTGCTGTTCAACACAGTCAAATGACACATTTAATTTCAATAATTTCTCTTATCTTAAGCCTATGGGTAAGTGGTTTTTTCATGTAATGAAAATTTCAAAATATTTGAATTTGAATAATTTATTATTGCTGTATCTACATTCCCAAAATGGTAATTATATCACGACTACGGTGTTGTTATCTTAATTATCAACACACGTTGAACAACATCGTGCCTAAAATGTCAATCGTGAGAGTTAAGTATGCTATTTATCAGTAATTAGTACTAATCCAATAAAAACCTCATTAAGTTTTTCTTTTTCTATAAACCTATGACGTATGAAGGCATGTAATGATACTATACTTTTTGAAGGTGTTGGTTTTTTGAAATAATTATTTTCTTATATACTTAATAAAATGAAATAGCAAACTTATAAGAAGTTTTATTATAAGCTCCTATTGAATGAAATCATTTTTTGTAAAATCCATCTAAAGACTGACAATATTGATTCAAGAACTGGAAATTATCAGCGGGAATCTGAAACAAAACAATATTTTCGAATGCTGTTATCATTTTTCTTTTAGCACCCCCGTTCGCATTTGTAATCAACGGCTTAATTACTTTTCAACCAAAACAGTGCGTAATTTCATTTGGTGAAGAAGCTTACACTCTTTTATAGGGGATTTCGAGAATGATTCTGTTGTTTTCAACCCTTTTCAATCGTGCACAATTCTCTTCGTTATTAAGTTAGGTTTTACGAAACTTTGGTAAAGTGTTTTCCAATATGTTAACGAGATTTCAAACGTTCTTTCTACACACACACATATATATATATATATATATATATATATATATATATATATATATATACTGTGAATAAAACTCAAAGTCAGTGTCACAGAATTTAATTCTGTGACACTGACTTTGAGTTTTATTCACAGTATCACTGTCAGTCACATTTGTGTTATGGATGATATTCTCCTTTTATATATATATATATTTTTTAATTTCAATGGAGAATACGAGATTATTTTAATAATTTTTGCAATAATAAGTTTAGATGGAACACATAAAGCCATGTTATAATAATAAAAAATATAATAAACGAATATAAGTTGTAAAAAAATAAATTAACATAACGCAGCCCGGAATCTTAGACAGAATCAAATATTAACAGATGAATTTAAAAGGACAAACGAAGAATGAGAAATTAACGATATACCTACCATATCTTATGGAATGTCAATTGAATCATAAAAAAAATATTGACATTACAATTAGAGATTCAACATTATTTTTATACATTACAAGTTAAAGTAAAACCCTATCCATTTTAAAATTATTGAGTTTATTTTTAATAATTGGATGAGAAAGAAGCAAAATGAAAATGGAATAATTACGTATATGTTATGTATTTGTTTGTGTTGTCAAAGGTATGTAAATAGAATTTAAAATCCCACCAATGAAAGGACTTTAAAAATAATAAAAAGTTACTAAGACATCTAATAGGACTAATTTGAAATTATTATGATATAGTGTATATAACGAAAACCATAAGACATTTATATTTAAAAAATGATGTGATTTAGGACATTCAATGTTATGACAATCGATCGGTATTAAACAAAAATATCAAGTAGCATATGAACATCCGTTGAGAGAAGTTTGTTTAGAGGAAAACAGGAGAGCATTGCGGGATGTAGGAGGACGAGGAACTCCATGTGGCTGGTCTCTACAAAAATTTCAATAAAATTTAACAAAATCTAACAATCTGGCTCAAATTATAACAGTAATTCGCAAATAAAGAATCAATAATAAGTTTAAGTTAGTTTCCCGATCAAGAACCAAGATTCAGAAGAAATACAGACGATTTCAGTGATTCATAACACTGAACAAAGGTTGCTAAGGTGCGGACATTTTGAGATTTTTCATTCTCGAAATAAAAGGTCAGTGAAATTATTTATTTGGGTCTGTAAAGCAAATATTACCATAAAATGATCATTTCGTAAATAAAAGACTAAATTTAAAATTAAACTAGTGCTTATAATTAAAATTGATTAAGAAGAATTTATTCACCTGTTTAAAAGATTCCCAGTATAATATCAGTATGTAAGAGATTTTTAAAACAATTTTCTAGTTGTAGTTATATTTCCACATACGTAATTCATCCTTTTTTCTATAAGCCTCCAATATTTTCTTATTAAACAAATGTAAATAGTACATAATCTCAGTTCAATCATACTAACATTTAAACGTTTCTAAATGTTGTATCGTTTTATATTTTAAGTTATACGACAGAAGATCGATCTGCGCAAGCGTTATTTTCTCAAGGTTATATGTATAATATTCCAGCATACCGTAAAACGCCAGCGGCGTCACTAAATTTTGTTATTTAGTAAAATATTTTTTGAATAAGTAATTTACTTATAATATTGAATGAAATATGTCAATATCGTCTTTTCAAACAATTTATTTATTAAACGCATATAAAAAAAATATGTCGATTTCTCAATTATCTGAGCGCCTGAACTCAAATGAGAGAGAGAGAGAGAGAGAGTACTCCATGCCATGGTATAATATTTATGAGCTGCCGAATGCAAGTCAATTGAAATATTAATTATAAATAAACAAGTAAATAAATTCTTATAATAAGCAATTATAAAAATTGTGTCGACACCAACGTGGGGCAAATAACAAATAAAAAAAATTAAAACTTAAATACTCTTATTCAATTGTTATATCATATAATTAACAATATATTTATATATAGTGTTTTTAGTGTCACAACGGTCGATAACTAACTCCGTTATTATGGAGATTACTTATGTATGTTTAATTATTAAACATGAGGTAGACATCACATGAAATGTAACTTCTGTCATTCTGACGACGATAGAAATATTGAAACAATTGTCAATTTTTAGAATTTTTACCATTTTTTCACTAAAATGTGGAATTATTTAGAAATAGTTAGTTTCATTTAAAAGAGTAAATTACAGTTATCTGCTGACAAAATTTGTTGAATGTCTGGGTTTCTTTGTGTATTTAAGAATTTTATAAAAACATATATCTTATTTCTAATTCCTTGCCAAAACCCACAGTAGATCGACTGAAGGTCATATTTACGAGTGGCATTCAATAACTCAAATTTTGAAACAAAAACTAATGGTGAACTATTATGTTTTTTTGGTGCTGGAAAACTGTACGTTCATGAAGTGGTGCTCTCCACACGATAGAGAGATTGTTTCTTGCTTCACAAAAAACTATCTTAAATTTTCTTTTTTAACTAGTCAACCGTGTCTAATCACCACCCACATTTATCGTGTCGGGTAACACAATGTCTATTTTCTTCTTTGCTTTTTTATTCTTTGCTATACTATTTGCTTCGTTCCATATTCCTCCTTTCCTACTTAGTATTCCTGCTACCGTGT
Organism: Galeruca laticollis; assembly: GCA_963921935.1. Classification (NCBI taxonomy): domain Eukaryota; kingdom Metazoa; phylum Arthropoda; class Insecta; order Coleoptera; family Chrysomelidae; genus Galeruca; species Galeruca laticollis. The sequence continues at coordinate 202,434,588 of OY998180.1, forward strand.
TGTCTCATGTTTGCTTTGATCTTTCCTCTCGTTTAGTCTTTATTATTTTTGCTTCCCATATTATTTTTGTTTGTCTCATATTTTCCATTAGTAAAAAATATTACCACCATTCCAGCTGCCTTTGGTCTATATATACTAATACTGATTGTATCTCAAATTCTTTCGTATCCTTTCGTTCTTTATTTCTACTCTGTTTAAGTTTAAGTGTTCTACTTATAATTTTCTGCTTCTTCTAGTACATTTCTTAATAATATCATCCATGTAAGTAATGGATAATGTCAAGCTTAAGCTTCCTCCTTGCTTTAGTTCTTCAGTTGTTTCAAATGTTTCCGATACCATGTTGTTAGATATTACGGTGTCTACGCTATTCTTATAATATATTGTTTGTATAACTGTTCTTGTTTGACACCTCTTTCTCTCAGGACATTCCATACTCTATCTCTTTTGGTCTAAAAATTCTCTTTTCTTCTATTTTGAAACCCTGTTTTTCAGCTGTTTTAAGGGGACACACTAGTGGAAAATGCTAGGGAGCCATCCTTTTATACTAGGGACAAAGTTACTTCCCCTAATGACAATAATTGGATAATGCTTTTTGCAAGGAACCAAGTTGATCTCCAGACCTACACAGGGGTGCCAGGAATGGCTTTATGTATTCCAAACACCTATGTAAATAAGATTCTATTAACTACTGTAAGTAAATACATTTTAAAACAAGCAAACTCTTATCTTCTCTTCATGTGCTTTCCGTGTTATTTGTTTTGAAGGAAAATATGTGATCTTGTGCGCTTCTGAATCCACTTTGGGCTTCGTGAAATGTATTTTCAAACTTCGTTCTTAATCTTTTGCCTATAATTTTTCCAAAAAATTTTGTAATTGCTGTATTCTCTTTTATTTCCTTTAATTATATCGGTACAATTAATGATCTTTTCCAATCTTGTGGCAATTCTTATTTTTTCCATATTCTATTATTATGTAACGTTAATTATTTTTCTTTCTACCCTATATTTTTAATCATCTCTGCTGATATTTTATCGCATCCTGTTGCTCTTCCATGTTTTAGTTAGTAATATATATTTTTCCTTCTCCTTCATCTGTTATTTATTGTTTCATACATTGTATTATTTCCATCCTTGTAGCTTTTGGTCGCTGAAATTGTCTTCTTGTTTATTTTGTATGTAGTGAGTTTAGTGCGTTGTAAAAAAAGTTTGGTTTTCTTCAATGTTTTCTTCCATTTCTTCTCCAAATTCATTCAAAGGTACTTTTTTTGCTGCTATGACACATTGTAATACTGATTTATAATAAAACTATAATGCATCCTTTGTAGATCAAAAATAAATTCATGGTTCATTTATTGCTGATGTACTCATGTCAAAGACTTCTTCAAATCAAATTTATTGCTATCCAACATTTATGTCTGTATTCTAAAACCTTTAATGAAAATTTTCCTAAATAATTTATCACAATGAATTTTTTCCGAAATATAATTTGACGAAAATTATTTTCAACATATATGTATGTATAGTTTCATTGAACTATTCCTAAGTATTTTTTTATTACAGAATTAAATAAAGAAGATGTATATTAAATCACTCCTAGGTTTTTTTTATTAATTCTTCATTCCATCAACCCACACCCAAAGTTACTACTTTTCTATTATGCAAATGAGTTCATCTAAGTACTATTAAATCAATTCTATGATTGATATCGTTTTTCGTCTAATTTAATACATAATTCATGAGCTTTTAATCAAAATTGTTATTAACTTATCAATTTAATAACCAGAAATTACGAGGATTATAAACATTACTTTTTATTATTTTTATGGTGTGATTTATTGATGGTAGATTGAAAATGTGAAACTGAAATTAGGAAAGAGCATAAAACACAGAGGGAGGATAATTTTATGGTTTCAATTAAAAGATATGCAAGCTAGATAGATAGCGAGTTTTAAACGGGGGTTTAATACATAAACTGCTGATAGGGTGTCAGATTATACCGTAAATAATAACAATACTTATTTGAAAATTTATCGTTTTTCGAACTATAGGGTATCTCATTCATCCAAACCAACATTTCAAACTTTAATCAATATTAAATATATATAATACCATGACACATATTTATGGTTATAATTATTTTATTATATTATTATAAATATATTCTGTATGTCTTCACTTTTCATTCTTCTCATCATATAGGTCTTATAATATACAAATTGTTTCACGTCATATAGTATGAGATCACATTTTGACACCGTTGTAGCCTTTGAAAGAGTAATATGGAGATTGAGGAAATGTGAAACAGTGAGATTATGTTGATTTTTTTAGAGATCATTCACATCTAGGATATTGTGCTCGTCGTATCGTTGCCATATTGTATATTTTATAAAATACATTTGTTGCTACCTTCTTAAGCTTGTCATTTTGGTTTCAAAGATCATTTCCAACCTGGGGTATTTTAAGGTATAGTTTATGAAAATTAAACGTCGCGCAAGTGAATATATAGGGTTGTCACACCTGTCACATCTGGGTCTGTTGTTTCCAAGGAGGAGTTATAAATGAGTTGGGTTTGTGGGACCAATCCTCAATCGACTAATGACGACTTGTTCACGCCTTATTAGTGTTTTAGGGTAGAACCATTTTTGCACACTTGGCTTAATGCGTCTTAATTGTCCATTAAACGTATTCCATTGGCTCTGCTATGCTTCGTATATTTTATTCTTTATGTCCATTTTGATATCCAGGAAGGGAAATAGGTATGCCTTCGTCAACTGTTCCGCTTCAGGCTATCTTTGCTGCTAGATCAGCTTGGTTATTACCAGAATCAGAACAAACTAAAAAAATTTCAAAGCTGCTCTGATTAAATTATAACTTGCGTATAACTCGACATTATGTATTCTTGGTTTAGGATTCAAAAAATGAGTCGATATTGAATACGATTCCTACCCCTGTTCTATTATATATTTTTGAACCATCCTTGTAGATGACTAAATGTTTGCTGTATAGTTCCATTTTTTCTAAATTTTTGATTGCACTAAAGTTTGATAGATGTGTAATAAAATTTCCCTGTCGGACCCCCATCGGATACTCGACAAAGATTTGATAATGCTAATAACCTTTAGGCATCTCTTCATTAGATATTGAATGTGCGCTCTCCAGTTTAATTTTTGGTCGAGTAGTATCATACTTAATAATTTTGTTTGATTTTTTACCTCGATGTTTGGACTTTGCAGCTTTAATTGTGGTTTGGTGTGGTCTGATCTTAATCTGCCGAAATTGATGGTATGGTGAACATTTAAAATCGCTAGATGTCGCAGTTTTTTCTAGGAAATTGATTTGCCCTTGTAATGAATTCTCAATTTCGGGAATTGAATGACCGTAAGCATACATTGTTAGGTCGTCGACATATAGGACTGCTTTAATACTTTCTACAAGACAGGTAATTGCAATGGATAAAAGAGTTACTCTGAGAATTGAGCCTTATGGTATTCCGTTTCCTTAGATTCGTGTTGATGAAAATTCATTGTCAATTAATACATAAAAAATTGTGTGTATTTGTTTAATTATTGCATATTTCCAAGTCATGTCATAGGCTTCTTTTTAAACGGCGTTTTGGATGTCGGTGTCTAATGCGTCAAGGGAGGAATGATTTCCTCAGCAGCCTACTTGGAGATTTGATAGAAGGCCACGTGATTCTTACACAAAGTTTAGTCTAGTGTTCGTCATATCTTCATATATTGCTTCTCTAATTTCCATTCCACAACGGTACCATTTTCGAAAATGTTTTGGTTTTAGCTTTAGGACCGTTAGAATAGATTTGGTCACTGCCTCTACCATTTTGTTAATGGTGTTACTCGAATCGGAGTTTGGAAGAGAGACTATATTTGAGTAGTTAGTCCAATTGGCTTTTCTAATCTTCTGTAGAAAGTTGGACCTTTGTTGAAATATTAGTGGCAAGAGAGATTGGAAAGCGATCACTGAAATGGAAATCTTTTAATGGGTTCCAGCGAAACTGATGAGTTATATTTGGGGAGCATAGAGTTAGGAGTTTAATCTCTGATTGAAATATATGTCAATTCACTACGAAGGGTAAAAAGTACAAAAATTAGCAGATAAGACAAGATAACATATAATTTAGCTACTCTTACCACGTTGGGCGCCAAAATTAGAGAAGAATTTATCGTTGGGTGCCAAAATTTGTAAATTAAATAATTTTCAGATGAAAAAATAAAACAGTAGTGGCTGAAGGCTCTCATTTACGTAAGAGGATAAGTACAATATTTCTCAGGATTTATTGATCTATAAAGTTATTAGGAACCTAGAATAAATTGTAGAGAATAGCCGAACCGGAGAACATGATTTCTTTATTCCTTAGTGCAACATAGCGTCTCCAGAAAGCGGTTATATAAGTTTGTAATTTTATCGATTTCTACCCAAGTTTTTCCTTGTTGTTCTAGCTTTTGTTGCCATAGTCTTTTCCAGGCGTATAAGGGTCTTCCCCTTCTTCTGCGTCATATTGGCGTCCATTTGAATAATGCGTATCTGATAATAAGTATCTCCTGTGAGTTTCGTATTTTTTAAGATATATTTACGATTGATAACGACTTTTTTCTTGCCTTTTGTTATATTATATAATATTCTGCATTCTTCAGAATCTATTCTTTTTAAACTGCGTTCTCTATCTTTAACTGAAATATACATAACCTTATTTTCAGCTCTAAAATTAAGCAACCATTTTTCATTAGAGCTTTATTATTTTCCTACTGTTCCCTCTGCCATTGAAAAGCTTGATTCCAGTAAATAAGTCCTCCACAAAAGACTGAACGTTGTAGACTAGCTTTTCCTATTGTAGGCCTTTCACGAATGGAACTGGTAACGCTGTCACTTCCCATTTCGGGATAATTTAATTAGTTAAGCCACAGGATTTTTGTCAGTATAGTTGAAAGAATTTGTGCAATGAATGGAGAATTAAATATCAGAATCTGGATTGAATAGAAGATACCTTCATGTTTATTCATTAATGAATAAAGATTAGCGAATAGATTCATCACCTGGATTGCTGTTGTCAATCTTTGTTTTAATCGATAGAAAGAAAAGAGCAAACATTATGATAATAGAATGCCAAAAAATCAAGTAAATTGTCAAGAATATTATTGATTTCCAGCAAAGTTTATTATTTTCAATGCTTATATCTTAGTTTATTCCAGTATTTCAACAATTTTGGCTTTTATTTATGACAGAGACGAATGTTTCCTGAATGAGATCCTGAATCTATGTTTCAATAACTGACATTCATAATATATGAGGCGTGTCATGACAAAAGTGACAATCTCCCTTGTAACTATTTTTCCATAATTCACGTATACAAAATTTACTTTTTATAATTCGCGTATAAAAGAGACTTCATTATAACATTGTTTACAGTGTCACAATGAAGATCTTTGAAAACTGTTATAGTAATTTTTAGTGTACAGTTGGTTATTCTATTTTGTTATATTTTTATTTGACATTTGACTTTAACCTTGACACAAATTATAAATAAAATGGTCTAGCGTTGTTCTAGCTAGCAAATTATTATATTAAAGGTAAAATAGAGTGATTTATATATTAAAAATATTAATGAATAAAGTACGCTAACGTTTATTTATCAATGATTTGTCAATTGTTTATTTTTATATTGTATAAGATCAATATATAGGTATACAAAACGTTCGATTTTTGGGATATATTGCCAGATATCTATGTGAAGATGTATTACAGAAATAATTCTGTTCATGATATAATATAAATAGATCGCAAGAGCATATACGAAGAAGCTCTTTCTTAAACAAATAATCATCCTCTTTTTGCTTAAATGGAAGTTTGTTTACAATTTACACAATTATTCGGTTATAATATGTCAAAAGTCAGAAGTGCTGAATAAAACCATCTGTGATCTGACCAATTAGGAATCTACAGAATTGCCAACTTAAATTCAAACCACTCCTCCTAGTTTCAAAACAGGGATTATATGAAATTCTATTTTATTTAAATAACTAAATAAATGCGAATTATAAGAAATATTGTGTAAAACTTGTGCCACAATGACTTTCTGTAGTACTCGTGATTTGCACAACTCACCGCTTCGCGGTTCGTTGTGCAAACTTCACTCGTACTACAAAACGAGTCATTGTGACACTTGTTTTACAAATAACTATTGTGACATCAAAAACAGTGTCACACAATAACCATTTCAGCATCGTTTTTGGTAACTTTTTATACAGTTGGAGGCACTGTTTAAAATATGGCTGACAAACTGAAATTTATAACTGGTCATAAAATAGTTATTTGTAAAACAAGTGTCACAATGACTCGTTTCGCGGTTCGTTGTGCAAATCACGAGTACTACAGAAAGACATTGTGGCACAAGTTATACACAATATTATTTATAATTCGCATTTATTTAATTATTTAAATAAAATAGAATTACATATAATCCCTGTTTTTAAACTAGGAGGAGTGGTTTGAATTTAAGTTGGCAATTCTGTGGATTCCTAATTGGTCAGATCACAAATGGTTTTATTCAGCACGTATACGAGCCAGAGTGCCAGCTATAGGTCCACGTCTTACCAGAGAACATCGAGTAGCAAGATTGGAATTTGCTCGAGAACACGCAAATTGGAATATTCAAGATTGGTCCAATATTTGATTCACGGATGAATCAAGATTTTGTCTGTATTCATCAGATAGGCGTGTACCAGTATATAGGCGACGTGGTGAACGGCACGATCAGGTTAATTTTTGTCAAACTGAAAGCTTTGGTTGTGGCTCTATCATGGTTTGGGGAGGAATTTCTTTCGAGGGTCGCACGGAGTTAGTACCAGTGAATGATGGAAGACTAAATGCTGATAGGTACATAACCAATATCCTAGAATCCCATGTAGTGCCCTATATGCCCCATATCAGTGACAACTCTGTGCTAATGCACGATAATGCTCGTCCACACGCTTCTAGAGTGGTTCGGCAGTACTAAGAAGAGGTCGAGATACCCACCCTGAATTGGCCTGCACGTAGCCCGGACCTTAACCCAATAGAGCATGCCTGGGACCATCTAGGATGGCAAATTCAGCTACATCCGGCACCAATAAGAACACTAGATGATCTTCAAACTGCTCTTTTTAACTTCTCGGAAAATATGCCGCAAGGATACGTCCAAAACCTGTTTAGAAGCCTTCCAAGACGAATGGAAGCTGTAATTGGAGCGAGGGGCGGCAACACACGCTATTAGAAATTCATTGGCTGGTTTTAGTTTAAGCACCGTTCATTTTTTTGTATAGATGTTTTGTACACTTTTTTTGATATTTTCTATGTTTTGGTAAATAAAACTTTTTGTTCTCTGTAGATTAAACTGATATAAAATAAATGTTGCAAAAGGCGTATCTATTGGTGTTTTAATTCGTAATAATAATAAAATTCGAAAAACAGGCAACACATCTAAAATATTTAAAAAATAATGAGTGATGCGATCATTTTTGTGGGGTGTATATTTTTGTTTAGATTTTTCAGGTTGTAAATCATTAACTGCATTAACAGTAATATTACGAAATTCTGGTGGAGTGCATGATAATTTGCTGTTAATTCCATATTCATAAATTCCGAACTATAAATTAATGAACATTCAAATTTAAAACTTCTGTCAACTGTCACTTGTATATTCGTGGCTACCAACATAAATAAAGACGCTCAAAAATCCCTAATGTAATTATATTTTCATGAAAAACATTTTTGCACGTTCATTATAAAAAATAGTATGTAAAACTCTTATCACAATGACATTTTGTAGTACTCGTGCTTTGCGTAACTCACCGCATCGCGGTTCGTTACGCAAACTGCACTCGTACTACAAAATGAGTCATTGTGATACTTGTTTTACAATATACTGTTACGAAATTGATGAAAAATTATTTTGGTATTGTTGGGATTATTTAAATAAAAGTCACTACTAGAGGAGTGAAGTTATATTTTATTCTTTTAAGTGTTAAAAGAATGAGACGCCAGTTGTTATTACAATGAAATGTGTCTCTTGACTAAAAAAACTGAAAACGTGAAATTATCAGTGTTTAGATTATTGCTTATTGAAATAGTAAGGGATGAAAGCGGCGTTGTCAGACTGCAGACGTATTATATTATACATTTTGTATTTTCAACAGGTATGTTAAGTTTGATATGAATCGAGAATTTTATGCAGGAATTTGTCACTTTAGCAACAAATGAACTGTAGTTCTGATTAGAGAGCTGCTAAACTTCAGTATTGATAAAAAAACTCAATTTTGACCAAAAGTGGAGGTTGTCACTTTTTTTATGGCACGCCTCATATGTCAATGGCAACTTTTTGTGATTATATTACAAAATTATAAAATCGACACCTTGTAAATATTATCGATACCAATAAAATATTAATAAAAAATTTCAATTTATGCAAGTTTTGATAATATTTATATTATATCTCCAGTAATAAATAGTTGTTTTGACTCCTTTATATTAATTTCAATTTTTACTGTGGCAAAAGCGTCTGTATACGACCGTTAGGGTGAATACTACAAGGGCAACTGTTGTGTTGCTATCTCGTAACATAATCATAACAATATCGTGTTCTTTTAATATACAGATGACGCGTTATATCAACGAGGAAACTTTCAGCGTTCTCTCTAAAGGGTCCTTTTAATTTGATTCAGTTTTGCTCCAAACATTAAGTTACTGACATTAGAAAAATGATCTGTTCGATGAATTGCTTAACGATCAGGAGTGCAAAACAGTGATCGTTAAATATTTAATAAACTGTAATTATTTCTCCGATGATGAATTATTGGTAAAGCTCTTCCATTCACAAATAAAGAACGAATTTTGCAGTCTCAAGCGGCATCGATTGAGCAGCCTGGACGGAGATTATTAATTATATTTTTCGTTGATTATTAATTATTAACTTTATTTCTATATTATTGAACTTTTTTTGTCAATGATAACCGGGTTTTTAGAAAACGTGATTTTTACGTGAAATTGAAAATGTATGGAGTTGATAGTCTTTGTGGAAAAGCGTTGCAAAATTTAAAAATTGCTCGACTCGAGGACAAAAAATGATGAAGATATTTTATAAAGTCGCATCTGTATCGATAAAAACGATGCAATTGGTTTTTATTTGGAATTAATTTCTAATTTTGTCACAATAAAAGACGGTCAACAAAAGAATATTGTAATCAACTCAATTGTTAATGGGCGATTAATAAACTCAACTATTAAAGGCACTCACTGTTATCGCTCATTCATTCTTGAAGCAGTTTCGATGTATTAATCGCCTTCATTAACAAACTAGTTTACTAAATAAATATTAAGTTTTGAATATTTTTAAAAACTGAAAAAATATACACAATTTTTCCAAATCTCTTGGTGGTCTACTGTCATAACTTTTTTACATTTTCTACATCCGCTTTACTCAGCTTAGGAGCTTAATTACATTTTAGTAATGCTGGTTTTACGTTTGCCCATATTATTATCTATTTGAAAATCAAGAGAGAGTAAATTCCCAGAAATGTTTTGCAGTTATCAGTGTTAAAGGCAGTAAACCATAGACGTGCGTTTTCAAAATTAAATTAATATGGAAATAGAAATATTTAATTTGTTTTAGTTATTTATACCTAGATTACCAATTTTAGATAGATAAACATAATTCGTAAGTAGTAATTTAATTTGGGTAAAATGAAGAAAAAGTCAATATTATTTTAGGCATTTTGTTTTAGGCATATGTTTATTTATAAAATATGTATATAATATGTACAGATAATTACAATTATTTATAAATTAATATGAGGAGCTAAAAAAACAATTAAGTAGGTATATGAGAAAAACAAAACCAACCGCAAGGATAAAATTTGACGAGCAACATGCAAAAAATACGACAATATTAAATCTTAAAAAATTAAAATCTAAAAATAAAATTAAAGTACATAAATTAATAATTTTAAAGTTATGGTTCCTCGCACTCTGTGTCAGAAGATTCACCATCTGATTCTAGAGAAATTACAATGGGCTCTATAGTAATATCAATTATGTTATCTAGCTCCCACATTTTTTTTTCTATTTCTGTAACGTGTCTAATACATTTTTGCCAATTTTCACTTGTTACTTCAGATATTGCCTTATTGAAGAGATTTTTAACATCTGATAATTTAAAAGTCGTGTTATTTCTGGCAACATAACCTTTAACTTGAGCCCATATTAATTCTATCGGATTCATCTCACAATGGTAGGGTGGTAAACGAAGGATTTCAATTTCTCGTTTTTTGGCTATCTCCTCAATATTATATTTTTTATAATTTTGCTCATGTTTTTTAGCAATAGTTAACAATTCTGCCCTCAGCATTGTATTGTCAAAGGCTAAATTTTTAGAAGATAACCATTTTGCAATTTCATCCTTTTTCCATTTAGTGGTTGGTAAAGGTTCAAGTAATCTGGAGTGGTAACTTGCATTGTCCATTATAATAACCGATCCTTTTGGTATGAATTGAATCATCTGTTCAAAATATTCCTCAAACACGTCTCCATTCATTTCTTCGTGATAATCAACGGTTTTTTTTTATTCAAATAAGAGTAAACCATTCTCAAGAAAACCGTTTGTACTGCCTATATGACAAATAATTAATCTTTTACCTTTTCCTATAGGTTCCTTAAAACCAGTAGTATATCCTTCTAGAAAAGCTTGATGGGATGATTTTATATTTTTGTCTTTCCAAACTCTTCCTACACAATGTCCTTCATTAACCCATGTTTCATCTAAATAATAAATGTTTTTATTTTGAGCTTTAACTTGTTGTATTCTTCTGAGGTACTGTCTTCTCCAACATACAATTTCTTCAGAATCAATTATCATTGAGTGTCTGCCCATTTTTTCAAATTTAAAGTTTAACTCATGTAACACTTTCCATAGTTTATCCCGGCTTATTGTGGGTAAATCAACATCATTCGTAATGGCTTGCAAAACTTTATCTAAAGTTGGTATTTGCTTGTTTATAAAAAATGAGTGAACAAGCTTACGAATAGCATTTTTAAAAAACTCGTCCACGTTGACTTTTAATAGTTTTGGTCTACCTGGTTTCGGCTTTGGTGAGGTTACTCCACCTGATTTTTCCTCCTTTAGAACTCTATATATTGTAGATTTTCCATATCCCATTGCCTTAGATGTTGTTTCAACTACACTGTCAATAGTGTTTGAGGGATTTTGATGTTTAAAATAGTGGTACACATTCACTACAGCACTCTTTTCATTGAGCGATAAATGGTCTAGTTTTAATTTTTTCACTGGCGTATACTCACAAACTGCTTCCATTTTTAGTCACTACTATTTGTCACGTTTATCGAAAATCAAATAACTGCATTTCTAGAAACTTAAGCACTATTTAAGTCAAAATATCTGTCATTAGAAGCGGTCGGCGGGCGTAATTTCGGCCGGTAATCCCTTGGCCTACCTGCATAAATCAAAGGGTACCATTTATGACAGGGGTAATTTCGGCCGAGGGGTTGATGTTTACGATGAGATTAAAATATTGGTAATTACGCTTAATAGTTTCTGTAAAATATTAGTTGTGTATTTATTTGGAAATACCTAATCCTGTGTACCTGTCGGAAATACCTTTAATTTACTTATCTCTTTATTCTAATAACTATGTTGTACCTACTTAAGATTATTCCTTTAAATGTATAAAATTCACAAATAACAGGTATAAAATTATTATAGCTAGTCAGTATTATAACTTATCTTTAAGCTACTAGTCGATAGAAAGCATAAAATATATTATTTGTATACGATGGCATCAGTTTCAGTAATTAAGAGTTCACGCGGTTGTGACTTACTAGTTGTAGAAAAGTTTCAGTTTTGTAAACAGGACGTACTAAAAAGTGGTGAAGTACGTTGGAGGTGTATAAAGAAAAATTTAAGATGTTTAGCCAAACTGTACACTGTTGGTGCGGAATACACAGTTACTAGAAGTGAATTAATCCACAACCACGAGTCCGATGAAACTACGTTGGAGAGAAAAATAGTGACGACTTCATGCAAGCGCAAAGCTGAGGAAGACATATCGGAGAAACCTTCAAAAATTATTAAAAGCGTTCTTTCAAATCATTTGCCTGAGAATTTGTCATCGATAGATGTCAGTCTAATAAGAAGAAATTTGTACAACAGCCGCCGTAAGCTCTTACCAGCCCTGCCTAAGGATATTCACGATGTACATTCTGTACTCGATAGGTATGGACCGAAAACCACAACAGGTGAAAATTTTTTGTTTATTAACAGCACAGCTGATAATATCATTGTTTTTTCTTGCCATACAAATATAATAAGTTTATGTAAAATGAAAGATTTTTACATGGATGGCACATTTTCTTATTGTACAAAATATTTTTATCAGTTATTTACCATCCATGGACTGGAAAATGGGCATTATGTTCCTCTTTTGTATTGTCTGTTGCCCAATAAGACCAGTGACACATATATGAGACTTTTTCTGTTGGTAAAATCTAAAATTTTTGAACTTTATAATATTGTTTTTGAACCGAAGGAGGTATTTGTGGATTTTGAAATCGCAATTCATAACGCATTAAAAGTTGTCTTTCCCAAAACCAAACTAAATGGTTGTAGATTCCACTTGCACCAGGCGTGGTATAGGAAAATACAATCATTAGGGTTAACCCAAATGTATAAAGATAAAAACTGCGAGGAAAGCAAATGGCTTACTCATACTTTTGGGCTAACTTATTTAGACCCCTCTGAAGTTGAAGATTGTTTCATATTTGATCTCATGTCATACAAACCGGACCATAAACTTATAGATAAATACGCAGACTATTTATTAGAAAACTACATAGCGCCAGAATCTCATTTTCCACCAAATATATGGGCATATGAAAACCCATCAATTAAAAGAACCACAAATGCCTGCGAATCATTCCATTCGCACTTTAATTCTAGTTTTTATTCAAGTCACCCTTCTATATTTATTTTTATAGAAAAATCAAAAGATTGTCAGATCGATGCATATTTAAAAATAAAAAATTTAAATATTCCAGCAAAAATTAAAGACAAACAAGTAAAAAACAAACTAAAATTTATCGAAAACATGGTAAATATGCTTCGATCTGACAATATTTCTAGAATTAATTTCGTTAAATCTGTATCACATCAAAACGTTTTTTAAAAATTTATAGTTTACCTAAGTTATAGAAATAAGTTGATGTAATAATTTTATTGAAATAAAGAAATATTTTAATATAAAGCATTCTGTTATTTTATTTGATTTGCGGCCGAAAATACCTATGAGATAAGGAAGCAACTTAAAACCTCCGGCCGAATTTACCTACCGGCTTTTAGTACCTGCCCTTTTTCCGGCCGAAATTACATCCGCCCGAAGCGGTTGCCATTCTTGCTATTCGGAGGTCGTTAAATAACAATTATCCCTTTCTATTCTGGTTACGCCTATGACGCACGTTAATCCTCTTAGGCCTACTGTAGTAACAATGAAAGATCATAAAATAATGTGATAGTCCAAGAAATGTAATAAATTTTGTATTGAAATTAACAAAAACCATTTAGAATGCATTACAAATATTGAAGTTTTACCGCACGTACTGTACTATAGTTTTGCATACCGAATTAGTTTTTATTCTGGGAATTTACTCTCTCTTGATTTTCAAATAGACTATAACTCTATAAGGTTAAATAATATGCAATAGTATGGAGGTAATCTTAGGGTGTGACCTCGTTCTTTGCACAGTTTTTCAATATATCTTTGCTAAATTTAAACAGTTTTTAGTAGTAAGCAATTTTTTGTTGTGAGGCATTTCACACGATTCATGACAGGAGAGGGATATTGTTTTCAGACATAATAGTATATTATATACCGCGGGACTGAAGTAGTACATTTAATCCTGAAGGTAAAGTTTATGGCCCGACCGCAGGGAGGGCCATAATTTACCTGAAGGATTAAATGTACTTCAGTCGTAAGGTATATACGATACTTTTCGTACTTCCGGTATGATTTTATTAATAATTTCAATCAGTTTTTTCTCTCTTCAACTCATTTAATAAACTGTCTTTAAACTAAGTTACCATAGTAACATTGCGTTGTGACAGTTATAATTTAGAAACATTGTCATTACTAGTGTCATTGTAAATTTGAATATTAACGTTAATGAAATTGACGATGATATTGATTTATCGAAACAATTGTCAATTTTTTAGAATTTTTAATAACTTGTATTATATTGTGGAATTAACTAGAGACCTTGAGTTTCATTTAAAAACATTAACGTTAATTACCATTCTAATTAATTATATTTTTCAATAAAATATCCCTTAAATTCGTTTGTTTGTGATTTAATCGTTCCGGGAGTTTCGTCAATATTTAATCCCGGAGGGATTAAATGTGACACTTTAGTACCTGTCACAAGGGAGTGAAGTTGTCACTTTAGGCCCGGAAGTACGAAAAAGCAGTTATTTCAGCTTTTTTACTGCTTTGAATGATACGATGCATTGTCCATAACGATTACTGACTGTGGTGGTAGGTTTAAGCTGTTCTCTAAACCAATTTTCAAATAAGTCTGCTATCATGTCTTCATGATAATCAACAGCACAGTCTACAATTTTTTTAGCAGAGCATGGCCCATTTAAGCAGGTATTTTTACAATTGTCTACCCATTCGTAATTTACTACATCATCTCTGTCGAACCACGTTTCGTCAACAAAAATAATGACTGTATTAGAACGCCTGAAGTCTTGTATTTTACACAAATAATCCTGCCGTCATTGTACTATCTTTTTTTTCCTTTTAATTACAACTAATCTAGAAACAATATTAACAAGTAATACTTTTCTGTTAAAACATTAAAACCGCGTTTAACCCACTGTTGATTTCTCAGCTTTGTTCTCTCTGGGTTTAACTATACAACACGCACTGTGCTCTGCTCTAAACCCACTATACAAGCTCAAAAGGTTCGGTCATTTTGAGTCTTCTCACTATTCCTCGCTGCTCCAGCAGCTGGATTGCTTCGACGTTCTTGTGGTTATGAAGCCGTTCTTCATGCTTCTTTGCGAAATTATTCGTCTGCTACCATTTCCACCACCAGGTCTGTGTGTAGGTTGCTGTTTCTTAATACCTTGTTCTGAAATCTGTATATTGTGTTAATATTGCTTGAGCAGGCACAGCCCCAAAGTTGTGTGCCATATATACACAAAGGCTTTAAAACCTGCTTGTATATCATAAGCTTGTTTCTAATGGGTAGTTTGGATTGTCTACCTAATATTCAATATAATTTTCTATATTTGAGATTCAGCTGTTCTCTTTTCTTTTAAATGTATTTTTTCCATCGTAGCTTTGCATCTAGGTTCATTCCTAGGTACTTGGCCGTGTTTGCAAATGAAATAATACGATTGTTTATAAATATTAGCATTGAACCAGTGTGTCTATTCGTGAATTTTACATGCACTGATTTATTTTCGTTGCACCAGCTTTTTTTCCATGCATTGACATGATTTAATGCGACTTGGAGTATTTCATTAGCCTCTTGTTCGGTTTTGCCAACTGCCAGTACACATGTGTCATCTGCAAATGTATCTACTGTAGTTTGTTCTATTACTGGTATATCATAGGTGTACAGGAGATACAGCAAAGGACCCAGACAGTGCCCTGTGGTACATCAGCTTTTATCGGTCTTAATGTTGAACATTGATCTTCACATCTAACGCGAAACATTCTTCTATTAATATATGACTTCAACAGTAAGCTGTATTGTTCTGGGAAAAGGTGTGTAAGCTTGTGTTCGAGTCCTTGGTGCCAGATGTAACGGAATGCCTGAGCTGAACATATTTTCTTTTCTTCTAGTACTTTTTCGAGTCGATCACTTAATCTGTTGTGGTGTGCTTTTCCCTAAGCACGAACTTATGTATGGGAATTATACATTTTTCTTCTATAATGGGTTTGAACCTTTGTAAGAGTATTTTTTGAAAAAGTTTTTGTAGTCTAGTCGATAAGTTGAAAATGGTACACAATAGAGATACTGCTCTTAAAATCATGTGCGATAGCTCATTGGATTCGGAATGACGCTTAGAAAAATGTGCCAAAAGCGTGTATTAGCACATAAAAAATTGCAAAAGTTATAAACAATTAAAGATGAAAATAAAATGGCATTTCGTTTTTTGCCAATATTTCATAAGCTATTAATATTTAAGAAATTTCAAAAAAAGATTCTGAAAGAGGAGGAAATTTTCAATAAAAAACTCCTAACTCCCGGAACTCTATCTCCATTATTTATAATTTTAATTTAATGCTGAAAATAAGCGTTAAATTAAAATTATAAATATATACTGTATTACTTTTATACATCATTATATCAACCTTTTTTGTATCTAGGTACTTATCTGTAATATATTTTTTTTATTGATGCCTCATATTACCTTTTTAAAGCACGCGTCAGCGTGTTTAAATCGAACTTTCAAACACGCGCGTTTTTTAAAGTCCCCATGGTAACAACAACAACTTGAGAAACGTAAGTATCAATGACAACTTTTTTTATTAGTTTTTAAATTGTATATTTTCATTGGGAACCAATGTCTTATTTGGTTTTTTCTGCAAAATGTATTTATATATTCATATATACATTGTTTCCCTTTAAATATAAATAAAGAAACTTTTTGATTATTGATCTGACAGCCCGTAACGTCAACTAAAAATAAATACTATTTGACGTTCACGAAACTTGGCTGGGCATCGAGGATGGACTTCCATTTTTTTGTAGTAATAATATAATAATAATATTTTATGATTCCAAAGTGCACTAATAAAAAAAAAAATAGCGTAAAGTATTCGTGGATAACTGGTCTTTCAAACACTTGCTCTATTTCGAGCACTCGGCTGCGCCGTCGTGCTCGAAAAATCGCGCGTGTTTGAAAGACCTCTTTATCCAGTTATACTTTAATATATTATTTTAGTTCATTAGTAAATTTTATGTTACTTATTGCAATATTTTTTCTGATTCTTCAGAATGAAAATTAATTATTAAAATTGGCGTTTTATTATTTTTGATAAGATTGCATGTTTCACCGTACCTTATTTCGCATTTATACAGTGTGGTCATTTGAATGTGCGTGTATGTTTCAACACAAATTATAGATAATCAGGAAATTATTTGAAATATTTTTAGTACCTACGCCGATGACTGCTTCAAGTATTATATTTTTTCTGTTTTCTATCTCAATTTCATTCTATTGTAATACCGGTAGTCACACCTATGATATTTTCGCTGTAATAACCTAGGAATCGCTGTCACCACTGTAATAATCAATCAAAAGATTCCACTATGATCCTACATAAATAAAGAAAATTCTATCACCACTTGTAATAATAAAAAAAAACTCTGCTGTCCAAAAATGTCCCGAATGGACCGAGAAGGCAGCGTAGCTGGCTGTCACCACCCACGTTTCCGTGGGAAACAGGAGTCGGCGGCTCCTGTAAGAAATGTCCGAAAGAGCTGGCTTCGGCCTCCGCTGCTACCAGTTGTCGTTGGTAATGAGAGGTCTTGTATTATGGGGTTACGTCAGTTAGAGGGGTGTGTTGAGGGAAAATTTTAGGTGTAGATCTTATGTGTATATGTTAGGTATCCCTACTCTCCTGGTTGAGAAAATAAATTACCCGACAATGATTTCTTAAACGAGTTTAATAAAAAAAATATAAGGAAAATAAAAATAATTACACCAAATTTACAAAACGTCGGGAATACTCGTATATAGAGTCCCGTGTCTACAATTGAATAAAACCAGTGATAGGATCGAGAGAAAACTTGAGATATCCCTTTTAAGTCAACGCGAATGACTCGCAGAATAAAAGAAATTTGTTATTTTTAAAAAAAAAATCCTCAGAACCTCATATTTTCGCGTACCCTAAATATGAATTTTGATATTAACAATTTAATAGTCAACCTCAAATGTGCTCCCTATTCCTAATTCATACGGTGAGATATCACCATTAAATATTCGTGTGCGATATGAACTACCATACACCAATTAAATTATATAAACATAATATCATAAAAAGCGGGCTGGCAATGTTTATAACCTGACCAAACTACAGAAAAAAAATCATAATACACTGTTAGTATAATTTGAAATCAGACTTACCAATTCCCGGACTGGGTGTTCACAAAACGCCGACGGACACGATTCGCGTTTCGAACAAAAAGAAACCCTTTTAGAGCGCGTACAGTACACGCTCCCTTGTAATCTGCTTTCCCTTTTCGAGAAAAAAAAATAATTATACCTGACTGCTAAAACACTACTTTAATTATAAATTACTATAACTCAGGACTCCTCAAAAACCGCTATTCGCGAAACCCCAAAAGAAAACTTGACCGTTCCCGACCGCGAGTTTTTACCAACTGCTCCTCATTTGTTACTTTTTCGAAGTTTCGGAATTTTTCCTTGCTCAGCAATCCTTTATTTTCTTTGTACCTGTTAGCTTCTGATTGGTGGAACTTATCGTTCGACGTAATTGTGTAATAGGTTTTTTACCTCGATTAACAATTGAATTTATTAGATTCCGCAAAATTTCTTTATTTTGACGCAATTATTATTTCCGACTAAAATATTATTTTTTTAATTCTTGCACCCAGACAGACGCTTAGATAAGTGTTTTTTTCATTTTATCATTGTGAACGACCGCTTTCTATAGTTTAAACGTTACAAAGTAAAAAGTAATTTGTTATACAGGATGGTTCTCCCCATGATTCTTATTTTGGTATTTATTACACTATCTCAAACAAAAATTGAGATAATATTTAATAAAGCCATAAGCCTACTGAGAATATTTAAAAAAAATTCCTGAGAATGTATAATTTGTGTCGAAACGTACATCATTGTATTTGAGGTAGTATGTACTCAAAAATTAATATGAAAAAATCTTGGTCCGTAATTAAAAATATGAAGTTGACCATGATATCTCAGAGATTTATAACAAGTGATATAAAAAAAGGTAAACTGCAGCTTGCAAAAATTAAAAGAATACAAAGATTTTATTTCAAGAACGTTTTCCTAAAATTAAAACCTTTCGAGTTGAAAGGAATTAATTTTAGAGGTTTTTAACAAATCACCCGTATCTCAGGAAGTGAAAACAAATTTACAACGCGGTTAGTGAATACACGAACATTTTTATTGTGCTAATTTTGACTGCAAATAATTTTATCCAGCGTCATAAGAATAATATGTTTGCAGTAGAATAACTCGAAAACCGCTGGTCCAAATATAGACATTATATATATTTTTGCAAAGAGGAATTTAAGAAGATTTCAAAAATCTCAAAAAATATCACATTTTTTGCTCGAGAGAGACGAGATTTTCTCGACGAGAGGGTACTTCTCTCGTCTCGTCTCGTCAGACGAGAGAAAATGGGTCTCTCGTCTCGTTGAGAGAGGGCAAGACGAGACGAGAAATTCTTGTCTCGGCGGCAACACTACCACTACCTGAGCAGAGTTTCTGGCCGGACGGTAATTCACGTTACATAGGAGCAACTAAGTTCTCCCCTAATTTGAAGTAGTTGGTTATTGGAAATATACAACTTGTTATGTGAGTAACAACCCATGTAGTAGCCTACGCCCACCATCGTGGATGTATTCTGCTCCACTGGCGAATTTGAGTTTGTCCCGAAGTTCCTTTGGGAGATGAATGATTATAAAAGTTTACAGAAATTTTAGAGATGAAGTCTTTGATAGTAGGTATGTCGGCTTTATCATGTAACCTTGAGGTTTTAGGGAGTTTTCGATAGCAGGAGTGTTTGATTGCCCTGCGAAGACATTTGTTTTGCACCATCTGCAAGGAGGGGGAGTTATGTTTGGTGCCAGTGTAATACACTGGGACTGCGTAGGCAAAAATAGCTGTGATAATTTGTTCGTTTTCCGTTGAGAGATTACTATTTTTACAAATAATCGGGTATAATCTGTTCATTGCAATGCAGGCTTTTTGTACTTGTGCGTTAGCGTTAGTGTCCCCTTGTACAGTGTACCCTAAGCATTTTAGTGTATTTCTTGGTGTAATGTTTTGCCCGTTAATGTATAACTACGCGATTGCAATTAGCTATTTTTACTCACCATTTTCCAACAAGCACTCGGTCTTGGAGGCGTTGATGGTTAGTTTATTCTCTCTCAGGTATGGTGTGATTTTAGTATTTGAGTGTCTGTATGTTTTGAAGAGCGGTGTCAGGAGTTCTTGATGATGCTATAAAACAAGTGTCATCCTCGTACATGGCTATTAAAACCTATGGAGAGGTTGGTAGATTTCTCTATTGTTAGAATTTATAAAATTATTAAGACGTAAATATGTGTTCCTCTATTGATTTTATATTTATAATTCAAGTTACTTTTCTTTTGATGTATAATATCTTTTGCTGAAAATATAAATATTAAAACATAGAATTTTTGACATTTAATTTTATTCAAATCTTCGAAAACTCATCTTAAGAATGAATTATCTCTGATTGGTATTAAGTCAATTCATTTTAAAGCCAAACGTTGTATGTTCATGCGTCTGGAAATAAATAAAAAAAATTAATAGCATATAAATTTTTGATAAAATATGTTTACCCAGGAGTGTGAAACGATATAAAATTTCATATTTGTTTCCATATAAAGCGATTGTTCGGTGCTTGTAAAAGGAGTTCAATAGTTAACCAATAGAAAGCACAAAGAAGGCAAGAACGCCTGCTGAATACGAAATACCGTTCAGGAAACACGAGAAAAATCATTTTCTGACAGAAATCTCTTCATCTCGCTTGCTCAGCACATGTTACAAGGCCTTACAAGCCACCGAGACATGTTGTGATTGTTAGTTTCAGTGATTTTTCTAACATGTTAAAATAGGCGTGGGTTTATTATTAATATGTGCGGTTTTTACACCATATAACATGTTTTTCTTTAGAAGTAATGTAATAAGTAATTATTACTAATATATAAACTGAAAAATATATTCATAATTGCAATTATTTATGGGAATATATTTTTTGGAGAACCCCATTAAATATTACAAACACATTTCAGTGTTTTATGTTACATATTCCAGGGTAGTTTGTTTTACGTTAATTCCCATGTATTTTGCTACATCTGAATAAAATCTTACTATAATTGATTGTAGTGAATTTATGTTGATTTCACCAAAAATTCTACATGTGCAGATAACAAATACAGGAATAAAATATATGCCGGAAGAGGGTCATAAATATACAGCAATTACAATCTTGTTATAGCAAAAATAAGGATAGATGTTAAACATACAAAAAATAGTGAAATGAATGAAGAAAGGAATCAATTTAAGAGCTTGTGACAATAATGAAAACAACAATAAAATTAGATAGTAGAAGAAAACAAACTTCTTTATTACGGTTGTATCAGAGCTGTGCCCTTTAATCCTTTATTTTGGGAGGTTCGAATTATTTTAGTATTGGTCTTTTGGTCACATCCCCATAGTTCTGCCGTACGTCCATTCAGCTTTTATAATTTGATTGTAAATGAAAAGCTTGGTATATATTGATAAATCCCGAGAATCTTCCAAGGAGCCAGCACAATTTTTAGTTCTTCTTTTTTTTCTTCACGCTTGCTTTCCAAAGAGTCTTCGTATCTAATGTTAAATCAAGGTATTTGACCGTGTTGGCATATAAGATATCATCGTTAATTTTTAATGGCACGTATTGTGGGTGAACATTTTCTTAGCTGCAACTAGTTTAACCCTTAACTGGTCCGGTATCGTCTGCCAGACTACTTGACGTTGATAATTTGTTCTTATTGGTTACATATACCGCCTACATAAGAACCACGCCACCTATTCTTTCTCTTATTGGATAATAGTACATAGCTATAGTTTCGATGTGATAGGTTTAGTTTGAAAAAAGAAATAACAGCAAATAGTTCTACCGTAGTCTCTCAGACGACGCCGCACCGTTTGTGTAACTTTTTTTAGTATTGTAGTTGTTAAGGAATATGGCCGGTCCATCAAAAAGGGTATGTAGGTATTGGTAACCGTAATTACGAGGAAATTCTTCAAAAATGGTTCGACGAAGATAATGACAGTGGTAGTGATATAGACGATGTGTCACTAGAATATAATATTGAGTCTGATCATGATTCGAACTCGGAAATTTCGGAATCCGAGTGCTCGGACGAAATCAATGAAGTTGACGTTACTGATGACATCAAATCTTATAAATATGGAATAAATAGATACAGATGGTGTACATCAGAAGTACGTCCATCATCAAAAACACGAAAACATAACATAGTTATGAAATTACCCACTCTCAAAACCAAAGCAAAGGCACTCGGCGAAACTGCGAATCCGTTATCTGTTTGGAGTTTGTTCTTTAGTGCTGATATATTAGAGCAAATTATTCAAAACACAAACAAGAAATTGAATGCAATGCGCGTCAGGTATTCAGCCGATTCCCAACATCATCTTAGAGATACAGTCAGTCTTGAATTGAATGCATTTTTAGGACTTCTAGTGTACACAGCCATATTCAATTCCAGTCATGAAAATATTAACCGTTTATTTGCAACAGACGGAACGGGGAGAGAAATATTTAGGTCGGTCATGAACCAGAAGAGATTTGCTGTTCTTTTAGCCGCCATACGATTTGATAATTCAGATAACGAGGAGAGAAAAAAGGACGATTCAATTGCAGCTATATCATTTGTGTTTAATTCTTTTATAAACAATTGTCAAAGTGTTTATGGACTTGGTCAATCGGTCACAATAGATGCGATGCTTGTGAGTTTCCGTGGCAGTTGTCGGTTCAAGATGTACATACCGAACAAACCGGCAAAATATGGACTCAAAATACAATGCACGACGGATGCGTGAAATAGCTATTTATATAATGCATACATCTATAGTGGTAAAGATTCTGATGGATTGGGTATCAATGATGAATACAAAAAACTTCAAAAATCTACTCAAGCCGTTTTACGCCTAGCAAAACCGATTTTTAACAGCAATCGTAACATTACAGCTGACAATTGGTATACTTCTATTCAGCTATTGGACGTTCTGAGAGCCAACGGTTTGACTTATGTTGGTACCATGAAAAAAAATAAAGCCGAAATACCACCGTCTTTTCTACCAAACAAAACCAGAGCTGCAGGATCCACGCTTTATGAATTTAGGGAAGAGTATACTCTAATTTCTCATGTTAATAAGCCTGGGAAAGCTACAATCCTAGTATCATCTATGCATGACAGACGGTACACTGATCCTCTAATGAACAAACCGGAAATAATTACCTACTATAATGAAAATAAAGGGGGTGTTGATTCTCTCGACGAAAAATGTTCCAAAAGCACCTCAAGCCGCCGTACTCGGAGATGGCCTCTAGCAATTTTCTTTCGTCTCTTGGACATTTCTGTGATCAATTCATATATCCTACACCAATGTTTCAAAAATAATCCAACAATAAGAGAAAAAAGTATTTTTGCACTTGAGTTAGCCATGCAATTGGTGCAAGATCATATGAAAAGGCGTTTAGCACTTACAAATATTCCTCGGGAACTACGCTATACTATAAGACGAATACTTCGAGTTCCAGAAGAAAAAGAAGACGCCAACAATGAAGCTTTAATTCTGGAAAAACGTAAGATTTGCCATTTATGTCCAAGTAAAAAACGTAGAATGGCAAGATATTTGTGCCTGCAATATAAACAGCCAGTTTGCTTAGAATGCACGAAACCACTATGTAATAATTGCTCTTAGGAGCAACAAGTTCTTTTGATGTTGGAGAGAAACTGCTATAGATTTTTTTTGTTTTAAACAATTATTTTGTTTACTTACCTTTTTAAAAACCTAATTGTAAAATACATTAGTATTTTCAACGTTTTTTAAATTCACAAATTTATATTTAAAAAATAAGTGTTTTCTTTTATTTAGTTTTCTGCATTATACATATTTTAATTTCCAATTCAAGATGGTGTTGTTTAACTACGTTTATTTTAATAAATTTTGATTAAGATATGTTTACACAATCCGTTTTTGATAACATATTTGTTTCATTTCCGTTTCTTAGTTTTTATAAGCCGCCTAAAAATAGGTCGTCCATCAGACTACGCCGGACCGTTTGCGTCCCAAATCTGGTGCCGGATCAGTTAAGGGTTAAGGAAAACATTTTGTTTTTTCAATATATAGATGCCTTCCCAAACACAAAATCACAAAAAAATTTCTGCGGAAATGCATCATTTTCCCGACTTTAGAATAACTGAAACCAGTTACATGAAAACTTTTTTATGCTTTATATTTCACTTTCTTAAACATAACCACGCAAAAGAACTACTGCGAAAATATGTGATTTTCCTACCAGGTGTTATTTGAACAGTGGTTGTGCCTTGCAGATAAATGAAAATTTATTTTTGTTAAGTATATATAAAATATGCGAAATGAGACAACATACTCAGAAAATATATTTATTAAATAGCATCTTCAATGTCAAATGATATTTTTAAAACTAAATTTTGTAGAAATGATCGGAAATAAAACTGAAATTCAACTGTAAACTTTTAAGAAAAAACTTATAAATATTTATGTACCAGTATCAAATAAAGGAACAAAATTTGCATTGCGGAATAATTCTTTAAAGTCGAACTCTAAAGTCACCGTACTCCATTCTAATTGAATTTAATAGTTCAACCATTGGATCTAACTTATGTTTCTTACAATACCGCCTCCAAAGGTATTCACAAAGTTTATCAAGAATATGCTGACCACTCAAATACCTTTTCGCTGCATTCCATTGAGATTCTATCCTCTGAGTATGTGTCCCATCATCCACCACAAATTCCACGCTATGATTTACTGTGTGATGAATATAACCATAATTGGAAAATCCACTGTAAGCTTTCCAATCATCCGTATGAATAATAGATCGCACTGTCACGGGATTTTTAATAATTTCTAGGGGTAGCAGCATCTCTTTTATTTTGCGAACAAACAACTAGCCTCAGATCTTCTGAGTTTTGAGCGATCATTCCCAAAACCCAATGACCCTCCATAACTCGTCCACGATTGTACTTCCTTTTCCCACATTTCGATTCGTCAATCTAAAAATAAAAATTTCTTCTATTCAATTTGTTGATGTGTTATTAAAATATAAACCTTAAAATATTAAATTGATTTTAATCCTCTTCCCGAACTTTAACACAGATCAATGAATAATATCTATTCCTATGAGCTTAATATTGCTTAAAATCCCAAGATACAAACCTGCACTATGATTCCTGGCCCTCCAATTTTCGGCAGAGATGCCTGCATTGAAGTAAAAGCACTGGTAACCATCTCCCGACAATACTTCATCCGAGCAGCTATTGTTGCCATTGATAAACTCCCTTCTGAACCACTTACACCAACACATATCCGTTCATATGATTCTCCATGAGCGAAACCAAAAAGAATCCTGCATATAAATATTTAAAAAGAAAGTTTAAAAAGTCTTACCTACCTAAACTTTTTTCTGGTGAAAGATGACTATTTTCAAACCAGGTTGTCATTTAGAACACCTATATATTCCCAAATCTGTTTCTGAAAAATAATAATGCAATAATATATCTATATTACTCGTATGTCCTTTACATTTTGTCCTACAAAAGTGGCCCAGCTATGAAGCCTTCATTTTTCGCAAATTCATAAGCTTCCTGCCTAGTTTTAGGTAGACTTTAATCAGTTATAATAAAATAAGACATCATTTAACCACTAGGTATCCGTATTTCTACTCCTATACCACATATTATACTAACAATAATAAACGACATTTAAAAACCTATTCAACGTTTTTTTACATGCCTTTTTACAGAGTCGCCGATTAATGTTCGAATCAATCTAAATCTACAATATTTTATCAATAAATGAAAATGTTATATTTCCGCAAGAAGTTTTTTGCATGTTTATGTTTAGAAAATTGTCTAAAATGGAAAACAGAAACGTATTGCCTTTTAACTGGTTTCAGATATTCTAAAGTCAGAAAAATGAAAATTATGCATTTCCGCAAAACAAGAATCGAATCTTTCTGTTTGAAAAATATTCCTAATGGCAAATAAACGAATATTTCTTACATAACTGGTTTCAGCTAAACGAAAGTTGATCCTGTATTGTATTTTTTTATTAGATAAATCAATATGTACTGATTTGCCCTCAGTCAATTTAGTCTTAGCCCATTTTTGGAATTTATTCATGGCATTTTGTATTTCATTGGCTGTTCCTATATTATCTTTAGGTATCTGCTGCTAGTATAGCAGTGTCGTCGGCAGAAGTGGCTATAGAGTAACTATCAAGTTCTGGTAAATCACATGTATTTAGAAGAAATAGGACCGAATCCAAACCGCTACCCGGCTATAAACTTCGTCCTGCTTAATCCTAAAAAAATCGGTCAGTTAAGTACGATTTATATGTTTTTGCAAGGATGGAATTTAATTTGTAAATTAGTACTTCATGCTAGACTTTGTCAAATGCCTGTACAATGTCCAAGAATATAGCTGAACAAACTTTTCTTTCTTCAAGAGCATTTTCTATTATATTGGTCACCCTACGGAGTTAATCTATGGTGCAATGTTTCTGTCTAAAGCCAAATTGCTGATTTGGGATTAGTAATTTCTTTCAATAATTGATTGGCAGCCTTTCAAATAATTTGGATATTATAGGCAGCAGTTATATTAGCCTAGAAGAGGACGTTACATGTGGTGGCTTACCTCATTTAGGTATCATACCTATTTCCGCCACTCTCCACAGTCAAGGAACAAATTTTAGTTTTTAGTGTAATCACAGCAATGATTGGATAGGTCAACTTAACGCTTACTTTTCATAGAAGCTGCTTTAATATTTCACCTGTGATTAAATCGAAGCCATGACCTTTTCTTGGGTTCATATTATACTAAATTTCATTTTTGATTTCCTCTACAGTTACTCAGATTATACTCTCCTCTTCTTGTAAAAATTTTCGTTTAAATAACAAAAATAAATTTGTATTTGTAACAGAGGACCGACACCCAGAAAAGTTGTCTCTGGTATTTATTTGCATAATTTATAATTTTTTATCGAAAAAAGACTGTTTTTAGCTGATTTTTACCAGTGTAGTAGTTCAATGTATTAAATCGTTCGATGACAGCAAGAACATTTCTTTAATCCGTACAGTAATAAAACAATCTGTACGGTAATGGCTTACAATTTATTTTACATCACAACACGAGGATGCGTGGACTTTATATCCCTTGCATCATTATTTTTATTAGCTGATACAATAAAGCCATCAAAAACCTTTAGATTTTGTACGGTAGTATAAATCTCTCTTCATGCGTTATAACAAAATTACGATATTATAACGGCTAAACCATCATGCCATCAATTGAAGTCTCATAAAATATAATAATAAAAAGCTAACGACCTGAATGTTACCAGGCAGAAATTTTTAAAGACATGTCACATTTTTACTGTAATTAAAGTGAACAACAAACCCAAACAAAAAGAGCAACAGGGACCACAAGAAGAATTATAGATTATAGCTGATAGAGACAAGTTCATATTTTGTTGGTTCTTGTAAAAGTGAGTCATTTTTTATTCATAATTATAATAAATCTCAGATTACATGATAATCACTCATTTTAAAGTTATCAGAGAAACGTACGATATACTCATATACATAGATATGCGTATATTTTATGTTTTTGTTAGTGTCCCAAAAAAGATTAGTATGAAAGAAACAAAGACATTCAATATTCCTTAATTGATTATTTATATATATATATATATAAATATATATAAATTCACTTAGGTTCTTCAACCTTCCGATAATATTTAGAATTATATCTTCTTGGGTTCAAAGGTTGTGGAATGAAACATATATATTAGTTAAAATATATTTTCGAATAAAGACTTATCAAACTTGACGTTTCGCTCTCATTTTAGGAGCATTTTCAAAAGAATATGTATAAATATTAAAATTGAATTACATAAAATACAGTTATTGTAAAAATTATTTTGAAAAAGTCAATAAAATGTCATGAAGTGTCAATAGTAATAGAATACCTACCTTAGATATTTACGCAACGATATTATGTTTGGAGTGATGAAAATAAATTAATTAATTAATTTGTAATAAATTTGACTCAAGTTTTTTATGTCTTGTTTGTCATTTACTGATAATTTATCTTGTTTTATATATATCATTTCTTTGATTTTGAGTTTTTGATAATTTGTGTCTTGTGTTAAAATTTTTGTGTTTTTGAAATCGAACTCATGATTTTCGTTATGTTCATGTTTGTGTAGCGCTGTGGATGCATTTTTAGTGTATTTATGGCCGTTTATTCGGCTTTCTAGATATTGTGTAGTCATTCCTACATAATTTTTTGAACAGTTTAAGCATGGTATGGAGTATATAACATTTGATTTCTTATTATTTTTAGTTTTGCTTTTTAATTTAGTAAATAGTGATGATAGTGTATTATTTGGTTTATGGCATATTTTGATATTATGTTTAGATAATATATATTTTAGTTTTTCTGATAATTGATTCGTATAAGGTAGAGCTATATATATATTTTTTTCGTGGTTCAAAGTTGTTAGTGAATTTGGTTTTATATTGTTGTTGTAGTATTTGTACGTACGTTGTTGAATAATTTTATTTATTTGATTTGAAGGATAGTGATTATTTTCTAAAACAATCTTAAGTTTTTTAATTATTTCAGGACGATATTTAGGTGAAGTTAGTTTTATAGCTCTATCTATCAATCCTATAATAACACTATTTTTTTGTATTTTTGGATGGCATGAATTATAATTTAGATATCGTCCTGACCAAGTTTCTTTTGTATATAATTTAGTTTCAATTTTATTATCATTGGTTTTCATTAGTGTCATATCTAGAAAATTTATATTATTGTTTTTTTCAATTTCTATGGTAAATTGTATTTTAGAGTTAAAAGAATTAAAAATATTGAGGAATTCATTACATTTGTCTTCTGGAATAGCAGCTAAACAGTCGTCAACATAGCGTTTGAAGAATAATATATCAAATTTTATATGTTCTAATACTTTCTCTTCTACATATTCCATTACAATTTGTGCTAAACTAGAGGAAATTGGAGATCCCATTGTACAACCATTTAGTTGTTGAAAGAAAGTATCATTATATTGAAAATAATTATTGGTTTGAATAAGCATAATACCTTCTATAAATTCATCATAGGTAAGTGATGTGTGTTGTTTTATTTCATTCCATTTTTCTTTTAAAACATGTTTTATTAAGTCATTTGGGATATTTGTGTACATTGAGATAACATCTAAGGATATGATTTTATAATTATTAGGAATATGTATTGTATCTAAAAATTCTTTCAGCATAAATGAATCTTTTATATAAAAATTATTTTTAGTTAATTTTGATAAAATGTTTGTTAGATATTTAGATAGTTTGTAAAATGGTGATTGAATATATGATACTATTGGTCGCATTGGTAAATTTTGTTTGTGTAATTTGGGTAGTCCATATATTTTTGGAGGTATTGCATTATGTGTTTGTAGTTTTTTAGCTTCGTTTGTATTAATGGAACCATTATTTAAAAGTTTTTTTATGAATGTATTGTTCTTGTTTTGAAATGAAGTGGTTTTGTCTGATTTTATTTTTTGATAAACATGTTTATCATTCAATAACTCTATCATTTTATTATTATATTCATCTGTGTCCATTATTAATGTTTTATTACATTTATCTGGTTGTAAAATTGTAATTTGAGGATTACATTTGATGAATTCTTTAGTTTTCTTCAACTTTTTTTGGATGTTTTTCTGAGTTTTATTGATTTTCTGAGTTTTATGATGTCGTAGTTTTATTTTATGGTTAGTGATAACATTGACTACATCAGCCCTAATATCATCTTTTATTTGTTCTGATTTATGCATTATAGCAGATTCAATACTTGCAATGTATTCTGTGTATGGTACTTCATTTTCATTTTTATATGGAAGTGCGAAATTTTTACCTAATGCTAATACTTCTACTATATCATTTGGTATATATGTGTTAGAGATATTTTCAAGCCATTGATCAGAATTTATTTTAATTGTATCTTGTGTGGAGTTATTTACTAGTTTATGAAACTTTTTTAAATTATTTTCCTTTATTTTTTGAAACTGTTTCTCGTATTTTATTTTTTCTAGATTCCAAAATGTATTTATTAAGACTTCAGGAATGCTATTTTTCAAATTATTAGTTTCGTAATTGATAGTTTTTTCTAACTTTTTTATATTTTGAATTGATTCAGTAATATTTAGATTTAAAAGTTTTGATTTTGTTGTGTTTATAATATCGTTGAATTTCTTTCTAAGGTACGTACCTGTTACATTAATATGTGATATATCAAAATTCAAAAAATTTGGTTGGATTCCTGTGTTTTTACATCTCAATAGAAATATACGTCTATTTTTTTGGTTAGCAAGTTTCCTCAATGAATTGGTTATGGATTTCATGGATGTCACAATTGTTGTTCCATAATTCTTACGTATTTCTTCATAGAATGGCATGTTTTGTTTCTTATTTTGCACTTTAGACCCTTGCAAATTATATAAATTCACTTAGGTTCTTCAACCTTCCGATAATATTTAGAATTATATCTTCTTGGGTTCAAAGGTTGTGGAATGAAACATATATATTAGTTAAAATATATTTTCGAATAAAGACTTATCAAACTTGACGTTTCGCTCTTATTTTAGGAGCATTTTCAAAAGAATATGTATAAATATTAAAATTGAATTACATAAAATACAGTTATTGTAAAAATTATTTTGAAAAAGTCAATAAAATGTCATGAAGTGTCAATAGTAATAGAATACCTACCTTAGATATTTACAATGGGATCTCCAATTTCCTCTAGTTTAGCACAAATTGTAATGGAATATGTAGAAGAGAAAGTATTAGAACATATAAAATTTGATATATTATTCTTCAAACGCTATGTTGACGACTGTTTAGCTGCTATTCCAGAAGACAAATGTAATGAATTCCTCAATATTTTTAATTCTTTTAACTCTAAAATACAATTTACCATAGAAATTGAAAAAAACAATAATATAAATTTTCTAGATATGACACTAATGAAAACCAATGATAATAAAATTGAAACTAAATTATATACAAAAGAAACTTGGTCAGGACGATATCTAAATTATAATTCATGCCATCCAAAAATACAAAAAAATAGTGTTATTATAGGATTGATAGATAGAGCTATAAAACTAACTTCACCTAAATATCGTCCTGAAATAATTAAAAAACTTAAGATTGTTTTAGAAAATAATCACTATCCTTCAAATCAAATAAATAAAATTATTCAACAACGTACGTACAAATACTACAACAACAATATAAAACCAAATTCACTAACAACTTTGAACCACGAAAAAAATATATATATAGCTCTACCTTATACGAATCAATTATCAGAAAAACTAAAATATATATTATCTAAACATAATATCAAAATATGCCATAAACCAAATAATACACTATCATCACTATTTACTAAATTAAAAAGCAAAACTAAAAATAATAAGAAATCAAATGTTATATACTCCATACCATGCTTAAACTGTTCAAAAAATTATGTAGGAATGACTACACAATATCTAGAAAGCCGAATAAACGGCCATAAATACACTAAAAATGCATCCACAGCGCTACACAAACATGAACATAACGAAAATCATGAGTTCGATTTCAAAAACACAAAAATTTTAACACAAGACACAAATTATCAAAAACTCAAAATCAAAGAAATGATATATATAAAACAAGATAAATTATCAGTAAATGACAAACAAGACATAAAAAACTTGAGTCAAATTTATTACAAATTAATTAATTAATTTATTTTCATCACTCCAAACATAATATCGTTGCGTAAATATCTAAGGTAGGTATTCTATTACTATTGACACTTCATGACATTTTATTGACTTTTTCAAAATAATTTTTACAATAACTGTATTTTATGTAATTCAATTTTAATATTTATACATATTCTTTTGAAAATGCTCCTAAAATAAGAGCGAAACGTCAAGTTTGATAAGTCTTTATTCGAAAATATATTTTAACTAATATATATGTTTCATTCCACAACCTTTGAACCCAAGAAGATATAATTCTAAATATTATCGGAAGGTTGAA
The DNA here is from genome assembly GCA_963921935.1 of Galeruca laticollis. Classification (NCBI taxonomy): domain Eukaryota; kingdom Metazoa; phylum Arthropoda; class Insecta; order Coleoptera; family Chrysomelidae; genus Galeruca; species Galeruca laticollis. Next base: position 202,466,839 of record OY998180.1, read on the forward strand.
GAACCTAAGTGAATTTATATTATTTGCAAGGGTCTAAAGTGCAAAATAAGAAACAAAACATGCCATTCTATGAAGAAATACGTAAGAATTATGGAACAACAATTGTGACATCCATGAAATCCATAACCAATTCATTGAGGAAACTTGCTAACCAAAAAAATAGACGTATATTTCTATTGAGATGTAAAAACACAGGAATCCAACCAAATTTTTTGAATTTTGATATATCACATATTAATGTAACAGGTACGTACCTTAGAAAGAAATTCAACGATATTATAAACACAACAAAATCAAAACTTTTAAATCTAAATATTACTGAATCAATTCAAAATATAAAAAAGTTAGAAAAAACTATCAATTACGAAACTAATAATTTGAAAAATAGCATTCCTGAAGTCTTAATAAATACATTTTGGAATCTAGAAAAAATAAAATACGAGAAACAGTTTCAAAAAATAAAGGAAAATAATTTAAAAAAGTTTCATAAACTAGTAAATAACTCCACACAAGATACAATTAAAATAAATTCTGATCAATGGCTTGAAAATATCTCTAACACATATATACCAAATGATATAGTAGAAGTATTAGCATTAGGTAAAAATTTCGCACTTCCATATAAAAATGAAAATGAAGTACCATACACAGAATACATTGCAAGTATTGAATCTGCTATAATGCATAAATCAGAACAAATAAAAGATGATATTAGGGCTGATGTAGTCAATGTTATCACTAACCATAAAATAAAACTACGACATCATAAAACTCAGAAAATCAATAAAACTCAGAAAAACATCCAAAAAAAGTTGAAGAAAACTAAAGAATTCATCAAATGTAATCCTCAAATTACAATTTTACAACCAGATAAATGTAATAAAACATTAATAATGGACACAGATGAATATAATAATAAAATGATAGAGTTATTGAATGATAAACATGTTTATCAAAAAATAAAATCAGACAAAACCACTTCATTTCAAAACAAGAACAATACATTCATAAAAAAACTTTTAAATAATGGTTCCATTAATACAAACGAAGCTAAAAAACTACAAACACATAATGCAATACCTCCAAAAATATATGGACTACCCAAATTACACAAACAAAATTTACCAATGCGACCAATAGTATCATATATTCAATCACCATTTTACAAACTATCTAAATATCTAACAAACATTTTATCAAAATTAACTAAAAATAATTTTTATATAAAAGATTCATTTATGCTGAAAGAATTTTTAGATACAATACATATTCCTAATAATTATAAAATCATATCCTTAGATGTTATCTCAATGTACACAAATATCCCAAATGACTTAATAAAACATGTTTTAAAAGAAAAATGGAATGAAATAAAACAACACACATCACTTACCTATGATGAATTTATAGAAGGTATTATGCTTATTCAAACCAATAATTATTTTCAATATAATGATACTTTCTTTCAACAACTAAATGGTTGTACAATGGGATCTCCAATTTCCTCTAGTTTAGCACAAATTGTAATGGAATATGTAGAAGAGAAAGTATTAGAACATATAAAATTTGATATATTATTCTTCAAACGCTATGTTGACGACTGTTTAGCTGCTATTCCAGAAGACAAATGTAATGAATTCCTCAATATTTTTAATTCTTTTAACTCTAAAATACAATTTACCATAGAAATTGAAAAAAACAATAATATAAATTTTCTAGATATGACACTAATGAAAACCAATGATAATAAAATTGAAACTAAATTATATACAAAAGAAACTTGGTCAGGACGATATCTAAATTATAATTCATGCCATCCAAAAATACAAAAAAATAGTGTTATTATAGGATTCATAGATAGAGCTATAAAACTAACTTCACCTAAATATCGTCCTGAAATAATTAAAAAACTTAAGATTGTTTTAGAAAATAATCACTATCCTTCAAATCAAATAAATAAAATTATTCAACAACGTACGTACAAATACTACAACAACAATATAAAACCAAATTCACTAACAACTTTGAACCACGAAAAAAATATATATATAGCTCTACCTTATACGAATCAATTATCAGAAAAACTAAAATATATATTATCTAAACATAATATCAAAATATGCCATAAACCAAATAATACACTATCATCACTATTTACTAAATTAAAAAGCAAAACTAAAAATAATAAGAAATCAAATGTTATATACTCCATACCATGCTTAAACTGTTCAAAAAATTATGTAGGAATGACTACACAATATCTAGAAAGCCGAATAAACGGCCATAAATACACTAAAAATGCATCCACAGCGCTACACAAACATGAACATAACGAAAATCATGAGTTCGATTTCAAAAACACAAAAATTTTAACACAAGACACAAATTATCAAAAACTCAAAATCAAAGAAATGATATATATAAAACAAGATAAATTATCAGTAAATGACAAACAAGACATAAAAAACTTGAGTCAAATTTATTACAAATTAATTAATTAATTTATTTTCATCACTCCAAACATAATATCGTTGCGTAAATATCTAAGGTAGGTATTCTATTACTATTGACACTTCATGACATTTTATTGACTTTTTCAAAATAATTTTTACAATAACTGTATTTTATGTAATTCAATTTTAATATTTATACATATTCTTTTGAAAATGCTCCTAAAATAAGAGCGAAACGTCAAGTTTGATAAGTCTTTATTCGAAAATATATTTTAACTAATATATATGTTTCATTCCACAACCTTTGAACCCAAGAAGATATAATTCTAAATATTATCGGAAGGTTGAAGAACCTAAGTGAATTTATATAATTTGCAAGGGTCTAAAGTGCAAAATAAGAAACAAAACATGCCATTCTATGAAGAAATACGTAAGAATTATGGAACAACAATTGTGACATCCATGAAATCCATAACCAATTCATTGAGGAAACTTGCTAACCAAAGAATAGACGTATATTTCTATTGAGATGTAAAAACACAGGAATCCAACCAAATTTTTTGAATTTTGATATATCACATATTAATGTAACAGGTACGTACCTTAGAAAGAAATTCAACGATATTATAAACACAACAAAATCAAAACTTTTAAATCTAAATATTACTGAATCAATTCAAAATATAAAAAAGTTAGAAAAAACTATCAATTACGAAACTAATAATTTGAAAAATAGCATTCCTGAAGTCTTAATAAATACATTTTGGAATCTAGAAAAAATAAAATACGAGAAACAGTTTCAAAAAATAAAGGAAAATAATTTAAAAAAGTTTCATAAACTAGTAAATAACTCCACACAAGATACAATTAAAATAAATTCTGATCAATGGCTTGAAAATATCTCTAACACATATATACCAAATGATATAGTAGAAGTATTAGCATTAGGTAAAAATTTCGCACTTCCATATAAAAATGAAAATGAAGTACCATACACAGAATACATTGCAAGTATTGAATCTGCTATAATGCATAAATCAGAACAAATAAAAGATGATATTAGGGCTGATGTAGTCAATGTTATCACTAACCATAAAATAAAACTACGACATCATAAAACTCAGAAAATCAATAAAACTCAGAAAAACATCCAAAAAAAGTTGAAGAAAACTAAAGAATTCATCAAATGTAATCCTCAAATTACAATTTTACAACCAGATAAATGTAATAAAACATTAATAATGGACACAGATGAATATAATAATAAAATGATAGAGTTATTGAATGATAAACATGTTTATCAAAAAATAAAATCAGACAAAACCACTTCATTTCAAAACAAGAACAATACATTCATAAAAAAACTTTTAAATAATGGTTCCATTAATACAAACGAAGCTAAAAAACTACAAACACATAATGCAATACCTCCAAAAATATATGGACTACCCAAATTACACAAACAAAATTTACCAATGCGACCAATAGTATCATATATTCAATCACCATTTTACAAACTATCTAAATATCTAACAAACATTTTATCAAAATTAACTAAAAATAATTTTTATATAAAAGATTCATTTATGCTGAAAGAATTTTTAGATACAATACATATTCCTAATAATTATAAAATCATATCCTTAGATGTTATCTCAATGTACACAAATATCCCAAATGACTTAATAAAACATGTTTTAAAAGAAAAATGGAATGAAATAAAACAACACACATCACTTACCTATGATGAATTTATAGAAGGTATTATGCTTATTCAACCCAATAATTATTTTCAATATAATGATACTTTCTTTCAACAACTAAATGGTTGTACAATGGGATCTCCAATTTCCTCTAGTTTAGCACAAATTGTAATGGAATATGTAGAAGAGAAAGTATTAGAACATATAAAATTTGATATATTATTCTTCAAACGCTATGTTGACGACTGTTTAGCTGCTATTCCAGAAGACAAATGTAATGAATTCCTCAATATTTTTAATTCTTTTAACTCTAAAATACAATTTACCATAGAAATTGAAAAAAACAATAATATAAATTTTCTAGATATGACACTAATGAAAACCAATGATAATAAAATTGAAACTAAATTATATACAAAAGAAACTTGGTCAGGACGATATCTAAATTATAATTCATGCCATCCAAAAATACAAAAAAATAGTGTTATTATAGGATTCATAGATAGAGCTATAAAACTAACTTCACCTAAATATCGTCCTGAAATAATTAAAAAACTTAAGATTGTTTTAGAAAATAATCACTATCCTTCAAATCAAATAAATAAAATTATTCAACAACGTACGTACAAATACTACAACAACAATATAAAACCAAATTCACTAACAACTTTGAACCACGAAAAAAATATATATATAGCTCTACCTTATACGAATCAATTATCAGAAAAACTAAAATATATATTATCTAAACATAATATCAAAATATGCCATAAACCAAATAATACACTATCATCACTATTTACTAAATTAAAAAGCAAAACTAAAAATAATAAGAAATCAAATGTTATATACTCCATACCATGCTTAAACTGTTCAAAAAATTATGTAGGAATGACTACACAATATCTAGAAAGCCGAATAAACGGCCATAAATACACTAAAAATGCATCCACAGCGCTACACAAACATGAACATAACGAAAATCATGAGTTCGATTTCAAAAACACAAAAATTTTAACACAAGACACAAATTATCAAAAACTCAAAATCAAAGAAATGATATATATAAAACAAGATAAATTATCAGTAAATGACAAACAAGACATAAAAAACTTGAGTCAAATTTATTACAAATTAATTAATTAATTTATTTTCATCACTCCAAACATAATATCGTTGCGTAAATATCTAAGGTAGGTATTCTATTACTATTGACACTTCATGACATTTTATTGACTTTTTCAAAATAATTTTTACAATAACTGTATTTTATGTAATTCAATTTTAATATTTATACATATTCTTTTGAAAATGCTCCTAAAATAAGAGCGAAACGTCAAGTTTGATAAGTCTTTATTCGAAAATATATTTTAACTAATATATATGTTTCATTCCACAACCTTTGAACCCAAGAAGATATAATTCTAAATAAATATATATATATATATATATATATATATATAAATATATATATATATATATATATATAAATATATATATATATATATATATATATATATATATATATATATATACAGGGTGTCCCGGGACTAATGGGAAAAAAGTCAGGAGCGTATAATCTGAGCCAAAATAATGTTAGTACATCATATAAACTTTTTCTATGGAGGCCTTCGTTTTCGAGTTATAGGCCTCCAAAGTATCAATTTTGAATTTGGTTTTTATTTTTATTTTTTGTACTAGTTATTTGATCTTTATCAAATTTACGGCAAAGCTATAATGTACGTGTATGTTTATTTTGGAAAGGTAAACAGATTTACAGTACTGCCTTGAAGCCAGGGACGGACTACTCGCAATGGTTAGTGATCCAAAAAATTTGCAGGGATGGCACACCCTGTATAAAATCATCGAAATTGACTTCCCCACACATTAAACTAACGAAAAGGTACTCTTGTTAGAATTCGATAAAATAAGCCGTTTGGATAATATTTACAGTTTTATTAATGCACTACGTACAAATCTACCTGACTAACTTATTAATACGATGTCCAGGATTTACTTCCTTTTAATCAAAATTACGAACATAACATTATTAAACCATTAAGAAAACCTCAAAAAACACAAGTTATAAAACATTAGACTAATACTAATTCCTAAACAACAACAAAAACTAACGTTATTCTAATAAATGTTCAATATGAGCTCCTCCCACTTCCACGCACATTCTAAGTCTACGAAGGTTGTTCCTTTGCACTTGAATGAGCAATCCCACATTATTTCTAATAACATTGCAGTGTAACACAATTCTGTCTATTAAATCTTGTTTTGTTTGCACAGGTGTTGCGTATACCTTACTTTTGAGATAACCCTAGAGAAAGAAATCCATAGGATTAACGTCTCCTGATCGCGGTGGCCATTGAAAAGGGCCTCCACGACCAATCCATCTATTAGGAAACCTTGTGTGTAAATGCTGTCGTACATCTAAACTGAAATGAGGAGGGGCCCCATCATGCATGAACCATAAATTCCTACGAGTTTGTAGTAGCACATCATCAAACAGGTTCCATAACTAATTTTGCAAAAACTCCAAATATCTCTGACCAGTCAAAGTACCGTCAATAAAGTATATGGCTCTATCAAATGATTGCCAACTATTCCTGCCCAAATATTAACCATGAATCTATGCTGGCTCCTAGTTTGGATAATGCCATGTGGATTCACATCATCCCATAAATGCATATTATGAGAATTTATGATTCCATCTCTGGTGAATCTGGATTAGTTCGTAAAGAGAACGTTACTAATAAATGTATTGTCTGCCTGTTGTTGTCGCAGAAACCACTGGCTATACTCAAGTCGTGCAGGATAATCAGCCACTGTCATACTGTGTACTTTTTTCATGTGAAAAGGATATAACAGCTGTTCTTTTAGAACGCGATGAACAACTAATTTCGAGACGTTATGTTCTCTTGATACTTTTAGAAAACTCGTTGATGGTTCATTATCAACTGCGTTTAACAAGTCTTGTTCAACTGCCACTGTACGTATGCTTCGTACTGGACCTTCTCCACCTTTTTTTGGCAAAAATATTCCTAAAATTAAAAATTTTGTTTTGTATGCATGGAAAATTACATTTACTTATTCATACCTGTTTCTCGTAACCTGAGATCAATACACTCAAACATTCGTCTGTCTGGCAATGCTCTATTTGCAAAATGTTCTTCATAAAGCCTTCTGGCCTCTAAACAGTTTCGAGAAGCCAGTCCATACATTAGATGCATATCTGCGTACTCAATAAAAGCGAATTTTGCCATTGTAACTGTTAAATTAAGGACTTATGAATTATTTTGTGCGTTCTTTTTGACTGAGATCTCAGATCACTTCAGTTAAAGTGATCTGAGATAAAGTGATGTGAGAAAGCACCAAAAAGAACGACATCTCAATTGAAGCGCGCTATCTGTCGACAGATTTAAACTATACGACAGATTCGTATCAGCATCTAATAACGTTAATTAATGTATCCATAATTTGTAACAAAAGAAAAATAGATTATGTGTGTTTATTATTTATATGCCAATGGTTAAAACCTTAGATAACCTTGGTTAAAACTACATATAAACCAAGCAAATCAAATATGTCTTCATCCCCTCCACTTTATTTCCGACTCAATTCCAACTGATAACCCCTTACAACACATTCAGCATCGGTGAAGAGGGGGGGGGGGAATCTCAGCTAACTTAAAGTGAGTAAAACATAAAGAACGGTCACATTGCTGATGTGAGCTGATATTAACTGAGATCTCAGTCAAAAAGAACGCACCTATTGACAAGTACTGACTACGAACTATTCTACACAACGTTTGACAACTAATCCTATGGTAACTTGGTAAACGGTAAAAACACTTATAAAAAGTTTTTACCAACTTTCGAATTAATAAGTCGTTAATGTTTTTCATCTTCTGCTATCGTTAAATTATTTTTTTGTAGTGCTGTAGGTAAATCTTGGACATCTATTAATAAGTTAATTTTACCTCGTTGTGTACTTATAAAAATGGTGAATGCGTAAATTGGTACGTAGTGCATGAATAAAACTGTAAATATTAGCCAAACGGCTTATTTTATCGAATTCCAACAAGAGTATCTTTTCATTAGCTTAATGTGTGGGGAAGTGAATTTCGATAATTTCATACAGGGTGTTCCATCCCTGCAAATTTTTTGGATCACTAACCATTGCAAGTAGTTCGTCCCTGGCTTCAATGCACTACTGTAAATATGTTTACCTTACCAAGATAAACATACACATACATTATATCTTTGCCGTCAATTTTATAAAGATCAAATAACTAGTACAAAAATTAAAAATAAAAACCGAATTCAAAATTAAAACTTTGGAGGCCTATAACTCGAAAACGAGGGCCTGCATAGAAAAAGTTTATATGAAGTACTAACATTATTTTAACTCATATTATACGCTCCCGACTTTTTTCCCATTAGTCCCGGGACACCCTGTATATATATATATATATATATATATATATATATATATATATATATATATATATATATATATAATAAACAACGAATAGATTAGTGGGTATTGCACGCAATACCCACTAATCTATTCGTTGTTTATAGTTCATATGTCACGCACTATTCGTACATCTTGTTGTTATATATATATATATATATATATATACATACGGTTGTCCCGAAAATATACCGACAAACTTTAAGGGGTGATAGGGGACATTTTTGAGCCGTATGCAAAAAAACTACTTGTATTGAGAACCATTTTAATGCATTATGTTCCTAATTTTTTTTCATTACCTGTCGCAATTTTTGAATATTGGTTTGTCCTCTTATTTTATCTTTACGATTTTAAATTTTCTTGTTTACTTTTTCATTGCTTTCTTCACTCCTTTTGTTTACGTTTTTGTTACTTTCTTCTATCTTCTTATTTCTGTCAACAATTTTGTTATTTCTATTCTTCATTATATTTTCATTAATTTCCTTATTCCTTTTTTCAATTTTTTTATTTATACTTTCATTTATGTTCTTGTTGCTTTCATCAATTTTGTTATTTATTATCTGAATGTTTTCTTATTTCTTCTTGTTAAAGACTTCCTTTTTCATGTCGTTTTCTTAACTTATTTTTTCTTCCATAATTTTTATATTCTTATTTGGTGATTTTATTGGAATATCAGATATTATATTAACTTTTTTGTTATTATTCTCTGTTTCATTATTTTCTAGAATCTTTTCAATATTAAATAAATATGATGAATCAAGTAATGAATTTATTTCTATTTGTTCATGAGTTTCTGTTTGTGACAAATTATCAGTTTCTTTTTGAATTATTGAGTCTGTTTCAAATGAATTAAGATCATAATTTGTTTTATTAACCCTGGAGTACTGGCGCCAAGTCTCACAGACCCAGCGCTCTTCCCTCTCTATGCTATTTGATTAGGAAGGAGCTGTCCTGCAATGTACCTTTCAGTTACGTTGTTGTTGTCTTTAATCTGTCAAAACCATTCGAATCTGCTTTCTATAATCTCTGAGAAATCAACCTCGAAGTCTGTGAGACTTGGCGCCATCGTTGACGTAACTTTTATTTCAAATTTGTGCGGTTTCAATTCTCAGCAATTTTGGACCTTTTTTGGAAATGAGGTGATATAAAACAAATTTCCTAATTAATTATGTTATTTAAATGTTACTCGTATTAATTTATTTAGATAAAATCTTACGAAGAGGAAATCGCACGCCTTAATCGATTATTATTAGAAGTTGGGTCCGAAGAAGAACCTTTTGGCGATGACGAGTCTGGAAAGGGGGAATATTTTGAAGCAGCTTCTCTAACCGATGTTTAATCGGAACAAGAAGGAGATAGCAATGTTACGAACACACGTGGTGACGTGGAAAATACTAAAAGGGTAGTGATGTAGAAGAAATGAATATCAGCGAAGACGATACATCAGCTCCTATACCGGTAGTTACGATGAAAAAAACTAGAATCTCGTCATTTATTGAAAAAGATGAGAAAACAAAATGGAAAAAGCATATGGGTCCTAGGAATGTGAGAACACGGCAGTCTAATATAGTATGTCGTCTGCCTGGTGTACGAGAATATGGCAAGTCTGCAAAAACCAAGCTCGAATGTTTACTATTAATAAGTTCATTTATAAAGACTTGATCAATTAAAGGAGAGCGCGTGCAGCTAAAGAAACATATGTTTTGAAAATAAAAGATTTTTTGGGCTTACTTCACTTGGTAGGATGTCTCAAAAGTAGCCGTCTGAATACAGGAGAAATCTGGGACAGACAAAATGCCACTGGTGTTGAAAGATTCTGGCTGACGATGTCACAAGACCGATTTTTGTTTTTGTTGAAATGTCTTCGTTTTGACGGTGTCGACACCAGAGAGGATAGAAGAAAAACTGACAAATTAGCTCCGATTCGTCAAGTTTTTGAAATATTCATAGCCAATTGCGAACGAGCCTATACTATTAATGAATATGCGACTATAGACGAGAAGCTGGAGGCATTTCGGGGCGAGTGCGGATTCAAGCAATATATTCCAAATAAACCAAATAAATGCGGTGTGAAGATCTTTGCCCTAGTAGATGCTATAACGCACTATACAAGCAACTTGAAATGTATGCCGGTTCACGTCCTGAAGAACCATATTGCCACAAAAATGACCCAGCAAGTATTGTTGAGAGGTTGGTGGAGCCTATTTTCGGAGCTAACTGAAATTTGACGTGCGATAATTGCTTTACTTCTTTTAACTTGATCTTGAGCTTATCCAAAACAAAAATCATAACCTTACCTACGTGGGAACAGTCAGGAAAAACAAGCGCGAACTTCCTTCCGAATTTGTTAACACCAAATCCCAAGCAGAGAAATTGAGCATTTTCGGATTTAGCGAAGACATCACAATTGTGTCGTATATTCCTAAGAAAGATAAGAATGTCATTTGCATCATGACGATGCTATCGATCCAGCAACGAATGACGATCACAAACCTGAAATTATCACGTTTTACCATAGAACCAAAGATGGAGTCGACACAGTGGACCAGTTGGGCGCCCTGTACAACGTCGCCCGAAATACAAGAAGATGACTTGTTGTTTTTATATGCGCTCATTAACATTGCAGGCATCAATTCCCAAGTAATAAATACGGCAAATAACACAGAAAGTAACATCTTAAGATGCGTTTATTTGCCGAATTTGGCAACAAACGTGACTGAAGACCACCCGAAGAGGAGGTCTTATTTGAAAAATCTTCCGCCACAAATACACAAGAGAAGACATTAATTGGCCGCATCTTCTTCGGATGTGCCCTTGGGAGACCCGGATATGCCCAACAAAAGAAAGCGCTGTTTCTTCTGCGAAAAGTATTCAAAAACACGGTATTCCTGAAAAATCTGCATAATTTTTGTATGTCTCTCCCATGCTATATTTTCGTGCCGTGATTGCATGAATACTCTTGAAATTGATGACGATTGATTACTTGTTCTTTTTACTTAAATGTTAGATATATAATAACATACCCTAAACATTAGTTTTATTATTTTTTTCAAAATTTTGGAACCCCTCATCACAACTGACAACATAGTATACCTATACTGCTAGTATGTACAATACGATCCATTTTTTATTCAATAGATACATAATAGGCCTTAAAAACAACTGAGGAAACCATTGGTGGCCATAGTTTAATTTTTTTTTTAATTTTGGGTCTCACAGACTTGGCGCCATCGTTTGTGTTCTATAGAAGAGCACCAGTACCACAGGCTTAACAGTTAGAGATTTTAATAATTTTTCTGATGATGAAACAGAAAATTCACATTTAAAATCTATTGGTAATCTGAATTTCATAGGAATGGAGATATTATCGCCAACCAATTGTTTATTACTAAAGTCTATATTTAAATTCATTCTCATCATGTCTTCGAAACCTATAATTCCATAAAAAAAGTTATGAAAATCGAATAGTATGAAATGAATGAAACCATTATAATTGAATTCTGTGAATGCACGTATTTCTGCCTGAAAATTTTAATTTTCTCAGAAAACTAGAATAAAACGTGTGCACATTTTTAATAGCACCTAATCGTTCATAATACTAATGCTACATTAATACATAAATGATTACTTCTAAGAGCTAAAAATGTAATCAATAATTAGTCCAGGAAATCTGGGTATGTAAGCGTCATTTCCGAGGTAACGGCTGATACTTGGTAAAAAGTTAGTAAAAATGGTGTACAACAAAACTTAACTTATGCGACCTCTCAAATCGGACCGGAACATTGTTTATGATTCGATTTACACTCATTGTTCATGCCTTTTGTAGATTTTTCAGGTATATCTTTTTTCTCGTGCATAGTACAGACAAAAAGTTAAATACTTTTTCTTTCTTCTTTTAAAGACCTACAATTCTAGATCTTACACGTAAAAAAATTGATTGGGTCAAAAGTTATTGGCAAATAAACAACTGATAACGTTATTGTTAATAAATAAAAATATAATGAGCATTTTTTACACTAACACTTCCACATCACGCTTATCTATTCTCACTCATTAAAAAATTATACTCACGAAAGATGGAGTCTGTAAGTTCAATAGTTTATGAATTATGGCCTTATAAACAAATTAACTAAAAATTGACTTGCAGAGTTCTGTAAGCTATGCGACCTCGCGCCAATTTTTTCACTGTTAGATTTCATAATAAGACATCGATACCCATCATTGTTTTTTACAAAAATACATTTTTGCAGCAACGCGAATTTTTTTTCATATCTGGCTTAGTTGCATAATTAATTTGATACTATATCCGCCGATCTTTGTCGAGAATTAAGTACGCACATAGGAGGGGCATGGAAGAGCTTTAATTGGAAAAAAAATACGTTATGATTTATTGACAAACGACTGAGTTACGGACATTCGAAGTCGGAGGCCTTTCAGTCAACAATTTATGCGAGTATCGAAAAACAAAACTTTAGCTCGACTACACTCTCTGAAGTTCACCGTACGACTGCCAACACAAAATACGGACGATGATAGAATGAAAAGCTAGGCGTTCCCCCCACTCCGCTGCCACGCAGTAGCCAGCCGAAATATCCGCCCGCTGCTGACTTTCGAAATTTTTTTGATTGGGTTGCAATTCACGCGACGTCTCGCTATTTCGTAAAATAAAAGTACATTGACTAAAAATTTTAGGGATATTTTTTGTTTTTCGATACTCGCATAAATTGTTGACTGACAGGCCTCCGACTTCGATTGTTCGTAACTCAGTCGTTTGTAAATAAATCTTCACGTATCTTTTTTTCAATTAAAGCTCTTTCCATGCCCCTCAATTCTCGACAAAAATCGGCGGATATAGTGTCAAATTAATTATGCAACTAAGCCAAATATGAAAAAAATTCGCGTTGTTGCAAAAATGTATTTTTTAAAAAAAACAATGATGGGTATCGATGTCTTATTATGAAATCTAACAGTGAAAAAATTGGCGCGAGGTCGCATAGCTTACAGAACTCTGCAAGTCAATTTTTAGTTAATTTGTTTATAAGGCCATAATTCATAAACTATTGAACTTACAGACTCCATCTTTCGTGAGTATCATTTTTTAATGAGTGAGAATAGATAAGCGTGATGTGGAAGTGTTAGTGTAAAAAATGCTCGTTAAATTTTTATTTATTAACAATAACGTTATCAGTTGTTTATTTGCCAATAACTTTTGACCCAATCAATTTTTTTACCTGTAAGGTCTAGAATTGTAGGTCTTTAAAAGAAGAAAAAAAAAGTATTTAACTTTTTGTCTGTACTATGCACGAAAAAAAAGATATACCTGAAAAATCTACAAAAGGCATGAACAATGAGTGTAAATCGAATCATAAACAATGTTCCGGTCCGATTTGAGAGGTCGCATAAGTTAAGTTTTGTTGTACACCATTTTTACTAACTTTTTACGAAGTATTAGCCGTTACCTCGAAAATGACGCAAAATGATCATTTTGGGTCTGATTTTCCTGGACTAAATGTAGTAAATATTGTATGTATTATACATATTGAGGTAAATCAAGGTGACGACGATCGTTTTCCTTACCCCCATTACCCTCCCCTTGTCGCGCATATCCCATCGCAGTAAGTGTGTCGAATTGCGGTTTGTATGCATGATGAAATTCATATTTTTTGACAAACCCGGTATAAGGCTTACAAAAATTAATATTTGGTGGTTGCATTTTAAGTTTTGGACCATGCAGAACTTTTTATCAAGAATAACTTTTTTTAATAAAACCAATAATAAAAAAGCTATCTATATGGTTCCTACTTAAGTAGACACACTGTATATCCAAATATAATCATTTAATATTATAAATATTTACATAATATAGATCAATTAAATGTGTCTGTTGATACTTTCGATTATTGAAAACGTAATATTAATAGTAATTCTTGTATTTTCATACTGTAATATATATCGTTTATGTCAATTTTAAAATCTATAGTCTAACCTTGTCCTATAAATCTTTACAAATTGGAAACGTAAAGAATAATCTTAATGTTTCATATTTCCTAGATACTAAAACTTTTCCATAAAGATTAATATTTTTTTGGATCTGTTCCAAAATAAACAAATAGGCTATAAAATATTTTTGGTGTTATTGGCTGATAGTTCCTCTTTTTCGCATTCCATTTTGTGCCTTCCAAGTGTTTTGCGGTTAAAACGACGACTGTCGGAAAGGGAAAATCGACCCCAACTGTATTCTCGATATATATTGTTTTGAGGCGAGCCTAAAACTTTGTGGTGTGAATTAAATTTCTCATAAAAACTGTTGAGAATGAAATACTGACCAAAACAAATTCTCCAATAACTCGATAGTGTTTTTGCTAACATCCTTTCGACTATTCTTGCCCCCTTTATGATTAACTTTACGAGAAGTTTCCTTTTTAAAGTAAAATGACATATTTTCCAAGTTATTTTATTCCTTTATTTGAAAATAATAAAAATTTGTTTTTTGCTTCTTGAATGAAACAATTTATTGTTTCAATTACAATACAAATATGTATTTCAAAATAGTCCAACTTCACAGGCAATTTTGTGGAAGAAAGATAAAAGACCCAATAACTAGTTAGATTAATGCAAAGATTTTAATAAATATTGGATGAAGAGGACCTACAAATTGTCCTGCTAAACCTTCGTACTCTATTTTATGATTTAGTCTTAATTAACACTTTAACGACCACGTGCACCAAATTGGGGCACAGCAAAGTTTTATCTCATACGTGTGGGTACAGCTTATGTTGTATTTTCGACTGGGCAGTGTGAGATGCATAAGTACATTTAAATGGCTTGACAGAATGCGTCTGGTTCTGGGTAAATATCCATTTGCATCAGGTCACAACTGGTTTGACCTATAAAAAAGTTTTGAGGTTATGAAAATATTTCAATTTTGATATTGTGTTACATGTGTTGTGATGTATACTATTGATTTTATCTTTATAATACTGTCTTGATAATGGGAATAAAATGTTAAACACAAAAAGAACTGGAAGAGATATTAGAAAATAGTGATGATAGTGTGAACGAAAAAAGTTATAACCCAGAAAATAGTGATATTAACTCTGAGGACAATGACTATGGCTCGGTACTTAAAAGAGGAGAAAACGTTTATTCGGATAAGTCTAAAATATAATATAATACCATCATCAGAGCCAATTTAATCGACAAGTTGTTAACAAACAGGACAGTTGTAAATGCGCATAACCGTTTTATACAAATCTCAAGGAAGAAAATGTCTAACTCAATATCGAGAAGAACTGGTATGAGCTCTGATTATACTAGATGACAGAACATCAGAACGAACAGTAGCTGACCACTGTCTAAAATACATATGGTGTTAATGGTGCTAGTGCCATAAAAATATTGCCAAAAAAATTGGACAGGCACAGACTATGACAGGCGCCAAAAATGTGGCAACAACCTACATTCCTTGCAAAGACATTAATAATGTTATATGTAACAAATGTTTTTTTGCTTCTCATACTGTTTCATTAAAAAACTAAACTGTCTTAAAGACTAAAACTGGATTTTCCGCACTCCGGAGGCTGTATCGTGCTTGCTTGCCGAAATTTCTCCAAAAATATGTTATATCTGGATTTCTAGGACCTGTTCCACTGGCTCTGGTGGGTTGAAAATCAATAGGGTCCATCTGTAAGACGCCCTGAACAATATCCAATCATTAAGTTGTTCACATGTATACACTCCGGAAGCTGTATCGTGTTAGATTGTAAGGGGATCGTAAAGGCTCTGCAGCCAATCGAAGACTTCGACCTATAAGATCTTTCGTGCATAACCCTAAATCTATTTGAGGTCCAGGATTCCGAGACTTCGTAGGAAGTTTATCAGTTTCCTGGGAGCTAAGTTCCTGGTATCAGAAGGCGTTAGGAAAGCCCCTGCTAGCCTTTTAAGAAAAGTGCTGGGCATTCGCAAAACAAATGTTCTGCAGTTTCAGCGATGTTCTCTGATTTGCCCATTTTTTTGAGATGATACCTCAGAGGGCAGTGTCCAGTAAGGAGTCCCGTTACCAATTTCAAGTCTTTTTTGTCTAACTCGAGAAGCTGTTTAGCTGTCCTTGGCGCCTTTTCGCTTGACTTCGTCCTGACATTTTATTCCAGTGAGATCTCATTAGATAGTTTTCCCAGCATCGAGACTCTTCTTTCAAGTGGGCTTCAGAAAGTCCAAAGATGGGTTCCGGGCCAAGGAAATCGGAGTTTGATCCTTCTTTAGCAAGGCTGTCTACTTCCTCATTGCCTTTAACGCCCCTGTGACCTGACACTCACATCAGAGTGACCTGGTTGATTGTTGCCAATCGTCTTAGTGATTGTTTACAGTCCCAAGTCAACTTAGATTGGCAAGTGTGTCACTTCAGAGCTTTCAATGCTGCCTAGATATCTGATAGTATATAGATTTCTGCACGCCGGGTGTCTCTTTTGCGACACTCCTGTGCACAATTTTTTTTATAGCATGTATTTCTGCTTGATAAATTGTTGGGGCTCTGCCAAAAGGTTTTGAGAGCCTAAAACTAAGCTGTATCGTGCTAACAAACCGAAATTTCTCCAAAAATTACCAAAACTGTGGTACTTCAAGTCTTCAGCTACCATAGCACCCATTGTACTGACTGTGGTGAACTGAAAATCAATAGGGTTCATCTGTGAGATGCCCTGAACAATACCCAATCATAAAATTGGTGACTTTATGCACTGCGGAGGCTAACAAGATATGTTACAAAAAGTGGCCGATGACAACGACGATGGCGACGGCATACACACTGGATTTTTTAAAAACCCATTTTTCGTGTTTTTCTAACTGGAAATTTAAAAACAACTAAAAAAATCCCAACTTTTTTGGGGCAAACCAACCAATACTCTTCTCGCATCGTAGAAAGGGTTGACGTAAAAGTAATAACGTGTCCAAATAAGGTACACATGGACACGTACATAGTCAAACCGAAGAAGGTCTGTACAGTACCTCGTGTACCAAAAATAGATACACAATAAATTTACAGTCAATATATACAATAACACTATTTATTAATTAATAAATCTTGGTGTACGAACTTTGCCCATTTTTTTTGTTTTTCGCTAGTGCTATTGCCTCGTTCTATGTCTTCTTTCTTGTAATACTGCCGCTACTTGGTCATTCCAAGATTCTTTCTTCCTCTTTGCTTTGCACATTTCTTGTCCATATATTCGCTTAGTTTAACGATTTTCCCCCCTTCGTTGAGGTGATCAAACCTTTTCAGTTGGTTATTTTCAATGTTTTTGAGTATAGAATCAACACCTAATTCTTTCCTAATTAATTCGTTTCGTATTCTATCCTTACGT
This sequence comes from Galeruca laticollis, assembly GCA_963921935.1. NCBI lineage: Eukaryota > Metazoa > Arthropoda > Insecta > Coleoptera > Chrysomelidae > Galeruca > Galeruca laticollis. Next base: position 202,484,839 of record OY998180.1, read on the forward strand.
GCTACGCCTTTGACTGCTCGAAGGTATATCATGTCGATTGCTCTTTTTGTGTCTTGTTTAGTACCCAACTTTCACTCCCATAAGTTGTGTACACTGTGATTTTTGTTCTTTCCTTTCACGCTTTATTGAACATTTTAGTCTGAATTTCTATCCTTTGTATCCTCAATTTCTTAACATCTCTGAAGTTATTTTATCGTGTCCTGCTGACTTCCCTAATTTCATGTGTGATACATTGCATCAATAACTTCATGTTTCTGAATCGGTTCTCCCAGGTCTTCGTTGTAGGTCATTGTTTCTTTTGTGTTGGTGCTTTGTAGTTCATGAAAGTGTTTTGTTAAAAATACGTTTTTTATGTTGTACACGCATTATTAAAACATTTTTCGAAATAAAACGTATCTGGTCCATACGCAAAGTTTTGCCTTATGTGACCGGTCCTTAAAGTAAAGGGATTAAGATAAAATGAAGATTATTAAAAAAAAATAGAAGATAGGGCAGAGCAAGTTGTTTATTTTGGAATTCAATAGACGAAAAAGATGTATATTTTATTATATGAGAAATATCAAATACAAGTTCATGCAGCTTTAAATGCGATATCAGATAGATGGCATCCGTTATTGTCAATACTGCATTAATCTACTTCTGAAGTTTCGTTCAACCCTATCTAGCTTGACTAATGTTGTTCTCAAGGTGATTCCGAAAAACCAAATTCGCCGCATCACTGGAAAAAATAAGAACGTTGCCTGACATTGCAACAAATTGCTTCTCGTGGATTTTCTCGAGCAAGTACTGCTTAATTTGTTCGGATGATATTTCAAAACCCAACAGTAGCATTTTTCCAGCAGAGCGCCTAGTGGATTGCCTGCATTACCAAATCAATGTTTTACGGTGCTCTTACAGGTGTGTTTCTTCTTTTCCACATCACCAGCTTCCATAAAGATGTTTACACATGAAACAACCACCAGTTAACTTGGAACACGGTCACTGAAACAAGAGGCATACAATTTTACGACCCTCTCTTTCGACAATGCATAATTAAACAAAATATTGAAATTCCAATGCCTGCACTGATAGTTTAAGAAATAGTTATGAAACCTTCAAAAGTTGCTTTGCATACTTGTTAAGCACATGTAGTCCTCTGTATAACGTTAATTCTTTCTGTGCGAATGATTGATAGGTAATGAAATATAAAAGTCTAAATCACAGTAAATACGTCTGGATGGATATTCATTCTGTCAAAAACGGATTAGTTTTAAGCCTCATCTTTTTTGAAATGTAATAATCTTATAAAAGTCTCAATGACAAACTCATGACAGATAATATGCTGACAGAATTAAAAGAGTTGATATAATAGAATTAAAAAATGGATTTAAAATTTAAACCAGCCCAGAAGATGAAAATATTATAATAAATAATTTTTAATACAAATACCATTGCATGTCACATATCATTAGTATCGTCATGATCTTGCGGTGTTGTCTGATCTTCAGAATAGTCGAAGAATGTAGGAAGTTTTTTAATTGTAAGGTTATGTATTTTTACTTTTTTAAATGAAACTAACTGTTTCTAAATAATTCCACAATATTTTGAAAAATTGCTTCGATATTACAATCATCGTCAGAATGACACAGGTTACATTTCATGTGATGACTACCTAAAGTTTAATAATTATTTTTAGCTAGACCAAGAAGTGACCTACCTTACGATTGACTATGATGATATGTATGATATTACAAATGTTAAAGCTTAGATATTATTATCCCTATAGGGATATATTTTTTCCCATTTGAGATCAGTATAAATGTGCAATGATATAGAAAACCAGGAAAACTATATCTGCCGATCTTTACAACTATTGCTTAAGAAGGCAGTTTAAAAGTGGAGACCTCCCTAGATTTATTTGTTCATTGAGGACATCATATTGTGGGTCTCTTAACTGTCTTCTAATTTCTAACTCTTCAAGGAATTCCAGTTCTTGTTTCTTATCATAAATACGTAGTACTTCTAGTTCTGTGTTAGGTGTCAATGAATCTTTGGTGTCAAGTAGATGTTTTGCGTAATGGGATTTCTCTGGTTGTTTTAATCTGTATGCTCGTTCATTGTATCTAATTTCAAAATTTTTAATGTTTTGAAATTTAAGTTTATATATACCAGATCCGAATCGCTTCAAATATTTTCAAATAAAACAAGACATTGGTAGAAGTCAAACGATAATGATATTAACGAATTAATATGTAGGGCTTTTGTTATTTATTATATAATACAAACTATTGTTGGACGTAAATATTTACCTAGAATGTCCATTGTTATTTTGGTTGAATATTTTTATGTATATGAATATATTACAAAAATATTAACATGATGTTTTTTTTCAGTGAATCAAGGTAACATGGGTGGTATAGGAGGTGATAAAGATACAAAAAAGAAACACACGAGGCCTACATTTTCCGGTCAACAAATATTCGCGTTAGAAAAAACTTTCGAACAAACAAAATATCTTGCCGGTCCCGAAAGGGCGAAATTAGCGTATGCCTTAGGAATGACAGAATCACAAGTAAAGGTAAGCTGGAAATAGTATTCTATATTAAAAAAAGCTTGAGTTATGAATGTTTAACTTAAAATATAGCAACTTATTGTATGAAGCGATCAAATAGCATAGATAATAAATCCTTCTAAAACTTTCTGTCTATGTATTTTATAAATTATATGATCAAATTAATCTAACTTTACTAGTGAGTTGAATCTCAAACTAAAGATCTCATTCTTAAGTGGTTTTTTTAGTTTCAAAAAGCACTTCACTGTAAATACCTAATTAACTAACTCATAGGACGTTTTCATTTAATTTGATTGGAGATATCGAGGAGCTGTACAGTCTCAACTCATCCCATGTGATCTAAGAGCTGTTCTTCAGGAAAAATCTACCTCCGTATGGGCCTTAGTAACTCAATCTAAATGACTCTATATTTGGTAAAGCCTTCAAGTTGTATATAAAAGTCAATATTGGATTTATATTTGTATCTAAACATAAACATAAACGACAGAATTGAAATGTGGCTTCAAAACTTCTTTTAAATTGGATTTTTATCAGTAATAGTATAACAAGACTTTGTTATTTAATCGGATACATTTTTAAAAAAAATTTTTGTTTATCTACTCAAACTTTTCGTGTTTGATAGATTTACGAATTTGAATTGGATATTTTTGTTCTGATCTTTGAACCAAAATGTCCAATTCAATGAGTAAATTTAGCAAACACGAAAAGTTTGTGTTGATAAACAAAAAAAATATCCGACCGATAAAAACAAGATCGAGTTGTGTTTGTTGAGATTATTTCCAGAACAGAACAACAAACAAGGACAATATATTATTATTTATTAAATCAATTAAAAAAGTGCAATTATTAAAAATTAGCGATGCCGATGAACAAGGGTATTCTCAGATGACGAAGTCATGTTGCTAGTACTCACACTACAAGTAGTGCCAGAAGTAGCAGCTTGAAATCATTTTGACGGATTTTATTTATTATTCCTTTATGGTGTTCCTCGTTGATCTATAAATACGGTTTAATTGAGGAAGCAGTCGAATGTCCCGTTATTTTAATAAGTTCTTGTTCTTGAACTCCTGTTTTGGCCAAATGGGAAATAACACTTGATCAACTCGTAGGGTTAGTAATCTTTCTTTTCTTGGTGTTTAAATCAATTTTTTCGGCGGACTTCTTTAACCAGTTAAATAATTCGTTTTGCCCACTTGGCAATTTTTGTACCAAAATTCGTACAGGACATCTACTTGGATTTGAGGTTTTGGGAATTATCCACTTAGAATCAGAAAGTTTTTTGTTACCCCCCTTGTGTTTGTAAATACAGGATTGTATTCAATTCTTCCTGTTAATTTTCCCTCATTCTTGAGGTTTAAAATAATGTTTCCAACAGTTGGTACCTTCTACCCCTCTCCCGGCAAGTTCGTATGAAATCAGATGAGAAATTGAAGCTGAAGACCTTCATGTTTTTTCTGATTATAGTCATCTATCATTCGTTCCACTTCAGATTTATCTATTGCGGAAGCGTTTTGACGTCTTTTAGTTTGTAGTTTTTGTAACTGCTTTTACTTGATGAAGATCCGTACTAAACGTTTGATAAAGCTACTGTGTTAACGAGACGCGTCACAAGTTTACATTGAACATTAGTATATATATATATATATATAATGAAGTTTTAAGCAAATTGAAGTGAAACTGCTTTTTCTTTGCATTTCTTGCATCCCTAAAACTTTTAAACTCTATGTCTTCGAAAAGATTAAAGCTACTGTTATACTTTCTAAAGTAATCTTCTTGAATAATTTTGACTGAAATGTTCCAAATATACTTCACATAATATTCCTTGTAATCATCCTCGTTTAATTTCCTGAGGTTTACAGCCCAGTCTTCTAAAATGTTCGGCAACAGTGGATCAAAAGTTTCTTCATTTAATTCATAACTTCGGGTTTTGCAAAATTGTTCAAATTGAGACCAAACGGAGTGTTTGGTTCCAACGGTATTGGTAGGCATAGATGTTTTATCTAATTCAGTTATTTCTGTTTTATCAGAACTTCCGAATCTCGAAGTCATTTTCATTAAATTATAAAATGAGCTGTGTAAATTTTTATCCGCGATAAACAAAAATGATTCAAAAGTCAAATTCTCATTGGACCAATCTCTGTGCTGATATAGTAATTGAAGTAATCAATAATAATACGAAGATGAAATGTTAATGAAAATTTTACACCTGTCATTTTAAGCCAATTACATACTGTAATTTCGACAGTTGCCCATGGCAACCTTCAAATTTTTCGGAATTTTTTTCCTCCTGCCAAACTAGACAAACCAAATTAATAAATGAAAATTTTTCATATGGTTCAAAAATCAGTACCTATCCAGAAATTTTGCTTTGTAATGGTTTTATTATTTACCTTTATTTTTCATTTCCATCAGATGTCTGTGTTTCATAAAATATATGTAATACTTTGAGGAAATTTAGTTCTGCTTAGCCCTGGTTTTACGTGAAAACGATATCTTCCTCCAGAATCTTTTGAATGGCTGCGAAAAGGTTTTCGCAAACTTTCCTTCTAATTTAGTTATACTGAGTGAATTGTGTTGCAAAGATAAATATTTGAATTCAAAAAATAAATGCCTTTATTTATTACTAAAGTGAAAGGAACCTGTTGTTTTTTTATTTGATTAAGAATCTTTGATAAACTGTCATCGACATCGCTTTTCTATAAAACCTTACTTTCCTTCTACTTTAGTAATACTGAGTGAATTGTGTTGCAAAGATAAATATTTGAATTCAAAAATTGAATGCCTTCTTTACTACTAAAGTGAAAAGGATATGTTGTTTTCTTATGTTTTATTAAGAATCATTTTGTTTTACTAAAGACTGGAACGTTTTTTTTCATAGTTTAGGTATCCTCGTACTTACCTATGAAAATGAAAGTCTTGGGGCATGACAATTAATTAATGTATTAGTTTTACTCGTGAAAAATATTAACAAAATAATAATAAAGACTAAATATACGTTTAATCATTTCTTATAACTACCTATTTAACCAAATATTAGGCACTATTACATTAGGTACCTACCAACTAAAAATTTAAAAACCATTACATAATAAATGAAATGTCCTACCTAATTGCATTACTTGTATTTTGTTATTTTAACTAAAAATTATTTGCAATATTAAAAACACAATTGTTATAAACAATACTTATTTGGCTGTTATAGTTGATGTTTGTGTGTTTGTGAAATTCTGGTTTCAGTCCAACGATAGATGCCGATGCCACTCTGTGGATACCTTTTTCCGTTGACTTATTTTCGCCCCTCATGACATTAATAGTACCTTGATGATGTTCTATGTCCATTTGCAGATAAGGTTTAATGGATTGGCTGTTACTGTCTCCAGATTTTAATAAGTTTTTACTCGCTTACTCCTTTTTTAACCAGGTTAGACACAGCTGTAGCCCTCGAATAATGGTTCGTTATCTTTATTTTCTTGGTATCAATGCCTACCTTAGAGGCTGCTTCGTTAAACCAGGTTGACTCGGGTTTTTTTCCAATAGGGAAATTTTTAAACCAATTCGATGGTTTCCATTTGGGGTTCGGTGTTAGAAACAATCTGTCAACTTTAATTGAATTACCACGTTTTTCAGTTAACTTATGAAACAGTCTAACTGGACAAACTCCAGAATTTTTTGTATTTTCAATTAGCCACTTGCTATCAGAAATTTTTTTTGATCAACCTGTGCGGTCTTTGTGTTCTGTGAAGTTGTTTCTGTTGTTGAACTCTTTGGCAAAATACTCAACTTTCGCAGCAGCTCCTTCTCCACACCTCCAAGCTAACTCGTGGGAAGCGATGTGAAAGAATTTTTTTTGTAAACCACTTGGTGTATTTTGATTCCATATTTTTAATATTTGTTTATAATCTTTGCTTGTTAAAGCTGCCGCACTTCTCTTTCTTTTTTCTGTGACCTTTCGTAGCTGTCTTCTCTTCGCGTTGCGAGCTGCTCTAGCCCCTCTAAATCCCACATCATTAAAAATATAAAATTTAATCTGATACTTTTCAAAAAAAAGTTGTTTTGCTGTAGAGTTCCACATGACCTAAAACAAAACAAGAAAATAATTTTAGCGGTTCAATACTTTTTTTGCAATTTTGCCTTTTTTGTTAAATAATCTAAAAGTACGTAATTTACCGTAATGACAGATTCTTTGTAATCATCAGAATTTTTCATCTTCATATTAAACGCATAATCTTGATTGATGCCAACGCAGTCATCGATATTGTTGGATTTTCAACATTATATAGGATCTTTCTGCACATAAATCTAGAAACTGTCACCATACGTTTAATTTAGACTTCTTCGTATTTCGGGGAGTTAAATTTGCCACTTCTGCTTTTTTTTGAAAATTTTCATTTCCAAAACGAGCCATTTTGGATTACAAAAAACGCGTGAAATGCGATTAAATTATGTGACATTTAAGAGGAAAATCATAAGTCATGCACCGCAGATCAATAGGGATATTTTGACGAAGCTTACCGATCCAAACCTGGTGAACATTTGACATTTATCAGATGTCACTTGTTCACCGGATTTGAACTGGTTTGTTTCGCCAAAATAGCCCTTATGTCTACCTGTCTAGCCAACTTTATTTTGACGAAGGTAGTTTCAAAATGAAACTTGTGAGACTTTTATAATAAATTTTTGGTGTAAAATTTTCTTACCGAATCCCCCACATCCTTGAATTAATGTCCGGAAAATTTTTCTCAGTCACGCATTTTTTTAAAAAATTTCCGGAAATAATTCAAGCACTAGGGAGGTTATAAGTGAAAACATTTCCAAGTTGTTTTCCTAATATCATTGTTTTAATATAATTAGCAGAAAAAATTTTGTTTCATATTGAGGGTATTTGTCACCAATTTTTAAATAAAGTAAACAAAACCTTCCAAAACGAGAGAAAAAGTGCGAAATATAGATTTAATGAGGGTATTGTATTCAAACCAACTTTCCCATTCGAAACCAAGGGACTAAGGAGCGGGTCACACTAAACTGGTTGTAGCAGCCAGTTTAGTAGCCGCTAGTGTCAGTTTGGTGTGACCACAAAATTCGCCGCTGGATGTAAATACGACCGGGTTGTCAGCCACTACTTGCTGGTGCTACTGTCAGCCGCAGGTCGGCAGCAGCTGGCAACCAACCTAGTGTGATCGGTGCTTATTACGATCAAATTGTGGTGACATAAGACGATGACGACTTCGCATATATGGTTAGAAGAATACGAAATGAAATGGCAGGATATATAATGTCAAAATGTGAATTCCTTATAGTGTGTAGCGAAGAAGTCATAGATTAAACCTTGCATATTGACACCATTAAAGGAGTAGAGAAGAGCAATTACACTGCTCAACATAATTAGAAGAGCACAAATTCACGTCTTTTAATTTTAATTTCAACAATTTATAAATTTAATAGGTTTAAAAGAATCATGTTTTGTGTGAATATAAACCAATTGATGTACCCAGCACATGACGTCACCTTATGTAACGAGGCTATTAGTTTTCGCCCATTATTACTTTTCCGCCCAACCTATTTAATATGCGAGAAAAGTATTGGTTCACCCCAAAAAATTTTTGCCTCAACAACAACACGAAAAAACGGTTTTTAGAAAAAATCCTTTGTGTATGTCGCCGTCGTCGTCGTCGCGTCGTCGTCGTCGCGTCGTCGTCGTTGTGGTCGGCCACTTTTCCTTACATGTCTTGTTGGCACGATACAGCCTCCGGAGTGCAATAAGTCACCAATTTTATGATGGAATATTGTTAAGGACATGTGACAGATCAACCATAGTGATTTTCAACTCACCAGAGCCAGTACAACGCGTGCTATGGTACTTGAAGTACGACATTTTGTAATTTTTTGAGAAATTTCAGTTTGTTAGCACGATACAGTCTCCGGGCTTCAACAAGTCACCAATTTTATAATTGAATATTATTCAGGATATCTCTCTGATGAACCTTATTGATTTTCAGCTCACCATATCCAATACAACAGGTGCTACAGTACGATATTTTTGTCATTTTTAGAGAAGTTTCAGTTTGTTAGCACGATACAGCCTCCGGAGTACATACAAGTGACCAATTTTATGATTGGATATTATTCAGAGCGTCTCAAAAATAAACCCTATTCATATTCAACTCACTAAAGCCAGTGCAACGGGTGCTATGGTAGTACCAAATTTTTGTCATTTTTGGAGAATTTTCATTTTGTTAGCACGATACAGCCACCAGAGAGTCTACGATTGATCAATTTTATGATTGAATATTGTTCAAGGTGTCTCAAAGATGTACCCTATTGATTTTCAGTTGACTAGAGCGAGTACAGCGGGTCCTAAATCCAGATATACTAAATTTTTGGTTATTTTTGGAGAAATTTCGGTTTGTTAGCACAATACATCCCCCGAAGTGTATAAAAGTAACAATTTTATGATAATATTGTTCAGGGCCACATATGCGGAAAAGTTAGTTTTAATCTTTGATACGGTTTATTACTTTTCCGCCCAACCTATCTAATATGCGAGAAAAGTATTGGTTTAACCCAAAGAAAGTAAGAATTTTGAAAAAAATGTTTGAGTTATTTTTACGTTTTCCATCAACAACAACACGAAAAAATGGTTTTTAGAAAAAAAATCCTGTGTGTGTCGTCGTCGTCGTTGTCGTCGGCCACTTTTTCTTACATGTCTTGTTAGCACGATACAGCCTCCGGAGTGCAATAAATCACCAATTTTATGATTGAATATTGTTAAGAACATGTCACAGATGAACCCTATTGATTTTCAGCTCACCAGAACCAGTACAACGGGTGCTATGGTACTTGAAGTACGATATTTCGTCTTTTTTTGAGAAATTTCAGTTTGTTAGCACGATAGAGCCTCCGGAGTACAACAAGTCACCAATTTTATGATTGAATATTATTCAGGACATTTCTCTGATGGACCCTATTAATTTGTAGCTCACCAGAGCCAATACAACAGGTGCTACAGTATTTTAAGCACGAAATTTTTGTCATTTTTGGAGAAGTTTCAGTTTGTTAACACGATACAGCCTCCGGAGTTCAACAAGTCACCAATTTTATGATTGAATATTATTCAGGACATCTCATTCATGAACCTTATCGAATTTTAAGCTTATCAGAGCCAATACAACAGGTGCTGCAGTACTTTAAGTACGATATTTTTGTCAATTTTAGAGAAGTTTAAGTTTGTTAGCACGATACCACCTCCGGAGTAAATACAAGTGACCAATTTTATGATTGGATAATGTTCAGAGCGTCTCAAAGATGAACCCTATTGGTATTCAGCTCACTAAAGCCAGTACAACGGGTGCTATGGTACTTGAAGTACGATATTTTGTCATTTTTTGAGAAATTTCAGTTTGTTAGCACGATAGAGCCTCCAGAGTACAACAAGTCACCAATTTTATGATTGAATATTATTCAGGATATCTCTCTGATGGACCCTATCAATTTGCAGCTCACCAGAGCCAATACAACAGGTGCTACAGTATTTTAAGCACGATATTTTTGTCATTTTTGGAGAAGTTTCAGTTTGTTAACACGATACAGCCTCCGGAGTTCAACAAGTCACCAATTTTATGATTGAATATTATTCAGGACATCTCATTCATGAACCTTATCGAATTTTTAGCTCACCAGAGCCAATACAACAGGTGCTGCAGTACTTTAAGTACGATATTTTTGTCAATTTTAGAGAAGTTTAAGTTTGTTAGCACGATACCACCTCCGGAGTAAATACAAGTGACCAATTTTATGATTGGATAATGTTCAGAGCGTCTCAAAGATGAACCCTATTGATATTCAGCTCACTAAAGCCAGTACAACGGGTGCTATGGTACTTGTAGTACCAAATTTTTGTCATTTTAGGAAAATTTTCAGTTTGTTAGCACGATACAGCCTCCAGAGAGTATACGGTTGATCAATTTTATGATTGAATATTGTTCAAGGTGTCTTACAGATGCACCCTATTGATTTTCAGTTGACTAGAGCGAGTACAGCGGGTCCTCTAAATCCAGATATATAAAATTTTTGGTTATTTTTGGAGAAATTTCGGTTTGTTAGCACGATACATCCCTCGAAGTGTATTCAAGTAACAATTTTATGATACAACATTGTTCAGGGCCACAGATGCGGAAAAGTTGGTTTTAATTCGTAAAACCGTTTATTTCCATACATTCCCTGTAAACCAAAATTTATAAATTTTTGGCCAGGGCCGCAAAATTTTTGAAAACCTATTTAACCTCGTAATGACATAAGGTTGTGTATGTTATGACAGAAAAAATGTAGAAGCAGCGACAGCTAAAAGAATTCATTAAAAAGAAAGAAGTATCAAATATTTTACAGTGAATATAAATAAACAGATACATTTTGCTTTATATAAAAATTTCGATATAAAACGAGTTATATAATTAATATTTGGACTTTTTTGACTTTAATAGCCACAAATGATAAAAATGGTAGAAAGATCAAAACTAATGGTACCCGCCCACTCAATAATGGTTGTAATAATTAATATAACTTTCAAGTGTATCCCTAAAATTGATAAAACTAACAAGACTGGATGTCGCCACTCTTAATACAAATAACGAAGTGGGTGAGTAAAACAAGAGATTACAGAGCCCCTCGATATGAAAACCAATACATCACTCATATTTTTGCTGGGGAAAACGAAACCTACTAAGCAGTAATATCGCTAATGCCATATTGGTTCATTGACATTACGATTTAATTGGGTACGGAAAGATTGAATTATAAATTGAAATAAGTTAGTGATTACTGCGGTTCGTCCAGAATCTCAATATAGGCCTATTATTTTTTGTCAACATCCTGGCTTATATTCAAATCTCCGCGGCTAGAGATTCAATAAAAATGCAAATTTACTGAGTAACAAAAGGGGGCATTTACACTTGTCAAAAACGTTCTTCAAAGAGAATGAAGTTTCCAGAGGATTTTGAGCGTCGCGGCGGCAAAGCACGACATCGTTTTTATTAATTCGGTACATATCCGGGAAACACCCGTCGTTACAGGGTGCCCCAGCTTAAGGATTACAACGAAACAAATCATTTTAAAAATCTTTATGAAATAATTCTTGATTTTTTATTTACGTAGCAGATATTAATAAGTATTGAACCAATAAAATCAATAGTAAACTCTACCAAACATAAAACACCATACAAGCGTTAATTTTCTTTACTCAAAATCGAAATATCTATAAATATGAACAGTTATTGTTGATTAGGTTTGATAAAACTCAATGGAGTCATCAAGACTATAGTATATCAACAGGAAACCAGGACATTTTTAACGAAATTGAGTTACTATCAAGACATAAAACAATGAGTCAGAAAGTGGATGTTGATTCAAAAGTGCTGGAGGGCACAAAAGACTTTCAAAACAAAGGAGACAATATTGCACAATTTACTGTGAAAAAAACGTATTATAAGTTTTGAGAAGCAGTTTGTACTTGATTTGAATAAGATGTCCTGCATAATATTCAATCATAAAATTGGTCACTTGTTGCACTCCGGAGGCTGTATCGTGTTAACAAGACATGTGACGAAAAGTGGCCGACGACAACGACGACGAGCCAGTACAGCGAGTGTTATGGTACTCGAAGTACGACATATTTGTCATTTTTTGAGAAATTTCAGTTTGTTAGCACGATACAGCCTCCGGAGTGCAACAAGTTACCAATTTTATGATTGAATATTATTCAGAACATGTTGCAGATGAACCCCATTGATTTTCAGCTCACCAGAGCCAGTACAACAAGTGCTATAGTACTTTAAGTACGACATTTTTGTAATTTTTTGAGAAATTTCAGTTAGTTAGCACGATACAGCCTCCGGAGTGCAACAAGTTACCAATTTTATGATTGAATATTATTCAGAACATCTTACAGATGAACCCTATTGATTTTCAGCTCACCAGAGCCAGTATAACAGGTGCTATAGTACTTTAAGTACGACATTTTGTAATTTGTTGAGAAATTTCAGTTTGTTAGCACGATACAGCCTCCGGAGTATATACAAGTGACCACTTTTATGATTGGATATTATTCAGGGCGTCTCAAAGATGAATCGTGTTGATATTCAGCTCACTAAAGTCAGTACAACGTTTGCCATGGTACTTGAAGTACCAAATTTTTGTAATTTTTGGAGAATTTTCAGTTTGTTACCACGATACAACCTCCATAGTGTATCAAATTGACTTTTATGATTGAATATTATTCAGGACGTCTTATAGATGAAGCTTTGAAACATTCTTAGCTCACCAGAGCTAGTACAGCGGGTGTTATGGTTTCTGAAGTGCCACATTTTTGGTCCTTTTTGGAAAAATTTCCGGGTTGTAAGTACGATACAGCCTCCGAGCCTCCGGAGTGTACCAATTTTATAATTGGATATTTTTCAAGGTGCCTCACAGATGTACCCTATTGATTTTAAGCTGACTAGAGCGAGTACAGCGGGTCCTATAAATCCAGATATACTACATTTTTGGTTACTTTTGGGAAAATTTCGGTTTGTTAGCACGATACATCCCCCGAAGTGTATACAAGTGACAAATTTTATGATAGAATATTGTTCAGGGCATCTCACAGATGCGGAAAAGTAAGTTTTAAACTTTAAAACCGTTTATTTCGTGCTGTTATTGATGAAAAATGTGAAAATAACTCAAAATTTTACTCAAAATACCCAATTTTTTTGGGGTAAACCAATACTTTCCTCGCATATGAACATGTAACAAGGCCGTAGCCAGGGGGATCAAGGGAGATTGATCCCCCCCGAAATGAAAAAAATAACATATTTCTTCAGTAAGTCGTGGGAAACCACGAATTGATTGGTCGTTTGGTTTTAATAGTCAGTTTTATCGAAAAAAATACTGTTTTAAGTTAATGGGTTTATCTTGCGTGAAAATTTTGATTAGTTGAGAATACAAAAGGAAAGTAGTTAACTAATGCAATTTTCGCTGAATTAAAATCTTTGGGAATTGATTGCGAATACCTAATTGAACAAGGATATGATGTATCATGTGTGACATACGTGAAAACGTATGTTTGTTTAAACGTCTCATTAGTCAAAAGTCTATCACAGAGACGTAACCGAGAACCTGGAATGTATCATGTTCTTCTGATGATAAATAAATTGTTGTTTAACTGAGATCGTATGAGTAAATACATAACATAGTGGCAATCGGTAAATTTCAAGAAGTACCAAATACCGAAGTATACGAAATTTAGTAGCAGCATTTTGTGAATATGTCGGATACTACTAAATCACCGGGTGCATTTCAAAGGTAATATCGCCGCTATTTGGCCTCTGTGGAAGGAAAAATTTGAACTTGATCTCCTTACAATTGGTAGATCAAACAAAGGGGATGATGTAAAAATTGCTACTCATTTAAATCAGTTAGGGGATGATGGTATTGAAATATTTAATACTTTTGAATATACATCACCTGATAATGCAAAAAAGGTAAAAAAGTTTCTTGAAAACCTCGATCAGAATTGTGAACCTGTTAAAAACCTAGTGTTCGAACATTTCAATTTTTCAAAAGAGATCAATAATTTGGTGGAAGTTTTGACCAATTTGTGACTACCATTAAACTACTAGCGAACTCCTGTAAATTTAAAGAACGTGACATGATGCTTCTAGATCGTATTGTTTTAGGAATTCGGGACTCTCCAATGCTGGAAAAACTGCTACAAAAAGAACTATTTAACGTTAGATACAAATAATTCAATTTGTTGAGCTTTAGAAAACAGTTCTGTGCAACAAAAAGAGATAGGGCGTGATTAAAAAGGTGAGCTTGCGGAATAAGAAAAGCAGTTTAATCGTTACTATGAAGAAAAATCCAGTGCAACAATATGCATTAATGAAGGAGCACCATGCAGTCGCTGTGCAGGGGCGGACGCAGGTAATTCTTGAACATATTGTGGACTAAAACATGCTCAAGGTAAGTGCCCTGCCTTTAATCGTTATTGCAACAAATGGAATAAAAAGGAACACTATCGCAGATATTGTAAAAACAGATGTGTTAATGACATAAATTAACCAGGCTCGACTCTGATATTGATGAAAGTGATTCATGCAACACTGATCATGATCATGTCGTCGATTCAAATATGGTTTGGTCAATTCTAAAAGACTAATCAAATAACAAAAACGTGGTAAATACTATCGAGTGTCGAGAATTACAATATGAAATTTAAAATCGATATATGCAACGTGCAGTCAAGTGAATATTTTGAACTGTATTGATAATATCGGACAAATAAATCTGCAGTGTAAATGTCGGGAAGTAAACAAAAAACTTTTATTTTATGTGCTTTGTTCCGGGCTAAAATATTCTATCATTGGTTTGAATGCTGCAAATAGTTTAAAAATTCTAAACAATGTGAATGTTTCTGAACTAATTGTTACTACTTCTAAGTTTATTACTGTAAATATTGAAAGGGTGTCCCAAATAAGAGTGACTGATTTTAAACATAAATGCCCAGCTTATTAATTGCTCCAAAGAGATGGGGTTTTCACTAGTTTCACTAGTTTATCAAAGAGATTTTTTTAGACTGGGCTGGCGTTTCATCTCAACACAGAGTGTTTTACTAATGTTGGTCAAATTCAAAGGCTAAAATATGTATTATTTTAAATGGAACACCCTATAATTTTTGATCTCATTCGAAAGAGCAATCATTCTCCGTTCCAAAAATGTATAGTTTTCTATCTTTTGTTCCATAAACAACAAAGATATTCGAGGTTTCATGTAGTAGTACATTTTTAATTAGTAGTTTCATATGAACGTATTTTGATGCCTAAAATCAACTAATGCTGTGACCGTTTGACACATAACAAAATCATTTAAGTAGGTTTCAGGTATTCGTTTCTGCATAAATTATTACAGTTTGAGCTTTTTCACTCACTGTATAGATCATTTCGAAACCGACTTATATGACTTAACAACATTACTATTGTCAAAATTGCTGATTTTGTTGTTATGCGTCAAACGGTCACAGCATGAGTTGATTTTATTCATCAAAATACGTTCATATTAAACTACTAATTAAAAATGTACTACTACATGAAACCTCGAATATCTTTGTTGATAATGAAACAAAAGTTAGAAAACTATACATTTTTGGAAAGCAAAATGAGATCAAAAATTATAGGGTGTTGCATTTAAAATAATACATATTTTCCCCTTTGAATTTGACCAGCATTAGTAAAACACCCTGTGTTGATGCGATGAAATGTCAGCCAAGTCTAATAAAATCTCTTTGATAAGCTAGTGAAACTAGTGATAACCCCATCTCTTTAGAGTAATTAATAAGCTCGGCATTTCTGTTTAAAATCAGTCACTCTTATTTGGGACACCCTGTATAAAATACTGTTATTAGGTATCGGTAAGGTTTCGAGAACTTATGAAATAATTTTACAACAAAACGCGATACCTTCTGTTGCAGCAACTAGAAAAATTCCTGTTATGTTAAAAAGTAAAGTCAAGAAAAAATTGACAAAATGGTTGCTGAAGAAGTCATAGTTTCTGTGAGTGAACCAACTGATTGGGTATTGTAATTGCACCCAAATCCAATGGGGACATATATTATATTAAATGAAAATTTTCAAATACCCACTCAAGAAAAGTTATGGTACGAACTCGCTGGTGTGCAGTATTTTTCATTGTTATATGCTTCTTCGGCATTCTTACAGATTCCAATTGATTATAGTAGTTCATTATTGTGCACCATATTCAGTCGCTATCGTTATTTAAGACTTTTATATGGCTTTAGTTCTTATCCGGAAATATTCCAAAAATTAATGTATGCAACAATTAGTGGCCTTGCGGGCGTTATTGTATATTTTGACGATATACCTACTACTGTGTGCACAATAGATATCTAACACTAAATTTAGAAAAATCAGAACAGGAAGTTAAAAATTCCTAGGAATTATAATTAGCGATAAAATAATTGAAATTGGTGATAAGAAAATCAAGGCCATTACAGAAATGAAACTTCGAAACAGTAAAAAATAACTACAAAGTTTTTTGGGAACTGTAATATATCTTTTTAAATTTATACAGGATCTTTCCTAAGAAGTGACCACATTAAGAAAACTCTTAATAAACAGTGTTCAATGACTTTGGATAGAAAACGAGAAAAAAGTTTTTGGAAAACTAAAATTTTTAGTTAAATATTTTCCTATATTAAGAAATTTCGACTCCAAAACTGAAATAATACTTTCTGTAGACGCCGGTCCATTTGGTATTGGTGCAGTGATTATGCAAGACGGGCCCTGTGAAGTTTGCATCACTCTCTCTGACGACAACTCATCAACGGTACAACCACATAGAGAAGGATATTCTAGCCTTTGTTTATGGGTAAGGGGGTTTCCATTACTACCTGTATGCTCAGAAATTTCAAATACAAACTGACAATAGACCGTTGATAGGGCTAATGAAAGAACCGCTGGATTAAACGTCTCCCAGAATACATAGACTTCTAAGGTATTCATCAACTCTTAATTATGTATCTGGAAAAACCAACAGATAGCCGATACCTTAAGTAGAGATCATCTGAATGAAAATATCAATACTGACTATCTACATGAAAACCTAAGAGTATATTCATTAATCTCAACATCAACCGAAAATGAAAAAATGCTACAAAGTGAGACAGATCGAGATATTGACTTGAACAAAATAAAATACTTTGTGCTCCATGGATGGCCAAAGTACAAATCTAATGTTCCATGAACCAAACAGTTTTGGCCTATTAAAGATGAAACATTTTTGCACAAAAATATTTTATTAAGAGGAGAATAATAGTTCCAAGATCTCTTCAACGTAAATTTATTGACCTTGCTGGGATAACTCGTTGTTCAGCTTGCTAATTTGTTGTTGAATATTGACTAACTACTCTCTCTGGGTCGATATTTGCTGGGATAACTCGTCTCTGTGGGTTGATATTTGCTAGAACAACTCGTATCTCTGGGTCGATATTTGATGGCATAACTTGTCCAATGGATCTTCGAATTCCACTGACTCGGGATTGATACCTTCTTTAAAAAAATACCCCCGTAACCTTTTTAGCAGAACCGTCTTGCTACCTTCGGTTTCCAATTCTCGCTCTTCTAGCTCTCTTCTGAGCTCAGCAATCAATAGTTGTTCCTTGTTTCTTTTATACCCCATACCTGACACCAATTGTAACACGATTGTGGATAGTTTAGTCAAAAACAAGGAGTACAATTCTCTTAAAATTAACGTTTACAATTTCTCGCTAAATCATTCAACTTCAGTCTCGTCACAGTTGTCAACTCCCGTCACAACTGTCGCACCTCCTTATATATTCATTTTCAATCTTCCAGAATGTTCCAGAATGACATTTCGAACCCTCCAGAATAATCGATCGACCAATCCAGAACATTCTATTGCTGTTCAACCTAACTGATACAGGTCAACTCAAAAAGGAAAGAAGAATACCTAACCTAAAACTATTTAACATGGAAAGAAGAATACCTAACCTATGAAGAATATCTAACTAACTTAACACTGTCACTGTCATTAACGGGTTCGTTACAATATGTTTGAAATAACATTCCTCTCTGTAGCTCTACTATCTTAAAAATTTCAAAGACACAAATATTGAATCAATTATTCAATATTTAAAAGCCGGTACTGCCTATCTACCTGTGTCCAGCAGGTTATTTTAACACGTCAAATCTAGTTAAAATGAAATCACGTCCAATCAAAACTGCCAACTTTTTTTGGGGTAAACCAATACTTTTCTAGCATATTAGATAGGGTTGAGCGGAAAATTAATAAGCATCAGTAATTCACTGAATGAATACTTAGAGTAATAATATAGAATAGAGAAGGTATTTCATTCATAAACACGTTTATTTTTGCGGCCAATAATCCTAAACGCCAGTAGTAAAATAATGAATGAATTTAAAAAAATGAGGATGGTATTGTAGACACATGGCCTTGGTAATTTCTGCTGTTCTTCTAACAAACTTGGCACGGACGAACCATGATAATACAAAAACATTTAATTAATTAACTGTCTATTTTGTCACATCTTGAAAAACTCATCAAAACGAAAGATCTAAATGTTTACTCTCTAGTCGTAATGGCGCTCGTATAAACAAACCACGTTTGACATTATTTACTACAATACTACGGCGTATTCAAAATGATCGTCGAGCACACTCTCACGATATTTGCATCTCTCTTTATATGGTAATTAAACAAGGACAAAACTACTAAACAGGTTACCCTTGACACATAAAACAGGTACTGAAATTTTAAGGAATGTTGCCACTTTAGTTATAACCATAAAGGTGTCCAAAGTTATAAGAAATACTCGTTTAAATTTATATAAGAATATGCATTTATTATTTAAAATTGAAGTATTATTTGTTAATTTTAAAAGCAGCGACTCAAATGCATAAATTAGTATGACTTTTTTTATTTGCATAACTTTTCAACACATTTTCAATTAAACTTCTAATTTCATTTTTCCTCCAACTAAAGAGAATTTCTAAATATGGCAAAGCAGTAGAAGTGTTCGCAAGTGAGCTTAGAGTGTGACTCAATGTCTGGGACAGGAAAAAGTCAAAACAAACATATCTATTTTATTTGTTAATCTGAGAATGTATACAATATTTCTTATTTGTTGAATACCTATCAGATAACTCTGTAGCAATCGATTAATTTCCTTATTTTGACAGTATATGGCCTAAAATAAAATTAGTGGTTGTCTTGGATCAGTAAGTTGTTGGCAGTTAATGATATTATTATGCATATTTGTTAATTTTTTGGGGTTTGGGTAGTATTCTATACAATTTTATATAATTAAACATGATTGTTTCCTTGGGTGAAAAAAGTACGACCCCCTTAATTCTATCTACTGTATGGTCCCACTGAATTACTCATAGGGGACTATGATCTGGTCTATTTTAACCCCCGTTATAGCTATACTTAAAGTTAATCGGATTTATTATTCGGAATCGTCCGATCTGATCCGATCCAATGTATCGCGGATGTTGAGAGTGCCGGCACTAATCGCTTGGATGACAGTTTCCAATACGGATGACTTACCGCAACCAAATATTTAACATATTTGTATTAGATTTATAATTGAAAAATTAGCATATTCCTACACTGAGAAATAGTATACTAAATCCGATCTTAACATCTGTCATTATTCATCTCGTAAACAAATTTTACCTGCAAAATAAAATTATTTATATCTTCATTTTTTAAAATACCGATGTAATTGGAAATATTGCTTTCATAAAATTTATTTCAATTAAAAGTTATAAAAATAATTTATTTTGTTTCTCACTTAGATTCTACATTTCTTAATTTATCGATGAAAAGCCTCTTCGTTGTAATAATAATGTTTACAGAAAATTTTATGAATAAAAAAGTACAAATGAACTGTTAACCACGAAGTAAAACTAAGTTTACTTGTATGTGGCAAAAACACATTAAACAATTTAACTGTATATAATAAAATGTAATATAACTTATTAATACCTTAAATCTAACCAGAACTGGAAACTATAAACAATATGGAATTTATAAAGAATATAAAATTGTAAAAGATATAAAAATAAACGGTTTTTAGATTTAAAACTAACTTTTCCGCATCTGTGGCCCTGAACAATATTCTATCATAAAATTGTTACTTGAATACACTTCGGGGAAAGTATCGTGCTAACTAACGGAAATTTCTCCAAAAATAACCAAAAATGTAGTATATCTGGATTTATAGGACCCGCTGTACTCGCTCTATTCAACTGAAAATCAATAGGGTACACCTGTGAGACACCTTGAACAATATTCAATCATAAAATTGATCAATCATATACTCTCTGGAGGCTGTATCGTGCTAACAAACTGAAAATTCTCCTAAAATGACAAAAATTTGGTACTGCAAGTACCATAGCACCCGTTATACTGGCTTTAGTGAGCTGAATATCAATATGGTTCATCTTTGAGACGCTCTGAATCATATCCAATCATAAAATTGGTCACTTGTATATACTCCGGAGGCTGTATCGTGCTGAACAAACTGAAACTTCTCCAAAAATGACAAAAATATCGCACTTAAAGTACTGTAGCACCAGTTGTATTGGCTCTGATGAGCTGAAAATCAATAGGGCTCCTCTGTGAGATGACCTGAATAATATTCAATCATAAAATTGTTGACTTGTTGAACTCCGGAGGCTGTATCGTGCTAACAAACTGAAATTTCTCAAAAAATGACAAAAATGTCGTACTTAAAATACTATAGCACTCGTTGTATTGGCTCTGGTGAGTTGAAAATCAATAGGGTTCATCTGAGACATTTCCTTAACAATATTCAATCATAAAATTGGTGACTAATTGCACCATGGAGGCTGTATCGTGCTAACAAGACATGTAAGAAAAAGTGGCCGACGACAACGACGACGACGACATACACACAGGATTTTCTTTCTAAAAAACGTTTT
Source organism: Galeruca laticollis (assembly GCA_963921935.1). NCBI lineage: Eukaryota > Metazoa > Arthropoda > Insecta > Coleoptera > Chrysomelidae > Galeruca > Galeruca laticollis. The sequence goes on from OY998180.1 coordinate 202,505,923, forward strand.
TTCGTGTTGTTGTTGATGGGAAACGTGAAAATAATTAAAAAAAAATTTCAAAATTCCAACTTTTTTGGGAGTAAACCAATACTTTTCTCGCATATTAGATAGGTTGGGCGGAAAAGTAATAAACATACTCTAACCAGAACTGAAAACTATGAACGATATGGAATTTATAAGAAATATAAAATTGTAAAAGATATAAAAATAAAAACACTGAAGATATAGGATGGATACTATTATCACTATAACCATTAGTATTTCTGAAATTAACTGTCTCGATCCTTACTTCGTGGAATCTGCTCATATGAACAAATGTAATTTTGATAGAGAGATTAATACAATTAGACAAATAGCCACATCCAACGGTTATCCATTAGATATGATAAATAAGCTAACTAGTAAAAAAGAGGAAAAAGTGGCATTACAACTAATATTTCCTAAACAAGATGATGAAATAAAAACTTATAAAACCATCACATATGCAGGAAATATTTCTAATAATATTTCAAAGATAATATCTTCAGCAACGAATACAACAATTTCTTTTAAAACAGAAAGTAACGTTAGTACAAAATTGTTAAATGTAAAAACAAAAATACCACTATTAAAGAAGTCAGGTATATATAAACTCAAATGTCCAGAATGTAATGCTGTCTATTTGGGTCAGACCCTTAGGAATTTTGAAATCCGATACAGTGAACACGTACGAGCATACAGATTAAAACAACCAGATAAATCCCACTACGCAAAACATCTACTTGACACCAATCATTCATTGACACCTAACACGAAACTAGAAGTGCTGCATATTTGTGAAAAGAAACAAGAACTGGATTTCCTTGAAGAATTGGAAATTAGAAGACATTTAAGAAACCCACAATATGAAGTTGTCAATGAACAGTTAAATCTCTAATAAACTGTCTTCTTAAGTGATAATTGTAAAGATCAGCGGATATAGTTTTCCTGGTTTTCTATATCATTGCACAGTTATACTGATCTTAATTGGAAAAATGATATCCAGGATATCACCATAGGGCTAATAATATCTAAGCTTCAATATTTGTAATATCACATCTTCTTCTTTTTTCTATGAACATATATTAAGTCAATCACAAGTTAGGTCACTTCTTGGTCTAGCCAAAAATAACATCAGGTAGGCATCAAATGAAATGTAGCTTCTGTCATTCTGACGATGATATTAATTTATCGAAACAATTGTCAATTTTTTAGAATTTTCAATAACTTTTATTATATTGTGGAATTAACTAGAAACCGCGAGTTTCATTTAAAACACTAATTAGTATTTCTCTTTTCTATATATAGCCTTTGCTTCTCTTAAATCAATCAAGTTATGTATAAAATCTCTCGGCTTACTGCTGACAAAACCTCTTAATCTTCTTTCGTATGATGATAGTATTTGTGACTTCCCTAACTTCACTCGGAAGTGAATTATATAATTTAGGGCCTAAATAGGTATAGTGTTTTTGACCAACCGTTTTTTGCGTATGTAGTGTAATAAATGTTGTTACTTTTCCTCCCAACCTATCTAATATGCGAGAAAAGTCTTGGTTTACCACAAAAAAAGTTATTTTCACGTTTTCTATCAACAACAATACAAAAAAACGGTTTTTAGAAAAAAATCCTGTGTGTATGTCGTCGTCGTTGTCGTTGGCCACTTTTTTTTACATGTCTCGTTAGCACGATACAGCCTCCGGAGTGCAATAAGTCACCAATTTTATGATTGAATATTGTTAAGAACATGTCACAGATGAACCCTGTTGATTTTCTGCTCACCAGAGCCAGTACAACGGGTGCTATGGTTGTCATTTTTTGAGAAATTTCAGTTTGTTAGCACGATACAGCCTCCGGAGTTCAACAAGTCACCAATTTTCTGCTCACCAGAGCCAGTACAACGGGTGCTATGGTTGTCATTTTTTGAGAAATTTCAGTTTGTTAGCACGATACAGCCTCCGGAGTTCAACAAGTCACCAATTTTCTGCTCACCAGAGCCAGTACAACGGGTGCTATGGTTGTCATTTTTTGAGAAATTTCAGTTTGTTAGCACGATACAGCCTCCGGAGTTCAACAAGTCACCAATTTTCTGCTCACCAGAGCCAGTACAACGGGTGCTATGGTTGTCATTTTTTGAGAAATTTCAGTTTGTTAGCACGATACAGCCTCCGGAGTTCAACAAGCCACCAATTTTATGATTGAATATTATTCGGGACATCTCACAGATGAACCCTATTGATTTTCAGCTCACCAGAGCCAACACAACAGGTGCTACAGTACTTTAAGTACGATATTTTTGTCATTTTTGGAGAAGTTTCAGTTTGTTAGCACGATAGAGCCTCCGGAGTGTATACAAATGATCAATTTTAGGATTGGATATTATTCAGAGTATCTCAAACATGAACCCTATTGATATTCAGCTCACTTAAGTCAGTGCAACGGGTGCTATGGTACTTGCAGTACCAAAATTTTGTCATTTTAGGAGAATTTTCAGTTTGTTAGCACGATACAGCCTCCAAAGAGTATACGGTTGATCAATTTTATGATCGATTATTGTTCATGGCGCCTTACAGATGTACCCTATTGATTTTCAGTTGACTAAAGCGAGTACAGCGGGTCCTATAAATCCAGATATACTCCATTTTTGGTTATTTTTGGAGAAATTTCGGTTTGTTAGCACGATACATCCCCCGAAGTGTATACAAGTAACAATTTGATGATGAATATTGTTCAGGGCCACAGATGCGGAAAAGTTAGTTTTAATCTTTAAAATCTTTTATTTCATTTCGCGTTTTGTATTGGTGGCCTGGAGTTCTCAGTTCCGTCTTACGTGTATGTTCAATAATACATACATTTGTAAAAAATATTTGCCTAGGACCAAATATTTCGCTTTTCCTATATAATGTCTTACTTGGACAATCATAACCTCGGTGAAGAATTGTCCTAAGAAAACGTTTTTGAAGGATTTCTAATGGTAGTAGGTACGTCTTAGAAACTCCGCCCCATCCCATCATTCCATAATTAATGTGTGGTTCCACTAGACTTCTATAAACTATTTTTCTTTGTTTTAAGTTAAGTATTTTACATATTTCCTTAAATTTAAATAGAATGCAACGTAGCTTCCTTAGTAGATATTGTATATGCTGATCCCATCTCAAATTATGATCTATAATGATACCAAGATACTTTACTTTGTTAACTGGTGAGATTGTAAGATTTTCAATAGTTAAGTCATAATTTGGCAGAGCATCAACGTAGGAACTGAATGGTAAGTATACAGTTTTATTAATATTTAATGATAGAAGTCTACTGTCAAACCACATCTTAACTTGTTGCAGATCTTTCTCTAAATTATGTTTGAGGTCAAACCAGTTGCCGTCATCGCAAAACAATACTGTGTCGTCTGCAAAACTTACTATTTTGCTATGTGTTTCCAACATAAACAGATTATTCAGATATACATTGAAGATAATAGGTCCTAACACCGTCCCCTGAGGTACGCCACATGAAATGACTTTTCCACTACTATAACTATCTTTTATTTCCACTTTTTGTATTCGATTGGTTAAATAAGTTCTGAATAGGTCATGTGGAATACCCCTAATACCCAAGTCTTCTAAAGTGCTTAGCAACATCCCATGGTCGACCGTGTCAAACGCCTTCGATAAATCTAAGAAGACTCCAATCGAATGCCTGGATTTATCTAGTGCATTATAGATACTTTCTGTTAGATATCTAATGGCATCTTGTGTACATTTATTTTTCCCATACCCGTACTGCGCTGAAGACAGCAACTTGTGCTGCTCCAAAAATTTATTTAACCTTTTTTGTATTATTTTTTCAAATATTTTAGCCAGACTACTAATTAGGGAAATTGGTCTGTAATTGGCTGTTTCTTGTTTTGTTCCATTCTTATAGATTGGGGTTACGATTGAAAGTTTAAAAGCAGAGGGGAAGTGTCCCGTATGTAAAGATTTATTTATTAAATATGTAAGTGGTTTAGCAATATCATCTTTCATGATTTTTAAAGTTTCTGCTTTTATGTTGTCATAACCAGGTGCTTTTTTATTTTTTAGTTGTGCTATAACGTCTTTAATTTCGACAGGATACATAAAAATGGAATGGTTGCAAGTTTTATTTTTTTCAGTATAATTTATATTTTTGTTAATATTACCAGCCAATTTTTTACCTACTGATATGAAGTAATTGTTAAAAACATCTGCTATTTCTGAAGGTTCAGTAATTGATTCATTTTAATCATTTTTAATCGAATTTATTGTATCGGTTTCTGGGACCGTCAGGAACTCATTAATAGTTTTCCATAGATTTGTTGATTTATTATCGTGTTCAATGCGGTTTCTGTAATATTAATTTTTAATTTGTTTTATTAATTTTCTATTTTATTTTCATTATAAGTTCGTCTTAAAATTTCGTTATCTTGAGATTTTTTAAGTTTTTGATACATATTATTTTTTTTATTGATTATGTTGATAAGTTCATGGGTTATCCAAAGATTTTCTTGTTTGTAACTCTTTTATATTTTGTAGAAACATCTATACATTTTTGAATTATATCAATAAAATGATTTATTTCAGTTTCGATGTCAACATCGGAGTTAAAGACTGAATCCCAAATAACTTGATGAATTTCATTTTTTAATTTATTTTCGTCTATTATTTTTATTAAATTGTTACTTGATTTTGTTTTTTATTTGTGGAAGGAAGTACAAGTTGAACTAATATTGAATAATGGTCTGTTATATGTATTGAGGTATCTTTGGATTTACAAATTTTCCTTCTGTAGAATATAATGATTCATCCAATTCTAGTAAGGTTTGGATCTTCTAATGTGGTGTGTATTATCAAGAAGCGCAATTTCTTGCATTTTACCTCAAATTTTTCAAGGATATTAGTAATTTAGTAATGCCCAAGCGTACATTTTCTTTTCATTACCCAATAAAAAATATACTCATCAATCAATCTTTACCAGATAACCGTTAGCTACAATTACTTGTTATATTATTTTCTTGCTCTCTCATTATTTTTGCTCTTCAATTCTTGAATATACAAATGCTGTGTATCTTAAAGATTTCTATTTATTTAAATTTATAGACATTTAATGATAAAAAAGTCTCGAAGAAGAGAAAAAGACGTGTGTGTAATGTGTACGTATGTCAATACTTTTTTGTTTCATCATTGTAGTATTTTATAAGAAAATATTAAACACATATTTTTAAGCATCCAAAATGTAAAGCTTTACAAATTATTTCTCCGAGAGCTATAAATATCCAAGTAAAAATCCGGAAAATCCCTTCAAGAAAGCGCTGTAAGATTTATATTATACGACATAAAGTAAAACTCCCAGTTTTCCTGTCTTTTATCTCGTATCAATCAGATGTGGAAATCCTAATAGCCATCACGATGTTTGTTATAAACAAGTGTCGCCCCCACTGTGCATTGCATTGCCGCATGCCGCCCTAATTCAATTTGTCAGAAGATTATACGGCATAGCCACACGCCCTCTCTTAGACAATATATCATAGAGAGTACAGTTGCCCCCATGGTCTCATTGACGGTGAAGTTGGAACACAGTCGGGCACTCATCTGCTACACTATACACTGGCGGAGCACTTTTCCTTGAGTTTCGAAGTAATTTAATATCATAATTTAACACTGAAGACTAGCACGTTCTATTTCACATTATGCAACTTCGTAATTTGGTATTAATGATAAAAATAGACAACGAGGATACACTATCCTGTCATCTAACTCTTAAATAAAACTAAATTCTTCCTTGAGCGATAATTTCAAACTATTCATAAGATGAGGGAATAAATAAAATCCAACAACTATTGTGAATAATATTATCTAACATTTCGAGGTACTCAGGATTGGATATTTATGTCAAATAAGTGGAGATATAATATTTTTCTCGATAATTAAAAGTGAAAAAACGTGCAATTTTGATAAATAAAGAAATATATACAAACGTTATAATGGTAGTAAGACGAGAAATACTAATTGAACAAATATAATTGGCTTGATACATGTGGATACTTTGGATGGTAGAATTTTTTCTGAACAACATAACTTCAACTTCTGTATGATATAAGCCTGATGTCAACACCAGTCACCATAAAATGTGAAATCTGTGGTAAATTTTTTAAGAAGCAAGGCCTAAAAGACATCAAAACAAGAACCATGGTGGACAAAACTTAAGTTCGATTACAAAAGAAAGTCTTAGAAATAAGGAAATAAAAGATACGGATTTTCATCTAAAGTTGGCAAAATTGAAGAGCCAACGATCAGTAATCAGAAGAGTCCCAAAAGCTTCAAGGGCTCTTTGTGCCTCAACGCTGTCTAATCTGATCGATGAATGCGTAAGACAAAATTCTATTCCTACCTGTGAAAAATCTATTGCCTTTTCCATACAATGTTTTAAGTCTTCCTTCTAAAAATTCTAATAAAAAAGTATCTCTCTCTACTATAATCAAGAATAATTTAAAAACATTTGATAATATAGATGATCATCTAAATTTCTCTGATCAGCAAAACACAAATTTTTCAGTTCGGAAAACCATAAATTCATCAAAAAATAGTAAAATTATAAATGTCATTATAAAGTTTCTGACGGCGACTTGACATCCGCAATCAAAATCTTAGCTTCAGATGACAGTTTTGCTGATGTCAGTGCAGCCACTTTAACAGAATTGAAATCGAAACATCCTTCAGAGAAACTTAATAGTACGTTCCCTCCTCTGAGTTCGGAACCTATTCCTATTCTTATAACAGAAGAGTTTGTCAGTAACGCAGTAAACTCGTTTAAAACAAGTTCTGCTGGTGGGTCAGAAGTCGATAGGGTTGTAGTAACTGAGGAATCAATAAACATCAATTCCCTTTCTAAAAATAATCCTAGAGTTAACTACTTCTCTTCATACATTTCATTTTCGATTAAAGATTTTCAGAAAGGAGATGAAACTCAACAAGAACAAAAGGACACGTCTAAAAATGATGCAGATAACAAGGAATATATTAACAAAGTGAACCAGACCAATGATCTATCGACATCAACCAAACTTTCCAAAACCGCAATATCTCCATTCAATTCATTAGCAAACAACATCAATTCAAATTCCTTATCACGCCGATCAAGTGAGAGAGACAATAATAGAATCTGAGATTATTCGGACAATAATAGTAGTTGCGGAAGAGCTCTTAACAATATCTCCACAATCAGATCCTTAAAGGGTATTCCCCAAAAATATTTGGGTATCAAAGGCCTCAACACATGTTTCATGAATAGTATTATCCAATGCCTATCTAACACAAGGTGGCTTTTAGAATATCTAAAGAAAGACACATACATAAGAGATATTAACTTAAACATATCTAACATGAAAGGAGCACTAATTAAAGCGTTTGCTACAGTTACTCAAGAGCTTTGGTCTGAAGACGGTTCAGACAGAGTGATTAATACAGGATCGTTGAAAAGTCAGATTCAGCGATTCACTTCAAGGTTCATGGGATACACTCAACATGATGCACAGGAGTTTCTTCCTTACCTATTAGCAGGACAAACATGACAAACTTAGTGACATTCAGAAAGCACAAGAATCTTGGTTGATATATCCGAGAATGGACAACTCCAAGATTGTGGATAACTTTGTCGGTCAATTAAAATCAATACTCAAGTGCACACAATGTGGTCACTGTTCAGTTACCTTCGATCCCTTTTGGGATTTATCGCTTTCCATATCCCAAAGAACAGGTCAATTACGACTTTCACAATGTTTAGATTTGTTTACAAGAGAAGAAACACTCGACGGTGATGAGAAACCAACATGTTCGAAATGTAAGGAACGAAGACGATGCACTAAATCATTCTGAATTCATAAATTTACGAAAATATTGGTTATTCACCTGAAGCGCTTTTCGCAAACAGAAAGATTTAGTGGAAAACTTAATGTTGCAATACATTTTTCAATAGAAGGGCTTGATATGAGCCATTACGCGGCTGATAATGTGGCACCTTGTATGTACAACCTCTACGTTATATCAAATCACAGTGGAACCACTTACAATGGTCACTACACAGCATATTGCCGACATCCCTACACGGGACAGTGGCACGAATATAACGATTCAAGGGTGCTATTAATATCGTGGAAATCTTTAGTCAGTGGAGAAGCATATGTTCTCTTCTATGAACAAGATGACACAAAGTCCCACCTTTAAGTTTCATAATTTTTTTCTTTTATTTTTTAAATTGTATATTTTCATTGTGAACCAATGTCTTATTTGTTTTTTTCTGCAAAATTTATTTATATATTTATATATACATTGTATTCTTATTAATGCATACATCAGAAATTAATAAACAGAAATATTCATGCTTGCTCCACAAACCTTAAACAATATTTTGATCGAGTACAGGAAATTACTACTAAGAGCTGTGGATAATTAGCGGATATAGATGCCAAAAGCGATGTACAAAAAAATTCCAACACAGTCAGAACTAATAATGAAGATTCAAAGGATGGATGAAGGGCATGTATTCTAATTACAGAGCTATTTTCACTTGTTCTTGATGAAGCGATAAAAGGAAACAAACAAAACTCTAAATTTAGGATTTTGAAAGAAGCAACAGCAAAAATGACTTAATTAATACTTATGGATGGTTCACAAATAACTCTCAATTACATAACATAAGATGACAGGAAATATTTAGGCCCAATAATAGAAACTAAAATCACCCAGGAAGGATATTCGGTAGAATGCTGACCAATTTCCTAGGAAGAAAGGAAATACTACAGAAAGTAAAAGTAGAAGTAGTTGTGAAAACAGTCTGTCTTAAGATCACGTTTAGTAACGAAACATAGACTATGTCTAAGAGATATAAGTCAAGCAGACATTTATTGAAAAAATAGGAGAAACAGAAAAAAATTAAAGTGAATTGGCATATAGTAAATAAGACAAAAAGGTATATGCAAACAAATCAGTGAAAATCAGTTAGATTGGATTTAGTTAATAACTTTTACAATAAATATTAGATACAGGTTCAATGAAAATGTTTTCAGTTTATCGTTATGCTTGAATATTTATTTGTTTCCATATTTCCCGACACTCCAATTGGCTGGTTAAATCTATCATTCAGTCAGCCAGATTAAATATAAATACATTTTCAAAATATTCTTTTATATTTGACAGTATTCCTGACTATTTGTATTAATTTGTTAGATCTAGTATCTACATATATTACATATTATTCATGGACAATTCTCTTGTACGTTTAGTAACCTACGCTACTGATCTAACACGACGGACATAAACAGGCACTTACTATTTACTTACCCAATTAAATCGACAAATGCGGGATTAAAACTTCATAGACAACTCACGAGTTATGGTCCCTGTTCGCTACCAATTGGCAAACCATTTTTGAAAAGGGTGAACTGGCTGTTACTGGAAGAAAAGACTGTGCGCCGCATATAATGAGCGGTACAATAGTTTAATTGATTGATAATAGCTACGAATATAATAATAATAAAAATAAACTTCAGTCACTCCACTAATAGAAAATATTCAAAAATATACGATAATTTCGAAGAACTTTTGCTTCTTTAAAGCTCAATCTAAGCGTCATTGAATAAATGAGAAATAGAATCTAGTGATACAAAAAAATGAAAAGCGATGCAATGAAAACTTATTGCCATTAATTTATTATTTAGAAGTACCAAAGTAAGTTTTCGAAAAGTCACACAAAAGTATATGATTTAAATTTCCCTGGAAATGAATTGTATTCGTTACCACAAATAAAAAAAATTTCTTAGAACACCGCGTAATGATGAGGAACAAATACTGTCACTCTAGGTGCTGAAATATTTTTGATAGAAAAAGTAACGAATGCCTTGAAAATATAATCAGGATTTTTGGTTTAAACATCATCGCCAGTGGAATCAGTGTGAGTTCAATAATGTTAGCTTTAAATTAGAGTGAGACTATCAAATTTAAGGTGAGCTAATTTGATTGATAGGAAATGACGACTTTGATAAAGTTGTCATGAAGCATTGGAATACAGTAGCCATAAACGTGGACTCTTGCTAGCATACTGTTTCTATACAGATGTTGTACACTGTGTTATTAAAATGTTGTGACATTAGCAAACGCGTGTTAAATTCAGAATGATAAGCTATCTTTCTTATCAAATTGAATTTAAAAATGGTTTTAAAGATTAAAACTAACATACCAAAATTGTGGGACATTTGGATTTATAGAACCCGTTGTACTGGCTCTTGTGAGTTGAAAATCCATGAGGATCCTCTGTGAGACTCCCTGAACAATATCCAGTCAAAAAATTGGTTACTTGTTTATACTTCGAAGGCTGTATCGTGCCAACAAAGCGAAATTTCTCACCGAAAAACGTAAAAATATCTCAAAAAAATTAAAAATTCCAACTTTTTTGCGGTAAACCAATACTTATCTCGCATCGTAGATAGAGTTGGCGGACATGTAACATGGTTAATTTGTCTAAATTGATTTTAATTGAAGAAATAAAAACGAATATATCCATTCTAAGACGATATTCTTCTATTTAAATATCAAGTTATGTGAAATTTGTCAAAACGTCTCGGTAGTGTAGAAGGCGTTTGTCTCACAGTTGTGCAAACACTCTGGATTCAAGTCCCGATGATTTAATTTTTTTTTAAATTTTATTGCGTTTATAATTTTTTTCTAACAGGAAATTAAATTATATTTAAAATAAAACAACTTTATTGGTTATCTAAATTTATTTATTTGATGAAATGTTCAAATTGTTTTCCATTCGCTGCTAAACAGTGTCCCAAACGATGGTAGAAGTTCCTCCGTACATTATTTATTACATTTCTATTAATGTCCCTGCATTCATTAATAATAATATTTTCCATTTCTTCCTCTGTTTAGGATTCATATTATTGAACTTAACTTCTTAGGAATCCCCTTAAAAAACCGGAAGGTGCCAAATTTGGAGATTTCGCAGGCAAATTGATTGCACCTCTATGACCTATTCACGTAGGGTAAGTCCGGGAGAGTTGGACCACATTTTCTTGGACGGTCACTAAAATTGTATTTTTCAACTTATTAACATTATTATTCCGGCATTTAGTAAAGAATTTAGTTTTATACCCTCAAATCACATCACATTTTTTCCAAAACCTTACATGGTCCATCTCACCCGGACATGTCCGGGTAAGATGTACCAGTGGCTTGGAAGAGATGGACCCCATGGGTAAATACAGGAATAAGACTAAAAAACAAGTATAAAGTAAAAAATATGTATATTTTACATAATAACACATTTTACTTTAACAAAAGAATCAATAAATAAACCTTTTAAATCCATCAGGTTAGCATAAGACTTAGTCTACTTACTTGTTTAGGTTAAATTACAAAATAAATCTACCAAACTGAAACGAAAAAGCTCTTCTTGGCTGGTTAAATAAAAGTATGATAGAAACAAAGTTGTTTTGATAAAGCAGTAATTATAAGCTTACGGTTTACTTTATTTTTAGAAATTACACCTTAGTCCATAAGCCTAAATAATAAAAAAATAACCTAGTCAAAGAATATTTTAAGATGTCCAATGTAGATGACAATGTTAATCGGCTATGGATGAAACAAAAACACTAAGCCTAACTTTTCAATACAAAATCAACTTAAGCCTTCTAAAAAAAGCCATAAGCCCAGTAAAAAACAAACAAGTCTACTCTTTTTCTTTTTTGACTACAATCTTCCTATTAAAGGGAAACTTCCCTTTTTGTGACATTTTTTCCCTTCTACCGTAAAAATCATATCGTATTTCAAACCTAGAGCAACCTTCATGAAACTATCTAGAACACTGCACACGCTTCACCCAATCTTTTTTTTTAAGTTTCATTGTAAGCCTCTCCATATACCACACATTCATCTCACCCCATTCTTCTACTGACATACTTGGACTACATCTTCAGAATCATAGTTTTCTGAGTCTGAACTTTCAAACTGTGTCATTTTGCCAGATAGTTCCTTCTATTTTAATTCAATTTCTTTTCTCTGTTTATCTTGCTTCCTTTTCTGTTTTTGTTTTCCTTCCATTTCTGGCTCAACTAACTTCCTCTTTACAACAGCAATATTCTCGGCAGAATTTATTACCTTTGAAACTGTCGTCAAACTTCTCTTAACATCTACTTTCTGCGTCAGCGAAGGCACGGGTGATATATTTTCCAGAAGTTTAGACGGAGTCATTTTTGACGGTGTAAGGCTACTAGAAGTCGACTTCAAAGAATGTTGACCAGATTTACCTGCACTATGTTCTGCACTGAAGACAACAGGATCAACATCGCCGGTTGGCACACAAGCGGTAGTGTGTTCTACTTCGATAATGGGAACTGTACCTGAGACATCGGGTTCTAGATAGGCGTAGTCTGGTATTACAGTTATATCTAGAGGAACTATGCCACAAGCTTTGAATCCATTCACACCGTTTTGTACACCTGCAGCTTTTGTCCATGCAGAGTTGATTATTTTTCCAAACTGTAGACGATTGATCTTTCTGGATGGGTTGTTAGTCATGAAAGAATTACAAACACTATAAAAGTAGGACTTGAGTGACTTGAAGAAAGAACGGTCCAATGGTTGTAGCCAGTGCGAAGTATGGGGTGGAATGCTCATCAAAATGATTCCTTCTTGCTCCGTGTATACAAGTACTTCCAAGGAACTGGTTTGAGAAGTGTGACCATCAAGTAAGAGAAGTACTTTCCCAGCTGGTTTTCTAGGTTAGAGAAAAATTTCACTATTAACATAAGAAGTTTTTTGTGACATTTTTACAACTGAACCTGGTGGCATATCGTCCATGAACTAACCTATCAAGTTATTTCCCTTCATTATGCAGTATGGGGGAAGAAATGTACCTTCAACGTTAGCACAGGCTAGAACAGAAACAGTTTCACCCGTTTCTCCAGACGTAATGGAAGTTACATTGTTTGAATATTTAACGGCAACAACATTTCCTGGCTTGTTGTTAAGTTGGAGCCCGGTTTCATCCATATTAAAACTGTGCCCAGGATTCTCAATCAAATCGTTTTCCAAAATAATACTTTCGAGTACTCTTCCACACACCTCTTATTCATTTCCTTAGCTCGGGATACAGATACACCTTCCGATTTTCTAATAGTAAGCGCAGGATTTCTTGAAAGAAAAGAGTTCAGCCAATCATAACCAGCTTTTCTAGTTTCCTTGTTAAATTTGCGAGACAATTTTAGCTCTTCAGTAAGTTCAAAAGCCATGCTTCTGACTGAATCCCTGCAAGGAGTACACTTATGAGCTTGTAACTTTTTTATGTGGCCTACAATCTTCTGTTCATTTACTGATCCTAGAACGCACGAAAACCCTAAGCTGTCCTTAGTAAACTTTTGTTGTTTAATCCTTCTTTTAAGAGTGGTCTTAAGAATTTGATAAGCTTTAGCTGCAGCATTGACACCCATTTCTTTATTTTCTACCGCATTAACCGCTTGTATTAACGAATCTTCCGTCCACGCCCCTCTACTGGTATCTTTTCTTACGTAGTTAGTTGGCATTTTTCTGAAACAGAAAAATATAACTAATTGGTTATTAAAATTACAATGAATTCGTTTTAATAAAAGTAACATTTGAAAACGTACTGGTCCATCTCTCCCAAAAATCAGGGTGAGATGCACCACCTCATAGTTCGCATTTTAAACGAAAACATGGCGGCCATTTAAGGTTAGATTACTAACTACATATTTATTCACATCGCTACAAGAACCCTACGTCGATATCACTTAAACTTAAGCTGAAAACTAAAACCACGTTACTACCTTAAAAAACTTTGGTACTTACCAAAACAGACAATGATGTTTTTCTCCACAAATATTAACAAAACCGCGAGATAATTAACAGCACGTTTTCACTGTAACTGAAGATAATTCACAACAAACGATGGTGGCGCTAGTACGGCACAGTTCGGAAATAATGGACTGGTCTATCTCTCCCGGTTGTCCAACTCTCCCGGATTTAACATACCAGTGTCCTAGTATTCTCTACTTACTGGAGTGAGCCAGACAGCCATCATGCTGATACCATATTGCAGCATTTGCAAGTTGTGGTCCTATTTCATTTTGTACTAGATCTAAATATCCTTGGCTAATAAAATTTTGGCTTAACAAAGAAGGACCAATTAATTTATTACAAAATATGCCGGCTCATACGTTTACTTTTTTTTATATTGGGTATGGGAAACATTTATTTTATGGGGCTAACTGTATCCCAATACATGTGATTCTGCTTATAAGATTTTTTTAAAACAAAACTACATTCATTCGTGAAGTAGATGTATATACAAAAATTGATATTTTGGTTGGCTTTATCAACCATTAGTTGACAAAAACTTGTTTCATATAATAATCTTCCTCGCAAAGTTCTTGGGTAACTCGAATTTTATAAGGTTTGAAGCCATTTTTTAAGAACACTGTGCACCTTAAAAATACTGATGGATAATTCCCGAGCTACGCGTCTAATCTTGGGTTTTCAACAAAAGCAACCAAAATGGACAGGTCAACTTCTATCATTGTGGCTTTCTTCCTTCGTCAGTGTTCAGGTTTCAGGCACAGTGTACTTTCGAATTTCTTAATAATTTTATGTATTTGTTGAAATTGTTTAATATCGCGACTATTGTGGCCGCCATAATACATTCGTACAGTTTATACAGTTTCTTTATGAGTAAGAATTTTTATTACCAATCACCCGGTAATTGAATGAATAATAAAAAACTGAAACCTATTAAATTAAAAACTATAAAAAAATACACCTAAACTTATAGCAACACAAGAGCAATTAACAATAAAATTAACAAAAAGAACAAGAAATTACTTACAACTACACAACAATTACTATTATAATTAATCCAAAAAATACTTATTCGCTCCAAAATAACAAATTGTCTAGAATGAAAATTATTTTAAGTTCCTACTAGATTTTAATTTAAATTAAGACTTAATTGTTTGTAAATTTGATCAAATACATAAATTTAGAAACCAATAAAGTTGAACGATGAAATAAAACAATATAATTTGTTTAAAACTTCATTTATTTGAACTAATGTTCAATTTAAACTGGTTGACGCGTTCCACTAACACAGTAACTTTCTCAAAACGAATCAAGGTGTAATTTAAAAATGTTTTAATATATACAGTGCATAAATACAGAATTCTATTTACTAATGTTAACAAAAGTATCAAAAGCAATTACCTGTAAATTCATTCACTACAAACATTCCTAAGCTATATTCTAGGTAAAAAGGTTTAATAAAGGAGAGTGATTGATATCTATTTGGTCGTTAAGAAGATTACCTGAATATTTATTTATGATAATCTCAAGATCCTCTAATAAATTTAAACTAAAGAATTTACCGACTACATGGAGAGTTTCAAAATTTGCGTCGAAAATGTGTTGGTTTTCTAATAAACGATTTGAATAGTTAGAATCTAATTTTTTGTTGTCACAGCTACGTTTGTGTTCCGAAATTCTAGTTTTAAAATTTCTAAAAGTTCTACCGATATAAATTTTATCACAGTTGTCATTACCACATTTTAATTTATAAACTCCTGATTTGTTTAATTTTGAAGATTTAGATTTATTATTTTTAATGAGTTTGGAGAAATTGTAATCAGTTTTAAAGGAAATATTCATGCCTAAAATTTCTAAAAATGATTTAATTTTTGAGGACGGTGTTCCAAAGTATGTTAAGCTTTTCAATTGTTTATTATTATTTTTATCAGAAGGGAATACTTGTTCTAAAGTCTGTTTCTTTATCTTTTTATTTATGCTATTGTCAATTAAAGTTGGATCGTAATTATTATTTACTGCTATTTGTTTTATGATATTTAATTCTTTGTTATAATTATTAATATTTAATGGGACTGTTAAGAGTTTGTGCATCATACTATTGAAAAAGATAAAAAAACAGACTTTAGAACAAGTATTCCCTTCTGATAAAAATAATAATAAACAATTTAAAAGCTTAACATACTTTGGAACACCGTCCTCAAAAATTAAATCATTTTTAGAAACTTTAGACATGAATATTTCCTTTAAAATTGATTACAGTTTATCCAAACTCGTTAAAAATAATAAATCTAAACCTTCAAAATTAAACAAATCAGGAGTTTATAAATTAAAATGTGATAATGACAACTGTGATAAAATTAATATCGGTATAACTTTTAGAAATTTTAAAACTAGAATTTCGGAATACAAACGTAGCTATGATAACAAAAAATTAGATTCTAACTATTAAAATCATTTATCAGAAAAACAACACATTTTTGACCCTAATTTTGAAATTCTCCATGAAGTCGGTAAATACTTCAAGTTAAAATTTATTAGAAGCCCTTGAGATTAACAAAAATAAATATTCAGGTAATCTTCTTAACGACCAAATAGTTATCAATCACTCTCCTCTCACGACACGTGTAGATTAATAACGGGATGCCTAAAACCCACCAACCTTGACCAACTCTACATGCTAGCCGGAATCGAACCTCCCCAAATACGGAGGGAAACCCTAGCCATGGCCGAACGAAACAGACAATGCGACGACACCAGACATCCTCTATATCAACATATACCGGTAGCGGCCAGACTAAAATCTAGGCGAAACTTTATACAATCTACACAGCCCCTCACAGCCTCTAAAACTGCCACCAAGGAGGCAAGATGGGAACAGTGCCTAATAGACCATGACACTCCAACCTGGAATCCAAAAGAAAAACTTCCTGCAGGTTCGGACCTGGACTGTGGTACCTGGAAGACCCTCAACCGGCTCCGGTGCCAAATGGGGAGATGCAAGACCAACCTCGTGAAGTGGGGATACGTGGAAGAGGCAGCATGTGAATGCGGAGAAGCCCAGTCAATGGAACACCTCCTGTCGTGCCAATCTCTACAAGCCCCATGTACCCTCCGGGACCTATGGACGTGCAATGAAAATGCTGTGATATGCGCCAGACACTGGAGTGATATATGAACATTTATAGCTATATATATTTGTAGTTCAGACACGATTAAATAAATAAAATCACTCTCCTTTACCTAGAAGATAGCTTAGGAATGTTTGTAGGGAATGAATTTCCAGGTAATTTCTTTCAAAATCTTTGTTAACATTAGTAAATAGAATTCTGTCTGCACTGTATACATTAAAACATTTTTATACAGAGTGGAAAGTCTAACTGGAACAAATTCTGTAACTTGATAAATAAAGATTGATCGCAAAATTCCTGAAACACGTCAATTTTAATTTTCAATGGGGCATATTACAAAGAGATTTGTTTATCTTTTTAATTATCTGGTGGGGTTGAAGACAGCCCCAACTATTTTTTTTAAATGGAAGAGTAGGTTGATTAATTTTTTATTTTAAAGCTTTTTCAATTGTTAATATAATTCCACTTCTTTTTGTTACTTTTTATAAGCAATGTGTCGGAAAAAAATGAAATAAGGAAATATTTACTCAAATTACTTTAATGTATAGGTACATTTTTTCTTACTTGATAAGCCCAATAAAAAACCTGCTCGATAGGTTTTTGGTCAATTTGAACTGAATGTGATTGATTTGTTAGTACTTGTTTGTATTTCAAAGTCGAACGCAGGCTGAAGTCGCTCGATTGTTTACTGAAGTTCATCCAGAATTAGCTTCAATTAATCGAAGTACGATTAGCAAAATTGAAACTCGATATTGGGAGTTGGGCCGCGTAAGGGAGGCTCCTCGACAAAAGGTTTTAAAAGTTGACGAAGAAGCTCAGTTGAACATATTGTTGGAAGTTGAAGAAAATCCTGTTACTCCAGTTAGTCAAATAGCTCGCGTTCATGTTGTCAGTCACACAAGCGTTTTAAAAATTCTTAAAGAATCCAAAAAGCACCCATATAAGATGCAAAACCTGCAGGAGCTTAACGAAGATGATCCTGATCGTAGACTCGAATTTTGCGAACGAATTATGGCTTCTACCGATGGTGGACAAATTGCTTTGGAATGGGTGCTGTTTTCTGATGAGGCTACGTTCAAATTACATGGGCACGTCAATCGACAGAACTGCCGTTATTGGGCTGACGAAAATCCCCGTTGGATGCGTGAATCCCATACCCAAAGGCCTCAAAAAACAAACGCCTGGGTTGGAATTATTGGGGATCGCATAGTAGGTCCTTTTTTTCAATGGAAACGTAACCGGAGAAACATACCTTAATATGCTCCAAGAAGAACTGATTCCTACTTTAGTAAACTTGGATCCCAACTTATTTGACCAACGGATGTGGCTTCAACAAGATGGGGCACCACCACATTTTGCTGAAAATGTACGGATCTATCTTAACGAAGTATTTCCAAATAGGTGGATTGGAAGAAGGGGCCCAATTGAGTGGCCAGCAAGATCACCCGATCTTACTCCATTAGATCTTTTTTTATGGGGATATCTAAAGAGCAAAGTTTATGCCACTAAACCTAACGACATCGCCGAGCTTCAACAAAGAATCAGGGTCGAAATTAGGCAAATAACGCCGGAAGTGTTACAAAATGTTCCGAATGCTATTTATAATCGATTATTAGGATATTGTCAGCAACAAGGTGGAGAACACTTTGAACATTCATTGCATTAAAGTAATTTGAGTAAATATTTCCTTATTTCACTTTTTCCGACACATTAAAAAGTAACAAAAAAAGTGGAATTGTATTTACAATTGAAAAAGCTTTCTAATAAAAAATTAACCTACCATTCCATTTAAAAAAAAAGTTGGGGTTGTCTGCAGTCCCCCCCAGATAATTAAAAAGATAAACAAATATATTTGTAATATACCCCATTGAGAATAAAAATTGACGCGATTCAGGAATTTTGCGATAAACCTTTATTTATCAAGTTACAGAATTTGTTCTAGTTAGACTTTCCACTCTGTATTATACCTTCATTCGTTTTCTTTGACAAAACTACTGTGTTAGTGAAACGCGTCAACCAGTTTAAATTGAACATGAGTTCAAATAAATGAAGATTAAAACAAATTATATTGTTTTATTTCATCGTTCAGTATGGATCATCATCATCTATTCAACTAATAAAGTTGTTTTATTTTATATATTATTTAAAATTGACAATAAATGTAATAAAATCTAGAAAAAAATCATCGGTACTTGAACCAGAGTGTTTGCACAACCAAAAATTCTATGGCAAGCAACTTATTAACCTCTTCACTATCGAGGCGATTTATCTAATTTCCATAACTTAGTATTTTAATAGAAGAATAACGTATTAGAATAAATATTCGTTTTTTGGCTGAAATTAAAATCTTTTTTGACAAATTGAACATGTTTTCTGTTTAATTGTGTACGATCTTTCCAAGTTTATTGACATTTTTTTTAAATTCGATTTGGTACGAAATATAGCTTGTCGTTCTGAATGTGTTTGCCTATGTCACATTTTACAAATAACACAGTGTATTTAGTTTATACATAAAGTACCGGGAATTGATCAATACAAAATCCCAGGATTGACCAAATTATTTTTGACACTAAGTTGGCACAACTGTCCTTTATACCGAAGGAGATTTCAATGAAACAGCCACCGTATTACCGTGATATAGCTTCTGTCGACTTTTTTATCTTTCCAAACCTTAAATTACCTCTCAAAATTTATTATTTTTCAACTGTTACTGTAATAAGTTATTTCTAAAAGTTCGATTCTTTCGAGAACTTCACTTCGCTACTAGAAACTTCGTGAGTGCCATTTACATTTGACAACGACCTAAAGCTAAAAACGAATGTTATCAGGAGACAGACAAAAGTAGTTATGAGTTTTTTATATTTAAATTTGGCAAACAAAATCAACAAGACTGATAATTAAATATTTTGAACACAAATAAATGATAATATGAAGTGAGTTGTTCAAACTTTGAGGCTGCAAAATGATTATATGAAAAATCCCAAGGTCTGTTCATTCTTTTCCCTCGTAAACAGTACGGTCGAAAGTTATTAATTCTCGAGAGAGCGTTTTATTTAGCATTTTTATTTAATCTGAACGTAGTTTTATTATCATAAAAGAATCCCCATTTTTTGAATTAAATCCTTCATCTCGAAAGAACAAAAAATCATCAATTCTATGCGAGTAGTGTCGAGATATCCTCAGTGACGTAACGTCCACAGTTTACATGAATATTTTATATAATTTTCAAATAACAATTTTGCTTTTGCTGTTAATTTTCTGTAATAGGTGAATATTTTGAGAGAAGGAGTGTATAGTTAAATTTTTAATTGCAGATAAGCGATAATAATATACTGCTAAAAATAATTAGGAGAACACATATTTACGTCTGAATAATCTATATATATAAAAGAAAGTTGTGTTAGTTACTCCACTTATAACTCAAGAACGGCTGAACCGATTTAGCTGAAAATTGGCAGGGAGGTAGTTTAGAGCCAGGAGAAGGACATAGGATCCCGTTCGACAGCATTCCCGTGTGACTTGACATGAAACGTCAGTCACTATAAAACGTGGTATAAGAAAAAAGAATCAGACTTGGAATAACAAAACGCAAATGACAGCTATGTAATTGACGTATAATGACAGCTATGTAATGACGTATGGATGACAATTTGATATTTGTAAGAAATCAATAATAAAACTATTTCTATTAAATAAATAATTAACAAAAATTGACTGTCTCGACCCTTACTTCGTGGAATATGCTCATATTAGTGTTTTTAAATGAAACTCAAGGTCTCTAGTTAATTCCACAATATAATACAAGTATTTTTAGAATTTTCAATAACTTGTATTATATTGTGGAATTAACTAGAGACCTTGAGTTTCATTTAAAAACACTAAAATAATTAACAATTATAATGTAATGATAGTGCCATTGCCCATTCGTATAAACAGTGAAGTGAACTATAAAACTCGGTATGGTTGAAAATTTGAGTTTTTAGGTGAAGTGAAGTTTAATTAATAATGCCGCGACCAAGACGATCGAATCTTTCCCGACAAAGCCGTGATGCAAGAAGAATACGAAATACTGCAAATGAAAGGAGTGAAGAAGAACAAGAAATTGCACGTGAACAGCGCTGCGATAGTATGGCTCGACTTCGTGCTTCTCAATCACGAGAGCAAATTGAAGCAGCCGTTCTACTGATGCTCTTGGTCGTATGTATACAGTTCATCCAAAGAATAATGAATGTTTCTATTTGCGGTTGTTCCTGGTAAATGTGCGTGGGCCAACGTCATTTGAGTCACTACGAACTGTTAATGGTGTAATATTCCCAACATATCGTGCTGCATGTGAAGAATTGAAGTTATTAGAAAACGATAGTCATTGGGATACGACAATCGCTGAAGCCATTATCTCTGCATCTCCAAGTCAGATACGCACATTATTCGCTATCATAATTTCGACATGTTTTCCATCAAACCCATGTAACCTGTGGCACAAATACAAGGATAATATGTCAGAAGATATTTTACATCAAATTCGTGTCAGTTCCAGAAATCACGATATTGAGATGAATGAGGAGATACATAATCGTGCTTTACTCTTGATCGAAGATATGTGTTACCTCATGTGCGGTAATTTATTAATCAGGTTAGGAATGCCAGCACCATATCGTGAAATGAATGACGCATTTAATCGAGAATTGGAACGGGAACGTGAATGTGATCACCAGGAATTAGATTTAGTAGTTCAAACGAATGTACCCCTGTTGAATTACCAACAAAAGGAAGTTTATGATACTTTAATGAAGGCAATCGATGATGAAAATGGTGGTTTATATTTCCTAGATGCCCCTGGTGGAACTGGTAAGACATTCCTCATGTCATTAGCTTTAGCAACTGTTCGGGCGAGATCTAACATAGCAGTTGCAGTTGCTTCTTCTGGAATAGCAGCCACATTGTTAGAAGGATGCCGTACGGCTCATTCAGCATTCAAATTACCGTTAAATCTTCAAATTATTGAAGAACCAACGTGTAATATTGCAAAACACTCAGCAATGGCCAAAGTTTTAGCGGTATCGAAAATCATCTTCTGGGACGAATGCACAATTGCGCATAAACGTGCATTAGAAGCACTTAACCGAACATTAAAAGATTTACGCAATGACTCGAGATGTTTTGGAGGAGCAATGATTTTACTGTCTGGCGATTTCCGCCAAACACTGCCAGTAATTCTAAGATCTACGGCTGCCGACGAAATAAACGCTTGCCTCAAATCGTCAAATCTATGGCGCTATGTGAAGAAACTGCAACTGACAACAAACATGAGAGTTACATTGCTTAATGATACATCTGCTGAAGATTTCTCGGAGCAATTGCTGACTATCGGTAATGGTCAAGTACCTGTCGATGAATCGAGCGGATTCATATCATTTCCAAATAATTTCTGTAATTACGAACTTATCAACAATGTATTTCCAGAAATTATTTCTAACTACAAAAATAATGAATGGTTGAGTGAGCGAGCAATTTTAGCGGCTAAGAATAAAGATGTAGATGACCTAAACTACATAATTCAAAATAAGATCATTGGAACAATGCATTCATTCAAATCTATGGACTGCGTCACAAATGAAGATGAAGCCACCAACTATCCAATTGAATTTTTAAACTCTTTGGACGTGCCTGGCTTACCACCGCATAATTTACGCCTAAAGGTTGGCTCCGTAGTAATCATGCTTCGAAACATAAACCAACCAAAACTGTGCGACGGTACGCGTTTGGTGGTTAGAAAATTGATGAACAATGTAATTTACGCTACGATAATGATAGGAAAATTCAAAGGTGAGGAAGTTCTCATTCCGAGGATACCGATGATCCCAACCGATATGCCGTTTCAATTTAAAAGATTTCAATTTCCGATACGTCTTGCATTTGCCATGACCATCAACAAATCACAAGGCCAATCCTTAAAAGTTTGTGGTTTAAATCCAGAACATTCATGTTTTCCCATGGTCAATTATACGTGGCATGTTCACGGGTCGGAAGACCATCTGCGTTGTTTGTTTTTGCGCCTGATAATAAAACAAAAAATGTCGTGTATCACAAGGTACTTAAATGAAGAGCAACCTATGTACTAAAATACAGAAATAATTATGAATGATTAATGTAGGTATTTAATTTTTTTTGTATTTTTTCCAATTGAAAAAAAAGTCTGCTTATTTGTTGCCATTAAGGCGGAACAAAGTTCGCCGGGTCAGCTAGTTTTAATATAAAAATAACGCTTGCTTTAAAGATATCTTGTTGAGGTATGTTATCCCATTCCTCGATTAGAGCTTCTTTTAGTTGTTGAAGGGTTTGAGGTGAATATGTACACTTCCAAACACGTCATGGCCAATCCATAGTTTGAATTCTATGGTGTTGAAATCAAATTCACGCCTATACCATGAGCACCTAGAGTACCTAGAGCAGAATAATCACGAACTCCTGGAGTACGCAACACCACTGGAAGTGAAAGTGCTAATAAAACTAACGTCAGCGAAACAGCTCCCGGATTCGACAAAATTACAAACAAAGCCAATTGTAACCTTTATCGTCATCTGTGCGAAGACAATTTACATCAACAACAAAACCTAAAAATTTAAGAGATTCACGACAAAATTCACATTTTATAAGATTGCCATTAGAATTGACTGCCTTCAGGCTAAGATACATTGTGTTTAGAGTTTTCATATGAGGGTCATCAAAGGAAAGAGTAGCGATAATAATGTGATATAAATAACAAAAACCATAAGGTCGTAAAGAAGGATCTATAACTATGTCCATTAGACGAGCCATAATTTTAGAGGAGTTGACCAAACCATAAGGGGTCGTAACGAATTCAAAAAGTCCTACACCGTACACAGCTAAAGCTGTTTTCGGACGAGAAGATTAAGACAAGGGTATTTGTAGAAAAGCCTCTATTAAATCCATAGGCGTCAGACATTTTGCGGTGTCGGAGTTTACTAAGATAATATCGACTTGCGCCATGGGATATGAATCAGAAACGGCGACCTTGTTTATTTTCTACTATCAAAACAAACACGATATTTTCCGAACTTCTTAGATACAATATGAGAGGTGAACACCAAGGGGAGTTCGAAGGTTGAATAACTTTGTGATTTGACATCACATATTCTTCTTTTACAAGAAGTTTTGCGTGGGCGGGTACAAGGGATATTGACGTTGCGCTATTGGCTTTGCATCACCATTGTCGATGACATACTCAACGAAATTAGTTCGACCAATTCGGTCTGAAGGAGTAAGTGTAGCAAACAAATTGATAACTAAGTCTAGTTAATCTTTTGGAGACATTAGATCGGACCGTCAAGCCCTCGGGCAGATATTAAATTACGGTTAAAAAGACGCGACCAAAATCGAAAGTAAATATAACTAACTTCGACGACATTGAAGTGAAGAACAAAATCAAACAAGAACTGATTTGCAGAATAAAAGACATCAGAGAACAGCTAGAACATCCAGAAAAACTATGGAACTAACTCATAGAAAAAATTCGAAGAACTAATGACAATGTTGAGTATAAAAGCAGACAAGTCAAACAGAAACCATGGGTGACAGATCAAATTCTGAGAATGATGGAACATCGTCCATTAGTTAAATCAAAAGAGGTGGAATATAAACTGTTACAAAGAGAGATTAGAAAAAAAATAACACGAAAAATCGGAATTAGGTGAACAACAAGCAGGAATACCGTAAGGTGCAGTATCATGACACCTGTTTTACAACATATACACCGCAGGTATCCCGAAAACGAAGAATACCGTTATTGCACTGTTACCGTCTTAATTGTTCGATACCAATTTCTTTAAGTTTTCTTGGATGGGACCAAGATGATGTATTATTATTTGAAACGGTACTGGGCGATAAACAATTAAGACGTATACGAATGTCACTCGTGTTTTGGTTGGAGAGCTAAGAGTCGTGGGTTTATTTTAGGAAAGTTCATCAACCGGAAAGGTAATTAAAGGGCGCCAGAAATTTTAATTCACAGGAAAAATTTCAAAGACTGCGATAAGCGAGAGAAATTATAAAAGGTGAGGTATTTTCGGTAATGTGTCTGTGGAGGGTAGGGAAGTACTCACTAAAACGCGGTTTATTATGTTAACCAGTTTATTAACATGTTTGACCAGCGTCAGTTAACAGAGCATAAAAAGATTTACAATATGGGTACATGCATACGTACCAACAACAGACAGCAACAATAAGATACAAAATCTTAGAAACGTTCAAAAACTAATATATACATAAAAACGATAAAACAAATTATCACTTATACAAAATCTTAGAAACGTTCAAAAACTAATATATACATAAAAACAATAAAACAAATTATCACTCAACACTACACGGTAATTATTCGAGGAATAAATCGTCTCCAAGGAACAACAAATATACAAATCAAAATCATACAAATACACAAACGATAGATGTTGCAGAGTTTGCGAACTAAAAAATTAGTTTATTAACGAAATTATTTTCCGTTCATTCAAAAAAGAAAATGTCGGATATTATATTACTGAATTACTCGAAAACAAAAAAATACATAGGCTTTGTGAAAGTTACGTCAATATAAGTGATCGGAAAATAATTTAATCTAGATTTGACGTGCACGTCGAATTTCTTAACGGTTATTCTATAAAGCATAAACAAAATTTCTCTAAAACAATGGCAGTATTAGTAATAAATAAACTCGTTTTCATAATAAAATAGTTCTGATACCGTACGGTTCTTTCGCTAAATAAATGGCGTGATACTAATTTAGTGTTTTCACCATCGTCTAAGGAAAGGTGCGATTTACACCAGGTAGGTGAGATACTAAATAATCATTTACGATACCAGAGTCCAACAGTCTCCAGCCAATCACCACAATACTATTCAGGTGAAGATACTTGCATCAACGCCGGAGGCGTGGTTTCTAGATTAGGTCGATTTAAAAATTTGGGGTAGTACTTGTAATAAGTAATCTACCCTCACCGCGTGATGGAACAAATCACAGACACTCGGTATTCTTCGGTAACTTAATGTCGGTAATTAACACAATAAACAGATACTCCGGTAATTTTAATTCGCCGATTCAGCACAAGTAATATCGGTACTTTTATACTATACGATATCTTAATAACTAAGAAAATCACCACTGATTCGCTCAAGTAATCTTCGTAGACTCCCTCTCGTGATGAGATTTTTGGGGATAGACAGCCTTTTATTTAGAAATTCTTTCCGAAAAATAACTGTAAAATTAGTTCTAAAAAAAGCCATATAACAATCCATATAAAAAGAATCGGGCCGTAAATGCACAAATTACGCTGTCTACCCAGAATTTTGTAAAAAGTGCCTTTTTGTCCGAAGGCGATATTAAAAACTATTGTCTGCACATCGCACCATTTTTTAGAGGCGATATTAAAACTTTTGTACATTCAATTGTCACTTAGCTCAATTATAAGTCAAGATAGAGGCGTAACAAGCCTTTTCGGCGTCCAGACCCTAGTAGCACATAAAATTGGCTAGAGATCGAAACTATATCGGCTCAATATAGATATATTGGAAATTGGGAAGTCAGGATTGAGCGAATGTTAATAAATGTCTATATTACAATATATATTTAACACTATACGGCCAATATAACTTTTACAAGATTTAATCGATATACCAAACAAACGATATTGGATAAATATGTGTGTACAATGGTAATGATACATTCTATGTTTTATGTATATCCAACATTGATACAATATTGGTATTCTGTTATTGATACATATTGTGAGACCAATAATTATCCCATATAGTAATAACAGGCTATTTTTAATGTAAATAAAGTGAGATTTGGCCAACATTATTAGATGTCGATCATACAATATTGATTTAACATTATTTTACCGATATTGTGTTTACAGGAGAGCATTCAAATAATCAACCAACAATATCGGATCAACACTCATATATATTGAGTATACAATATTAAATTTTCACTTCTTGACCAATATTAGTATCATATTGATATAGTTTTATTGATGCATATTACCACACTTACGATAAATCGATATAGAAATTACCGGTAATTTTGAATGTAAAAAAGTTTTGGTTTATACAAGCAATATTAGATGTTGATAATAGGTACAATGTAGGTTTAACAATAATACGCCGATAATATTTAACCAATGTACAATGTTACTATATTGGCATATTCTTATTGATACGTATTCCTAAAATTATAATAATCCAATGTAGAAGTTACGGATTATTTTTAATATCAAATGTTTGAGGTTGGGCCAACATTATTAGATGTAAGTTGTACAATATTCCTGTAGTATTATTTCGCCCATACTGCATTTATGGGATATAATCCATATCATTGGCCACACATCTCTAATCGATATTCACGAGAACGAAGGGAACAGCAGTCGTCAGCCCGAATGTTGTAATCGCATTTTATTTTAATTTTTAGTGTGTCTTAAGGAAGGTGTTGTGTCGTGTCGTGTTTTGAGTGATTGTGGGGTGCTTTTTGTAATCGGTAAGATTCATTTGACAAATATTGATAAAAGTGATTGCATGGCATATAATTATTATTTCGTAGATATAAAATAAAGGGAGTTTTCTGACGAGTAAGAGCTGTAGGGAGTTTATCTTCACAAAATCCACATACCCTTTACTGGTAAATGTTTTATCATAACAAACGATTAGGTATCTTGTTGATTTGGCAGTTACTCTAAGTTCATTTTGGTTTATAAAGAACCATACAGTTTTCTCACTTTTACTTTCAAACAGGTATTGAAATATTATTGTTATTATCTAGTGGAATTTTCTTAATTCGTTTGATTTTTCTGGTTAACAATACATACCTATATAACCATTTTTACACTAGAATATAATTAATATTGTAACGAGTACTCAATCTGCTGTATCACAAATTATATGAAAAATATAGGTACATGTGGTGATTTAGAATACATACCTACCTCATGTTTGTTCTGTTTAGACCATTATATTCTCCTTTTTATTTATCATAAATTTATGAAATATATTTCACATTATATAGGTTAGTACTTGTACATGTACCAACAAAAATCACATCTAAATGAATAGCGAGACATGGTATATTTGTTATTATATTAAAAATGTTAAATATCTTACTTGTGTATTTTTGTAGATTTGTACTAATTTTAGTAGGAACCTGATAATGTTTTAAAGTGAATAAACTGAAATGTTTTGTTCCCAGGTTGGATTTTCATTGTTTATTTTATAACTAAGGATCCAATTTTTATTATAGTATATTGTTGTGGATTTACTAAATTTATCTAATTGTCTAAACCAGTGGTTCCCAACCTTTTCTGGACCACCGCCCCCTATAGAAGAGAACAAAAATTTCAACAAAGTCGCTGGTTAGTCCAAAGTAGTTAATTTTATTTGAATATCATCTGTACCGTCCCAATTGATCTGTATTTAGCTTTAATTTCAGTTAATGTCTAAATTTTATTTTAGAGGAATGATGAAGTAGAAATTTTTTAAACGACTACCAAATGTACAATAAAATTGTTTATTAAACTTTTAAATATAAACACAGAATCAATAAGAAATACAATCACAATAGAAATAAGAAATGCAATACAATAAGAAATACAAAATAATAAATAAAAAATCAATGAGACGGTTGAGGCTGGTGGAGTGTTACCAGTTTGTTAATATCGGGTTCCAATTTCGTTAACATCAATCGCAGATCGCCACGTTCAGTGATGTGTAGTCTGGTCCTCTTCTTTGACAGCAAATCAGTTACTGCACTGAATGCATGCTCAGCCATATAGGACGAAGGAAATGCAATTAACAACTTCTGTACTATTGTCCACAATCCAGGATAGAGAACTGGTATTAGTTTTTGAAACAAGAACTCTTGATATCCACGTTTGAATTTTACTTTCAGTTCTTCGTTAGTTGTGAGTTCTAATAGCTCCTCTTCCAAATTTGATGAGCCTTCAGTATCTGTGTTTGCGAAAGGATCTATAACCCAACTTGGTATTTCCATGTTTAAAATATCTTGGAAACGCTCTGTAAAATCAACATGAAGAACTTCCAAGTGGTGGCAGTAAGTAAGTAAATCTTCCGGTTTTGCAGACACTGTTGATAATGTGGGAAAATGGTTGTACTCACCTCTACCAAGATTTCTTTTGAATATAAGAAGTTTTCCTGCAAAAGCAGCTATGACGTTTTTAGTTTTAATTCAATTTAAATCATCACCTTGCAATTGTAGATTAACTTGATTAAATACTTTAAACAGGTCCGTCAAATAAGCGATGTCATTTTTTGACGTAATCAGGTTTTCGCGCAATTGTTCGTTTTCTTCAAGAAATTCCAACACTGAGTCAAATAGATTGAAAAAACGATTCAGACAAACACCTTTAGAGATCCAACGTACTTCAGTGTGCAGCAGCAAGCGATTGTAGTCTTCATCATTTTCATTGCAAAGCTTATGAAACAAACGGTCATTCAATGAATTGCTTCTAATGATATTGATTGCTTTAATAACGTTATTGAGGGACGCATGCAGACGTTCATTTAATTTTTTTGCAACCAAATGCTGACGGTGAATAATACAATGTACAGCGAGTACATTTGGCACTGCTTTTCTCAAATGTGCTATAAAACCCTTATGACGCCCGGTCATTGCTGGAGCACCATCAGTAGCAGCAGACAAAATATTGCTAATAGGAATTTCTTTCTCTTGAAAAAATTCTTGCATGATATTAAATATAGAATGTCCCTTTGTATCAGATTCCAAATTCTTAGCAAATAATAACTCTTGATGCATTTTTTCTTCTTTTATAAATCGTACGTATGATAAGAGTAGAGCTTCGTTACTTGGTAGAGTTGATTCATCGAGTTGAATGGAAAATTTGCAAGTCTAATGATATTTCAACGTCATTTGCCATTTCATCTATTCTTCTTTGCACTGAATTATTACTGAGAGGAATTTATTTAATGATATCAAGTGGTGTCTTATGATGGAGAACAGTTTTTAATATCTTTTCGACTGCCGGCAAAATTAATTCCTCGCCAATAGTGTGTGGTTTTCATGACTTTGCGATTAACAATGAAACGTTATATGAGGCTCGTACCCAATCATCGTCTCGTTTAGAAGACGATGCAAAAAGATTTGGTATAGATGGCTGTTTTAAATATTGTTTTTCGAGTTCTTGAAAATAGAATATATCTTTGTTCTTCTTATCAGGATGCATTTTATGTAAATGCTCCTATAGCCTAGAAGGTCTCATAGCTTCATTTGAAAAAACTTTTCGGCAAATTGTACACATAGGTAATGATTTGTTTGTAGAAGATTCCGCAAATCCATATTTTAAATATTCAATACTGTATTGCCGGCATTTCTTTTTTTATTTAGAAGTAGATTCAGCCATTTTCATACAAAAATTAAATTCTCAATAGATTTATAGATAGTAATGTTTATATAATGACACATCACTCACGATTATTTACTACGGCAGAGCTTTGATTCACGACTATATATCGCGGCCAAGCACATACAACTAACTAACTAACAGAAAATTCGTAGAGCTGTTGCTTTTATACGTTTCATTTCGTGCATGATTCAACTTGTCTGTGTGCGAAAATGTCGAAACATGTTATTTTGTATGAACATCGCGAGTTCGCTTATCAACATGCGAGGACAAGTCATACTTCTATTCTGAACTAAAAGAAATTATTATAATTATTAGTATTATTAGTATTATTATTAATGCTAATTTAAAACTGCTTATTAACCCTTATTAAATCATTTTTATTCCACCATTCCTCTTGACTGCTTATTATTTGCTTCTGAATCCTCTACCGCCCCCCTAAAAGGCTGCAGCGCCCACAGGGGGGCGGTATCGCCCCCGTTGGGAACCAATGGTCTAAACAAATGTAAATTTTGAATAATATTGCTTTGTATTTAATACTTGTTTATAAATATGTCCAGTTTCTTTAATTGTTATTACTTGTTGTTATTTGTACTTTACTTCACCAGAGCCAATACAACGGATGCTATGGTACTTCAAGTACGACATTTTGTCATTTTTTGAGAAATTTCCGTTTGTTCGCACGATACAGCCTCCGGAGTTCAACAAGTCACCAATTTTATGATTGAATATTATTCAGGTCATCTCACTGATGAACCCTATCGATTTTCAGCTCACCAAAGCCCATATAACAGGTGCTACAGTTCTTTAAGTACGATATTTTTGTCATTTTTGGAGAAGTTTCAGTTTGTTAGCACGATACAGCATCCGGAGTATATACCAGTGACCAATTTTATGATTGGATATTATTCAGAGCGTCTCAAAGATGAACCCTATTGATACTCAGCTCACTCAAGCCAGTTCAACGGGTGCTATGGTACTTGAAGTGCCAAATTTTTGTCATTTTTGGAGAATTTTCATTTTGTTAGCACGATACAGCCTCCAGAGAGTATATGATTGATCAATTTTATTATTGAATATTGTTCAAGGTGTCTCACAGATGTACCCTATCGATGTTCAGTTGACTAGAGCGAGTACAACGGGTCCTATAAATCCAGATATACGAAATTTTTGGTTATTTTTGGAGAAATTTCGGTTTGTTAGCACGATACATCCCCCGAAGTGTATACAAGTGACCAATTTTATGATAGGATATTGTTCAAGGAGTCTCACAGATGCGGAAAAGTTTTAATCTTTAAAACAGTTAATTTTTAATTAGTAATCGTTTCTTCATCATAAAAGTAATTAGTACAGAGTTTTTGCATTATTTATATTCACACGAAGCCGATATTAAATGTCTATAATGTTAAAATTTATAAAGTAATTAAGACGTAAAAATGTATTCTTCTAATTATTTGGAACAGGGTATGTTTCTGTTTGGAAAAAAATATAAGAGCATGCTAATATTCATAACGCAAACGCTATGTCGAAAACTAAGTTCATAACACTATTGGAAAGAAGTAAGCAACTTTATAGCTGATAGCTAGAATGTCAAAACATAAGCAAATCCTTGGCCTAGGCTCTCACATGGACAGAAGTAGTAGGAATATTTCCACAACGAATTTAAAAATGTATAGGATAAAATAATGCTAACCATCCAAATCAAAACAGTTGGAAAACTGTTGAAACTGCCCCCGTCAATTGGGATTTATATCTGTGGAATTTTGGTAACCAACAAATTGTATAGATTTTAAACAGAAAGATGAAAGATACCAGTATTTTCCTTGTAACTGACCAGCATTTTGATTTATAATAAAACAACAACCTTCGATAACGTAATATCAATCAACAGTCGTGTAGTCTATACACCCTACAAAAACTGCAAATGCATACTTAAATACAGGACTAAAGAACACGTTCATATCTGAGTTTGAAACCGTAAATCTACAAAGGATACGTAAACACGGTTGAAAAGCTCGTGTCTACTTACCCTGATCTGAATCGGAGATGAGTAAATTTAAATTAAAATTAATTCAAAAATTATGTATGCTACACCACTGGTAGAGTATTTTGGAAACCCCGTGGAGCGTTGTTGGCGAAACGCTTCGTTAATCTAACGCATCCTTGGAGAATACAATAAAAAATAATCTGGACCGAATACTCCCCACGCTACAATTTTACCACCAAGAAAATTATTGTAAACATCCACTTTTTACCGTCTCCATACCTTCATTACCTTGGCTGCTCGAATTAAAAATTAATTTTATCTTTGTTACAAGTTTAATTAAATTAAAATATGAATGACTCTCGCAGCGGGTGTCAAATTCAAACTTCAACTCTTTTAAAGATTATCTGAGACCCCAGCGACACAAAAAATTATAATTAAAAATCTCCCGGAGGAATTAATTGCAGAATTCTATTACTAAGCCGTAATTAGGATCTTCTCAGAATAACCACGCGGTTTATAGTGTTCACTAAAGTTAACTTCCTTCAAGCACAACTATTTTGATTTGTAAAGTTAATTAAACATCAAATATAAGCTTGCATTGCATTTTTATAAGTGGAAAAAGTTTATAACTAGAATCACATGATAAAATATGATCCTAAAACAATTCATGTTGTTTGGGGGACGTCTACATTGATTAAGAAACGTTCAAAAATTGTATATATATATGTATAATAATTCGTATTTATTTCACAATTTAGAAATATTTGTCAAGAATGTGATAAAAAATATGTTGGTGAGACCTCAAGGAATTTAAAATCACGAATTACTTCACATAAGAGCGATATTCTTTTAAGACCGAATGCTTGTGCTTTGTCACAGCACGTTAATGTAACAGGACATTCCATAGACTTCAATAACATTTCTATTTTAACCAAAGAAAATAATTTATTTAATAGTATACCAAGGTGGTGAAGACTATTATTATCAACCGAGCACCAAAATTATTTCGCGAGGGGCTTTGCCCCGAGCGGAATAAGTTGCGAGGTTTATAAATGTCTTCACCACCGTGGTGTATATACATTTTTTTCCACTACTAGCCAAATTTACGACAAAAATCAAAAATAAAGAAATGTCTTATAAAAATCATGTAGGTATAATTTAATCACACAGCAATAGAATACCATTATTCCTATAGTTCATAATCACCAATATTAAGTGCAACGAATTAACGAAACCAATTATACGATCACATCAAAAAATTTCACAAAATGTGGTTTTATGTTTTACTTTGAACTTTCAACAATTACAGCGGTAGTGCGTTCACAACACTTGGATACAAAGTGAGCGTTCATAAAACATTTAACATATGCTTCACCATAAAGAAAGTAATATATTTTGTCTAGTGGGTCAAGGTTAGCTACCAGTTTCTATCACAGAAGATTTTCAAATTCCACTGGTGATAATGTTTAAGGTAAAAACATTCCTCGATCCTCGTTTTTCTAAAATTAACGGAAAATAAACAACACTTTTCCATGTCAAATTTTGATAGTGTTCATCTACAAATCGTTCAAACTGATCCTCCTTAGGCGTTTACTCCATCGTCTGACTGACACTGTTTTCGCTCCTCACCTCACCCATATATTATGAACGCACTCTCCTTATGTTATCAGAAATTCTTGGTTGAGCGCGAATTTTAAACTAATGACAGTTTTATTGAAATAATTTTATTTTGTTAGGTAATTTCAAGCAGTAAATATGTTAAACACAATCTCCTGGGTATACAAAATTATGTTGCACTAGTTTTTGTTAAGCTATTATCCCTGAATTCTCAAAACATTTGAATTTGTCCATTATTGACTTAGGTTAACAATAGAAAAAATTATTAACCACTAATAGAGAAATTCAACTTCTCAGTTGGCTAGATGACACAATAATTGTCAACTTCACAGCTAGTAGTGGAAAAAAGATGTTTTTTAGAAATGGTTTATATAAAAAATGAACCAAATAGATTGAACAAGAAAATTGATTTTCAAAATTTAAACATTATTTACTCTAATATTCTGGACCTTGAGACAAAATTAAATAAAAAGAATCACAGATCTAATAATAATTTTTCATCAATATCTTAGTTCAACCTTTTAATATAATTTTTACGAACATTTCTGTTATATCATCCATTTGTCAACTTCATATTGACAATAATTTTTGAAAAGTCTCAAGCATATATCAATATTTTTACACTGTTTTTTCTAAATTTTAATTTATATTTTTTACTCGTTTAATGCAAGTACCCATTTTTCAATTTTTCATTTTTAGTTATACATTGTATTTTACCGTGACTGACGAAGTAATAAAACTATTACGAAAGCTTCCACTAAATTAAAATAGGAGTTTAATTTCCAAGCCAATTGCTACATCCTCTAATATATATATATATATATATATATATATATATATATATATATATATATATATATATATATAATATATAAATTTATTACATTATCGACCGTTACTTAATTATAGAATAATTCTAAATTTCGGGTATAGCGGTCTGTAGGAAATTAAAACTGCAATTTTTCCAATATTCTCAATTTTTCGCCATTGTTTAATAGCTTCTTCAAGAGAAATTCTACAATAATCAGTGATTTACATTTTAAAACCCATTAAAATTAACAATAAATAAAAACTAACACTTGTTTTATCGATACGGGTACTAGCATCACATTACACACATTGAAAATAGTTTAATTTAAAATGTTTCTATTATGCTGTTTTTTCTATATTATAGTAAAAAGTTAATAATTGTGAATATAGAGAGTGACATGTTAAAAATAATTAAAAAGATTACAGTAAATACTGCTCAAATTGTATCAAGTTTGTAGTTTAAGTTGTATTTGATAAAAACAGATCTAGATTATTCCTTGAAATGTATTCTAAAGATATTGGTGCATTTTCGTATAAGATTAAGACATTTGATAAGTTAAATGCTGCGAATAAGTGGTTACGTGTAGAATATTCGGCTCGTGTTCTAGCCACTCCATTTGAGGAAGAAGATTTTCTGCCAAACATATCCCACTATGCAAATAAATATTACAGTTATGTTAATTCAACATCACATTGTGATAATGTTCTTCCTTTTTTTTCTCTTGTTTTCATCTCATGCACATCTCTACAACCGCTTATGCCCAGCTTGTGGCTGTTAACTTTTGTGATGTTTCAACTTAACTTCTCAGCGATGTTAAAACGCTACCTTTTTACATTACTGTGATGTTACTAGAACTTCCTCGAAAGGAAGTCTTTATAACGAACTAAAAACAACATTTCTGTTACATTCTGAATGCCTTTTAACATCTTGTGGATGTTAATGCAATGTCTAAAAAATAACATCTTATCAATGATCTAAATGCAACATTTCAAAAACAATACAGTGTATTCTCTTAGATGTTCTATGGACATTACTTAAACCTCTAAATAATATACCTCAAACATTCTAGATGACATCCTATAGATGTTTCTGTGCATAATCAGCAAATACAGGGTGAATAACTAAGAACGCCGGCTGTCTGCCATATTTCAAAAAATAGTCATGGTACAACTATAAAAAATACTTTCAGGAAAATGACCATGAAAAATCGCTGGAAAATATTTTTAGAGTTCCTAGAATATCTGCTATGGGGTGGAATGAACACTTAAAAACATAATACTGTGATTATCTCCAAAAAAGACATACTAAAGGTATCCTAGAAATACAATTTTTGATATATTGTTAAGATTATGAAAAAATGTAGTTAGGGACTTTTTGTCATTATTCTTCAAGTAAGGGGTGGGGGAAGGTTCAGCATAAAAAACAAATGTCGTAACAGTTTTTTCTTTTTTAATCGATATCAATGTTTTTGGCGTCATTTAAAAGAGTTTTTCCTCTTGAATAAGATATGCTTAACAAAAATAACAAAATTGGACAATTTTCCTATTTTTCTCGGAAATTTCAAATGTAATGAGGCATTTTTTAAATTCTGATGAAAAGGGGTTAAAAAAATAGGAATCTATTCCAAGATATAAGACTTACGATATCAGATATAAAAACTAAAACAATGCTTCAATTCACATTTGAAATTTCCGAGTGGATACAAATTTATCTAATTTTGTTATCAATCTTATTAAACAAAAAAACTCTTAAATGCAGATAAAATCATTAATATCGGTTAAAAAACGAAAAAGTTATGCATTGGTTCATAAGTTAGAGCCTTCCCCACCCATTTTTTGAAGAATAATGGCAAAAAATCTCCTTAATTAATTTTTTTCATAATCTCATCAAGATTTCAAAAATTGTATTTTTAGGACACCTTTAGTATGTTTTTTGGAGTATTATGTTTTCGAGTGTTCATTCCACCCCTAGCGGATATTTTAGAGACTGCAAAATATTTTTCAGCAATTTTTCAGGATCACTTACAATAAGGTAATTTTTTTGAAAGTTGTACCATGATTCTTCTCTGAGATGTGGCCTACAGTTGTTCTTAGTTGTTCATCCTGTATATTTAAAATGAAATAGCAAAAAATCAATAAAGGGTTTAAAACGATTATTCACTATTAATGAACAGTACAGAAAATTTGAAAAAACAGGTACAAAATTTGAAAAAAAAATTGTGTAAGCATATTACATAACAAGTGTGGAAAGTGGAAACTATTGAGCGCATTCAGTGAAAGCAAGAAATAAAAAAGGGTATATTGATCTGTAGTTGCCATAACGTAACATACTTTGAAACTGATTTAATAAAGTTTAACGGATACACATACATTACAGCTAGTTTACAGAAAATTTATTCGAATAGTTTTTTTAATTATATTAAAACTAATAAAAATTTTACACCATAAATATTTTATGAAACATTACGTTAAATCAGCAGAAATCCAATTTGATTAAAGAAAATCTATCGTTTACTTACGGTTACTTTTTCTCACGCAAGAGTCGCTGTTTCGAGTGCCTCAACCATTCCATAACGTACACTTCAAAATCCTTAACTGTGAAACATTTAAAGGTGTTCTGAACAGCAGCTAATAAAACAATTACTTTAGATCAAATTGTGCCCATGGAGACCTTTTATTGATCATCATAAACATCAAACTTGATTTTCAGCCAATTAACTGGGACCCATTTTCCATAAGATACATGTGGGGTTCTTCAAAGGAATAATAACATATTTTATTTCGAGAAGTGACTTTTCATCATTTACCTTCTATTATATGTATGTCTCACTCCGTTTGGCAGGTAAATTCAGGTGTGCTATGAAAATTCATACTTCTTTTCTGTATAAAATAATATACTATTTTCATCTTGTTATTTTCATCCTGGAACATATTGTATATCAACATCGTGGAATTGTAACAAAAAAACTACTTATGAAGAAGAGATATGAACACATTATCAAGTTAAATGAGTTTATGATTAATTGTATCCAATTGAGTATCCAATTG
This sequence comes from Galeruca laticollis, assembly GCA_963921935.1. NCBI lineage: Eukaryota > Metazoa > Arthropoda > Insecta > Coleoptera > Chrysomelidae > Galeruca > Galeruca laticollis. Next base: position 202,543,844 of record OY998180.1, read on the forward strand.
CTGTGTTTCTACAATAATAAATAATTGAATTCTGTTTGTTGACTAGATTAATATAGGTACCATTGTAAGGGACAGCTATAGCTTATTTATTGTATTCAGTGTATTTTCAAATGGAAATGAGCTTTTTAACAGAAATTTCTGTTTTTAAAGTCTTAAACAGTCTCTAATTGTTCACAAGAATTGTTAGTATTAATGTTAAAATTTTCTAAACCTGCAAAACTGTATTGATGGCTATGACTGCTACTACAAAAACTAAAACTAGAGATACTTGATTCAATATTTTTTGTACTGTTTAATACAATGTCTGTATCAGACTATCTGAAATAGTTACTCTTTCTTTACATAATTACCAACTATTTGTTTTTTATTTCATTTATGTAAGTAGCTTCTGAAACATCTTGAACATTGAAAATATTTTCTTCTAGATTCAAATCTCTGCCAACATATTAGCATGTTTTATTATTAATAATAATATCTACCCTATTGCAATATTAAGTTTTTTGTAGGGTATAATGCATATCTAGGACTTGAAATATTGTCAATCGTATTTAAAATATACTTACTAACTAAAATATTTTAAAAGTTGAAAAACCCCTTATTTTGTAAACTCTATTATATAATATTAGTGTACAATTCCGCCACCTGGAATTTCAATGTACAGTAGCCGATTAAAGTCTTGAATGAGTATTAAGTTTTAAATAATTATGATTTTGGAATAGGTACTTACCGATAACAACTATTGTTCGTCCGTTATAACAAGAATTATAACTAAGTGTAGAAACTGTAGCTAAGTAGGAACTAACGAAAACGATGACCACTTTATTTAAGTACTTTTTGCATAAAATAATTCCGAAATCGCTGAATTTTGATTTTGTAAAAAAAGTGGATAAAAAATGATCATTTAAAAAACATTTCACGGATTCGCTGAAGGGTTTTCTTCACTCCCAGATGACCTCCCGATGGACTGTCGTGTAACGTCTTCAGTACCTCAGCTGTCGCTTAATCTCGGATCCATCATCGTTTTCAAGGACTCTTTTCAACAGCCCTTCTTCCAGGACACGGGAGTCCCACTGAGCCCAATACGCCTTGAGTTTCGATGAAAATCTTGACACTTCTCGCCAGGTAGGTCGCCTATTTTCTTCCTTCCACTGCCGAATCTTCTTAAGGAAAAGATCATTCTCCTGATCTTATTTGATCCTGGTGGGTGACCATTCTTCATTGACTACTGTAATTCTTGAATTTGCAACTTCCTTAGATTTCGACTTGTTGCATCGTGAATAGTTTACAGTGCATGACCGTCTAGGCAAAGAGTTGGCTTTTCGGTGATTCACATCAGCTGGATGTTAACCCCTATCTGACTTCCACTGTGACTGGAGTTCTTGGGTTACAGGAGTCTTGGGGCGCTTAGATGGACTGCGTACGTGCTCTAGCTCGCCACACTTCCGGCATTTGATCTTCTTCGGCTTCTTGTCTGCCATACCTTTCAACCAGTTGACGATCTGGTCAAGTTTCTCATCGTCATCTTCTTCCTGCATGGTCCTACCTTTGTTGTACCGCGAGCTCTTCGTGGCTGCTTTGCATTTAAGAGGTTCTTGGTTTGCATGAGTCGTAGGACGCTTATACGAACTGCGTGCATGCTCTAGCTCGCCACAATTACAGCACCTGATTTTCTTGGGCTTCTTGTCTACCATACTTTTCAACAAGTTGACGATCTGGTCAAGTCTGTCATCATCACCTTCTTTCTGTATGGTCCTACCGTTGTTGTATCCGGACGCCATCGTGGCTGCTTCATATTCAAGAGCAGCAGTCAATGCATCGACCAATGTTTTAGGATGGGCTAAGCGTCTTCTCCATATCGTGGTCATATAAGCCGTCAATAAAGGCCAGAACGCCTAAACATTCCATCATGTTATCTGGTTCTGATGGATAAGCAAATCGAACTAGTCGGGCAATATCCAGTTAATACTCTTGAAGGGTTTCGTTACATTTCCGCCTTCGGCTCTTCAGCTGGAATCTGTACAAATGTTCCCAATGTTCGTGACCATATCGCATGTCCAACCTCTTCTTCAGCTGTTCGAAGTCATCTCTTTCTTCCAAAGGTATTGTCTGAAGTACATCTAAGGCTAACTTAGGGTGTGTTTCTATCTGGCACGGTTTCGTTTGCTCGGTCTTCTTTTCTTCCGCTGGCGTGTCTTGAGTTCTTATATCTGTCATCTTTTTTTTCTAGCTCCTTGATTTTTTCGTCCATCGTAGACATTTTGTTCTGGATTTCAGATTTCATTTTCAACGTCAGCGGCAATGTAGGCAATATCGGCAATATCAACACTTCACTTTTCGCTATTTCGGTGTATTCTTGTTTATTTCACGACATCACTTTATAAACTGAAACTTCTCCGCTGGTCGGTCCTTTATATATATTATTTCCTTTTTTACTAGATAATTCTAGATTGCGGCTTACACAAAAACAATTGGCACGCTGGAATATTCTTTTCTCTTCGGGATATTTCTCAAATGGCTGCTCAATCCCTAAAAGATACAGAACATGTCTATAAAAACGGTCACAAAAAATCCCAATAGACCTTCTTAGAATTGGGCGTGCTCGCCATTTTTTAAATTCCGTTAACATGAGTTAACAGGATCGTACTTAGTATCTACTTCGGTGTGCGAGTTCGTAACAATAGTAATATCGAAACAATTGTCAAATTTTTATAATTTTTACTATTTTCTCAATATATATCGTTGAATTATTTGGAAACAACTATTCTCATTTAAAAAAGTAATTGTGTAACTATTTTTTCCTCCTCTTTGCAATTCTCAATCAGTTCTGTTTTGTTCGCTAAGGCATTACTTATTATTTTCATACGTATATGTGTTTTAGTTTTTCATTTCCATCAGTTAATGCGACCATTGTTTATTACCATAGTTTTTATTTTCTCTGATTCGTTGTCATGTTCTTCATTTTCGACAAAACGCAGTTTGCATTCTTCCACTTAATTCAGTTAAAAAAATGTTAATCAAAACTTTTTCATTTGGTGTTGTAAATGCTAAACACTCTCCACGTTTATACATTCAAAAGAGTTTTTTATGTTCCGAAGCATTGATTATGAAATATAACCAAAAAACATGGTATTGATTAATTAAAAGAGCGGCCGAAAGTGTAGCCGGCTATAATATATTCGAATGACGTGACAAGTGATATTTCCCGTTTAATTTGATCAAAATAATGGGCGGACATCGGCAAAATGGGATCGATGAGCGTGTCTATATCCAAGGGATTGGTGTATTATAAACGCCGTTAAAATACATATTTGCAGTCTGTTTCAGCTTTGCTATATTTATGATATCTAGCTATCATTATAAAATGGTTTAGACTTACTTACAGATACCATTTTGTGTTATATTTTATCTAGAAATAATTTGCAAACTGAAGGATATAAGCCTAATGAAATTTTCTCCATTCTCGTAGGCTCTTTAACTATTCCCAAGTGCCCTTGCCGCTTTTATTTTCAAAATTTATCTACTACGATAATCTGATCCGCCTTAATATATTACTTCTCATATTATTCCTTAAACGTCTCATTCAAGTCTCTTTATTTCTTTTTTTGGAATATATTTTTTGTTCTTTATTTATTAATAATCAAATTTACAATCTCTATGTGGAAGACATCTTGAATGCTTGTACGGGTGACGTGGCGAAGTAGTATCTATTGATTCCACCTGTTTTCACTTAAATTTAACGGCCAAGACCTCTTTAGTATTCGATAAGGTACACGTTGTAGTATTGAGTCTATGGGTGGATTTTGGTGAGTTTCTAACTTTTGACGATGTTTGGTACATCTATCTTGGATAAGTTCCTTAACATAAGGGATCCTAAAATATTTGTGATGGCTCGTAGATTTTAGACTGAGCTCGTCACTGAGCTCTTTTTATAATTTCCAGATGGAATTTACTTGCGCAGCCCCAAAATTCCACTACATATCACCAGAACGGTTTGATAATAGACTTATATATAAGTAGCTTGTTGTCAATAGATAATTTATACTTATGCCCTATTAGCCAGTTCAACTCCTTGGTGTTCAAATCAATCTGTTTTCTTTTTTTGTCTATGTGTTCCGTCGCGTTTAATAATTATCTAAATGCATTCCTAGTTATTGTATGACTTCTACTTGTGGTAGTGTTCAGCCTGATTTCTGCGCAATGTTCTTTTCGCAGTATGAACCATTTTTAAGCCAATTTTCCAGGATTCTATGATGGTTCTGTAGAATATGGCTTGCCGTGTTGGGATCTTCATATGGTGCCCTAAAAGCTGTATCGTTTGTAAACGACGTTCCTGTGGTGACCTTTTGTGATGTTGTTAAGTCAGATATATATAGGGTATACAACAATGGACCGACTATGCTTCCCTGTGGTACTCCCGCATGAATTGTATATAGATTGGAAGTTTCATTATTAAGTCTTATTTCAAACTTTGACTTAAGTACTATTTTAAAAGTTTGTAGTATTATCTAGTATATTTATTTTAATTTTGTATAGTAGTCCTGGATGCCAGAGTTTGTCAAACACCTGGCTTACGCCTAGAAATGCAGTTGTACAGTATTGACGATTTTCCAGGGATTTATGGATTACATCCACTAGGCGATGGAATTGTTGAACTGTGGAGTGCGAATGACGAAATCCAAATTGGTGGTCTGGTATCCAGTTGCACTCCCTAGGTCTTCATTCAGTCTATTTAGTATTAGCCTTTCCAGGAGTTTTGATATTATAGATAAAAGGCTTATATCAGGATACATTTGTTTAATCTGTTCCTGGCTTCAGTACCAATATTATTTGTGCGGTTTTTAGCATCCCAGGCCAATATTCTAATCATGTTATTGCATTGAGAAGAACCCTAACTCCTCTATCTGTTAGTTCTTTGAGCATTTTACTTGTGATTAAAGCAAGACCTGGGGCTTTTTTAATGTTTAGTATACCGATTTCTCGATTGATTCCATTTAATGTAAATGGCCGGACGGGATTTTGTACTCCGACTTGACGAGCTAATTCCTGCTCTACATCCTAGTCTCGTTCGTTGACATGTAGAGTAAATACACCTGAAATATATTTGGCGAATAAATCAACTTCTACCTTACTACTTTTATCCCATGGTCCTGGTGGAGTTGTATATTTTCTGATAGGTGGTGATGTTTTGTTTTTTATGGGTTTCCAAATGGAGTTATCTTGTCTAGTTAAGGAATAAATATATCTTTCCATTATTCATTCGTTCTTTGTTATTGTGTCTTTTAGTTTGTTACTTAATTGGGTATATCTTCTTCTATCTTCGGTAATATGGGTGCGTTGCCATATAGATCTGTCTCTTCTCTTTTCAGCTATTATTTTTTTCACTTCTATTGGTATGTAATTGTCGCTCGGTTGTGACTTACCCTTTGGAGTAGATCCTTTAGCAGAATATTGAAGTAGTTCAATAAACTTTTTGGTTTCAAGTTCAATATCGTCTTTTTCCCTCAGTCTTATCTTTAAGTTTGCACCCTCTCCTATTATTTGTTTATATTTCTTCTATTAGGTTTTCTAGTTGTGTAGTCGAGGGATTGGTTTTTTGATTATTATTGTTGTGATGAATGTGGAAATAATTGGAGAAGGTCCGAGTCCAGATAATATTTTGGTATTATATCTGTATATGCGTGTGAAATGCTATTTACCACAAAGTAATCTAGTAAATCTGTTACTTTGGTTTACATCAGTTGGCCAATATGCTGGTGACCCAGTTGACAGAAAAGAATAATTATTTCCGTTGATAGTCTTTGTTAGCCGTGATCCCCATAGTGTGTGTTTGCTATTGTAGTCTCCTCCAGCAATGAACTTAGGCCCTAATATTTGAAAAAATTCCGAAAATTGTCAAATTATGTGAAAGAGAAAGAATAATGAAGATTGGGTATGGGTAGGAGAAGACCACATCAAGAAGTCTGTGATTTTGTTAACGGTATTCATCGGAATCGACAAATATCACATCCCGTAGTGACAAGATCTGTGCGAATGTATAAGACAAGTGGTAACGTAAGCAATTTATCAAAAAGTGGACGGCTAAACAGTGGAACAAATGACAATGTAGCCCAAAATCGGATTTCGACAGAGGTTTAAAATTATGTCAAACGATTATGGACATTTGCAGCCGTGATAATAATTTGGTGAGAAATGTAATATTTTCTGACGAGGCTACATTTTGCTTGATGGTACAGTAAATCAACACAACTGCCGCTATACTGGTCGCAAAGTAACCCACATTGGATACAAGAGGCTCTTACGCAACATTCCCAAAAATTTAATGGTATTTATAATAACAGAATCATTTCCTTTTCTTTCTTTATACAAGGAAATTTAAATGGAGAAACGTATTAAGAGCATTTAGATACACAATTGACTCCGGCGCTGAAGATAAATGAAGAAATACCCAATAATATCTGGCTTCAGCTGGACCGAGCACCACCCGATTACGCTCGCATTGCTCAAGATAGTTTAGATAGGACTTTTCCTCACCAATAAATTGGAAGAAGGGGTACATAATATGAGTGGCCATCGCGAAGTCCCGATCTTTAAACACTGCACTATTTTCTAAAGGTTTATTTAAAGTCCAAGGTTTATGTTAGTAGACCAAACAATTGGCATGAATTAGGTGAAATAATAAACCAAGAGATTCAGAGTATTTCACCAGAAAGGATGGCCAAAGTGACAAGAGAATTTACAAACCGGGTCGCCTTTTGTTAAGAAGTATATGGTACTCAGTTTGAACATTCAATACATTATGTTTAGTTTCGGTTTACATGGCACTCCTAATTTAGTCCACAATTGTGTTATTCGTTCAGTTTTAGTTGATAATATGATTATCAATTTAATTAATATAGGTACTACTGGATATCATCAGCTTTTTCCTTTCTTTATATACTTATTGGAAATATATCGGTTGGCATTGAAATTAGGAATATCAAACCAAATATTTTTGTACTCGTATTGAAGTTCTTTATTCGGAACTAAAATAATATATAGGGTGTTTTATTACAAATTATAAATTGACATTACTTCGGGTTAAACCAGAAGTTCAAAATTGTTGAAAAATTCAACAAGTACACAATTTACTGTAATATCTACCCTGTAAATTTCACTTCGATACCTCGAAGAATTCCAGAGATATTCACTTGGTTCTACACATTTGTCATTGTTATATTTTTGTTGTTCTCTCCTGGTTCTAAATCTACAAAGAATAGATTTAGCGAGTCTTTTGTAATTCTGTGTTGTGCTTTGAATGTATTTTTCAATATATGCTCTAGTTGTTCCAGTTCTTTTTTATATCTTCTATTTTTGTTGAGTTGTGTAAGTATTTTATTACAACATGGTAAGCTCTTTCATCTTGTACCTGATTGGTATGATAATACACATTTTTTTTCTTTGAACTGTCTTCTTATTTTTCTGTATGTATCGGGATTTCCATAATTTATTTTTATATTATTTGCTAAACTTCTTGTAAAATATTGTTCCTTAATTTGTTTTATCATTTCGGTATAATTTAAGACTCCATGTACAAAGAGCTTGTTTCGTTAGTTAAGAGCGTATATCGGTTTTTAGTTTCAATGGATGTAGATTTCATGGGCACTTAATTTTTTTTATATATGTGAATTTTCTTTCGCTTTGTACTTATTACTTGCCATTCGTTTGGATTATTTTGTTCTATCTCCTCTTCTTCATTTGTGTATGTCATTGGTTGTAAGTATTGGCTATAGGTATTGGCTATAGTTTTCAACACTTGTTTGATAACTTATTGCTGCTGCATATATATATATATATATATATATATATATATATATATATATATATATATATATATAGGAAAATTGTTCTCGAACTACTATATTATATTCATTTATGTAGGATAAGTTCATTAATATACTACTAGTTTTCCTTAGTCATTCTTGACGTTTCGCCTTAGTTACAAGGCTTTATCAAAGTATTTTAATCTCAGTCTACAATAAAAATACAACATTGGATAACACTGACAAACAATTTACATTGAGAATAGCACACAAACGTAAGGGTACATGTGAATATGAAAGAGTACGTACCTTGACAACCATCTTCTTTAATCGATCATCAATGTTTGGTTCAAGTATTTGACTTTTTTGTTTTTTTATGATTTTCACTGATAACAGCTAATTGGAGTTTAAGTTAATTTTATACACTGTGTCTTGGCATTGTTTGAGTATTGTCAATATACAGGGTGTCCGATAATATTAACGGAGACATATTAATTTTTTTGTTGGATTATTATTGTTACGAAACAGCACACTGGTATAGTCCCTAAATTCGAATCTGTCTAAGCCATGTATGAAAGTTAAAATTATGGTGGATGCACAGGGATTTCTTAGAATTGTTTACGATTGTGACTATCTTATCTAGACATTGTTTTTGTGACCAGTCTTATCTATAAAATGCGAAAGACAATTGTTTTTATGTAAGCCGAAATCTAGAATTATCTAGTAAAAAAGGAAATAATATACATAAAGGACCGACCAGCGGAGAAGTTTAGTTTAGTTAATAAAGTGATCTCGACGTGATGTCCACGGTTACCACTCTATTTCAGTAGCCCTTTATTTTGCGTGAATTACCCATGAATCTCTTTGTTGTTGTTGTTAACATATCACGCGATATTTCTACATCTTCTTTGTTATTTACTATGGGTCGGAAGGTTCATGGCGGGGGGGCTATATGCGCCTCCGTGTCGATGTTGGTTGATGTCCTGAAAACTCGGGATCTTCCAATTGAAGACACAAATGAGCGTTTGGTTTCCCTGCTGAAATCCGTTATTTTGTGTTTTCCCATGTTTCGATTAACATCTTTGCTCCCAAATTTCAGATCCTTATTTGGTTATGCCGTGTTGAAGAGGCAAAATGAGCCAGAAACATGCATGTCCACGGTTACCACTCTATTTCAGTAGCCCTTTATTTGCGTGAATTACCCATGAATCTCTTTGTTGTTGTTGTTAACATATCACGCGATATACCTACATCTTCTTTGTTATTTACTATGGGTCGGAAGGTTCATGGCGGGGGGGGCTATATGCGCCTCCGTGTCGATGTTGGTTGATGTCCAGAAAACTCGGGATCTTCCAATTGAAGACACAAATGAGCGTTTGGTTTCCCTGCTGAAATCCGTTATTTTGTGTTTTCCCATGTTTCGATTAACATCTTTGCTCCCAAATTTCACATCCTTATTTGGTTATGCCGTGCTGAAGAGGCAAAATAAGCATGCATGTCCACGGTTACCACTCTATTTCAGTAGCCCTTTATTTTGCGTGAATTACCCATGAATCTCTTTGTTGTTATATATATATATATATATATAGATTGCATCAGTTGGTAGTGTTGAACCGTGGTATCCATAAGGTGCTGCCATTGGGGGACGGCATCAGATGTTGACTGTTGATAGATTTACTAAATCCTAATAAACCCTGTTGGTTTTCTACTGGAAACATTTTAATTTTATTTCAGGACTATAAAACTAATTGTTGTTTTGTTATCACTTTGTTTTTTGCCTTATATTTTAAACTCACTCAGAGCCGCTTATCTGAACAACCTTCTGCTAAGAAAGTCAATCGAACATTACCTTTAGAGTATTATTCCCAAAATAAATCGTGATTTCTACAGTATCTCAAAGCGTAGATATTGAAAAACAGTGGTAAACGACGCCTGCAGTTTTCATTTTCTCTATTTTACAGCCCATTTTTTATCTTGTAAGTAAGTTATAGTATTTATTCCTTTAATGAATCCCCTTTCTCCACAGCTCTGAACTGTACCTGTCACTTGGACTATAATATAAAGATTTCTTCATATTTAATAGGTTTTGTTAACCCCTGTTTTTGTCTTCTTATTCTTTTGCAAACTAAATTTAATTTAATATTGATGAAGAATAATATTTATTGTGCAATATAATAAATACACTTGATAATTTGCATTTTGACAATACCTTTAGTTAAATCTAAATCATTCACTGATTAATATCTAAAATAAATCTTCCTGAAAAATGGGGTATCGATTTTCCAGTGTTATACCTTATAATTACGTTGGGTAATTAATATTCAGTAACTAAGTTTTTCGGATTCGGGTAATACGCCATTTATCAGATAAATTGACATTTGGATACAGTGTCAGGTTGAAAATTATTAGCACGAATAATTATTGAAGAGAGAATCACCGAGAATTGCTTTGATACAAATTCTGTGATAATGAGATCGATTTTATGAAATTTATTATAGACGATGCTGTACTAGGTACACGAAATCGAAGACTAAATAAAATATATATAGAACATACCTTTTATATATAACAACCTGTAAAAGATCATGGAAGATTAATATTAATATTTACAAGGGGATCCAAAAGCATGTTCCAAAACGAAGGTCACTATTTATAGGCGGATAATTGGTAATACTGGTGTTGTAGGGGAAATTGGTCATTGCCATCTGAAATTTTAACATTTTTGACAGTATACTCAGAACGTTTTGACGTGCGAGGAATATTTGTGTTGTTTACATAATAAGTTAAAACTTATCGGCCAAAAATTGAATGATTTATCAATACTTTCGACGTGATCTAACTCTAGAACACTGCATCAATCATTTTAATTCAACTTTTGACGATTAAGCCATTGGTACCTACACTGAATTTAAGCGTGGGCGTAGTTCGTTTGCGAACCAAGTTAAAGAAGGTGGTCGAAAATCGGTCGTTGTGCCAAAAACTACGTAAATTTGGGTGTTTCAATGTGAATTAAGACCAACAAAAGTTTCTCGTTCTCGAAGTGTTAAGAAGCAAATGGTGGCGTGTTTCTTCACGGACATGTGACATCTGTGTGCGTTCAGGAAAACAATTGATCGTTAAACCAGAGTGGTACTATACGACAGTTTGTTTTCGGTAGATTGAAAGATAACAATCCAAAATCACAGACATCGTATGAAACTAGCGAGTATTTATTCTAGTCAAGATAATTTCTTTATTAATCAAAGTACAAATCTGGAAATTGGTACATAAAATAACAACAATTTGGTACTCTTTTTAGAACAATTAAAAAATACTAAAAAACATAAAATGCACAAATTTGTTAACGGTTTACATATCCTAACCTAGGGAGGTGAGATCGACCTTATAACTTGTGTTTAGCAAATGATTGGATTGATATTTCTGAAGATATCGACTCTAAATTCTGGACTTTATTAATAAAATTATCAGGTGCCTGAATACATCACTTCCTCTTCACCCTCGTAAGACTAAACATCACAAATCATGGTCTACGAAAGGAACACGTACCTAATCTAAGAACATGAGATCAATCATGTACAAAAGATTATTCACAGACAATCCTCACATACTCAATTATATCAATAACTATAAAATATTGTACTGGAAAACTATCAAATCTATTAAACAAAACTATTATAACAATCGCATCTCTAGAGCTAAACTTGGTCTGTTATCAATGATTTAAGAAACAAAACTCGTTCCTCAAACTTTATTGAACTCGACTCAGACGAACTTAACAATTATTTCGTAAACGTTAGTAAGAATATTAGCTCCAAAATATCTCCAAGTCGCGATGCTCTTTCTTTCATCGTTCCTTCTAAAAGAATCACTGATAGTTGACCTGAATTGCTCCCAACACACCGAGGAATTCCAAAAAGGAAGAAGAATGATATAATCAAGGTACTTGGCTCTTAATGCCTGCGTCAAGGAGATAATTTTGGACCAACCTACGAGAAAACGATACTGTTGAAGACCTTAATTCGGAATATGGTATAACCGAGAATGTTGATGAGCTATAAATTAATTTATATGTTATATAAAATAAACTATAATTAAAACTATCACTTTTTAATAATGTATAAGTAAATTAACAGGCAATTTAATTTCGTAAATCATCCTTATATACCAAACAAGAACTCAGCATACATATTCCCAAATTTAGCCTACTAAAAAACACCATTGAAAAACACAGTATATGCTATAAAACACGAAAAAAATCAAATTCTCAAATTTAACCTTTTTGTTTACATTTAACACAAAATAACCGGTATGCAAATATCTATTTATTTTTTATTATTTAGAAGAGTCGCATCCACCCGAAGGTTATTAGCGACGGTACAATCGAAAATTTCATATTTTATAAAACATATTAATTGATTTTAGATAGTCAATTACGAGCCGGTGATCGCAGAAATTTCCAATGAGTTTCTTCAAATCGGTAGGAATGTTGTGCATGCTACGTAGATTATGAAATCTGGGACATTCGACCAGGAAATGTTTTACACTATCTATTACATTGCACACAGTGCATTTTGGTGGATCGTGGTGGTATGGCCCATTCGTAGGCGTGTAAGAATCACTTGCGTACGTCGATCGCTACTTTTAAACTGACATGGAGAACGTCACTTTTGATTTGCCGTAATTTCGACTGAGAACTTTCCCGGTTCCACTTACACAAAACTTTATTTTTAATAAATACCTTGAGATCACTAGCAACACTCCGACACTCCGATTCTGGTTCGTCATTAGAAATAGCACTACGGGCACAAATGTCTGCTTTTTCGTTGCCTTCGATGCCGATGTGGGATGGGATCCATATATATGAAGTTGACGCATCTGGAGTTTTCTTGAGCCTGTAGCAGTTCTGATTTTATCATTTTCTCAATAGGGTTTTGAGGATAGATCTGTTTTAAGTTTAACAAAGAACTGAGAGAGTCAGTAATAATTATAAATATCTATTCTTATTAGCAATAAATGTCACATACAACAGAATAAATACATTTTCGCCATTTCCCGCTAATTTTGTTTTTTACACATACTGTGTTTTTCCTTGGAGCAGCCGAAATGGTCTGTACATGTAGACTCTTTGCGAAAAGAAACAGCTTGATTCTTGTACTTTGAATCACACCTTCGCTATGGTTTGGGGGCCTTGTAGTTTGCATCTCTTCTCATCTACCTTCAAACTACAAAAAGAGCTATTCGTTACATTTATGGTTTGAGTAGTAGGATGCATTGCGAATTCTATTTAAAAAAATACATAATTTTAACTCTCCCGCTCTATTCATTTTGGAATCCGTGTGTTTGGTTCGCAAACACTTTCACAATTTAACTGAAAGACCAATTCATAGTTACCCTACTAGAAGAAAAAAATTCGATATCTACTTGACAATACCCACCTCTGATCTGGTAAAAAATTCCATCACATTCAATGCCAAAAAATTATTCTCAGCTACCTTTAGAATTAAAAGTGGCAAATACATTTAATAGGTTCCGAAGATTGACAACGGCGTTTCTGCTTGAGGGACCTTATTATTCAGTGACAGAATTCTGCAATCTACCCTATACTTTTCAGTTACATTGGCGTAGTTCAATATTTGGTATGATGTACGATGCTAACATTGTATTATAATCATTAATTTAAATTTGTATTTTATATATTATGTTTTGTATTGTTAGCATAGTCGTTTATATTTTTATCTGTTTTTAAATTATGTCGCTTTGTCCATAGAATTGTAAAAATTTTTCACGACAATAAAGCTTATGTTTCTCTTTCTCTCTCTCCCTCTTTCTCTCTATCGTGTAAGGGAGATGGACACATTACTTTTCCTTTTTTTTTGAAGCCACGTTTAGACCACAATTCTGGCAAAGGTTAACAAAGCTTGTGTTTGCAAAAGATTGATTGTCACCATTCTCGTCTTTCTTTGCCGTTACACTAAAACTTTCATCCGCACTAGAATAATAATTTAATGTAAGATCGCCAGCTTCCTCTTCAGAAGATGAAAATTCACTTGAATGATTCTTTCTTACTCTTTTTCTATTTGCCGTTTTACTGCCAAATTTGGCCGTTTTTTTATCTTCAATTGTGCTTCTTTTTTCCATTAATAAATTCAGGTGAGATAATATCTCCTGATCTTTTTTACGAACTCTTTTTACAGATATAGATACGATGGGTACGCGGGAAACTTCATCTAGAGCTTTTCCAGGAGTAATATCTCCAGTAGCTGTGGATTTGTTAGGAGGGCTTTTTTGATTTTGAATACCAAAGGGACCTGCTTGGGGAGATTCACGTCTTGCTTGAACTGTTTTATTCTGCAATGGATTTTCTACAGAGCAAACAGGTTTTTGGGACGAAAATGCATAACCGGGTATGACGACTAAGGGATTATATGGTAGTATTCCCGTGACTTAAACGCCGAAATTGCGTTTTAAGCAGTGGGTGATTTCCCTAAGCTTTACCCAGTAGCTTTCAAAACTGCAATCTGATCAGAACCTTTTTTGGATTATTTCTCAACATGTTGTGTCTACAGGCATCATAACAGTCTCCAGGCGGCTGCTTTTTTGGAGGTTATTTTAAATGTAGTTTTGGGTAGTCCAAATGCTTTAACCCATTTCGCCATTGTTGTATGCATTTATGGCATCATCTAACGTTTGAGTGTTCCAATATCCTTGTTCAGGTATTTTAGGTATGTACTTACTAGGCATTGAACTAAAACAAAAATATATTGGTCCGACTCTCCTCCCTCATGCTGGTCCATCTATCCTCAAATGAGAGGATAGACGGACCTCTCTGTAACCACTAAACAATTCAAACAGGTTTGTCATTTTTTAGATTACAGGTAAAACTTAACTGAGTCTGTTAAAAATAGGTAGGTATATTTCTCTAAATATAATTTTCACCAAGAAAAAAATTTGTTTTTGTTAAAAAATTTCCACATAAATTTAGAACCACGTGATTGTGACTGTATCAAGATGAACTGATCAAAACTCAAACCGTAAAACATACGCATGTCAAGCGTTGCAGTGTTGCCATACCTTAAAAAATATTAGCTATCCTCCTGATCCATCTAACCTACCTTTACACTACTTTTTCACGTGGTAGGTAATAGGTCAGCATAAACTAAAATATTATCGTTTCTTTCTCTATTTTCTACATTTTCATAGTGTTGAGTCGTATAACCTGTTCTTGTGAAAAATTATATCATCATATTATTATTTGAAACTAAGTATTTTACGGTGTCAAAAGCAATTGATATAATAAGAAACTATTATGATTACAATAAGTCGATTAAGTTGAGATGTTGGTATAATATTTTAAAATATATTTAGAGTGTATTGAAAAAGTGTGTTGCCCTGTTGCGATCTTTTGGAGACGCCTATGGTTTCACACAAACCAGAACCAGCCATGTTTCACAGTACGTAATCATTAATAAAAGTTTATCAGAATGAGTTGAAGGCACAATGGAGTCTTTAATTTAATCGTAGTAGTCGTAAACATCTCCTTGGGGAGGGATATTAGGCGAAGGCGGAGCCTCTTCCACAGACAATCAAGAAATGTAAGTCTATTAACCTCATAGAGAATGTGTTTTGCCGTAACTAACAATGACTCTATTGAATTCTTGTCATATTCTAGCTAAAACTGTGGAAATGTTTGAATCATAAAGTTTTATTATGGCGACAGGATTATAGGAAAAAAGTTGAAACGTTTTATCGTTTAACGTTTCCAATCAAAAATGGAAATAAATGTTATGGAAAAAATCTTTTTGTTACTCATGTAGGTATAGAGATGGGAATTCCACTTACCTACATCTCAAACATCGACAAGTATGAAAGTAACTATTTTTTAACCAAATTTTTACGGGTTCTCGAGAAAAAACAACTACTTTCTTGGCTATTTGCCACGACAAATCTATAACGGTAGCAGAACTGATATACGGAAGTGAGACGCGGGTGACAAATAGAACAACAAATAGTAAATAAACGCATTGAACATAAAATAGGGGTAAAGAGTACAGTGGTAGTTTTAGGAAGTGAACAATTAAAATTATAGAGTACATGCTAATATAAAATAAAAATATGAGCTGGTATGTTTTTTTAGCTTTTCAAAGATTCAGGTATTTTTTCCTGTTGTTTTCGTGATTTTTTTATCCTTAAGTTCCTTCTTTTCAAAATCTTGCTGTTTTCTAGCATCTTTATGTTTTAGTTGTTGTTTCATTTTAATCATGTTTTCTTCATCTAACTAGTTTTTTTACTCTAGAAACTACATATGATTTTCGCTCGGTAAACTTTTTACCTTTGCCTTTGGGTGTTAGATTGTGGTAGAAAGTCTTGTATTTTGGAATCATTTATACAATGAGATCTACTTTCCACTAAATTATCTTCTAAGTATCGTTTTTGGCTTCATCGACTAGATTACATACCATGCATTTTAAGTCTCTCACCAATATCATCCTCAGTTTTATAGATTAGGTACTTCGTTAATGCTTGTACATTCTTACCTAATATGTTTAGGATTAGTTGTACCTAGTTACTACACTATGCAATTCATTAATAATATCACAACGAATTCCATCCTTCATAATATCATTATTTAATTCTATATATATATATATATATATATATATATATATATATATATATATATATATTATTATGGTTTATTATATATTTATCAATATGTGAATGAATTTTAATTCGCCCCACGTTGGTTCGACATTTTATTGTAGAATATTATTTGTGTTTCGAAATCAATAAAATTTTAATTCAATTCGCGCGGTATATTTAATAAATTATTTAGGTTCAATAATGCCACACAGTGCACTTACCTTTATATCTCTTTTTATTATTAATTTTTTTTAATGAGCACTAAGCTTCTCAGGATCTTAATCTTAATATTGAATTTTGATAAAAAAAAATTTCTGAACTGAAATATTTGTATTGAATAAATTTTTACAAAATGATCCTGTGTATCTTATTCGGAAAACGCGGTCTACAGACAATATAATTTATTCTATCCAAAGGGAAAGACTTGTTAATTTATATATATGAAAATACATTATTCTTTTTTATCATAAATTGAAAATAATGAACTTATCTACAATGACCTTTCATACAACCCACATTCACACAAATGAAATTATATTAAATACATGCAAGTATGCAACTTGTTATACGTTATATACAATATGAAAATAACTCGATATTCACAAAAGATTCTCGTTAGAAAATGGACGAATGTCAGAAACACACGCTGTTAGTAGAGTTTCAATATCTAATGTTTAATACACACACGGTAAGTTTTATTTGAAATGAAACAGTTTTTAAATACCTTTCAATCATCCGCTGAATATCAATAGATTTGTTCACCTTAATTTCTTCTCTATTTCTTGTAGGCTGGTTCGACCATGTCGGGATTGATTCAAGAATCCATTCGAATCAATTTAATTTCGAAGGCTTTCCAGGCATAGATTCACTTCAAAGATCGTGAAAATTATTATTCCCACTATACGGAATATGTAGACTCTTCAGGATAGTTAAAAATGATATTCTCACTATAGGATATTCCCTCTCTTTGGGAATGCTTTTTAGAGGTTAGTTTCACAGCTCACATCTTATTTTATTTAATTTTTAAACAATTCTTATTAATTTTATCTAAAAGAACAATGTACTTCTTTTTGATTTTTCAATAGGTACTACTCGTTCACACTTTCTTTTTTCTCTATTCAACAACTTTTTTCTAAACAAAAACCTCATTTTTATATTAGCCCTCTGTTTATTGAAATCATATAAATATTAGTAACCAATCAAAGTAACTTATAGTTGTTCATTTGATAGATTTCATTATATTCTTCAAAATATTTACTTTTTAATTATAAAACACTTTTTTACAATTCTAAACAAACAATTCCTATATATATCTTTTGCATTTTATTAATTCTTAAAAAATTTCAGCTGTCTTCGACCTTTCTTGAACTTGCTCTATCCCAGATTTTATAACCATAATCATTTATTTAAATAAATGAAAATCACATTTTACAATAAATTCTTAAATACACGATGGAAAGTGAATAAATGATGAAAAGGTCGAAAAGCAAAAGCTTGTTACGACGTATTAAATTACATTACAAATTAAATTAGCGTATATTAATAATATCGATAGCAATAGCTCATACAATAAAATACACAATTAAGTTTAAAAATCACAGACATTATAAAATTCAAGATCAGATCATAACCAAGAAATAAAACCGAAGCTATTCTCAATTTAGTCATAGATGGCTTGTCTATCCTGCAAAAATACATATTGACTCAAACATGAGTTTTAGCTGTTTTCATTCCATCTGGTAATGAGTTGTACAGTTTTGGTCCTAAATATCTTTGACCAATTGATTTCAGTTTTAAAGGTATATGATGGTATTGTTTTTCCTTTCGGCGTGTTTTTTTGTATATTTGAAGTATATGAAAATAAGTGCGTTATGAATTCATAATCACAAATTTTTAGATCCGGAATTTAAGATGCTCGCCTGAGTACTCTGATAGATCGATCTGAAAAATTCATAATCTAAATAAATCAGATTATGTGTGCTAGATATTAAAATTATACACAATTTCGAACATTCTGAATTCATATTCTAAATTGTTAATTTAGAAAGACATTCCAGCTGTGGGAGGCCGACCTAAGAATTATGTGAATTAAGTTGTTTGCCATGATAATGAGATTAAGAAAACGAGTATGAAAAGGTGTTGGGATAGAGGAAAGAGAGATAGACCCAGAATGAAATAAACAACTAGAGAATTAGGGAAAATAAATAGAAACAGTTTCCAATACCTTATATTGAGCAAAAGGAAAATTAGAAGAGAAAAAAGATATTTTTGCTTTTCATTATATCTTTTGTACTGTTACATTAAGAATTAGGCGAATTTAG
Source organism: Galeruca laticollis (assembly GCA_963921935.1). Taxonomy (NCBI): domain Eukaryota; kingdom Metazoa; phylum Arthropoda; class Insecta; order Coleoptera; family Chrysomelidae; genus Galeruca; species Galeruca laticollis. The sequence continues at coordinate 202,562,604 of OY998180.1, forward strand.
TGGTTTGCCAAGAATGAGATTAAAAAACTAGTATGAAAAGTGAGATGTAGAGATCAAGAGATCCGGGACGTGAAGTGGGTCTCCGAAAAGACCCGGAAATACACATACGGACTCTATAAAGGAAACGTTAGAGATTCTATTACAGAAACACTTCCCAGGCAGTCAGATTCTGGAGAACAAGCCGCAGTACCCGTTCGCCCCCACTCGGCTGGCTAATCGATCTGGTGGAGACGAGTGTTAACTAGCAGCAAAAAAGTTTTTCCCAACACAGTTATATGGGCGGTAAACTCTTTTTCCCCCTTAAAATTACTGGGAGAGGATGGAATCTTCCCCGCTCTTCTCCAAAAATCCTATACATCCTGGTAAGAATATACAGAGTAAGTCTAGCCTTGAACTATATTCCACTCGGGTAGATGATGGGGAAGATTATCTAACCAACTCCTATCGTCCTATATGCTCAACATCATTCCTACTAAAACCGTTCGAGAGGATCCCCACAAATACGCTTATCAAGCAGGTAAGTCGACAGACCACGCTCTATTCAACCTCGTAGGCAAAATTGAACATTGCCTTAAAAACAAAAATATTGGGCTGGGTGTGTTCTCAGACAGTGAAGGTGCGTTCAATAACGCTCTCTTACAGTCTCTATTCACGACTCTTCATAGAAGAGGGATAGAAAATCTAATTTGTAATTAGATCAACAACATGTTAGCATACCGCAACATCTCAGCACCACGGCAAGAAGAGACGGTCATATTCATGCCCGCCAGTGGATGTCTCCAAGGAGGTGTACTTTCACCGCTTCTCTGGACGATTTTGGTAGACGAGCTGCCGAATATACTCTCTAAATAGGGGGTGGAGATCCAATGCTATGCGGATGACCTAGCATTCCTAGTTAGGGGAAGCATGAGGAAGTTATATCCAACATACTTCAACAAGCCATAAACACGATAAGCAGATGGTGTGACAGGGAACAGATGTCTGTGAACCCTAGCAAAACTGTAATTGTTCCATTCACACTATGAAGTAAACTAGATAAACTACTGGCACCCCTAGTATTTGGAGTGCCAATCCAGTTTGAGGAGGAGGTCAAATATCTGGGTATTATCCTAGACAAAAAATTGAATTAGGGAAAATTAATAGAAACAGTTTTTCAATAATTAATAATTAGCAAAATGAAAATAATAAGATAATTTTTGCTTTTCATTATCTCTTTTGTACTCTGAGTGTTATTAAATAGTTATTTAAGACGCAATTGTAAGAAGTAATTCTTTATTGCACGAACTGGCGGTTAAAAACGCGACCGAGAAACGAGTGTGCTTTACAAAATTTTATCTTCGATCGTGCAGCAAATTTCAAAGTGGTTCATTTGTGTAATATTTTGTGAATGTCGTTTTAATTGCTGTAATTATAATATATGTTTATTTCCAAATTTCAAATATTACAATAAATTTTTTCATAATGATAACAATAGAATATTGATTAGGATTGTAAACATTGAGAAGACTCATTAGAACACGTAGGTTGCGCATGGCCTATTACTTCTTGTCTAATAAACCAATATACAGTTACATCATCATCATGAAATAATATTACAAGCATACTGTGCATAGACAATTGAAATTGAAAATATTTTTTTTAATTTTTTTTACTTTGTGAAACAACCAGTGGAATATAAATATCATGATTTGCTTTCGATGAAATGTATAACAATATCTATCTCCAAATTCAGAAGATACTCTGAATATATTTTACTTTTCCGCCCAACCTATCTAATATGCGAGAAAAGTATTGGTACACCCCGAAAAGGTTGGAATTTTGAAATTTTTTTTGAGTTATTTTCACGTTTTCCATCAACAACAAGAAAAAACGGTTTTTAGAAAATCCTGTGTGTATATCGTCGTCGTCGTCGTCGTCGGCCACTTTGTCTTAGATGTCTGGTTAGCACGATACAGCCTACAGAGTGCAATAAGTCACCAATTTTATAATTGATTATTGTTAAGGACATGTCACAGATGAACCCTATTGATTTTCAGCTCACCAGAGCCAGTACAACGGGTGCTATGGTACTTGAAGTACGACATTTTGTCATTTTTTGAGAAATTTAAGTTTGTTAGCACGATACAACCTCCGGAGAACAACAAGTCACCAATTTTATGATTGAATACTATTCAGGACATCTCACAGATGAATCCTATTAATTTTCAGCTTACCAGAGCCAATACAACAGGTGCTACAGTAGTTTAAGTATGATATTTTTGTAATTTTTGGAGAAGTTTGTTAGCACGATACTGCCTACGGAGTATATACAAGTGACCAATTTTATGATTGGATATTATTCATAGCATATCAAAAATGAATCCTATTGATATTCAGCTCACTGGAGCCAGTACAACGGGTGCTATGGTACTTGAAGTACCAATTTTTTGTCATTTTTGGAGAATTTTCAGTTTGTTAGGACGATACAGCCTCCAGAGACTATACGATTGATCAATTTTATGATTGAATATTGTTCAAGGTGTCTCACAGATGTACCGTATTGATTTTCAGTTGACTAGAGCGAGTACAGCGGGTCCTATAAATCCAGATATACTACATTTTTGGTTGTTTTTGAAGAAATTTTGGTTTGTTAGCACGATACATCCCCCGAAGCGTATACAAGTAACAATTTTATGATAGAATATTATTCAGGGCCACACATGCGGAAAAGTGCACACAATAGTTTTTAACATCGTCTTCGAACAAAAAGGTACTTTTTTTTACGAAATTCTGGGTAGACAGCGTAATTTGGGCATCCCCAAAAATCTCGTCACGAGAGGCAGTCTGCGACAAATACTTGACCAAGGCAGTTGTAAAGTTCCGCGAGTGTCAACTCTACTTACGTATCGTATTTATCGTTATTAAGATTAAGTTATCGTATCGTACCAAAGTATCGATATTTCCGGTGCTTAGTCGTCGAATTAAAATTACCGGAGTATCTGTTTATTGTGTTTATTACCGACATTAAGTTACCGAAGAATAGCGAGTGTCTGTGAAGTGTTTCATCACGCGGTGAGAGTACGTTTCTAAAATAAACCCACGACTCAGCTCTCCAACCAAAACAAGAGTGCCGTTCGCATACGTCTTAATTGTTTATCGCCCAGTACCGTTTCAAATAATAATACGTCATCTTGGTCCCATCCAAGGAAACTTGGAGAAATTGGTACCGAACAATTAAGACGGTAACAGTAGTACTTCAAAGTGTGGCAGACACATTAAATGGTTTGCTTACAAGGCCCCAACCCATGCGTTTTTTCCGTACAGCTTCCAAGGTTTTTATTATCTTATTCTGATCTCATCCTGGTCTATCAGTTTACCTGTGGTGAGAGTACACTGTCTAAAACATTATTATGTTGTTAACAAACGAAGCCACGGCATACCACGCTATTTTACTCAACATATGTACCAAATTGACCGATCCACGTACTTAAAAAATAAATAAATAAATCAACGTCTTCCTAAAAACTTTTGATAAAAGTAAATAGATCAAAATGAAGGTTAAAAAGAGACAATTCTGCCTGAATATAAAAAATTAATTAAAACCCACTTATAGTAACAGTAATAAAGGGATAAAGACAGAACACACACCTGTTTTTTTCATCAACCACCATCGCGGTCTTCATAGAACTACGTCAGTATACTGTTACCACCGAATGTACATATTTATTGCAAGTTCGGGAATTTTAACCGCAGTGGATTCTTCAGTAGGTATATTTCGGTACCTTAAGAGGGGCCTCCTCACAGGTATATAAACCTAAAAACCTACACAATACTAGTTGCTAATCTAGTAATGATTTGATTCAAAATATATACGATAGAGGTCGATAGTCGTACTGAATCGGCTTTTACTTATTCAACATATTTTCACTCTCTGTCTTTCCACTCTTGACGGTTCAAAGAAACGCATCTCTGTTCGAATGTTTTGATTTCAAATATTTCAACTATTTGTGAGCACAAAAACCTTATCTCTGTTTTTTATGTTGCATCCAAACCACAGCACAGCTGTGCATAGATAATAGAATATTATATACACGGATCCAAACAATATTTGTTGACATAATTTCTATTTGATTGTGGATTTCTGATTATTTAAGAGTTTAATAAATGTTTTTGAAAGGAATAAATTGTTAAAAAGTAAGTAATCGGATCGACCCGATATCAAAAATTATAATTATGATAATGTAAATTATCCTGTAATCCGTATTTTTTTATTTTAAAAGCTATGTTTGAGTTTATGTTTACTGTATTATTTGATTAATGTGAAAATATGAAATAAATAATACTGATTGTTTGTTCTAGTATCATCAAACCATCTTTCAAAATTCTCTTGAGACCCTGTTTTAATGATAATATGGTTTGTTAGCGAAAAGCGAAAAAATGCTTAATTGAAGTGAAGTGACCTTTGAAGTATCTGAATGAAGAAAAATTAAAACCACTCTCAAAAGACAAGAATTGCATAATTCATTTTGATGAATATACAATAGTGATAATTGAAAAATATAGCTATTATCACCTGATACAAGGTGTATTACATATTGCATGAAAGGACATGTGCTATTTAATAATAGGTTTGTTCCAACCACGGTTTTTGTTCGAAAACCATATATTGCATCGTTTAATCAGCTTGTTTTGCACAAACGCGTGTCCTGCACTGTTATTTGGTTAGAAATAAACGAATACAGTTGGAACAGTTTGTAAATCATTTGGAAACCAATTTTAATCTCTATTCTATTATCATAACATAACCAAAGATTACAAGGAGTTTGTGGATAATAAAAATAAGACTGGTAAATATTTTATACAAATTAATAAACCAATTAATCAATTTAGATGATAGCACTAAAGTTAGTAAAATGTATGAATAAAATTATTTGGCTTTAGGTAGAGGACGAAAGTATTTCGAGTATGAAAAAGAAATGGACGAGATATTTGGAAAAAAGAAAAATGCATATCCAGAACTCATATTATCCATTGAAACAATGGATAATAATTTAGTTGACACCTGTGATGAAGAATTAGTAAATGAAAACAATGAGCCTGATGTACCACCAACACAAACAAAAGTTAATCGAAAAAAAACACGAGCTGTTAAAAAACAATCAACCCTGCAGTATATAAGATCTGATAGAAAATTATATTATGAAGAAAAACTAAAAATTGACAGAGAACGTTTAGTAGAATTGAAGAAAAGAAACAGGCTAATTGAGGAGAAAAATTTAATAACTAGGGAACTTGTAAAAAAGGAGTGTCTTGTAATTCAGATTCTCTCTTGTAATTTTTTATGTTCTATTATATTCATGCAGTTAATTTTTATTTTCACTCAACTTTTTGTTTCTGTTTTACTGTTTCCAAAGTTATTTTTAATTATATTTACGTAGGTATTTATTTTACATTTTATTTCTGTGGTACTTACTGTTTCCAAAGTTATTTTTAAGTATATTTATATCAGTATTTATTTTACATTTTATTTCTGTTGTACTGTTATTACTTTTCCGCCCAACCTTTCTATATGCGAAAAAAGTATTGGTTTACCCCAAAAAAAGTTGGAATTTTGAAAAAAATTTTTGAGTTATTTCCACGTTTTCCATCAACAACAACACGAAAAAACGGTTTTTAGAAAAAAAATCCTGTGTGTATGTCGTCGTCGTCGTTGTCGTCGGCCACTTTTCCTTACATGTCTTGTTAGCACGATGCAGCCTCCGGATTGTAATAAGTCAGCAATTTTGAATATTGTAAGGGACATGTCACAGATGATCCCTATTGATTTTCAGTTCACCAGAGCCAGTACAACGGGTGCTATTGTACTTGAAGTACGACATTTTCTAATTTTTTGAGAAATTTCAGTTTGTTAGCACGATACAGCCTCCGGAGTTCAACAAGTCATCAATTTTATGATTGAATATTATTCAGGGCATCTCACTGATGAAACCTATTGATTTTCAGCGCACCGGAACCAATACAACAGGTGCTACAGTACTTTAAGTACGATATTTTTGTCATTTTTGGAGAAGTTTCAGTTTGTTAGCACGATACAGCCTCCGGAGTATATACAAGTGACCAATTTTATGATTGGATATTATTCAGAGCGTCTCAAATATGAACCCTATTGATATTCAACTCAGTAAAGCCAGTACAACGGGTGCTATGGTATTTGAAGTACCAAATTTTCGTAATTTTTAAATAATTTCAGTTTGTTAGCACGATACAGCCTCCAGCGTGTATACAGGTGACCCATTTTATGATTGAATATTGTTCAAGGTGTCTCACAGATGTACCCTATCGATTTTCAGTTGACTAGAGCGAGTACAGCGGGTCCTATAAATCCAGATATACTGAATTTTTGGTTATTTTTGGAGAAATTTCGGTTTGTTAGCACGATACATCCCCCGAAGTGATAATTTTATGATAGAATATTGTTCAGGGCGACAGATGCGGAAAAGTTAGTTTTAATCCTTTACAGTTAACATTTTATTTCTGTGGTACTTACTGTTTCCAAAGTTATTTTTAAGTATATTTATATCAGTATTTATTTTACATTTTATTTCTGTTGTACTGTTTGTAAAGTTATTTTTAATTATATTTGTGTAGGTATTTATTTTACAGTTAACATTTTATTTCTGTGGTACTTACTGTTTCCAAAGTTATTTTTAAATATATTTATATCAGTATTTATTTTACATTTTATTTCTGTTGTACTGTTTGTAAAGTTATTTTTAATTTTTGTTTATAACAAAAGGGGACATTTTTTTACTTACATATTTGTAATTTTATAATTTATTTAGTACTTGTTACATACTGTAGTTTTCTAATTAATAAAAGATACTGTTAATGATTTTTATAATTTTTATTGATATGTTATACAAATATCTTAATTAAAAGTGGTGAATGGTAATTTATTCTATAATGGTAATGCATACGCTATTCTATCTCTAATTATGCCTAATTCAACATTTTCGTCATCTTCATCAAAATCTTGATCTTCATGAGGAACGATATTATCGATATGAACTTGGGACACTAGCAACAGCTAAAAATATTTGTGGATTATTTTATGTCTAGGCTACACTAAACACAATCTTGTGGAGTAAATATAAATAGCATTTACGAAGCACAAATTTACTTATTTAGCATGAAAATTACTTAATTATGATCACTTACAAATACAATACACACTAAACTATGAATTTGGGATATTTTTATGAACACAAAACATAAATATGACAACAGCATTTGACCCATAGATAAAGTTATAATATTATGTGTCTATGAATTGACCGTCGTCTTCTGTCATTGAGTTCTATACAGCGCCATGCATCAAGACGGTGGAGCGGTTGAACTAAAGTAAAAAGATGTTCGTTTGCAAAAATTTGCGCACAACAAATCTCAAAAAATACAATTATTTGAGATTTCATATTTTCGGAATCGAAGTCTCTAGGCTTCCTTTTGGGGATCAGGTTTTGGTGTCCAGATTGGTGACCACAAATTGTCAAAACTGTCAAAATCATACTATCACTTAATGGCTTATATCTTTTTTATAACAATATAAAACTCAACCAAAACACCTGATCCCCAAGACAAAGGTCCAAGTTATATTGTGTTAAAATTTCTATACTTAATTTCCCTGCGTTCTTTAGATTTGTTGTGTACAAAATGACCTAAATTTTGTTGCAAATCACGGGTGCCAACTGTTTTCAGGTTCCTAAAATGTGAGGCCCCTCTTAAATACAATTTGACATTCCCGTGCCATAAAAACACTGGTGTTCCAAAAAGTCATTTTTTCAACGAAAAATGATGCAAAAAGCGCCTACTTTTCATACGATCGTGTATAAAAAATATTCAGCAATGAAATAATTTAGTAAAAGTTGTATGTTTTATTATTCAATACTCAGTTAACACGTATCAGAAACTGCTTTATTCAGAGCAACAAAGTTGATCTATTTATCATCGAGTATCAACCGTGTCTCAGTAAATAGCCAAAAAAGTGTATTGGGTGGTGGTGGAAGGTTTACAGCGCGGTTTTGTCGACAGTGTTGAAAACAAATTGGAAAAGAGTGTCCCTTAATTTTATCGGTTAGGGGAGTGCAGAGATTGGAAAGGCAGAGGCAGAGGGTCGAAAAGGGGCATTCCGCAGCATATACAGCTAATTACGCAGTCACTTAGCGTTAATCGATTCGGTCGCCTTACGTTAACGGTTAACGACACACTAATGACCTGGCATTTACATAGAGATCGGTGGAGAGGATGGAATGGGGATTCTGCCGAACTGCCTGCTATTGTAACGCCGTGTTATTCATACAGATTTTAACTGAAATTATTAAAATGGAATTGCTTATTCTGTTCAGTCGGATTTGTCACAGTATTTTCTTTTAACAAAACGAAAACAATTTGAACCAATTCTTTTATATATGAAAAAGTAATTAGTGAATTAAATGAAAATTCATGAAAAATTCAAATGCGATTTCAAAATCTGTATAATGTTCGAATTAATCAGTAATGTTGAAAAATTAACGTACACTTCTTGTTGGAAAACTAAGCAAGAATAAGTACTTACGTACAAAGCATAGAAAATTGTTTGAAAAGAGGAAGGATCTTAAACATCGTCGCACCTAAATTATATTTCTTATATCTTCCACCTATTTAAGGTATAGCTCCTCCACGACTGACCAATCGAAAATTTTTAGCACATAGGTACGTTATCTGTGGTACTAAGGCCATAAGCCAAGTTTTTTAAGAATACTGTACATCTTACAATACTATACAGTAGAAACGGTGAAGGTTTTCCATCATGTGACTTAGTTGACGATATTATTCAACACATACTATGTTGGTACTATCTTCTAATAACAGAAAAAGAGCGAAACTCAGAGAAGCGTTTGTCGTATTGTTTTGATTAAGATGCAAAGTTGTGTCTCCTCCTAGTATAAATCTTCCTCCAAGATATTGGTATAAGTATATCGCAACTACTTTTACAGTATGTTTTTTGCAATATATCGTCACAGGACTGACTTGTATTTGTTTGGTTTTTATTGAAGTGTCCTCAAAATGTTTGATATTTTGTTTTATTATTATTACTGCGCTTCCTCTGGCAGCACTAGATGGGTGTATTGTGTGGTATGTATTTTTTTTGTTTTTCTTTTGGCCGAAGGACATAGTCCATTTAGCCATGAGCTGCAATACAAAAAAGAGTACCAAATATATTAACCGTAAGAATCAATTTTGAGAGGTTAAGGATATAAGTTTCACACCCAGGGTCTTTCAGGGTGGCTAACTCACAGAAAAGGTAGGCCACGGTACTGATAGGAAATAATCAGGTTAGGTTCACTTACAAATGAGAAGAAGCTACCTAATATTACAGTTTTAAATGCTTTAATGAATGTCAGTAAAACGTTATAAACAAGCAGCTTATTTATGCCAGTAAGTTCATTACATTGAAAGGGGTAGAACATCGATTTTAATTAGTTCCCTATACGTATATTCTCTATGTTGTGTATAGATATTACATTAAAAAAAATGTGTTTCAGGTCGCATATACGGTTATAAGTGTCGGACAAGTTCGAATCTATTACTTTTATTTTATTGAGGTGTGAGGGATAGCATGCATGGTCAAACTAATAGTGAATATACGCTAATTGATAGCTCCTGTACCAGTATTGATATGGAATTTCTGGATGTAAGAGTGTGTATCTTGTAGGTTTTTCAATGTAATAATCATGCCATACGTTTTTCCATCTTTCTTTTAGCTTAATTTTAGATTCATTTAGGCACTCATCCACGGTAATTGTATTATTTATTGGTAGTACGGTTTCTTTTGCTAGATTGTCCACATGTCCATTATGATGCAGTCTTATAAGTGCTTTTATCCACAAAAAATTGATATCGAAATCTTTTGAGCGTAGCTCTTCGATTATCAGTTTAATTTTTGGAATGATTTGATTTTCAAAAGTAGCATTAATATCAAAAAGTTGGCTAATGCTCGTGAGAACTGATAATGAATCCGATATTATGATGGATTTTTTATAACCATGTCGTTAAATGAATTCAAGAGCTCTGATAATTCTGATTGCTTCTGCAGAAAAAATAGAAGCAACGTTATTAAGTTTAAATTGCATTTGAACCTACACTGATGGGGCTTAAAATGCGCACCCTAGACCACTGGATTGTTTGGAAGCATCCGTATATATTTTAATGTAATTATCATAATTTGATAAATAATGTTATAGCATATTCTTACTGATCATTATATTATTATTGTAATTTGGAATTTCAACATGTACGTATATTAGTGATGTGAAGAAATCATTAAGTTCATATGTCTTCGGAATATCTGAATTATTAATTAAATTATTATTTTCCCTAAATGCCTTTGTGAGGTCATATATATTTAACTCCGAAATATTTTTAATAATTGTTGGCTGTCTGTTATGGGATTTAATAATAAATTTTTCTGGTAGTAATGTTCTACGAAGTTCTAATGGTGCTTCTACTGGTGTAGATTTCATTGCTCCGATACAAAGTCTTCGGACATTGTTCTGTATAATTTCTAATTTTTTTTTGTAAACTTGGATTTGTGGTTCCATATAGAGTACATCCATAATCTATAATCGATCTTCTATATGCTTTGTGGAAAGTTATGCAAGTATGAGGATCGGCTCCCCACCATGTCCTTCGTATTCATTTTAGGAAGTTTAAACCTTTATTGCATTTTGTAATAATACTCTCCACATTACATTTCCAAGTAAGTTTTTCATCTAAAGTAATACCAAGGTAAACAACTGAAGTTGATGTATTATACCCCTTTAATCTAAGGTAACTTTGATTTGTAAAAAGTGTTTCTGAGACTAAACATATGTCTATTTTTAGTGTGTTCAAGTACATCTGCAGCTCTTCTCTATGCTACAGAAGTCCATTGGCATTCCATGTTACTATTCTAACGTCTTGAGGGCCCCTTTCTAGGCCGTGGTCCAGCATTTCTGTTGCAGGTCTCTAGCTTGGATAATTTGTCCATTACATCGCTTTTGAATACTTCTTGGTTTTTTCTTGCTTGTCAAGTCTTGCCCTTATATTCGCTAGCATGTCTTATATACTGTTAGTGCTATTGTTACCCTTTTGTAATACAGATTTTCCTTTGACTATGCTATTCCAGGTATGTTGGGTTTATTCCCTTATGCTCTTATCGCTTGTTTATTCTAATGTGATGTTGATGATTTATCATCGTTCCTTTGTTATTCGTCTGAACAGTTTTTTTTTTGTAGCTTCTTCCCTATACTTCTGCAGTGTTTTAGCTACTTGCCATCCTCTGTAATTAGCAGGATGTTGCTCTTTGCAATTGACGCAAGTGGGTAGTATATTTTTTGATTTAGTGCAATCTTTTGTGAAGTGTTCTTCAATACATTTTACGCATCTTGGTGTTTTGTGGCAATATCTTTGTGTGTGTCCAGTGCTTTAGCTACTTGGAATCCTCTGTAATTAGCAGGCTGTTGCTCTTTGCAGTTTGACGCAAGGGGGTAGTATATTTTTTGATTTAGCGCAATCTTTTGTGAAGTGTTCTTCAATACATTTAACGCATCTTGGTGTTTTGTGGCAATATCTTTGCGTGTGTCCATATTCTTGACATCTTTTGCACTAAGATATAAGTTTGGGTCGTCTTATAGACTCAATTGTTGGTCTCTTTCCCAATATATCATGTACTTAATATATTTTATTAACATCTTCTTCATTGTCGAATATTAGCATATGTACGGGTAGTTTGACATTTATCTATCTGTTTCCGTTTCATTTTTTCTACATCTAAGATGCGGTATTTTCTATTCTAGATTGTTAAGTATCGTTTCATTATCCAATGTTGGGCTTATTCCTTTTGCAATCACTCTTATAGGGCGATTTAGTTTATTCTCATAAGAGTGCCATTTTATTTCTGCTTCATCACATCTCTGTAGTCTTCTGGATTTACGAAGTTAAGTTTAATTTCTTTTGGGGCTGATAATGTTGATGAAGCATTTATGCTGTTAGTAGATAGTAATCTATATATCTGGTAATATTTTTCACTTGTATCTATTATAATTGGGCATGGTTTTTCACGCACCTGCTGTTTTGTTTGTTGGCTTTTGTGATTTGGTAGGGTTTATCCAATGGGTCTGTAAGGTGTTTTCGTCTTCTTTCTTTCATAACTTTTTTTTACCAATCAACTTCCGCTTCTAGTTCCTCTTCGTCAGTGTAATAAGAGTGTTGAGATTCCGAATTTTTTTCTAGACTGTCTCCCTACATTTCCTGTACTATTTGAATTTCCAGGTTGTTATTCGACTTTCAGGTGTGCTATCTGTTTATGCAGCTGATCAATTTGTTGTTACATTTGATGACCCATTTGGTTTAATCGCAATTTTTCTTGTTGCGTTTGTTGCAACATTTGCTGATTTTGTTGTAAAGCATTTCGTACATTTGCTTCATTTATTGATATTATTTGATTAGATTGAACGGCAATCCCATTTTGTTGGGCCATCATCATTTCATTTGGAATCCCTAATTGTGTATTCATTTTTGCAAATTGAGAATATTGTTTTCAGTACTATACTATATTTTTAAGAAATAATTAAAAAATGGGCTAACCTGGTATATTTTTCATTTCATTTAATATTTCTTATTGCTATTTAATCGAAGTTATTGTGAATATGATAAGCGATTTTTGGACATAATACGTCTTTACTGCTCGAAATTCATATTGAAACGAAAATGTATGAACAATTGTTAGTTAAATCTCAATTAAGGTGGGTGGACCATGAAAGGCTACTATATCAAATAAACACCTTGTTTTATTATGTAACATATAAAACACTTTTTTACTGCAGATTTAATCACTATTTATTAAACTCTTCCAAACAGCCTTGCTAGGAACAAGGTCGATATAAAAAATTAGTCATTTTACTTAAAACTAACGTTGTAACAATAAAAATATTTGCTTATACTTAAACTACATGAAAAGGTCTTTTATTAAAACGAAAAATTAAATGATTACCATAATATATTCACTTCGAAAATATTCAAAGAACATTACTTAAGCACAAGAGTATAACTAAGAATGTATTCGTGGAAAAGTTTTAAAAATAATACTATTAATAATAATGGATGCAAATATCACCTCCTAGTTATCAAGATGATAAGTAATAACTGCAGAGAAGGCTACAAAATCTCCGAATTTTTTGGATAGACTATAAAAAAACTTTTGACAGCTGGGTAATAGACGGTATATAAGGCATGAGAGATAATGATATACTACCTTGAAAAACGAATTGCGGAAGGAAGGTCGACCTACATCTGATCACAATCTCTGAATCCATGTGTTTCAAGAACAAACAAGTAAAAAATGGAATTTACCTACTCTCTCGCCGCTATTATTTTGCTGCGCACTATTTCTGCTAAGTTCACTGCAAAACAAGTCACTAGCTCTTGTACATTGACGATTTGAAGCGAATAGATAAAGACAATAGTGAACTTAAAACACAAACAGAATTTAGTGAAGACATCAAAATGGAATTTGGATTGTGGATGTGCTAAATTAACAATAGTAAAGGGAAAGGAATGACAATACGATCACTTGAATTATACAAATACCCAGGTGTAGAGGAGAATAAAGGCATAAGTCAGAAGCGAATGCAAAATAAACTTACCCATAAATACCCCAGAAGAACAAGAGGAATCCTCAAAACTGAGCTCAGCTCCAAGAATGAAATATCGGCCATCACAACACTAGCTGTACTCGAAATCCTTCTAATTTTTCTGGGGATCAGAAGGCTTCTCCTCTTCTTTCTTTGTTATTGTTTTTTGAGTCTTGGTAATATTCATAGAACTTGTGATAATTTATCCCTGTTCTGCTAGATTATTTAGAAACGGTTGAATTAGTGAACTATCAACTCAATTCTCTATCAACATCATCATCGCCGTTCAATTCCGGGGAATTATGGCTAGCCCAATGGAGCTATGTTCAATCCTATTGACGAGGTGGATATTATATCAGTGCGACTATAATATTTAATTTGTTCTGGTCTCATTTGTTATAGTTTTCTTCTGTCTGCATTTTGTTTTCAAATCTCTGATTTTCAGTGCTTTTATATCTACCTCAACTTGATTCCACCATCTGCTTCGTGGTCTTCCTATTGTTCTAGTCTTTGATGGAACGGAAGTTGTCATTCTCTTTAAGATTTCTGTTGGTGTTCTTCTCATAATGTGTCCCATCCGTTCCAGTTTCCTTGCTTTTATATATCTGATTATATTTTCTCCACCCGTTTCCTTTTCTATTTCTATTTTTCTTTCTATTCTTCTTTCTCCATTTCTAGTTATGTTTGTTCCAAGTATTGTTCTCCATATTACCCTTTCTAGTATTTTTAGATCTTCTTCTTCTTTTTTGTTTACAGTTGTCTCTAGTGCGTAAGTAATGACTGGTCTGATCAAAGTCTTATAGATTTGTATCTTTGTTTTTTTGCTGATCGATTTATATTTTAATAGTTTCCTATTTATGCCAAAAAATTGGTTTTCTTTGAATATTCTTTCTTTTATCTTGTGTTTTCTAGTTTGCCCAATCGATGTTCCTAAATAGTTGAAGCTTGCTTGATACAATTCCAAACTTGTAATTTTCTATTCTTAACTGAGTACAATTATTGTTCTGTTTTTCTTTCCCCACTCTCATATATTTTGTCTTGTTTTCATTTATTCGTAATTCGAATATTTGTGCCTCTGCGTATAACTTCTCTACTGAGGTCGTCGGCATAAGCGATTTACTGGGTCTCGTTCACTATAATATTTTTCTCGTTTAAGTTTGCCTTCCTTAAAATGGGTTAAAGTACTAGGTTAAACAGTGTTGAAGACATTGAGTCCCCCTGTTTTACACCTTTTTTCTTTTTGAATTCTTCTGACATCTCACCTTGAAATTTCATTTTCTCTTTAGTGTGTTATAGGAATACCAGTTCCCTAAACTTCTTTGGGATTCCTAGTGTTTTTAGTGCTTCTATAATCTTGGGTCTTATGATTGAGTCAAATGCGTTCCTGAAGTCTATAAAAATGACGTGTAGATCATTATTGTATTCCAAGGATTGCTCGATGGTATGTATTGCCGTGACCGTTGATTTTCCTGGTCTACACCCGTTTTGGTAGTCTCCTATTATTTTTTCTGTGTATGCTAACAGTTTTTGATTTATTATGTTTGCAAGTATTTTGTAGGTGGTATTAACTATGGTTATTGATTTATAATTTTTGCAGACTTCCTTTTCTCCTTTTTTGTAGATGGGTGTTATTATTCCAGTGTTCCATTCGTTTGGCATTTTCTTTCCCCCCCAAATTTGTTGTATTAGTTTGGCTTTTGTCTTCTGAAGCGATGCCCCGCCATACTTCAACATCTCTGCTGCTATTTAGTCTTCTCCTATGTGGTTTTCCGTTGACAGTTCTTTAAATTTTTGTCTCTATTTCTTTTTCATAGGGACAGTTTAACGTGGTTTCGTTTTCTGCACATGCTACTAAAGTTTTCTGCTTCTCTGACCTCCTCACCATTATGGTCATAAAGCTACAATATGTATCCCATATTTTTATCATTTCCGAGCTTTAATTTTTTAATCCGCCTCAAATCTCTATAATAGGAAATACTTCATGTGAGTGTAAATTCAATTAATAAGGAAATGAATACATAACTAGAAATCAAATTTATGATTATGAAGCGACACACAACATATTTTAACAAAGTTTGCAAAAATTGACTACACGTTTTATTATCCCAAAGGACTAATAACAATACACCTGCAAAATAAGCAACAAGAAACCAGAATCTGTAAATAGATAAAAAGGGAGGTCCTTTTTGGGCAGCAGATCTCATATAGATTCTCTCAAAGAATGTAACTGAGCAACAAATTGAGTTACGGTGTTATTCAAGACACAAAGTAAGCATATTATGTGAGCAATTCTACATATGTCAGTTTCTGATATTTTGAGTATTTAGCGACTTGGTTAAATATGATATTTGCCCCGTGTAGAAATGCGGTGTGTCCGGCGCTGTTTAAAACGCGTCCGCGGTGTTGGTAGCGGCGAAATGGCCCCAGACGGGGACTGAATTGATATTGGGGATTGGGACGCCATTGCTGTCTGTCGTGCCCTCGATCCATCATTCCTATGACACATATATAGAAATTTATTTTGCGGTATCGATGCATTGGCTACGAATGTCAGTGATCCGGGGTCCAGGGATAGGGTCTAGGGCCCAGGGCTTCTCGCGGCGAAGTGACGCTTTGATTTATTGCTGACGTTGCTAATCTACGTGACATATATATGTTTTTATTGTTTGCGATCGCGGACCATTCTGTTTTAATAATTTCAGATAACATTTCGATGAATTTTACGAGCAACCCTAGCTGTTAGTATGTAAATCAAAATATACTTCAAAACCATCATGATATTCACTAACTAGATCTGCCAAACCCATTCCAACTTTTCATTCAACATTAGTTATTTACATACAGTTAGTAATCAACTTTAAGCTTACCAAATATCACTAAAACCCTTGGTGATATTTGAATTATATTGTTATCCGTTACTGCAGGCAGTTATTTTTACAGTACTTTCCAGTGTCAAACAAATACCACGAGCAACTTATGGACACTTTCATTCTTAAATTCTATCGTAATATATTTAATTTCATTCATTTATTTTGCAACTATAATATAATCAATTGCAATATCACCACATCTCATTTGAAACTATTTTATTTCAATTTATATAATATATAAATACTTTGCAAACGGATGTGCATTTATGAAACTTATTAATCTGAATCAAGGTTTTTCATATTAGCATTCACTTTTCTAACTCCTGTTTTCGTCCATTATGTAAAAAGAAACTCGATCCCAATATGGTAGCAATAAGGGGTGAGAATATAACAATATGCAAATGATGATGCACTGACTGCGCCATATGGGGATGAATTAAAAAGGACCCTTCGGCCCTACTTGTTGGTTCATGAAAGAAGCTCATTTGCCAATCAAATTGCGGCGTTATTAAAATTATCCTCCATACATCATGGGGCTTTGGTTGTAAGGTCTGAACTTAATGAGTTACAAATTTTGTGTTACCACAGTTTCTTTTAATACTTATCAGTAATATGTGTTTGTTGTCGATAAAATAAGGCTTTAAAATAATAATGCAAATAAGCGAATAAACATAAAATAATAAATGACCGACTTAAAAATTATACCACAACTCATCTGTATGATACACAAATGGAGAAGAAATCTTTGTCTTGAACCTTACCATGGAGTCACATAAAACAGGATATATATTAACGGCAAATAAAATTACTATGAAAGCATCACTAGAATGAAATATGCAACAAATTGAATCAGCTTATCAAAGAATGCTAAGATTATCTTAGAGATTCATAAAAACATATTCATCCAAACTATTTGTTAGGTCACAAAAGGAGATCGGAGCACATTATTATTGGGATCAGAATTCACAGTTTTAAAATCATCCCATCTTCTTTTTGGAAAATTTCGAATACCCAACCAAACTATTTATTGCTCTAAGATTTTACTCAGCCTTATGGAATCAGCATACTATGATGTAGCGAGAAATTAGAGCATTTCAGGAAATATTTTAATGAAGCAAAAAATGTTCAATTTGACAAGGGCTCGAATATGATATTTAGTTCTTGCCGCGAGTTTTCTTTGAGTCTTTGAATTTTAGAAAGAGAAAAAAGCGGACGCCACCGTGTCAGGTCAGAAACTCGTTCAAAACTATATTTTTGTGTACGACTTGTTTCGTGAAACATCTCTCTCAGACGTTCTAGGACTTCCAGTCACCATTTTCTTTACTTTAGTGGCGTTAAGTTGAGTTGAAGATATTGAGGAATAAAAGCTTTTCTCTTTTCATGAATTGTACCACTCATACACAAGTTTTTCTCAACAAATCGATCCACTGTAAGTTTTTAGTGCTTCCTCACTAAAATTTTGAGCTGTAATACAAAATATATGACATACTTATTGTTTGATCCCCTGTAAAAAGAGAACACACTTAAGATGGACTGAGAAAATGGTGCACTGAGAACAAACTACATAGATGTCGCTCAACCCCTTAGGGGAGAAACATAATATTTTTATAATTCCTTTGAGCGGACTTTTTACATCATCAATTCCCGGTACTTCCTTGATTGTTTGAGGCTTATTGTACAAGTATAATCAGTTTTCTCTAGATCTATCTGCTGATGGTACTTATATTAGGACTGTAGGTTTTAATGAATCTATTTTTTTTTAGTCAAATTATGATTATGTCTGAAATAATAATTGGATCTCAACTGATGAATTTCTTTTAATTGTTGTTATTGGATAGGCATCTTGATTATTTGATGGTTGTCCAACAATATACAATTGGTTCATGTGATGATGACGTCGTCTATTATCAGATTATAAATATTTGAAGAGGTATAGTTTCTATCTTTTACGACAAACCCATGCAAATCTGATGTTAGGAAAATTCTACCTCCTCTTCTATTATGTACATAGTGGCATTTTTCTTTTGTCATATTTAGTGCCTGCTAATTACGCTTATGTTCTATCTAATAAAAAATTCGAGAGGAGTAAATTGAAAAGTACATTGACGAAAGCACTTAGTCGGAAAATAATATCTAGTCATCTTTTAATTGATGGGATTTCTCCATTGTCCTCATATTTTGTTGCCGTCCGCGTTTGGTAAATATAGAGCTGAACAGTTACAGCGTTGCTTACGCCTGAATTAACTCTGAGACCCTATTTGCATGATTTATCGTCATAGAACGCCTCTAAATACCATGTAATTCGCAAATTTAACGTAAAATGGGCATGTTATACAGAAATATTTGAAAATGTAGAACCCTTTACAAATATAAAACAATTATTCTAGAAAATATGAATGTTTACATTGACTCAACAAGCAAAATATAAATAATTGATATGAGTTGGTGCAATTTTCGATAAAAAATAATTAGATCAAATTGATTTAGCGAATATTCTTCATTATATCTTCCTTGTACTTAATTTTATGTCGAAAATAAGCATTGTCTATTGTTCATGTACGTCCACTTTGCCTAGAACACTACCTATAATTCAGGCAATCATTCATGTAAGAAACGGAATTTTTGTGTTCCTTTGCCCTCTCTGCGATATGTTTAATTGTAGGACTTATTACCTGCAGCGATTATTGTAATTTGCGGACCAAACCGTTTCCGAAGCACATGTAAATTGCGCACTAGAAAAAAGGCGTAGGTACCTGGGTACCTGCTTAATTGCCTTGTCATATTCCTTGTTGAATGAGTTAAAGTTTATCTAGCAACCTACTTTTTAGAAAATTATGACAATTATAGAGACAAAATGGAAAATATCATCCATGGCTCAAATGACAGTAATTTTTCTGAATACATATCAGAATAGGCGTATAAAAATCATAGATAAAATTCTTCTTCTTCTTCTTATTCGTATTTAAGATCTTGCGATCTGTTAGTTGTGAAGGTTCCTCTTTATCGTTTCCTGGGAGGTGGACTGCCAACTGTCCTTCCATCTCTTAGGTGGTCTACCGGGTGTTCTTTTCCCTGTTGGTTTCCCTTCAAGTGCGATGCGTGGCAGTCTGCTCTCCTCCATTCTTCTCACATGAGCGTACCAATGTCTTCTTCTTTGTCTCCCCCATCTTACGATGTCTTGTACTCCACATTGTTCCCTGATGTCATTGTTTCTAACTCGGTCCCTTCTTGTTTTTCCCACTATAGTCCTGAGCGTTTTCATTTCGGCTACTCTAAGCATGCTTTTCGTTTTGTTGGTTTCTTCTCTGGTTTCTATTCCGTATGTCATGATTGGCCTGATACAAGTCTTATAGATCCTAACCTTGCTATCCTTTCGCATGTATTCGTTTGCCCATATTGTTTGCTTTAAGCAGCCCGATATGGCAGTCGCTTTGTTAATCTGTCTTCCTAGGTCCTTCACTGGGTCGTGATAACTCGACAGATCCATACCCAGATATTTGAATTGTGACACTTGCTCGATGATTTTTCCGTGGACTTCCAGCTTACATCTTACAGGTTCTTTAGCAAAGGTTATGCTTTTCGATTTTTCTATGGATATGGTCATGTTCATCGCTTGGCTGACCCGGTAGAATTTGTGCAGTTGTCTCTGTAGATCGTCCTGCGTTTCCGCAATAATAGCTGCATCGTCGGCGTAGCATACCATGCTGATTCTTTTATTCTGTCTCATTCGGTATCCCATATTTAGTGATGATATTTCCTCTATAATTCTGTCCATTAAGAGATTGAACAGAAATGGGCTAAGGCTATCGCCTTGTCTGATGCCTCCTGGTGTTGGTATCTCTTCCGTATAAGTGTCTCCTGCCTTTACTTTGGTCATGTTGTTTGTATTGAGACTGCGGACTGCTCTTACGATGGTGTCTGGCGTTTCTTTCGCTATCAGTATGTTTATGATGTCGGAGAGACGAACCCTATCAAATGCCTTGGTCAAATCGATGAAACAGACATACGCTGGTGTATTAAATTCTATTGATTTTTCTTTGATTTGTTTAATAATGAATATGGCGTCGGTCGTGGATCTGTTTCGTCTGAAACCTTGTTGTTCTTCCCTGTTTGTTATTTGTGCCTCGAGTCTTTCTTTCAAAATGCTAGTAAAGAGTTTCGTGCTTGTGTTCAGCAGCGTTATGCCCCTGTAGTTGTCTGGGTGTGTCTTCTGTCCTTTCTTGAATATAGGGATAGTTATACTTTTGTGCCATTCCGTAGGTATTTCCGATGTTTCTAAAATTTTGTTGTAGATAATTTTCAGATGTTTTCCTAGCTTGGGTCCAGCATATTTTAGAAGTTCGTTTGGGATAAGGTCTGTTCCGGGAGCTTTTCTGTTTTTCAATTTTTTTATTTTTGCTGTTACCTCTTCTTCTTTCAGTGATATTTGATGATTTGACTCGTAGTTTTTGATCCTTATGGCCTCTTCGGTGTTGTAAAGTTCCCTAAAGCATTTTTCCCATACATCTTTGGTGACTCCTTTTGTTTGCACGAACTCGTTTATTGGCTTCTTCCTATTCTTGAGCATCTTCCAGACTTTCTTCTGTGCTCCATATAGGTCGTAATCCATATCGCTTGTAAATTTTGCCCAGTAATCCCGTTTTATGGCTTTGATTCTGGCATTGATTCTGTTTCTCACTTCTGTATATTCGGAGTGTTTCTCTGGTGTTGGTGAGCTTCTGTATATCAGGTAGGATAATCCTACCTGATAGATAAAATTATAGTTGTAAATGTCAATATTAGTACAAATCCTCTTAAAACAGAAGAAGAGTTGTTGATAGGTTAACATGTCAAGAACGAAAACAATTAATAACAATAAACTAATATTGAGTACTAATTAAATAATGCAAAGATAACAAGTCCATGGATAACATTATTTTATACGCTTATTCTGATATGTATAACATTTTAACTAAACTAATGTTTAATATTTTCGAAGTACTGTTTGATTAAATTGTTGTTATCTACTTTTGCAGTGAATTTGCATTGATGTTGTTCATGTACTATTCATTGTTCGT
The DNA here is from genome assembly GCA_963921935.1 of Galeruca laticollis. Classification (NCBI taxonomy): domain Eukaryota; kingdom Metazoa; phylum Arthropoda; class Insecta; order Coleoptera; family Chrysomelidae; genus Galeruca; species Galeruca laticollis. Next base: position 202,584,219 of record OY998180.1, read on the forward strand.
GGGCGACACATGTTCTTCTCATGGCTATTTATTGATTTCCCAACCAATTTAATAATTCAATTAATTTTCAAAGTCTGTCACTAACCACTTCCAAGGAGAAAATTGATTTTCTTCTAATTCAATTACATTTACCTCTTTCTCTTATCATTTTGAAGTATGACATTTCTGCAATTGACAGCTTCCGTTAGGATATGCTTCCATGTTGTTCTCTATTATTACAAGTCACATGTTGTGAGTGAAGTGCCTTTCCGTCTGGTTTGGTGTTCCTTGCTTGGAATGGACTATTTACTTAAGTATTATGGATACCTTGTGCTTCAGTTTCCTGTTCACAACATGGCGCTCATTTCTTATATACGTCTATAAGAATTTCTTACATGGAGAAGTACTTTCTTTCCACAGGTTGTTACCTTTAATTTCTTCCCTCCAACTATATTACCAGTATGGACTCTTCCCTGTGGGAATTGAGGTTGACTTGCCTAGACTCTCTCATATACACAAATTTAAGCAGTTCAAATCTTACCCCAGACAGTAAGCGGAAGGCAAGTGGAATATAATGTACATTGTCAATTACATGAATAGTAAATAACTGACAGAAGAAATTTGTACAATACTGGAAGGTTCCGTCGACAAAAATTTTTGAGATTTGCACAAATTTTGTAAATTGCGTTCACAAGAAAAAATTAAAATTTTGTTTTTCTCGTCACAAGCTCGCAAGAAGTTTTCTTACAGTCTTATGTATATCCATTTAAAAGTAAAAGTGCACAACCGTTATAATTTCAAACTTATCCATTTTGCAGAAACTTGATGTTCGCGCAGTGGTTAACAAATCATACTAACTAAATCAATCTAATAATGAAAAAAGTACGGAAAAAGAAGTGGGTTCAACTAAAAATCGCCCTAAACTGGCCGACCAAAAACCGTAACTAATGATGAAAAATCCTTGGACGTTATGCAAAGTTTTGTAGAAAATCCTTTTACATTCATTCGGAAAACTGCATTAGAACATGATGTTAGTGTGGGATCCGTCTGTACCATTATTTAGAAGAATAAGTTTCGTCCTTATAAAGTATCTCTATTACAAGAATTATCTGAAGATGATTATGACCGTAGAAGAGAATTTTGTGAAACTATAATGCAAAAGGTAGATGCAGTCCCTCATTTTACAAGTAAGATAGTATTTTCCGATGAAGCTACGTTTATGTTCCCACTATGCAAATAAATATTACAGTTATGTTAATTCAACATCACATTGTGATAATGTTCTTCCTTTTTTTCCTCTTGTTTTCATCACATGCACATCTATACAACCGCTTATGCCCAGCTTGTGGCTGTTAACATTTGTGATGTTTCAACTTAACTTCTCAGTGATATTAAAGCGCTGCCTTTTTACATTACTGTGATGTTACTAGAACTTCCTCAAAAGGAAGTCTTTATAACGAACTAAAAACAACATTTCTGTTACATTCTGAAATGCCTTTTAACTTCTCGTCAATGTTAATGCAATGTCTAAAAAATAAGATCTTATCAATGATCTAAATACGACATATCAAAAACAATACAGTGTATTCTCTTAGATGTAGTATGGACATTACTTAAACCTCTAAATAACATACCTAAAACATTCTAGATGACATCCGATAGATGTTTCTGTGCCCAATCAGCAAATACAGGGTGAACAACTAAGAACGCCGATTGTCGGCCATATATCAAAAAATAGTCATCGTACCACTTTAAAAAAATACCTTCAGGAAAATGTCCCTGAAAAATCGCTGGAAAATATTTTTGAGTTCCTAAAATATCTGGTATGGGGTGGAATGAACACTTAATAACATAATACTGTGATTATCTCCAAAAAAGACATACTAAAGGTATCCTAGAAATACAATTTTTGATATATTGATGAGATTATGGAAAAGTGTAGTTAGAGACTTTTTGTCCTTATTCTTCAAATGAGGAGTGGCGGAAGGTTCAGTCTTAAAAACAAATGTCGTAACACTTTTTTGTTTTTTAATCGGTATCAATGTTTTTGGCGTCATTTAGGAGTTTTTCCTCTTTAATAAGATGTATGCTTAACAAAAATAACAAAATTGAATAATTTTGTCAACGCTATGTGAAAAAGTGGACAATTTTCCCATTTTCTCGGAAATTTCAAATGTAATGAGACATTTTTTAAATTCTGATGAAAAGGGATTTACGTTATCAGATATAAAAATTAAAAAAATGCTTCAATTTACATTTGAAATTTCCGAGTGAATACAAAATTATCTAATTTTGTTATCCATCTTATTGAACAGAAAAACTCTTTTAAATGCAGCTAAAATCATTAATATCGGTTAAAAAACGAAACAGTTATACATTTGATCATAAGTTTGAACCTTGAAGAATAATGGCAAAACATCTACTTAATTAATTTTTTTCATCTATTCAAGATTTCAAAAATTGTATTTTTAAGACACCTTTAGTATGTTTTTTGGATTATTATGTTTTCGAGTGTCCATTCCACCCCTAGCGGATATTTTAGAGACTGCAAAATATTTTCCAGCAATTTTTCAGCATCACTTACCTAAAGGTAATTTTTTTGAAAGTTGTAGGATGATTCTTTTCTGAGATGTGGCCTACAGTCGTTCTTAGTTGTTCACCCTGTATATTTAAAATAAAATAGCAAAACAAGCAATAAAGGATTTAAAACGTTTATTCACTTTTAATGAACAGTACAGTAAATTTGAAAAAACAGGTACAAAATTAGAAAAAAAATATTTTGTCCAGGAATCCAACCTAAAAAAATTAAATTGTGTATGCCTATTACATAACAAGTGTGGAAAGTGGCAACTGTTGAACGTATTCAGTGAAAGCAAGGAATAAAAAAGGGTATATTAATCTGCAGTTGCCATAATGTAACATACTTTGAAACTGAATTAATAAAGTTTAACGGATACACATACATTACAGCTAGTTTACAGAAAATTTATTAGAATAGTTTTTTAATGATATTAAAACTAATAAAAATTTTACACCATAAAGATTTTATGAAACATTAAGTTAAATCAACAGCAATTCAATCTGATTAAAGAACATTCTATCGTTTACTTACGGTTACTTTTTCTCACGCAAGAGTCGCTGTTTCGAGTGCCTCAACCATTCCATAACGTACACTTCAAAATCCTTATCTGTAAAACATTTAAAGGTGTTCTGAACAGCAGCTAATAAAACAATTACTTTAGATCAAATTGTGCCCATGGAGACCTTTGATCGATCATCATAAACTACATCAAACTTGATTTTCAGCCAATTGACTGGGACCCATTTTTCACAAGTTACATGCGGGGCTCTTCAAAGGAATAACAACATATTTTATTTCGAGAAGTGACTTTTCATGATTTACCTTCTATTACATGCCTCACTCTGTTTCGCAGGCAAATTCAGGTGTGCAACGAAAATTCATACTTCTTTTCTGTATAAAATAATATACTATTATCATCTTGTTATTTTCATCCTGGAACATATTGTATATTAACATCGTGGAATTGTAACTTAATGAAAACTAAGCATTATTAATACACTGTATACAAAAAAACTACTTATGAAGAAGAGATATGAACACATTATCAAGTTAAATGAGTTTATAATTAATTGTATCCAATTGAGTATCCAATAGCTGTGTTTCTACAATAATAAATAATTGAATTCTGTTTGTTGACTGGAGCATTCAGTGCCATAAGTTAGATATTCTTCAACTAGATTAGGTAATATAGGTACCATTGTAAGGGACATCCACGGCTTTTTTATTGTATTCAGTGTATTTTCAAATGGAAATGAGCATTTTAACAGAAATTTCTGTTTTTAAAGTCTTAAGCAGTCTCTAATTGTTCACAAGAATTGTTAGTATTAATGTTAAAATTTTCTAAACCTGCAATACTATATTGATAGCTATGACTGCTACTACAAAAACTAGAACTAGAGATACTCGATTAAATATTTTACTGATAACAGCTGTTGTTCGTCCATTATAACAAGAATTATAACTAAGCATAGAAACTGAAGCTAAGTAGGAACTAACGAAAACCACTTTATTCAAGTACTTTGAAAAAATTGGTGGGTGATTTGTGGAAAAAATGTGCTTCCTGAAAATAAAATATAACACAAAACTGAAAACCATCCGCCATTTCATGCTTGTCATTTGTTTCCACTGATAATGTTCGTTCGACTGTTCGGCAGTTCCTCTTCTGTTTTCTCCTTTTTTTCATATTACTGTGATGTTTAATATGAGATATCACTGAGAGTTTTATGAACTAACGTCTTAAAGACGTAATCACACGAACTTACTAAAAATTATTTCGAAAGATGTGAAAGTAACTGCAACATGTGGTCATCTTAGAAACACGTTAATTTATAATATTACAGTAATGTTCTGTATGTGATATTAGTGAGAAGTATACAAATTAACATCGTATGAATGTTTCCTATAGGAAGTTGCTAAAAAGAAGTTCATAGGATGAGTATGTAACTGCGAATTCAAGTATTATTGTGTACATCAAAAATATGTTTTATTTACATGACATGGATGTTAATAGAGTTGGTAATAAAATTAAGACATCTAGGAGATATCTTATTAACGTTTTAAATAAACATCACGAAAAGGCTCTAAAAATAACATCACAAAAAAGACTTGTTATGTTTCTTGTTTTGTGGGTTAAATGGTACAGTTAATCGCCACAATTATAGATATTGGAGTGATACTAATCCTAGGTGGATGCGGGAACATAGAACACAAAATTTAATGTTTGGGCAGGTATTATCGGCCACACTGTTATCGGATCATTCATGATAGAAGGCAATTTGAACGGACCAAAGTATTTAGATTTATTAAGAAATCAAATAGTTCTTGCAGTGAGAAATGCAGTTGGTAACAATTTTAATGACACTTGGTTTCAGCAGGATGGTGCATCACCACACTTTAGTGTTGCTGTTCGAAATTACTTAAACGAAGTGTTTCAAGACATGTGGATTGGAAGAAGGGACAGCCAGATCTCCCGATTTATCGCCTTTAGACTATTTCTTCTGGGGATATCTGAAGAACATTGTGTACAAGACAAAACCTGATAATCTGGATGAACTGAGAAACAGAATACTGTTAACAGCCCATCAAGTAACAAATCAGCTTTTGCATAATACCATATCAGCTTTTTATAATCGACTTGGATACTGTCAAATAGAAGAAGGAAGACAATTTGATCCTATCATTAAATAAGATTAGTTATTTGTTCCTGTTAATTATTTTGGTAATAAAAACGTTCCTGTAAATTATTTTTCTGTTTAACTGTAAAACAAATAAGGTTAGAATTATGCGGTCTTGACTGGAAAGACAAGACTGTTGTCTCCCTTCTTGATATTGCACACTTCCTTTCAAAACTCAATTTCATCCAAAGAAAAATCAAAGTTTGAATATTTTAATCTCTAAACTCTCTATCCAAGGTATTAATGTCGTTAACAAGATTTGGAAACATTAAATCCAGAGAACCTACCTATACTTTCAGTTTTTTTAATATTTGAAGGGTTTAATATGGTTCGTAATTTAAGATTTTTTGTTTCGCGGGAATAAAAGGAAACCGTTTGTGTATCTGGTCAACTACCTCAATATAGAAATCCAGTCATTTTAGTTTAACATTATTTTTTACAATGTCTGTTAAGGGGTGCTTAGTTAATTCTGCAGCTACTTTGTGACCTAAATACCCATATCTCATCAATTGAAAGAACAGTTAGCGGATTACAATACGGGATATTTTCTAAATCCGTATTTTTTAGGTAGTCTGGTTTTAGAAAATAATTTAATATTAATGTTCCGATTGAAATTCTAAATTGAGGTAGGTAAATGTTGGTAATATGTATTCAAGAAAAAGAAGATATATTTTATTTAGTGTATTGTTTAACATATCATTCATTTCACCTACTTTTGATACTTAATCAAAAGTTTCGATTCTAAAATAATTCTGGAGAGCATCATATTGCTCAAGGATTCTACAAACAGCAGAAATGAATGACAGCCATATAGTTTGAGAAGCATGCAACAATTTATGCTGTTTTATATTAAGAAATATATTCATATCTAAGTCAATGTCAGAAAAATCACCATAAATTAGGCTTATTAAAGAAGTTGTCACCATTTCACCTAATGGGTTTTAAAATCACCATGTGTAGTGATTTTTCATCAGACCTGGCAACATTGCTACACCTTAATATAATTTTATATGTCCCTATAGTCTTTCATCGTGGTATTTAGGTTGTACAAGCTTTACAAATATACGATTATTAGCACGACATATTTTTAAAAAAATTCGTTTTTTCGTCATAGCATTCATTAAAGACTCTCAGTATTTAGTCTATGTTCTCTTAAATCTGAGCTTTGAAACATTCAAGTTTTATCCTAGGTTGAATGATTGTTGAGTGCCCTATAAATATACACACCTGACAAAAGTATTCCGAACAATAAATTAATGAAGACAATATATAATTGTATCATCACAGCTCGTTTGTAGTATGTCAACATTGTTATCTATTTATTAGGTATATATGTTTGCTTATATGTACACACAACCAAACTTATACGGAAACAACAATAATTTTGTAATATACATGAAATATATGTACAATTAAAATTCGGTTTTCATCAAATACTACGTACAACTTATACAGTTGATGTATTAACTTTTTCTTGGCGTATTTTTTCCCATGCTGCTGATTCTGTCAGGATTTAGGATGAGTTGTGCCACATTTTCTGGATTATCTCGACGATCTTTTATCCTTCTGTTGAGCTGTTCCCGCAGGTTTTGAATGAGACTTATGTCCGGGGAACATGCAGGCGAATTCAGAGTTGTTACACCTTCCATTTCCAGACATTCTCTAGCCACTCTGCTAGTATGAGGAGGTGTGTATAGTTATGTATAAAGATAAAATTATCTCCTATTGCACCTTTCCAAGGTCTAACTAGTGATTCTAATAACAAACCATCATATATCCTACAAGTTTAAGTTGGTTGAATAGGAAACAAAGTAGTTTTTGTTCCGGTCATAATACCTCCCCAGAACATTACGTATTCTTCTTATATTTTAGGATAGATCTGGCAGACTCAAAGAACCCGAATTCTATGGTCATATGATCTAAGATTCCTTCTGGAACTTGTAACTATCTGCTGTACAAGCCTTGAGCACGAAGATTTTTCGAATGGTTAACACTGAAAACTGAGACATTTTTACCAGTGTCTTCCAGGAGCTCTCGCTTTAGCTCTGGATGAGAAACATTCAGATTTTTTGTAGAAATTTGGTACATGAAGCAAGTCTATTGTTCAGTTATAACTGTTCCTAATTCCAAATACCTTCCATACGTTTTTGATACAGCCCACCATCTCTAGTACGTCTGTTTGGGCCATTCCTTTTTCAATGAGAGCAATAATTTTCCCTATCTGTTCTTATGTTCATTTACAACACAAAAGTTTTATCAGCATAGGTACCTACACGGTTATTTCATATAAGTTTGGGTGTGTGTATATTTGTCAATATGCGGTATCTTTAATCATAATGATTGCGATTAACCCCTTCATTGGCTTTATGCCATGATGTTATTGTTTAATTAAGTTATTAACAAATGTTAATTACATTTTTTATCTCCTAAAACATGGAATTTTTTTCTTAGAAATATTGTAGGAATAATATTTATAACAATTATCATAGCAGCATTTGAAAGGATAGAATCCTATCTAAGATGCGAGAAAAGTATTGATTTACCCCCAAAAAAAAGTTATTTTTACGTTTTTTAGTGAGAAAATCACGAAAACGGGTTTTTAGAAAAAAAAATCCTGTTTGTAAGTCGTCGTTGTCGTCGGTCACTTTTTGTAACATATTTTGTTAGCTCGATACAGCCCCCGGAGTGTATAAAGTTACCAATTTTATGATTGGGTATTGTTCAGGGTATCTCACAGATGAACCCTATTGATTTTCAGCTCACCAGATCCAGTACAACGGGTAGTATGGTACCTGAAGTACCACAATTTTGGTCAATTTTGGAGATATTTCAGTATGTTAACACGTTACAGCCTTCGGAGTGTATACAAATGTTCTTATGTGGTGTTTAACTTGATTCGTAAAACTAAAAGGTGTATCTGGTTTATGGAAGATATCTGAATATTTTCTACAGAGGCGGAGGATGTGTTCTTTTTCTTCCATATTAAGATGGTCCGTTTGGATCAGATAGTCTATGCTATTCTTCGTACTTTGTGGTGGTGTTGTTATCATCGAAAATATATGATATTCTTCGAGATTAATCTTCTTGCAATCTATTGGTTCGGTAATAGCGAATTATATTCGCTCTGAGGTAAAATTTGCGATTTCCGTCCAGGCTAGTTGGTTTTGTGCGTCGGAAAGGCTTTCTTTTATCACTGCACCTTGAATTTGTTATCTTGGTATAAAAACGGTTCCTTGATTTTCTTTAACTGGTAACCTGACTTGACTAATGGAGTTTGCTTCAAGTTGAATCGAGTAGAATTGCGTGTTCTTCCTTTCATAATATTTTATAGGGATGGTTGAATGTTTGTAATGTTTGGAAGAGTTGTAATAAGGCCATCAAAGGTTTCATGAAACTTGAATGAATAAAACTTTAATTTTTCGGGAGATTTGAATTCTGGAAAAATGGAAGTGACAGTAAAAATATCATATTTAATAAAATTTTGGAAATAAGTGGAAGCTATTTTGGGGCCAAGGAATGATTTTGTAGAGCCTGTATCGATTAGGTGTTTTAAAGGAGGGTCAGAAATTTCGATGTACGGGAGTTCCTTTTTTTCGGAAAAATAATGCAGCTCTATTATTTTTTTGCTTCTGTCGTGGGTTCTATGGGATAATTTTCATATTCTTCATACGGAAAGTCTTGTACTTTGGCGAGTGATAACTCTTCTAGTAGTTGTGCTATTTCGTAAAAGTCTTCTTCAATGTCGTTTTGTTCGATGTTATACAATGCTTCGACGGAAAACTTTGGCTGGGGTTGTTGATGTTCTTGGTGTTGATTGGACGGTCTGCTCCTATTTGTGGCCGCTGTCGATATACTCATGGGGGTTGGTCTTGGTTGTTTTGATGTCCCTGGTTGGTTGGACCAGTTCGGTTGACTAGGTGCCCTAAAGAGTTGTCTTGTTTCGGGTCTTGGTTGATTGAACGTGGGCTTTTGGAAGTTTTGGAATGGTTGTCTAGGCGGAAATTGGCTGTTTATTTGTCTCGTTGTTTGCCATCGATGGTTGGAGAACGTCGGTTGTAGTTGAACCATCGTTTGTGGGAAAACTAGAGGTCGTTGAGAATAAGTTGGTTGTTTCTGGGCCGAAAAGTTATTTGTGGATTGTCCTGGAGTTGAAGATTGAGGGACGTTATTACCCCTTTGCAAATATCTGATGTTATTCTCTTCTTGAATATATTGAATGGCGATTGCTAGGCTATTAGGCCGCATTGCCCTTATAGTTGAGCCCAAAGGTTCTCGTAAGTCTGCTAGGAATGTAGTTAATGCTTGTTGTCTAAAGAATTCCATTTGGTTTCTTTTTATATCTGGATTTTGTGTATTAACTTCGATGTAATTGGTAATACAGTTTAGAAGTCCCATTGTTTTCTCATAAAACTGCATTCTTGAGGACCCTGTTGAAGGTTGACTAAATCTCTAGTGAGAGAATTTTCGTTTCTTTGATCTCCAAAGTTTTGAATTAAGACGTCTTTCACGGCGTCCCATGTTTCACATCCATAAATAGAAATTACTTCTTTGGCTCTACCAGTTAATTTACTTACGATACCATGGAACAGAATCTGGGGTTCTAGATATCCGCTAGATTATTTTGGTTATAATAATGATTTAATAATAAAGTTGAAATCTTGATAAAGTCGAATAATTCGTTTCGATTTCCATCAAAGTTAGGGATAATGCAAAAAAATTTAATGTCGAATTGAGCCATTGTAATATTATTTCTAATTTCTACTATATTATTAAGGTCTGTATCGTCAATACTCAGGTTTCTAAGATAATTCGTCAATTCTAAGTCTTCTCTACGTATATTAAAATCTATTATACTTGGTAGCGTATCGTCTATGCTAAACTCTAAATCAGACGATTCTGAGATAGTGGAGTCTGACATAAATAAAGTGGCTTACAAGATACAGATGATGCTACGGTGCATTCCTGGAATCCTTGCTATGCTTCTGGATGAACTATCTTGATGGTTACCCCTGGAGCTTGTTCTTTCGAAGATGGTGGATAAACGCTTGATAACGACGACGATCACTCAAGGACTCTTCCACTATCCTACTGACTGCGCCAAATACGATTTGCCAGTTCAAAACTCACTTTTTAAAATCACTTTTCATTTACAACTGTTACAAAACTACACAATAAAAGTCGTAAAAATAATATAACTAAAATCAGACTGGTTATAATAAAAATCGATTGTTTAATGTATACAAAAAATATTGCTTCGGCGGCATCGGATGTTTCGTCGAATGTTCTTTGGATTTTAGCAAACTCAGCGTCCAGGTGTAATGGCTTCGTATACAGGAAGTTAGCGTAATGAAGTTCAATGTACTGTAACTCACAGATTAATTTTCAGCTCACGAGATCCTGTACAATGGGTATTATGGCAGCCTCCGGAGTTTTAATCTTTCAAACCGTTTATTATCCCTTTATTTTGGGCTGCAATCACAACATAAATATTGTCGAAGTACATTTTTTTATATTTTACGTGATTTTTCTCTTATAGGTATGGTTCCAGAACCGAAGGACAAAATGGAGGAAAAAGCACGCGGCGGAGATGGCAACCGCAAAGCGGAAACAGGAAGTGCTCGATAACCAAACAGATGAAAATAGCGACATATTATCAGATAATGAAGACGAACATGTATCAAAACGGCAGAACTTACAATGAGAGTTTTATAACTAATGTGAAGTTAAGACTTGTTTTGTAAATATAAATTAGTGATCTCAATGTTTTGTGACTCGTGCGGCGCGGACAATTTGCGCATTTTGTAAAAATGTTATATAATAGCCAAACGATTTGAATGTTTCAGTTCGTACGGCTTAGTATCTTCTCTATAAGTTGATCTGAAATAAAATGTTAAGGATATATAGAAAGGCAGATAGAAATAAATTCAAACTGTTGCATAACCTGAATAACTTTACACTTTAATACGAATTCATATTCCTCGATTTATTTTTAATAAGCAGAATCAAAATTTTTATATCAATATCAATACAATGTAACCTGTAGATTGGTGAAAACTAAACAAATGTCAATTTTAGAAAGTCAAAACAGTAAAATCAGATTTTGTTGAAATGCATTATAGGAAGATACTAATGTTTAATAAAATGAAACAAACACATCTCGAGATAACTTTATAAGCTAATTTTGTTTGTTAATTTATTAATTATTATTATTTATATCTCAATTTTTGTTTCCTTGGTTAATAATTGCCAAAGAGTATGTAAAACCGAAGTAGTCGTGTCAAAATGTAATACATTTATTTTAATCTCCAACGGTATGGTATTGACTTATATGTCCGTGGTTGAATTATTTTAAAAAATGTACCAAAATGCGTACAATCGCTAAAATCAATCACCACGGATTTAAAGCTTCAGATTTGATATTTGAAAATACGAGTCAGCACTATAGTATAATTTTTAACAGTACTACTAAAAAAAAAAGTTAATAAGAAAAATTCTTCATTTTCATTTCTTATACAGAACATTTTCAAATCTATATCAACTTGTAAATGCTAATAATAAATTTCATATAAAACACGTGCTTTTTGTTTTTTACGTATGCTACACTAGATGTAGTGTTAATATTTTTTTTGTCGCCTTTCCAAATTCTGATTTTATTTGCCTTTATCATCTCTTTTTGGCGTAGCTTCTTTTACGAATTTCTTTCTCAAACAAAACATGTTTTACTAATTAATTGTATGATTTAATAAAACGCATGATCATATCTATTTCTCTTAATTTCTGTCAATTTTGTTTTATTCGCTCAGTGTTTTCAACGACAAATAAGAAATAACGGTTGAAGATTTTGATTCTTTCTGTGACTCTATAGAAGAAAGAAGATTTTTTCTTCTTCTTCGGCACGTGAATATTTTTTATTTGAAATATTTATTGGCTTTTACATTTTAAAATACTTGATTAAATATTATGCAATCTGCTAGTAACAGTATTAATAAAATGGTCAAAATCATTGTTTATATTTTAGTTTTTAAGTTCATATTCATAAAATACTGTGAAAGATAAATATGAGACAACTGTCTAAACAACGTTTAAATCACTCAGTGCCAAGTCAGGAAAATTTCAAGTTCATGATACATGATAATGAATGAATGATTTTAATAAATACATTTTTTACTTAAATAAATGAAATGTCAATAGTTTAATATTATGGGAAATCGAAAAAAAAACAAAGCTAAATCTTGATTCACTTGCGTATGACAAAACTGTTTTTTAATTCGTTTTGCGCGTATTAAATTTGATTCAGTTATGAGGAATCTATTTTAACCCATTAGCGCCTAGCATTACTGTATGGGTGTCCCAGAAGTTTCTGACCCATTTTATAGGACGGAGCGGTTTTCGATGAACAATTTCTTTCTATATGAAGTTTTTTCAGTATAACTGTTTAATTAGAAATCTTATATAGGGTGTTTAGAGAAAATGGTATTTTCAAAATGCAAATTTCATCTAGTTTTTTAATGAAACACTCTATATACTTTTATTCTATCCGAAAGTTGAAATCGTCCCTTTTCCGAAAAGATATCATTTGTTGAAGTTTAGATAAAAAATGAGTTAGTTGTTTGGTTACCGATGAAGCAATTGATACAGCTTTTGGCGAAGATGATAAAATAAATGACAGTATAGAAATCAGTTAATAATGGCTGATGCGGAAATACGAACTGCTAGAGGAAAAACGTTTCTATGGATGAGACACAATCGAGGGAATCTGATAAAGAGTTATTGGAAGATGGTGTTTTTCCGATCAATAATGTAAATATGGCACTATATCACATAATATATCCAAAAGTATATGAACCCCGGGATTGGACATTAGGAGATTTCAAATATCACGAAAAACCATTTCCTATAGCAGATTATTCACAGTTCCGAAATAAATTAATTGTTGACTTCTTTGAGATGTTCCTAGATGAGGAAATAATTTTGCGTCTGGTAGAGGAAACAAATAAATATGCTCTCTTCAAATACCAACCCGATCCAAGAGAATCGCCAGAGGAAATAGAATGTTTTATTGCCATATTGATTCTTAGCGTTTACAATGATCTACCCAGTAAACGGATGTATTGGGAACATAGCCATGACTCTAGAAACGAACTGGTATATAATTTAAAGAGACGCAACAGTCCGAGCAAATTTTGAGGTTTCTGCACATAGCTTCCATCGATACCATACATTAAGCTCTGGAAATATGACCGTTCGTAAACAAAATAAAAGAAAAGTGCAGAAAATATCTTATTCCTGAAAAGGACGTGGCTTTCGACGAAAGTAGGATCAAATATTACGGTAATCACAGCTCCTGACGATGACATTGAAAAGCCGCACCATCATTGATCAAACTGATAAATTGAAATCCTGCCCATTCTCTTTTTACTTCGATAACTTATTTTATTTTAGTTTATCGTCCTATTTAACAGACTATGAAGGTACGGGTACCATTAGGGAAAACCGTTTTCCTAGAAGCTGTCACTTATCAGATAAAAAACTACTTGGAAAAAAAGAGGTTATTTAAAAAAAACTATTAGTAAGCCAGGTATAGTTCTGGTGGCTAAGTGGGTTGACAACTTTTTAGTTTACATTGAAACCAATCAATATGTCGTTAACCCGTTACTCTCAAAACGACAAAAAATACATACAAGTTAGCCTAGCTAGCCGAGTACAACAAATGTTCCAAACACAAAATAGGAAATGGTATTGGGCATTGTTTAAATGGCTCCTTGATATTCCAATCAACAATGCGTGGTGTTTATATCGAAAATTCAACAATTCTCAAATCAGCCAAATAGTTTTTAGACGAGCCATTGAGCAAGTTTATTTGAAACAACATGGGTAGCTTCCAAAAGAACAGTTTATAGCTTATAGAAGATAAATTGTGTCAAAAGCACTGCCAGTCATTATTTTATGTACAAGGAGTGATTGATGAAATTATATATAGCAGGATAGAACATCTTGTTGAAAAAATTGCAAACGACAAAAGAAGGCGTTGTGCAGAAAGATTTTGTAAAAGTTCAACGCGCACCCAATGCGGAAAATGTATTGTAGGCCTTTGCACTGTGCATTTATTGTTTTGTTTCCTACTACACAAAAAATATTTAGACGAAATATATTGAATATACGTATTTTTTGCTCCCAGTATTTCCTAGAATTACAAATATGTAACACATAATCCTGAAGGATCTAAAAATCTAGTTACAAAAATTCCTGATTTTTTTATAAATTCTAACAATAATTTAAACAAAAAATACTAAGATTAGCCAAAAAACTGAAAAAAAATAATCTGGGCACTAATGGGTTAATTTTTGTATTAAATTTGGTTTATGATAGACCCCCAATACGCAAATAAGGTCTTTTTCTGGAAAAATTTCTGCTGACTCATGAATAGGACAGTCTCATATGCTATTGGTTGAACAAATTTAGACCATACTTTCAAACTGTCAAAAAAGTTCACAGTAACTCTTATAACATGCAATTACAATTAGGTACATCACACACATTGACTTGAAAGAAATACCAATACTAAATAGATGAATAAATGAATTTATTTGGGTTCGTATAATTTTTACAAATTTATCAGTTTAATTTATAATTATTTACATTCAATATTGGAGAATAATACTGTTTTTTGCTCAATTAAATTCAGGATATTCATAATTCGCTTCGGCACGTTTTATACCCGAATATTTTCCAAATTAAATTATATCCTCTTATCACAAGAAAAGTTTAATAAAAGTTGTACGGCTTTCGCTGATATTTTCAAATTTGGTTATATTACTTATACAGATTGTCTAAAAACATAACTTGAATATTCTAAATAGGCCACGCTTTATTTTTTTATTACTACAGGTATCTTATTTTATAGGAATTTTTTTATGCAAAGAACCGCCTTTCTATAGTGACATACAATTTAATTGATGAATTAGGAAAATCCATACAACCCAACTTACTCAAGTATTTTTTCTGTATTTATTTTGCTTCAATCGGGTGATACTTTTAGTTTTAGTGATTCTGTATATTTTTGATTATTTAATAATCGTTTTTCTAATGAAAACCGCATATTGTATTATTTAGTATAAGCTAATTATTAATAAAGATCCAATTGTGTTAATTTTACTTTATTTTTTCAAAAATTGGCCGCTCTGACAATCTAAATTTTGTTCTTTGAAAATTACAGTGATACTCACCAATAATAATTTTTATTCTCGTTTTAATGTCGGTATGGACAACAGGGTAATCTTCAGCAAAAGGTAAGATGTAAATAAACAGTAAAGTGAAACATTTTTTTTTAAATAATCTATGATACGTCTTTGAGTGATGGCGTCAGCAACAGTTTTTGTTTAAATGGAACACTTCCCTTTTTTCATTTGCCGATTTGTTTTGCATCAAAATTTGATTCGAGCGGGTCTTACGTTCTGCATTTCTAGTCTGATTTGGGCGAATATTTTCAGGTTTGTTAGCGTAGACTTTTAAATAACCATATAAAAATAAGTCTAAAGGTACGCGTCTACTAATCGGCGTCAAACGGACGGTACGCATCGGACGAATCGGAATTTTTTTGCGTCCTGCGTTTACTACCACGGATTATTGGAGTCGGTATCAGCATTCCTCTACGACGGAGAGCCAGTCATTTATTTCCTGCATATTACCCCAGTGCAGCACCACCGAGTCAAAAAATTAAATGAATTTTTCTCCAGCCATGTTTTTTAATAATAACATTTAACCTTCTTTTTCTCCACCCCTGAAGGGGTTGAATAATAAAATCAACTAGTCCAAACCACGACTACTCACCAAATATTCGATATAAAAAATTGGTTTTTTAAAAATTACATAAACATCAATGCCATTACAAAAACATTACGGCATGGCGATTTATTCATTACATTTTATAAACATATTATTTACTTACTGGGTTCATTCATTCTCGTTCCGATTTCATCCCAAATATTGTCCCTGCGAAGAATATTAGAATATTCTGGATGCCGCAGATTGTAAATTTCTTCATACTCCTGCACAATCGTGATAAGTCTTGCTACATCCATAATTACTATTAAACAATGTGGACGAGACCAAAGTCACAAACTATTAACAAAACAAAATATGCTCTTATAATAAACTTTGGAAATAAAACCCCCGTGTCTGCTTGTACTTGTCGGTATTCGTACTATCAGCATCGGCAATGTCCGCACGAAACGGATTTTTATTTCGTCTTTGGAATCCCGTTCGGAAATGCCGAAGTGCGGTCGCTTCGATGTCGATAGGTGAACGCAGT
The DNA here is from genome assembly GCA_963921935.1 of Galeruca laticollis. Lineage (NCBI taxonomy): Eukaryota > Metazoa > Arthropoda > Insecta > Coleoptera > Chrysomelidae > Galeruca > Galeruca laticollis. The sequence continues at coordinate 202,600,765 of OY998180.1, forward strand.
TCTATTTGAAACAATGTAGTTAATCAAATAATCCCATTCGTCCGATGCGTACCGTCCGTTTGACGCCGATTAGTGGACGCGTACCTTAATGGGTAAAGCCAACATTCCACCGAATACGTCGACGTACTCACTGCAACGTCAAATGCCGGAACAGCAAAATACGTATTGATGCATTCCACCGAGTGCACCACGTGTACGGCAGTATTTGCTGTCACTTCGAGTAGAAAACATGACACTTTCCCCAAATAAAAAATGAACGAAACGTCAAGCCCAATACTGGATACATGCACTAAACAGGGAAAGAGTTGGCAACATATTCTACAAGATATTTTCAATATTTTCGAATGAACATTGATCAATTCGAAACACTGCATAATTTTATAGAAGATGCAATCAAAAAAGAAGAAAACGAATTACAGAGATGCTATTAGTACAAGGGAACTTTTAGTTGTGACATTAAGGTAATAATTACTTGAATTGTCATTATACCCATGTGTTGGTGAAAAGTAAAATGGTTGCCTTTCCGTAGATGTGGAAGGGACTGATGAAATAACACCTGATGTGTTTCCGAATTCAAGATTGAATAGCAGCTTTTCAATTTCTATCCTAACTACCATGTTATTCCGTGGTGACAATCTCATCAGAAGCGGCACGTAACTTAGCATAAACTGCTCGTCGGGATCGTCTGCTTTCGTAATAATTTCCATTAACTGGTCATCAGATATTTTCGAAGCATTCTTTTTGTGAGCAGGCAATTTTGTTTGTGTTGGTATAGGTCGTGTAGTAAATGTCGACTTTGGAGTATTCTCGAAAGCTCTTATAACATTTTCTGTATGGTCGGCATCCTGATCTATCTCTTTTTCTACATTCTGTTCCGGAGCCGATTGCGAATTGTCATCTGGAAAACTACTTTGTGATTCATCTTGTAAAGAATAGCTCGAGAAGGTTTCTTTAAATTCGATGAATGGAATTAAAAATAGCATTTGATCCTGCGGGACCAGAAGGTTTTGTTTTTGAAAATCTATAATGTTTAATAAAAGCATCACGTAGAGTTCGCCAACACTTCTTAATATTTTAATATTTTCGATAATTGAAATTAAAATAAAGTACTGTGAATGAAACGTCCAATAATATACCGAATGTCTAATTGCGATGCCGGTAAACTTCAATCCGCATTTTTACAAAAGCCGAATTGCAGTCTGAAGTTTTGTATCGCTAGCCAGATCCATAAAACGTACAAATTGCAGTCTAAATAAAAATACAATGCATAGACATCTCTATTATTGTGCAACAGGCTATGTCGTATCTCCTCTATTACAAAAATATGTATCTATAGAAGCGTAAAAAATACATGGGTTTTATTTGGGCAAGAAACTTACAAAAATATATTCTCGTTTCAGATTTTAGATCTATCGCATTTAGCTTTTGTTTAGAAGAAACACCTATAAACAGAATAGTCAAAGAGACTTGTTTTGCTATAAGGGATATAGTTATATCCTTATATATTCCCAAGCTAACTAGCGAAAAATGGACCAAAGTACAAATGGATTTTTATGTGAAATGGAACTTTCCCAATTGTGTGGGTGCTGTTGATGACAAACATGTGCAAGTATTTGGCCCAAAAAAATCAGGATCAACATATTTTAACTATAAAGGAGGCTTTTCCATCGTATTAATGGCAGTAGTAGACGCTAATTATAAATATATGACCATTAACGTAGGTGCATTTGGAGGAAATAGCGAGGGCGGAATATTTGCAAACTGTAACTTCGGGAAATCGTGGTTATCAAACAGAGGTAATTTAGAGTTACCAAAAAGTCAACCCCTTCCCTTCACCAACACAGCTACTACCTTCGTTATCGTTGCGGATGAAGCATTTCCCTTAAAAGAAAATATTTTACGTCCATTTCCGGGAAAAAATGTATCAGAACGAGAAAGGATTTTCAATTACCGCTTATCAAGAGCAAGAAGAGTAGTAGAAAATGCTTTTGGTATAACTGCCCATACTTGGAGAATATTATTAAAACGTATTAATGTTGATGTTGAGTTTGCTATTTTAATAACTTTGGCCTGTTATACACTACACAATTATTTGTTAATTGAAAACACGAAATTTACAAATAATTCCAATTCCTCCTCAACTCACATACAGCTTAACGATACAAATTGTCATAATCACCGATATGCCAGACCTAACCAACAAGCATTAGATATTCGTAATTCATTTGCAGATTGGTTTATCTCCACAGCAAGGTTCCGTGGCAGTATGATGCCATTAAAAATTAAATAAATAAGTTCTGTAAACAAACAAATAAGCTTGCCACTTGAACTAATGTCTTTCGCTACTTCTTTCCAGGCAGTTTCATGAGCATTGACACTTTTATAAGTCGATAAACTTTTGTCTTATAATATGGGATGATTTTCAATTGCTATAATTAACTGTTCTTCCGTATTGCCCGGCAAAACAAAATCAACTGATGACTGATGGTTGTTTCACCGCCTCGTGCGTCTCACCGTACGCCGGAGCAGCGGTTTAGCTGCAACGGACTTGGTGGAAGGGGTTACATTACAAATCGTGTAAATCATAGACTATGCCGTGCAGTATTACACTGCTCCGGCAGTCCGTTGTGCAGCGACGTATTCGGTGGAATGTTGGCTTACGATCGGATAATCCAGAAAGCAATTCCACAGTCCCCTTTTTCCGATCTCTTAATGTTCTGTCTAAAAACTGACGCAAAGCTATAACGAAATGTGTTACTCGTATCTTATTATTGTTGTGGAGAAGCGCACCTACATATTGAAGCTGTATTCATAGAAACAAACATGTAAGATCTAACCATTACTTTCCGGTCATAGTGAATAGTCCGGCCTGGTTTGGTGCGTTTCCTAGACTGTTCCCTTTGGCACCTTAACTCTAGCTCAACCTACTTTATACGAAATTGTGGAAACAATTATATTTTAATCACTAAATCTATATACAACCACCACACTTAAGGTTTAGTTACTTCATCCTAAAATTTCCTAGCTTATATAGTAAGAAAGCTAGTTTCATTAATTTCAACCAGATTTTTCATTCGGCTTAATCTAAACAAAATTGTAAACCAAATAGTACTACTTGGGAAGTCTCTTGTATTGTTCAGTGTATATTCATCACTATTTTTTCAACTGTATACAGTAATTTGAATGGACACTCTGATTCAATACATACCTAGCATTGAACTAGATATTTTTGATAAACCCACACCACTCTCCGAAAATCATTAAAGTAAGTAGCTAGCCAGGCATTTGAAATCAAAGTAGCACTGAAAAGATTAACTCCATTCCCTCCCTGTTTCAATTCGGGTAAAAAGGGAGGTATAAATGATATTTATAACGTTATTTACAATTTCCCGATGAAAAACGGCAAACAATTGACAAAGTTCGGACTCTACCAACTTTTAACTCAACTGGAGCTAGAGAATCGTCTTCGAAATTTAGAGATGTCGTCAAAAGCTCAATCCCCATTTTATTTCGACACGTCTAGGAAATATGTTGACGTACCAGGTGGAAAATAGTGTGACACATTTCTTGGAGATAGTCGAAGAACTGAGAGTATCTCGAGACATCTCCAAGGATCAGTTGTTGAGGTCTGCCTCTGAACTGTTCAAGAAAGATGCTCTGGCATGGTTCAGGACTCATAATTTTACCTCGTGGGATGAATTAAGCCACCAATTACGACAAGACTATTTACCGTACGATTATGAAAATGACTTGTGGGAAGAAATTCGCAAGGACACAAGGAACTAAAGAAAAGGTAGTTTCCTATATCGCTATCATGGAGAATCTCTTAATCAAGCTTGGTACTGCTAGACCAGATGAATCAACCCGTGTTAAACTCATCAGGCGCAATCTTCTACCGTATATACAAACACAACTTACCCTTCATAGCACTACGTTTATAGCAGAGTTAAAATCCAAATGTCGGTTGATTGAGGAGGCTGCTTTAAAAGCCACGCGCTTTTGCCCTCCCCCCACGAATATCAGGCAGTTATTGGAGCCCGAATTAGCTTATAAGAGACCTGGTAGTGGTATACAAAATACTACATACTCTGTTACTCCTGCATCCTCTTCCAACCGTATTCTGCGGTTTAAATTGTTGACAATTCGGATATCAGGGAAAATCTGGTCCAAATCTGATGCACATGGAAATTAAAATAACAATATTAGTGCCAAAGGAAAGAGAAAAAATAATTTGTCTAGCTTCAAAACAAATGCTAAACTACTAGTAGAACTTTTTCAAACGAAAATCACTGTTTCTAAATAATTCCACAATATATTGAAAAAATGGTAAAAATTCTAAAAAATTTGATAATGGTTTTGATATTGCTATCATCCTTAAAATGACAGAAGTTACATTTCATGTGACTTACGAAACAGTGATGCCTACCTGATGCTTAATAATTATTTTTGGCTAGACGAATAAGTGATTGACCTAATATAAGATTCGGCTTATATTTTTCTTGGATATAGGCAAAACTATTAAGTGGTAATAAAAGAGAACGATATTCATATGAAGCGTGGACAGAAGAGAGAACGTAGATGAAGGCGATGATATCCCTACTATTCATTGCGACAGCGACCTATCTCACCAGTGTTGCCAACCTTGAAGTAAGCTTTTTCCCTCCACTTACCTTAAAAATTCTGACATTTTTGAAAAAAATCGCCCCCGTTAACAAAATAGGTTTTATACCAGAAATACAAACATGTGCTTATTCTCAAAAAAATATTTTTTATAAGAAAAACGAAAGTAGTTACATAGCAAAGTATAAAAAGTCTAAAAAACATAAATCTTTTAACAAAACGTCAAAAATACGTCAAAGAATTAACAATTCTATTTCATACATATTTTTATTATGTAACTTTAAGTGCTTATCATTATACCTAACTGCATACTCAGTACAGTTTAAAATTTAACCTAAAGAAATGGTCATTACCAGTAAACCATTTATTAGTTTTCATTCATTCGAATTCTTTTATAATAATCTTTTGAAATTTTTTTACAATTTGGACTAGAGTAAAAAATTCCCGTTTTCAGTTAACTTTTTCCCTTTTATGTTGAAAATTCCCGCAAAACGGGAAATTTCCCTCCAGCTGGCAACACTGCATATCACCCGTCGACTTCCAACACACACACACACACACACACACACACATTCAGATTCATTTTTAGACAGACAGTCAGCCAGACCAGACCGTCAGCCGAGTCCATAGAGTGTGAAGGGTAAGACAATAGTTTCTGGTGTTTTAATTTAAAATTACAAACAACTAAATATGCCGAATGTTTATACCACAAGAGAAAAAATTCAAATTGTAAAATGGTTTTATGTGGGTCATTCGGTTCGAGATGTAAATTTATTTGCTGTTGCCTTTGAAAATAGGCCAATTCCTTCGGCTAACACAATTTCTGCGATTATAGCCAAATTTGATAAATTTGACTCTGACAATAATTGCATAAAGTGTTGTCCATCTAATCGACCACGTCGAAATCAAATGACCCAAGAACGGGAAATTAGGGAAACACAAGTCTGTGCATTAGCTGAGGCTACAGCGTCTTCAAGTAGACAAATTGACGTTGGCTTGAAGGAGAGACGGGTAAGAAATATTTTAAACGGGTATTCCTGTTTCAAGGTACAGACCACTCAAGAAATTTTTCCTGACGACAATTTTAAACGGATGGAATATTGCGAAATAATGATGGAAAGAACTAATCAAAATATAAATTTTTTGAAAAATATTTTATTCACGGACGAGTCTTCTTTCACCCTCCATCGAAAGCATAATCCATCCGTGTTACGCTATTGGTCACAGGAAAATAAACATTTGAGTGTAGCTGTACGCACACAATACCCACAGAAAATAAATGTCTGGACGGGGGATCCTAGGGGATAATATCATCGGTCCTATTTTTATTGAGGGTAACCTGGATGGCCCGAAATATTTACAACTGTTGGAAAACAGTATTATTCCTGCGCTTAGAAACCTTCAAGTCGACTTCAATGATATTTGTTTTCAACAGGACGGATGTCCAGCACATAATGCACGGATAGTGACTACATATCTGAACCAACTATAAAATGGCCTCCACGGTCGCCAGACTTAGCGCCTCTTGATTTTTATTTTTGGGGAATGCTTAAAAGCAATTTATACAGGTTTGAGTTCGAACGAGCTACCAACTTGGACGAATTAAAACAAAAAATCACACAATTCTGTGCACAAATCAGACCTGAGCAACTTAATGATATGAGAATATCATTGTGCAATAGGTTTGGTTTCTGTTTAGCCCAAGCTGGAGGTTTGTTCGAACCACTCTTGCATTAATTGTTTTTTTTTATTTGATAAGAATGTTTATTTTCACGTAAATTTTATATTTTAGCAGAGTTGTTTTTTATTTTTTTACCAGAATTATTGTTTTATTTTTCATGTCTGCTATGGCAGAATAGAAATTAAGTAAATAAGTTTGGAGATAAGATATTATTTTATTTAAAAGATAAAAATAATATCTTTCGTTTGAAATAAAATATCGTAAAATACTTCGGCAATTGCTGCAATTCGATGTACACGCTACCAATAATTGCACATTACTAAACTTAAAATCTTCACAGAAAGCAGTCATAATTCACACTACGTGTAGGAGGTGCGCATCCCCACTAATTAGTTCATCACAGAGTGGGATTTATCGCGTACTCGCTTTTTATAAAGCTGTTTCTTTTCCTCCCGTTAAACCGTAATATATAAGAAAAATATAAGCCGAATGTGTATATGAATAGAAAAAGCAGGAATATATGATATTATAAATATTAACCCATTTGTTACCAGAAATGTCAACGTTGGAATTTTTTTATGCAATTTTCAGTATTCTCTTATTTAACCTAATAAAATATCCTTACAAAAAATAAAAAATTTCTGACAAACAATTTCCAGGAAAATTACCGTGTGTTTGACCACACGCTAGTACTGGTAGGTCAGCGTTTCAACATATTTGGTTCGGTCCAAATTTTTTACTTGTTTTTTTGTTTATGCTAGGTAATTATGATAGCAAGTAATGATTTAAGGGCGAAACAAGGTGAATGTAAATAAAAAATAGTATTTTTGAATTGCAAGTATTTATTTGAGTAAAAAAAATTACTTGAAAAGGAAGTGAAAGGTAAGTAAATTATTGAAGTATTTTCTTCTTTTGTGATGGCTTTGTACGTGTGGCGCGGCGTTCTAAAAAAAATTGTTCGTTCTCGTGGAACAATTTGAAGCAATTCTCTGTAGGTGAACGTTGTTGCACTTCTCACATTCGAATACAGTGGCTTTTGGTGTGCACACAATGCAACGACGACGATTATTGGTTTTTAATGTAACGAGCAAGCCGTTTACTCTCGGTAGGTTTCGATGCACATAATCGGTGTCAGAATCGTGTGTCGTTGCATCCTCAGTTTCGGCCATAACATCTTCCGACGCAAGGAGAAGATACTTGGTCACCGCATTTTTGAAGTCAAGCTGTGACACACGTTTCACGTTTTTCGAAGCCGTCACTAAGCAATGCAACTTCCATGCATTGACAACAGAACTTGTCCAAACGTTGGACCCAAAGCGGTCACCATCACTTCTTGTCACGAATGCCTATACGGTAATGTGATGTACGCCGCCCATATGCTTGTTGTAATTGTTGAAGGCGAGGGGTTGTTGAATACCAACTTTTTTCTTCATTTCTTTCCTGTAGGTAACGTTGCACTGTTACCATTGAATCAATTTCATCGTAATTTGTTGCGATGGTAACTTCAGAGTTATCCATCCAACGAATAACCATCACGTCATTTACCTTGTGGTATGCATAGTCGATTTCGTGCATTTTCAAGTCTTTCTTCCCAATTTTCAAAGGTGCGCTGGCAATGCGATTGGAACGAACAGTGCCGGTTGCGCAGAAGCCCATCTCTTTCAGCAAGCACATCAAGTAATGGGAGGTAAAGAAATTGTCAAAGTGGACCGTATGTTCCACACAATGGCTCAAGAGTCCCAAACTCTTATTGTAAATGCTGGATGCACCGGCATATGGGATGAACTGAAACATATAACCAGTGTGCGAACAGCGAGCCCACAATTTATACCCGAAATGAAACGGTTTCCTCGTATAAACATTTTCGCTGAATGACAACCGTAGTAAGAAACCATCGTCTCGTCAACCGATTAATGTTCCGCAAAAATACCAAACTGTGCGTAACGTTTATTGAGCATGTCAAACAATGGTCGAATCTTTACGAACTTGTCAGATATATTCAAATTGTCGTTGACAGTTGACAGTTTCATTTCGATGATTTTGCATAAACTTAAATTTTAAATTTTCTGAAATTATTTGTTTCATCCGAAGTTTTGTCTAAATTAATTAATAACAATGAATGATGATGAAAAAGATAACATCAGCGATGAAGAGTTATTCGAATACACACCGCCTGTTTTGGATCTTCTGCGACGTCTATAAAATGTTGTGTACGCCGCGGCTGAAATACTACTTTGTTGGACTCTGTTGCTCGCCTCGCTTTGCTCGTCTCGCAATTATCAGACTAATAATAATAATAAAAATGGTCTTTATTGAATCTTTTATCCCAAATACAATGATAAGAAAAAGTACATTCATAGATGTGGGCCGATGGTCTGGGGATTTTTTCTTTCCATTGTGTGAGTCCTCAGAGTTTCCCATGACTCCTTGCCGTAGCATTATCCATGGATTGTCATTTCTACAATAACTTTGCACCGTGATGTGTTTGTGACTCCTAGCATATTTCGGCTATGTATTCCCTGAAAAGTAGCTAAAAAACAGGGATTCACAATTATCAGACTCGTCCAAGAAAGTAGCACTTTCAGTCATTGGCATCATCTTTTCTTTTTTTGTTTAATAGTGATATAGGCCTATAGCTATCTACATAACAAGGTTGTTTATTTGCTTTGATAATGGGGATGACGTTGGCTATCTTAAGCATATCGGGATATAGTCCTGCTTTGATAATGAAATTAGTTATGTGTGTGAGTTATACTGTCACCTTCTACTGTGAATGTTTGTGAGGAAATTTAGTGCCGATTTCAACATATTAGGTGAGTACAATGTTTATTAGAGGATTCTAACCTCAAACAACAGTTAAAAATGTGCGGTGGGTTTTGTTTGTCACGTTGGCCATCTCTCCCTAGCATTTGGGAGAGATGACCAACCAATAGTAGGGACATATGGCCATATATTTTTACGCCTCTTTCTTTACAGTTTGGCATCATTTCCATTCTGCTGCGAAAACTTGCCAACGGAGAATCAAATAAGGAACTCGAATCGTGGAAACTATACTGAAGAAAATCTGCGGCGAGTAATGGACGCTGTCAGAAACGGTTCTTCTGTGAACGGCGCTTCAAAAAATTATGGCAATCCTAGGAAAACTCTTGAAAGGAAATTGGAAAAAAATGTGTTGACGACAGGTAAAATGGGGCCGGATAGCATGTTGGGGAAGGCAAATGAAAATAAATTGGTGCAACATATTAAGAAGGCACAAAAATGCGGTTTTCCTATGACAGTTCCAGATGTTCGAAAGCTTGCCTATAATTTTGCGGAAAGTCTTTAAATCAATCACAAGTTCAACAAAGAAAAAGAATGTGCCGGTTCCGATTGGTTTAGGTCTCTTTTGAGAAGACATCCAGACTTGTCTATTCGCAAGGCTGAGGGTGTATCTCTAGGGCGTGGTGAAGGCATGAACCGTTTAGATGTGGGAAATTATTTCACTTTACGGCAAGAAGTACTGGAACAAAATGAGCTTTTCGACAAACCTGGATGCATTTATAATTAAAATAAATACAAGGAATGCAGTTTAATCTTGATGTGAACTTTTTATTCAGTAAATTAACATAACTGTTCGCTTTTTGACTGACAAGTTTGAAAAATTAAAATTAAAATCAAATCATTTATTTGTAGTCAAGGTAACGACTACCGACTGTCTTTTAGAACAATTAACATATAAAGTACAATTTTACTTTAACACTTTCCCTTGTTAATTGTTGTAATAATAATGAAATAAACAAACAAAACATCTTAGTACCCACTATGTTACTTTAAACCCAATTTATCGCGTAATATTTGTAATCGTATTGCACCCAAAGGCTTCGTCATAATATCTGCCAGTTGATTCTCAGAAGATATTTGTTGAACTGCTAATTCGCCTTCGGTTACCCTCTCTCGAATAAAGAAGTGCTTGATGGCTATATGTTTTGTTCGTCGATGAAACTCTGGATTTTCGCTTAAACGCACTGCTGCTGTATTGTCGACCTCAATTATTGGAACTTGCTTTAAAGTTACAATATTTTTAAACAATCTTGAGAGCCAAATAATTTCTTTAGCTGCTTCACTTGCTGCAATAATTTCAGCTTCGGTAGTGGAAGTGGCTACCGTAGGTTGTCTTTGACTCATCCATGAAATAGCCCCTCCTGCATACTTAACTACGACACCAGAAGTAGAGCGACCAGTTTTCGTGCATCCTCCAAAATCAGCGTCACTGAAAGTCTCAAGAATACCCCTTTTTACCTTACGAGTATAGGTTATTCCTTTCGTCAATGTGCCTGCTACATAGCGGAAAACTCTTTTAACGCGAGCTGCATCTTCCAAAGATGGATTTTCCAGTGATCTTGATAAAAATCCAACGCTGTATGCTAAGTCAGGTCGAGTTCCTAGCATCAAATACATGAGAGCTCCGACCGCCTGTCTGTAAGGGAAATTATGTGCTTTGGAATTTTCTTTCCCTGATTGAGAAATCTCAGAAGCTTTCAACATGGGCGTAGAGACTGGTTTGCAATCTGAAAAATTGAAACGTTCTAGAATCTTTTTAGCAAAAGCTTGTTGATTAATTGTAATGTAATCATCTGTTTGTTCAATTTCTAGCCCTAAAAAGTATGAAGCTTTCTGTGAAGTGATCTTGAATTCTTTGCTTAAATCTTGTAAGAAAATCTTCAAATCTTGAGGATCTGTTGCGGCAACTAATCCATCATCTACGTACAGAGCCATGATAATACTTTTGTCATTTTCTTTTCGCATGAACAAACATGGATCTGCATCACTAACTTTGAAGCCGAGACTGATAAGATACTTGCCAAAACGTTTGAACCAGCATCTTGGAGCCTGTTTCAAACCATACAAACTTTTTTGAAGTTGACATACCTGATCAGTACCGTTTTTGTAGCCTTCTGGTTGCTGCATGTGAATAACCTCTTCAAGTTCGCCGTATAAAAATGCTGTAGATACGTCAAACTGTGCTAGATGCATCTGCTCACTTGCAGCTATGCTTAAAATCGACCGAATAGTTGCCATTCTTGCTACTGGGCTGAAGGTCTGGCTATAGTCAATGCCGTAGCGTTGACTGAAACCTTTTATAACTAGTCTTGCCTTGTATCGATTGACCGAACCATCTGGATTGGTTTTAACTCTGTAGGTCCATTTACATGGGATCGCTTTTGCTCCTTGTGGCAAAGTTGACAGCTTCCATGTGTGATTTTCATTTAGCGATTTCATCTCATCATCCATGGCTCGTTTCCACTGTAAACTTTCCCTACCTGAAACAGCTTCTTGGAATGATTGAGGAGTTACATACGTGTCAATAAAATCAGTGTTTTCAGCAATGTGTGCATATTCTTGTAGGTAACTTGGCTTTCTCAACTTCGAGCGATCTCTCAAAGTTCTTGCAGGTACTGGCGAGGGCGTCGCTGGCTCTTCCTCGTCATCGGTTGCCGATTCAGGTTCCGTGCTTTCCGACTCGTACTCAAGTGGTTCATCTTGTTGAACTGGTATCTCGGGGTACTCCAAAGGCTCTTCTAGTTCGACTGGAACCTCAGGATTTTCCTCGGTGTTATCTTTCTGTAAATGAGAATCTTTGAGTGGTAACTGAACCTCATGATCGCAATCTCTCGTTAATTCGCGAAATTGAACGTCTCTTGAGACAATAACTTTGTGCTCTTCCTTGACATAAATTCTGTATCTTTCATCGTTATCGTAACCTATCAAATAACCCTTGATTGCTTTCTCGTCCATTTTTCTTCTCTTTTCTTTAGGTATATGAACGTAGCAAGTTGATGCAATGATGCGTAAGTGCTTAATTCTCGGCTTACTTCCAATCCACAGCTCGTAAGGACTCATACCGTCTACTGATGATTTGCCTGTTCTGTTCAATACGCACGTAGCTGTAGTGACTAATTCTGCCCAAATGGCTTCAGGAAATTTCACGTCGGGATTGGAGTACTTGAATGTTCTAGCCATTTCAACGATTGTGCGATTTTCTCGTTCAACGCAACCATTTTGCTGTGGTGTATACGGAGCTGTCAATCTGTGCGTAATTCCATTTTTCTCTAGAATAGCCTTGACCTCCACATTGTCGAACTCGCCGCCGTTGTCACTCAGCAGCGCCTTAATCGAATGACCTTGCTGTTTTGCGTGAGCAATCATTGACTGTAAAGCTGCTGTGACGTCAGACTTCTCTGCAATTATGTAGCAATATCGAAATTTAGTGAACATATCTTTGAATATGGCCATATACCTCTTCTTGCTAAATGATACATCAAAAGGACCACATAAATCTGTAGCAATCAGTTCTCCAGGTTGGCTTGCTTTTCTTCTAGTACCGAAAGCTAAACGATGGGCCTTACCGTAAACGCACGGTTCACAAATTTCTCTGTCTAACTTGACGTTGATACCCAATTCTTTTTGTAACAAGTTTTTCACGTGCTGCTTGTCCTGATGTCCCCACCTCTCGTGATACAGCTGTAATTGAGAACTATCAGTAACAGCAACATTGAAACTTACAGTACCAGCGGGAAAAATCGGTTTGATAGCTGCTTTGAATAGTGTTCCGTGAACATTTCGGACTCCGCTTAGCAGTATCTTGTTATTCACTTTGAGCGAGCACCACGTAGCTGTTGATTCAAACATACTGTTTAGGTTTCTGTCTTGAGCTGCTAGAACAGAAAACAAATTCTTCGATATGTCGGGAACGTACCAAACATCGTGCAAGGTTAGGATGTATCGCTCGTCGTTCACTGTTGATACAACTTTTACGATGCCTTTCCCTACTGCTTGCAAAAGCTCTTTTCCTGCAGCCTTTATGCCACACGGATTCTTGAATTTTTCAAAATCTACAAAGAAATCGAAATTATTCGTTGCGTGCCTTGTAGCACCGTTGTCGATCCACCAGTCTGTAGTGTTGATCTCAGTATTGAAAATCTCTGAAAATGACAACACAAGACCTTCCTTAACCTCAACAGCATTGCTCTGAAATTTGTTTTGGTTATTTTTGTGGTTAGCTTGGTTTTGAGAGTCATTAACGGACTTATTTTTGGATGGTCGTCCATCTGCGATCCACTTTCTGCATTCACTGACCCAATGGTTTTTCTTACCACAATAATTACAGGTTGTACCTGCTCTCGACTTCTTTTTCGCGTCTTGTTTTTGCGTCTCGCCTTTTGCCACTAGAGCTTCTTGAGAAAATTTGTCGTTGTTGGTGCTTTTCTTGAAATTTCTTTCGAACATACACAACTGTGTAGTCAGCTCGTCAAAGGTTTTCTCTGTGTCTTTGGTGAGCAGCATCCAACTGGACCTAAATGTCTCAAATGCAGCAGGTAAAATATTGAGCGTTTTACACACAAGCATTAAGTCTGGTAACTTGTTTTCATTTCGAGCAGTGAGACGCTTGTTGAGATCACTCCAAAGACTTCTCAACTTAGCTAAATGTGTAGACACGTCCTCACCTAACATCCAACTAAAAGCGAAAAATGAATCACAAATTTGAAAAACTTGATCCTTGGATGTCGCTTCAAACTGCTCTTTAAGGGCCTCGAAAGCATCACGCGCGGTTTCTTTATCGATGATTTTCTCATACACCGCATCTGTAACTGAGCTAGCAATCATAGACTTTGCGTAGCTATTTGCCTTTCGAAAGAAATCATACTTCTCTTTGAATTCTTTTTGTTTAGCCGCACTAGCGCCGTCAGCTAGAGGTTCTGGTTTTTTAATCTTGTTATCGATAACGTCTAATGCACCTTCATGATAATCGAGCAGATCACGAATCTTCCGCTTCCAGATCGGCCAGTCTGCCTCACCGGCCAAGGGTTTGATGTGCTTCGCCAAATCCATCTGTGGCTATTCAACGATACTTCACAGTCCAACCGTTTCTTTTACGAATTTATTCTTTCTTGAATAAAAACGATTCTAGTACACAATTAAGCGTTCTGGGCCCATAACCAATTAAAATAAATACAAGGAATGCAGTTTAATCTTGATGTGAACTTTTTATTCAGTAAATTAACATAACTGTTCGCTTTTTGACTGACAAGTTTGAAAAATTAAAATTAAAATCAAATCATTTATTTGTAGTCAAGGTAACGACTACCGACTGTCTTTTAGAACAATTAACATATAAAGTACAATTTTACTTTAACATTTATAATGTCGACGAAACAGGCCTTCAATTAAATAATCGTCCTGGCCATGTCTTAGCCCAAAAAGGAGCAAAGGATGTTGTCAGGGGAAAAGGGTGAGACAATATCGTGCATAGCTTGTTGTAACGCTGAAGGTTTTTTTCTGCCGCCGGTCTGTGTATTTAAAGGCAAGAATTTAAAGAGTGAGTGGACTGATTCAATGCCGCCTGGTTCACATATTGTAATGTCTCAAAAGTCAGCCTGCCTGTTAGGCTGTTACTGCAACGATTTTTTTGAATTGTTTTGAAAACCACTTCTTGCCACGTAAAGGAAAAGGGAAGGCATTATTAATTCTTGACGGGAATGCTTCTCACTGTTCTTGTGTTGAACTTTTAGTAACCGCTGAAGCAAACAATGTCTTTTTATTGTGCCTACCTCCGCACACTACCCATTATTTGCAGCAGCTCGACAGAGCTTTTTTCAAGTCGCTCAAGTCCTCCTACTATCAATCCTGCAGAGAGTGGATGCAGAGTCACCCCGGAAGGAAACTGGGGAGACTCCAGTTTGGTGAACTTTTAACGAAAAGCTGGAGCAAGTCCGCGACCGCTGGAAATGCTATATCCGGCTTCAGGGCCACCGACATATTTCCCTGGAACCTCGATTCCATACCCGATCATTCTTATACAGTTGCTGATCGAATAGTAAACAGCGAAACTAGGGAATTCCATAGAACCCTCACACAGACACAACTAACGAACACTCAACAATCGAACGCTGAAGCAACACAAGAACTTAGACACCCAGTCATCATAATGGATGAGTCGATGCCATCCTGTAGCCATGCTGGTACAGAACCTCGATGTTCAACTCCAGCGGAAGGGACATCTGTTCCAGATTTGACGCCTGGAAAGCTCTTAGATCAAATTAATCCCACACCTAAGTTAGTTGTTTCTGCAAAAAAACGAGCAAAGACAGTTGCTACCCTCGTCTCCTGACTATATAGCGACTGTAAAAAACAAGTCCACAAAAAAATCTGAACAGACTAAGAAGGACACCCCGAAAACTAAAATTCGAAAACTAACCATTGGCCACAAAAAGAAACGTTCGCCTTCGCCAAGTTCTGATGAGGAGGAGAATATTGAAGTTCAATATGAAGAGGAGGATGAAACTGAATGTGTAGGATGCGGAGAAAGTTATAACATCACAAAAAAAAGAAGATTGGTTGCAGTGCATAATTTGCCAGAAGTGGTTTCATGAAAATTGCTCTTCCTATTTAAACACATGCCAAAATTGTGGTAAAACTGCGTTTAAAAAGAAGCAAGATAGTTGTTAAGGATATTTTTTATATTTTGTTTTAATAAGTAGTGTGTTATTTTCATATTTTTATGTTTTATTCGCGTTTTTATATTGTGGCCATCTATCCCTTATTGCATTGGCCAACTGCCCCCACCGAACCGGGATAGATGGCCATATACAACTGATTTTTATAAATAATAATAAATAAAGAATAAAAGTGTTTTCAATGTATTTATTCACCAGTATGCTCGGATGATAGGTAAACAATGACAAAAAAATATTGTATGGAGCCTAACCCTCACCAAAAATTTCCAGGCTCCTACTGTGCAAAACGGTGGCCATCTCACCCGACTTTACCCTATATATTTCGGTGCATGTTTGTTTGTTTGATATTACAGATTATAATCCAACATGGTTTTATGTAAGAAACACAAAAAGTTTAAATTTATTTTTCTCGAAAACGGTTCATGATATCGATTTGAAAGAAGAGAACATTTTTCATGAAAATTATCTTGAATTTTCCAAATTCGGTGTCGGATACATAAAAAACTTGAAAATAATTTTTTTTAATAAAAATACCTGTTCGTCCCCCCAACTGACACGCTTGTGATGGATCTGGAAAAAATTTATTTACAGCAAACGACTGGTTGTTAACTGTTTATTGATTATACCAAGTTTGAATAATTTAAGTAACGTTATTTTTGAGTAATTTGAAGAAAACTCATATGAGGATGTTTTCTTCAAAGGGATGTAGCTCCCTTAGGAAGCATTTTCGGATAAAGGTAATTTGAGCTAAATCACCTCTAGTAACTCTAGTTTCCGTTTGGCAGGAGAGGTTCTGGACACTTTGTATATTTTTACTTAAAAATTTTAATATTTCTCAATAAAAAGTGAGATAGCGTTAACAATCAAAAACTTAAGCGCAAAGTTACACCAAAAACTCCCTCTAGAAAATACATCGAGACCAATATCATATTATGATTTCTCATGCCTTAAAACCCTCTATATTCAAATTTTTACGTTCGTATTTCCCAAATTTTTCAATTTACTGTGAAAAAACATTTGTTATATTTCAACTTTGCCTCCTTGTATCTTTTTTATTATCAATATTTTATTAAGCCACGTTGCGTCCGATCGTAATATTTTTAAGCTAAAATTTCACTTTGGACTTTTACTTACCGATCTGTATCTTTAATTCAGATTTCTAAATAAAAACCAATAAAATTTTAAATACTATTTCAAACAACGGTTATTGAATTTATATATTATTAATATAATTTGCCAATCAATTAATATTTTCTAAATGATAAATTGTATAAAATTGTTGTTGAACCACCTTTTCGATATTTCAGCAAATTCCGCAGTTGGTGCGTGTATTGTACAGCATTAAAATAATAAGGATGGTATTAAATATTTATTGGTGTAGACCACTGTAATTTCCTGCACAATTTTTAGTGTAGCAAACGGGCTGCAAATTTAGATTTGTGTAAAATAATGTGCAATCTTTATTATAATAGTCCGCGGCAGTTTTGCAGCTACTTATGAATATAAAAAAAATGTATTTGTAATATTCAAATAAATATGTTCAAGTGATATGTACCAGTTTCTATCTACCTTACTCCTACATCCCGTAAAATAGTACAGGTGAGTATAAATTTTATTTTTATTTTGAATCGAAATCGTTGCTCTAGTTCGTAACTATGGTTTTCATATGAATGCGTCTTGTTTTTGGAGGATATAAACGCCCAAAAATATTTTTTGAATAGTAAATTTGCTTCCTTGGAAACAAAGGCATTCAAATAAATTCAAAATTTCTTGAAAATACTGTCAAAAATCAATCCAGAAATATCTGGAATTTAGTTTGTTGTTTTGCTGTCGAACTTGCGCCAAATTTAAGTTTTAAATGGTTCGGTTACGGAATAGTACATAATGTTATAATTTCAAGTTGGAATCGAGTATTCAGATCAAAGTAATAGAAAATGCGGATAATTTCTGCCATTTTAGAATTTGTAAGTTGAGTAATCCACGTACGCGATTTTATGAAATGCAGTTTGTAAGAAAATAGAACAAATTTTAAGATTCAAAAACGATTCTTGAAAGACCTGTACAATATATTAAAAGCTTAGCATAATAGTTCGGTTTGAATTTCCACACAGTTAATATCAATTTTTTTTGTTACCTATTACGAATAGTTGAGCTTTTGGTTTACAGTTACAAGGGGAGATGATGTAGTTACCAACTCCCTGGTACTACAATACTGGTCTACGTGCATTACTCCTTTTATTTGCAAGCCAAAAGGGATGAAACATAGTTCAAAATTCGTATAGCCACGAGAGTAATTGATTTTTTCCTTTCAAAAAATGGTCAAAATTTATTTGAAAATACTTTCAAACAAAGAATGGTTTTTAGTAGGAACTTATCTATTTTCTAATAATTCAAGTACACTTTGGAATTTATGAATAAATTTTATCAGTTGATCTCTTCATCTTATTTTTGATTTCCTTCTTGATTGTACTTTCTGCTGGTTCCATTTCGTGATCTTTTTGTAATTGTAATTAACTATTAACAAATCTTTCTAAATATCTTACTCTTTGCTTGAAATCAAATGTATATCCCGAGTTTCATCTTATATATTGTTTATTCCTGTTTGGTTTGGAAGGATTCGAAAAAACATACAGTAAATATTTTTATAAAAACATGCAATCTTTTATGTAAAATAATAACTTTATATTTATTTAAAATGTAATTTTAATATCCTTTTCGGTATTGAGTTGTAAGTCGATCATTATTTAAATTCCAAATGGTCCTGACACCATCAAAGAAGAATAAGAATTTACTGATCTAATTGTGTTGTGTTCAATCCTTAAAAAGAAATGAAGGTAAAGAGCATGCTCAATTCTAGCGTCATCGCCTCCCGGAATCCGCAAAAACATTAGGTACGGTGGCAATAACGTGGTTAATAACGGACTCTATGCAGAGCGCGCCACGGTCGAAAATCGGATATTTCAACACTTTTCAACTGTCATTTATCTGGCTTGAAGGACTGAGCGTCGTGAGATATGGCGCAACGTCGTCAAGGCAACAGCCTGGCGCCTGGCTACCTATTTCTCCACCCCTCGTTACAATTCAGATAAATCAGTAACATATCTTACACCAAAAACTTGGGATTTACATATGTACACAACATGACAGAGATGGCTTCTCACATTTTTATCTACGAATAAAATTGTACCATAAACCTGGATGGGGCGTTTTATTTTCGCATAGCATGAAACAATTTTTAAAATAAAACAATTGTTTAGAACTTCATTTTGTTTATTGTTTGGGTTTATTACCAGGGTTGTCACCTTTTTTTATCTACATAAATTATACTGATGGATATAAGAATAAAAAATGAACGGTTTTAAAGATTAAAACTAACTTTTCCGCATCTGTGAGATACCCTGAACAATATTCTATAATTAAACTGTCACTTCGGGGGATGTATCGTGCTAACAAACCGAAATTTCTCCAAAAGTAACCAAAAATATAATATGTCTGGATTTATAGGACAAGCTGTACTCGCTCTAGTCAGCTGAAAATCAATAGGGTACATCTGTGTGATACCTTGAAAAATATCCAATTATAAAATTGGTCATTTATATACATTCTGGAGGCTGTATCGTGCTAACAAACTGAAAATTCTCCAAAAATGACAAAAATTTGGTACTTCAAGTACCATAGCACCCGTTGTTCTGGCTTTAGTGAGCTCAATATCAATAGGGTTCATCTTTGAGAATAATATCCAAACATAAAATTGGTCACTTGTATATACTCCGAAGGCTGTATCGTGCTGACAAACTGAAATTTCTCCAAAAATGACAAAAATGTCATACTTAATGTACTATAGCACCTGTTATATTGGCTCTGGTGAGCTGAAAATCAATAGATTTAATTTGGGTGATATCCTGAATATTATTCAATCATAAAATTAGTAACTTGTTGCACTCCGGAGGCTGTATGGTGCTAACAAACTAAAATTTCGGAAAAAATGATAAAAATGTCGTACTTTAAGTACTATAGCACCCGTTGTACTGGCTCTGATGAGCTGAAAATCAATAGGGTTCATCTGTGAGATATCTTGAATAATATTCAATCATGAAATTGGTGACTTTTTGCACTCCGGATGCTGTATCGTACTAACAAGACTTGCAAGGAAAAGTGGCTGACGACAACGACGACGACGACATACACACCGTTTTTTCGTGTTGTTATTGATGCTAAACGTAAAAAATTCCAATTTTTTTTGGGGTAAAAGTGAAAGTACAACCAATGAAAATATATATTATTTTTCCCATTATTATTTTTTCCATACAAATTATTTATTGCCCTTGGCTACATTTAACACATTTTTGCCTTTTTTATAAACATTTAAAGCCTCCTTGCATTCTAAATTTATAAATACGAATTGTTTATATATATATATATATATATATATATATATATATATATATATATATATATATATATATATATATATATCATCATCATCATCATCATACGCAGCTTATTCAACCATTTTGTTATGGTGTAGCCTCCCTTTACATATTTATATATTCCATTTCCATGTGGGCCCATTGTTGTCTATTGCTAGCTATGTGGCCCCAAGTTGATCCTGCGAGTTTCTTTATGTCGTAGTCCCATCTTAAGTTGGGGCGTCTTCTTGGTCTTTTCACACCTCGGGGATACCATTGTGTTATCTTTGTGGTCCATCTATCGTCTGTCCTTCTAGCGAGATGCCCCGCCCATTGCCACTTTAGGGATCTGATTCTATTTATGACATCTATCACTTGGGTCTTTTGTCTGATCCAATCAAGCCTTTTTCAAACGGAGTGACATTCTAGACTTGAAGATGATAGAGTTCTGTCCAAATGTTCTCCATGCTAATTTGATTCTTCTGTTTATTTCTGGAAGTAGAGAGCCTGATATGTGTATTAGTTGACCCAGGTATATGTATTCCTCTACTATTTCCAGGGCAGTATCATTAATTGTTATTTCTTGTGCGTTTATCAGTTCGTTATACATTATCTTGGTCTTACTCAGATTTATTTTAAGGCCTACTTCGTTGCTTGCTGCATTCAGTTCATTTATTTGTTGTTGCATTTCACCAGGGTTACTCGCTATCAGGATGATGTCATCAGCGAATCTTAGATGGTTCAAGTATTCTCCATCTATATTCAGACCTGTGTTGTTCCAGCCCAGTTTTCTGAAGATGCTTTCTAGTGTTGCTGTAAATAACTTTGGTGATATTGCGTCTCCTTGTCTAACTCCTCTGCTGGTGGGGAATTCTGGTGTGCCCTCATATATCCTAACTCTCGCTTTGGCTTCCCTATATATATTTGCTAGGGTCTCAATATATGGCTTGTCGACCCCTTGTTCTGTTAGGGCATTTATTACTGCTCTGGGATATATAGAGTCGAATGCTTTCTCAAAGTCGATGAAGGCTAGTGCTAGTGGTTGGTCGTATTCTTTGGTTCGACTGATAACCTCTTTGAGGGTATGGATGTGATCTATTGTACTGAAGACTTTGCGGAATCCAGCCTGTTTTCGTGGTTGGGCCGAGTCTAGTGTATTTTGTATTCTGTTGTGAATGATCTTTGTGAATACCTTGTACGTCACTGGTAGTAGACTTATTGGTCTGTAGTTCTTAATGTCTTCTTTGCTGCCTTTCTTGTGGATCAACACTATAAGGGCGCTGTTCCACTCTTTAGGTATGCTCCTGGACATCAGACAGTTCGTGTATAGTTTGGCAAGGTACTTCCATGTTTTAGCTCCAGCATATTTGAGTATTTCGGTCGTGATGCCGTCATTTCCCGCTGCTTTGCCATTTTTCATGCTTTTCAGTGCCATTTCTACTTCCTCCACCAATACTTCTGGTATGGCATCTTCTGAGTGTTCTATTATTTCTTCCAAGTTTTCAGGGGCCTTGTATAGGTCTCCATAGAATTTGGCTACTAGGTCTATTATTTCATTCCTGTCTGTGGTTCTTGTGTTTCCATCAGTTAATGCAACTATCTGTCTTTTCCCTATTATTAGTGCCCTTTTTGCATTTTTGTAGCTTTTACGGTTTTCTATTGTTGTTTGTACCAGTTTCTCGTTGTAATTTCTGATATCTTCTGCGATTTTCTTTCGTATCGTCTTGCACAGTTCGGTGTATTCAATTCTTTGAATGTTTGTTCTCTTTTTCATTTCTCTTCGTTTTTGTAATAGTGCTTTTGTTTCCGGAGTTAGTTTTTTGTGTTCACCTCGTTGTTGCAGACCTCCCACTTCTACGGCGCAGTTTCGAATTGTGTCTATCAGTTCAGGGTTGTTATATTCCACTTTTTGTAGTCTTTCTTCTAGTAGTGCTTCATATTGGTGAGAGTTATCTTTCAACCTTTCGTTGTTTATGTTTTTCGTTGTGTTGGTTTTGATTAGTCTTGACCTTTCTAGTTTTATATCTAAGACCAGTCGAGCTCTAATTAGTCGATGGTCGCTTCCTGTAGTGAACTTGTTGAGCGTGCTCAGATCTTTTACTGTGTTAATTTTATTGCTGAGGATAAAGTCTATTTCGTTTCTGATAGTTGTACCGGAGCCTTCCCACGTCCATTTCCTGTTAGGGTTCTTCTTGAAGAAGGAGTTTGCCACATACATGTTCTGAAAGTGTGCGAACTGTATTAATCTCTCTCCTCTTTCATTCCTTTCTCCAAATCCATATTTCCCCATTCCTTTTTCTTGGTCTTTCCTGTGTCCTACTTTGGCATTAAAGTCTCCCATTATGTATTTGAAGTGACTATTGTCGTTGCTGAGCGCTTGGGTTATTTCATTATAGAATTCTTCTAGTTCGTCGTCACTATGGCTGATTGTTGGGGCGTATACCTGAATAATCTGGATAGTATATCTTTTGGAGAGTCTTAGTCTTATGCTGGCTACTCTGTCTGAGGTGCTTGTTATCCTTATGATTCTATTTTTCCAGGTTTTCTTAATTAGGAATCCTACTCCGCTTGTTCTTCCTGTTGGTGTTCCTTGGTAGTATAGAAGATTCCCTGATTCAAGTTCTATGAGTTCTTCATTTTTTCGTCTTACTTCGCTAATGCCCATGATATCCCACTTTATTTTTGCTGCCTCTGTTTCCAGTTCCATAATCCTAGCTTGATTAGAGAGTGTACGGCAGTTATAAGTTGCTAGGTGTAATGTAGTTAATGGGTAGTGGTTTGGACTCCGCAGATTCTTAGCACCCTCTGCCCTCGTGGCTGGTTCCCAGGATCTACCCCTCCTAGGGCCCTTCGGGCTTACGGAGAATGAGGGCCGTAACTTGTCCTTGTCTGTCATGCTGGGGTTGTGAGGCGTACCTTACCACGCTGCCTCAATGCGGGTTGGCAAGGGGCGAGGGATGTCGTCCGCCTGTTTTCGCCATTTACTGACGGACCCTGTACCCCCAGATTTTTAGTGGAACTTTTTATTTATGAAAAAGCCCTTACTAGAGTGAGATTAGAACCTCCGTCCTTCAGGTCAAGAAAACCCAATTTCCGGCGCTCTAACGCACTCCGCCATCTGGGGGAATTATATATTATATATATATATATATATATATATATATATATATATATATATATATATAATTATATATTATATATATATATATATATATACACATATATATGTATATATATATTTCAGGACTTACCACCCTAATTTTCTCAAAATGTGTGTATTTAAAAAAAATCCTAGGACACGTCAACAAATATATCGAAGGGGACAACTTTTTATCATAAAGGCAACGCGCTCCCTTTCACCTCCCGCCAGGGGGAGTTGCGAACTTCAAAATCTTAAATGGGAAGGGGTATCGAGTTATACCTCATTTTAAAGGTCTTCGAAATATTTAGGAAAATCTGTTTGCTGCTTCGTACCATTAAAATAAAAACTGCAATTGTTTTTTTTTGTTATTCCTTTCAACTTTTTTGTATAAAAAAATGTTTTTGATAGAAAAAATAAACGACATGATACCTATTGAATTGTTTACCATACTTACCTGTTGTGTTAAAAAGCAGTTTATTAAAAATGGTTTACATTTTAGCTGAAAAAGTTGAAATAGTTTAATTTACGGCGCCGATAACCAATGTGCTCGACGAACTGCTGCAATATTTAACGAAAGGCACCCAGATAAGAACACCTCTCATAGGTATGTTCTAAAACTAATCGCCAAATTTACTCAAACAGGATCTGTTGCAAATTTAAAACATGATCAGCCAAGAGTTTTGAATGAAGCCACTCAAATTGAAGTGATAGGTTATTTTGGTATGAATCCTAATATTTCGTTACGTACCATTTCTGCTGCAACTGGAATTTCCTTAAGCTCTGTCCACAAAATTACAAAAATTAATAAATTCCATCCCTATAAAATGAAAGCATGTTAAGAGTTAAGTGAAGACGATTTTGACAGAAGAATTGAGTTTTGTGAACAAATGACTACAATTATTAATAACAATAACGAATTTTTAAAAAATATTTGCGTCACTCATGAGTGTACTTTTTATTTAAATGGTTTTGTCAACAAACATAATTGCAAATATTGGAGCAATGAAAATGGCCATGTATTTGTCGAAGGGCATACCCAGCATCCCCAAAAAATTAATGTATGGGCCGGTATACTAGGAAATCAAGTAATTGGTCCATTGTTTATAAATGGAAATCTAAATGGTGAGATGTACTTGAATATGCTAGAAAATACGATCAATCCGTTAATTACCGAAGCAATTGAAAATCAACTGGATAGAGATGGCAACAACTTTCTTGACGAAAATGAGTTATATTTTCAGCAAGATGGAGCTCCCCCCCATTATGTGCTTCCGGTCCGTCAATGGTTAAACAATGTATTTCCCGGTAAATGGATAGGGCGAAGAGGACCTATAGAGTGGCCAGCTAGGTCCCCAGATCTAGCACCATGTGATTTTTTTCTATGGGGACATTTAAAATCAGTTGTTTACACACCCCCGCCACAAAATATAGGAGACCTTCGACAAATGATTACTGCAGAATGTCGAGCAATTCGAACAGAAGTGTTTGAAAATGTGCGTCACGAATTTGTACAGCGGTTATACCATTGTTTGACCAACAATGGGCAACATTTTCAGCAATTATTAAATTGAAAATCTGTGTACAATATTGTAATTTAGTTTTGATAAAAGGAATGAGAATAAACAGTTGCAGTTTTTATTTTAATGGTACGAAGCAGCAAATAGATTTTCCTAAATATCTCGACAACGAATCGATCAATTTAAAAAAAAACAAAAACCGACGTGTAGAGATTAAAAAGGCCTTTGAAATGAGGTATAACTCGATACCCCTTCCTATCTAAGATTTATGATAAAAAGTTGTCCCCTTCGATAAATTTGTTGACGTGTCCCAGGATTTTCTTTAAAATACACACATTTCGAGAAAATTAGGGTGGGAAGTCCTGAAATGAACACCCTGTATATATATATAATAACAATTCGTATTAGCAGCTGTTTATTTCACAATTTAGAAATATTTGTGAGGATGCAGCAATTGGCTTGGAAATTAAACTTCTATTTTAATTTAGTAAAAGCTTTCGTAATAGTTTTATTACTTCGTCAGTCACGCTAAAATACAATGTATAACTAAAAATGAAAAATCAAAAAATGGGTACTTACATTAAACGAGTAAAAAATATAAATTAAAATTCAGAAAAAACAGTGTAAAAATATTGATATTTTCTTGAGACTTTTCAAAATTATTGTCAATATGAAGTTGACAAATGGATGATATAACACAAATGTTCGTAAAAATTATTGTAAAAGGTTGAACTAAGATATTGATGAAAAATTATTATTAGATCAGTGATTCTTTTTATTTAATTTTGTTTCAATGTCCAGAATATTAGAGTAAATAATGTTTAAATTTTGAAAATCCCATTTCTTGTTCAATCTATTTGGTTCATTTTTTATATAAACCATTTCTAAAAAACATCTTTGAAACAAATTATTTTCTTTGGTTAAAATAGAAATGTTATTGAAATCTATGGAATGTCCTGTTACATTAACGTGCTGTGACAAAGCACAAGCATTCGGTCTTAAAAGAATATCGCTCTCATGTGAAGTAATTCGTGATTTTAAATTTCTTGAGGTCTCACCAATATATTTTTTATCGCATTCTTGACAACTGATTTTATAGACAACTCCAATCTGATCAAGTATACGTGTTCTATCTTTTAATTTTGTGAATAATGAGTTAACAGTTTTAATAGGTTTATTAGCCAGAACTATGTTTTTTTCTTCTTTTATATATATATATATATATATATATATATATATATATTGAAATTGAATATAATTTTTGAATTTATATTTTAATTTTAATATTATTTTTTTATTACGTTCAGTATTATTTAGTTATTAATAGTTAATTATTATTGATTGTATTATACTATTATAAAGCACGCAAAAATAAAGTGGCTACTGAAGAGAAGTGGTAACCGTAAACATGCATGTTTCTAGCTCATTAGCTGTCATCAGTACGGTATAACCAAGTAAGGATGTGAAACTTGGGAGCAAAGATGTTGAACGAAATATGGGAAAGCACAAACAAAGGATTTCAACATTTCCTCACCTTGGGCCGGTATTTCCAGACAGGAGGGCTACATGCGCCTCCGTGTTGATATTGGTTGTTGTTCCAAAAATCGGAATCTTCCAATTGAGAGCGCAAATGTGCGTTTGATTCTCCTGTTGAAATCGTTTTGTTTGTGCTTTCCCATGTTTCGTTCAACATCTGTGCTCTCAAGTTTCACTTCCTTACTTGGTTATACCGTACTGATGACAGATGATGAGCTAGAAACATGCATGTTTACGGTTACCACTCCTCTTCAGTAGCCACTTTATTTTTGCGTGCTTTGCCCATGAAAGCACTTGTTGTTTGCTCTTCGTTTTTGTTAAATTTACGCGTTATTCTTCCTTTGATTTTGTTTCTCCACCTTGGGCCGGTATTTCCAGACAGGAGGGATACATGCGCCTCCGTGTTGATATTGGTTGTTTTTACAAAAATCGGAATCTTTCAATTGAGAGCGCGATTGTGCGTTTGGTTGTCCTGTTGAAATCCAATTTCGACAAAATCAAATCACCAGCCATATTCAATTTCAGGATCATATTCTTTACCATCATTTTCATTGCTGCCATCATTTACATACGTTCAGCACATGCAAGAAATGTTTGGTTTACGGAGTCCAGCGCGACCCCTATTTGGGTCTCATTTTTTAGGGTATTAAACCGCCACAGTTTGAATTTTAGGCAAGAAATTAAGGATACTACTGCCTCTTCCGATTCCAAATGAAAAATAGACGAAAAGTGTTTAAACTGTGACTCAAGGCATGTGTCTAAAATCAAATTTGCACTGTAATGTCAAGGACCCTGAAAATCGACATTCATATTCTTCCATTTGTTGATTAATGAATTCAAATTTGGAACTAGATAACAAAAGGACGTGTTGGTTTCACCTTATGATAGATCCAAAGCTGTAGCCAAAGGCTTGATTACAGTTTCTTTAAAATTGGGGAGTCCCAGCCTTTGATATTAAGTAGCCAATTATGATCTTGTGTTTTGATCCAAAATCCGAGATATGCAATCGAAATGAGAATTCCATCTGGTTTCACCAGGGCTCCTTAAGGTGTGACTAAAACTTCGATTATAATTTCTGTAGCTCCTGCTTCCATGCATGTGCTTTGTTCGAACTCCTACATTCGAAGATATAGCTTTCATGCAATTAGTAGCAGCTACTATATTGTAACAAACCCGTTAATGACAGTGACAGTGTTAAGTTAGTTAGATATTCTTCTTGCCCTTGTTAATTAGTTTTAGGTTAGGTATTCTTCTTTCCCCGTTAGGTAGTTTTAAGTTAGGTATTCTTCTTTCCCTTTTGAGTTGTCCCATGTCAGTTAAGTTGAACAGCAACAGAATGTTCTGGATTGTTAGATCGATGATTCTGGTGGGTTCAAAATGTCATTCTGGAATATTGTGGAAGATTGAAAATGAATATATCAGGAGGTGCGACAGTTGGGAGGGGGAGTTGACAACTGTGACGGGAGTGAAGGATTTAGCGAGGAATTGTATTCCTTTTTTCTAAATAAACTGTTTCAAGATATCCACAATCGTGTAACAATATTATTTTAAGTATGGCTTGAGCAACTAATATGATTTGGTAGCGTGAATGTATAAATTCCATTCACTGGTATATCGCATTCATAAATTTCGACTATTTTCATTTGTTCGTAGTATTTGAAGAAAAAAAGTATTTAAGGACTTGAAGTACTAAAATGTACTTGAGTACATTCCTAAAGGAAAAGCAGTGAAATTTCAAGTACAAGTACATATACTCTCAGTATACTATGGACGTCTGAACCGAGTACCAAGTAAAGTAAATGTACGTCTAGCGAGTACTTATACTCGAGTACCGCACACCACTGATCCTCGTACAACACTTAATACTAATAAAAGTGGAATTATTTTTTGTCTTAGTTCGCTTAGATTTAAAAAATAGTATATACAATATAGAAAGAATTTCCCACTATAAAAAAGTGTAAGGGGCTTTTAATGTCTAGCCGATTTCTATTTCATATTTACTAAAAAAGATGCCGAATTGAATGGGTAGAGGAAATGACTGTCAAAATGTTCAGTATAAATATTTCATTCTTATTCACCAAATAGCCACTGAGTTGATTCTGTGAAGAATTAATCATAAAGAAGCTAATGATTTTTGTAGAAGTTAGAAATGTTGATAAATAACAGAGACGGACTGAACTAATAGAAATAAATTTTACATGCAAGTGCCTTTATAAAGGAACATAATTCCAATTCTTTGACACATGTTAATTATTGTGTATGAAAATAATTGCAGAACATCAAAAATCAAGCAGACTATTCATGAAAAACCGTTTTTGTCTCGTAATTTTTCAGCATTTTCTTTTACCAAGTAATGTTAATTATTTGCTTCAATTATTATTTTTTTCCGGAAGTTTTGGGGTAATTGATTATTAACTAATTTACATACATATAATGTGTACTAAAAATATGGTCATGAATTAAACCACGTATTCTGACGACAAATATAACTCGAACCTCACTTATTTGGTCGGAGCTATCTCCGCACAACGCCTTGCAGCTGCTCTATTTCCCGGGCAATCACCTGTTATCACCAAAATTATCGATAATTATGTGAAATGTTAATTTAGCCTCTGAATTAAATGCATATCTGATGTTTCTGAAAACGTGTACCCCATTGTAATAGGAAAGTTATTTTTCTCAAGATCACAAAAGGTGGAAGTTTTAATATGTATTATTGACAATATTGCTGATGTAAATGTGTAATTCTATCCGTAGTTTCTTGGATTAGTTATTTTTATAGAGGCGTCCAACAAGAGGACCCTCTGGCACCTCTCCTTTTTTGCATATCGATACACAAACTTATAAGCAACATTGACACATAATTCAATGCTTGGTACCTTGATGATGGTTCTTTAGGTGGTAATACTAATTCCGTGTTCAAGTCTCTTGTCTATATTATGAACAACTCCAAGGATATTGGTCTTGAACTCAATTTCAGCAAATGCGAGTTATTTTTCTTAGAATCACCAAATAATCTAACCCTAGATAAATTTAATTCTGTAGCACCAGGCATAACAATTACCAACAGACAAAATTTATTCCTATTAGGTGCTCCTTCATTAAACGAATCCTGTCTATCAGCTTTCAATGAAAAACTAACCTTTTTCAAAAAAATGTCATCTCGTTTATCCTGGTTACCGACACATATTGCTTATTACCTTCTCAAGAATTGCCTATTAATTCCAAAATTAACATATATCTCAAGATGTAGTCCGACCTGGTTACATAATGATAGCTTAATCAATTTTGACAATACCATTCGTCATTCATTAGAGTCATTAATTAACATTAAATTAGAGGACCTTTCTTGGAAACAAGCTTCACTACCTGTTTCATATGGTAGTTTAGGAATTCGCTCAATCGTTTCAGTAGTTCTTCCTTCTTTTTGTCATCATTGAATAGTTCAAAAAATTTCATTAATTACATTCTGCCTATATTTCTCCACACACAAGACCCTTTATTATTGGAGGCAGAAAATATTTGGTCATTAAAGTCTAACAAAGTTGTACCCGATGAATATAAATCCTTTCAAAAATCCTGTGATATACCTTTATTGAACATTGAAAACGAAAATCTGCTTCAGAAAGCTATCAATTTACCAGACATGGCTCGTTTGAATGCAGCATTTTCAAAGGAATCAGGAACATGGTTGAACGCTATACCGTCGGCCCCATTAGGTACGCTTTTAGATGACGAAAGTTTCCGTATTTCTATTAGTCTCCGTTTAGGTTGTCAAATTTGTGTAAAATATCGCTGTCGTTGCTGAGCTGATGTTGATGAATATGGTAGACACGGCCTAAGCTCAACACTCAAGTGCACACACACTGTGGTCACTGTTCAGTTACCTACGATCCCTTTTGGGATTTATCCCTTTCCATACCCCAAAGAACAGGTCAATTACGACTTTCACAATGTTTAGATTCGTTTACAAGAGAAGAAACACTCGACGGTGATGAGAAACCAACATGTTCGAAATGTAAGGAACGAAGACGATGCACTAAATCATTCTCAATTCATAAATTTCCGAAAATATTGGTTATTCACCTGAAGCGCTTTTCGCAAACAGAAAGATTTAGTGGAAAACTTAATGTTGCAATAGATTTTCAAATAGAAGGGCTTGATATGAGCCATTAGCCATTACGCGATTGATAATGTGGCACCTTGTATGTACAACCTCTACGCTATACCAAATCACATTGGAACCACTTAACTACACAGCATATTGCCGACATCCCTACACGGGACAGTGGCACGAATGTAAAGATTCAAGGTTGCTATTAATATCGTGGAAATCTTTAGTCAGTGGAGAAGCATATGTTCTCTTCTATGAACAAGATGACACAAAGTCCCACCACCTTTAAGTTTAATAATTTTTTTTCTAGTTTTTAAATTGTATATTTTCATTGTGAACCAATGTCTTATTTGCTTTTTTCTGCAAAATTTATTTATACATCCATTGTATTCTTATTAATGCATACATCAAATAAATTATATTAAGATATATAAAAAAAATTAGATATATAATTTAAAAAATTAGTTAAGCTCAGTAACTGGCGTTAATGAAAAAGAAGAGAGAAGAAGAAACGGAACGTCGCCTTCGCCGCCTATTCAACAATGGCGCTTTGGGGCGTCGCCGGTAGCTACGCCATTGAGAACAATTATTAAGAATGTAAACACGACACCATCAAGAAGAATAATGGGAAACAAAAAGAAGAATTATAGGAAGCAATAATAATAAAGGAAGACCAAAGCAAAGTTGGGCCAAGGCGATGGCTGGAATACTGAGAAGGAAGGGAAGAAAGTGGGACGGTGCAAAGATTATAGCAAAGTATAGAAAAGAGTGGAAAGAATTCGTAAGAAAATAGACATTGTGTTGATACCGTAAATGTACTACATATAAGGATTTATCCAAAAAAGAGACCGTATCTCGATAGAAATTGATATTTATAAAAACATCAAAAGTTTTAAAAACTATGTTTATAATTGATGGGGTTTAGTAGATATCAACCACCATAAAATGTTAAAGGGGTGCAACGATTCATTTTTGTTTTAATCATAAGAAAGCCACATTCTCTTTATGATATTCGCGGAAACTGTCGAAATTGTTGAAAAATCAATTTGCATTTGGTAACTTTAAAAGGCTGTAACTTCTTTTAATGCACATTTGTAGGAAAATTGGATTAAATCTAGTTGCTTTTGGTCCCAGAATACGTGGTTTAATATTTGACCTGCCTGTTGATTACACCCTTTATAATATTTCTTAATTTATTATTATTAATATATTCTTAATTGTGTACATAACAAAAATATGTGTTTCTTGTATAGAATCCATAGTTCATTAAATCTCAACGACTACGCAGCCATCAATCAGCTGTTGAGTTGAACGTATGTCTGTGTTTATCTTGTAATCTTCAATATTCATCATTATCAGGCTTGTTCTACTGTCATTAAATAATGGTGAATTCCATCACAACCTCTCATTACTTATGTCAAGTTGAATATCAATGCTTTCACCACATCTACAATCGACAAACGACGATCAATACAGGTTCGTATATCAAAAATAATACAGGGATAAAGTTCTTCCATTCACAATTGAAGAACAAATTTAGCAGTCTCTAGCAACATCGATTGAGCAGAATGGGAGAAGATTAATTTTATTTAAGCATTTAAATATTTTTAAAACCGAAAAAATATGCCATAAGTGAGGAAGTAGATATTTATTATTAGGCAGTAATTGGACTACGTTATGCATAAGTAGATCAAGAGCAATTTATAGCAAAAAGAGATGCTTACGTCTAAAATTGGCACTATCTATCTAAAAGCCTATTAATTTTTGTCATTATATAACTTGATACAAGGGCGTTCTGTTTAAACAGGGTACCAGGCGTGAACTAAGCCCTTTTTGTACTCCGTTCGATTTTTTCTGGAAAACGAAATTTCAAAGCAAAAACTATACACGAAAATAAATTCTTTGCACAAATCAAATCAAAATGTAATTACATAGAAATGAATGAAATTCTAAACCTTTCAATTTCAAATGCTGTTTATCAAAATAAAATAAAATCTTGGCATCAATACGTTCAGAAAATCAATAGTTCAACACCAATAACAAATGTCTGGAAAAAAGTAAAGAGCATAGCAGGTAAAAGCTCACATATGGAAATTGCAGCCTTACAAAAAAACGATTTAAGTATGATAACAGATAACAATGAGATAGCTGAAGAACTCGCAAACGCTTATTGTCTCCATTCTAAAAATGATAACTACGACCCAGACTTCCTAGCATTTAAGCAGAAGCAAGAAAAGAACACCATTATGATACATGAAAACGCTCACCCTATTAACACGCCTATTAGCCTACACGAATTCAACGATGTACTCCACGAACTTAAGAACACATCTCCTGGACCCGATGATATCCCGCCCATATTTTTAAAAAACCTGCCTTCATCTGCGAAACATCACCTCTTGCAAATATACAAAAGTGTCTGGAGCCAACATCTATATTCTAACACATGGAGAAAGGCAATCACAATCCCCATCTTAAAACCTTCTAAATCACCCCTTCTAGCAGATTCTTATAGACCCATTTCTTTAACTAGCGCCTATGCAAACTGCTCGAAAAAATAATAAATAAAAGACTTCTTTGGGACCTATAAAGCAAAGGACATCTGACTCCGGAACAATCAGGATTTAGACCAAATAGATCAACATTAGACAATATAATTGATTTAGAAACTCATATTAAAGAAGCATTCTGAAATAAAGAACACTGCATGGCCATCTATTTTGATGTAAATAAAGCTTTTGAAAGAACTTGGAAATACAACATACTATCAAAGCTAAGCAACCTAGGATATCAAGGTAACATTCTAGCTTTCATACAGAACTTTTTATGTGACAGAACATTTCAGGTTTGAGTCAATGGGACAACTTTTTCTAGCCAAAAACAAGAAAATGGAACACCCCAAGGATCAATTATTAGTCCAACTTTATTTCTCCTAGCCATGAACGATACTCATATAACTAGAGATATAGAAAAACCAATACAGATCCGAATGTATGCGGATGACGTGATCATTTATGTAAAAAGCAGGACATTATCTGCATGTGCAACGATACTTCAAAAACAACTCATAACGATGGAAAAATGGGCAAGAGCGACAGGTTTTCATTTCTCGCCCAGCAAGTCACAGTGCATAATATTCTCAAAACAACCAATTAACCACAAACCTCATATGGAAATCTACAATACTACTCTCAAGTACACCAATAAGATAAAATACCTAGGACTTATATTCGATGAGAAACTAAATTGGAAAGCCCACATAACACAACTAATTAAAGACTGTCAAAAAGGACTTAATTTATTGAAATGTCTATCAAACAAACATTGGGGAGCCGATGGATGATTACTCTTAAACATCTATCAAACACTTGTCAGATCAAAAATTGATTATGGCTGTATTGCTTATGCATCAGCAAAAGTTACAATACTCAAACAATTAGACGTATTACACAATACAGCACTACGCATTATCCTAGGAGCCTACAGAACCGCACCAGTAGACAGTCTATACTGTGAAGACGGAGAAGCCCTACTAGAACTTAGAACACTAACACTCACTACTGACTTTAAGCCGACTGAGCGATAAGTTGTCTGGACCGCGTATTTATGGGGGACCTATTGACGGGTATGGTCTTTTTGGCGCGCGCGGGGCGTGTGCTGCTGGCGGGAGTAGTAGTAGATATGGGACGTTCGTTATCCTGCGATATTTTAGGAGGGTAATTGTTATTCTTGGCGCAGGCATGGTGGAAAGTGGTGGGTGAGGTGGTATCGGAATGGGGCGGGTGGAGAAGATGTTTCCAGGTTGATGGCAATCTCTGGCTGTCGTCCCTGGTATTGAAACAGTTTGAACGTTTTTCTACTTCGATAGCTTCTCGAATTATTCTGGACTTAAAGGAGCGAGTTGGGGCGATAGTTATGGTTTTATCGAAATTGATTGTGTGCCCTGTTTGGACACGATGTTGGGCCAAGGTGAAAGAAGGATCGGAATTTCTGACAGACAACGAGTGTTTTTTTGCTCTTACCGAGATACGTCGGTTGGTCTGATCTATGTAGGTGCGGGGACAATCCCTTGCTTAGATTGTCATTGGGTACTAGTAATCAGAACCGAAAAAATATATTCAAAATCAAGGAGAAATTAGATAAAGGAAACGCAACATTGAACAACTGATGTTTGTCCAATGGCAAGACACAAAAGATGTTCTCATATTGAGTAACTGCCATACGAACAAGGTTGTTTTTTTATTTAATAATACGCTTCAACCGCTTGGGTCATTAGCATCATTAAGGTTTACAAAAAAAAAAGCAAATTATACATGAATAATGTCTATATAAGTCTCAATTTGAGAAACTTTTTTAAAATGTGCACATTTCATGATGATCCTAATATGTCTATAATAAGTTCACCAGAAGGAAGTTGGGCCTGTTGTCGTTTAGCTGCTAATTGCGGACACTGAGTAAGTAAGTGTTTCACGGAAAGTACTTCATTGCAATAGTTACATTTTGGTTTCGCGATGATCTGGGTAAGTGGCTTGTAAGGCTTTTAGATCGTTGAGGGAATCCGAAATAATGAGGTGGTTATGTGCGTTAGATGCATTTATGAGGATGAAGGCGTCATATAGTGCATACAGCTCTGCTGAGTAGATGGAGCAGGTTGGCGAGAGCTTGAACATGTGGGTCGAGGTTGTGATCACAACAGCAGCTCCGACTTTATTAGAAAACTTTGAGGCGTTAGTATAAATGTGGAGGTATTCAGGGAACTTTTCTTGTATGCTGTTTAGCGCAGATCTAATAATGTAGGGGTTTTCAGAATATTTATTATAGGAAGACAAAACAAGTTGGAGTTTTGATTTGCCAGGGTGGAATTGAACTAAGTTCATTAGGATAGTATTCTGGAAGTGAGTAGTTAAGTTTAGTTAGGTAGTTTTTAATTCGGACATAGTAAGGTTTGGAGGTTCTTGGTTTTTGGAACAGGTTGCTTTTAGCTGCATACACTAGACTTAGGTATATTCTTCTGTTTTCTAGCGATGGTTCTTCAACTTCACTATATAGGCTTTCGATTGGTGTAGTGCGGAATGCCCCTGTTATTATGCGTAAAGCCGTGTTATGAATGCTATTTATCCAGTTTAAGAGAGATTTTGCCGCTGTCGTGTAGGCAATTGAACCGTAATCTAACTTGGGCCTGATTAATGTACGATAAAGCGTGAGCAGAGTACCTCGATCAGCACCCCAGTTCTTATTAGCCAGCATTTTCAAGAGCAAACAAGGTTGTGTCTGTCGAGAAAACAATGAAAAATGGATTCAATAGATCCAGAAATTCTATAGAGAAATTATGGGAGGGGTGGATTTAGATGGTAGGACTTTACTACTTAAACCGCAAAACAACAAAGTGGTGGAAAAAAGTTTTTTATCGCTTGTTTATAATGACTGTTGTCAATTTGTGGATCGTTTATAAGGAATTACAAACGAAATAAATTCCCTTGCTCCAATTTATAGTTCCGCTTGCTGAATAAATGAAATCTGGGGGTAAAAAAACTGTTAAAGAACAAATATTGTAAGAAAATGGCAGACCGTCGAGAAAAAGAAGAAGGTTGGGTAATGTATCTCTACACCTTCCTATTGAAGGAGAAACCAGGTGGAAATGAATAAGATGTGCATAAGGGAAGAAACAAACACGGACAACAACCATCTGCAAGGATGGCGATGTTCCATTATGTAAAAACTGTTTAACATTTTATCACAAATGAAAATGTTTCAATTGATTACAATAAAGTTAATTTAAAGGTGTCTTCATTGATTTCATCCTTCTGGTTTACATGGGACTAATGGTACATTCAGGTACCATATGTAACACCACCCCCTAACACCGCAGAATAATTTTTTCACATAACATGATCAGAATAGTTGACTGACGTCATAGAAGTAAAAAAAGTCAAAAAAAACTTACTACTGCTAAAAAAACAGTCTTGATAGGGTTAAAAAAGAAAGCATGAGATCTTGTCACCCTATGAATATTTTATTGAAATTGTAAACCCCCTAAGCCCTCCAAAATTTGTGTAAGTTACACACGTTACTTTTGAAATTTGTATGCCCCTTAATACTAGTTTGTCAAAAATCCAGCTTCTGATATTATGCTTCGAAATTTCTGCCCTTGGTAGTAAGTTTTCAGTTATTTACGTCAATTCCGTATTATTGTTTTTCCACTTATTTTTTAACAGGGTAAATCATAATTTACGGCCTGGTATTCTGCCTACATAATTTGTCAAGTCTTTTTGTGTTCAGTGTAGCTTTTATATAATTTCAAAATTTTTCTGCGTATATTTTTTTGTGTACAGTTGCACATACTTCGAATAAGCCATTGCCTATCTACAAACACATCAAATTTCTAAGTTTAGAATAAAAGGGATGTTAAATTTACCACTTTGGAAGGCAGCCGCGCGAAAACGAGGGTGTGAAATAATTACTGATAAGACATCTTATCATGATGATGTGGTTGGAATAGTGGGGTAGCGCTGTTATCGCAAATTTAACATGGTGTAGACGACTAGGATAACATGAAGTTTTAATACGAAACGGAGCTTTTTAGATCTCAGATAAATTTTCCAAATGAACAGATCAATTTCAATACTGCTATCGTTAAATTTACATAATTGATAAAGAAAATTTATATACACCATTGTTCGATATAACCCAGAGCTTCCAAATAAACAAAGTCGGATGGGGGAAGCAAAAGATGCGTCAAAATCAACTGTGGGTGATGATGTGAATAGAAACCAATACGTTAACTT
The DNA here is from genome assembly GCA_963921935.1 of Galeruca laticollis. Classification (NCBI taxonomy): domain Eukaryota; kingdom Metazoa; phylum Arthropoda; class Insecta; order Coleoptera; family Chrysomelidae; genus Galeruca; species Galeruca laticollis. The sequence goes on from OY998180.1 coordinate 202,638,063, forward strand.
GTTATTTCGTTCATCTATCGGAAGTAATTGTTTACTTTGTACAAATTATTACCACGTCGCCATTGACGTCATTACCACTAGCCAGTATATTGATGTATATTTCGGAATACAGATTAGATTAGATTTAGAGAGTTGAAACAAGGAAAATGTAAAAAAGTGTAGAACTAGAGAAAGGCAATCAATAGCAGAAAATGGTGTAGAAAAAATGTAGAGACTTTGCAATAAGTATGAGGAGGATAAGTAGAAAAATGTGGACTGCCGTTACGATTCGAACATATTATCGAACTGAAAACATGAACACGTTCAGACGCTTTGATCCTACCCGAAGTCGGGTGTCATGAAATGAGTTTTAATTAATGTTCTTTAGTTTTGTTTTATGCTCTTTGTTTATCTATGTTATATATTCGAAGAAGAATGATGTTAGGTTGCGCGATCATGCCATAGACACGTGATAAGTTAATTTTATATATTACTCAGAGTTTTTAATATTTTAATTATTAATAAAGTTATTAAAATACAGTAATTCGAGTCCTCAAAAATACAACATGGCGCAATCCTGTGGAAATAAAATAAAAAAGCATCTGCGCAATAAATTATCTGAATACAATAGAGGTCAGTAACCTACGTACTAAGAAAAATCGATCAATCTGTACTAAAAAATGGAAGTGAGAATACCAAATCCGATGAGTTTTGAAGGCAATATCTCCGAAAATTTTAAGAAATTCAAGCTGAACCTTCAATTTTTGGTTGGAACACTTTTTTAGTACTGCGCACGAGCGAAACCGTTGCTGAACGGTTTTCAATGAAGTTGGAATAAACTTATATTGTTTACTTTGATAGGAGGAGACAAATGCCCAATAAGATTGTTATCAAACAGTTCTGAATGAACTAAAAACCTTCGACATACCGAAGAAAAACTTAATATATGAAATATTTACATTTTATATGCGAAGCCAAGTTATATGATCATTTCTAAATGATATGAAAAGGTTAGCTCAAACTTGTGAATTTGGCACTGAGTAACATAAATCTATTCGAGACAGGATAGTAATGGAAATAAGCAGTAAGGAGTTTACGCGAAAAATTGTTTAATCAATAGATAGTCATAGAAACTGATTCTAGCCAGTTTAGATTGGGCTATTGTTTACTTCAAAATTACAAACCAGCTTTGCATCGAGGTGAATAGCAAATAGTGAAACTTGGTTAGTTGCAGAAAATGTGCACAAAAAATTCATTACAGAATTCTTTAACCTTTGTAAAATTGAAGGTAACATTTCGTTTGGCCACATATTCTTTAAGTGTCGCCCAAACACTTTCGATCGGATTTAAGTCCGGGTGACAAGGGGGTAGCGTTGAAACTTGCAATCCATGTCGAATAAACAATTCTTCAATTTTATAAGTTTTATATTGCGGTTTGTTCATTTTTGCAACGTTATAAAGATCCGGTTTTAACATTTGTTCACTGTAAAATATGTTTCTTTCAGAAAGCCAGTTTTTTAATTGTTGTTTAGTCCAAGCAGTAGTAGCTAATTTTTGATTTAGAACATTGTGATATGGGGCGTTATCAATTACCACAACAACGTTTTTTGGTAGGTTTGGAATAAGTTTTTCTTGTACCCACTTTCAATATCATAATCTCCTGTTTTCGACTGGGATTTCCATATAATACCAGCATTAGGTACAAAACCATTTTCACTTCCTGCATGCACAATGATGAGCCAATTACTTTTGATACGGGTTTTCTTAATCCTTCGTTACTCTTGTCGCTCCATCCTTTAAGGTGCGTGTAACATGAATGGATGTATGTTTCATCAATATAAATGATAGTTTTATGTTTCTCAAATATAGTTGTCGGAAATGTCTGATTTCGTGACGTTCCATTGACAAACTTTTGTTGTTTTTCATGTTGGTCCAACGTTGGTCCGCAGGGATTCGCGAATTCCTGCGAAGTCATAACTATCTGTAAAGGTTTGGTGTACATTTCTTAACGTGGGTACTTTTTTATTTTGCACCTTCTAAGCACAATTTTGTCGAATTGATTCATACGGATACTGGACGTTCTTTGTTTTTTAGTAGGCACATCTGTGTCAGCATTACTTCCTGCCAGAGCTCCTTTCTTAATACGGGTAAGCGTTCTTTGGCTAACTTTCGTAGCAGGAGAAACTCGTTCAATGACCTGACAATAAAATAAGTCGATATAAATGTTGTATTAAAAGTTTCACTCATGTGTATTTTTATACAAATAAATTGAGGAAGTAGTTAAATTTTTTTTCAGTGACCGTTCATTGAAATAAAAATTTTTGTCGTGGTTTTCGGCCATTTAAAAGAAAGAAGTATTAAATTCAAAAATACTATATTACGTTTCAGTTCATTAGTTGTTTTAAACGATCTTTAGATTTTAGTTCAAACATATTTTAATATGACCAAACCGCACTTGTAACTGAAATCAGAAAATGGTTCAAAACAAATAATAAAACCGAAACGTAATAGAGATAGGTATGAAATGAGTATAATAATTATAATTATAAGCTAAAAAACCTATTACATTTAAATAGGTATCTTACACAAACTAAACATGTGCCCTTTCATATACTCCTGTAGACAGAAACAGAATAGTTATTTATGCAACAAGTGGTGCTTTTTTTCACAAATGGAGAAACTGACGCATGTGCCGCAGGCATGCAAAAATAAAAAAATGTCTCATTTAGGTTTCTCTAAATGGACTAAAAATGGCGTCGATTTGTTTGTCATGATGACATAACGGTGCATAAAATTGACACATGAGAGCACAATATTAACACATGAGTGCATAATAGTATATTAGGTACCAAGTGTCAAAAATGTTACTTTAGTCACGAGTTTTACTAGGCACGAGTGGAGCGTAGCGGAACGAGTTCATTGTGAAACGAGTTTTTAACACGAGGTGCTTACTATACTTTTTCTTCGCCAGTGGGAAAGAAAAAATTATATTATATTTGAATTATATTCATTACATGACGGACGATGGCTGACAGCTGACTGACAAATCAAATGACACAGAATAACAAAATTATGACGGAACATGAAATTTAGCATACAAAAGATACACTTGATTTGACGTTTAAAAAACAAAATATACACGAGATGTGACTTTTCGCATTTTAAACACTAGTGTTTAAAGAGTCGTTTTGTGCATGTCAAACCGTGTTCAAAGTGCGGTTTTAGTAACGGAAGTAGAAGAAATATTTTATCTCACCCTAATGTGACTTTTTTAAATCGTCTAACAAATAAATATTTTATGTACGAAAATCGATTTAAAAAATTTACTATCGAGTGTAAATTTGTTAAATAATTACTTTGGTTTAAAAATTTTATTGCAATAATTAAAACTTACCTTTGTTAATGGAATTGTTGACTTGCCATTGTTTGCTTCTTCGGTCATGAAATTTAAAACAACTTTACTTTTTGGAGTCGCCATAGTATTGCACAACCCCGGTAATCACACTTTTCTCTGAACTGTACTGTCGAAACGAAGCTTACGAATTCTGCCAGCGGAGTGAGCTCTTGCAATCCGCATACGTCTTTGCTACGGTGCATAGGACGTTGCCAAAGTTCCGACGGCCAAATTTAATTTGCCAACCTGTAAGTGTATTATACTTTCAGTAGAAAAGGATATAATGTATAAAGCTTGTGTTTACTCATGTTTACTGTTAGTGACGCAAGGGTAGAGGTTTTGATCCACTGTACATTCTTGATGAAACAATAAACTAAAGTAACTCTGAACCCATTATTTACTTATCATAGGTATCGTTAATGAAATTTACTGTTTAGAACCTTACAGTGTGGAATCTACTCATATTACTTTTTTAAATATAACTAACTGTGTCTAAATAATTCCACAGTATAATGAAAATGTGATACACATTCCAAATAATTGACAGTTGTTTCGATATCATCAAATATCATCGTCAAAATGAGAGAAGTTACATTTTATGTGACGCCTACTTGATGTTTAATAATTATTTTTGGCTAGACCAAGAAATGACCTATCTTGTGATTGTTTTAATTTATATGAATAGAAAAAAGAAGAAGCTATGACATTACAAATATTAAATCTTAGATATTATTAGCCCTATGGGGATATCCTGGATATCTTTTTCGCATTTAAGATCAGTATAACTGTTCAATGATATAGAAAACCAGGAAAACTATATCTGCTGATCTTTACAATTATTATTTAAGAATAGTGTTTAATAGTGGAGAACTCCCTAGATTTATCTATAAAAATATGTAGTACTTCTAGTTCTATGTTAGATGTTAATGAATGTTTGGTGTCAAGTAAATGTTTTGCGTAGTAGGATTTCTCTGGATGTTTTAATCTGTATGCTCGTAAGTGTGCATTGCGTTTAATTTCAAAATTTCGATGGGTTTGGCCTATATAGACAGCATTATATTCTGGACATTTAAATTTATATACACCAGACTATGTTTTTATATTAAACAATTTTGTACTCACATTAATTTCTGTTTCAAAAGAAATTGTTGTATTTGTTGCTAAAGATACTATTTTTTAAATATTATTAGAAATATTACCATTAAATGTTTTGTATTTGTAATTTTGTATTTATTTAGTTTGTTTAGGAAATATTAGTTAAAATGCCACTTTTTTCTCTTTTTATTAAGTAATTAATTTATTATATGCAATGAATAACCGCTGGATGTGGTGATTTGTTTAATTGTATTAATTTCTGTATCAAAATTATATTTGTTCATAGGAACTGAAAATGTATTGAATTGTATACTGCTAATTTATGTGACATGGGATGATTGGAATTATATGGAATAGTAACATCAGTGTGTGATGATTTTATGCAAATTGAATAATCAAGTAAATTATTAAATCAAGAAAATTGATTGAGTAATCTTTTTCAACTTCTAATATAAACCTAATTTAATTCAAAACTATTGAAAAATACATCTAATTGTCATTTACTACCTACCCATAAAACAAGTTAATACCTATGTCATCTTGGTACATATCAATACCAAAATAAGGTGTTTTTGGAAATTTACATGCTAAGCACTTATACCGATCTTAAATGGGAAAAATATATCCAAGCTTTAATATTTGTAAAATATTATCTAGTTCTTTATTGTGTTCATTATATTGTGGAGTTATTTAGAAGCAGTTAGTTTCATTAAAAAAATGCTTCTATTACTTACATTTTATAAATTGTATATTAAGTGATTATTATATAAATAATACACCTCCTAAATTATCGTAATTAGAAATGCAGCTATCAAAATTTATTAGCTTACATTAAATGGCCATAAATTCTAAGTACACTTTCACTAGAATTACAGAAGACACAATACATAAAAGGGCACTGTTTGGATATAAAAATTACCAGTAGCGTTCCATTATGATTCGTGTTCCAAATAGACCCCAACGTTTAGCGTTTCAAAGAAGTCAATTTCTATACACATATATAATTGATCGAAATTGGGGGAAGACTTTCCGACTTAATATGACTACAATAAAATCAAATTAAAAGGTTTCGTTGTTATATGCTTATTTTTCACTTTGTTGAAGAGAATATTGAACTTAATACAGAAAATACAGTAGTCTGGCGGTATATTTATTTAAAAAATACACGTCACTTGTATATCGTTCTTATTTTTGCAAAATCTGCATGTGTAAAAACATATTTTTGCAGTAAACTAAAAAAACTGTTTAAAAAATTCTGATAAATATTTTTGTAATTGAAGCAAATCAGGGTAATTGCCAACAATGTAACAAAATAACTAGACTTTGTTTAAAAAAGTACTTTTAGTAAAATACAAATTTTATACTTTCATTGCACATAACAGCTATTGGTTGATTCATTTTACACAGAGCATTTAATTATTCTCTCATAATCAATTGAAAAAATTGTGCAAAGTGTTTAAAGGAAAAACACATTTTTATAATATAACTCTAGAAAATTAACATTTATTTTATCAAAGTAGATTAATTTCTGTTTTTTTGCATGATATATAATTAAAATTTCTAAGACAATTAATCGGGCTTAAATTTTAGCTTTTCAGTTCTTGCAAATGGCGGTATTTTGACTCCTTAATTAGAATTTCTTCTTTATACAGCTTTTTAGGTGTAATGTCTCCAGGTTATCGCCTTTAAGGAAGTAGTTGCCAGTTTCCTGTGAAATTAAGTTGAAATTGAATCTATCCATCTGGTAAGTACTTTAATTGTTGAATATCAGAGACTGTTGGGTCGCCAACTCTTTTACCGTGTCGTAAGGACTTGAAGTTAGTTTTCATACTCTTGTCATCATAGTTTAAAGAAAAATCATAGTTAACCACGTTTACTCTATATGGTTGCTTTGGTCTTGCTACGTAATCGAAAAGTGAATTAATTTGAGGCTTGAAGTAATGCTCAAAAACTGAATGTACATTATCTGCTTCCATCATTGTGTGTCCTTTTACAAGGAAAAGTTGTTCAATTGTAATAGAATTTCTTATGGCAAAATCACTGAGTGCACTAGCAAGTACCTTGTTACGGTTTTGGTAATTGCAGCCGTCTGAAATAAGTACCACTTCTTTATACGTGATTAGTAAATTAGAACGATAGTGAATAATACATGAAGTAAATTCGTTGCAAAACACACCGCCATTGGCTTCATCCTATACGTACAACGACACATCTCCTCCGTTGAGCTTGTAAATTGTAAAATTGTATACTAGAAGTTTTTGTTTGTAGTACATTGCAGAGGCCTCAGTTTTGGGGCACAATAATACACTTTGTAAATCCATGGTGACAAGCCTTTCGGTAGAAGCACTACTTTTAGCAGCAAGTTTTGCATCTCCTGCTGTGTTTTTGTATTGGATGTGAAGATTATAATCATCTCCAGATATCATTCCTACTTTGTATCCACAGCAGATATCACACTGATCTTCACGCGGGTGATGGATCGAGATGTTTTCGTTCTTCAAAATTCTGCAGATTTTTTATTATGTTCTGTGCACCACTTTTTATATTCTTGGTGCATATGCAAAATCGAATGAAACTTAGATTCTACATAAATTTTAGCTGAAGAAGCTCGACAGTAATGGCTATGCACTTTTGGTAAGAGATTTAGCCACCCATAATGTTTTCTATTTTTTCAATTCTAGATTTTTTGCTTGGTTGTGTTTCGTTAGTTTCATTTTCGTCTTCACTTCTGCTCGAAATAGTTCTAGATTATTTTTTTACACATCGCATATAAGTATAACCACCTATTCTTAAATAAATATCATGTCCTTCATCTTTTTTATGTTGTGAATGAACGCTTTTCCTTCTACGTATAGGTGCGCGACTTGTAACTACTCCATTTATGTATGCCTTTTTTTCATTCCATGTCTTTAGTTTATTCCAAAAATTATGAAACAGTTGCGTACGATCTTCGTCAGAAAATTTGCTGCACTGGAATGTTCTGGAGGTTACCTTTGTTGTAGTCTTATGGGTACAACGTTCTTTAATACTTCTGGAATGCTTATTAATATCCTGTAACACTTTACCATCTACTCTTCTGTAGCCTAAATAATTTTGACCAAGCGCTCTCTGTATACAAGTTTTCTTCTTTTTTCTGCAAACACAATGTTTTTTAACATCAGTAGCCCATGTCTTCATCGTTTCGCTGGTTTCTTGTTCTATATAAGATTTCCTAATAAGCTCACTGGTCAGTTCTTTCATTATAATTTTGATCATTGTTATCTTTTTTATTTTCAGTATTGCTACTGGGTTCGCTTTCAGAATCATTGTTAGTGATAAATTGTACGTTGTCTTCAGAAACTTCAGGCTCATTATATACGCTTTTATCAAAAAGACTATTAACGCACGTATTTCCATCAGTATCCAACAAAGTCACACACGATGCAGCATTATTAATACAATTTAACAGTTCTTCGTCAGGAATTATTACAGTACAATCTTCACCTACTAATTTTTGATTCAGTGCCAAACTGTTATTGTTCTCAGAATTCACTGAAGTTGTATATTCAGTGGAACAAATATTTTCATAAGGACAATCACTGTTGATGGTATCACACTGGAGTGAATTTTCAAAATATCCACTAAATGGGCAGGAACTCGGGTTTAAGTTGTTATCTTCTATGGTCATGGCAAGGACCTGATTGTTTTTATTATTCTTTTCTAGATTTAGATTCTGGATTCTTGTTTTCTTCGACGGACGAAGCTAATTGCACAAGTTTTTTTCCTCGCGAAAATATTTTCTGCAAAAAAATTACGATATAATGTGAGTTTAAAAATGTAGTATAATGTCCAGATGATATCGCATTTATGTATTAAATTAAGTATGAAAAAAACGTAATATTGAAAATTAGAGGTTATTTTTATCTGTGTGTTATAAATTAGGTAGCTACTACTTGAAATAGGCGTAAGCAAAATAAATAATAATGTAATAAAAGCACAATAACTTAAAACTTTATTATAAATAATGCTTTAACACAACGGTTTAATTCCACATGAACACAGGAAATTAATGTTTTGGAAACTGCAGAAAACAGCATCAGTGATGTATCACACATGACAGGTATTCACGTGGTAAATGCTGCTATGTGCACCCTTGTAGTGATCCCTAAAGGACAGTAACGGCAAAAGGACATTAGTATAGAAATAAGATTTAAAAATTAGGTTATTACAATATTTAGCGATCATTGATCTGGGACGGTCAATGTCAGTTATTAGTGGAAGCACGTTCTTGTTAATATATAAACAAACACGTACAATTTATAGACGGAGGTCAGGCATGTAGTAAATCATACCTACACTTCCTATAAAATTTAATCAATTGTTAATAACAATTTGAATAAGTCGATTGATATTATATCTGTGTATTTTTAATGTATTAAAAACGATCCCAGTGGTTTTTATAGAAGTGATGTTGTTTATTCTATTCCCGAATACAGGTTGCTGGGTAAGTGGTTTCCTCAAGTATAATATGCCTTTATGGTAAACGTCTAGTATACGAGGGACACTTACTAAGTAACCACCACACCCTGGTTTGGTATCGAATTTATGCTATGTGCATCAGTGTGATGTTATATTTACACATAGCGGGTATTACCAACAATAATTGTGTCTTGTTACATAGCAATTATTTAATTTAATTAAATGGAAGAAAACTGATTTACATTGCACATGGCAGCTATTACCAACTGACGGAGGAAACAATTAGGCATCGACTGATACCAAAACATCAAAATGACAAAAAATGCACATAGCAGGTTTTGAAAAAAAAACAACGATATATTCCGGAGGATGCATCGTGCAAACAAACCAAATTTTCTTCAAAAATGACAAAAATTTTGTATATATGGATTTATAAAACCAGTTGTACTGGCTCTAGTGAGCTGAAAATCAATAGAGTTCATCTGTGAGACGCCCTTAATAATATCCAATCATAAAATTGGTCACTTGTATACATTATGGAGGCTGTATCGTGCTAATAAACCGAAATTTCTCCAAAAATGTGGTACTGCAATTACCGTAGCACCCGTTGTACAGGCTGAAAATCCATAGGGTTCATCTGCGAGATGCCTAGAACAGTACCCAATCATAAATTGGCGACTTTATGCACTCCTAAGACTGTATCATGCTAACAAGACATAAATAATTATAAAAAGTGACCGACGACAACGACGACGACATATCCACAGGATTTTTTTTCTAAAAACCCGTTTTTCGTGATTGTTACTGAAAAATGTAAAAATAACTAAAAAAAATCGAAAATTTCAACTGTTTTTGAAGTAATTCAATACTTTTTTCTACGACTATTGTAGAATCTCTATATTCCGACGTAGTTTTTGATTATGGAATAGCTTCATTCCAGCACTAGTGCAAGAATATCCATTCTAGACCTTGTTATGGAATGAATACTTGTGGCGCCTTCTAAATATCACGGTTCATTTCACATTTGCACTGCGCAGAGTAGAAGTAGTTCAGGAATACCAAAATGCATAAAAAATCCTCTAAACTCAACATTATATGACTAATATGGTCGCTGAATACTAATTGTTAGAGCCAGAAGTGCAGAATAAGTATACTTTATGACACTTTTTAATAAAAAAAGAAATACACTATCTATTAGTTACAATTGTCAACTGTCAAAATTGTCTAATTTTTGAAATTTTAAACAAATTCATATTACTTAATAAAAAATAAGTAAATTTATATAATTTTGTTTAAATAATAGCTATTACATGACTTAATTCCTTTTTAGTGTCTGATACTGACAACAGTGGTAGTTTTGCCCCAACTCCTCCAGAAATTAGGGAGTTAGCAGAGGCGACAGCAGGCAATCTGTTGCCTGAAAAATCTAAACATATTTATCTTCAACAATATGACCTGTTTATCCAATGGCGTAGATTAAAAAAAGCCCAATCATTTTCAGAGAATGTATTTCTTGTATACTTTGCAGAATTAGCAAAGTCAAATAAACTATCTACTCTCTGGAAAATATACTCAATGCTAAGTACCACTATTAACATAAAACATAGAGAGGATTTGTCAAAATATGCCAGGTTACGAGCATTTTTAAAAAGACCATCTGAGAGATATCGAGCGAAAAAATCAGACATTAACTGGAGAAGAAGTTAACTGTTTTATAAACAATGCTCCTGATGATAAATACCTCGCTACAAAGGTATAAATACGTTATTAGTTTAAGTCTAAATAAAGTTATAAATAATATATATTTATCAAATAAACCCTAGATTCGTCTTTTTCATTATTGGATACTTTATATTCGCAGAATATCTAGCATTATTCTATAGTTAAGTTATTAGGAGCTTTAAGAAATAAACTTGTTCGGATTGTGAATAACAACCGACTGAAGCCGATTAACTACGAATTGTTTTTTTTTCTCTTTTTAATTAATTGTTTCTAGTATTGCCGATTCTAGCCTAGTTTAAATTAAAACTGTCAGATTAATTTTTAAATGGACATTTTTAATGATTTCGAGGAACTCGAAGACCAAGAGATACAATAATAGTAGATTTTGTAAACCCAGAACGTGACGCATATAAAATGTCAGGACGTATTGGCCATGTTTAAGGATGGGATAAGGAAGAATCCTTAAACCGTTTTCGATACAATTACATCAATTATTTAAAAATATTTATATAAAATACTCATTTCAGTGCTGTCAAGCAAGTGACAGCTAACCTATAATCTATTTTGCTACCTACAAGGCGACCGCGATATATAATAATTGTTTATCATTTTCTATCATATACACATTGTGCATCAAACTATATTTCTCTACACATATTATGAAGTCAGTTATTATAATTTCATTGCAGCCAACGTTAAAATAGTTATTTTTGTTGTGTTAATTCAACGAATAATAAATCAATGGTTAAAGTCAGTTTGAAAGACATTTACACTTCATTTGTTGAATATAGACCGAAAAAGCTATGACGTCATAAACATAGCCGCTGACAGTTACTGAGGGAAAACAAATATTTATTTACGTTCATTTTACGTTTGTAATATGCTTAAACATGGCTACTGTTAATTTGTAGATCATTGTGGAGCAGTTTTGTAATGAAATTAAAGTGTTTATTTGCGAGTATTAATTAATATGAAATAACACTACCTTATTCTTAACAATTTATTTCAAGACTGGCTAATCAGTACAAAACATTTAATTCCCCAAATCATAAAAATACGTACCAACACCAAAGATAAGGAAACTAGTTTTTCTGACTGTCGACACCCAAATGCTTAATTACTATATACAACATAATGAAATGTGGATACAGTTTAAACAGTGGATATGTCGTAGATATAGAGTATATGATGGAAATTTAGGAGCGAAGCAATAAGGCATATTTACTTGATAGTAACTGCAGTGTCACTTTACAAATAAAAAAAACTAATAAACTTTTAAAATATTACAATGGTCAAGACAAGACATACGTTAAATAATTGATTTGTTTTCTCTCAGTAACTGTCAGCGGCCATGTTCTGACGTCACACTTTTTCGGTCTATAAGACCTCCTAATAAATTTGTTTTCCTGTGATTTTATTCTCACTTGAAAAGACCGGGCCTAACATTTACAATCTAGTGTAGTGATCCCTAAAGGACAGCAATGGCAAAAGGACATTAACTTAGAAATAATATTTAAATTTAGGTTAATATTAATTATAGTATTTAGGGAGCATTGATCGGCCACGGTCAATGTCAGTTATCAGTGGAAGCACGTTCGTGTTTACATATATAGGTATAAACAAACATGTACAACTTATAGACGGAGGTCAGGTATGTAGAAAATCATATCTATATTTCCCATAAATTAAGAGTTAACGAACCAGGATAGAAGAGTTGTTATTAATACTTTAAATACGACGATTGATTTTCATATTTGTGTATTTGTAATGTATTAAACGTCATCCCAGTGATATTTACATAACTGATGTTGTTTATTTTATTCCCGCATACAGGTTGGTAGGTAAGTGGTTTCCTCCAAGATATAATGCCTTTATGGTAAGCGTCGAGTATACGAGGGACCCTTACTAAGTAACCACCACACTAGTATAATATTAATTTTTTCAGGTCGTTATTATTATTGGAATTATGGGAGCCTGTAGAAAAAATGAACTCTACTCAATGAAAATACAGGATATTGAAGATTTGGGTTCTGCAGTAGTTAGTTATTAATGTTCCGGATACAAAAACCAAAATCCTCAGAAAATTCACGATTACCGGAAATTTTTATCACTTGTTCAAAAAATATGTTTGTTTAAGACCTCCAGATATTGTGACCAACAATTTTTTTATTAATTTTCAAAAAGGACGCTGCACAAATAAACTTGGGAATATGCCTAGACAAGTGGCACATTTTTAAATTTATCTGACTCAAAATTACACACAGGACATTGTTTCCGCAAGACCTCAGCAACAATGCTTGTGGATTATGGGGTAAACCTAGAAACCTTAAAACGGCACGGGGGCTGGAAATCCACAGAAGTTGCAGGATATATAGATAACTCCTTGCAGAACCGCCTAAATGTATCGACAAGCATAATGTCGCAAATTAATAAAAACCAAGAGCTATAAGTCAGCGAAACTAATTTTCAAGAACAAAATTTGCCTAATTCACATCTGGGGCCTCCTTGTTCCAACCAGCAGCAACAAAATATATTTGCCTCATTGCGCACCAAAAATATAAGTGATTCACCTAAACAAGTCACATTTAAAAATTAAACAGTTACTGGCGTAACTATAAATAATTATATATATATATATATATATATATATATATATATATATATATATATATATAACACTAATCCAGACAAGGAAAATTGAAAAACTAATTTAAGCAAATATTTTCAATTATTAATAAAGTTATATATGTTCGTTTATTGTTTGTTTTTTATTTGATAGTCGTAGAAAAAGTATAGTCTAAAACACGGGTGGAATTCAAAATTCTACACTCGTAGAACCGTTTCCCTCGCCTACGGCTCGGGAAACAAATCTTTCTACTCGTGTAGAATTTTGCTTATTCCACCCTTGTTATAGAATATACTATGCTCGCATCATAGATAGGGTTGCCGAAAAACTAATATGTTGTAGTAGTAATGGAGATGACATACCTAGGTATGATAAAAAACAAACAAATAAAAATAACTTTATGTATATATGGGAGGGGGAGATACCTATTAGTATCTCACCCTACAAAAAAATAACAAGTTAAACTAATAAAATGAAAAATAAATAACGATTTAAGTTAAATTAAGAAGCTAGTCGGCTTGGGTTGTTTATTAAGCCTCGCTTAATTGGCACATAGTATTAACCCACTAAACAAGAAACATAACAAGTCTTTTTTGTGATGTTCTTTTAGAGACTTTTCGTGATGTTTATTTAAAACGTTAATAAGATATTTCCTAGATGTCTTAATTTTATTACCAACTCTATTAACATCCATGTCATGTAAATAAAACATATTTTCGATGTACACAATAATACTTGAATTCGCAGTTACATACACATCCCATGAACTTCTTTTTAGCAACTTCCTATAGGAAACATTCATACGATGTTAATTTGTATACTTCTCACTAATATCACATACAGAACGTTACTGTAATATTACAAATTAACATGATTCGAAGATGATCACATGTTGCAGTTACTTTCACATCTTTCGAAATAATTTTTAGTAAGTTCGTGTGATTACGTCTTTATGATGTTACTTCATAGAACTCTCCAAGTAATATCTCATATTAAACATCACAGTAACATAGAAAAAAGAAGAAAACAGAAGTGGAATTGACGAACGAACATATCTGTGGAAACAAATGACAAGCCTGAAATAGCGGATGGTTTTCAGCACAAATCAATTTGTGGTTTTCAGTTTTGTGTTATATTTTATTTGCAGGAAGCACATTTTTTGCAAGTACTTGAATAAAGTGGTCTTCGTTTTCGTTAGTTTCTACTTAGCTTCAGTTTCTATGCTTAGTTATAATTCTTGTTATAATGGACGAACAACAGCTGTTATCGGTAAGTACCTATTCCAAAATCATAATTATTTAAAACTTAATACTCATTCAAGACTTTAATCGGCTATTGTACATTCAAATTCCAGGTGGCGGTATTGTACACTAACGTTATATAATAGAGTACAAAATAAGGGTTTTCTCAACTTTTAAAATATTTTAGTTAAGTAAGTATATTTTAGAAACGATTCGCAATATTTTAAATCCTAGATATGCATTATACCCTACAAAAAACTTGATAATCCAATAGGGTAGATATTATTAATCATAATAAAACATGCTCATATGTTGGCAGAGATTTGAATCTAGAAGAAAATATTTTCAATGTTCAAGATGTTTCAAAAGCTACTTACATAAATAAAATAAAAAACAAATAGTTGGTAATTATGTAAAGAAAGGGGAATAACTATTTCAGATAGTGTGATACAGACATTGTATTAAACAGTACCAAAAATATTGAATCGAGTATCTCTGGTTCTAGTTTTTGTAGTAGCAGTCATAGCCATCAATATAGTATTGCAGGTTTAGAAAATTTTAACATTAATACCAACGATTCTTGTGAACAATTAGAGACTGTTTAGGACTTTAAAAACAGAAATTTCTGTTAAAAAGCTCATTTCCATTTGAAAATACACTGAAGACAATAAAAAAGCTTTAGCTGTACCTTACAATGGTACCTATATTAATCTAGTTGAAGATTATATAACTTATGGCACTGAATGCTCCAGTCAACAAACAGAATTCAATTATTTATTATTGTAGAAACACAGCTATTGGATACTCAATTGGATACAATTAATTATAAACTCATTTAACTTGATAATGTGTTCATATTTCTTCTTCATAAGTAGTTTTTTTCTTGTATACAGTGTATTAATAATTCTTAGTTTTCATTAAGTTACAGTTCCACGATGTTAATATACAAATATGTTCCAGGATGTAAATAACAAGATGAGAATAGTATACTATTTTATACAGAAAAGAAGTATGAATGTTCATGGCACATCTGAATTTACCTGCGAAGCGGAGTGAGGCATGTAATAGAAGGTAAATCATGAAAAGTCACTTTTCGAAATAAAATATGTTGTTATTCCTTTGAAGAGCCCCGCATATATCTTGTGGAAAATGGGTCCCAGTCAA
Source organism: Galeruca laticollis (assembly GCA_963921935.1). Classification (NCBI taxonomy): domain Eukaryota; kingdom Metazoa; phylum Arthropoda; class Insecta; order Coleoptera; family Chrysomelidae; genus Galeruca; species Galeruca laticollis. Next base: position 202,653,742 of record OY998180.1, read on the forward strand.
TTGGCTGAAAATCAAGTTTGATGTAGTTTATGATGATCAATCAAAGGTTTCGATGGGCACAATTTGATCTAAAGTAATTGTTTTATTAGCTGCTGTTCAGAACACCTTTAATGTTTCACAGATAAGGATTTTGAAGTGTACGTTATGGAATGGTAGACGCACTCGAAACAGCGACTCTTGCGTAAAAAAAAGTAATCGTAAGTAAACGATAGAATTTTCTTTAATCAGATTGGATTTTTGTTGATTTAACGTAATGTTCCATAAAATCTTTATGGTGTAAAATTTTTATTAGTTTTAATATTATTAAAAAACTATTCTAATACATTTTCTGTAAACTAGCTGTAATGTATGTGTATCCGTTAAACTTTATTAATTCAGTTTCAAAGTATGTTACATGTAAGGTTTGTTCCAACCGAAGTAAATATCGTTTTATTACCGTACAATCTCAGTAACACAGCAAATTTGATGTAAATTACACAGACTTATTATATTCACTAATCAGCAGGTAAACTGGGTTAGTATCGTAATTGTACGGTTTTTGTGTTGGTTGGAACAAACCTTATGGCAACTACAGATTAATATACCCTCTTTTATTCCTTGCTTTCACTGATTGCATTCAATAGTTTCCACTTTCCACACTTGTTATGTAATATGCTTACACAATTTTATTTTTTTTAGGTTGGATTCCTGGACAAGATATTTTTTTTCTAATTTTGTACCTGTTTTCTCAAATTTACTGCATTGTTCATTAAAAGTGAATAAACGTTTTAAATCCTTTATTGGTTTTTTTTGCTATTTTATTTTAAATGTACAGGGAGAACAACTAAGAACGACTGTAGGCCACATATCAGAAAAGAATCATGGTACAACTTTAAAAAAAATTACCTTTAGGTAAGTGATACTGAAAAATTGCTGGAAAATATTTTGCACTCTTTAAAATATCCGCTAGGTGTCCTAAAAATACAATTTTTGAAATCTTGCAGAGATTATGAAAAAATTTAATTAAGGAGATTTTTTGCCATTATTCTTCAAATAATGGGTGGGGAAGGTTCAAACTTATGAACAAATGTATAACTTTTTCGTTTTTTAACCGATATTAATGATTTTAGCTGCATTTAAAAGAGTTTTTCTGTTTAATAAGATGGATAACAAAATTAGATAATTTTGTATTCACTCGGAAATTTCAAATGTAAATTGAAGCATTTTTCAAATTTTTTTATCTGATAACGTAAATCCATTTTCATCAGAATTTTAAAAATGTCTCAACATTTGAAATTTGCGAGAAAATGGAAAATTGTGGACTTTTTCACATAGCGTTGACAAAATTGTTCAATTTTGTTATTTTTGTTAAGCATATCTTATTAAAGAGGAAAAACTCTTTTAAATGACGCCAAAAACATTGATATCTATTAAAAAACAAAAAAGTGTTACGACATTTGTTTTTTAGGTTGAACCTTCCACCACTCCTTATTTGAAGAATAAGGACAAAAAGTCTCTAACTACACTTTTTCATAATCTCATCAATATATCAAAAATTGTATTTCTAGGATACCTTTAGTATGTCTTTTTTGGAGATAATCACAGTATTATGTTTTTAAGTGTTCATTCCACCCCATAGGAGATATTTTAGGAACTCAAAAATATTTTCCAGCGATTTTTCAGGGACATTTTCCTGAAGGTATTTTTTTAAAGTTGTACCATGACTATTTTTTTAAATATGGCCGACAATCGGCGTTCTTAGTTGTTCACCCTGTATTTGCTGATTGGGCACAGAAACATCTATAGGATGTCATCTAGAATGTTTGAGGTATATTATTTAGAGGTTTAAGTAATGTCCATACAACATCTAAGAGAATACACTGTATTGTTTTTGAAATGTTGCATTTAGTTCATTGATAAGATGTTATTTTTTATACATTGCATTAACATTGACGAGAAGTTAAAAGGCATTTCAGAATGTAACAGAAATGTTGTTTTTAGTTCGTTATAAAGACTTCCTTTTGAGGAAGTTCTAGTAACATCACAGTAATGTAAAAAGGCAGCGCTTTAACATCACTGAGAAGTTAAGTTGAAACATCACAAATGTTAACAGCCACAAGCTGGGCATAAGCGGTTGTAAAGATGTGCATGTGATGAAAACAAGAGGAAAAAAAGGAAGAACATTATCACAATGTGATGTTGAATTATCATAACTGTAATATTTATTTGCATAGTGGGAACACTATTTATAGGTATAACCAACACTTCCTCATTCGAATTATTAAAAACTAAATTTTCCCTATCACTTGTTTCCGAACTATCATTAGATCATTACATACTAAATTATCTTTATGTAGGGGAAAGTAACCTGTGATGGCCCCTTTATTCTTTTTTGTTAAAATTTTAGAACTAATTGGAATGGAAAAAACATAATAAAGTAAGAAAAGAAGTATTCCCACGCTTATTAACACAGGCATTAAACAGACTTTCAGAGAGTATTGAAAAAATATTCAATCAGGCTTTGAAGCGACCGGTCTATTACCACTGAATAGAAATAAAATGTTATGCAAGTTACCAAAAACAGACAAGCAAAGAACGCAAGAACAAGATGCAATTGTCGATTTACCAAAAGAAGTGTTTGAAAAATCTAGGTTTGGAGCACCAACCTCTGGTACCGTCCCCGACTTGAAAAAAGACCTTTCATATTTTTTTCCTAGGGAGTGGAGGGAGGTACAACTTTTTTAAGCGTTGTGTCCAATAGCCACCACCTCAAAGTAATCTAAAATAATTTTTATTTGAATTAGAACGGTAAATAAACGGCGGTAGGGAATCGAATATTCCAAAAATGGTATAAAGTCGCCGTTTTACGGTATGTATATTTTTGAATTGTTTTCGTTTATATTTCTTAAGTAAGGTGTTTTTGTTCCTATTTTTCAAACAGGTATATTTTGTAAGTATTATAATCTAATAGTTTAAATTTGGATTTTCAAGATTTTGCTAGTAGGTTGCATTTTTAATATGTTAAAGCCTATACTTGTTTATATTAATACATATACAAAACTTAAGTTGGTTTTTTATCTTTAACCCTCCCCCCCCCAAAAAAAAGTGTGCCTCGGTACGGCTCTGATCGTTATATTTGTCTTATCCCTTGATAATATTGTTCTTGTTTTAATTGGAGTTTCCCCTGTAGTAAGTACGAGGAGTGCTTCTATAATGAAATAGAAAACGATTAATAATTAAACTAAAATATAAATCTACGTATATTACCGAATTTTTTATCACCAGCACGTATGAAAAGCATAAAGACCGTTACTTTTACACCAAAATATAGCCAAGAAAAAAAATTGTTTTATTAATCAAATGGAAATTTTTATATCGAAGCCAATAATAGCAGGACATGTTTTATCAAAAACATGATTACGAATTTTCAACTATTCTTTCCGTAAATTTTATCTTAAAATTTTTAAAATGACAGATTAGTATAATCACGACAAAAATTCACAATTAATTTTTTTAATCACGGGACCTGTAAATTAAGCTTTTATTTCCATTATTATCACGGTGTCAAACAAATGGTCGAGTCAAAATTTTGCAGAATGTACACCACACACTTAAACTCTTGTAATTAAGTAAATTGCTTTGGGAGAAATGGCTTCAAAAATGACCATTTATATAAACTGTATGTGCTAAGTGAATTTATATGGGTCATTTCTTTTGCGATGCCTTTTAAAGGGTTCCAATTTACAAACCATAGCCGTACGCCTGGAAAAAGATAGATACTATTTTAAAAATGATTACACTGCATTCATAAAGTAACGCATACATTCATTATTAGATAAATAAACAGTATGATGAAAAAATCCTGAAACATTTTAATTTCATATTTTTGAAAAGAATAATCTATAATACGGGATCGCTAACCTTTGAGTGATGGCGTCGGCAACAGTTTTTTTCAAATGGAATACCTCTCTTTTTCAAGTTTACGGATTTCCCTTCTTGAGCTGATTACAAAAATGTATCACAATCTGATTACAAATAGTACAGGGTGGACAAATATTCAAAAGTTGTCCATCGCCACATTTCGCTATAGCTGTACGCCTGTTTTTAGGCAGAAGTACGGAACATTTCCAAATCGTTGGCTCGGAAGAAGGAGAATAGTGGAATGGCCCGCATAACACCTCTTTTTATGGCGTTATTTAGAATCTAACAGACTTATTCCTGATCTAAAAGCCCGAATCAGGCAGGAAATACAGAGCGCCTGAAATGCTACCAAATGCTAAAGACCATTTTATTACCAGGTTAAGTGTGAGTCGTGGTCAATGGAGAACAATTACTGTTAATTTTCTTTGGTTTGTTCATGTTGGAGAGTACGTTTATTCTTCATCAATTATTTGTATGTATAAAAGTTATCTATCAAACAAATGGGAAGCTGTAAAAGTAGATGACGTATTCAGTAATAGCGAAATTGTCGAATTTGGTGTACCTCAAGGAACTGTGCTGGGACCTGAATTATTCAACTTATATATGTAAATGGTTTGTTCTCTTTGCGATGCTCAGGATATATTTTGGACTTTGCAGTTGATATCGCATTATTTTAGGATTCTGATACATGGGACAATATAAAAGCAAATATTGACACTGGCTTCTGTCAAATAAAAAAAAATTAATATTTTAAACACAAATTACTCACCCTATACATATAGCTTTTTCATTTCGCCAACTTTTGACGGACTCTGGATAAGTACTACTGAATAATTTTCAATTTTACCTGTAAAGATTATGAAGTATCTGGGAGTGAGTATGGACTAGCACATGAAATGGAAATCTCATATTCTGAGAACATTGTATCATGGTCACATTGAAAGTAATCGAATCCTAAGTGTTCCCATCTGGAAGTTTTAGATCGCGATTTCTAAAAGTCATTTACTGCAAAAAACATGTTTATTATCGCACATATGATCTGTATTCTAAGACACACGTGATGGATCTAAGATAACTTTATTTCTACATTGTCAACATTAAGTATCATGTACAAACATATGCAGCCCCATTCTCATCCCACAACTATAACGTCCATCAACAACATCTTCTTATAATCTATGTAATCTTTAAGTCTCTAATACAACATATGTATACTCATACTGGACAATAGTCTCCCACAATAATTAAAAAATATCACCAATCCCAACAAACTCAAAAAATTTCTAAAAAAACACATATTTAAAATTTATAGGCAAATCATAATATATATGTTCGGCTAATAATAATTGTATACGTTACTTTATAGACGCACTGTATACAGTGTATACCAAGTCAAAGAATTAAACATTTCTCTAAAAAGATTCTGTGTAGCTTGAAAAAAGTGTATCTATTCAGATAAATCTGCTAAAATCACATCATTACTTTGGTTTTAGACACAATTTTAAGTAGTAACTTCAGCTTCATTTGCCTAAATAATTTCTTTGCTGGCCTCATTTGAATGTAGGAATTGCTATAATACATATCCAGCCTTTCAAGTCACAAAACCAAATATGTATAGCCCAGTCCCACTGCGATGTAAGTCAGTTAGTTACCTGTAATTGGGTTTATTTACAGGGCTCCACTTTGCCAGTTCCCATCAATCTTCTTCAAGTTTTGGATTGAAAATGGAATTACATATATACAAGCTCCTCCATACGGCTAAAAGTGAATCAACTTTATTGAAAAGACTTGTGCATGAGTGATAAAGTGCATTCGAAAGTAGTCGAGATGTGGTGGAAGATTTGAGTTTCTCCGACCAATCATCAATGTCTTTAAATGAATTTAAAATGCTATAACGCGTCTAAAGGCTATTATTGTGATTGGGTGTGAATTCCTGGACAAAACCATTGAAAACTTACAAGAGCACTAGTCTTTCAAGTACTTTGGAAAATATTGGTAGTAGGCTTATGGGCCTTTATGACGAAACTTCGTTAGGATGCTTGCCCTCATTTGGGATTAGAATTATTTGAGCAGTTTGAAAGATCTTTGGCCAGTAGTTTAACCGTATAATGGTATTGAAGATTAGAGTAATGAGCATAATTCCTTTCACTGGTAATTATTTTATCATCGTAGGAGTTATTTTGTACAGTCCAGGAGCTTTTCTAGTGTTTAAGTATTGAATTTTTTGTTGAACTTCGCTTTTGGCTAATGTCTTGTCTGTTGGTATGTTCGCTGGATTGTTATTTATGTCTCTTTGTAATTGGAGAAACCTGGGTTTTAGGTTTTTTGGAGTTTTTTATTGGTTTCCTTATTGAGTTGTCGTACCGATTTAGATTCATTATATAGTATGTAAACGATCTTTCTGGTGCTCCTTTGAGCTTAGATTTTAGTTGATTGCTTAGTCTGTTTAGTGTGAATTTATCTACAGGGGCATGGGTTCGGTGCCATTTTGCTTGTTTTTTGAACTACTTACTTTTTAATTTCAGCTGGGATGTTGTGAAGTTTGTTAGCTGTATTAGTTGCAGGTGTGGCATTTTATGCGGCCTCTGCGAGTGTGTAGTTTAAGGCCGTTAGAGTTTTATCTATCTCCCTTGTTGTTTTAAGCCTTACTTGGAGGTTGATGTCCTCCTCTAACTTGGTACGGTATTCTTCCCCGTCAGTTCTCTTATTGTGTAGTCTTGGTGTTATTGTTTTGTAAGCTTGGAAGCAACTGATGGTTGTTACAATTGGAAAGTGGTCGGAGGAGAGGTCGTAGTTTGGCATGACTTCCATGTAAGCAGGAGATATACACCTAGTGATAAATAGTCCAGCAGGTCAGGTGTTTTATTTAGATCTGTTGGTCAGACTGTTGGGATGCCAGTTGACAGATTGTGATAATTGTTTTCGTGTATTAGGCGTACTAGTTACTAGTCGAGATCCAAATAATATATGTTTGCTCCCCCTGCAATAAATTTATCACCTAGGGTGTCAAATAAATTTCTGAAGTCTTCTTTCCTTAAGTTGTAACGGAGTGGACAGTAGACTGCTGAAACGGTTAGTTCATAAGAGCTCATACTAACTTTTATAACTGTGGCATGCAAACTATTTTGTGCATACTTTGGTAGTTGTACATGTTTTATAGCGTTCTTTATTAGTATAGCTGATCCAGCATGGGCTGTATTGTCTGTATGGTTTGAAGCATAAGTTGTGTAATGTGGTAAGTTCGATTTGTGAAGTGGCTTTTACTTATTAATAAAATGTCAATTTCATTGTGCAGTAGAAACAACTCAACCTTGTTTTTGCGCTGTGGAAGCCCATTAGCGTTCCACTCTGCTATTTTAATGAAGCTATTGAATTTTGACTGTCTCGACCCTTACTTCGTGGAATATGCTCATATTAGTGTTTTTAAATGAAACTCAAGGTCTCTAGTTAATTCCACAATATAATACAAGTTATTGAAAATTCTAAAAAATTGACAATTGTTTCGATAAATCAATATCATCGTCATTCTGACGATGATATTGATTTATCGAAACAATTGTCAATTTTTTAGAATTTTCAATAACTTGTATTATATTGTGGAATTAACTAGAGACCTTGAGTTTCATTTAAAAACACTATTGAATTTTTGTTATGAGTGTTGATAGCATGTTTAGGACCATGATGTTTTATTGTAGTAGCTATTGAAACCTAGTTTGGAATTCTTCTAGGAATTTGTTCATTATGTCGTTAATATTTGTCTGTTGTTCACTACCATTTCTTACTGCATTAGCATAACTATTATGTGGGTATTTTGGATTATGGATATTATCTTGTTTGTATTTGGTTGTATATTCATACGATTGTTGGCATATTGTTACATTTGGATATATTATGGTAATAGTCGCATCCCTTATAGTTGGCTGGATGGGCTTCATCACATAAAGCACACCTAGCAGGAGTACCTTTACTTTTTTGCAGGCTGTTGTATTATGCGCTCCGCCACATTTGACGCACCCAAATGGTCTGTTACAGTATAATCTAGAGTGACCATACTGCTGACATCTCATGCGTTGTGTTATACATTTTGTTGTTTTAGGCGGTTCAATTTGTATAGCTCTATTTTGTAGGTTTGACAGTTTGTAGATGTTTTTGTTGTTATCTGCTGGCTCTAAATCGACGAAAAAGATGTTTAAAGGTTATTCGGTTATTCGACTTTTGCCATTCTGTCCTTATGTCCGTTTTTGGCTAGTTCTAATTTTATTTCTTCGATGCCTGTCGTATGGTGTAGATGTTTGATGACAATTCCTAGACACGCTCTTCTTTAGGCTGGTACGTGTGGTGCATTACATTTTTGTCCCTCATGTATTTTATAATTTTCCTATACGTGTTTCGTATTGCGCAACTTGTCTTTACCTTGTTGCCTGCTAAAGTTTTGATGATGTATTATGTATTTTCTGCTATTGGAATAAGTTGTTCTATCATTTCATCGTATGTGATTACTCCGTAGACGTATATTGGAGGCGCTTCTGGTGTTTTATTTACATTAGTTTTAGTAGCTTCTTCTTCATTTTGGCGTGTTAGAGAACTAAACTTGTTATTTGGTCCTGTGTCTGTGGCTCTATTAGTTGCAGCAATTTTTTTTCTTTCCGAGTTTTCTTAACTACTTGCCAAAGATTTTCTTTAGAATTATTATTTTGTTCATTCACTTCAAAACCTATGAAGTCCTGGCCCGTTAAAGGCTGGTGTTGAATTCATTTTTAACTAATATAGTTTTTCTACCTTACGATTCTAATAATTACTTTATGAAACCCGGGTGAGTTTCAATAAAGAGTTTCGAAAAGTAATATTTTATTCATCAATGTTGGTAACACTAACAACGAAACGTCAACGTTCGTCGTCTAATAAATCAAGTACACTAATATGCAGAAATTTTTAACCAGCTGGAGCAACCGTTTATTTTAATGGGAGATTTGAATGCCTAACACCCAGCAATGGGCTCAGGCATTGCAAACTCAAGGGGAATGAACTTAATGGAAATTTAAATGTTGGAACAAGAACTCGTATTACCCCTCCACACCAAAACAAGAGTTGTCCAGGTATGTTCAAATCGTATCGCTAGATATTCTCACTGGAGAATAATACAAGATGTAGATATAAGTGATCATGTCCCAACATTCACAGGACTAAGCATAAACAACAATTTACCTACATATGAAACAGCGCGAAGATCAAAGTCGAACATCAAAAAAGCTAACTGGGAGCAATACTTTTCAAATTTTGATACTGGGAAAAAGTAACTCACATCAAGAAATCAAAGAGAAAATAGGAAAGGTAGCATAACAAGCTATTCCAAAAACCAGTACAAAGCCAAGGGGAAAACTTAAGATAAGAAAGCCTAAATGGTGGGACAGACAGTGTGAAGAGGCAAGCAAGGAAAGAAATGGAGCACTAAAAGATTATAAAGATCTTGCAAGTGAAGAGAATTATACGAAATATAAAAACACACCTGCCAGAACAAGATGGATCCTAAAACAAAGAAGAAGAACAGCTTTATTGCTTTTACAGAAAGTCTAAACAGAGACACACCAATGAATAAAATATGGAAAATAACTAGAAAATTTTCTAACAAAAAAGAGTAAGTACTCTCAGCACGCTTCCTTAGAAGAGAATTGGATAATCGAGATGCTTGATGCAATTGCCCCACCATACATTCCATCAGAAGATCAACAGGAGTACAGTAATATTACACCATCCAAACCATTTTCAACAAATGAACTTAATATGATACTCAGAAACAAACAGGACTCAGCACCAGGATTGGACGAAATAACATACAGGATGATCAAAAATATGCCTACAAGAGTTAAAAATCAATTACTTGATATCAACAACAAAATTCTGGCTGGCAAAGTGGATATACCTGAAGATTGGAGAAAACAAGTGGTGGTGTCCATCCTAAAGCCAGGAAAAGTGCCAAACCTGTATACCAATTACAGACCAATAGCAATGGAATCATGTATAGTCAAAATTATGGAAGCAATGATCAAATTGAGGTTGGAATACCATATAGAAAGCAAAGAGTTGCTAGCAAAGGAGCAATATGGTTTCCGAGCAGGCAAAGGGGTCCAAGAATGTACAGCGAGATTAACCACTGAAATATATTCCAATATTACGGTAAACATGAAAGTAAGAACAGTATTTTTGGACATTTCAGCAGCGTATGATAACGTACTAATTCGTAGAATATCTCAACAAGATCAAGATAAATTCAGATATCATAACATTCATTCATAACCTTCTAAAACAAAGAGAAATCTATGTTAGGTCTCCAAACTCGAATAAAACAGTAGGGCCCCAATGGACGAACAAAGGACTTCTTCAAAGATCACCACTGAGCCCAATACTCTTTAACCTGTACAAAACAACACTAGCAGAAAACATGGAAGATGAAGTGAATATAAGTCAATTTGCAGATGACAATTTGGTATGGTGCAGCAACCAGAATTTGAAGACATCCATTCAAAAAATACAAAGAACACTAAATAAAATATGGAATTGGCTAATTGAACATGGATTTTCAGTGTCGCCCACCAAATCAAAGGCCATGGTGCTAGCAAGAGGAGACCTAAGAAGGGCACCACCCAACTTAACCATAAACGGAGAGATTATTGAATGGGTTAAGGAAAGAAAATACCTGGGAATAATATTTGATAGCAGGTTAAATTGGACAAAATATATAGAACATACATGCAACAAAGAAACAAAAGGAATAAACGTAATGAAAGCTTTAACCAGAGTCTGGTGGGGCGCAGATCCTAAAATTCTATTGAACATATATAAAACAATTTGATGCAAAAATTGTAACCTCTCAACGAAAAACAAACTTACCATACACAAACATATTGATCAGACTAATTTTAACGTACGCAGCTCCTGTGTATTACGTCGGCACGAAACACAACTTCCACACTTTGCTTGAGGTGCAAATCAAGTGTCTTCGCATGGCAATCAAACATTCTTACTATCCCAAACCTCTTAAAACCTCATGATTGCATGATAAAGCCGACATACCTACTATCAAGGCTTCGTCTACAATATCTACAAACTTCAACTTAGGGATAAAATTAATTCCTCCTAATAAACATGTTTAATCACCTCACACAAAGAATAAAAATCCTATCACAACTAACGTCAGTCAAGTTTCCGTCTCTCAGAAACTATCCCCACGATTTTGAATCCCTGCTTTTCAGGGACATACCAGGCGAAAACCCCATGGAATCATATCTTTATACCCCACTGTATAATTCTTCTTATACTATTTGTAACTAGGGAATCATAAACAATTGCTTAAATACATTTAAAAATAAAATAAAAAGTTTTGATTGACCTTGCAATGCAAACTAATTAAAATAAAATGCGAATAAACACATTATATAAATTGACACATATTTTTTAATTATTTTGAAAGGTTACAAAATAATCTATCCCTATAAGAAAAACTTCAGATACGGTATTGCAACTTTGCAAAACGGTCCAATTAAATGTTCATGTTGGTTTTGACCCTACGGAACATTCGGCAAAACTTTTATTTAAACAGATTCAGAACTCTAATGAACTTTAATTACACTAAGTTATCTCCAGTTGTTCTCTCATAAATCACATATATAATTAAATAGTTGGTCGCCAAGGCATAACGTTAGAGTGTGTCACCCCAATTATATACTCATACAAACATAGACGGCACCATTTCGATATTTAGAGGGTCACAGGCTAGAAAAATATTACAAGTAATTCACAATTTAATCAAATTATTCAAAAAAAATCAGGTAGTATATTTTTGTTTATTTCATATATTTTTTGGTTGCGGTGATTCTTTTTTAGCTTAGGCAGGTTTGATTCTGTGTGATTACACATAAAATTTACCCTTCACGTTTTCGCTAGGAATGTCTTGGTTACAGTGTCTGATACCAATATGGTCTACTTGAGGTGCAATAAAGATTTCTAACTGAAAATGCAACCAAGAAACAAATTCTTAACCCTAGCTGTTCCATGTAGATCAAGATTACATCTCTTATAAAAAGACATGCTCACAATGAACTCCATTACACCAATTCAATGATTCTAAGCTGAAAATTGTCGGACTCCTTACTTTGTAGCTAGTTAACGTTGACAAAGCAAAACAGACAGAAGTCTTTGTAAAGATGTAATAATGTAGCCCTTTTCTATAAATATGAAACTTGTGTAAATATCTGTCGTTGACCACGTTAGATTTTAAAGATTTTGTAATTTAACTTAATACTTTTGAAATTGTTTCTCTTCTGTTATCTTCCAAAGCAAACATTGCGAAACTTATATTGTTTTAATCAGAAATTTCCCTAATTATACGTTTGTTTTAACCGATTCTCATCATAATGATTGATTGGATCTGTGAATTAACACTTTGACTTAGCTTTAGATTAAATACAATGTACCCCTTTTCACTGAAACTAGTCTTATGTCGACCTTGGCATGTAATTGTGACATATCACCCTACTCCCCTAAAATAATAATTGAGTTAAAAAACCGGTTTAGATATGCGAAAGGGGTTAACTTTTATAATAAAATAAATATTTAAATTTGGTATTACTAAAAGCGACCCATCATTTTGTAAAGTGGTTCTAGGAGGGATGACTTATGGAAAGTTAACTGACTCTATAGGGTGCCGCGAAACTAATATAATGTGAATATTATACAGGGCTACACGTATACTTTAATCGACGGGGATGAAAATGGTATATTACGAGAGGTTATTGAATGGATATTTTATGGCGTGTCAATATGTTCAATATATCAAACTACAAATATACAAATTGTACTTATTAGGAACGGTCCTTTGAAGGGAGGAATAATTAAGAAAAAGGATACATAATAATATTTTAGTCATTTAATAGAAATTTATAGCTTCATTTAATAGAAACCCATAGTTTATAATGAGTGAATATTGAAAGAATTTGACCGTAAAAGAGATGGAATTAAAAGTAGATGTACATCTTTCTTAGAGTTTTTAGAAAATTTAGAAATTAATGAGATTAAATACTGATTAAATGATTTTAGCAGAATTAGAGGAAAGGGTACATAAATTTATTAAGTCGTATCGTGAATTTGAGGTTATTCGAAAAGATATAGGGCGTTTATTAGATAATGAAGAGGATATTGAAAGTTGGGAAATTTATCAAACATAATTTGATAACTTATATTATAAAGTGTTAGGTAAAGCCAAAATAATTATAAACAAATCTAAGGTTAATGACAATCAATCAGAAGTAGGATCTGTAACTAGTGTGAATTTAGAAATTAAAATTAGAACGAGACCAGAGCTGCCCTCAATTTCGATACCAACTTTTGATGGAGTTTCAAGTGATTGGGTAGAATTCAGGAACACATTCATTTCATTAGTGCTTAAGAATGTGTCATTAAATGATATTGAAAAGCTTTATTATTGTAATAACAGAAATCTTCTCGTCCATGTTCTTTTCCATGGCAGAAATCTTCTCGTCCATTTTAGCAGAAATTGATGAGATTAAGGTGGAAGCCTCGTCATTAAATAAAACTGTTTCTGAATCAAAGCCGTCATTTTCCAGTGCCACTTTAAGTCTTTCTACTAATTCAGTTTTCTTACCTGACGTTTCCAACTCACGATCTTCCAATTCTGCTCTTCATTCCGCCACTTTCAGATCACATAGTCTCTTGGCCATTTTTACGTAGCAATTTATTTATATTACCCCACACCAGACACCAATGTAATGTTTTTCTTATTTATTTGTCGAGTAAACGGGTGGGATAAACTTTAAACACATGGTATGGCTACTTACGAATTTATTTAAACACTAAACTATTCACTAACATTTAATTTATATCAACACTTTACTGTTCGCTATTTCTTTCACGAGATCACTTTATCATCTAAAGCGAACTTCTCCGCTGGTGGGTCCAATTGGCTCTCGCATTTTCAGGATAATACTGGTCACAAAAACAATGTCTAGATAAGATAGTCACAATCGTAAACAACTCTGAGAAATCCCTGGGCATCCGCCCTAATTTTAGCTTTCATACATGGCTTAGACAGAGTCGGATTCAGGGACTATACCAGTGTGCTGTTTCGTAACATTATTTAAAAGTTGCCCTACAGGATGAAGCGAAAAATGTGATGAGTGTTGTCAAATGTACGAAAGATAATTATGAAATAGTGTGGGATTTGCTTAGTGAAAGATATGACAATATACCTATGTTAGTCAATTATTATCTAAATTTGTTGGTTATGTTTTCCCCCTTAGATAAATAATCCTTCCTAGAACATAGAAGCTTGTCAGATGCAATTAACATTATTGTTCGGGTTAAAATAATAACCATTAAATAATGGGACACATTAGTCATTTACATTATGCTTGAAAAATTAGATCAAAGGTCCTTTGCACATTGACAAGAACAGAAACCACTAGGTATTTTACCCACATTAGAGATATTTCCGTAATTTTTAATGGTACGTAGTATGACTTTAAGAGATATAGAAATGAAGTTTTAAACAAATTAAAATGTTTTATTTTCATCGTTCATATAGAAAATAATAAAAAAGAATATAATAGAAGAGATACTAAAAGTGAAAGTAGGCTTTTTCAAAAAACAAAAAGTCAATGGGTAGCTATTTCTTCTCCTTTTTGTCATTTGTGTTAAAGAAACCATAATATTGAAGATTGTCACAAATTTTTGAAATTAACTACTTATAATAGATATCACGAACTTAAACGGTTGGGTTAGGTTTTAAAAGAGGACACATGAGTAATGCTTATAGTCATTCAGCCAATTGTGAGAAATGCATTGTGAAAGGCAGGTCTCAGCAGGAAATGATCCAGCTAACCGTAGACCTGAAAATGAGGCTGGGACAAGTGGTGTTCAGGAACAAGTGAATACAGTTTTAGTTAGTGCATTTTTATCAGAATGTTATGCAGTTCAACAGGATGACGTATTATTATCAACAGCTCAAGTAGAAATTGATGATACGAATGGATGTACTCATGTCATGTCGAAGCTTGATGGATAAAGGATCCCAAGCAAATTTAATTATTGCAGACTGTAAAAGTTTAATTTAGTATTAGACGATGTTTCTATTTCAATCGTTGAAATTAATCAGGTAGTTTCAAGTATCAAACATAAATCAACTGTTAAACTGAAGTGTAAAATGAATTATTATCATCTAGAAGTGTCACGTTTAGCTGTGGCGGTGATTAGCAATGCAATTCCAAATCAGTCTATAAATGTTTCATTTATAGATACCAAAAAAGGAAATATGAGCGGATCCACAGTTTAATATCCAGGGAAACATTGAGATATTGTTGGAATCTACTGCCTTTTATAGTTTAATGTCTGCTGTGCAAATATAATTAGGCGTTAACTAACCCATTTTGCAAAATACCCATTTTGGGTGGTCACTATCAGGTTCAAGTTCAAAGAGAACTACAATCTCCCAGATGGAACGTAAGTTAATAACCAGCAGTAGGTACTGATTCAGGTCCAATTAAAGAAATTTTGGGAATTAGAAGAATTTCCAACCACAGCAAAAGCTATAACCGAAGATGAGTTAGCATGTGAAAGAATATTTGTAGAAACCACGGAGTGAAGATGGAAGATTTATAGTACAGATTCCATGTATGGAAAGTCCACTTAAGTTGGATCATTCCAGAGAACTTGCTGTAAATATATTCTTTTCTTTAGAAAAAATATTATGAAAAAATCCAACAATGAATATAGAGACATGTTGCACATGCCACTGGTGCCTTCTGGTTATAAGGCGGATACAGTTTAATATTTTATGCCACATGGGTGTTAAACGAAATTAGTACAACGACGGAATTAGGGGTTGTTTTTAATGGATCAGCAACTGACTCAGGTATATCATTTAATGATATTCAATATACTGGCCCTAAAATCCAAGATGATTATTTATGGTTCATTTTAAATAGATCAGACAGCATCCTGTTGTAGTATGCGCAGATATTGAGAATATGTATCGTATGATATTGGTGGATTCAAAAGATTACTTTGGAGAAACGATCCTAAAGAGGAACTTGAGGAATATACCTTGAATAAAGTAACGTATGGGACAAAATCATAACCCTTTCTGGCAATTATATGTCTAAAATAGGTTTAGACATTAAAGAAGGATATCCTAGAGCTTCGGAAGTAATATTACATGATTTTTATGTAGATGATTTGCTGCCAGGGGCTAAAACAACATTTTAAAGTCAGGAAGATTTGAATTGGAGAAATGGATGTGTAATGATCCAACAGTATTACAGGAAATTAATTGTAGGTATGAGATGGATAATTGCTTTGGTGAATAGGATTAAATAAAAACGCTAGGACTTTATTGGGCTCCAAATAGTGATACTCTAAGATTTAGTATTAATTTTAATGAAAAATCGAAATATACTAAGAGATTAGCCTTATCTCCAGTACCTACAATTTTTTACCCTTTGCATATACCAGGTCGTGGTGCAAAAGTGTTGGACTAGTCTATTTATCTGTTTGTCTACAAATGCAATTCATATAGAAGTGGTATCGGATTTTACTTCTGAAGCCTTTATTGCATGTTTTTGTAGATTTTTCTCAAGGAGAAGTTTTTTCAAATAATGAGTAAAATTTTGTTGGGGCTTCTAGAGAACTTTAAGATTTAGAACTTTTCCTTAAAAATTATACTGGATCTTTAGCTAGTATATTTGAAAATGAGGGTAGAGCATGGAAGTTTATCACCGCGAATTCCCCAAATTTTGGTGGTTTATGGAAAGCTGGGGTAAGGTCATGTAAACAGCATTTGAAAATAATTATGGCAAACGGTTCGTTAACTTTTGAAGGGTTGTTAACCCTAGTAACACAAATTGAAGCTGTATCAAATTCACGGCCTCTCTTTTCAATGACATCTCGTCCTAATGACCTAGATGTTTTAATCCCATCCCAATTTTTAATTGGACAACGATTGATATCGCTACCGGATAAAGATGTAAGAAGTCTCCCCTTTAATTGTCTGACCCAGTATCAGAAAATGCAGGCTCTATTGCAACAGTTTTGGGATCGTTGGTCATTAGAGTATGTGAGTACGTTGCAGTGTCGTACCAAATGGAGCAAAACCACGCCAATTAGAGAAGTTGATCAGCTGGTGTTAATAAAAAGTGCCACCTCCGCTCCGAAGGTTGGCTATCATCAGGGTTATACGTATTTTCGAGGCGGCAGACCAGAACAGTTGATTGTTGTTGCAATTATACCATTCTCTTAGATTTTTCACTCATGGGTTTTGTTTTCTTCTGACAGAGCTTTTCCCACAATTTTTCCCTGTCTAATAATTTATAATAATTGGTATCTTTCCCCTCTCGTAATATGTCCCAGGTATGGCAATTTTCGTCCTATAATTGTCATTTCGTCATCATAGTTTTAGTTCATCCTTCTTAAAACATCCGCATTTGTGATTTTCTCCGTCCATTCTGCGATACATCATTAGTTCAAAGTCGTCCACTCTCTTAATATCGATCTTTTTCAGGGCCTATGTCTACATCCCATAAAGCAGAAGTGACAGCACGTTACATCTCATAAGATGAACTTTTATTTCAAGACTCAGATCTCTTCCACATAAGACTCGCTTCATTCTGATGAATACGGCTCTGGCTTTTTCTATTCTTGTTTTGACTTCTTCAGAGCTATATTGTTTTCGTTGATGACAGTACCTAGATAGTTGTATTTGCTGACGCTTTCGACAATTTGCCACCCATGAATTGGAACTTGGAGAAATAAGTGAAGTATTTCCTTGCCCCGAAAGACTTGTGCGAGCGGTTAAATTAAAAACAAAAAATTGTGGAGTAAAACGGTTTTCAAAACTTTGTCCGTTGCCGATCAATTAATTATCTACTTTTTTGTTAAAAGCTGTACCCTTTCAAAGTAGGGGGAATGTTTACAATAATTAATGTTTATTTATTTTCTACTTTAATTGAATGTTTATTTTCAAATTACCGCCTGTCAAGCAAGTAGATATCTGTCAAAAAAATATATTGTCAAGTATGTACGTCTGTCTGATAGTGATAATACTTTTGTTGAAAAGTTAGAAAATACAATCCATTAAAAACGAAAGAGTTTTATTTAGGAAACTAGATAAGAGAGTGATAATTAGTTTGCCTGTTACGTGTTCTAACGAGTTTTTTCTTCAGATTTAAGAAGTGCCCACGAAAGCGGTCGTCCAAACAGAGGGGAAAAGCCGCTTGAGGGTCACCGAAATTGAATTTCAAAATTCGGAACGAGAGAATTAGGTCACATCTTTGTTCGAATGTTTTAAGATTTGTCATTATTAATCTCTCTTCTTAGGTCTAACACGGCCAAAAGACAGTTTGTTTACGCGTCTTTGCACTTTTTCCAGAATTTTGCGGTCGCAAACTAAATCTGGATACCACGAAGGCACAGTGTACTCAAGTATGGTTCACAAATGATCCACCTTTATAGATAGATCTCACAACACGCCGCGTACAATTAGGAATGGAACTAATTATTAATGGCAAATTCAAAATGTAGGATTTGGCGGTTAATTTAAATTCTCTTAAGCAATATTGGTGGGTGATTTGTGAAGCAATTATTTCAGTATTTCAATTCGGCTATATTCTGGTTGCACTGTAACCAGAAAATAACGTCGATTGAAATACTGTATACTTTCTGTTTACTCATAGTCTCAGTAAGATTAGTTTCTTCCAATTATTATCAAATTATAGGACCCAAAAGTAAGTATAATTTAGGAAAATTTATACTTATACTTATACCTATAAGATGATACTTTTAGCTACAAGGGAAGATAATATGGCCAGGAAAAACACTTCCATATCATATGGCATATTTCCATGGAAATCTCTTCTAATAAAAAAAATGAAATAAAAACCATTCATTTACCGTAAAAGCACGTCCATAATACAGGGTGTCCCAAATAAGAGTGACTGATTTTAAACATAAATGCCCAGCTTATTAATTGCTCCAAAGAGATGGGGTTTTCACTAGTTTCACTAGTTTATCAAAGATATTTTTTTAGGCTTAGCTGACATTTCATCTCATCAACACAGGATGTTTTTCTAATGTTGGTCAAATTCAAAGGGGAAAATATGAATTATTTTAAATGGAACACCCTATAATTTTTGATCTCATTCGAACGAGCAATCATTCTCCTTTCCAAAAATGTATAGTTTTTTATCTTTTGTTTCATTAACAACAAAGATATTCGAGGTTTCATGTAGTAGTTCATTTTTAATTAGTAATTTTATATGAACGTATTTTGATGCCTAAAATCAACTCATGCTGTGACCGTTTAACGCATAACAAAATCATTTAAGTTGGTTTCATGTAGTATGCATTTTTAATTACGTAAATAATTGCCAACAAATCTGACAAACAGTTTATTTAGTAAGAAAAAACATAATAACATTATTCAATACATATACAGAACGAAGAACAAAAAAGTTACAATAAATGCTGCATATGCCTACCCTCTTCGTTTATGCATAACTGTATGCGAAACTTTAAATTTTCAAATGTACTTTCTAACATCTCTTGCGGAATGTTTTCAATAATGTTCCTGATATTATTTTTTAGTTCTGCTAAATTGTTAGGCTTAGGATTGTAGCACGTATCCTTCACATATCCCCAGAGAAAAAAAATTGGGGCAGTTAATTCAGGAGATCGCGGTGCCCATTCAAACGGTGCAGCTTGACCTATCCACTTATCATTAAAAAACGTTTTTAATGAATCTCGTGCTATTAACGAATAATGTGGCGGTGCACCGTCTTGTTGAAAGTAAACGTCGTCGCTAATTCCATCTTGAACTAGTTGCGGATAAAAAAAAGTTTCCAACATATCCGTGTAATTAGTACCCGTCACTGGTGGTTCCGAAAAGAAAAAAGGACCATAGATTTTTCGCCGAGATAATGCACACCAAACGTTTACTTTTGGACTATCTCTCTGAAATTCATTAAAAGAAATTGGTTTTTGAGATCCCCATATTCTACAATTATGTTTGTTACACATGCCATTAATGTGAAACGTTGCTTCATCAGACATAATTAATAATGAATTGTGTTGCGTTTCTTAATAAGTCAAGTAAAGTCTCACATACCATTACACGTTTTTCGTAATCTGACTCGTACAATTTTTGATAAGTATGAATTTTGTATGGAGTTAGTTTTAAAATTTTTAGACATCTTTGAACGTCACTCTTGCTAAGCTCTAAAATACCAGTGATTTTTCTAATTGAATTTTTATGATCGTTATCATGTAGCACTTCATTAATTGACATCAACTTGTTTAAAAGACCATCATTATTCCTTGGTTTTTTTAAGTGTGCAATGCAACCAGTTTCGATAAATTGTACATACCATTTTTTAATAATATTCACTGACGGCGGATTTTTCATAAATTTCCTTCTGAATATCCTCCTTGTTTGAATTATTGATTTCGTCTCTGCATAAATTATTACAGTTTGAGCTTTTTCACTCACTGTATAGATCAATTCGAAGCCGACTTATGACTTAACAAAATTACTATTGTCAAAATTGCTGATTTTGTTGTTATGCGTAAAACGGTCACAGCATGAGTTGATTTTAGGCATCAAAATACGTTCATATAAAACTACTAATTAAAAATGTACTACTACATGAAACCTCAAATATCTTTGTTGTTAATGAAACAAAACATAGAAAACTATACATTTTTGGAAAGGAGAATGATTGTTCTTTCGAATGAGATTAAAAATTATAGGGTGTTCCATTTAAAATAATACATATTTTCCCCTTTGAATTTGACCAACATTAGTAAAACACCCTGTGTTGATGAGCTGAAATGCCAGCCCAGCCTAAAAATATCTCTTTGATAAGCTAGTGAAATTAGTGAAAACCTCATCTCTTTGGAGCAATTCATAAGCTGGGCATTTATGTTTAAAATCAGTCACTCTTATTTGGGACACCCTTTATAATAAATGCCACTTATCAGGCTAGTGAAAAACATTACATCATTAGATAATAAGAAAAACTTTATGATATACAGAAAAACAAAGGATATACAATAATAATTTATTTATTCACGGGCAAGCCCTTTAAAATTATATAAAATACAAAAGTGAGCAAAATATATAATGTAGACAAATCTAAACATATATACACTACAATGAATACAGTTATTAAAACAAGATACACAAAAATCATGGGTTGACAAAATATAAATTACTGAACATTCAAATCACGAATAAAGCGTTTAAATTTAGTAATTGAGGCATCAAAAAGTGAAAGATCTTACAGTGAGTTTGCGAGTCTTATAGATCTAGGAAGATATGTGTGGTATGCAATTATATCTGTGAAAAGGTATGTGAAGTATTCGATTCTGCCTAGTGGTCTGCGATGGAACAAATAAACTAATTTTATTTAGAAGTTGAGGACATTTATATGTACACTTCGCGTCATATAAAACTGGTATACTAATCAGTTAAAGCTTTGTCTAGCTCTATTCTAGTTAAAACTGGTCTTCCATCCCCTATTCTTCTAATAACATTTTGATCCTTGTTCCACCTGTTTTTAAGTGAGTCATCTAATAAACCTTATATTTTAAAAATTATTCGAACCAGTAACAATGTAGCATTTTTATATTTATTAAAATATCACACTATTTCTAAATTTAAGCCAGTTACTCTTTTTGTAAAAATGTAATAACTTTGTATTTTTTCCATCTCGTTCTATTGCTTTACAAAATTCACTTTTATCATTACATCTACTAATATTTTTGTTCAGCTAGCATCACTGTTCTAGAAATTATATCATAACAACTAGTTCAGCTCTGACACTTTTAAAAACACTATTTTCGATTATAGTAGTTGTACCAGTTTTATATTACGCACAGTGTACCATTTATGATAATAAAAACTAATGTAAGATATTTCTCTTTCCTGCGGTTCTCAAGAGAGGAGATTCGAAGCTGCTGCAGCCACACAGCTTAGTCACTATACAGATGTAGCTTAAATGTAATATAGCGTATAAAGTTGTTCTGAACATGTTCGAGTTTTCTAATGTTAACTAAGTAAGGTGGAGACCATACAGAACAGTAATCAAGGTGAGACCTAACTAAAGAAAAATATAAAAGTTTAATATAAAATCACGAATATTTCTCTTAACGAGACCCAACATTTTCAAGGACTTATGCACCACAGTAGTGATGTTGTGGTTAAAGGTAAGTGCATGGTCAAGAGCCACTTCTAAATCTCTTATATTTTTGATTGTATCAAACAGTTGACCTTTTGTGTTATGAGTGAAAGTTATTAAGTGTTGGGAATGACAAAAGCAAATCACGTAACACTTTAATAACTCTGCTTGTTTGGAGCATTTTCCAGCATCAAAAAGTCTTTTTCTAATTGAATGTGTGCGGTTTCTCTCTATAATATATTTTTTGTGAAAATATTGCATTGCCCTATATAATTTACGTTTCCTGGGTGTTACAGTTTGTTTTGGTACAATATTTTTAAAAATTTTGTATGGATTTGTCCCATCAGGTTCTGTAAAATAAAAATAAAATTTATGCAATTATAATAAACTACTAAACTAATTAATTAAAACTACTAAATGTTACAGATGATTTGGTAAAATGTTTAAAACCGTTTGTGAACTCCTCAAAAATTTTAAATATATTTTACCGTTTATATGTACTGTTCCAACACCATCAGAATTATGTAGGGAAGATTTCTGGATGACTTCGATATGTGAAGATATTTCAGGGTCTGTATATAAGGTTCCATAGAACTTGATGTTTATGGCAAGTTATAAATTTGCAATATATTTATGTTGCCTGTAAAAGAAAAAGTAAATAAAAATGTGGTGGTCACTTAGTAAGGGTCCCTCGTATACTCGATGTTTACCATAAGGGCATATTATTATGGAAGAGACCCCTTACCTTGCAACCTGTGTTCGGGAACAGAATAAACAACGACACATTTATAAAATCACTGGGTTCAAGTTTAATACATTAAAAATACACTACTATATCAAACGACTTATTCGAAGTATTAATAACAATAATAATAATCTCATCCTGGTTCGTTCACATCCATTATATAGGAAACATAGTTGTGTTTTTCTGCACAGCCGACCTCGATATGTAAACTATACATGTCTGTTTATAAAATAACAAAAACAATCTTTCTTTGGTGAATGACATTGAGTATGGTCGGCCGATGCTCCTTAAATACTATAATTAATATTAGATTAAATATTATTATTTCTAAGGTAGTGTCCTTTTGTCTTTAATGTCTTTTAGGGATCACTACACTTATACAGTTATAGAATGGGTAGTCAGAATAGAAATAGCATAATGGAAATCACATATTAATCATTATCATTTATAAACATTTCTATTTAAAGTTTTCAGAACATCTAAGATTACAAATAAAATAACTCACCTCCTAAATTTAATGTTGGTACTGAATTTGAATGCAGTCTATTTGACATGCTTGAAATAAATTTTTCTTCGAAATGTAGGTGGCAGACTCTTTTTGAAGCATACATTATTGCAGGATCCATATTTATTAAGGTAGTATTGTTGATTGCATCTACCCACTTTCTAAATCGGATTAAATCTGTTTTGCGATTTGGAAACCTATGTCTAATATCAGATGAATGTCTATTTTCGCCACAACCATGGACACAACACTTGATTAAAGTCATATTAAAAAAACGTAATTAATACAACTTAATAAAAATATAACTACCGAAGAACAAATTAAACTAAATAAACTTTAAGTATTTATCAATTCAAAACGAACACTACAAAACTGCACGACTAGGATCTTCGTGACGATTCCTTTAACCTCCAATTCGCCAAACTTTCGATCAATTACGTGAAACGTCAAATTTGCGACCTCTACAATTAGGAATGGAACTAAAATTTTAATTTGGCCTTGACAATTCAAGTGAAACCACCGTGGTATGGTTCGCAGATAGCACATAGTTTGCAACACATGATCACTCCACGTAAGGTACGAGTTAACTATTAAACCAAGGTCGGTATGTCGGGTATGTGATGAGACCTTAGAGTCATAGTATACAATAGAGAGGGCTATTAATCCGTAATCACTGATGTCTGACAGACTCCGTCTTATGTTAAACAGTTATCCCCACTCACATTTGTAACTTTTTCACCACGCGTTCTTCAGTACCTTCCAGCTTCCAGTTTAGCGCCAGTCTAGGTGTAACCCGTTTTTCAACCATTTTGTAAGAATTTACGAGCATTTGTAGTGGCGGCGGAGTCTTATAGATAAAATTAAGCAAAAATGAATCCAAAGCCGTGTACATTCAAACAAATTTGTAATGCATTAGATGATAACTTTGATCAGATCGTCCGTGGTTAGTATGACATTGACAGCGATTTTAGTGGAAATGATTGACATTGAAAGTGAACACGATAGGAATGCGGAAGAATCGGCGACAGAAGAAGGCGACAATGAACCTTTGGACAAAAGAAATGAAAACGTTGCCAGTGCAGATGCAGCTTTGAAGAAATATGCGTATTGGAAAAATCGTGTCAAATGGGCACTAACGCCACCAACAAGATGTATTAGGACACCTCAACATAACATAACAAAACTTCCAGCATTACGCGGTGCTGCTCTCTTTACTGAATCTGCAAGTCCAGAAGAAATTTGGAATAGTACATTATATATCAAGGGTGGAATAAGTTAAATTCTACACGAGTAGAAAGGTTCTACTCTACGAGTGCAGAATTTTGAATTGCACCCGTGATTTAGACTATACTTTTTCTACGATTATCAAATAAAAAACAAAACAACATATATTGAATTGATAACTCCTTCATTTTTGGAGGAGTTGTGGTGAAATCATCACTGCTGTCAGTATGAAACATTAACAAGGAATGAAGCCATATAATAGCTATTATTTAAATAGGAGTATAAATTTACGTACTTTTTATGAAGTACTCATCAATTTTAATTTAAAAAATAGATAATTTTATAATTTCGACAATCGATATTTTTGACAGTTTTGATATTTCAGCACTACTTCTACTCAGCGTAGTGCAGCTGGTGTAGAAAACGGAACACGCCTATTTTCTCTTTCTGTCAAATGAACCGTATCATTTAGAGGGCGCCGCAAGTAATCATTCCATAACAACGGCGAGAATGAATATCCATGCACTAGTGCTAGAATGAAGCTATTCCATAATCAAAACTACGTGGGAATATAGAAATTCGATAATAGTCGTAGGAAATAATGTATTTGATGGTCATATGATCTCGCTTAATGTGCAGTGGACCCATGTAAAATAGTAAAAAGTTGCTGTCACATACAAAGACACCTAAAGAAGTGAACTGAGAGACACAGAAGCAACAGAAATAAAGGCATTAATTTTGCTTTATACGGCCAAATCTAATCATGAAGACGCAGTGTTGATGTTTGCTACCGATGGCACCGGAAGAGACATATTTCGAGAAGTAGGGAAAGGTTTACCATATTACTGACACATCTTAAGTTTCATAATCCTGCCAATCATAATGACAGGAAGAAAACAGCAACGAAATTATTAACAGTTTTGTAAAAAATTCACAATCAATGTAATCGGTTCATCTGCCTGCATAGACGAAATGTTAGGGGTCTTCAGAGGACGCTGTCGGTTTAAAATGTACATGCCCCACAAGCCTACAAGTATGGTTTCAAAATAATGATACTTACTGATGCAAGGACCAGTTATGCTTTCAATGCTTACAATTATTCCGGAAAGGTGGATGATAGTAATCATTTGTCTTCTTCGCAAAAAAGACTGGAATGTACCTACTTAAGCTGTGATGCGTTTAGCAGAAACGATTTACGGGACCAATCGAAATGTAGCCGCGGACAATTGGTTTTCGTCTTTGCAAGTGGTGGAAGAACTGCAAAAACAAAATCTCACTTACGTTGGTACGTTAAAAAAAATAATAGGGAGGTGCCCTTACAGTTTCTGGGAAAAACCAGAGAACCGGGTTAAAGTAAGCATGGAATTACCAAAGATGTAAGTTTACTGTCGTATGTACCTGAAAAAGGAAAGGTGGAGTTATTAGTATTACCTATACACCACTCCATGTTCAATAATTCCGAATCTGGTAAACCTGAAATTATAGCTTACTATAATAACGCAAAAGGAGGTGTTGGCTCCATAGATGAAAAGTGTGTGATATACGGAACAAGTAGAAGAGCTCAAAGATGGACAATGGCTATATTTTACTTAATAATAGAAATATCGGCAGTAAATGCCTATGTTACAAAAATAATCCAGTATTAAAACGAAGTGACTTCATGAAGCAGTTAGCAAAATCGCTCGTCAAATTTGACATGGAAACAAGCCAGAAATTTTCCTGGAAAACAGAAAATATCCATCTAAATTGCATATGAAAACAAAATACGTATGCATTGGCCAGAAACCAGTATGTCTTGAGTGTTCCAGAAAAGCAAAAATTGCGTGGAAAACAGGGAGCAGAAACTTACTGCACGAACTTTTGTGTTAAAACATATATTTCTGCTTATTACACTTTTTTATTATATTGTCTGTGAAAAAGCCTCAAAGCATGCGTATTGCGAATTATTTTTTGTGATTTTTAGTTAATAATTATGTAATACTGTTGCGTTTAGTTTTTTGCAAAATGAAACTGTCAAAATATACTTGAAAATCATTGAACGTATATTGCTTGCACTAAGTTTGTACCAACTTGTATTTGATTATCACAACAACCCTATTTACCAGTTGGAGTCTGTTAGATTCCACCTCAGTGGTTATGCACAAAATGCTTACCTCAGTAATTACGGGTTACTTCATAAACACGTGTATTTCTGCGGCCAACAATCCAAAACACCCATAGTAAAATAATGAATGAATTACAAAAAGTGGGGATGGTATTGTTGATACATAGTCTTGGTAATTTTGGCTGTTTTCTGACTAACTTGACACTGACTATTTTTTTATTTTTGACAAAAAGAAACATATCACAACGCCCGCTTTTTATTTTGTCCATATTTCTGGGACACTTTTTTCTAGAGAGATCGTTCTCCTCCATTGCCGAAACTGAGCTTGACAGATAGTATCGAAGATGCGATAAAAAGTAGGGGACCAAGAACAGAACCTTGTGGAATGCCGCTAGTTACTTACGGGTCTTTCATATGAGAATTCATGTCCAGCATTACAATACCTACGTGGATAAGATTTGATAAGTTAAAGTTAAATTGTAGGATTTTGTTTGATTGAAATAATACATTTCTCAAAGAGCAAATTTAATAGCCAAATTACCATACAGTACATCTAAAATTATTTGTCTTTCGTGAAACAACCTACATTATTTACTGTTCGAATAACTTCTCATTTTATAGTTTAATAAAACAAATTTAATGTACGAGGAACGCCCAATCTATAAAAAACATTTCTCATGTCACTTCATTAATTTTAATCCTTATAATTTATAGTACATCATTTGTTCATCTTTAAACAATAAATTGTAAATAATAGTCCATGGAACATTAAAGGAGGGTCGGTAGAGGTAATTTTAATAATGAGACAGATTTGCAGGGTCATACAATAGACTAATATTTGTGTCACGTATGACTTAACGATGCAGAAAATAAGCTGGGGATGCATCAATCCATAAAGGTGTAAAGTTGATATTGTAAAAAGGCCTTTTTAGCAGCCGGCATCGCACCTGGGTAAGAATGTGTGTACCCCTACTTAGAATCTTAGTCAGACCAACAATACAGATACGTACTCACAAAAATTACTAGTATAAAAGACAAAATTATTTAATCCTATAGAGGAAGGAGAAATAAGGAAAATGAGAAGACAATAATGATGAGAAGAGTAACGGTGACAAGGAATACAAGAAAGGATTGAGAGAAAAGTATATAGACGAAACATAAAACTTATGGAAATAGAATAAAAAATAAACGGTTTTAAAGATTAAAACTAACTTTTCCGCATCTGTGGCCCTGAACAATATTCTATCATAAAATTGTTACTTGTATACACTTCGGGGGATGTATCGTGCTAACAAACCGAAATATCTCCAAAAATAACCAAAAATTTAGTATATCTGGATTTATAGGACCCGCTGTACTCGCTCTGAGAATCAATAGGATACATCTGTGAGACACCTTGAACAATATTCAATCATAAAATTGGTCACTTTTGTACACTCTGGAGGCTGTATCGTGTTACCAAACTGAAAATTCTCCAGAAATGATAAAAATTTGGTACTTCAAGTACCATAGCACCCGTTGTACAGGCGTTAGTGAGCTGAATATCAATAGGGTTTATCTTTGAGGAGCTCTGAATTATATCCAATCATAAAATTGGTCACTTGTATATACTCCGGAGGCTGTATCGTGATAACAAACTGAAATTTCCCCAAAAATGACAAAAATATCGTACTTAAAGTACTATAGCACCTGTTGTACTGGCTCTGGTGAGCTGAATATCGATAGGGTTCATCAGTGAGATGTCCTGAATAATATTCAATCATAAAATTGGCGACTTGTTGAACTCCGCTGGCTGTATCGTGCTAACAAACTGAAATTTCTCAAAAAATGACAAAATGTCGTACTTCATGTACCATAGCACCCGTTGTACTGGCTCTGGAGAGCTGAAAATCAATAGGGTTCATCTATGGCATGCTCTTAACAATATTCAATCATAAAATTGGTGACTTATTGCCCTCCGGAGGCTGTATCGTGCTAACAAGACATGTAAGAAAAAGTGGCCGACGACGACATACACACAGGATTTTTTTTTCTAAAAACCGTTTTTTCGTGTTGTTGTTGATGGAAAACGTAAAAATAACTAAAAAAAAATTTCAAATTTCCAACTTTTTTTGGGGTAAACCAATAATTTTCTCGCATATAGATATAGATAGTAATAAAATGACTAAAAATGTGGTATATCTGGATTTATAGGAGCCATTGTACTCACTGGTACTGGTGGGTTGAAAATCTATAGGGTTCATACGTGAATGCCCTCGAACAATATCCATTCGTAAACTTGGTCACTAGTTCACACTCCGAATGCTGAATCGAGCAACAAATCGAAATTTCTCCAAAAATTATCAAAAATGTAGTACATTTGGATGTACACGATCCGTTGTATTGGCTCTGGTTAGCAAAAAATCAATAGGGTTCATCTGTGAGACGCCCGAAACAATATCCAATAAAAAAATTGTCACTTGTATACACCCTGGAGGTTGTATCGTGCTAACAAGAAAATGTAAAAAAAGTAACCGACGACATACACACAGGTTTTTTTTCCTAAAAACCCGCTTTCCAGTTTTTCTTACCGAAATACGAAAAAAATAACACAAAAAATAGCGCTAAAAGCAGCTAAAATTCGCCAGAAATCGACAGCTTTTTGTAGTGTACTGTTAGAGACAGGAAAATAAAGGTTCTGCGGATATCGTTAGTAATTTATTAGCAGATTGTGCACTTATGAGTGATTTGATCACTCGTAAATACTTGTTTCTAATTTATGGCAACACTCCCGGTCAAAGAAAGAAACTTGAAATTGTGTACTTATGAAATAAAGGTAAATAGTCGCTTTCATTAAATATTCATACTGATACGTTATAATTAGAAGAATTTTATTGGTCTTTGCAAGATATGAGTCCTCTTATTGTTGAATTGGTTAGTTATATTATAATGTGAGTTATTTAGTTCCTCGTTCAGAGACAAACGTCAAAATAAGTGCAACAGTTTCATCAAGGTCCAACTCAAGTCTACAACAATGAAACGTATCAAAGTTCGGACTACATCGGTATACAGTAAAAAACTGACATACGAAACTTTACTTGAAGGTGTACTATTTGATAAATGTTTTTAATATCAGGAATTTGTTGTCAATTCTACTTTTTGAGCAGTAACTACTTGATGTGAAATTCTGGTTGAAACCTAAGATATGCTGTTAGATCTACATCTTGGCTGATAAATGCTTAAGACATTGATCAATTTCTCATTCATTCCAAATTTCTATTAGATATAGAAAACAATATTCATATTTTTGTAAGATACTGGGAAATAAAAAAACAAAGGAAACTCGAAGTATAGATATGTATAATTTTTTAAATGTTTAAAACAATGTAGTTATGATTTTATATATTGAGGAATTACGTTTTTCTTAAAGTAAATATTTGGTTATAAAATTATTGAAAATCGTTATTTATAATGATGAATGGTGTAAATAAATTATAGGCTTTTTTGATAATACGGTCCTGTGTACTGACAAGTTGAATGGAATAATGGGTCCGACTTAGTACAGGAATACATTGTGGCTTATAGAAAAGCGGCTAAAGTCACCTTTGGATGGATGGTTTTTACACCAACTTCCTGTTTTTGATGCAATTTGTCGTTCGTGAATGAGTGCATTAACAATGACCTTTGAAAAGTGACTTTTACAGCCACTATTAGATTTAATATGAGATTTCTATTGTGTCCTTTTCAGGGGCTATAGATACCTGGGACCGAAATAGATTATTTTGAACGTTAGATCTATTTTGTTACACTTCAGAGTATTATTAAAAGAGTACTGCTTTTCACAAAAACGTATTTCTTTTGTTGGTATAATGATCTGTCGTTTCTATTTTTGATGTACTCGCTGGAAGTCCTTCTTGTCATTTAAAAAAACATTTACTATATATTTCAAATATATACAGCTAAATAAAAAATTCGATAATTAAAATATACTGGAAATTGTTACTGTAACAAATGTGTCTGTTTTTAATTACTATTATTTCTAACACAACAAAAAATGACTAGCTTCAACAAAAGAGTGAGAAGAAAAAAATCTCATAACATAAATATTGAAAATTAATATCCGAATGGGTCTTTGGTATCTATATATCTAATCATAGTAACAGTACAAAAAATTCTGTACAGGTTCGGCCAGTACATATGTGTGGAAGTATGTATAACTAAATATTTCTAATTCATTTCTTCCCTAGATGCTTGTGTGTGTATTGTTTATTTTAGTTTGTCATTTTCACGGTTTCTCAAAGCCTGGGCTCTAAAAATGATTTGAGCCTCAATTCAGTGTTCAAATTCATGTTTTTTGCAAAGAATTTATGGAGTAGAATTGTTTTAGAAATTCAATCTTGAAATTGAAAGCATCAACAATCGACTCAAGAGAAATTTTAACCAATTGGAATTAGTTTTCAGAACGTATTTCCACGAAAAAATTGCCAGTAAGTCACTCATTCGTGCATAACTTGGATTGAAAATTGAGGAAATTTTTTTCTCGCCAAAAGAATAGACAGTAGGAGTAAGGAATTATTCTGTAAGAGAAATTGACTATAGTCTGTTTCTTATTGACTGACAGCACGCAAAAAGGTCACAGATGCTAGTCAGGTAGTAAAGCATAAGCATCACAGTTCATCTAAGGAATTTATTTATTATTTAATTTTATACCCGATCTGATATATAAAGGTAATATAAATGTAAATTCGGTTAGTTAAAACAACTAACTGACCTTCCTACATTTGTAGAGTACATACAGTTAAAACAAAAAATTATTTTTGAAATAATCTTGTAACGCAACTATTCTGACTGAATATTTCATTAATTATCTTGAGAATTTGGAGCAGGTCAATTCTTGGGAGACATATTAACAAACCATTTATCAATTCATTCTCCAGATAATTGTGAAACATCACAATAGGATCCTACTAGGGATTGTCCCAATGACTACTTAGAAATTTTGCAGGTATATACGGTGAAACTTGGTCTCGCCCAAATTTGTATAATTTGTTTTGCTTAGAGTCGCTTATGTTCCATAAGTGTTAACTGTGTTGTGAAAAATGTCTTCAAGTTTTACCCCAGTAAAGTGTAAGAGCGTGCTTAGCTTACAAACGAAGACTGTAGTGTTAAATGTGCATGATGCTGTTGTACATCAAATGCCGGCTGCTACTGTTAGAAATATAGTTTCGACATGTTCCAATATGACAGGAGTTAGTGAACCTACTATTTACAGGCTTTTGAGAGAGGAAAAATGGAAATATATCTCCACCTAAAAAGTCAACTGGAAGAAAACCATTTGACCTTGATGAACATATGCAAAATACATTAAGACGAAAAGTACATGAATTATATTTTAAAAAAGAGATCCCAACCCTTGACAGAATTCTAAGAATGGTGAAGGAGGACGAGAATTTGCCTGACATAGGGCGAAAAACTTTGTGGAAAATCTTACACAAATTAAATTTTACTTGGGAGAAGCAAAGTCGCAAATCAGTGCTAATCGACAACGAAGAAATAATATGTTGGAGACGCCAGTATTTACGAGATATCCGAAAATACAGACAGGAGAGCAGACAAATATATTATCTAGATGAGACATGGCTCAATGAAGGACATTCAATGAAAAAAATATGGCAGGACAAAAGTATTCAAACCAGTCGTCAAGCTTTCATAGAAGGTTTATCTACTGGACTGAAAACTCCTATCGGTAAAGGTCGCCGACTAATAACGCATATTGGATGCAATCAAGGGTTCGTTGAAGGTGGTTTACTGGAGTTTCAGTCAACATCAACCAAATACTATCATGAAGAAATGTCTGCAGATGTATTTTGCACAAATGGTCGAATTAATTCCAAATAATGCTGTAATCGTTATGGACAATGCCACTTATCATTTGCTATTAACAGAAAATCTTCCATCTACCTCTTGGAGAAAAGCTGATATTAGAAACTGGTTAATCGTAAAAGATATACCATTTGAAGATGATATGTTGAAAAAAGAACTTTTAAAGGTTGCTTCAGATCACAAGCTATAAGTTAAAACGTTTGTTATTGATGAAATAGCCAAGAATCGTGGGATAACAGTGCTTCGTTTGCCGCCATACCATTGTGAATTAAATGCGATAGAGTTAATATGGGCCCAAATGAAAGGTTATGTAGCTAGACATAATAAAACACTTAAAATGAAAGATGTTCGTGAACTCATGAAGTACTCATTGACAACAATAACTGAAGAGAACTGGAGAGATGCTGTGAATCATGTAATTAAAGAGGAAGAGAAAATGTGGGTTTTAGATAACCTCATAGAAATATCGTAATATCCGCCACTGCCGCACTGTTTATCCTTTTGCTGGCATTGTTCAGTTTTATTACCATATTGTATTTTGAGCTGAAACAGGGATGTACAGATAACCAATACAGACACCTACTTGTTTTGCATTAGAATTTTAGTATTTACTTGTAAAATTCTTAGGATCACTCTGTAAGAGATAATTTTCTATTTGAATATTTATTGAGGCTACTGTGCTGTCAGACATTAAGAAATAGACTATAGCATAATCATATTTTCGATGTATCGGAATTCATAAAATTATCTCTATTAAAAAAGTTACAAACCAAAATTTTTGAGATATTGAGTTTATCTTCTGCAAAACTACTTTCAAAGGACCAATGTATATAAAAAAAATCAAGAATGTCCTAAAATATATCAAAGTGAACATACCTATCAAGACAAAGACCGTGTTTAGGAGCACTTTAGTAATTTTCTATAACATTGGTTATTTACCTACCCCATAACCTAGTTTTGACAATTCTTGTTTCATATCTTTTATTGCAAATGAATAATGAGCAACGATTCTGTATGCTCTATTATCCTTTGGTAAATAACATCATGCTCCCTCTCTTATACTTTTATATTTCGTCTGTGTGTTCGTTTTGATTGTTTTATTTGCCTAAATTTTGGTTTCGTATACTCCTTTTCATGTGTATCACATATGTAGAAACTCTAAAATTAACATAGCTACTCTAGTATTCTATGCTAAGCAACGAACAAATACACGTAAACAACCAACCCACATTAAAAACATATGTTAAAAATATTACTATACATATGGGACGTTTATTATAACTATTTTTGTATAATTATAGTTATGTTGCAGTTTGTACAATTATTAAGCATAGGACAAAGGCTGAACTCTACTTGAAAAGTCATTCCATTTTTGGGTCGTATTTCAATAGAAAAAACTTTTCAACGAGATACACCGTACAGCAAAATTCCCAAAAGAGTGGCTGCATTCCATAGTTATTCCTTTACCCAAAAATAGAAACCCCAAGAGGTGCAATGATTATAGGTTAATCAGCTTGATGTCCAGTACGTTAAAAAATTTTCTTAAGACAATTCATAATTGTATTTATGAAAAATGTGAAATCAATTTTGGAGACGAGCAGTTTGGATTTAGAGACGGCATGGGCACAAGAGAATCCTTGTTTGGCTTCAATGTTCTGATGCAAAAATGCAGAGACCAACGAAAGGACGTGTTTTGTGTTTTATCGATCATGAAAAAGCTTTCGACCGTATTTTCATATTTACGTTCCCTTTTACAACATTTAGAAAAATTATTACACTGAGTGGCTGCCGATGTTCTGGCCGTTTTTCTTCATGTTGTTTGCGTCATGTGTGATGTTTATGGCTCCTTGTTAGAAAACATTATCCATAAAATTTGTCTTTTTACAATAACTTTGTACCTTAGGAAGTTTGTGACTCCTCGAATATTTCGGCTAAGTTTTCCCTGAAAAGTAGTTAAAAAACAGGGTTTCAAAAATGATAAGGGGAGCAGTTTTTGAATTGGCAACATGACAGATGTCATATCTGAGTAATTTTATTTGTTGGAGTTGATTTACACATTGTGCAATAATATAGGTTTGGAGTTAATCAATCTTGTTATGTAATTAACGTGCCATTCAGAAGCCTACACCCACTATCGCGGATGTCTCCTGCGCGATTTGCGTCTTTGAGATTCCTTTGAAGATCATCTGGCAGACAGTAATTGTAGAAGTTTGTTGAAATTTTCGTTATGAAGTCTCTGATAGTGAGTATATTGGCTTTGTCATGCAACTAAGTAATTCTGGGTAATTTAGGATAGCAGTTGTGTTTAATTGCCATCCGAAGACACTTATTTTGCACCACCTGTAGTGAGTGAAAGTTGTGGGGCAGCGTACGTGAGTATGGGTCTGCTGATGTATGTGTATGTAAGAATTTTGTTGTGGCTTGTTAAGTTACTGTGTGTGCATATAAGTGGGTATAACTTGCTCATTGCAGTCTTAGCCTTGCGCACTTGTTGCACAATATGAGCATTCGCATTTGTGTTTGCTTGTATAGTATACCCTAAGTATTTCAGGGTATTACTAGGCTTAATATTGTGCCCATCTACACAAAGCTGAGACTGCAGGGACGTGTTTTTTGTAGATATTCTCTTGAGTAACATGTACTCTGTTTTAGAGACATTAATAACTAATTTGTGTTGATGTAGGTATGAAATTATAATCGTGTTATTGTGTGTTTGTATTGCGTTGAGTGCATGTTCTGGATTCTGTGCAGAGGCGACCGAATTAACCATAAGCATTTAATGGAATATCTCAGTAAGAAGGGTCTAGATCAAAATGACATCAATATTTAAGGGAGCTATACTGGAATCAGACGGCAACTATGGAAACAACTGTGGGACGTACGGATCCTATTAAAAAAGGCAGGGCTGCGTCCTTTCACCGTTGCTATTTAATCTTTACTCAAATTTTATTTTTGATAGCACACTTAAATGTACCGCCAAAGGAATCAAAGTCAACGGAGAAGTAATAAACAATATTAGGTATGTCGACGATACAGTGATCATAGCTGACAGCCAGGAAAGTTTGCAAGCATTGCTTAATAAACTCCTCGAAGCAGGAAACATGTGGGGACTGCGCATCAACACAAAAAACACCAAAACAATGGTAATATCAAGAAGTTCAAATATTCCATGCAATATCTTAATATACAATGAAATAATCGAGAAGGTATCTAAGTTTAAATATTTGGGCTGTCTGGTAAACGATTCCTTGGATTCGGAAAATGAGATACGCTCAAGAATAGAACATGCCAGGTCCATTTTTGTTAAATTGAGACCCTTCTTGTCATGTCGAGATTTAAGTCTAGAATTGAGGTACCGAATGGCAAAGTTTTATGTCTACAGTACTTTACTTTACGGAATGGAGGCCTGGACACTGAAAATTAGCTCTATGAGACGTTTAGATGCCTTTGAAATGTGAGTATTTCGCAGAATGCTGAAAATTCCATGGACTGACAGAATCCGCAATGAAGAAGTTTTGAGGCGAATGCAGAGATATCGAGAGTTAATAATATCTATTAAAAGACGTAGAACCGCTTACCTAGGATATATTTTACGAAATCCTAAATACATACTTCTGCAACTCATAATGAAGGGGAAGATCCAAGGAAAGCGAGGGCCAAGTAGAAGACAAATTTCCTGGCTGCAAAATATTAGGCAATGGACAAACATGGACTTGCCGACCTTAATAAGAACAGCTGAAAATATAAATAGTTTTGCAGGTGTTATAGCTAACCTCCGCTAGGAGACGGCACTCAAAGAAGAAGGGTCGTATTTAACCCATATTCCCGTACCGGAATTCCTCGCCGAAAAATAATAATACCTAAACGGGTACATGAAACTTGTAAAATACAAACTACGGAATTTTAAAATATATGTAGATTTAATAATTAAGTTTTGTTCTTTCGGGAAAATTTTATTATAAATACGTCTTGGAGACTATGTTTAGTGAACGTGGTAAAATTAATTTTGGTGTCTCAAAACTACAAGTTTTACATGGGACGAGTGTTGAAAAGTTCAGGCGAAAATTCTTGACGTTGTATTAAGAAGTACAATGCACAAGTTTACACTGTAGGAGAAAAGGATAAACCAATTTTTTCAAGAATAAGTGGAAATCATAATCATGACAGCGACTCTGTGCCAATCTTAATTCGAAAGAAAATATCCAATTCAGTGAAGAGGGCAGAGACTGACGACATATACGATAGACCTTCAAAGGTAATCCACCGAGAGATTTCGGAAAACCTAGATAAACTAGGTACCTACTGTAAAAGTTAAGGCTATGAAATATATATTCGGGACAATTTTAACAGAGAGAAACATGTGCCACATAACAGAGGTGCATAATTTCATATCTCTGCTGTCAATCAACAAAATTAAATCGGAAAACTTTAATATAATGACAATACGACGAATGTTATAATTTTTTAATGTAAAACTAACATGACACTTATGATGAAAGCAAGTGTGTTTTATGTGGATGGAACATTTATCTTCTGTAGTAAATACTTCTGCCAATTATTTACCGTGCACACATATGATAACGATACATATGTGGCAACAGTATTCTGCTTATTACCAAATAAAATGAAGTGCATCTATAAAATACTGTTTCAACTAAATACTTATTCAGTACTCTATTTGGATACACCTGGGTACCAGAGAAGATTATCGCTGATTTTGAAGTAGCGATCCATTCTGCAATTCAAGAGACTTTTCCAGACACAGATATCATTGGTTTTAGATTTCATCTGCGCAGTCTTGGTACGTAATTTTTTTATTAATTTAACAGCTTATGTTTGATTACATTTATATCACTTAAGGTGCCTTTAGACCATAGGATTTTTCATTTGATTTTATATTTGATAAAATATTTGACTTTACATTAGAGTCGAACTTTGACCTTTCTAAATGTTTACATTTTTCTGATTTTCGATTCGACTTGGAAATGTCAACTGCCATCCAATAGAAATAGAAAATGTAAGGTTATGATTTTATTTTCACAAATTTTAAGTTGTTTGCGTTTTGGTTGTGTTCAGAAGAATAGATTTTGTAAGTGTGGAGATGATGAAAATGCCTTTGAGAAACACAGAAATTGCTGAAGTTGCAACTTTAAATCTTTTGTTATTGTAACAACTGCAAAATGATAAAAAAATTGTTATTGTGTCGAAGGGAACGCGGTATTTCGAATTTAATGAACTTTTGTTGGAAATCCAATAAGTTTCAAAAACTTCACAAGAATGAGCTCAAAAACATTTGAAGAATTATTGTCAAAAGTAGTCAATAGCAAAATTCAAAAGATAGACACTATTTTGAGGAAATGTATCGAGGCAAAAACAAGGTAGAGTAATTCTATTAATTAGAACTAGTAGTAATTATTATATTCTAATTTATTATCAGGCTAGTAGTTACATTGAGATTTCTAGCCACCGGAAAAACGTACCTACCAAAGTTTGAGCTACAGTTTTAGGATATCTGTGCCTTCATTGTCAATAATACAACCGGAGACATGTGAGGGGATTTACTCTCCATTAAAAGATGATTATATTACTATAAGTAGTTTTTTGACACATTTTAGTTTAATAGATACTTAATTGAGTAACATTGCATCCTCCAAGACATACTGAAGAATGTGCCTTGGAGCTTTAGGTTTGTAAAATAATATCTATCATTTACCTCATTATTTCCTGAAACAAATTTTAGATGGGAAACACATTGCATTGAAAGCAAAAATGTGATGGATCTTTCTATTTCAATTAGAAAGGATTCCACAGTATTGTTCTATTAGCACTTGTAGATGCTGAGTACAATTTTGTTTTTGTGGATATGGGATACAATGGACGAGTAAGTGATGGTGGAGTCTACAATAATTCAAGGTTAAGTTCAGCGACTCAACAAATCCTTTTGAATTTTCCAACCGAAGATTGGATTAAATCTACTAATCGAATGATAAAACCTAAACGTCAAAATATGTCAAGTTATTTTATGGTTTTAAATAATACAAAAGTCGGGTACTATAGAAATCAATTGACCGCTATCTTAGACTAATTATTTTATTATTTTTTTCATTAAAGATAGGCCGGAAAGTAAATAAAAATGATTCTGGTAAAAGCTTTTTTCTACGTCCATGTCTGTAAACGTCAGAAATCGCACTGTCAACATTCCGTGTGAATGACATTTAACAATAACATGCACGTAATGAGATCTCATAACATACACGTGCGTTTTAAGAAGAAAACTTAAACTTCTTGGTTTAATTAAATTACAATCAAATTTTTATTTACGTAAGACTTTATTTGGTCTATTTACATAAATTTAGTCAATTAAAAAACATAAAAACTTTTAGCATTAGCGAGATGTATTTAGGATTGAAAGAGTGATGCCCCTAAATGTAGGCAGCACATTATGCAATTTCGTTTAAAATAGGACATGTTTTCGTAAGTAGCATGCTATGAAACTAAATGTCATGTCATTTATATTGTCAATTTCTTGAACAAAATATAATACAATTATAAATAACCGTTCACCACCATTAAATAATAAGGCACAATCGATTTACAATCATTGTTCAATTGATATTAACAACTATTATAATAAAATTTAAATGATTGCGATGTTTTTTATTTAACAGAAGAAAATGAATGGGCGTAGAAAAAGTATAGTACGTTACATGAGTTGTAAGCCCATTACGCACTCATGAAATTTATGCACTCGCCGCTGCGCGGCTTCGTGCATAAACTTTTTCATTTCGTGCGTAATGGGTTACTTACAACTCTTGTTACGTAATATACTATTACCGGAATATCACAATAGTTTTCTGGCTCGGTCCAACAAAATGAGATTTTCTGGCCTAAAAATAAACTGAAAAGTACTAATTTCTGGCCGATTTTAAAAAAACAAAATTTGTGTCGTTTCAACAATGTCGATTAATTTGTTTTGGAAACTTGTTTAAACAAATTTGGTGCTCTCATTTATGTTGGTTCTTGGTTCGTTTCAATCTGTTGTCTCCCTGGTCGTCCCTATTTTCCATATTATCGTTTTCACATTTCTTGCTTCTGCATGTATCTGTGTGAATCCAGTATCTAAATATTCGCAAATATTTCAAAAAAGAAACAACTGCACACGCAATAATTGAATATACTTTAACAGGGTGGAAAGCATCTCTTTTGCACTAATGATGTACTTTTGTAACGACAAGATTAATATCTCAGTGTATTTAACACCCTATTGATACGATTAACCATATGCCTGTACCAGCTGTAATTTTTTCCCATCTAGTTTTAATCTTTGATTATTTATTGTACGCCAATGATGCCCCTCTAACTTGAGCACATTTTGCATTACTCCCTAAGCCCGATTCCTTAAATAAACATTTTTATAGAAAGAAATATTGATTCAATTTATCATGCAAATTGGCTGGAAGTCAAATCATTTGTATTTCTGTCGTCGAGTTATATGATTATTCTAGATTTAGAAGAAATGACAGCTCATCAGAAGCTTATAGCTAAATAGCACTTAATAAGATGCAACCGTAATTTCATACTTAAATCGAATTTGAAATTTTTTGGATTATTTACACCTGGGTATCTCATTATTTATTTCCGTGTATAACATGCATTAAAACTCTGAAAATGTAAAAATTTGTTTTAGCTTTGTGTTTTTATTTTTATAAACCTTCATATTTAATTCCAAAAAGCAGAGGAAGTAATTTCAAATATAGATACAAACTAATTATTCATTCATATACGAAGAGAAACATTCTAAATATTCAATACAAAAAAAATGGATTCCAAGGATTCTATACTGGTATACACGGCGCTACTTAATACCTAGCTAGATAGAACTATCTTATAAATTGTAACTGCAATGAAACGAGAATGACTGGAATCTGTTTTTTGCCTTCTTTACCTCCTTCAATCATTTTCTCGAGAAGTACAAATAGGCCTAATTCAATTTCGTCGATAAATT
Source organism: Galeruca laticollis (assembly GCA_963921935.1). Taxonomy (NCBI): domain Eukaryota; kingdom Metazoa; phylum Arthropoda; class Insecta; order Coleoptera; family Chrysomelidae; genus Galeruca; species Galeruca laticollis. Next base: position 202,694,326 of record OY998180.1, read on the forward strand.
TTACCCTAACTCTACTTCGCCTATTATCAAGGTTTTGAATAAGTAATTCTACCAGTAGTTCTTCACATAACACTTTTTTGTGCTCATATCGCTTAAATATCTTCTGTCAAAAGAATAATATCTTTCAAATCTTCCTCATCAATTGTTCATTCTTTGTCTATCACGAATCTGCTCAACTTCTAACCGTACAATCTTCCTTCCATGATTAGCTCTGCATTGTCTCAAGTAACTCAACTATGTTAAAGTAGCAATCGTAGTTCCTCGTATATTTCAGTTATTTGGCTCCAGTTTGTCTGGCGTAAAGTTTAAACGTATCTACCTGGGTACAGGTCTTTTTAATTGTCGTATTTTTCTTTCAGTCATTCATCCTTTCTTGTGGGATCGTTCATTTTAAAATATACTATGGAACTCATTCATAGGCTTGCCAGAAAGGATAAATGATTTAAGAGTGTATGTAAAAAAAATTGACTAGAATTTCTGCCCTAATTTAGGGTCTAATTTAATTATAAAGGCTATAAATCTAGGAAATCGTATGTCCCAAACATTGTAAAAAAATTCTTATAACAAACTCCCCGAAAATAAAAATCTAGAACTGTAATGTCTGGTGAACTTGCTGGCAATGGAAAAATACTCCCTCGTCCAATCCATTTATTGGAAAATCCTATATTTCAGTAAATATTCCCGGACATCGGCTGCATAATGAGCCGGGCAACCATCTTGTTGATAAAGTCTTGAATTTCTAATTTTGAGGAAGAATCAAAGATTTACTTAGTTTTTAAAACACGTCCAACAACATGGGAGGACATGAAAGATGTAATTCGGGAAAAAAGGATCTTGCTGATATTCAGACTAGTGTTACTTTCATTAGAAAAAGACTGAATTTGTGCCTAACAAATGATGGCAGGTATTTTGAATATAATAAGGTATTAGGTAATTTTTTGATCAATCTAAATTTCGTATGATATACTCCGTTTTTAAAAGGCATGGAGTAATAAAAGCTCATTAGGTATGCAAAACCGATACAGGGTGTATAATAAAATATCTCCGAAGTTTATCTAATTTTGTACTAAAATTTCTCATTTATTACGAATTTCAGGTAGACACCCCGTAACTCTGTATTCGGTTGGGTCGCCTATTGTATTAAAAGGGTCGCTCTATTGTTTTTAAATGAACAAATAAACAATTTAATCCTCATAGGCGTGCAATCAGGACAAAACAAACTTGGTATATGAATATGAAGGCACTATGAAATTATAATTACGAAAACTATTCAAAACAGTTCACAATATCGATTCAATAAAAACACATTTTTTTGTGTTCCTATGAATAAACAATAAACATAAAATATTATATAAAAAATAGCAAATTTTTTTGCAGTAGGTATCAACTTTACTACTAATATACCGTTTAGAATAGGAGAGGAAAAAAGAAAAATGCAGGAATAAAGTACGAATTAATGTAATATTTATAAAAAAAAGTCTAACAAATAATATTAATAACTAACACAAAAACTAGTCTATAAATCAGAATCAGACGATTCTGTTAAGCTTCAATTATTAGCATTGATTATAAATGGTTCAATCATGTGTTCACTTATATGATCCATTTCCCACATATTTAGTTCTTCTTGTATCACGTGTTCAACACATTTCTTCCAGTTTTCTTTGGTTACGTTACCTAACGCGTCTTCGAATAAAACTTTTACGTCACTCATTTTGAATGTCGTATTCTTTCTTGAAACTTCCCCTTTCACTTGGGCCCATATTAATTCTATGGGATTGAGTTGACAGTGATAAGGAGGAAGCCTCAGCACCGTTATACCACGCGTTGATGCCATTTGATCTACAACGTATCTACTATATTTGTGTTTATGTGAATTGGCCAGTTGCAAGAGCTCATTTTTCAGCGGGTTATCTGGGCATTCAATATTTTTCGAGGTTAGCCAATCGTGGATATCTTGTTTACGCCATGCAGTTGAAGGTAATTTCTCCACTAACCTGGAGTGATAACTTGCGTTATCCATAACAATGACTGAGCCCGTTAGAATTAGATCTAACATTTGTGAGAAATATTCTTCGAAAACGTCTGCATCCATATCTTCATGATAATCTCCGGTTTGCTTCGACTCAAAACACAACAATCCACCTTTAACAAAACCTTCGGCACTTCCGATATGAGTAATGATGAGTCGACGTCCTTTTCCTGCTGATGGATTGAGGCCTGTTGACCACCCTTCAAGAGCTGCCTGCCTCCGACTTTTGACATTCGTGTCTTGCCAAAACATTGAAACAGTATGACCTTCATTTAACCAAGTCTCCTCCAAATAATAAATTCGTTTTAGATCTAGTCTTGCTTTCCGAATATTGCGCAAATAACTCCTCCTCCAAATGACAATGTCGTCTCTATCAATCAACATTGCGTTCCGATAATTTTTTTTATATTCAAATCCAAGTTCCTTCAAAATTTTCCATAATGTACTTCGAGACATTTTCGGAAAATCTGAATCTTCTTGAACCAAAGCCATAATTTTGGAGAGAGTTGGGATCTCTTTTCTAAAGAAAAAAGCATGCACCTTACGCCTTATTCCATTCTTCAAGTCGTCATCCATTTCAAGTTTGGGTCGGCCTGGGGACTTTGCTGGGGCTGTGATGTTTCCATTTTTTTTCTCCTTCATTAAATTATAAATTGTTGTTTTTGAAACACCCATCACTGTTGCAGAAATCTCCACAGTTTCATCAAGACTTCCTGTCAAATTCATGATTTTTCTTCTAATTTCTTCGTTCTTCAACGAGGAATAGCAATTTAGTATCAGATTTTTTTCGTTCAGCGACAATGGGCCAACTTTAGGTCGCTTAGATGGTGATAAATCCTCCATATCTTGTCGAATTTGGTTGGAACACTATATAGTTGGAAGGTGTAGTTAGGTGTTTGTCTCGTGTGATGAGAAGAGAACTTGTATAGATGAACAAAAATAAACACCAGTTAACAATAACGGTAAAAAATAATAACAAATAACAGTAATAATGGGGAAATCAATCAACACAGCAGTTTCTCCAGAACAAATGAACTTATTAAAAAGTTATTGAAACGTTATTGATGCGTTTTTATTTGTTAGTTCGTTGTCAAGACAAATTAAGTTACCTAATTTCTCGTAAAATTTACAGGCTGGATCAACACAAGTTCATCAAGTTACAGTACTTTTTCTGTCAACAAAAGTACTCAACAATAGGTGATATGGAAAAATAAATTGATAATTTTTAATTTGAGAATATTTATTAAACTGGACAATTCCAATGAAACTAAAAAAGTACGTACAATAATTTGATTGGAGTATATTGATCAGATCTCTCGTTTGTTATTTAATAAACCTAATATTAAACAAAATCACATAAATAAATGAAGTCTGGAAAGTTCCATAATTATTATATGGTTGCCAAAAATTGTCTTTCAATACCTTTCTTTATTTTTAATGTTATATATTGCAATTAATTATATTTTTAAATGGCCAAATAAAGAAATTCAGCGTCACCTTGTGTTGTCTATGTAGCATTTAGATACATCACATTGGACGGAAATTTTGTACCACTCCTACACTTGATGTCAACGCTGTCCTCTGGATAATAGATTTTCACATAAATACACCAACAGATCTTTCTTAATATCACTTGCCTTAATCGTTTGTAACACTATTTTTACTATTCTGAGTTCTAAATTTCACTATGTTTCCAAAATTGTTTGTAAAAATTGCTCACTTTTTGCCGTTTTTATGATTTCGAACTGAATCTTTTTTAGCTTGGCTTCTTCGCAAATTTCTCAGTAGTGACTTAAAGAAAAAGCCCTTAACACCAATTAGAACGGAGTTCGGCCCTGACCGAATACAGAGAATCTGTTGCTAAGTGTTAACAAAGTAATAATTGTGAATTTTGTGTAAGGATACTTTTACAACAGTAAGTGCATTTGCTGGTATCTTCAAAATTAAATTATTGACAACAAAGTGTACGATATCTGTGTATTAAACAATTTCAGTATCATTCATTTTATATTGTTATTGATAAGAAACCGGTCTCATTAGCTGGATAATTACAATCGCAGGCCCATACACCTGTTTTATCAGATGACAGGGCTGTATTATTTTTCGGACACTTCATCATGAACCCCAACCAAAATGTTTCGACTCTTCCACATTCTCAGTCTAGATCAGATATTTCCCGAACCTATTCATCAGCATCTTCAATCCCCATCTTCCCTTCAAAAGAACAAGCAATCGTCTTCAGTGCATTAGAAAACACTCGTCTTCAAGATTAACTAATTCCTCTGGGTAGTATAATCCATCCGAAAAACATAATATTTTCATCCCGGTTATCAAACAACCGGATATGCATGTATTTATCCAATTAACATCTAGTAGAAACTTTCATGTATGACTACGGACAAATAAAAGTTAACGGAATGGTAGTGAGTTCTAGAAAACTAATATCACCAGCAGAAAGAATCGTTCTCTCAAATGTGTGCCCATCTATACCTGATAATATACTAATTAATGAATTACAAAAAATTGGTTTAGCCCTTGTTTCACCCATGACATTCCTGAGAATCGGTGCATCTCTACCGGAATATACTCACATATTGAGTTTCAGAAGACAAGTATTCGTCAGCTCACACAGCTTCCAGATTCATTTATACTTGATTTCGACAACACTTCTTACAGGATATTCATTTCTCAAGACGATATAGTTTGCTACAATTGCAAAAAACAAGGCCACATAGCACCTCAATGTTCTGAACCTATAATACAACCTACAGTACTGTAACGCGAAAATTTGCCGAGCCGTCGGAGATTTATTATTGGCTAGCCTGTCGACTGAGAGAAGTCACAGCGCTAACGGTGCGAAGTTAAAATTCAGTCCTCCATTTGCCGTCAAGGTGTAAACACACGTTTCCAACTTAAAATGTTTTGCATGTGCTCTGGGAGCCATAAAGCATTTTGCTAAAAACAATTCCGACGTAGGGGAAGAAAATACGGCTGAAACCAACAGCTGGCAGCTCCGACCCGTTAGGCTTCTGGTCCAGAAACGGCCGATGACTGTGGATACCAGTAGAAATTAGTGGAATTGCGTAATTCGTGGTAAATTTCCGTAGACGGCGTAGGTTAGAAGGATTCATTATCAAGGGTGGTTTTTGTATGTGGATATTAAAACACTGATTGGAGCTTAATGAGTCAGTGAGACCAGTTCCAGGAGAGCTGGAATACTCTGGAGCGACTTCAGTTCCAGTTCTGGTTCCGGAAAAAGGATAAGTGAACAGTTTTCCTTTTTATTCTTCATTTTCATTTGTAAATTCACCTTTATGCGTCACATTTCACCGTTTTATCTCTCTTTTTGCGGCAAATACTATAATTTCGCTTTACACTTTGTACTTTGCATTTAAAATTTGTAATCTTTGCTTATAGTTTAAAATACGCTAGAATACTACGGTACGTACCTGGGTACTGCGTTATTTAGTGGATTTTTCTAATTCTGACGATTTTATGTATATAATTTGCGCCGTACATATTTTCGAATTATATTTTCTCTAGCAACGCTAAGCTCGTTTGCTATTCAAATTTTATGCTTATGCAATTATTTATATTGATTTTGGTATAAATTGCGGAAGGGTGAACCCTTGTAACGGTACATTGTTAATTTTTGATATATATTATCGTTGTATTTTTGAGATATTGTACATGAACTATTTGGTCGTTTCTCTATAATTATAGAATTGAGACATCGGTGTAGTTTGGGGCCCTCAGCTCTTCTGCACCCTGAGTTTGAAGCCTTCAGCTCTGCTAAGAGTTTATAGAACCTGCTTGACAGTTATTTACTCAAGCTGTAACTGATAAATTAGTTCGCAATTTTTTGGATTTATGTAGATTTCGGCCTTCAGCCTATCTACATTCTGAGTCTACAGCCTTCAGCTGAGTTCAGACATTATTTGGAAACATTATTGTAGTAATATTGTAATGAATATTTCGAAAGTCCAAAGTGACTAATTAAAACTTCAATCAGGGGATACTTGCTGACTTTTATTTTCTTATGATAACTTACCTTTCAGTTTAACCTTTGGAGTATGTAGTGAGTGTTGTTAACCCACTGAGGAGTTGTGGGCTAATTAAAGAAGTCTTGGGTGCTTGCCAAAACTTCTCTGGCGCCATTTTTGTAAACTTAATAATTCTTTGAAGAATCCACCCCTTCTTCGACTCGAAGCTAGTCGACTGGCGAGCACGGGTTGTACCACGTGAGACAACCCGCATACCTATAACGAGCACTGAGAGGGTTGGTAGGTTTTCTCATTATAGTACTTCCACATGTATCAAATGAAATTCCTTCAGCACCGTCTCAAACAAATACAGTAATGCAACAAATACAAAAGCTGTCTCTGATAACCCACAAATACTTACAACTATGGAAACTTCTCAAGCAACTATCGATACAAGCCAACTAAAACGAAATTTTTACGAAATCGTTTCACCTGAAGTGAGTCCACCTATCACACAGTGCAATGAATTCCCTGTACCAAAACATAAGTCAAAAGCAAAGAAGCCAAAGTTCAACTCTAACTCAAAAAATGAAGATGGCAATTCAAACTTAATACAATCACTTGAACCGGCCAAAACATTTATCGAAAACCAGTCTCCTCCATTTGTGCTCAATTTCGATCAACTAATTCTTTTGCTAAGCAGTCTAAGCGGATCTTCAGATCCCATTAGTATTATAAAAGAGTACATTACAGATATTTTAGCACTGCTACGTCTAATATATCCCCACGTAAAAGACAAATCAACGAAGCGCAAACTAACTTTACTTAAAAAGAAAATTTTCGCTCAGCTCGGTGGTAACTTCTCAGATGACGAAAGCGACGCCTCTCAGTTAAGCCAGAACTAACATATACAAATTAATTCCTTAAATTCACATCAATACTACAATGGAATATTGGTGGATTTTTCCATCGTCTTGCTATGCTTTAACTCCTTATTGCTGAACACACTACGGACTTAATATGTCTGTAAGAAACCAACTTAAACCCTCAAAAAATATACAACTCTGTATCATTCAAATGGTTTCGAAAAGATAGAGTCGCAATCAACAATATATCAAGTGGTGTCGTAGCAACATTAGTAAGGATACATTAGAAGCACGTTTATTTCCCGTAACAACTAACTTGGAAGCCATAGTTGTTAAAATTTAGTCAGACAATGTTTATTTTATTTGTAATCTCTATCTACCGTCAATCACTCCTACAACTTACAACGAACTAAAAGATTTGTTTAGTTAGATATCGGCTCCTCGCATTATAGTAGGAGATTTTAATAGTCAAAACATTATATGGGGATCGTTTCATACTGATGCTAGAAGGAATATTGTAGAAAAAATCATATCGGACGTTCAGTTTAACTTTCTTAACGATGGCTCTCCAACAAGATTTAACGTCAACACTGGGAACTCATCAGTAATTGATTTAAGTTTGTGCGACCCCCCACTTAAACCTCGCCGTTTTTGGGAAGCCCTTCAGTACACATACGGCAGTGATCACCATCCTATCCTTATCAAGAACTCAGCAGCCCTGACTCCTGAAAGTTTTGTTCCGAAATGGAAAATAGGATCTGCAAACTGGACAGAATTTGAATCCCACATCAACCACGAAATGCTGGAATGTATGAATACCGACAACGTTGATGAATCTTTGAATAATTTCAACAGCATTATTCTAAGAAGTGCAGAACTCTTCATAGGAAAAACTATGAGGACAAACAAAAAACGCACCCCTGTACCATGGTGGAATACGGAATGTCATACGTCTATTCGTGCCGCCAAAACAGCACTTAATAAGTACAAGAGGCACAAGACAATCGAAAATAAAATAGATTTCAAAAGGCTCAAAGCGAAGGCACAGCTTGTCATCAAAACGGCTAAGAAAACATCATGGTCAAAATATGTTTCCGAAATAAACAGTGCCACTCCCATCAGTAAAATATGGAAAAGAATAAGAAAAGTTTCAGGACTAAAGTACACACCAATAATATCTCGACTAAAGATTAATGATGCAGCTTATGGCCGACGCTTTAGCCAATCACTTTAAAAGTTTGTCTTCACAGCGCAATTATGATAATACCTTCCTTGAAAACAGATTAGTTGTGGAAAATTCAGAGCTACTTCAAGACGAAGACGAAAACTCTCCACTAAATATACCCTTCTCCATGGAGGAACTTAAAAATGCACTTTATAGCATGAAAGATGCTAGTCCTGGACCAGATGATATCTCAGTCACATTCTTAAAACACCTTCCTGAATCTGCGAAAACACTCCTTCTCCAACTATTCGACTGTGTCTGGAAACATAATAAATTTCCTTCAATATGGTCAACAGCATACGTTCTACCTTTCCTGAAAAACCAAAAGTCAAGTCTGGAACTTGACTCGTATCGACCTATAAGTTTAACCTGTTCAATGTGCAAGTTAATGGAGGAAATGGTTAATTACAGATTAATGTGGACCTTGGAAACATCAAAATGTTTAATATCCGAACAAAATGATTTTAGACAAAATCGATCCGGCATCGATAATATTCTTGAACTGGAAAGTGATATCCATGAAGCAATGTCGATTAAACAATCATGTATATCTATATTTTTTTATTTGAAAAGAGCATTTAACACATGCTGGGGATTTAATATAATAAAAGAACTCCACTCATGGAATATTCGTGATAATTGCCTCAGATTTATTAGTAATTTCCTTAAAGACAGATCATTTCAAGTAAGAGTCCATAATTCATATTCTGAAAGTCAAACTGAAGAACACGGAACTCTTCAAGGCTCCGTACTTAGCCCAACACTGTTTCTAATAGCTATAAATAAGATTATCAAAGATATACCAAAGCCTCTTAAGGCTCGCTTATACACAGATGACCTGGTAGTTTATTGTAAAGGCAAAAATACCACTCTAATGACAAATATATTTCAATCCTTTCTCGCACAATTAGAACAATGGTCTAAGTACACCGGCTTCAAATTCTCAGTTTCAAAAACAAAAGGAGTACTATTTCCTAAAAGGATTCCAGAATCTTATCCAAAACTCACTCTATACGATGAAGTTATTTCATTCAAGCCATCTGTTAATTTTCTCAGAATGTGGTAGGACCAAAAACTTTCTTGGAAAGAACATATAAGCAAACCATATTATCATGTCATAAAAGGCTAAACATAATGAAGACATTAAGTAACAAACACTGGGAATCTGATTATAATACACTGCTAACTATTTACAAAAGTTTAATAAGATCTAAAATAGATTATGGATCAATTGCTTACGCCTCTGCATCTGAAACAACATTAAAATTACTTGACACTGTTCATAATCATGTCGATAGTATTCACAGTGAAACGGGTGAACGTCCTCTACATTATCGAAGAATGTATCTAGCATTGTCACATGCTACCTCAATTGCATCGAACAAAAACAAGCCTCTTTATAATAACACCTTCACCAATAAATATCTACATTACTTCAGCAATAAGCCCCAAACAGCTAAACCTTACTACGAAAGGATAAGAATATTCCTTAATAATTTGGACATTCAATTTCCTCCTGTATTTCCTGAAGACTTGAATCATCCTCCACCCCGGACCATCAAAACCCCTAGTGTTAATACAACACTAAGTATATTTAACGAATGCAAAATAAACTCAGCAATATTAAGGAATAATTTAATTTTGGAACAACAATACAGTGACTGCAATAAAATATACACTGATGCATCAAAATGTGAAACAGGGGTAGGGGCTGCCATTGTAAATTCGGGGAATATTTCCCAATACAGGCTTCCATTCAGCCTCAGTATCTTCTCTGCTGAACTTTTTGCTTTATGCAAAGCTCTCCAACTCGCAAACTCGCAGGCATTTTCAAACAGCCTCATTCTTGGCGACTCCCTCAGTGCTTTAAAAAGTTTGCAGCAAATATACCAACAAAATCCTATTGGAAAACTAATAAAGGCTGAACTACTGGAAGCCGAGTTGAATTCTAGAAGCGTTAAGTTTATATGGATACCATCGCATATTGGAATCGAAGGCAATGAAAAAGCAGACGCTAGTGCGCGTGGCGCGATCTTTAATATTAATTTGGAAAGTGAGTGTCGAAGCGTTGCTAGTGATTTAAAAGCATTCTTTAAAAGGAAAGTGTATAGTGCAAAGGAACGAGAGTGGTCGAATTCCAGATCAAAGCTAAGGGAAGTAAAGAGTAATATATCTCCATGGCAACCTACTATTAAAAATAGGAAAATACAAGTTATATTAACGCGGCTTCGACTAGGTCACTCAAGATATACCCATTCCTATTTATTCACAAATAGTGAACCCCCGATGTGTACAACGTGTAATGTCGTAGATAGCATAAAACATGTCCTTATTGCATGTCCAAAATACACAGTCGAACGAGCAACAAATAATTTTACAAACAGTTTTGAAGTTCTCCTTGGAAAAGATTGTCAATATCATATTTAAAATCTATAAACTTATTGTATAAGATCTAATGGTATTATATTATTGTATTGTCGCTAATAACCTTTTGGTGGATGCGACATATTTCAATTAAAAAAAAACCAATTAAACACTACTTCTTTCCATTACAATTTCTTTAACCAATAAAGGAAATCAGGTTTATAAATTTGAAAATATTTCTTAAATTTCTCTTTATTAGAATAGTTATTTACAATTTATTAATTTTCTCATTACTAAATGTTCAGCTCTGATGTGTTTTGTTAATGATAGATTCATCCAACGATTTCTTCCCATTTGAATTGTATATGATCTATATAATTATTTGATCCTTGTCGGAAATCCAACGTCATTTTAATAACAATTTTGGCAGTCGTCAAATTATATATTGTCAAACATTCCATACATCACGATGAAGTAAAAATTTAATCATTATTATTATAATTTTATTTTACAGAAATATTTTATTTCAAAATAAAAAGTCAACCGTATCAAGTAATTTTTCACATGTCAACCATCGAGTATAATTTCAGATTACATTCACAGAAATATAACATGTGTGCCAATAGTAGATAAAGAAATCATCGATTTCTTCTTTGTGAATTTGATTTATATGTTAATTTGAGTGTTCTTTAAATGAAATATATTTGTTTTGATATTTTAATTTATTTGTGTTTTCATAATTTATAAATTTCAGGTACTAAAATCTTTCTCGTTGTGCATGATATCTTAACTTACAGAATATAGAACCCACAAAGACCCCACAGAGTATTGTGTGTTGTCTAAAAATATAAAATCTCATTATAATAAATTTCAGAGTTTTCTATACACTTGTAATCAACTACAATTTTTGTATATTACTTTTTGAAAGGAGAAAATATAAAAAACCACCATTTGTGTGTATTTAACTTACCAAATGGTTGGAAAAATATTTTTTAGTCTATTGAAACACGTACAAAAGACAATAAATACCTAATTCGTGATTCGACAATGCTTTCAATAATTAAATGGATGTCTTTTGGGAATATTTATGGCAGAATATGCAAATGGAACAATATAACTTAATACATTATATCGTTATCTGCACCCTTTTTAGAAATTAGTTGAAACGGCAGTGACTGAATTTATTAACTATATCCGGTGAATTGTAATATTCTCGCACCTGCGATGAATAGGGCAGATCGTGCCTTTGGTTGGTTATTGTGATTAGATGTTTTATAATCTCCTTTAAAACATCAATAATGTCTTAATGCCAGAATTTGGGCCGTAGTTAATGACGGTGTTAATTCTGGTACCGTATGCCATAAATAAAGCCTCAATAAAAATTAGCCAAACATAATTGTAGGCCTAGAATTATTTTTTACATCGTTTTTATAACTTGAAGTGTTGAATATGACATTGGTTTATTTATATGATTGGTTTGAACACCACCGAAACATGAATAAAACCAGATTTTTTAAGTAAATGTGTGAATTGAATAGAAGTACAGACCTCACGAAAGGAGCATCGTTAAATTTCACCGGTTTTGACAAACAACTCAGAAATTCATAGAGATTTTGTGGTACAAAAATCCATAGTTGTGCTTATTCGAAGGCGTCTATTTTAGAAATCATAGGAAAATTATGATGACTTTGGAGATCTGAAATATACAGTGCGTCCACAAACTAACGCATCCATTACTAGCTAATTAAGATGGACATATCCCGAAGTAGTACAGTGGCAACGTTGTGTTGAATGTGCAAACATCAGTTAATCACAAATTATGATCTTTTTACATGTGGGGTGATTATAACCCCAGCACATACATGAAGTTACGAAAGTTCACCACACACGCGCCGGGTTAAAAGCTTGTAATGTTTTTCTTATTTATTAAAAGTTCTTATTACGGGTGGGATGAATTTCAAACACTCGGTATGGCTACTTACTAATTTATTTAAACACTAACTCACTAATCACTAACACTTAATTTATATATACAGTATATTCACTTAGACTAATTTATATAAACAGTTCACTAATTTATTTGTTCATCTCATGATGTCAAATTATCCACTGACTAACTCTTCCTGATCAGTCCCCTTATATATTAAAGCCATTTTTACTAGTAAATTCCGGACTGCGGCTTACACTGACAATTAACTTTTCTGGCCTTTTCTAGATAACTCTGGTCACAAAAACCAGTTCTAGATAAGATAGTCTCAATCGTAAACAGTTTTTTATAACTGCGTATCCGCCATAATTTTAACCATTATACCTGGCTTAGACAGGGTCGGTTTTAGAGACTATCCCAGTGTGCTGTTTCGTAACATTACCCCCTCCTTAAATGGAAGTTCCTCCTGGAACATTTGTGTAGCCGAGACTGGATGTTTGAATCGGCAACTGGCCCCATTTCTACAATTTCCGATCTTATGGAAATAGCAGGGCACCGTCTTCATCGGATACTGATAACGGGGGTTGTAGCTGCAAATTAATATCTGGACACCGGTATCTCTGAAGATAACCTCTACCATGTTCCTGATGATTCGCCAATCCAACTGGTTACTCGTTATCTTAGGCATAGCCAGTTTCTTCACGTTGGATTCCAACACATGGTCTCGGAGGTTTCGAAGTGCTTCCCACACATCGCGGTAGGTAGATCGATCTTGGAATTCATTTTTAGTTACCACGTAGAAAACGTACCGCGAATTATGTTTCAGTTTCAGTGTCTTGCCAGGGCCTGGAATCTGGTCTTCAAGTTTTTCTAATTGCCCGAACTTCTTTCGAAAGACGGTTGCCAACCCTCGTGCGTTATTGATACGGGCGGGGATGTTGTATGCCAGTGAATAATCTTCCGGGAGAGTGAACAAATCTTGTTGTTGTTCCGAAGTGACTCCATATCTAGCTTTCCCGGTACCCCCATACGCGCCCAAAAATTCATCGAAGGTGGGGTCAGACACATCTCGAATAAGGTTTACTCCTTCCTCTATGTCATGGTCTCCTTCGAATGGCGCTAGTCGGTTTTGGTGAACTACTTTTGGTTTTCCGTTGTGGATCTTGCTTATGCGATATAAAACATCATTGATCCTTTTCTTGATTAAGTATGGACCTTCCCAGGATTTCTGTAACTTTGGAGAAAATCTTTTTCTCCTCGTCGGGTTATGTAACCATACTTTGTCCCCTTCTTTAAAACCGCCTTCTGTGGCCTGCGTGTCGTACCGACTTTTCATTTTGTCGCTGGCAACTTGAAGATTTGTTCGAACTAATTCATGAATATCATCCAGCCTTCTTCTCAATTGGATTACGTAGTCTTCGCCTGCTAGATCTTCTCCAGGTCGGCAGCCAAATTCCAAGTCACAAGGGAGCCTCATTTCACGTCCAAACAGGATTTTCGCCGGTGTTTCACCCGTGGACTCATTGACAGCAGATCGATAAGCCAATGCGAATAGGGGAAGATACTGGTCCCAATCTCTCTGATGGCTGGATACTACTTTGGACAGATATTTTCCAATAGTCCTGTTCATTCTCTCGACCATTCCATCTGACTGTGGATGTGAAGCTGTTGTCCTGGTCTTCTTCATTCCCAGCTTCTCGCAAATCTCCTGGAATAGATGGCTTTCAAAATTTCTTCCCTGGTCACTGTGGACTTCCAAGGGTACTCCATATCGGCTGATAAATTCCTTCACCAATACGTCCGCGACAGTTGTGGCCTCTTGGTTCGGGATAGCGTAAATTTCCACCCACTTTGTGAAATAATCCATTACAACCATACCATTGCTACCATTTTCTGACGTCGGAAGTGGTCCAGCGATATCTAAAGCAATCCTTTCGAAAGGGCTTCCAACATTGTACTGTTTCATGGGTGCCTTTCTCTTGCGATGTGGTCCATTACTCGTAGCACAAGCCGTACATTTCTTACACCAGTCCTTCACATCGTCGGGGCTGTTCATCCAATAAAACCTTTCACGGACTCGCTGAAGGGTTTCCTTCACTCTCAGATGACCTCCCGATGGACTGTCGTGTAACTTCTTCAGTACCTCAGCTACTCTCGCTCTCGGGAAAACTATCTGTCTTCTCTTCTCGGAACCATCATCGTTCTCAAGGATTCTTTTCAACAGCCCTTCTTCCAGGACAAGGGATCCCACTGAGCCCAATACGCCTTGAGTTTCCGTGAAAATCTTGACACTTCTTGCCAGGTAGGTCGCCGGTTTTCTTTCTTCCATTGCCGGATCATCTTCAGGTGAGGATAATTCTCCTGATCTTCTCTGATCCTGGTGGGTGACCATTCCTCGTTGACTATAGTAGTTCTTGAAACTGCAGCTTCCCTAGATTTCACCTTGCAGTGGGAGCAGTCTGTTGGGCATGGCCGTCTGGACAGGGAGTCGGCATTTTGGTGACTCACACCAGCTCGATGTTCGATGTTGAAATCATACTCTTGAAGTCGTTCAATCCATCTAGCGATCTGGCCCTCGGGATTCTTGAACTGCATCAACCACTTGAGTGCTGCTTGATCAGTCCGCATTAAAAACTTCCTACCACAGAGATACTGGTAAAAGTGTTCCACGGACTTCACTACCGCCAAAAGTTTTCTTCCTGTGACGCAGTAGTTTATTCGTTCTGGTTTGGAGAGGACTTTACTAAAATATCCCAGCACTCTTCCTTGTCCTCCTTGGATCTGTGAGAGCACTCCACCAATTCCTAAGTTGCTTGCGTCAGTGTCCAGAATAAAGTCTCCCACCGGTAAAGGGTATCCTAATATCGGCGCCGTGGTTAAATGCCTCTTCAAGATATCAAAAGCCGTTTGACAATCTTCGTCCCATTGGAAAGCTCTTGCTTCTACTGTAAGTCGATTTAGAGGCTTAGCAATGTCTCCAAACTTCCTGATAAATCTTCTATAATATGTGCAAAGTCCAAGGAAACTCCTCATTTGATGTTTGTCGGTTGGTTGCGGCCATTGCTGAATGGAAGCGATTTTCTCTGGATCCACCGCCACTCCCTCATTGCTCACTATATGACCTAGATAGTTGACTCGGTTTTGGAATAGCTGAAATTTCTTCGGGTTTAACATAAGCTGGGCAGTTTGGAGTCGTTTGAATACGTCTTCCAAATTCTTCAGATGTTCGTCAAATGTCTTCCCCAGTACAACGATGTCGTCCAAATAGACCAGGCATGTCTTCCAAGACAACCCTTTCAAGACATTTTCCATGAGTCTTTCAAATGTCGCAGGCGCATTACAGAGCCCGAATGGCATGACGTTGAATTGCCATAATCCAGATCCGGTGGTAAAAGCAGTCTTCTCTTTGTCTTCTGGGTCCATTTCCACTTGCCAATAACCAGACTTCAGGTCCAAGGTGGAAAACAGTTTGCTGCCGGCCAAAGTATCTAGCGTATCGTCAATACGAGGCAGAGGATAGCTGTTTTTCTTCGTCACGTTGTTAAGCTGGCGATAATCCACGCAGAATCTCGTAGTTCCATCCTTTTTCTTGACGAGCACTACTAGAGACACCCATGGACTAGTAGATGGTTCTATTACTTTTTCTTCTGCCATCTCTCGAATTATTCTTTCAGCTTCCTCTCTCTTCGCTCGTGGAAGTCTTCGAGCTGATTGTCTAATTGGCTTAGCATTACCAGTATCGATTTTGTGTTTGACGGCTGATGTTCTGCCAGTCTTTCCTCCTTTTGGTACGAATAAGTCTCGATACTGCAAGAGAAATTCTCTCATTCTCTTTTTCTCAGCTCGATCCAAAGATTGACCAGCTACTGATAACATCTGTTCGAATCTGGCATTAGAATTGTCAGTGGTCGTTGTCTGACGAACTATAGACGTCACTGGTACGCAGGATCCAATATTGGTTTCCTTCTTGATGGTAATTGGGTAATCGTTCACGTTTATCAATCGTACAGGGATCTCTTTCGCCGACGTAACCAATCCTTTCCCAATTAGTACTCCTTTGCCAACTTCCTCGTCGTGGTTCCTTGGTTCCATCATAACCGGTGTACCTTCCTCCATGATTCCCTGTAGCCGTGCTACTATCATGGTTTCGCTTCGTGCAGGTAGAACGGTATCTTCCTGTACAGCTGCCAACACCGCGCTGCCTTCATATGGATGCAGGAATACCTCCTCGGAACCCACTTTAATGGTTCTGTTTCTGAAGTCTAATTGGAAACCATGTACATTCATTACGTCCATTCCCAGAATCACGTCTTCTTCAATATCAGCTACGATTACCGTATGCGTGAACTTTTCTGCTCCAATTCCCAATTGGATTTGTGTTTCCCCGTGAACGTTGGCACTCTTGCCTGTGGCGGTTCGCAGTCGCAGTCTCGTTGATAGAAGATTCTTCTTGGGGTTTATTATCTCTGGTCGTATAATGGTTCTAGTTGCTCCAGTGTCAACCAGCAGAGCATATTTCTTGCCATTTACTTCGCCATCCACATATACACTGTCGTTGCGACATCTGAGCGAAGCTATCAGTATGAGAGAGTCTTTGGAACGATCATGGGTCGGTGCTGCCCCCTCGTAGCCGACCCATTCTAGTTTTCCTCTGACTGGGGTTCTTGGTTTGCAGGAGTCTTGGGGCGCTTACACGAACTACGTACATGCCCTAGCTCGCCACAATTCCAGCATCTGATTTTTCTCGGTATCTTGTCCATCATACCTTTTATGAAACTGACGAACTGTTCAAATCTGTCTTCGTCACCTTCTTCTTGGATGGTCCTAATTTTGTTATATCCTGAAGCCTTCGTTGCTGCTTCATATTCAAGAGCAGCTGTCAATGCGTCGACTAATGTTTTCGGATGGGCTAAACGAAGTGTCCTCTGCATATCGGGGTCACGTAAGCCATCAATAAAGGCCTGAATGCCCAGACATTCCATCATGTTCTCTGGTGCTGACGGATAAGCAAATCGAACTAGTCGGGCGATTTCCACTTCATATTCTTGAAGGGATTCATCACGTTTCTGCCTTCGGTTCTTCAGCTGAGATTGGTACAAATGTTCTAGATGTTCATGGCCATATCGCATGTCCAACCTCTTCTTCAGCTGCTCGAAGTCGTCCGTTTCTTCCAAAGGTATCGTCTGAAGTACATCTACGGCATCTCCGCGAAGCGCGATGGTTAAATTCACTGCTTTCTCTCTATCGGACCAATTATTCACTCTAGCGGCTGCTTCAAACTGTTCCACATAATTGGTCCACGACATTTTTCCATCGAACGTTGGGGCCTTGACTCGGGTAAAACTGCCAATGTCTTCAAACTTCGGTAGTGTTTCTGGCTTGCAATCTTTCGTTTGCTCGGTCTTTTTTTCTTCCTCCGGCGTGCCTCGCGTTCTTGAATCGGCAATCTTTTCTTCTAACTCCTTGATTTTCTCGTCTATCGTTGTAATCTTATTCTCGATTTTCTCGTCCTTCGTTGACATTTTATTCTCGATTTTTTCGTCCATCGTTGACATCTTATCCTCGATTTCAGATTTTAGAGACGAAATTTAATTTTCAATGTCAGCGGCAATGTCGTTTTTCATTAATAAGATATCGGCAGATATATCATTCTTCAAAGTAAAAATCTTCTCGTCCATGTTCTCTTCCATGGCAGAAATCTTCTCGTCCATGTTTGCAGAAATGTCGTGCTTCATAGCAGAAATCTTCTCGTCCATGTTAGCTGAAATATCATTCTTCATAGTAGAAATATCGTTCTTCATATCAGAAATCTTCTTGTCCATGTTAGCCGAAATATCATTCTTCATAGTAGAAATATCGTTTTTCATATCAGAAATCTTCTCGTCCATGTTAGCAGAAATTGACGACATTAAGGTGGAAGCCTCGTCATTAAATAAAACTGTTTCTGGATCAAAGCCGTCATTTTCCAGTGCCACTTTAAGTCTTTCTACTAATTCACTTTTCTTACCGGATGTTTCCAATTCACGATCTTCCAATTCTGCTCTTAATTCCGTGACTTTTAGATCACATAGTCTCTTGGCCATTTTTACGTAGAAATTTATTTACATTACCCCACACCTGACACCAATGTAATGTTTTTCTTATTTATTAAAAGTTTTTATTACGGGTGGGATAAATTTCAAACACTCGGTATGGCTACTTACTAATTTATTTAAACACTAACTCACTAATCACTAACACTTAATTTATATATACAGTATATTCACTTAGACTAATTTATATAAACAGTTCACTAATTTATTTGTTTATCTCACCATGTCAAATTATCCACTGACTAAATTCCGGACTGCGGCTTACACACACAATTAACTTTTCTGGCCTTTTCTAGATAACTCTGGTCACAAAAACCAGTTCTAGATAAGATAGTCTCAATCGTAAACAGTTTTTTATAACTGCGTATCCGCCATAATTTTAACTATTATACCTGGCTTTGACAGGGTCGGTTTTAGAGACTATCCCAGTGTGCTGTTCCGTAACAAGCTTTAAACTAAAATGTATTTTTTAATCTGGGTCGTCAATTTTGAATCACATTCCGACATTGTTTAGAGTTTTGTAATTACAAAATGAGAGAAGTTAAGAGAAAATTATCGTTTTTTTATATAATCAGATTCAAATTTTTAGATTATTATTTCTAGAGACTATTCATCATTTTTGGATCAACTTTATTCAATTTTCCGGATCTAAGTAGAACAGCCTGTGGATTCTTCTGGTAGTTATCTACAAAAACCAATTGAATAAAAACGATAGGTAGTCCGTAAGAGCCGATAGGCCCTATAGATTCCAACCGCAAGTTTAACAAATTGGGGTCGAGTGGACAACGGTCCCTGATAACACAATAGAAAAGCTTTTTAGACGATATCGAAGTGTCTTGAGAGAAAAAAGATTTATAACAATCGTATGTTCACTGGATTGTCTTTAATGTAACTGGAATTATGTCGAACACGACTATAAATAACAAATACACCTAGAGAAATTTAAGCAGAATATAAATCGAGAATCTGGAATAAAAAACTTTATAAAATTTCTTATATATCTAATTCGGAGTATTGTACGAAATATTATAAATTTGAAACTATCAACTACTTACTAGGTGATGTTTTGAGAAAATAGATAGTTCTTGAAGATGAAGAATCAGTGTGAGCACTACTGCTCACCTAATCACAATCTCAAAAAACACCAGTCTTACTGTTTGGAGGTGAATTTAATATTTCAATAGAAAATAAACTTCTATTGTTGAAACAGATCCTAAAATCAGTCTTGGTATACGGCATTCAGGTAATGGGATCTCAAATACAGGAAGCCATTCTATTAATCCCAGCTCATTTTTGTTCAAATGATCTTCACGGGAATGATACCGCTACCACAGTATAGTGTGATTATGTAAAAAATACAATACGTCCATAATGTAATTTAATATTTTAAAGAAATATAAATCAGGGTGAATAAACTTTGAGTGATGACGTCAGCAACAGTTTTTTAAATGAAACAACCTTTTTTTCAATTTGCGGATCTACCTTGCCGAGCAGATTCCATATATGTATCACACGTTGATTCAAAATGTTACAGGGTGGACAAAACAGTGAAAGTTTATTATTTTAACACTTTCATAAGTAATCCTAGCGGCTGGACTAGTTTAAAAATATTTCTTGCCATTTGTATTTTAATTTGCTGTTTAAAACTGTCATACATATCCAAATACAATTACGTATTGCTAATCTAATAGACCATTAAAGGTCACGTGGCTTTGACAGGTCGGACATCTTGCCTGGGAGCAAACAAAGCTCTTAGTTTGCGCATCTTAAGTTCATTTTTATTTAAAATATAAGTTCATAAGCACATTTGATCGTATTACTTAGAACTTGCTTCTCATTCAGCATTTGATATCTTTAATTTCAGTTAGGTATGTACATCATAAGTAAATATAAAGACAACAGTTCCTTCTACAAGTGTTTAATATTGAAATCAAAATACACAAAACTTTAAACATAAGGTATTGTTTTTTAACTTTACATGTCACTTAATGGCATTCTAATTTTTTGAAACTATAAAACTTAATCATTGCTAAATGCTTTTCAAAATGACAAAGATAAATTTAACTCTATGTTATTTATTCCACAGGAATTTGCGATGAACATAAATTAATTAAGGCCCTACAAACCACTAAAATTTTGTCAATATAGTGATTACATTTATTATTTATCTGTATTTGTTTTTCATTATTTTTCGCTATATAGTTGTTGCGCTTATTGATACAAAATACAATTTAGTAAATTATCATTATTTCATCTATAGGTGTTTAGGTATTTATGTTTTCACATTATTTGCTTCATAGGTTCATACCTTTCAGCCCTTATTTCTATTGTAATAATAATAATAATATATTTCTGATCATCTCTATTTATCGAAACCATTAATATAATAGGAATAGGACCTGAGCAAATGATTATTATTGCTGAATGTTTTTCAAAATGACGGAGACCAAGTTAACTAGGGTAAAGTCGGGTGAGATGGCCACCATTTTGCATAGTAGGAGCCTGTAAATTTTAGGTGAGGGTTAGGCTCCATACAATATTTTTTTGTCATTGTTTACCTATCATCCGCATACTGGTGAATAAATACATTGAAAACACTTTTATTTATTATTATTTATAAAAATCAGTTGTATATGGCCATCTAACCCGGTTCGGTGGGGTCAGTTGGCCAATGCAATAAGGGATAGATGGCCACAATATAAAAACGCGAATAAAACATAAAAATATGAAAATAACACACTACTTATTAAAACAAAATATAAATAATATCCTTAATAACCATCTTGCTTCTTTTTAAACGCAGTTTTACCACAATTTTGGCATGTGTTTAAATAGGAAGAGCAATTTTCATGAAACCACTTCTGGCAAATTATGCACTGCAACCAATCTTCTTTTTTTTGTGATGTTATAACTTTCTCCGCATCCTACACATTCAGTTTCATCCACCTCAGAAATGGCATCACGTTCCTCTTCATATTGAACTTCAATATTCTCCTCCTCATCAGAACTTGGCGAAGGCGAACGTTTCTTTTTTTGGCCAATTGTTAGTTTTCAAATTTTAGTTTTCGGGGTGTCCTTCTTAGTCTGTTCAGATTTTTGTGGACTTGTTTTTTACAGTCGATATATAGTCAGGAGACGTTAATAGGGTAGCAACTGTCTTTGCTTGTTTTTTTGCAGAAACAACTAACTTAGGTGTGGGATTAATTTGATCTAAGAGCTTTCCAGGCGTCAAATCTGGAACAGATGTCCCTTCCGCTGGAGTTGAACATCGAGGTTATGTACCAGCATGGCTACAGGATGGCATGGACTCATCCATTATGATGACTGGGTGTCTAAGTTCTTGTGTTGCTTCAGCGTTCGATTGTTGAGTGTTCGTTACTTGTGTCTGTGTGAGGGTTCTATGGTATTCCCTAGTTTCGCTGTTCACTATTCGGTCAGCAACTAAGTAAGAATGATCGGGTATGGAATCGGGGTTCCAGGGAAATATACCAGTGGCCCTGAAGCCGGATATAGCATTTCCAGCGGTCGCGGACTTGCTCCAGCTTTTCGTTAAAAGTTCACCAAACTGGAGTCTCCCCAGTTTCCTTCCGGGGTGACTCTGCATCCACTCTCTGCAGGATTGATAGTAGAAGGACTTGAGCGACTTGAAAAAAGCTCTGTCGAGCGGCTGCAAATAATGGGTAGTATGCGAAGGTAGGCACAATAAAACGACATTGTTTGCTTCAGCGGTTTCTAAAAGTTCAACACAAGAACAGTGAGAAGCATGCCCGTCAAGAATTAATAATGCCTTCCCTTCTCCTTTACGTGGCAAGAAGTGGTTTTTAAAACAATTAAAAAAAATCGTTGCAGTAACATAGGCTGACTTTTGAGACATTACAATATGTGAACCAGGCGGCATTGAATCAGTCCACTCAGTCTTTAAATTCTTGCCTTTAAATACACAGACCGGCGGCAGAAAAAAACCTTCAGCGTTACAACAAGCTATGCACGATATTGTCTCACCCTTTTCCCCTAATGTCACTGTGATAACATCCTTTGCTACTTTTTGGGCTAAGACATGGCCAGGACGACTATTTAATTGAAGGCCTGTTTCGTCGACATTATAAATGCATCCACGTTTGTCGAAAAGCTCATTTTGTTCCAGTACTTTTTGCAGTAAAGTGAAATAATTTCCCACATCTAAACGGTTCATGCCTTCACCTCGCCCTAGAGATACACCCTCAGCCTTGCGAATAGACAAGTCTGGATGTCTTCTCAAAAAAGACCTAAACCAATCGGAACCGGGACATCCTTTTTCTTTGTTGAACTTGTGATTGATTTTTAGACTTTCCGCAAAATTATAGGCAAGCAAGTCATAGGAAAACCGCATTTTTGTGCCTTCTTAATATGTTGCACCAATTTATTTTCATTTGCCTCCCCCAACATGCTATCCGGCCCCATTTTACCTGTCGTCGACACATTTCTTTTCAATTTCCTTTCAAGAGTTTTCCTAGGAATGCCATAATTTTTTGAAGCGCCGTTCACAGAAGAACCGTTTCTGACAGCGTCCATTGCTCGTCGCAGATTTTTTTCAGTATAGTTTC
Source organism: Galeruca laticollis (assembly GCA_963921935.1). NCBI lineage: Eukaryota > Metazoa > Arthropoda > Insecta > Coleoptera > Chrysomelidae > Galeruca > Galeruca laticollis. Next base: position 202,717,398 of record OY998180.1, read on the forward strand.
CACGATTCGAGTTCCTTCTTTGATACTCCGTTGGCATGTTTTCGCAGCAGAATGGAAATGATGCCAAACTGTAAAGAAAGAGACGTAAAAATATATGGCCATCTGTCCCTACTATTGGTTGGTCATCTCTCCCAAATGCTAGGGAGAGATGGCCCACGTGACAAACAAAACCCACCGCACATTTTTAACTGTTGTTTGAGGTTAGAATCATCTAATGAACATTGTACTCACCTAATATGTTGAAATCGGCACTAAATTTCCTCACAAACATTCACAGTAGAAGGTGGCACAAAACTAATATAAAATTTTATAACGAGGTGATATTATTTTTATTGTTTTGACGCTTTAACGTGACCTCGACTTAAACGACAACACACTGGCTGTGCTTATGGATAATTATTTATTGTCGGAGAGGACAGGCAGCATCATCTCACGATCCGTTAGTCAAGTTTTAGCTGTTGGCCATCTCTCCGGACTGGCCATCTCACCCGACTTTACCCTACATGTTAATTATTCCATAAGGGGAAATTTCGTTTCGTAAATCGGATATCGAGAATAAGTTGACAACGATAGACGAGAAAATCAAGTAGTTAGGGAGAAATATGGCAGATTTAAGAACACAAGACACGCCAGCAGAAGAAAAGGAGATTCAACAAACAAAACCTAGCAAGACAGAAACGCCCCCTAAGTTAGAAGACATTGGCAGTTTTACTAGAGTCAAGGCCCCAACGTTCGATGGAGAAATGTCGTGCACCAATTATGTAAAACAGTGGGAAGCATCTGCTAGAGTGAATAATTGGTCCAACAGGGAGAATGCAGTGAACTTAACTATCGCGCTTAGGGGAGATGTACTTCAGACGATACCTCTGGAAAAAACGGATGTCTTCGAGCAGCTGAAGAAGAGGTTGGACGGTCGATATGGTCACGAACATTTAAAACATTTGTGCCAATCCCAGCAGAAGAACCGAAAGCAGAAATGTGACGAAGCCGCTCAAGAGTATGAAGTGGATATTGCTTGACTAGTTCGATTCGCATATCCATTAGCACCAGAGAACATGATGGAATATCTGGGCATCCAGGCCTTTATTGATGGCTTATGTGACCCCAATATGCAGAGGACGCTTCGTTTAGCCCATCTCAAAACATAAGTTGACGCATTGACAGCTGCTCTTGTATATGAAGCAGCAACGAAGGCTTCGGGTTATAACAAATTTAGGACCATCCGAGGGGAAGGCGACGAGGACAGATTTGACCAGATCGTCAGTTTGTTAAAAAGTATGATGGATAAGAAGCCGAGAAAAATCAGATGCTGAAATTGTAGCGAGCTCGGGCATGTACGCAATTCGTGTAAGCGCCCCAGAACTCCTGCAAACGGAGAAGCTCAGTCACAGGAAAACTAGAACGGGTCGGCTACGAGGGGACAGCACCGACCCATGATTGTTCCAAAGACCCTCTCATACTGATAGCTTCTCTCAGGTGTCGCAACGACAGCGTATATGTAGATGGCTAGATGAATGGCAGGAAATATACTCTGCTGGTTAACACTGGAGCAACTAGAACCATTATGCGACCAGAGGTAATAAATTCCAAAAAGAAGCTTTTATCAATGAGACTGCGAACCGCTACAGGTGAGAGTGCCAACGTTTACGGGGAGACACAAATCCAATTTGGAATTGGCGCAGAAAATCTCACGTATACGGTAATCGTAGCTGACATTGAAGAAGACGTGATTCTGGAAATGGACGTAATGAATCTACATAGTTTCCAGTAGGACTTTGTAAACAGAACAATTAAAGTGAGTTCCAAGGACGAATTCCTTCATCCATATGAAGGCAGCACGGTGTTGGCAGCTGTACAGGAAGATACCGTTCGACCTGCACGAAGCGAAACCATGACAGTAGCACAGCTACAGTGAATCATGGAGGAAGGCACACCGGTTATGATGGAGCCAAGGAACCACGATGAAGAAGTTGGCAAAATAGTACTAATTGGAAAAGGATTGCTCACGTCGGCGAAGGACATCTCAGTATGAATGATAAACGTGAACGATTACCCAATTACCATCAAGAAAGAAACCATGATTGTATCTTGCGTACCAGTGACGTCTATAGTTCGCCAAACAACGGCAACTGACAATTCCAATGCCAGATTCGAACAAATGTTAGCAGTAGCTGGTCAATCCTTGAATCAAGCTGAGAAAAGGATAATGAGAGAATTTCTCTTGCAGTATCGAGATCTATTCGTACCAAAAGGATGGACGACTGGTACAACGTCTGTCGTCAAACACAAAATCGATACTGCTAATGCCAAGCCAATTAGGCAATCAACTCAACGACTATCACAAGCGAAGAGAGAGGAATCTGAAAGATATGGCAGAAAAAAAAAGTAATAGAACCATCTACTATTCCATGGATGTATCTAGTGGTGCTCGTCACGAAAAAGGATGGACTATCTCCAGCTAAACAACGTGACGAAGAAAGACAGTTATCCTCTGCCTCGTATCAACGATACGCTAGACATTTTGGCCGGCAGTTTTCCAACTTGGACCTGAAGTCTGGTTATTGGTAAGTAGAAATGGACCCTGAAGACAAAGAGGTGACTGCCTCATTCTTAACTTCTTCATAAAGTATGATGTAGACCGTTACTATCTTAGTATTTAATAGTTATTCTTTTCTGTACTAATATGTGTGTCTCATTTATTCGTAATAGAGGGATTAATCTCTTAAATGGTCGAAGTAAGCGTCATATTATGTTTCTAAGCACATTCGTGCTCGGTGTACTTGAATACATACTCTTATAGGTAATAGAGGAGACAAACTACGTCTCTAATTCTTTTGCTCAGATCTTCCATGTTGACGAAAGGAGTCACGTTAACCCGTTCTTTAAAAATATACCAAAGGGGTTATGGTCTGGCGATCTCCGAGGCCATGGTATTCCTATATTGTCAATCCACTCTGAGTATCTTTTATTTAGTAAGTTTGTTACGACTCTGGCATTATGTGGATGCTCCATCTTGCTGCAGAATCATAACTTTTAGAATATCTAGAATATTAAGTACCCAATAAAAGTTGCCTCATAAAATATAGGATCTATAATTTGATCATCAATAATGCCTCACCAAACGTTATTACCGAGTGATAGTACTCTAACTGTAATTTTTCATATCAAGTTATAAGGGTTCAACATGCAACCCCGTATGTTGTCTCATATTTTACTTCCTAAATTTTTGAGGATTTAGACTTTAAACACATCCTACATGGTACATACATATATTTTTTCTAAGAGATAAATAATATTTAACTTTTTCCTAATTTGAAGTTTTCTATGGGAATAAATTCAAAATAGTAGGGTGACACCCTTTGCAACTCAATATATTTCTTCTAGGTCATTTAATCCAAAATATATTTTTCCACCTCAGAGAATATTATTTGGCTAATTGGAGAAATTCGATTTTTACAAATATAACTGAATATCAGCTATCGACTATCTCATTTTGGAAACCATTGTAGTGCCAAACCAAATAACGAACAGTTGAATATTTTTCAAACTTCTATTTTTCTGTTTGTTATTTACCTATTCTCTTATAAATACATATATTTTAACAAATGCTATCTAATATAAGAAGCTATGTCCAATGAAGACATTTCAAACCACGTGACATTTAACAAAAACAGGTGTATTAAAAAGCTGTCGATATGTGGTGGAAGCCTTACTTGCTCTGACCGGTCATCCACTGCGACAGATGTATTTAAGATCAATAAACTAAAACAAAAGGTGACTTAAGAGAGAGATAACCACTGAAATTTCTTAGCTTCAAAAATCAATTCCTATCATTTTAAACGATTGTTTGGATTTCACAATAATACACAAACTTCAAAGTATCATTATCTGTTCGCCTGATGTAAATTCGTTCAACATAAAACAGAATTCACGGTAAGTACTGAAGTCGATTACTGAGAATGTGTTTGCAAAATGTTTTTATCAATGGATTATACGTAGGCGTAAATGTATTAATCTGAAAGGGGCAAAGCCTTGAAGGTGATACAATAAATTTGGATAATTAATAATATTTTTTTCGTTTCATTAACCGATTCCAGATAATTTTTCAACAATGTATGATAATAATCCTAGGTCATAATAATTATGGACAGTAAACGTCAACTTTTTCTTCTTAAAGTGCCTATCCGCTCCGGATGTTGGCTATCATGTTAGCTATTCGAACTTTGTTAACAGCAGCTCGGAATAGTTGAGTGCTTTATTTGTTGTACCACGTTCTTAAATTTTTCAACCACGATATTCTCCTTCTTCCCACTCCTCTAGCTCCCCATATCTTGCCTTGGAGAATCTTATGTAAAAGGGTATATCGGCTCTCATTACGCATTATATGTCCAAGATATTGTAGCTTTCGGGACTTGACTGTGTTTAGGACTTCTTTTTCCTTTCCCATCTCATTACTTCCATGTTGGTTATTTTCTCTGTCCCCAAGGTATTTGTTGTATTCTTCGGTACAGCCACATTTCAAATGCCTCAAGTTTTTTGGAGGAGGCCTCCGTAAGCGTCCACGATTCGACCCCATAGAAAAGGATCGAAAACACGTAACATCACAGTATGCGAATTTTCGTTGACAGCTGTAAGCCGTGACTGGTAAAGACTTTCTTCATCCTTATGAATGCTGTTCTGGCTTTTTCAATACGCGTTCTGATCTCCACAGAATGGTCCCAGTCATCGTTTGTGTTCGACTCTTTCTAAATGAGTTTCGTCCACCAACAAAATACCACAGGTGTTTTGGTTCTTACTGATTATCATGAACTTTGTCTTGTTGGTGTTTATTTCCAAACCATATTGTCGGCTGTATGTTGTAACACTGTCCATTAGGAGTTGTAGGGAAGCTAGGTTGTTTGCAAAAATAACGGTATCATCTGCATACCTTATATTATTCAGTCGTTCTCGTTTAGCAGGATTCCAGCTTCAATGTCTTGCAGGGCTTCCCTGAAAATGCATTCCGAGTACAGGTTAAAAATTACAGGAGATAGTATGCATTCCTGTTTTACAGCACGTAATATTTCTATTAGTGTTGCCGCGAGACGAGACGACACGAGAGAAGGGCTTCCCTCGCCTCGTCTCGTTAGACGAGACAAAATGTGTCCCTCGTCTCGTCGAGAGAGGGCGAGACGAGACGAGAGACGACCTTCTCTCGTCTCGTCTCGCTTCTCTCGTGATTTAAACCAAATATAGTAAAAACCAAGCTAAATTTTAACGCGTTGAGGTTAGGTTCTACCATATTTGACATGAATTGTGTGCAATATATATCAAATATAACAGAATCTAACCTTAATGCGTTGAAACAAACTTTGCCTGGTATTTACAACAGGGTAGCCCATTAGTGCGACAAAGATCAATATCTCCTGCACCAATAAAGATAGCAGAGAAACGTTTGACGAAGCTTATTAAGGGTTAAGAGGTGCCTGTTATAAAACCATTTTTGTCTATACAGGGTCCTTCAAAAAACCAGCACGGTAAAAACATTCCATTCTATCCGCACTCTTTGCCCTGTGTGATGGTGTGGACCACACCGAAACGTTGTCGTTGATTTAATAAACACAATTTGTCCAAAAAGCTGAAATCTGACCTCAATTTAAAAAATTGAAATCTTTGTTTATTTTCTCTTAATGATATAGAAGCCACAGATGTGGAAAACACCTTAATAGAAGCATTTCAAGCAGGGAGAGTCAAAATCCTGAAGCATTATTATAATACGAATTGGGTTTATTGTGCGGCGTTAGTATTAGATCTGAGGCACAAAATAGAGACATTCAATTTGACCCCGTGGGGAAGACAAATTAAAGAAGGATCTTTGAAGAAATTTGACGAAATCTTCTATTCATTTTACGTAAAACCAACTGCTACTATCGCCACTGCGACGGAAACAGAGAAAGATTCATCATCAACAAGTAGTGACGAATTTATGGCTGGCTTATATAAAAAACCGAGCATTAACATCAACAAGATTGGTCAGTTTCCAAAAATGTCTTGCGTAAGACAGAGTTGAGACAAATTGTTAATTTATCGAAATAGCAGCTGTTTTCGTCTCATCATTATCTATCATCCATTTAGATTAGATGTATTTTACATTTTCTGTCATAGGCTTTTTTTTGTAAATTAGGTTATAGCATAGATTTAAACTTACCTATGTTTGTTGATGTATTATATATAATTTTTTTTTGTTATAATATTATCCTTGTGATTAGACCGTAAGGTTTGTTTGGATGAATGAATAAGTAAGAAAATAAATAAATAAATTAATCAATAAATAAATAAATAAATAAATAAATAAATAAATAAATAAATAAATAAATAAATAAATAAATAAATAAATAAATAAATAAATAAATAAATAAATAAATAAATAAATAAATAAATAAATAAATAAATAAATAAATAAATAAATAAATAAATAAATAAATAAATAAATAAATAAATAAATAAATAAATAAATAAATAAATAAATAAATAAATAAATAAATAAATAAATAAATAAATAAATAAATAAATAAATAAATAAATAAATAAATAAATAAATAAATAAATAAATAAATAAATAAATAAATAAATAAATAAATAAATAAATAAATAAACAGAGAGGTAGCAAGAGCCGAATATCAAAAATATATAGACGGAGAAAGAGCTGGTCGAGATACCAATATTTTAAAATGGTGGGGTGACCATGAGGAAATCTTTTCAAATCTTGCTGAAATGGCTAGGGATATATTAGCCATACCTGCTACCAGTGTTCCTGCTGAAACACTGTTTTCAAAAGCACGAGTCGTAATAAGAAAACATAGGAACCGTCTTAACGCAGAATCAGCGAGAACATTGTTATGTTTAAACTCTTGATATTCGAGTAGGCTTAAGAAAAATATTTGTCAAACAATGATTATTTTAAATTTAAAGTTTTTAGTGTTCCTAATATATATATCAGTATTAACTAGATGTAGGTAATAAAGGTTTTTTTGAGCCTAATTTACTTTTTATACATCATTATATGAACCGTTTTTGTATCTAGGTACCTATCTGTAATATATTTTTTAGTTCATTAGTAAATTTTATGTTTTATTTTTTCTGAAACTTAATTATTAAAATTGGCGTTATATTATTTGCATTTTTCACCGTGCTCTTATTTTGCATTTATACAGTGTGGTCATTTGAGTGTGCAACCACAATGATGTACGTTACAACAAAAATTATAGATAATCAGGAAATTTTGTGAAATATTTTTAGTACCTACGCCTATGGTTGCTTCAAATATTATATTTTTTCTGTTTTCTACCTCAATTTCATTCTATCTCAAGCAAAAATTGAGATAATATTTAAAAAAGCCATAAGCCTACTGAGAATATTTTAAAAAAGTTCCTGATAATGTATAATTTGTGTCGAAACGTACATCATTGTATTTTAGGTTATATGTACTCAAAAAGTAATATGGTCCGTATTTAAAAATATGAAGTTGACCATGATATCTCAGAGATTTATATTAAATGATATAAAAAAGGTAACGGTAGTTTGCTAAAATTAAAAGAATACATTGATTTTATTTCAAGAACGTTGTCCTAAATTTAAAACCCTTCGAGTTGGAAGGAATTAGTTTTAGAGGTTTTCAACAAATCTCCCGTATCTCAGGAATTGAAAACAATTTTACAACGCGGTTAGTGAACACACAAACATTTTTATTGTGCTAATTTCGACAATGTATGCCTGTCACGAGTTATTTGACTGCAAATAATTTTATCCAGCGATAAAACGTCATAATAATAATAATAATATGTTTGCAGTCGAATAACTCGAAAACCGCTGGTCCAAATATAAACATTATATATATTTTTGCAAAGACGAATTTAAGAAGATTTAAAAATCTCCAAAAATTTGACGTTTTTTGCTCGAGAGAGATCGAGAGAAACGAAAATTTCTCGACGAGAGAGGGTACTTCTCTCGTCTCGTCTCGTCTGCTTAAACGAGAGAAAATGGGTCTCTCGTCTCGTCGAGAGAGGACGAGACGAGACGAGAGACGAGAATCTCCCGTCTCGGTGGCAACCCTAATTTCTATCTCTTCTGTTGTCTCTTTGTCTACCCTGATACAATCCCTCTGTTTCCAATAGAGATTTCTGATGATTTTGAGGTCCTTCCCGTCCAGGCCAGCTTTTTGCAGAACTTTCATCATTTTCGTGTGCCGTACTTGATCAAACGCCTTCCCATAGTCTATAAAACATGCGTAGACATCGCAGTTGACATCCCTGCATCGCTGAAATAGCACCTGGACCGAAAATAGAGCTTGCCTAGTCCCCACAGCACTTCTAAAACCGAATTGAGTCGCAGACATCTGTTCCTCACTCAGTTTAAATATCCTATTGTGAATATCTTCTGGAAAATATTTAGTAAACGTCAACCGTGCCATTTAATTCCTGTTTTTTTTATATAATTTACAGTGGCAAATTTCTTCGCAGTAAATAGTAATTTCTCTTCTGCTGAATTCAGAAATGTGAAGACCTCCATGTAAGTTTTATACGAAGAATGGTTATCTCTGTAATCACCAGTGAATAACAGTATTGTTTTTGAATGATTGAAAAAACGTATGATGTTTGAGGTTATGAAAGGAAACAAACATTCATCTTTCATAATAACTAGTTGTTACGAAAAAACTCTATTGACATCTCGCTCCTCGCTGGAGTTTGTGAGCTAATGACGTCACAGCGTTTCCGCGAGTCATATGGAGACATCCTGTTAAACTCATATAATATTATTGTTAAATTGCTGACAGGACGTTTCCCACATTATTGGATTTATAATTTTAACCTTAATCAGCAAACACGTGGAGACATCCTGTTTACACAATTGTTATAACTTTCTTATCAAATATTTTTCTTCTTTATTCAGCATTATACTATATTTTCCTTATTTTTGTAAACTAAAAAAGAAATCAGTTATAATTGTAACATCAACTATAACTAATCACTAAGTTTAAATAAATCTTTTTAAAAAGTATATTTTTTACTTAATAAATTTAACTCGCGCGAAATTTAAAACATTATTAAAAATACATAATTTTTAAGTTTTTGTCACATTCAAAAAAATAATAATAAATATTTGCGGCTATATTACGCACTAATGCACGGTTTAAAGCACTTTCCCAAAAATAGTCAATATCCCTATTGATCGGTTCCAGTACATTTTGAAATTTTGGTTTTTCATTCACTGGATTAGGTTAGTGTTTATAGTAAGAATTTTCTATTAGGGTTCAATGGGGTAATCAAGCGCAACATATGACGCCGTATCCAGCTAGCGTCAAGTAGCCTCTGCTACTCAATTCCGACTTGGTAACCTGAGTAACCTTGTGGAAGACTGTGGTAACCAATCCCAGTAGGAAACAGGGTCAGGGCTAACGAAAGCGGGAAAAATGGTCCGCCGAAAAGGGGGTTGTCCTATCGACCAGCAATCGATATGCGTAAAATAATGAAGCTACGAAACAGAAACTATTGCCTCGGAATCGGACGGATACACGGAATAGACGACGTAAGCAACGAAAAGAGGATATTCTTTTGGGAACATGGAATGTGCTGAGTTGGTACCGACCTGGTATAGCAACGAGAGCGGTTAAAGATCTTGAAAAATATAAGATGGATATAACTGCAATACAGGAAGTGAGATGGAAAACGATATAATGTTCTGGTCAGGTAGTGAGGACAGACATGAATACGGATGCAGCTTTGTCATAGCAAAGCGGCTAAAAACAGCAGTAATAGAGTTTAAGACAGACAATGAGAGAATATGTTATATCAGACTCAAGGGTCGTCTTTGTCATGCCAGAATTTCAAGCCGCATACTATCGTAGTATTTAGTACCCTTTTTCCGCTTGTTATCGCTTTCTCATTTTTTTTACTTCAGTACTTCAATGCTAGGATGAACCATTTATGGCTCCATGTATCTCCTCGGCAAATTCCTCTTTCGATCTATATGTTATTTATTTCTATACGTTTGTTTCCCCGTTCTTCTTTATATATTCAAGGAATATAATGAGAGCTGGATCGATTTTGTAGATTTGTAAAATGTGCAGGAACCATTAAAGAGAGATTGAAGCGTATGCTTTCTGGTAGTTTCTCCTTGAGATTGCGATGTTTCTGTTATTGATTTCTTCTTGTTATGTTATTACTCTATCTATTATAAGTAGTTGCACTATTCTTTACGTTCTTCTGTGATATATTTTGTTACCTTTTCTGATTCGTCTACTATAGTTTTTGCGGTAGTATGTGTTTTTATTTTTTCGTTTGAGAAATGTTATACCATAGGTTAGTGATGAGAGTACTTCTGCTAGATGGGTTATTACATGTTGTATGATTTGTACCATTTTCTCATGTAACATTGTTAAATGTTACCAGAAATAGTTGTAAATTTTATCTGACTTTGGACCCTTCCAGTTCGGCAGTTTGTTTGTTCCATGGGTTCTGCTGTTTCTGTTCACTGAGGAAAATCACCCAATACAACTTTTATTCTGACCCAAGATATATAACCACAAATTAATATTATAATATTGATAAAATACAATTATATTGCAGCAAAAACAAATGTTATTCTAAGTAAGGGTATATACATGCTATACAATTTTTTTCTGTAGTTACCTACCCGAATCAAGTTGTATAAAATTATCATATACTCATTATATTTTCACAAGTTTGCCACAAATTATATAATGAAAATACAAAAATTATATACGGGTTACTATACCAGTTTTTTAACACAATAATACCGCCTTTATATGGTTAGTTGTATAATAAATATCCTACTTGTTGTATAAAAACCAATTTCTGTTATATACGTACGATATTTCCATTGTCTTAGTTTTAAAATTACCGCTAATACGCACCAATTAGCCATTAGCAAAGAGAAAGAGATTATACCAATGGACAAGCACAGATTGGACAAGTTCTTCTTTATTCATTTATTGTTCAGATGTTTAGAAGCGACAAGCGACCATGTTTTATTTTTTTGGTTTGTATATAGTGTGGTATCATATGAAAATGGATACTTTTGATTTGTCCGAAGATGTTCAGGAAAAATTCAGAGGTAAGTACCTGTACCTATTTAATTATGTTTGTTAATATTTAGCAAAAACCATAGTTTATTAATTATTAAAGCACAAAGCGTGTGTTAGGTCGTTGGGTAGCGTCCATGCATGTTGGCCGGAGATTTTTGTTCCCTCTTAAATCGCCGGCCCGAATAGGTATGGGAAGTTATAAAATATAAATTGATTCATAGTTTGCTTTTGATATTCCGCAACACCTACCACTAAAACATGATTTCTTAAAAATTACGAGTTATTTGTTAGGTACTTTTAGATATAAGGGTTGTAAGTATTATTAAAATTTCAATGTATGAAGCCATCATAGGAAGCCATGCACGGAGATATATATGACTAAAATAGGATATTTTCCTCCAAAGCAACTCACATGAGTTTTATTTATTTTACTAATTTCTTAACAATTTGTTATTCAAGAGCATTTTAAAATTCGATTAAATAGGTTCTCCCAAAAAAGTTATAAATAAGGGATCTATATCCACCTAAAAATCAAATTTTAATTATTTTTGATTGCTGCACTAGTACGCTTGAGAATCGGAAAAAACGGCTATCGCCTATCTGAACTTTTAAGATGTATAAACTGACACATTTTAAACATGATTATTTACTAAACGCAATAAGATGAAAATGTGCGGTTTCAACCAATACGTTTCAAATTCACATTTATATGGGGCGAGGAAAAAAGTGCCCATTTTCAAATAAAAATTACTTCTTTATGTTTTTAAAAATGTTAATATGTGTAATTAATTTTTTACAAATAAAGCACAGTTTATGAAAAACTGTTGTTTGATACTCGATACGAAATTCTTTTGCATTCTCGAATGAAAAAACTTCATTCTCGAATGCAAAAGTGATATTTCGCAATATAGCATCAAAAATAACTATTTTAAAAACAAAATGTGTAATAAATTCCATTTTTTTTAGAACTTCGAGGAACTTCAACAGAAAAAGGCTGAGAGATTGGAGAAAATGACTAACTACAGTCTCACACATCAACCTTTTGGAGTTATTTGTGGACCTTTGAACAACGTATCAACACATCTGGCCGTAACCAATGACGTTGTATACACCTTTGATTCTATAATAAGAACCTTAGAGATCCTTTACAAAACGTTTCATGCGTTAGATATTGAGTACCCTTCCGAGTGTCAACATATCTGGCAACTTATTGAAGAAGTGATTTTTGAAATGAAACATTCTCCATCAAGTTCTTGTGCAAGTGCCCTTATATCAGATCTTAAAAAATTTATGTAAGTGTTAAGTTAATAATCTAAGAGAAACTAATTACTATTTTTCATTTTCCACATGTGAAAGAATTGTTAATTTTCACACACTAAAGATTAGTCATATTTTTCTAATAAATAAGAAATGCCTATTTGTGGATATTGTTGAAAAAAAAGTCTTTTGTTGTTCATTTAAAAATAATTCACAGATGTACCAATCAAACTAAGTTTAAATGTGCTGAAATTAAATGTCACAGACATTTCCCTAATCTAAATTCATATTTAAAACATTTCGACCGTCATGTAGTTATTGCAGGTAAATCAATTAATAAAAATGTCAATAAACAAACTCCAATTGTGAGTGAATATTTTCAAAGTAAACCAAAACAAGCAAGTAAGAATATCAGGTTAACTTTTTATTAAAACATTAGTAAAACAACACATTAACTAGAAGTGAATCTGAATTTAATATCAGATATAAATAACAGAAAATACTTCGCCATATCCGTATTAAGGAAAACCTAAATGATACTTAAAAATGGATGACAACATATCTCAAATAGGGTGTACACCCACTAATAACACAACCCAACAACCCAAAACATATTCCTCAGTAGCAAACCAACAAACCAGAACAAAAAATTTCCCATCCAGAAATCAAGCTATACTATTCGTCGCAATCGAAAACACTAGGCTAGAAGACTACCTAAAGGCACTATGCCAAACAATCCAACCAAATAACATAATTTTTTGCTCAAAGCTATCAAACAACAGAATATGTATTTATTTGGCAAATGAAAATTTAGTGAACACATTCATCAACAATCACGGTAAAATCCAAATAAACCAACAAATACTACAGGCACGTCGATTAGTCACTCCTAGTCAAAGATTAATATTATCCAATGTTTGTCCCTCTATCCCCCACTCAGTGCTTGAATATGAACTTAAAAATCTAGGGATCAATCCTCTTTCACCCTTATCTTTCTTGCAAATAGGAATCTCAGACCCCGCATTTCAACATATCCTAAGTTTTAGAAGACAAATATTTATATCTCCATTCAATAACCAGTCCCTTCCCGATTCATGTTTAATCACATATGAACAAACCTCATATAGGATATTTTTGTCCATTGATAATCAAGAATGCTTACAATGTAAACAAACTACTCATACAACAAAAAACTGCCCAAATAGAGCAATCACTTCAACTCACTTTAACCCATCAACAGAATCATCACCAGAAAATCCAGCCGACAATCAAACTGAAGAAGAAACAAACAACATTTCACAATATCAACAGGATCAATCAAATAACCAAAACTCAGAACAAATTTCCGAACCTCAAACAATGAATACCCAAGTAGTTAAACACACCGAAAATAGTAAAGACAGCACACCGACTGTCAACAGAAATGAAATCGAAACAACCAAACCACAAAATAAAAGAACATCAACAGAACGTTCCCCATCACCTTCAACAACTTAACACCTACCTACATTTGTAAAACCAACAAATAGTGAAAAAAAAATAAAACAAACCGAAAACAAAAAACCAAAAAAATCAATAGGAGAAATGTTAAGTCACACTAAAGCGCTTTTCAAGAATACAGATATCAATTATCCTCTAACCTATGAAGAACTTATAGATTTTTTTGAAAATTGTGAAGGGTGTACAAATCCTCTCAGTATCGTGAAAATGTACACCGAAGAAATAACGGAAGTCACAGACCTACTTACCACAATATACCCCTATTTAAATGATAAAAAAATGAAGATGAGATGCACTCGAATTAAAAATAAAATTCTCAAACAGATAAACCCTGAATACCAAACAGAACTGGACACAGATACCTCTATTGAAACCTATTAATCTTGTTTACCTTCACTTCCTTAATTCAGTGGAATATAAATGGGTACTATACCCACCTAGAAAACTTGCAATTATTAATTTCAAAATACAAGCCCATGCTAATATGCCTACAAGAAACCAATTTCGAAAACAATAGAATCCATAATCTAAAAAATTATAATTGTTTCTCTAAAAATCGAGAAAATGCAAGAATAGCCAGTGGAGGTATAGCAACATATATTAGAAATACAATAGATGCAACATCAATTCATCTAAAAACTACTATTGAAGCAGTCGCCGTTAGAGTGAAAGATACAATGACCTTTTCATTGTGCAACATATACATTCCCCCAAATCAGGAACCTACTACAGAAGAACTCACTGAGCTGCTGAGCCAAATTCCAGCTCCTCAGATAATAGTGGGAGACTTTAATGCCCACAACTATATCTGGGGCTCTACTAAGCAGACACCTTTTGGAAAAAAAATTGAAAATCTATTAGAAAAGTACAATCTTAACCTCCTAAATGACGGCCAAAAAACCAGACATGACATAAGAACTGGTGAAGATTCAGCAATCGACCTAACAATATGTCACCCATCTTTCTCACAAATACTTAATTGGGATGTATCAACGTATTTATATGATAGTGACCACTATCCCATAATAATCAGCAGCGAACCGGAAAATACACCGGACCCAATAACAAAATGGAAAATTAAATCAGCAAATTGGAACGAATTCCAAGAATTTATACAAGAAAATCTCCACGAGTTAAAGGAAGATGCGGATATTGATCAAGAAGTACACTTTATCACAGAATTAATAACGCAATCAGCAGATAAACATATTGGACGGTACGAACACAACAATAAACACCAAACGGTTCCCTGGTGGAACTTGGACTGCAAAGAGGCTGTGAAGAAATCGAAAGAAGCTTTTAACAGATTCAAAAGAAGCAAGACGGAACAAAATTCAATTGAATTCAAACGATTGAGAGCCAAAGCCAGATACACAATAAAAAAGCGAAACGGGAATCATGGAAAGAGTATGTTTCAACAATAAACAGCTCCACTCCAATGTCCACTATATGGGAAAAAGTCAAAAGGATATCCAAACCAAAACAAACCAATACAATAAACTTTCTGGAGATAAATAACACTATTTATAAAAACCGAAATGAAATAACAAACATCTTATCAAGTGAATATCAAAAAAACTCAAGCAACTCAAACTACACACCAGATTTTTTGAATCATAAAAACAAAGCAGAGCAGCAAGAAATTGACTATAATAATAATAACCAGCAAACGAACAATTTGAACTATGCAATAACCATTGACGAACTTGAAAATTCACTCCAAAACTCTAAAAACTCCAGCCCAGGTCCTGATAATATTCCACTCATTTTTCTAAGAAATCTAAGTAAACAAACCAAAGAACATTTACTAAAGATATATAACCTAATCTTAACAAAGAAAGTATATCCCAGAGCATGGACAGTTTCCATTATAATTCCCATTCCTAAGCCAAGTAAAGCGAAATCAGATCCAGAAACATATAGACCAATTTCACTCACCTGTAGCATGGGAAATGTTCTTGAGAAGATAATTAATAACAGACTTTTATGGCTCCTAGAATCAGAAAAACTAATCATACCCGAACAGTGTGGTTTCCGTAAAAATCGCTCCACGTTAGACAATCTTATCGATCTAGAATCTGAGATCCATGAGGCCTTTGCAATAAAGCAGCACTGCATCGGAGTATTTTTTGATATTCGTAAAGCCTACGATACAGTCTGGAAATACTCAATAATCAAAACTCTTTACGACTGGTCAATACGGGGTAACATATTGAAATATATATCGAACTTTCTAGATCAACGACAGTACCAAGTACGAGTAGATGGCGTATACTCACAGCTGAACACCCAAGAAAATGGCATTCCACAAGGGTCAAATCTCAGCACGACATTATTTCTCATAGCAATAAATTCAATTATAGCAAACTGTAAATCACCCGTGAAATGCAGACTATATGCAGATGACCTGGTTATCTATTGCAGAGGGAAAAATATGACTACAATACATAAAACCATCGAACAAACAATAGCTACAATAGAGGATTGGTCAAAAACAAGTGGACTGCGTTTCAACACGACGAAAACCAAAGCTTTATGTTTCTCGAAAAGGACTCAACCACAACTTGAAAACTTGTACCTTTATGGACAGAAAATAGAATATGTAAGAGAAATAAGTTTTCTAGGAATGATACTCGACCAAAAGCTGACATGGAAATGACACATTCTGACATTGAAGAAAAAATGCCAACCTGGAATTAATTTACTCAGATCACTAGCATTCAAAAACTGGGGCGCAGACTACTCAAGTTTACTGCACATCTATAAATCATTGATCAGATCAAAACTTGACTACGGAGCGATTGCCTATAACTCTGCCAACAAAAGCCTTCTTCAGTCAGTGGAAGTTATACAAAACACAGCTCTTCGCATCTATTTGGGTGCCCATCGTACAAGTCCTATCCAAAGCTTACATTGGGAGACTGGAGAGTTACCGCTTTCTTACCGAAGAGGTATGAACATGTTAAAGGAAAATTTTAGTCACATTTTATAAATCCATAAATTAGGTGCTATTTACTTTTCTGTTGCCACTTTCCCCCCAATTCTTAAATCGCAGTTAGAAAACATTTTGCTCGCTTTGTTGTTTCACAGTTCTGATTTTAAAAAATATGGAGCAAAACCAATTTTTTTATCATTAATCAGTGACTTTAATTATATAGAATCTAATGGCATAAAAATTAATATTGATGGTACGGAACATACATAATATTTTTCTATTGTCCTTATTTTGGGGGACAATTTGGGAATCCATAGCATGTCAGGATTTACTGAATCCTTTTCAAGTAATTTTTGTTGTCGCTTTTGCAAATGTTCAAAAACTATAAACCAAAATTTGTGTAAACAAGACGAGAGTACTCTTAGAACCAAAGACAATTATTATGCAGAAGATCTAGAAAAATCTGACATGTCTCTCACTGGAATCAAGTCTTCGTGTGTATGGAATAAGTTAAAATCATTTCATGTAGTGGAAAATTATATCGTTGACATCATGCACGACATATTTGAAGGTGTAGGTTTTTTGTTATTATGAATTTCTTGCATCAATTTATTTTAAAAGATAAATATTTTACTTTAGAAACTTTAAATTTTAAATTAAAACATTTTAATTTCGGTTCCCAAATATCTAATAGACCTCCTTTATTAACAGAAGATAATTTAAGAAAGAAAAAAGTAAATATGAGTGCCGCTGAAATGAAATGTTTTCTGCTTTATGCCGGGATACTGATTGGACCCTTTGTACCTACTGATAATCAGTATTGGAAAATGTATGTGTGGTTAATAAAAATATTAAATATAGTACTTCTTCCGACTGTCTCTACTCAAAACTACCAAAGGTTAAATTTTTATGTAGAACAACTTAATTCATTGTATACAAGTTAGTTTTGTGAACCTTTAAAACCAAAATTTCACCATTTATTACATTACAGTTATGTTATGTTAGAAACCGGATCCCAAATGAACTTTTCCGATTTTAGATATGAAGCAAAGCATAGAAGATCCAAACTATCAGCTACTGTGGTAGCTTCCAGAATTAGTATAACTAAAACTTTGGATATCAAACATCACTTAATGCAAGCTAACAGATTTATTTTGCAAAAAGGTTTCTTAAATGAAATTGAAATCCACAGAAGTGTTACGGTATTTAGCCATGATCAAGAGTATTCAGATCTGAAAAACTTATTTTTGGTATCTAATGTAAATTTTGATTTTGAAGATTCTATAATTATAGTAGAAAAAATAGATATTCTTAATAGTATATACGAGCCAGGGAATATAATACTGGTTGAACCTACACCAAAACTGTTTGTTAAAATATATAAAATTATTTTAAATAGTACCTCATCTGATGTTTATTTTATATACTATAACATATTTTGCATATTTGATAATCATTTAATGACTTATGAGTTAACAGATAGTACACAAAAAAATATAGTCCTTCAATCACGACTTTGTTATAACAAAACATTCTCACCTGTTGCGCAGTCTAACAAAAATTACATAGTGTGTGAATATTAATACAATTCTTACAATAAAGAGTATATTTTTGTTCATTTGTTATTTGTTTGTGAAGAATACATTTTTATTTATTTGTTTGTTTATAAAGAATATAGTTTTTTTTATTTGTTTGTTTGTGAAGAATAAAATAAGTATAACCGTAAAAACTATTTTCTTTTTTATCCTTATCCATTTGTTAGCAGAGTGGTCATGAAATGGAATTCCTTAGCATGAAATATTAAAGTTTCACTAATATCTCAAAGGCTCATGAACTGACAAAATTGGAAGTAGGTTTGGTGCTTTTAAGACCTGCTACTTTGGATGATAGCGAAGAAAATTCCTATTGTTTGAAGTTGTGTAGACAATAGAGCTCTATGTAAATGCTTGCTTCAGATTTTCTCTGTCTTATGCTTGTTTTATTCTACATAACGTTTCAATCGATATGAATGATATTCAGGTGAAATCTGCTCTCAACTGAAGAAAATCGAAGATTCATTTCGATTGAAACGTGGTGTAGAATATATAAAACAATCAAGACAATGGAAGTCCGAAGCAAGCAATCATATAATGCCTATCTAAAAATATTATAATGCTTATATAATAATATTATAATGCCTATTTAAAAATATTATAACGACAATATAAAAATAGTATATTGGCCGTACAAAAATAATATAAAAGTCATACAAAAGTAATATAATATCAATACAAAAATAATATGATGCTAATCTTCAATAATGTAAACTTAATTGTATACAAAAATTTTATAATATTTAGTTAACAATTGTATAAAGGTTATATCTTGTTTATTAGAGTAAAACAATGTCAAATAACGATTATCTAGAAATTGTATAACTGTCATACAATATTATTATTGGTCTGACAACGGGTGTTATAATGATTATTTTTTTCGTATGATTTTCAACTAATTAGAATGTCCAATTTAGTTAAGTTACCTCGTATAATTTCGATAATACCTGATTATACATAGAGTAGCTCCACCAATCGAAAATTTTAAAATAATTTCATTTTCATAGTAACCACATCGACATCAATATACAACAAACAGAACTGTCAAATTGTGACGTTTATCAAAAATTGTTCAAAAATGAGTCGATTCGGAGATTTATCATCAAATGCAATAGACGAAAGTATACAAAATACTGAGCCTCATAATACAGTGAAAACAAAAAAGTACGCATGGAAACAATTTCTTACGTTTTGCAGTGAAAGAAACTATGTGCTAAATGAATCAATTTCCACTGAAATGATAGCGTCCATTTTGAAAGATTGGGCTTTCAATATGCGAAAATGTAATGGAGAAAATTATAAAGAAAATGTGGTTAAAACGATGTGGAACATTACGGCAAAACAAGTACAAGAAAAATATATGAAGGAGTTTAATAGAGTAATTGATCCATTCTCTAGTCCCATATTTTTAGCCGCACGAAACGCAAGAAATTCAAAAAGAAAGGAACTTCAAATGTTACCGGACAAGAGAAAGGTTAGTGCATCAGCATTTAAAGATAACGAGTACATAGCAATGATAGAAGCGTGGGATGAAAATACACCGGAAGGATTACAAATAAAAATTTTCTTAATTGCTTCTGTAGAACTTGCGTGGAGAGGAAATGAAGGAGCGTCATGCTTGACTCATTATTTTCAAAAAGAAACTGGAAATGATGATACTCCAACTGGTAGAATACAATATAATCCTATTTTTACCAAAACCATACAGGGAGGAGCAAAACCATGTGCTAATAATAAATGGCTTGTACCTAACCATAATGAAGTAAGTCGTTGTCCAGTGAGACTTCTAGATAAGCTAATGATGAAAAGAAGCGAAAACATCAATATTAAACCAGATAGGTTATTTCTGACAGTAAATCCCAACTGGAGAAAAGAAAAAACCCTTGGCTGGTACAAAAATATGCCAATTGGAGTGCATGAAATTAGTAAATGGACCAAAAAGTCTGCAGAATTGGCAAATTTGAATATGACAATCAAAATATTTTCAAATCATTCTCACCGAGCCACTGCTGTTTCACAATTGGCAAAAGCAGGTGCATCGGAACAAGAAATTATTAAAATAACAGGACATGGTAATAGCAATTCTATCAAACCCTACCTACAGATAGATGAACAACATCACCAAAACATAATAAATAAGATGAGATCCAATTTTAAAAACGCTGCAGGCTCAAGTAATAACACCTCCAGTATTGCCAGCACTTCAATCAGCAGTGGCCACGTTTCCAGCGCCGAAAATAACTCAGTTAAAGAAAACGAAGTATATAATAATTGCACCAATTTGTATTTAAATTAATAAATTGTTTATATATTTACTTAAAAAATAATCGTATCAAATACAATACGTGCTTCAAAATAAATACGGTTATACATCTCAAACTTCCTGCAATTACAAATCGTGTCAGTTTGACAGAATAATCCTCCCGCTTCGCGGTCGGATTATTTAAACTGTCAAACTGACACTCTTTATAATTATGCAACAAGTTATCGATGTATAACCTGATTATTTTGAAGTATTTATAGTATTACTACTGATTATACAATACAGTTATTGGCTTAAAAATATGTATAATTATAGCTATACAAAATGAGAATAATAGTTATTCAAGTGAATTTGAGTGCATATAAACTAGTTGTATAACCAATATACAAACATGTTTAATCGTTAAACAATCCAAACTTAGTTTCCAGAAAAACACGTTTAATAACCACAAAATAATAGTTGATTTGTCATAAATAGTATATACCTTTTGTATGAAGATAATACAAGTTTTATATTATGGTTAATGATTTTTCTCTCATTGTTCTTTATCTTTCTTCTTGTATCCACTTCTCTTATGCTGTACTGGGTTTGACTCAAGCGCTTTCCAATATTCTGCCTCATCTTCTTTTTTGGTGGTGTTGTAGTTTTTGTTCTATTTTTTGGTAGACTAATTCGTGCGTTATAGTTTCTGTTATTATTCTTATTCATTATTATTATAGTTTGTCAAGATAAACAACTTATCGATAGTTTATAAAATTTCTCCGGAATCCAAATCTTCCAGACTACTTTCAATAGTTTTTGGTATTACGTGAGTAAATCTGTATTTTGTGGGAAAGATTGTTACATAATTAAATTCCCCTAAAATTTTGTCATGTACTAAGCTGGACTTAATTAATTCAGAAACAACTAATTCCTAGAGGAAGATTCCGGGAATGTTGTGCAAATGGTTTATGCTAGCATATTATACACAGTTATACATTCCTACATAACAAGAAAGCTCTTAGTATAAAACCCTTTTTAATCCAGTTTTAACCCCTATATAGAAAATTAATTTATACGCTTATCTAATGCTACTATTCTGACTTCATATTATCTTACAGTGATTAAATTGGAATTACGTCGAACACAGTCATCACTAATATATTAAATCTAAAGTCGGGAATTCTGGTTTTAATTACAAATTTAGCTATTTCCAACTCCTGTTTAGACATTCTTGGGTTACAAAGGTGTAATGGGTTATTATTGTACAGCAACGTGATATTAACTGAAATTAATTTTTGGTAATATAATGGTAATGAACATTTCTATATTTTGATATTAGATTTTTCCTGTTATTGATAAATATTTAAAATATTGGCGGTGGCGCGAAGACGCGCACTCGCCATTTTTAAACCACCAAAGCTGTAGAGCAGTTTTTCAAACCCTGCTTTGATAATACCTTCAGCTGAGTGTTCTATTTTTGAGATTAACTGTTTCAACATTGACGGAAATTGGTCTTTTGGAACACATCCACGATTTCCTTTCATTTTCCAATTCATTCATATTTCTCGCCAGTGGCGCTTAAATGGCCTGAAAAAAGACACATCCAGTGGCTGACAAATGTGTGTAGAGTTTTTTCGAAAATAAATTTTGTCATTGGCCTGACATTCACTAATAACATGAGATAAAAGATGGGAGGACAAGTTGTTACCGATGAATGCCCGAGGAGTCTTTTATAAATCAGGAAGGGCTATTGTGGAGAATAGTTCTTCAAATGTTTTATTGTCAATCCAACCTGACTGGGTATTACCATAGCGGGTATCTTTTGGTCCTCCAGTGATCCAAGTATTCCACAAATGAAGAGAGGTGGTAATAACGTTCCATCAATCACATATTATTATTATTATTATTATTATTATTATTTTCCTTTTTGTGTCACCGGATTTACACCCGGTGTGTTCCAACGACAGTCGGCCTCAACAGCAAGACTTTCGTTGGGTGTCACTATTCTAGAAATGACCTAACAATGTTTGTCGCATCCCGGATTACAGATTTTTGCATTAATCGGTAGTTTGACTCAGGAATATCAATGTCTTTGAGGGTAGTTTCTTGGGAATTAGCCCCATGCAGGATAAAACAACAGGAATGATCTTGACTTCTTTAAGATTCCACAATTCTTTTATTTCAGTCCTAAGCTCGGCGTATTTGCTTAGTTTTTCATTGTATTTGCTTTCTGTGTTAGAATTATTTGGGATCGATATGTCAATAAGCAGAGCTTGCTTGGATTGTTTATTAATGACTGTGATGTCAGGCCTGTTGTGTCGTACTGTTACGTCCGTCATGATAGTTTTATCCCAGTAGATCTTAACATACTGATTTTCGATAACTGGAGAGGGCTTATATTTGTAATATGGCCCGTTGTTTTGTGGATCAAGGTTAAGTTTTTTCAGTACTTCTAGGTATACTACTGTGGCAACTTTGTTGTGTCGTTCCAGATATTTAGTTTCAGCTATGCTTCGGCAACTAGAAAGAATGTGTTCAATCGTTCCTTGACTTCTGTTGCACTTTCTGCACCTATCTGTTGGTATTTCTTCCTTCAAGATATACTTTTGGTAATTCCTCGTTTTTATAACCTGATCTTGTATACCAACCATAAAACCTTCAGTTTCTGGTAACAGCGTTCCAGTTTTAAGCCATTCAACCGATTTAGCTTGATCTATCGTGTCTTTCTGTAAATCATTAATGAATATTCCGTGCAATTCTTTTGAACGCCAATTTTTAATTTTATCTTCCTCATTTCTTGTATTAAAGGGCGTAAAGTTTTCCATGCTTAGGTTTAAAGGTGTATAACCCGTATCTGTTTTCACTATGGCTTTATGAAGTTGACTATTTTGGTGGCGGAAAAAACTCCTCAAGCCTGCAATTTGCTGAGTGCAAGCTTCCACAACATCTTTTATTCCTCTACCTCCTTCTTCTCTAGGTAAATTTACCCTTTCGACGGACGCTTTTGGATGGTGTTTTCTATGTTTTGTTAGCTCGGTTCTAATCTTTCTGTTTACTGCTTATTATTATTATTATTATCTTCTTTCTTCTCACTTGATCAAGTGGTATTTCTTTTCTGGGATGACAGGTTGTACCAGGTCGTCTCAGAGTCTATTGCTTGAATTGAGGAAAGATCGCACAATATTACATGTTTTCAGGATGACAGACTTTTGTATGTTTGTATGGGTATTTGGGTGAAGACTTAGTTGTTCAAGGTGTGAGTTAAAGGCGTGTGGGGTGATGCCTGTGGTTGAAATGATGAACGGTATGGTTTCTACTCTTTTCTGTTTCCAAAGTGTCTGAATTTCTATGGCTAATTCAGTATACTTTGCTATTTTTTCTCTGTATTTTACTTGGATGTTGGGGTCGTTAGGAATTGATATGTCTATGAGATAGGTGATTTGCTCTTTTTTATTTTGGAAAACGATGTCCGGCCTGTTGCATTTTATTGTTTTGTCAGTACGGATTTCTACATCCCAATATAGTTTGTATTCGTTGGTGTCTATAATTGTGGTTGGGGTGTATTTGTAGTAGGGTGTTTCCTCTGTTATGAGTCCATATGTCTTTGCAAGGGCTTGGTGAATAATTTTTCCTGCCATGTTGTGTCTTTCGGTATATTCTGTGCCTGCTAAGACTTTGCATCCACTGGTTATATGGTCTATGGTTTCGTTAAATTGGTGACATTTTCTGCATTTATCGGTCTGTATGTTTGGGTCTCTTATTATATATTTTTGATAATTACGTGTAGATATGACCTGATCTTGTATTGCGATGAGAAAGCCTTCTGGTTCAAGGAAAAGTCTTCCTTCTGTAAGCCATTTATAAGAGAGTTTTTTTGATATGTGATCATGTTCTATGTTGTATCTATGTTTTCCATGCAGTTGTTTTGTTTTCCATGAAATAAGTTTTTCTGCAATATTTTGTGATGGAGTGTAAGTATCCAATGGGAGATTGGATGATGATAGATTAAGTGGTGTATAATTATTGTCAGCTTTGCCAACTGCTTGGTGAAGGGATGTTTGTTTATTTAGAAAGAATTTCCGGAGCTGTTGTATCTGTCTTGTATGTAATTCTTGAATATCTATCATACCTCTTCCTCCATCCTTTCTGCTAATTGTTATTCTTTCTTTACATGAGCTGGGATGGTGTTTTCTGTGTCTGGTGAGCTCTGATCTAGTAAGGGTATGGATGCTTTCCAGATCTGTTTGGGTCCATTTGATTATGCCAAACGAGTATGTTAATATTGGGATTGCATATGTGTTTATGGCTTTGAAAAGATTACGGGAATTGAGTGGTGTTTTCAATATTGCCAGTAATCTTTGTTTGTAACGTTCTTTTAATTCTATTTTTATATCGGCATGGTTTATCTTAGTGTTTTGTTGGAATCCGAGGTATTTGTATTTTTCGTTTTCTGTCATGTTGTCTAGGATTTCGTTGTTGAGGGTTTCTTTGTGTTCGCTTTCTTTCCATTTTCCTCTTTCGATATGTAGTGTTTTGCATTTACTTATACCGAATTCCATTTGTGTATCTGTTGTAAATGTTTCTATGATCTTAAGCAGTCCTTTAAGATGTGTTGTTGTTGGTGCGTATATTATTGTTATTATTATTATTTCATGTATTAGTCTCAGAGTTGTTAAACATCTGGTTCAAGAAGTAAGGGGCCCAAGCAAACCTTACTCAAATTCCTGATTAGGCATGTTCAGGACTGTTCGTACGATGCGACACGTTTCGAGGATAACATTCTTCTGCATTTTTGGGATCAGTGTGTTTGGGTCGAGCTGCATTTTCAGTATTAATTGTGACAGATTTTTGTTGACCAAGCCAGTTGCCGTTATTACAATGGGAACGATTTGTACTGATTTTAATCTATGAATTTCTTTATATTCTATTGATAACGGAATATATTTTTTTATTTTTTCCTCTTCTGCCTTATTGATGTTGTGGTCATTAGGGTGGGTTATATCTACGAAAATTGCTGTTTTGTCTTTCATATTGTGCAGTACAAGGTCTGGTTTATTCGCTGTTATTGTTTTGTCTGTATGTATCGAGAGGTCATAATACAGTTTATAAGAATCGTTTTCTAATACCGGTCTTGCTTTATAATCGTAGTATGGTACCATGTCTTTTTCTGAAAGGAGGTTATACTTTACGGCTAGTGCTTGATGCAGAATGTTCGCTGTAAGGTTGTGCCTATGGATGTATTCTGTATTCGCGAGACTTGGGCAGCTTGATATTAGGTGATCTATTGTCTCAGACTCTCTATGACACCTCCTGCATCGGTCAACCACATCTAGTTTTTCTATATATTTCTTATAGTTGTTGGTCGCTATAACTTGATCTTGGATGGCCTGTATGAAGCCCTCAGTTTCTCCAAAAAGAAACCCATCCCTTAGCCAGCGAACTGACGCTTCCTTATCGGCATTGTCTAGGGATTGGGGAAATCTTCCATGGAGTGCTTTCGATCTCCAGGCTACAACTCGGTCTTTAGTTGTTATGATTGTCGGTAAGACTTCAGCTTTAGAGAGGTTAAGAGGAGTGTACGATATATCGCTTTTAAGAATGGCGTCGTGTAGCGGAGAATGTCGTGCTTTTACGGTGAAGAATTTCTTCATTGCAACCACCTGTCTGTTGCATAGATTCTTTATGTCTAATAATCCTCTGCCACCTTCTTTTCGGGATAAGTACAGTCGTTCCATAGCTGCTTTGGGATGATGCATCCTGTATTTGGTCAAAGTTGTTCTGACAAGTCTGTTTATGGCGTCTAATTCTGTTTGTGACCAGCTTAGTATTCCAAAGGAATAAGTCAAAGCTGGAATGGACCAGGTGTTGATTGCTTTTATTTTATTCTTGGCTATGAGTTCTGTTCTTAGAATCTTATGCAACCGGTTCTTAAATTTTGCCTGCACTTGCTGTTTCAATTCTTTATTATTTTTTGTCAGCAATTGACCGTAACCAAGGTATTTGTAAGTATTTTCAGGGTCAATCGCAGGAAAATTCATTTCGTTGAGCATTATGGTTATGGTCTCTGGTTCCGATACTTCTCCACGGATGATGTTCAGACAGGCACATTTGTCCAGACCAAAATTCATTTGTATATCAGTGCTGAATTGTGTTGTGATATTGAGTAGTGTTGTTAGCTCAGTTTTGTTACTGGCATACAGCTTGAGGTCATCCATATACAATAAATGATTTATTTCATATAGTAATTCCCTCTTTGCTGTGATCTTATAGCCTGCATTAGTGTGATTCAGCATACTGGACAAGGGATTCAGGGCCATGCAAAACCACAGTGGGCTGAATGTATCCCCCTGGAATATTCCACGTTGGATAGAGATATGGTCCGTTTTGATTGCACATTTGTCCGTTCTTAAAACTACTTCTGTCCGCCAGGATAACATTAGGGTCTTTAATAAAGATATTATTTTTGGGTGTATTTTATAAATTTCAAGCACCCTTTGGAGCCATTGATGTGGTACCGAATCATATGCTTTTTGATAGTCGATCCAGGCAAGTGATAGATTTCTTTTACTTTTTTTGGCTTGGCCTGTAATGACTGCGTCGATGGTCAGTTGTTCTTTACAACCTCTGGAGTTTCTACGACAACCTTTTTGTTCTTCCGCGATTATATTATGTTCTACTATATGATCATTTATTTTTTTATTTATTAAAGATGATATAATTTTGTAGATGGTATTCAAACATGTTATAGGCCTATAATTTTTCGGGTCTTGGGTGTTTTGATTTTTTGGTTTCAAGTAAGTAACAGCTTGGCTTAAAAAGATTGGGCATTTGGCAGGGTTATCGAGTATTTCGTTTATTATTGTTGCTAGTGATGAATGTAGCGCTGTTAAGTATTTCCACCAGAAGTTGTGGACACCATCGGGTCCGGCTGCTTTCCAGTTGTGCAGTTTTTTTGTTGTGTCTTGAATGTCTTCGATTGTGATGACTGGTTCATTCATTTTGATGTTATATTTGTTGTCCTCATCTTCAATCCATTTAGCTTCGTTGTTGAATTGGGCTGGTGTTGACCATAATGTTCTCCAGTACTGATCAATTTCATGGTGACTTGGGGGTTCGTTTTGTATCCGTTCTTCTGTGAGGTTATTGTAGAATTGCTTTTGGTTTAATGTGAGTTTTTTGTTATCTTCTTTCCTTTTGTTTGATATGTTATAACGTCGTAGTCTTTTTCCCAATGCAGCAACTTTTTGTTTTAAAGTATCAACATATAAGTCTAGTTTTTCTTCAAACTCTCGACTATTTATGTTAATATTGTTATTCTTAAGAATATTATATACTTTGTCTCTGAGTTTCTGTTTGGTGTCATTTCTTCGAGTTTTCCAGGTAAGTATTTTTGATAGGTCACTTCTGAATTGTTTGATTTTATTCTCGATTCTCCGTTTCCATGCTGGTGTTATCTGATCAATTCTTTTTCTGTCGCTATTCCGAATTGTTAGTGGGATTTTCATCTGAGCAAGTATTGTCATTGCTGAACAGTATACATAAATTTGACAATCTTCTAATGTGTTTATTGTTTTACTCTGAATAATCTGGTTTATTACTTTCAGGAGCTGGAAAGCGTATTTATTAGGATGGATTTTGGGTAGTGGTGGTCGAGAGTTTGGATCAGTACCAATATATTTAATGAGATTAGCCTCCAATTCATGGTTCAATTCGTCAAACAAGGTATTGTCTTGGTCAATATCTATCTCTTCTAGGAATTTGTTGGTCTCGCTGTCGGCTGTCTTTGTATTTTCCAAATCATTCGGTGTATAATCGTGTGACGTTGATGGATTGTTCTGTTGATTGGTATGTTGTGTATTTTGAATTTGGGAACGATATATTTCTTCCTTAATTATGTTTTGCTCGATGACTGATATAACTGATTTACTAATTATGTACCTATACCTGTCTGTGATATTCTGTTCGGTGAAGTTGGTTAGATCAGGTCTTATTTTCTTCAGTTCTTGGTACATCTTGGAACAGTATCCTGTTTTGTGAGCACCGCAGCTGGTTGCAATTTGATATGCCCGCAGAATATCGCAATTATCTTCATGTTTCCATTTGAAGCGGGATTTTACAGAAGTCTTGTTAGGGCCCCTGGTGTTAGGTACCTGAGGCTGACTAACTTGAGTTGTTGACAGTTTGACTTCTGTGCTCCTAGGTCTTGAGCTGGTTGTTTGAGTGGTCATTTCGGATTCTTCCGTGAGAGTCGTTGGTTCTTTCGAATCTCTCACACTGATGGTTCGTATATTGCTGTCATGCCTATTCGTTGCCGGGTCGTCATCCGTTGCGAGCTGAACATCACGACGGTTCCGAGCAGGAGCAGCTCGCTCTCCTCTGCCGCCTAGTTTGTCCATATTATTATTAGGAACCTTGACTTCTCATTCACCGGGGGGTTGGCCCGACAAATGGTATTTCTCCCTTTCGCTTCTGCCCAGCCACTGTTTCATCTCCACCGGGGTTAGAACCCGATCTCGAATCGACATTGACTGGTTCCCGAGGTTCGCCAACTTGGAGGTGCGAATAGGAATTGGGTAGGAGAGGCTTTAGGAGGCGCTTCACTACCCCATTTGAACCCCTTATTATTATTATTATTATTATTATTATTATTATTATTCTCTATTTCTCGCAATTGTGGTTTCTTATAAATAGCAGACGGGGTTTGCAATCAAGTCTACTTTTACTCTATCTTTGGATTAGAAATGATATGGTAATATTGCATGTGTGTAGGATTACTGCTTTGTGTATCTGGGTGTGGGTGTAATGAATGTGGAAGATTTAACTGCGTGAGGTGTGTGATGAATGTTTTTGGGGTAATTCCTGTAACATATATTATAAAAGGTATTACAATTACTTGTTTCTGTTTCCATATACGTTCTATTTCTATTGCTAACTGCTGATATTTATCTTTCTTTTCTCTGTATTTGTTATTTATATTTATGTCAGATGGAACAGCAATATCAATCTTGATTTTCTCTTTTTTGATTTGTAATGTTATATCCGGTCTATTGTGCATTACTGTTTTGTCTGTATGAATGGTTATATCCCAATATAACTTGTATTCTTTGTTTTCCAATATCGTTTGTGGTGTGTATGTGTAATATGGTTGTGTTTCTGTGATGAGTTTATGTTGTAGTGCAAGCTGCTGGTGTATGATCTTTGCCGCTGTATTATGTCTGTTAGTATATTCAGATCCAGCCATCAACTTACATCCTGCCGTAATGTGGTCGATTGTTTCGGGAAAGTAGTGGCATTTTCTGCATTTGTCGTCTGTGGTGTTAGGGTCTTTCATTATGTATTTTTTGTAATTTCTTGTAGCAATTACCTGATCCTGGATCGCTAATGTAAAGCCTTCTGTTTCAGGATACTGTTCACCTTTTTGGAGCCATTTGTACGAGTCTGTCTTACTGATGTATTCATTTTTCATGTTGTAAGTATGTTTAGCATGTAATTTTTTCTGTGTCCATTCTTCTATCTTCTGCTGTTGTATTTGTGTATTGTATATTTGCTGCGTGTGCGAGAGGTTGAGAGGTGTGTATTCTCTGTCAATGCTTCTAAATCCTCGTCCGAAGAAGAGTTGGAAGCTTAGTTAGGTTTCATTTTGATTTCTACAAAACTGGTTCCTTTTGATTAATATCTTTTCATTCCTTTGATTTTTTTTCCACTTTTTTCTTTTTCTCTCCAATTGTCGTTTCTGTGGGTAATATTTCTGCCAGCTGTTTGTTCCTTCGTCGAACGGAATCGACGTCAGCAGAAACAACTGAAACAGGCGAGATGATATCCAGTATTTTTCCAGGGGTAGTTTCATTAGTTCTTACAGGCGCAGGTAGTCCGTTTTGTTTTTCTGGTGTAGTTTCACCTACAGTCTGTCAACTACTGCAAGGTTGTTGATTATCTTCAGCTAAAGCTTTGGGAAAACTTTGAGAACTACCAGCAGAATTTTTGTTTATTTTGAACTGCATCAAGGCCATCAGCTATTTCAGTCATCTGGAATAGCAGAAGGGTTAAATGGCACAATACCAGTAGCCTTAAATGTTGAAGTTCCATTATTTACAGTCGCATCCTTCAGCAAGTAACTTTCTAAACTGTAATCTAGTGAGCTTTCGTCCTGGGCTATTTTTAATGTATAAATTAGAAGCTGAGTAGTAGTTTAGTTTTAACGATCTGAAAAAATACCTATCTAGAGGTTGCAAAAATTGTGTCGTATGACTTGACAAACAAAACCATATGGTGTTGTGTTCAACACAGTATTCTAGCATCCACGTCACTGCAGTGTGAAGCATGGCCATCAAGCAATAACAAAACTGTCCTTGTCGGTTTTCTGGGAACAAATTGATTTTTAAGCCATTGAAAAAATAGGTCACTATTGACATACGCTGACTTTTCCGACATCTACACTAAAGATCCCGGGGGCATCCCATCTTCAAACTCTCATTTTTTATTTTTTATTTTCATTACACAGCAATAAAAACACCTTCTGCGTTACAACAAGCTTTACTTTGTTCATTGTTTTATCGTCTTCAAAATAGTTCAAACGACTTTGTAAAAGCGGTTTCATATAATTTTTCAAATGTAAACAAAATAAATTAAATAATTCACATAAACCCTTATTTTGTTATAATTTAAGTAACTACGAGTACATTATTTTATTTTGTGGGGAATTTAAGCTTGAGATTAGTGCAACATTTTTGGTGGGGAATTTCGGTGTCGGGCAAAGGTTCAGGTAAATTTGGTGTTGAGTTCCGCTGCGTCCGGATTTTTTAGGATTCAAGTTAATTTGCCTTTTTTTCGAGAAGCAGGCTTCCTTAAAATAATTTCCTCAGAATAGTCAAATCAAACACCCTATTGTTTTGCCCAAGCAATCAAATTAGTACGAATTGATTTGTAAGACATAGAAGCAGCTAAGTATATCTCTCTCAATCTGAAATGATCAATTCCCGGTACTTTTTGACTGTTTACATTGCTCGCGCCATCTGTAGATCAGTCCCGCGACTTAATGATACATTTGATAGCTTTAACGATTTCCTAAGTCCACACGACTTTTATTTTAGTTTCAATATTCTCAACAGTGTAAGGTTATGGTCGCGTAAAAATTATTGTTTCAACGGCCACCGCATAAGTTCCAATTCATTAAACCTCCCACAACGAATGTAGACTGATTTTATATGTAAGTATAAAACCTAAAAGGGATACTACAATGTAAACAAAATTTAAGTGCACAGTTACCAAACATTTTCAGCAAATTCATTTATTATCCAATTGATAAATTTACTATTCTAGCCTGTCAAACGTTCCAGTTTATGAGTTTCATTACTGCAGACTAACAGTTAGTGTAAACACTATAAAAACGTGAAACCGGCTCTATATTTGTTAATAAAAATGTTTTTTTAATAATGGAATTTATTTATCTCTCAACACTAAGAAAAGTTACTATATTTCTAAAGATTTGACAATAAGGTACGGATAAGTTGAATTACAATGAAAATATAATTTTTCTGAAAGTTTTGTACAAAAAGCATAATTACTATACACATAGATTAAAGACTCTTTAATCTATGCTATATACATCATAGATTATTTTTGGAGTCAACTGTTGTGTTTGCATAGGAAATCCGATTAAAACTAGCTGAATCCGGCAGGCGTGGTCCTGCCAAATATTGGTCAATGTTTGTTATATTTAAAGATGCTCACTATAATAACTAATCCTTGTCACAAATATGTGATTATTCAATGTTTGAAGATAGTTTAATTACGAATATATAAACAAAAGAATAGTAGATATTCTAATGCGTTTAAATTTACTATTTGTGGTTATTGAAATTACTCACTATAGTTTATTTACGATAAAAAGACGATGATGTTATTTTTAGTTACTTTCCTGCTTATCAGAATAAATATTTAGTTAAACTCGAATCATCGAGACGAGTGGTCGTTCCGAAAACGAGTTCAGCAATAGTGTGTATACTTAAAATCTAATCAAAGTAATTAGTGTAAAAACAGGTGAGAGAATCGATTCCAATATTAAAGTATCTGGGAATTTATTAAAATAATATGATAGAATATCGATATATTCTTCCCACATAAAAGTACCGTTGCCATACCCAAATTAAAAATATCTGAAAAAACCCACACAGTGATGGCTTCCAAATACGGGGGCGCATCAAATTCTACAACAACTAGTCAACGTCAATATTCTCAAGTTGTTAACTCTGATATGTTTCCAAAAAAAGAACAAGCGATCGTATTAAATGTTAATGACAATCTCACTCTCGGAGACTATGTGGAAGCCGTAGCAAGTATTGTTGGCTCCAAAAATATACTGTTTGCCTCTAGAATGTCAAATAATAGAATATGTATATACTTGTCGACTGTCGAAGCTGCCCAAGATATAACTGAAAAGTATCAAACTTTAAATATAAAACAGCACCAAGTAGGAGTTCGACGACTCATTACTCCAGCAAAGCGAATCATCCTATCAAACGTCTGTCCATCAATACCACATGACATACTAGAAGCAGAAATCCTAAAAATAGGTTTTTCAAAAGTATCACCAATGGCATTCCTCCGGGCAAGTCTGTCAGGAAACGAATACGCACACATCCTAAGTTTTCGACGTCAAATCTATGTAGTACCAAACGATGACATAAGTCTACCTCCCTCATTGGTCATTACATTTGAAGATACAACATATAGAGTGTTTCTATCATTCGACGGAATAACATGTTTCCTTTGCAAAACCCCAGGACATGTTGCCAAGCTTTGTCCAAATCAAGCACCAAACTCATCCAACTACCAAGAAAATATTACAATGCCAGTCGAACCAATATCAGTAGAAAGCTCCGTAGAAGATCTCAGCCGAATTGACGAGACGAATGATACTCCTCCATCAAATACCTTCAAACGACCACGGCAATATCTAACAGCTAGTTCCAGCGACCTTACATCCGAAAAAGATCCTGTGGAAATGGCAAGTAATACAACAGATCAAAAGACCAAAAGGAAAAAATCCAAACAATGCCCCTCCGCAACCAAACAAAATCCAAACGCCGAAGATCTGGAACCTGTAAAAAAATTCTACAATGAATCACCTCAACAGCTCCTTACATTTGAAGAACTCTCCGACTTTATGGATAACGCATTTGGCACAACTGACCCCTTGAGTATAGCCCAACAATACACAGATAATATTCCTGAACTACTCGCCCTTCTCCACAACATTTACCCATTTATACAACACAGGGCGATGAAATCCCGATGCACAAGAATCCAATCCAAGATACGTAAGCAACTGAATTTAGTCTCGATATCAACAAATGAAAAAGATGAAGATAGTTACGATTCATCCACTTCTCAACTAAGTCAACACTAATACTTTCTTACTCCAATGGAATATAAATGGGCTAATAGCCCATCTGGAAAAATTAAAACTCTTAATATCAAAAACTACAGAAGATGTGATCTGCATACAAGAAACTAACTTCAAAGATAACAAATACTACTCACTAAGAGGTTACGAATGCGTCCACAAAAATAGAGAGTCTGACAGAGCTAGTGGAGGAGTGGCTATTTATATAAAAAATAATTTTACATGGAAAAATATACAAATTACATCAGAACTAGAGGTAGTTGCAATTAACATACAATACTATGAGAAGAATTTGAACATTATTAATATTTATATTCCATCCAACAAAAAATTCACTTCACAAAGCTTACAAGAAATAACCAACCAAGTAAATGGCACAAAAATAATAGTAGGGGATTTCAATTCACACAATACAGCGTGGGGATCCAAGACTACAGACAAAAGAGGGAGAGAAATAGAAAAATTTACAAACACAAACAGTCTTATAATAATAAACTCTGGAGCGGGTACAAGATTAAATCCACTAACAGGAGAATTATCTCCTATTGACCTAACTATTTGTGACGCACAAATTGCACCAAACCTGAGTTGGCAGCCAAACTCATACTTATATGGAAGCGACCACCTACCTATAAGCATAGAATTTCATTCCAGAAAAGACAAGAACGATCATCTTAACTCAATGGAAAAATGGAATTTGAGACGAGCAAATTGGTTTAAGTTTACTGAGTACATAGAAAGAAATATTCCAGAATTTGATCAGATTGAAGATAACATTGACGAAATAACGAATGTACTTACCGATACCATTATACAAGCTGCAGAAATACATATTGGGTATGTAAAACAACTAAAAACAAAAATTCCAGTACCTTGGTGGACACCACAATGCGAAGAAGCTATTAAAGCAAGCAAAAGAGCGTTATATAAGTTAAAAAAGAACAAAAACCAAACTAACTTAGTTGAGTTTAAAAGACTCAGAGCAAGAGCAAGATACGTCACTAAGCAAGCTAAAAAGGACTCCTGGAAATCATTTGTCTCAACAATCACTCCAAATACTTAAAACTCCGAGATATGGTCAAAAATAAAAAAATTAAAATGAATTTCATCAAAACATAAAATAACAAGTTTATCCCACAATACTGAAGTTATCTCTAATAACGCACTTATAACACAAACATTTGCAGAAGAATTCTCTAGAATATCAAGCGATGAAAACTACGAACCAGAATTTAGGGAATATAAACGCGATACAGAACAAAGAATAAAATTAAATCATGCTACAGGTCAAAACCACCCATTAAATGTACAAATCGACAGTGAAGAATTAGAAGAGGTGCTGAAACAATGCAGCGATAAATCCAGCCCGGGACCTGAGAAAATCCACTACACTTTTTTAAAAAACCTCCCAATAACTGGAAAAAGGTATTTGCTACAGACATACAATAAAATTTATTTAGAACACAAATTTCCAAAATCATGGTCAGAAGCTATCATAGTGCCAATACCCAAGCCACACAAACCAAAGAATTTGGTAACGTCTTACAGACCAATATCCCTAACATGTACAATGTGCAAAGTCTTAGAGAAGATATTAAACCGCAGGTTAATGTGGCATCTGGAAAAACATAACCTTATATCGATACACCAAAACGGATTTCGAAAAAACAGGTCAGCAAACGATAGCATTATAAACCTGGAATCCGAGATACACAATGCATTTGCTAACGGTCAGAAACTGCTAGCGGTATTTATGGATCTTGAAAAAGCTTACAACTTAACTTGGCAACATAAAATTCTTCAAACACTGGTAGATTGGAACATTAATGGAAATATAACAGCATTTATCGAAAAATTCTTGACACAACGTAATTTTGTAGTCAAAACAAATGGAGAATTATCTACCAAAAGAAAAATAGAGAATGGAATTCCCCAAGGATCTTCCTTAAGCACAACATTATTTCTTGTCGCCATAAATGACTTCACCTCTTGTATCACATCTCCACTACGTGTAAGCTTATATGCTGATGATATTGTAATATACGGAAAAGGTAAAAATATTAAAACATTGCAACCCCTAATTCAAAATGGATTAAACAAAATTTATGAATGGAAAAACAAGTCTGGCTTCAAAATATCTCACGAGAAAACGAAATGTGTCTTATTTGCACGAAGAGCCCAGAAAGAATACCCGGAACTGACCATAGGAAGCACCAAACTCAGTTTCACGAAAGATATCAAATTTTTGGGAATAATTTTTGATGATAAACTTAACTGGAAAAAACACTTTGACTATCTTAAACGAAACAGTACGCAAAGCTTAAACATATTAAAAATACTATCACATCAAAAATGGGGAGCAGATACAAACAGTTTACTTAACATTTACAAAAGTACCATTAGATCTAAAATAGAATATGGAGCCATGGCTTTCCAAACCGCTAAAAAAAGTTATATAAAAACTGTGGAAATAATTTCAAATAAAGCACTTAGAATAATAATTGGTGCGTTCCCAACAACCCCCACAGACACTCTCTATAAACTTCTTAGAGAGATGCCATTTACATATAGAGTTCAACATTTATCTTTATCCTACTCGACAAAAATGTTGGCTCTTCCTAACCACCCTTACCACAAAAAAATTTACACTGGATCAGTGCAAACAGCTTTTCCCGCAAATATCAATATTACACCACCTTTTTACAACACAGTTAAAACGTATATGGCAGAAATCAACTACAGTTTTTCTGAAATAATTCCTATAAACAGCTATAATTTTGCCCCCGGGATTCTCTCACCTATCTCCGTGAACACAGAACTTTCCAAATTCAATAAAAAAGAAACACATCCTTCTCTACTGAAAAATGAATTCAATAGAATATGTGGAATTTACAAACCGTCAGAAGTTTTATTCACTGATGCTTCAAAAAATGAATCAAATCGATCAGTAGGCTCATCAGTAGTTACAGCAACTAATACACAAAAATTCAGGCTACCAGAGGAGTGTAGTGTCTATACAGGAGAAGTCTTCGCTATCCATCAAGTTTTAGTTTACGTAATGAGTAACCCAAAACCAAAATATGCAATCTGCTCTGACTCACTAAGTGCCATAGAAGCGATTCGACAAATGTGGGCAAGCAACCCTTTAGTGCAACAAATCCAACAACTCCTCCACCAATTATTTACGCTAGAAGTAAAGGTCACACTTATCTACGTCCCCTCACACGTAGGAATCGACGGCAACGAGTCAGCTGATACAGCTGCCCAAGAAGCAACATCGTTAGAAACCGCAATGTCTCAAATTTATACTCACAGTGATATCGACAACTACCTCAAGAAGTTAATTAAGAAAAAGATGCAAACAGAATGGCATAATGATCAAAATAGCCTCAAGAGCATTAAATCGCAATTTGCAGACCGACTAACATTAACACCCAGCCGGTTAGAACAAATTAAAATATCAAGACTAAGACTTGACCACACTCGTTTAACGCACGGCTATAGAATATCTAAAGAAGAACCCCCCAAATGTAACAAGTGCAACGTAAGACTGTATATTAAACACATCCTTGTTGATTGTAGAGAATTCGATGAGGAAAGACAAGAGAACAAAATCTCCACAGATGTTAGTGAAAATCTAAAAACTCTGGAACAAATACAAAAAACAATACAGTACCTAAAAGATATAAAACTCTATAATTATATCTAGTGAATACTTAGTGAATATTTAGTGAATGTGATGCTGTAATTTACTATGTAGTTAAATGATATTGTAAGTGCTAATGACCCTTAGCGGTCGAAGCACATCTTCACAAAAAAAAAAGAATAAATATTAATTTACCAACCATGAATACAATTTATCCTCAGCAGCCAGGGCAATTTACAGCTAACGGGTTGGCAAAACTTCAAGACGTTGTCAAATCAACTGGTAAAATTCCCCATTTTGTTTTGACGTTTATTGATATTCGATCATCGTCTAATATTTACAAGTTTTTTTTGGTGGTTTTAAATTCGTTGCTTATTTAAGATTAAAAAAACAGTTATTTTCATAACTAATTATTTAGGCAAATCTGCAGTGTGTGGTTAATAAAATGCCGATGCAGCTGAACAGAAAATGTCAATAGATTGTAACATCTGTGTTGAGCTATTTTGAAATGGGGGCCCGCTTCTCCCGCTTACTGTTGTAAGAGACGTAAGTAATAGTATTCGCTATTTGTGTTCATCATTATTAATAGTATTGTTACATATTTAAATGCAAATGATTAAATGTTTTTAATGTTAGGTTAGGTTAATTAAACTTGATAATTTAGCGTTACCACTGTTAACCGTATTGCCGCCAAGCATAATAGAGGTGAACAGCCTAAAAGCCCACCTAAAAAGAGTACGCATAAAACCTACTGTTGAAACTGATAACTTTGATCAAAATGCTTTCCGAAATGTTATATACGAAATGTATGGAAACAGTGAGTATATTGAATTTACTGCTTTATTTTATTCACAATTAACTAACACAATATTTTTTCAGAGGAACACATAACCTTGAAAACTTTAAGAGACAAACTCCAGGAGTGTGAACTCTTTAATGGTTGTTTAACATCACTCTGGAATATAGTGAAAAATATTGGATTCAAATACCAAAAAGATTATCCTCGTCGTGGTTTAATGGAGTTGCCACATATTGCATTAGAACGTGTACATTTTCTACATGAATTTGTCAAGATAAAAAGGGAAGGTTTATATCAATTTGTGTTTTTGGATGAGATTTGGATATTTAAAGACGGTACTGTTGGACATTCTTGGCAAGATTCTAATCATAGGAGCGTGAAAAAAACCAAAATTGGTGGTCCAAGAATAATAAAATTTAGCAATTAATTGATGATGTACTAACATTCGTGCCATTTTAAGACCTTTTCAAATATTTACTAGTCACACTATTTTATTTAAATCTATATAATTATTATTAGTTGTTTTGAGCTATGCAGTCTATCTAGGAAACCTAGTAGTAATTTGTTATTTCCTTATTGTGAGTATATAGTATTGCATGCTGGTTCCTCTTCTGGATCTATTCCTGGAGCAGGGCTGGTTTTTTCTTCCAAAAAACAAGATGGTGGTTACCACGGTGAAATGAACCGAGAAATTTTTTTGCATTGGTTTGAATACCAGCTTTTAGTGAACTTGGAAGAACCTGCCACAATTGTAATGGATAATGCATGTTATCACAGTACAGTGTTCAATAAAATACCAACAACAGCAAGCAAAAAGGCTGATATACAGAACTCGTTGATATAAAATTATATTCCCTTTGAAAATACTTTCCTCAAAACCCAATTATTGAATTTAGTACAACGGTAAGTTGATATAAACATTTATCAGTATATTATGGTAATACTTAGATAACTTATTTTGCTTAAATATATGCATTTTTGTAGGAATGAACCACCAACAGTATATGAAATTGACATATTATCTGAAAAATATGGTCACAAAGTACTTCGACTTCCCCCTTACCACTGTATGTTCAACCCAATTGAACATATTTGGGGCATAGTTAAAATTTTTTATAGAGATCATGTGAGAACTGATGGTTCTTCAACAGAATAAGCAATAGGTGTATGGAAAAAGTCTTTAGAAAAAGTGATTCCTGATATTTGGTCAAAAACAGTAGCGCACACTGAAAAAATTATACAAGATGGGTGGGATAGAGAAGTAGTATTTGATAGACAGGATGTGCCTCCATTTTTTATTAATCTTGACAGTGACGATGAAGATAGTGATATTTTGTAGTGGAAATCTTGTGTTTTATTTTTTTATATATTTTATCCAATTTGCTTCATTTCCACCTTTTCAAAATCACTAATAACTATTATTAAATTAATTAGGTACAGTCATTTTATAATACACAAATTAAAATAACGACCACAGTATCTCTACATAAATAATACTGATAAAATGGGAGATTTTTTCATTTTTATATCATGTAACAAAGATTTATTTTGTGTATCTATATTTTTCTTTCCTATTCCATTTTTATTATAATGAATATAATAGATATTGTATAAAGAAACAATATTTAAATTTGCATGAAGATGATTACAGCTTGTATTGATTCCTTTTAGCGTAAACCCTTGCAGTGCTCTTGAAGATGATTCTATAGAGCATAGAATAAGGTATAAGGACCTACAGTTCGTCATTTAACCCTCTTCTATGTAAAATAATTAAATGTTAATTCGAATATAGAATGATTGGTTACTGTTCCATGAATAAATATTTATATTAAATTAATCAAGCCTATCATACAAGCCTTTTATTTTTAAATAAATAATTTTGACTTACGCCCTACGAGGCACGTAACAATGAAAAAGAAGAACTGTCAATCTAACATCAGATTGACTTTTCGTTAAGTAAAGGAAAAAATTACAGCTTGGCAACATCACAATATTTAGTTTTGCAACGTCATCGTCTTTTTATCGTAAATAAACTATAATTACTTTATATATCGATACCGATTCATAAACCGAAACATATTGTTTTGATATAAATTTCTATAAATAAATTGAATTAAGTATAAGTATTAGATTTCTTCGATTCTTCCATACTAGTTTTAAAATACATACTTTATACTTTCTAGCACGGCAAATAACCACTCTTAAAATATATTTTATAAATAAATAAATTGATATTTATCGTTATTTTCAATAATCAATTAAATTTTTATTTTGTAAAATAGAGTAAGTAGGTAATAGATATTTATAATAAAATGTTTCTACAACCACTATGCAAAACACGCTTTTCTACACAAATTTTTAAGCAAAGTAGGCCTTTTCTCAATTTCTTTGATATCCATTTGAAAAGTAATAATTTATAGTGGTAAAAGTACACGCTATGGCACTTTTTTGACAATCTAACTTTATCTTTATAGTGAATTTCGTTGACAGATACTAATATTACAATTAGTTAAATCTTATTATCAAAAAAAGATACAACAGACATAACTATTGAAAATTGTTCAAATTTCACTATTAACTATGCCTACGTTTAACTGATTTTTCATTTTTTAAATTCTTTTTGTTCATTAATTCTTTCATTAATAAACGTGGTCTTAGAGAAAATATAATGTACAACTCGTACGCAAATCACTTTTCCTGCTCGGTTGAATTGGGTGAGGCACTCGCCTTCACAAATTTCTGTTATCGTGGAAAAAGTAAACGATATTGAAGTTGATATGCTGCTGCGCCATCTGGTGCCCAGCAAACACAAATGTATATGTTACATAAACATATACAACAGGGGAGGAATGATTTTTATATAAAACGTTTATATATATATTTTATGTAGTATTTGTGTAACAAAATCTTTATAAATTTTGTTATATATTCTCAATATTTATATTATAAAATGTTTTATATATTGGATATATTTAATTTTATATGTATTCAAGATGTAATTTCTGCTACATAAATATGATCATTTTTTATATATATTTATTACATAATTTTTTTTATATATTTCGTATGTATTTCTTAGGAACCTCGTCTAGTGTCTTTCTAAAGAAAAAGTAGAAAGATCGTCAATATTATAACCTTTAAATTGTCACGAGCCGATCTACCCACATACCTGCAAGTATAATAACGTTTTAGAAGCTTTTTCTTTCGTTTCGTCTGTGTGTTTGTTTTTAGTTTTGTTTGTAGAGGAATGGAGAACACATCATGTAAGTGTTAGTATTATTATTATTATTATTTTCAACAGGCACGGGGCATCGCCAATGAAGCCGTTCATTCAACTGTCGTTTACAAAAGATTTTTTAACAAACGTATTAAAAAGGTTAACTATATTAAAATATACAATGAAGTAAACAATTGTAACATGTCGCTGAGACATGCTACTATTTTCATCAATTATTTTAGAGCGTTACTTATTCGTCGGCTACTCCCACCTCTAATTCCAATTCCTATTATTTCAAATATTAGGAGCACATCGGTAATCGTTTTTGCCATCGTTAAAATATCTACTTAAACTACGATTGAAGTGGAACTCGCTCTTTTGATTCATTTCTTCGCTGAGAAGTATTCAGTATTCTCCTTTTTAATCATATCATTTTGTGTGTGATTTTTAATTTTCTTCGCTGGTAAGTTATCTATATATTTTCAAATTGTAATTGTGTGCTTACAAATGATTCTATTTCGATTTTTCTATTTAGTTAAATTATTTCGTTTTTAGAAAAAAAAAAAGTTTTTGTTATGGCGTTTTCCTTTTTTTCTTCGCCGGTATTATATTTCTTTAAAAAAATCTGGTGGCGCCCTAAGTTATTTTATGAAGCGAATTTATAACAGATTCTTTATATGGCTATTTTCCACCGATTTAAATTTGCTTTTTCTGATTATTTTGGGAACAGGACGGATAAGAATGAACAGTTTTCTGTGGTTTTATTTTGAAAATTAAATTCAAATTTTTGTATGTATTGGAGTATAAGCTCCTACCTGTTCATTTTATTCCTCCTTTTAAATTTTTTACTGTTTCTCCTGTTTTTTTATTTCTTTCCCTACAGCTCTGCAGCCTGTACCGTTTACCTTAAGGACCACTTTAAGGACCGTTCACAAACTTAGCCTCCACGAACTTACCTTTACGGACCGCTACGGACTCTACAGACTATCCACTCCAGCGGATCATACAGCGTCCAAGTCCAGACAACGACGTCTCAACTTTTGACTACTGCTGCGAGCTGTACGTCCCGAGTCTTCCCAAGATAAGTCCTTAACTTATTTTTGATATATGTAAAATATTGAGTTGGACATTTTTACTGTATAACTAATATTTATTCGTATTTGTATCGAGAATATACGGTTTTTGTAAATTTATTATTGTGTGTCAAATAAATCCATTTGTCCCGAAATTTTGTTTGTTGATTCACCTTATCCCAATTGAGGTAATAAAAAATAGTGTAACTAAGGCCGGGTGTTCAGATTGTGACAAATTTTGAGGTAGGTATTGAATAATATAGTAACAATAGTTCCTTAATATTTTGGCCATCAACACTTCGAAAAATATTGTATTTCATTTCATCTATGACAAATAATGTTTTAATAGATTTTTCTGAATTTATTATAAATTAAGAATTTCGCTGAATTTTTTCATAGATCCAATGAAATAAAATATTTTAGGTAAGGGGCGAGGAAAAAGTAAAATTAGGTAACTTTTGTTACATCTATATTATGTAATATTTAATATATAAATATTCTCTAGATATTATCTCATTTTTACATATATATTACATAGTAATTTGGAAATATTTGAGATATAATTTATAATATGTATTTCTTATATCATTATTGTTCCCTTGCTGTGCCGGCCTTTGTCAGTATTCAATACATAAATATTATCTAGTTGTGACTTCAGTTTTATATAACTGTGACTTTTATATGTCAAGAAATATGTAACATATATGTATTCAATATGTTTCTTGTGTTTGCTGGGTGGAAAGGAAATCTCAATGTCAAAATCCCTTTTGACAATCTAACATTATCTTTATTGTGAATTTCGTTGATAGGCACTAATATTACAATTAATTGAAACTTATTATTAAAAAAAGATACAACAGGCACTATTCAAAATTGTTTATATTTCACTATTAATAAATATAACTACGTTTAACTGAGTTTTCTATATTAAATATGTATTTAATAAATTCTTTCTGTTCAAAATTTAAATCAAATACCTAATAATTTACTTTTTTCTTTCATTAATAAACGTGGTCGTAGAAAAAATATATTGTGTGCAGCTCGTAGTCAAAGCACTTCTCCCGCTCTTTGATATACTGCAGTTACAACAAAAAGGATAGCAAATACAAATTCTCCATAGAAAACTATATTGTTGGATCTTTACCCGTGCGTCATTAATATCTGATAACATAACCGACATAATTAAGTGGCATCTCTTTCTATTAATAGTGAAGAACAGAACAAAAGAATTTGAGATTTGTCAGTTGTGTTATCAGGTATTAATGACGCACGGGTAAATATCCAATAATTGAACTATACATACCAACATTCGATTGTGTATATATAGATAAGTGCTACCACCTATCTAAACATACTAAAATTATTCTAACTATGGTAAAAACTAGAAGAACGACTCAATGAAACATGAAAGATTTCTCTTATAGTATAATAAAAAAAAAGTGACTTCGTAAATTGAATTTTGGCGTATAAGTTTCTTGATACCTTTTTCAGATATTTTAACATTGATCTTTACATCGGAAATCATTTAGAATTTGTTCACGTAGAAATTTAGTTAGCTAAATACATGTGCTAGCACCTATCAAAATATAATCAAATTATTTTAACTGTCGTGGAAGTCGTAAGGGTAACGTATATAGTAGATTTCTCTTTAAGTGCCATAGAAAAAGGCTTCGTAAATTGAATTTTCGAGTATAAGTCTTCTTGATACTTTTTTCAGACATTTTAACGTTGACGTTTACATCAGAAAACATTTAGAATTTGTACACATAGAATTTTAGTTAGCTAAATGCATGTGCTGTCACCTATCAAAATGTAATTGTGGTAGAAATTGTAAGGGTAACTCAACTCTATATAGAAGTTTTCTCTTACAGTGCCACATAAAGTGATTTCAGCTACTGGCCGCTAGATGTCACGACAATATATTGAAAAATCGATGAATACCAAAAACGAACTCTTCTGCTCCATTGTTTAATTGGTTGTTTT
Organism: Galeruca laticollis; assembly: GCA_963921935.1. Taxonomy (NCBI): domain Eukaryota; kingdom Metazoa; phylum Arthropoda; class Insecta; order Coleoptera; family Chrysomelidae; genus Galeruca; species Galeruca laticollis. The sequence continues at coordinate 202,762,133 of OY998180.1, forward strand.
TATGATAGGTGCCACTGTGTGGACTTCAAATAGTATAAATTTAATATATATATATATATATATATATATATATATATATATATATATATATATATATATATATATATATAATAAAAGTATTATTTTTTCTTCAACCTTCTTAAATAATTTATTTTTTTCAATTTCTTGGGTGTCAGGTTGTGTAGTTAATTAAATCATTTTATTGTTACTGACGTTTCGTTCCTGGGTTAGGAACTTTCTCAAAGTTTATTATTGACTGAATCAAGTTTCATCGTTTACAGTTCAAAATTAAAAACACATTACAATAGGTAAAAAACATTCATAAAACAGACATCTAAAACAAGTACCATCGATACAAATTCTACGACATTATACAAGGGGAGTACGGAAAGACTTCAGATATATTATTTTATTAAATTATGATAAATCTGACTTAAGTTTTTTACATCTTGCTTATCGTTGACTGTATTTTCTTCCTTTTTAATGTGCACCATTTCTTTAATTGTTAATTTTTTGTAGTTTGAATCTTGAGCTAGAATGTGTTTTTAATTTTGAACTGTAAACGATGAAACTTGATTCAGTCAATAATAAACTTTGAGAAAGTTCCTAACCCAGGAACGAAACGTCAGTAACAATAAAATGATTTAATTAACTACACAACCTGACACCCAAGAAATTGAAAAAAATAAATTATATATATATATATATATATATATATATATATATATATATATAATAAGCAACGAATAGGTTAGTGGGTATTGCACTATTCGTTGCTTATTGTTCATATGTCACGCACTATTCGTACATCTTATTATATATATATATATATATATATATATATATATATATATATATATATATATATATATAAAGAAAAGACACATTATTTAAAAAGAACATTGCTTGACAGCATGCAAGTACAGTAAGAGTACCTACTTGATATTCTTTATACAAGGCATACACACATAATTTACAATGACATTTCCATACAGAACGTCCCAAATTACATAGTCTATCAAATGTTAAAATTATTAGAATATTATCCAAATCAGTGTTTGAGTTTTAAGTGAAAAATCAATTGGTTCAAATTACGTGCCTTTCTGTTTGATAATAATGAGGAAAAGATGGAGATTTTTCAAATTTAGCAAAGAAAACCGACTAACCGATTATCGAATAAAATAAGGCATCACTCTGATGCTAATAACATTAATATAAAACATGAAAGGACCATTACGTCGCTTTATCGTCACACTATATAACAGATTTGTGTCAATACTGTAGTATTAAAAGTGATTGAAATAATATTTGTCCTACGTCCTATCTTTGAAGTATCTTGTATTTCACCGGTTTTTAGCGCTTAAAGCGGTTGTTTATGGTTAGAGTGAAAAAAAGTAAAAAAGCGTTAAAAAAAGTACCATAACGTTAACTTTATTTCACGCTTTCCATAAGCTAACAGAATGAAACTTGACTAGGCATCGAGGATGGACTTTTGTTAAAGGTGGCGAGGCATCGAGGATGAACTTTCATGAAACTTGGAATACGTATATTTGTAATTTACCGAAAGAGCTTAATTAAAATATCCCAAATTTCAATTTGAATTTTATTTTTTTGTATAGGGCTGTAGAAATAATAATATATGCAACATGTGCATAAAGTGTTTTTTTCCCTCATGGAATTGCCGGTCAACTTTTTCCATTCGTGAAAAAATTTGCCACTTTATTCACTTGTTGCATAAATTACTATTATGGAACAAGTGCATAAAGTAGCACCAGTCAAATATCTTAGAAGTCCATCCTCGATGCCCAGCCAAGTTTCATTGTGTTAGCTTATGGAAAGCGTCTAATAAAGTTAACGTTATGGCACCTTTTTTAACGCTTTTTTTTCACTCTAACCATAAACAACCACTAAGCGCTACAAACCGATTAAATACAAGGTACTTTAAAGACGGTCACTCGTGGAATTCCACAGGGTACCGTTCTTGGTCCAATTTTATTTTTAATTTATATTAACCCATTACTACAAATAATTTCCACGCGGGAATTCATTTCGTTCGCCGATGACACTGTATTGTTGTATACGGCCATACAGGCGGAAGCTACATGGTAAACGGACGGCTCAAAAACGTCGGAAGGCGTAGGAGTAGGAGTAATGGGGCTACAACAGGGGATAGCTTTCCCAGTAAGCTTAACAAAAGATGTCACGATTTACCAAGCGGAAATGACGGCGTTACACTACTGTGTGGAAGAAATCCTATGGCAGGAATGAACATTCGTTCAATTGCCATCTTTACAGACAGTCAAGCGGCGCTAAAGGGACACGATTCTGTAGAGGTCAATTCTAAGCTAGTATGGGATTGTGTGTGTGTGCTCTAATCTCGCTGGGCGACCGTAGAAAAATCACGGTGGTCTGGGTACCCGGGCACGAGGGTCATAAGGGCAACAAAAAGGCAGACGAAATAGCTAAACATTCTGCGTCATTGCCATTCGTTCGACCAGAACCCTTCTGTGGCGTTACAAAATCAGAAACAAAAGCGGCCACGAAAAAAAATGGGTGGAGTATAATTCTAGGATATGGTGGAGGAATTCACCAGTCCAAAGACAAGCGAAACAGTTTATATCATTACATTCGCCAAAATTCACGGCAGACCTGATAAGCAAAGACAGGAAAACGGTCAAAGCTGTTGTGGATCTGTTAACAGGACATTGTAAGCTTAATTAGCATCTAGAATTGATGGGGTTGACAGAGGAATCCTTATGTAGATTCTGTCGATTTGAGAAAGAAACTCCGGAGCACATTCTATGTCACTGCGACAGTTTTACAAGCGTGCGGGTCTCGGCTCTTGGCATGTTAAAGCCACTAGCAACGAACTATATGAAAGATTCAGTCTTCAAGCTGACAGACTTCATAAGAAGAATAAGGCTAGAAAATGTAATCTAGATTTAGAGGATCACAATAGATCTGAAAATCTATCTAATCTATCTATCTGTATACAGCCGATTCTTGGACTGAAGTTAAAGAAATAGCAGAAAATGAACTAAAAAATATTGCAAATTTGTTTTTTTAAATTTACTCTCAGTGAAGCATCCGAAACCCCCCTCCACCTCACACGGATTTACCTTAGCCTCTCTTATGCGATCAGTATATCTGCAAATCCCAATCACCCAGTTTATGACAACACCTTCTCCAATCGTTATACGGCTGACTATGAAAAGAGGAAAAGAACAGATCCACCACTTTATGAAAGAATTAACAGATCCCTCAACCTTCTAAATATATCTATTCCTCCAACGATTCCTCAATTCATTTCCTCCCCTCCTCCATGGATAATAAAACCACCACTATGCGATACATCGTTGACAAGCTTCGATAAGAACGAAACAAACCATACTCTAATTAGAGGAAAATATCTTGAGAAAATATCTTATTTCCAACAATATACCCATATCTACACTGATGCCTCTAAAATGGATACTGGAGTTGGAGCCGCACTTGTAACAACAAATGCAATAATCAAATTTAGACTACCTCATATTACAACCACTCTAGTTGGAGAACTGTATGCGATATTTCAAGCTCTAGTCCATGCCAATAGAGAAAATTTAAAACACTTGCTCATAGTAACGGATTCATTGAACTCAATTGAAAGTTTGCGCCAGACATATCCATCAAATCCAATACTGATACTAATTAAGCAAAAACTATTCCAGCTATACAAATCAGGAGCAGGAATTGAGGGAAATAAGCGAGCCGATGCATCAGCCAAAACTGCATTTCAGGATCCTAATGCCACCGAAGTCACGAGAGCTACGATGTCAGACATCAAAATACATATTAAGGCATCGGTTAACAACGCCTGGCATCTTCAGTGGTCTCAATCTCACGATAAACTTAGAGAAGTGAAAAGAACAGTTAAACCGTGGAGGAGCGTTCCTGAAAATAGGAAGGAACAAGTTATCTTGACCCGTCTTCGAATAGGTCACACCCGATTTTCCCATGAACAATTAATGTCAAAATCCGAACAATCCCGATGTACAGTGTGTCAATGCCCTTTAACAGTCAAACATGTATTAATAGACTGTCCAAAGTTTTCACAGCAAAGAGTGTCATTTAACATCCCACCTACTCTCTCTTCTCTCTTCTAGCCGTTTTCTATCCTTTGGATATAGGCCTCTCTCTTATTTTTCCAGTTTTCCCTGTTCTGTGCCACTTGGTTCCAGTTAAGTCCGGCTGTTCTTTTGATGTCATCATACCATCTGTGCTGTGATCTGCCGGTGCTTCTTTTCTCCCCCCAAGGTCTCCATCTTGTTATTTTTCCGCTCCAGTTGTTTTTATTTCGGGCAACATGTCCGGCCCAGTTCCATTTAAGACTGCCTATTCGCCTCACTATGTCCTCTACCTTGGTTCTATTTCTTATCCACTCATTGGTTTTATGGTCTTTAAGCGTTATTCCTATCATTTTTCGTTCTATTGATCTTTAGTGTATCTTTAATTTATTTAAGATTTTCTTTGTTAGGACCCATGTTTCACATCCGTAGGTTGTTACTGGGAGAATGCATTCCATGTAAACCTTGGTTTTTAGTTTGAGGGGTAGGTTGGAGTTGAAGACGTGTCACATCTTCCCGTAGGCCGCCCATCCTAGATGTATTCTGTGGTTAATTTCAAGTTCTTGATTGGCTTTACCCAATGTTAACTCGGTAGACATAAGAGTTCACCTTCTTTACCTGTTGTCCTAGCACATTTATACTCTCTATGTTTGTCCGTTGGTTTGTCATGAATTTGGTTTTAGAAATTTCTAGGCCTACTTTTCTTGCTTCCTGTTGTAGTTCTATAAGCATGTGTTGTAATTCTTCACTGTTTGGGGCAAAAATGGCAATGATGGCCACCTACTATGTACCATTTACTCGGAGAAGAAGTCAATATGGAAAACTTGATAGCTTATCTACGAACTATTCAGTTTTTGCACAAAATTTGAAAGTTTAATATTTTAATCGTTTGTGTTCTTATACCTGTAATACCTGTAGTACTATTTAATATGTATTATTGTAACATTTGGTAGCGCTAATAACCTAAAGGGTTGATGCGCTTTATTTTTCTTAAATAAAAAAAATTACTTGATGTTTATGTAACTAAAACCAAAGTCATATATTTTACCTCTTACGAGTTGGCAGTACCAAACTGTTCTATAGAAATTGAAAATAAAAGTGTACAGTTGGTCTCATCAGTAAAGTACTTGGGTATATTTTTAGATTCTCATTGAAAATGGGATGTTCATATTGATAATTTAAAAAATAAAATTAGAACTTTATTTTATAAATTTTACTTGTGTCGTCAAATACTATCGTTGAACAAACTAAAATCAGTGTACTGCGCATTGGTTGAATCTCTATTAATTAATAAAATAATAGGTTGGGGAGGTATTAGGAAAACTAAAGTGTAATCTGCTCAAAAAACAATTCTAAAAATTATGTACATTGCTACAATGTCACGTTTCGGGTCGCGTGGTATCATTTTTAGAAAAGTTAATGACACACCCTGTATATTGTTGCACTGCTGTAAAGGTTTATCTTATACTAATTCGGCGATACCTATTTTTTTGGGTTAGCTTCTTAGAAACGACAAACAAATATTTATAAAGTTTTTTATTTGAAAAACAAGAGAGCTGAAAAACAAAAAGAATTGGAATACAATAACACTTTTAACAACAATAATACAGTAAACGATTGTTCACTGACACTGACAGCTTTTGACAACTAGAATAGCTGTTAATAGAATATGTTTTTTGTTTCTCAGCTCTCTTTGTTTTTCAAATAAAAAACTTTATAAACATTTGTTTGTCGTTTCTAAGTAGCTAACTCAAAAAAATAGGTATCGCCGAATTAGTATAAGAGAAACCTTTACAGCAGTGGAACAATATACTGGGTGTGTCATTAAATTTTATAAAAATGATACCACGTGACCCAAAACGTGACATTGTAGCAAATTAGCTGATTGCTTAAAATGTGTAATACTACCTACGGCTCATAAATGCCAAATTTCAATATTGTAGTTATAATAGTTTTCGAGATATATACTGGCCAAAACCTGAAAATATTCGACGTATAAGAAATAGCATTAGATTAATAACAGAAATTAATAGACTAGCATGGGGTAGAGGCTTATTTCATAAAATAATTAATCCTGATCTTGTTATTCAGTCTTGTACCTAAAGTATGTGTTCGTTCCATGTCATATGCTAAAGTTTGGATCTAATTGTACTTGGATCTTGATTACGTAATTTGTTCGCCTAGTATACCAGTGTACGAATAAAAACTTTGACAGGTTCCACTGTGGACCTATTTGGCATTAATCATTTTTATTTGCGTAAATACTTTATAAATATTTTGTATAAACATATTTGGGCAAATAAATTTATTATTATTATTACTGCAGGGTTTTTTCATCAGTTTTTGCTTTAAAATAAGTTTTCACGCTTTTTACATTTTTTTCGTAACTAGGTGTTCTAATTTTCCAAGATCGTTAAATAGATCTTTTGTTCCTAGTATTCCTTCTCTGTCGATTTTTTTAGAAACCAGCAACTATAATATCAAATAGACAAATTTGAGTTTTCAAAGAATATTATTGACATTAATCATAAAAAATTATCGAAACATATTTGTTTATTTGTATATATTCACATGAATCTCAAAACCTTATATCTAACAATATCTAACAAAAAATGGTTATTTTCTACCTTTCCATACCTGCCATCTTTTAGCTTTAAACAACATGGAAGTGTATGACTGTCTAGTGAAATTCATATATGAATCAAAGATATGTTTGTGAATGTGTGAAATAGATTTGTTAACTCTGTTATCCCAATTATTGTTCCTACCCTTCCAAGGCCTAGTTTTGTTTGTGATAAATTATAATGTCTTGACGGGTCTCTAGACAAGGTGTGGTAGGCGATTATTTTTCTTGTAGGATGAATGTCCTTTTTATATATTATTAATTTGTTCCTATTGTGACTGGCCGATTGACGAGTATCAAAGTAAAAAAATAATTTCTTTGCTCAATAAATACAATGAGAAGTAGTATTAAAGTGAATTTTATTTGGGATTCTCTTCTGGTTTGTTTTATAGACAAGCTCCATTTAATATGCACATATGTTATCTGTTAATATATTGGCAAAAATAATCAATCTTTAGCAAGTTGGTAAATAAAGGCATTTATTATTGTTAATATCATCATTATATAAAAATATATGGTCAATTGTTGTACATCACTATGATAAACATGTAATGCAATAGTTTATTGACTCTAAAAAGTATTAATGATGCAGAATTACGTTAACTAAAGTTACACACTTAAGATTCTTGGAAATACTTTTAAATATGTTGACTGAGTCGTTTGCATTGCCAGATATGTTAATGTAATTAATAGCCACTTGAGGATGTTTAAAATAAGTGTAAAATGATTTTTGTTTTGAAATACTGGATTAAATATATAGATACGTAGCGGAAATGATATGTATGACTTAATTCTTTGAAATTGTGTAATGAAGCAGCAGTAATTATATGATATCATCTATGTCATTTGAAGATATTAAAAATTAAATGATAAATGTACGTGAAAATATCTAATAAAAATAAAAATTTTGTCGTCTCAATTTTAGAAATCGGATAAATATCTGAGTTTCAATTGATAATTATGTTAATTTATTAGGTAAACGTAATAATGTCAAAAATTGCAGATAATCGATGAACTAAATATTGTTTCATCTTCCAGATAGGCTCTTTACGAAATCATATACTTACTCACCCATAACTAATTAAATCATTTTTAAACGTATATTCAGGAATTGACTTCACAACTCGCCTCAAAGTCTCTTAAATCTAACGAGAACGAGTACTTAGAAATAAGCATTTGACTTATGGAAAGAGAAAAAAGTCGATCGGCATCATATAAGGTGGATGTTCGAAATGGTTTGTTGAGTTTTTCTACAAAATTGTACATTATCGTTGTGCCTCAACACTTGTATATTTGAGGATAGAAACAAAACCGTGCAATATACCATTATTAAACGTACATGCACCCACGGAAACGGCAAGCATGGAAGAAAAAGGTAGATGGTACGAAGAAATATAGGATGAAATAGAAAATATTCCTAAGGAGGACACGATCATGGTACTAGGAGATTTCAGTGCCCAAATAGGAAAGGAACAACACATCGAGCTAGTAGCAGGAAAACACACAATACATGATAGAACCAATGACAACGGACAGCGATTATGCAACTTACCAATTAGAACGAACATGATTATAAGCAGCACAAAATTTACACATCCCGATAAACACAAAATAACATGGACATCACCAGATCAACAAACACATTCTCAAATGGATCACATACTCATAAATAAAAGAAGACAATCATCAATAAGAGATGTAAGATCTTATAGAGGAGCTTGCACAAACACAGACCATTATATGGTTATGTGAAAAATGAAACAAAAAACAATATGTCACCCAAACAGACAAACAAATAAAATGGGACATGATCAAACATGATCAAACAAAAATGAAATATGTAGAACAACTAAAAAATTACTTATAGGTAAATCAGAGTAAAGAACATGATCATGCGGAGGAAGAATGGAGTAATATAAAAAAAATCCCACATCTAAAAAAAACTCAGTAACTTTTTGCATCAGATCAAAAACAAAAGAAATACGATTTTTTTTTCAATTTTGACAGGCCGCCATTTTGTTTCTACTGAGCCGATTTGGCCCGTTAACGAACTCGTCCAAGGTCTTGGCCGAACCAATTTTTGTAGTGAGTTTGGTTTCGATCCGTCACAAAATGCGCCCTGTATCGTGCTTACAAATAATTCCGTTATAACACATACATACATACATATATATATATATATATATATATATATATATATATATATATATATACAGGGTGTCCCGGGACTAATGGGAAAAAAGTCAGGAGCGTATAATCTGAGCCAAAATAATGTTAGTACTTCATATAAAGTTTTTCTATGGAGGCCCTCGTTTTCGAGTTATAGGCCTCCAAAGTATCAATTTTGAATTTGGTTTTTATTTTTATTTTTTGTACTAGTTATTTGATCTTTATCAAATTTACGGCAAAGCTATAATGCACGTGTATGTTTATTTTGGAAAGGTAAACAGATTTACAGTACTGGCTTGAAGCCTGGGACGGACTACTCGCAATGGTTAGTGATCCAAAAAATTTGCAGGGATGGCACACCCTGTATGAAATTATCGAAATTGACTTCCCCACACATTAAGCTAACGAAAAGGTACTCTTGTTAGAATTCGATAAAATAAGCCGTTTGGATAATATTTACAGTTTTATTAATGCACTACGTACAAATCTACCTGACTAACTTATTAATACGATGTCCAGGATTTACTTCCTTTTAATCAAAATTACGAACATAACATTATTAAACCATTAAGAAAACCTCAAAAAACACATTTTATAAAACATTAGACTAATACTAATTCCTAAAAAACAACAAAAACTAACGTTATTCTAATAAATGTTCAATATGAGCTCCTCCCACTTTCACGCACATTCTAAGTCTACGAAGGTTGTTTCTTTGCACTTGAATGAGCAATCCCACATTATTTCTAATAACATTGCAGTGTAACACAATTCTGTCTATTAAATCTTGTCTTGTTTGCACAGGTGTTGCGTATACCTTACTTTTGAGATAACCCTAGAGAAAGAAATCCATAGGATTAACGTCTCCTGATCGCGGTGGCCATTGAAAAGGGCCTCCACGACCAATCCATCTATTAGGAAACCTTGTGTGTAAATGCTGTCGTACATCTAAACTGAAATGAGGAGGGGCCCCATCATGCATGAACCATAAATTCCTACGAGTTTGTAGTAGCACATCATCAAACAGGTTCCATAACTCATTTTGCAAAAACTCCAAATATCTCTGACCAGTCAAAGTACCGTCAATAAAGTATATGGCTCTATCAAATGATTGCCAACTATTCCTGCCCAAATATTAACCATGAATCTATGCTGGCTCCTAGTTTGAATAATGCCATGTGGATTCACATCATCCCATAAATGCATATTATGAGAATTTATGATTCCATCTCTGGTGAAACTGGATTAGTTCGTAAAGAGAACGTTACTAATAAATGTATTGTCTGCTTGTTGTTGTCGCAGAAACCACTGGTTATACTCAAGCCGTGCAGGATAATCAGCCACTGTCATACTGTGTACTTTTTTCATGTGAAAAGGATATAACAGCTGTTCTTTTAGGACGCGATGAACAACTAATTTCGAGACGTTATGTTCTCTTGATACTTTTAGAAAACTCGTTGATGGTTCATTATCAACTGCATTTAACAAGTCTTGTTCAACTGCCACAGTACGTATGCTTCGTACTGGACCTTCTCCACTTTTTTTTGGCAAAAATATTCCTAAAATTAAAAATTTTGTTTTGTATACATAGAAAATTACATTTACTTATTCATACCTGTTTCTCGTAACCTGAGATCAATACACTCAAACATTCGTCTGTCTGGCAATGCTCTGTTTGCAAAATGTTCTTCATAAAGCCTTCTGGCCTCTAAACAGTTTCGAGAAGCCAGTCCATACATTAGATGCATATCTGCGTACTCGATAAAAGCGAATTTTGCCATTGTAACTGTTAAATTGAGGACTTATGAATTATTGACAAGTACTGACTACGAACTATTCTACACAACGTTTGACAACTAATCCTATGGTAACTTGATAAATGGTAAAAACACTTATAAAAAGTTTTTACCAACTTTCGAATTAATAAGTCGTTAATGTTTTTCATCTTCTGCTATTATTTTTTTGTAGTACTGTAGGTAAATCTTGGACATCTATTAATAAGTTACGTTTTACCTCGTTGTGTACTTATAAAAATGATGAATGCGTAAATTGGTTCGTAGTGCATGAATAAAACTGTAAATATTAGCCAAACGGCTTATTTTATCGAATTCCAACAGGAGTATCTTTTCGTTAGCTTAATGTGTGGGGAAGTGAAATTCGATAATTTCATACAGGGTGTGCCATCCCTGCAAAATTGTTGGATCACTAACCATTGCAAGTTGTTCGTCCCTGGCTTCAATGCACTACTGTAAATATGTTTACCTTACCAAAATAAACATACACATACATTATATCTTTGCAGTAAATTTTATAAAGATCAAATAACTAGTACAAAAATAAAAAATAAAAACCAAATTCAAAATTAAAACTTTGGAGGCCTATAACTCGAAAACGAGGGCCTGCATAGAAAAAGTTTATATGAAGTACTAACATTATTTTAGCTCATATTATACGCTCCCGACTTTTTTCCCATTAGTCCCGGGACACCCTGTATATATATATATATATATATATATATATATATATATAACCTTTGAAACGGAGGGTGATTTTGGCATCTAGGAACACCAAAACGAAAAACTGCATTGAAATTTTTCCGAAGTCGCGTCATGCTACTCTCTACAATAGCCCTATTTCATTCTGAAATAAGCCTAAAAGAATGGTATAACAATGAAAGTCAAGAAATAGTGAAGAGGAAAACAGAAGCTAGATTGAAATGGATAAGAACAAGCAAACCAGAAGATAGAGAAAAATATACAACAATAAGGAAGGAGAGTAATAAAATAATCAGAAAGAGAAAAATGCAATGGATGGACTTAAAAATACAGGAAATAGAGAACGAGAAATGGAATAGGAACTCAAAAAACTAAAAGAAAATAATAGGGTTTTTAAAAACAAATTAAAAGGAATAAAGGGCAAACGAGGAAAAATTGTGGAAGAGGAAAAACAATACAAGGAAATATGGACGACATACTTTAAAGAATTATTGAATGAACAAATGACAGAAAATGAAAGAGAAGAAGAGAGATGCTGCACGAAAGAATCCAAATACTGATTGAAAAAATATGGAGAGAGGAAAAAATGCCTAGCGAATAGGAAAGTGGACAAATTATAACAATACACAAAAAATGAGACCAGCTAGAATGCATGAACTATAGAGATATCACACTATTAAGTGTGGTCTATAAAATATTATCATCGATAATACAAAGACGACTAATAGCTGAAACTCATAATATCAATGCAGATTCGTAAGAGGCAGAGTAACAACAGATGCAATACATAATATTAAGCAAATTATGGAAAAAGCATACGAACATCAATATGAAATAGAAATGTTATTTTTAGACTTCGAGCAAGCCTTTGACTCACTAAAGACAGACAGATATTTCAAAGTAAGAGTTGGCGAAGACTTCTCAAGGGATAGACTGGTGAAAAGTGGAGTACCACAGGGCTCTGTTCTTGGTCCTCTGCTTTTTACGGTTTACACCAGCGATCTTCCTTATGACATAACTAACAAAATATCTTTCTACGCTGATGACACAAAGATATATACGAATCCAATCACCAACCAACAAACCCTCCAGCTGGATTTAAACTCCATCTTCATATGGTGTTCCCAGTGGCTACTTGTAAGCGCGCAAACACCAGACTGTATCTCATTCGTAAGTGCTTTTCGAGTGTTTCGTTTCAGTCGTTTTGCAAACTGTATGTCCCACCAATTCTCGAGTACGCCGGTCTAACGTGGTACCCAGACCTAGTTCGCGATAAAAATCTTTTGGAAAATGTTCAAGGAAGAGCCACTCGACTGTCCCTGGGACAGCGAAGACCTTCCTACGAGGAAAGACTCTCCATGGCCAATCTAACTTCCTTTGAACTTCGCAGACACCGTGGAGACCTGATTACCACTTTTAAAATATTAAAATTTAATTTTGGTAAACTTGATATGGTGTTCACCTTAAATCCAGATGACCGCCTTAGAGGACACTTTTTTAAACTCAAAAAAGAAAACTTTACCGTCAGATCAAGACAGAACTTCTTACCTAACAGGGTATTCGACAGCTGGACTAACTCGTTTAAAATCAGACTTGATCGTGCGCTGCTAGAACACCTATAGTTTATTTGGTATATTGTACTTATTTTTCTGTTCTTTACCTACTAGTAGGTTACTTATGTAATTATCTGTTTTTGGACACAATAGGGACTTGTCCCTCTGCCCTTGTCTAAATATAATAATAATAATTTAAGGATTTTCAACGGATGGCTCTTGTCGATAGAGAAATGGAAATAGAAGTTTGAAACTACTATAAAAATTGAGCCGCTCTAGGATAAAATTGATCTGTTTTGGCATTTTTCCAAATCTGAACATAACTAGAGATATTGAGGGTGCAAATTTTACTTGGGAGACCCTGTATAATATCACAACTTTCAAAAAAAAGAGAGTTTTCATAAAAATACACTATTTTCCTTCTGACTATTACTTTGGCAGGCATTATATTTCAAAGTGCAAGGGATACGACCACAATATAAATGTTGTTAATACTAAATAACAAATAATGCGCCCTGATTATACTCTTTAATTCAGAATTTCTATTCATCATCTATATATGATGCTGCAATGTGGAATTTTCGACTTAAGATCGCCACTATTGTGTTGATAGCATCAGGAGCATGGTTTCTCAGTTCAGGAAATATAGATAAAACTAAGACAACAAAATTTGAGGAAATGCAAAATTGATGATTCACTTGCCTTTAAAATATAAATGACCTGAACGTTTAGTTTCTAGCATTTGGTTATGCAAAAAGAGGATTTCCTAACAAAAAAAATAAGTTGAACTTTGAATTTTGACACCAAATATGAATCTTAAACTTATCATATTCCATGCTAATTTTCTAAACATTCAAATCTGGTGATAAAATTTTGAAAAATATATACTAAAAAAAAGAATGTGTTAATATCGCTGACCCTATGGTGCATAAACTTTTCTACAATAGGTGGCATATTTAAAAAGATTAGAAATAATGAAAACCAAATCAGATATTCCTAAAAACAATTTGATTCGCTTGTATGGATGGTATTTTCACATTGATTCGCCCCTATGTCCAAAGCCAAAACAAATTATTCGTAGCTTTTCCAAGCATCAAACAATGTAATCTGTTTTTGACGGGATTTTGAATCTGAACTATAATTTTAAGCGTAAATAATGTCCAAAATTTTGACAATCGGTACTAAAATTTGTGTACCAAATGTGAAATATTCAGCCTAGTGTATATGCGGTGTCTAAAGCTTAAGAAGACAGTGTTTGGCTAAAGCAGAGTCAGAATATTTTGGCGTGAGCTCTATTCTCTCTCTCTCTCTCTCTCTCTCTATCTCTCTCTATTCAGCTTTTGACATCCACATGTGGATATACGTCTCCTCCATTTTCCTTCATCCATGTGAGTTCTGAACATTTACTATCCATTTTTTTCTGCTGTCTTCTTAATGGCGTCATACCATCTTGTTCCTTGTTCTCCATTTTCTTGTGACTTTTGTGCACCTATCTCCGTCAATTCTTGCGACGTGTTCAGCTCATCACCACTTAGCTTTTGTTAGAGTTATCATAATGAATTTCTGGCTTGAAGGAAATACTTAAAAATTGTATAATCTCACTTTTCCCCATATTTTTTTTAAATAACCATTGATATGAAATTTTGAATGTTGCAGTGTCTTAATATTAATTAACAACGATAAATAACAGGTTTTGACTGTACTATTTGATACCCATATAATTCACAATAGATATTAAACTACAAATGAAATCAAACTTCAAGGCGAACGAACGTAGGGTTGAACCATTCAAAATGATTCGATGTCTTATAAGGCCCAACAATGCCTCTATGTTAATACTTCCTTCGAAAGTTGTATAACGTTTGCTCAGAATTTCATTTGAATTTGGTGAGCTAGAGCATGCGGTAACTAATTAAATACGTCTTTTCCGTATGACAATTTCTAAGGTTATAAAATAGAGAACGGAGTAGTGCTCCTATAATCAATATCAATATTTATATCGATAGGAGCTCTATCAGCTCTACAATTGTCACAACAAGCTGTTTAGGATAAACCAGAAAAGACTAGACATTTTTATATGAGAAATATTAATTTATTTAATACAAATATTATTCTAAACCTGTTCTATTAATATGAATGTTGGAATTTTTACGTTTACCAGTGAGAAAAGCACGAAAAAAAGATTTTTAGAAAAAAATCCTGTGAGTATGTCGTCAGCCTCTTTCTGTAATTATGTCTTGTTAGCACGATACAGTCTCCGGAGTGCATAAACTCACCAATGTTATTATTGGATATTGTTCAGGGTATATTACAGATAAACCCTACTGATTTTCAGCTCACAAGAGACAGTACAACGGGTACTATGGTACCTGTAAGTACCACACGTTTGGTCATTTTTGGAGAAATTTCGGTTTGTTAGCACGATACAGCCTCCGGAGTGTATACAAGTAACCAATTTTATGATTTGATATTGTTTCTTAGATGTACCGTATTAATTTTCTGCTCACCAGAGCCAGTACTGGACCTATAAATCCAGATATACTATATTTTTGGTAATTTTTGGAGAGATTTCGATTTGTTAGCATGACAGATCTTCCGGAGTGTACACAAGTGACCAATTATATAATTGGATTTTATTCAGGGCGTCTTACAGATGAACTCTATTGATTTTCCGCTCACCAGAGCAAGTACAACTGAAATTAACTGTCTCGACCCTTACTTCGTGGAATATGCTCATATTAGTGTTTTTAAATGAAACTCACGGTCTCTAGTTAATTCCACAATATAATAAAAGTTATTGAAAATTCTAAAAAATTGACAATTGTTTCGATAAATCAATATCATCGTCAGAATGACAGAAGTTACATTTCATTTTATGCCTACCTGATGTTTAGTAGTTATTTTTGGCTAGACCAAGAAGTAACCTAACTTGTGATTGGCTTGATATATGTTTATAGAAAAAAGAAGAAGATGTGATATTACAAATATTGAAGCTTATATATTATTAGCCCTATGGTGATATCCTGGATAATATCTAAGCTTCAATATTTGTAATATCACATCTTCTTCTTTTTTCTATAAACATATAATAAGCCAATCACAAGTTAGGTTACTTCTTGGTCTGGCCAAAAATAATTACTAAACATCAGGTAGGCATATAATGAAATGTAACTTCTGTCATTCTGACAATGATATTGATTTATCGAAACAATTGTCAATTTTTTAGAACTTTCAATAACTTTTGTTATATTGTGGAATTAACTAGAGACCGTGAGTTTCATTTAAAAACACTAATATGAGCATATTCCACGAAGTAAGGGTCGAGACAGCTAATTTCATTAAAAAATCTTCGAGAGAAGATTAGACCCGACTGTACCAGAAGTTACTACAAAAACGTTACAAAGCATCACAAAACATTTGGTTTAACCAAGAATGCCTTAGAAAAAAGGTAATACCAAATTATGTGAATATAAAATGTCACACTAAAACACCACAAGCACAAAAAGCTATAAAATGTGCTCAACGAGTTTGGATAAAACCGGAATGTAAGAAATGGTTCAAAGTTAGAGACTCCTTAGACAACTACAGTTGTACATTCTGAA
Source organism: Galeruca laticollis (assembly GCA_963921935.1). Lineage (NCBI taxonomy): Eukaryota > Metazoa > Arthropoda > Insecta > Coleoptera > Chrysomelidae > Galeruca > Galeruca laticollis. The sequence continues at coordinate 202,778,681 of OY998180.1, forward strand.
CTCACATTCCAATTACATCCAGTAGAATTTTACTGTTTGGATGACAAAATTAGAGAAAATGTCAGCACGATGAAGCATATGAAATTTAAGAAACAAGAAAAGAAGCTACAGAATCTTGAACACACACAACATAAAATTCAATACTCAAAACATCATGAAACTGTAAGTACCTACATACCAACATACTTTGCACCACGATTTGAAAACCTTTCAGACACTAATTTTACAGATAGTGAAATAGAATTTTCAAATAAAGGTTTAAAGTACAGCATACCACCAACATTTACGAATAATATTAAACAAATTATAGCTACAGAGTCAGAAATAGCTTTAAAATCTAGTTCAAATAATTTTCTTTATGAGAAATTAAAAATTGCCAATTTAATCAAAAATATTGAACCTTCAAAAGTTAAACGTCAAACAAAAAATGACATTACAGTTTTAAATGCAATAAAAAATAAGATAGAGAATAATAACCTAACAGTTACAAAATCTGATAAGGGGAACGCTACTGTCATTTTGACGACTGAAAATTACAATTCCAAAGTATATAACTTTATAGAATCCAGCGATGTAAAAAGTCTTAAAGCAGACCCAACAAAAAAGTTTTCTAATAATGTAAGGGATATTGTTAATAATTCAAATTATCTTTTAAATGATTACGAAAAGAGGTCTATCAGACATGAGAATCCTCACTGTCCACAATTATATGGAACAGTTAAATTACATAAAATAACGAAACCAATTAGACCTGTAGTCTCTTATGTTAATGCTCCTAATAATATATTGGCAAAGAAGCTCAACAATATACTCAATACTTACGGATATGAATCTCAGTACTCAATTAGGAATTCAATAGAACTAATCAAAAAGTTGAAAGCAATCCACTTGCAAGATAACTATAAACTCATTTCGTTCGATGTAACTAATATGTTTACTAAAATTCCTCCTAAAGAATGTCTAATACTTCTAAGAAAGTTACTAGAAGATAAAAATATTAATCCAGGAATAATATCAGATATACTTAATTTATTTGATGTATGCATTAATCAGAATTATTTCACTTTTGACAATAAGATATATAGTCAAAATGAAGGTTTACCAATGGGAAGCCCTATATCACCTATTTTAGCAAACATTTTTATGGACAATTTAGAAAGAAAGATCTTTGAAAGTAATATTTCGAAAAATATTTTATTTTGGTATAGATATGTAGATGACATATTAGCTTGTTTTATGGGTAGTGAACGACAATTAGATGAATTTTTCAACCACATCAATAATTTACACCCGCAAATTAACTTTACATTAGAAATTGAAGAAAATAGCTCAATCAATTTTCTTGATTTAAAAATTCAAAGAGTTAATAATGTACTTGATTATTCAATTTACCGAAAACCAACACAGACTGATTTGACAATTCCATTCAATTCTAACCACTCTATGTCACACAGACTAGCAGCATATAATTCAATGATACATAGAGCTTTTTCAGTTCCTATGAATAAATGTAATTTTGATAGAGAGATTAATACAATTAGACAAATAGCAACATCTAACGGTTATCCATTAGATATGATAAATAAGCTAATTAGTAAAAAAGAAGAAAAAGTGGCATTACAACTAATATATCCTAATATAGTTTTCCTGGTTTTCTATATCATTGCACAGTTATACTGATCTTAATTGGAAAAATGATATCCAGGATATCACCATGGGAGTAATAATATCTAAGCTTCAATATTTGTAATATCACATCTTCTTCTTTTTTCTATAAACATATATTAAGCCAATCACAACTTAGGTTACTTCTTGGTCTAGCCAAAAATAACTACTAAACATCAGGTAGGCATAAAATGAAATGTAACTTCTGTCATTCTGACGATGATATTGATTTATCGAAACAATTGTCAATTTTTTAGAATTTTCAATAACTTTTATTATATTGTGGAATTAACTAGAGACCGTTAGTTTAATTTAAAAACACTAAGTACAACTGGTCTAATAAATCCAGATATACTACATTTTTGGTCATAATTGGAAAAATTTCGGTTTGTTAGCACGATACAGCCTCCGGAGTATATATAAGTGACCAATTTTATGATTAGATATTGTTCAGGGCATCTCACAGATGAACCCTATTGATTTTCAGCTCACCAGAGCCAGTGCAATGGGTCCCATAAATCCAGATATTCTACATTTTTGGAAACATTTCAGTTTGTTAGAACGATACAACCTCTGGTGTGTATAAGTGCGGAAAAGCTAGTTTTAATCTATAAAACACTTTATTAATTTTCTACCAACCCTATCTATGATGCGAGAAAAGTATCGGTTTGCCCCAAAGAAAGTTGGAATTCTGGATTTTTTTAAAGTTATTTTTACGTTTTTCAGTGAGAAAAGCACGAAAAAGTGTTTTTAGAAGAAAAAGCTGTGTATATGTCGTCGTCGGTCATTTTTTGGCACGATATAACCTTCGGAGTGTATAAAGTCATCAATTTTATGATTGGATAATTTTCAAGGCATCTCACATATGAACATTATAGATTTTAAGCTCACTAGAACAAGTACAACGGGTGCTATGGTACCTGAAGTACCACATTTTTTGTAATTTCTGGAAATATTTCGATTTGTTAGTACAATACAGTCTCCGGAGTGTATACAAGTGACCAATTTTATGATTTCATTCATTCATATTAATGTTTGAAACAACAGTATTTAGATAAAAGCTTTGGTCTAATGAAATTGAGGTTTCAGATCTTCTAATACTTATTCCTAAAAACAATTTAGCTTCATTTACATCCACTATATTAAATTTGGTAATTAAATTGTTTTTTAAATTTGTCATTGTGGTGTTATCATAAGTTTCTATCAAATGATCATCCACATATAACATTTTACTTGGTTGATGTCACTACTTCTTCATTCTCAGCCACGGTGGGTGACTTTGATATTACAGGTATAGATGTCATCCATCTGTGCATTGCTAAAAGCTAATTTTCAAATAATCTCGTTTGCTTATATCGACCACCAGACACCCACCGTGAAAATGACATCTTGTTGGTAGATAAACTGTGGAAAATGTCGGAGCTTGATAATCTTACACTAGTCGGTGACTTCAACTTTCCTGAAATTGTCTGGAAAACGACATCTCTATCTGATGGTGTTAGTTCGCATAATCTCTCTCAAATTTTTATTTTAAACTCCAACCTATCCCAACTTATAGAAGAACCCACCAGATTTAGAATCAACAACCAACCGTCTACTCTGGACCTTATTCTTACCAATGATGACAATCTACTAACAACTCCCGAAATTAGTTCCCCAATAGGTAAATCTGATCACGCAGCCATAACAACTAACATTCAGTTTAATGTAAACTCCTCTCCAAGTTTGAGTAACACACTCACTTACAATTATACTGACTTTAACATAGTTAACGACGACTTATCCCAGCTCAATTGGCATTCTGTGTTGAATTTGTCTATTGATCCTTCGACAATGTGGAATACCTTCCTTCAAATTACCAGTAAAACAATTAGTGAAAATACAACCCAACGTATAATTTCTAAAAATAACCTAAAACCTTGGATAAATAACCAGGCAATACATTTAATCAGACACAAGCGACACCTCTGGCGATAATCTAAACAAACAAGGCTTACTGTAGATTTCAGTAACCATCGCAATTTTTCTAATCGGGTCAAAGTACTACTTGATAATCTCAGGCGCAACTTTGAAGAATCAATTATAGCCAGCGGAAACTCAAAAAAAGTTTTTAAATACATACGTTCCTCACTATCATCTAAAGTCGCTATTCCTCTGCTTCTAAAAGATGACGGTAGCCTTTGCTCGTCAAATAAAGAGACTTCCGAAACACTCTCACAGACATTCTCAAAAGTTTTTACAAACGAACTTCCTAATGACAATATGCCTGACATCATATTCCCCGTGTCTTCGCCACTCTTGACAATATTCTGTTCACTAATGATAAAATCAAACAGCATTTGCTAAACCTGCGTACTAACGCCTCACCTGGCTTAGATGGTCTGATACCCTACTTTCTTAAAATATGTTCCGACGCTCTCGCTACTCCGCTATGCTTAATAATGCAATCGTCCTTCACAAACAGCTCTCTGCCTTTTAGTTGGAAACTAGCTTCTGTCACCCCCATTTTTAAAAAGGGCAATAAGCTCGATAGCCACAATTATCGCCCAATAAATTTATTACCTGTCGTCAGTAAAGTAATGGAATCCATTATTTCCGAGACTTTGATAGATTTCCTCTTCGAACAACATATTATTTCAAAACAACAACACGGGTTTATTCCAGGGCGGTCAACACTTACCAAATTACTTCATTGTGTGAATGACTGGACATAATTCTTCAATAATAGAGAATCTGGTTCCCAAGCGAAGACTCCTGTACAAGCTAGAACATTTCGGTATTAGAGGAAACTTAAAACTATGGATTTAAAACTTTTTGCCGGATCGTTTCTACAAGGTTCGAGTTGGTGACTCCTTTCCTCATAAAAGACCAGTTAAAAGTGGAGTTCCGCAGGGCTCAGTTTTGGGCCCACTTTTGTTTACAGTGTACACTAGCGATTTACCGTTTCTCGTTTCCAGCAAAATATCGCAATATGCCGACGACACAAAAATATATGACAATCCAATCACAAGTCATCTATCTATTCAAAACGACCTAATGTCAATACATCAGTGGTCTTCGGAATGGTTACTTCCATTGAACACTGTGCAGTGCTTCACGTCTGTGAAAACAACCCACATTTTGATTATTTTATTGACTGTCAAATTTTAATAACAGTGACCTCTCATAATGACCTGGGTGTTGTCGTGAATAGTGAACTATCGCGGTCCGATCATGAATCCAAACGTGCAAATACCAGACTTTATCTTATTAGGAAATGCTTCTCAAAAGTATCCTGTCGGAGATTTTGCAAATTGTATGCTACTTACGTCAGATCTATCCTTGAATACGCCGGCCCAGTCTGGTACCAGGACTTAACTCGTGATAGAATGCTGCTGGAAAGTGTACAGCGGAAGGCTAGCAGAGTTGCTTTTGGACCTGTAAGACCTTCATATGAAGAAAGATTATCCATGGCAAATCTTACCACGTTTGAGCTGCGTAGGCTACGAGGCGATCTGATTGTAGCCTTTCGAATTCTTGAATATAATTTTGGTGATCTAAATACAGTTTTCACCCTAAATACGGACACGAGACGTCGAGGACACCAGCTCAAATTAAAAAAGGAACATTTTGCGGTTAGATCAAGACAAAACTTTTCACCAAACAGAATTTTCAATAATTGGAATGATTTGGACAGTGAAATTGTCTCAGCAACAAGTGTCAACATATTCAAAAATAGACTAGATCAGTGTAACTTATTTAATAACTTTTAGAGCTTAATCGTAATTTCTTCTTCCTCTTATATGTTTGTTCACTACTAATAGGTATTTCTATTGAAATGTATTTTTTTTTGGGCATAACGGGAGCCAGCTCCTCTGCACTCATCAATTTGTAATAATAATAATACCATCACAAAAGGCAATTAAATGACCGTCTATATTGCTATCTGTTGTCTCATCAAGCTGAATCGAAAACAATTTGTTACGCAATTTTTCAATAAGCTGATGCTGTACATCTTCGGCTTTATCACCAATTCTGTGGGCAACAGTATCATTTGATAAAGGTATGGATTGCAATTGTTTGGAAAAATTATCTCCAAACATAGTTTCTACAAGGTCCATCGCAGCTGGCAGAATAAGGTCTTCACCAATGTTGTGAGCCTTTCTACATCTGTCTATTTTATATGATACTTTGTAAGAAGCAAGTAAAACTTTTTCGTTCACAGACAAAGTTTTTTGAAAGAATGATGTTTGATGTGTAGATACCATACCTAAAGAATGGAGAGAGTCTTATACATCTCCTATTCATAAAAAAGGTTCAAAAAACGATCCCAGGAATTATAGAGGAATCGCTGTAATACCAACCATAGGCAGAATATACTCAAGAATACTAAGAAACCTAATCGAAGAGGAGATCATGGAGAAACAGCCTGAAGATCAAGCAGGTTTTCGAGCAGGACGATCGACTGTGGATAATGCTCTCACCCTAAAAATAACATTAGAGAAGAGAGTGCAACGAAACCGAGAGACCCATGTGGCTCTTATAGATCTAGAAAAAGCATATGACAGCGTACCCGTCTCAAGACTATGGAAGGAGATGGAAAACTTGGAGATCAATAAAATTTTGATTCGGGCCACACAGAACTATTATCAGAATAACTCCACAAAAATTAAAATAGGAAATAAGATAACCACGTCTTTCAATACGACAAAAGGGTTAAGACAATGCTGTTGTTTATCTCCTACACTTTTTAAAATCTATCTAGATAGAGCTCTTGTGAAATGGGTAAAAAAATGTAAAACCATGGGCCTAAATATAGGAGATGACACATTATTTACGTTGTTCTTCGCAGATGACCAGATAGTAATAGCTGAAGACGAAGATGATCTCAATTACATGGTCAGAAAACTAAAAGAAGAGTACGAGATGGCAGGCCTTCAGATGAACCTCGCGAAATGCGAATACCTCATAGTAGGCAATGAAGAGATAAACGATCTAATCCTGGACACCGACACAATAAAAGGAGTTAAAAATAGTAAGTACCTTGGAATAATATTCAATAAAAAAGGGAATAGTGAAAACGAAATCCAAGAAAGAATCAATAAAGGTAGAGCAATAACAAGAACGCTAAACTCTCTTCTCTGGAATAGAAAAATTACAATAGTCACAAAGAAGCATGTATATAATAGCCTAGTCCAAAGTGTAACCCTTTACGGTTCGGAAATATGGGATGTTACCAAGGTCAACAAAAATAAACTCATGGCAACCGAAATAGATTTCTTAAGAAGGAGTTGCGGACGATCAAAGCTTGAAAGTGTCAGGAATGACGACATCCGGATGCAAATGGATAGAAATATACATGAAGACATAGAGAAAAGACAGCTTACTTGGTTCAGGCACGTAAAACGGATGAACTCTGACAGATGGCCTAGGAAGGTTCTGGAATGGATACCACCGGAAAAAAGAAGGAGGGGTCGGCCAAGAAGGAGCTGGCGAGATGTCATTGATCAAGCGATGACCACGAGGAACTTAGAGGAAGACGAGGTTTTTGATAGGAAAAAATGGAAATTGGGGACGGAGAAACGGCAACAGCTGTAAAAAAAATCCGTTATATATATATATATATATATATATATATATATATATATATGTTTGATGTGTATATGACTTCAATTTTAATTCAAAGAATTCTCGGGGCTTGTTAACGTACTCACTATGAACTGTTTCCAAATAATAATAATAATAATAATATTTATTCACCATGTAAATTTACAATTACAAAATATATACGTACATAAAAATCTCATTAAATTAAGAAAAACCACAGGAGGGCAAGCCTTCAGGCGTGGCATAGAATAAAACATTCAAAATATAAGTATTTGTATAAATCTTGAACATCACCTAGACAATCTAAAATTAAAATTGCATTGTTGAGTTTGATTGATACTCTAATATTCGTGATAATTTTAAAACATTTACACAATTTTATAAAACAACTATGTAAGTGAATAAATAAATAAACCCTAAGGTATCCGAGAGGTGTGGATACACCTGTTTCGGCAAAACACATTTAAAAATAAAAGTCAAAACAAATTCACAAATTTAACATTATTGCATCTTATTGAACAGTTTTGAATAAAATAAATAAAATAAAATTAGGACCAAAGTAAATATATGTATATATGAACAATATTAGATTTAAACGAACGCAGAAATTTGAGTAAACGTAACTTCTATGTTTTTAAAGTAGGTGAAGTAATATGTGTTTACCCCACCATAACAATATGACAGAAATTTTTCGTCTGTTCCATGAGAAATTCTTTCAATTTTTTTTAAAACAGTAACACTACTCGTATTCTTGATACTATCCGGAATAGATTTTCGGAGCTAGAAATGAAAAAGATCGTTGACAGAAGGACTTTATCATTCTCGGAGCAATGTAGTGGCTTTTGTTTCTAGTTACATATCTATGTGCAGGTAAGTTTCTTACATCTTTTATTGTGTGGTATTTTATAGATGCACATAAAAAGTACAACTGTTTCAGGTCAAATATGTTGCTTTCCCTATACAATCGATCTGAAGAATAGGTATAGGGTTTACACATGATGATCTTTAGAAATCTTTTTTGAATGATTTCTAACGGATGAATGTGAGTTTTCAGGGCACTTCCCCAAGCCATAACGGAGGTTACTTTCCACTAGTGCGAAATACACCATTCGAAGATATCTAGCAGGGATGAATTTTCTGAGGTATTTAAATGTGTAAAGGACGACTTGTAGTTTTTTTATAACAAATTTAATATGATAATCCCACTTTGAATTTGCATCTATGAGAATACCTAAATATTTCACATGTGTTACAGGTTTGATGCTAAAATTTTGTCCGTTTTGTGATATTTCAAGAGGTTTGAATAGTTCGATGCTTAAATTGGAGCCAAACAGTGGTAGGTAACATATTTTTTTGAAATTTATGGTAAGTAGTTTATTATCAAACCAGGTCTTTATTAGTTTTAGGTCAGTTTCTGCTTTTAATTTCAGCTCATACCAGTTATCTGCTTCATAAGTAATAGCAGTGTCATCAGCGAACCCAGTTATATGTCCTGCACTGCGCAATGAAAATAATCCATTTATGTAAGATTGAATAAAACGGGGCCTTAAATTGTTCCCTGAGGTACTCCATATGTTACATCCCTCTGACCACTCGCTTGTCCGGCAACCCTTACTATCTGTTGTCTCTCTGACAGGTAACTCCTAAATAGTTCTAAACAGTTGTTTCGTATGCCAATTTTTTCCAATGTTTGCAATAGATTGCTATGGCTAACAGTATCAAAAGCTTTGGCTAGATCTAAAAAAAACACAAACAAACTTTATTATCATTTAATGCTTCATAAACTTTTGATGTTAAATTTAAAACGGCATCTTGTGTGGAGTTATTTTGCTTAAAACCAAATTGCTTGGATGGAATTAAATCATATTTGTTTATAAACGATGTAAGTCTATTTTTCAACAGTTTTTCAAAAATTTTTGCCATGTGTGGAATCAGTGATATAGGTCTATAAATGATAAAATTGCTTTTAGACATTCCACACTTATCTCATCAATACCAGTTGCCTTTTTACTCTTCAATTCATTTATTATTTTTTCAATTTAATACCTATTTGTGGGTAATAAAACAATCGAATTTGGCAAAGAGGAACTATCACCATATGTTTGCTGAGGGTTACCATTTATTTGTTTGGCCAATCTCTTGCCCATTCGTGAAAATACACGATTAAATTCATTCGCAATGTCACATGGGTTTGTCAATATATTTCCCTTTGGACCCTTAATATTAATTATTGTTATTTGAATTTTCCATGATATTTTCCGTATAAAATTTGCGTTTTGTCTTTTCGATAAGCGAATGCAATTTACTTCTATACACCTTGTATTTTACAAGTAAATCACAGTCATTGGGATGGAGCTTTGTTTGTCGATATAATCTATTCTTTTCATTGATGGATTCTATGAGAGCTTTTGTAACCCATGGCGCAATTTTTATGGTTTTTCTATTTCCCTTTCTAAAATAAGTACTTTTATTGATGTTTTTTTGTATAATTGTTATTAATTTTTCTGTTGCAGGGTCTGGATTACTACAATTTAGGATAATATTCCATGATTCTTTGGATATATTGTTTTTTATAGTTGACATGCTTAGTATTATACTAAGTTACCTTTTTAGTTGTTTTATTATCAAAAACTATTTGCAGCGCTATTGTATAGTGGTCTGTTATATTAGTTTCTATTACTACAGGGATAATATTTTCTAGAATGTTAGTTCTTGACTTAATAAAAAAATGATCTAAGCAAGCTGCCATTCTGGTTGGGTTATTAATGGTGGATGTAAATCCACACTCACTCAGGCCACTTACATATTCCATGGTATCACCATTTAAATCCAATAAGTCAATGTTAATATCTCCAACAAATAGACAACAATTTTCAGAATTGATACCACTGTTATATAGGAAATTATGGAAATTATTGATAAATTCAGGTATACTTGGATTATTATTTTCCTTAAACAGTGATCTATAAAAAGCAAGAATCGTAATTTTATTGTTATTACTGATAGTAACAGTCACCTTAAAAATATTTCTCGGTCCTAATCTTAGGACATCATATTCGAACGAGTATTTGCAGTTTATGTAAGCCACGACTCCATCATTTTGATTCAGATCGCCGTTGTTGTATATTATATTATATCCCGGTATGTTATACAAATTGATGTCAGTAATCTTCCAGGTCTCAGTTAGAACTAGACAATCAAAATCCGTAATATTAGATAACGAAAGTTTAAGCTCATCTAGATTTTTGTTTATACTTCTGATATTGTTATGAAGTATAGTAAAGTTATGATTACTTTGGTTAATTTTGAAAATTTCATCACATTCTCTGAAATCTCTTACGTTATATGTTTCAACAATGGGTACATTGAAATCCCTTACATACTGGTCCATTACAGATATATAAATAATGTAACAAACAGTTAAAATCTGGAGTTAAAATCAGTCACAAACTAAAAATTAAAATTAAATAATAGCATTAAAATACATGTTGAGGACTGTGCCTATACATCCAATAATAATGAAGTCCCACAACCAAGTACAACAAAAACTAAATCTAAATGCACAATCCAATGAGCTTATAAAAATAACGAATGGAAAAATATATTACTAACAACTGCTGTATAACTGCAATTATTTATTTTTCGAGATTGCCAGAGCCAGTCCGGGATCTGGTATTTCGATTTTGCGAAGGTCCCTGGTTTCCTTGAAGTTTTCCTGTTTCAACAGGAGTATTTGCTAGGAATTTTAATTGTTTTTTTATTTCCTAGCTCTTGTTGTTCTATTCTTTTTGGTTTTATTGTAGTTAATTCTTCGAGGTCTTCGTCCTTTTTATTTGAGTAGGGAGTTAGTGGACCACTATGGGTTTGGTGTATAGATTCGGTTGCTTGCTCAATTTCTAAAATTTCACCAGCTGTATAGATAACGTCGTTTACATACAATGTTTCTCCTTTAATGTAACATTTGTTGTTTGATGATTTTACCTTGTTCAAATGTCTTCTCAAAGTCTCGGTAGTTTCACGTTGCGTTGGTGTCAAGTCATGGGATATAAATATATTTGTTCCTTTAAGCTTGCTGCTGGTTTTCAATATCTTGCTTTTAGTGAGATATGAAACAAATTCTATTTTCACCGGCGCCTTCTTACTTCTGCCCAAGGAATATATATTATTTATTTGTTCTTCTTGAATTGTCGTACCCAACAATCCAGATAATTTGGTACAAACAGTTTCGACGGTAATGCTTGCTATCTCTTGGTTTAATCCAAATACAACAATATTATTCTTTCTATTACGTCTTTCCAAATTCTCCACCTTTTTTTCCAAGCTCTAGTTTTCTTATTTTCTCATTTAGAGATTCTACCCTTAGAAGTATGTTGACTTCTGATGCTTCTATAGCTCTTTTTAGTTCCTGTTTACTATTTTTAATTTCTTCTAAAATTTCTCTTATTGCAACTTGGCTGCATTCTTCCATTTTACGTGTATGGTTGCCTTTAATTTAAGTACTTATCATACAAAAAAACTTGTATGTGATAAGGATTGTTGGATTTGTTTTGATCTAACACTATCTATAATAACTATATAACATTCTTTAGGATTCTTTAATGCAAATCTTGGACTGTAACTGTACTATCGTTAAACATAATTTTTCTAATTTACTTAATATGTTTCTTTACTCACAGTTTTCGATAGTTTCTTTCAGAGCAACTTCTATAACATGTATTTCACTGAACGTACACACAATGACGTCTAAGTTTATTAGGTTTCATGCTGTCTGCTGCCAAAAGTTTTAAACAAATGACGCAGATAGGTCTCTCTTTTTCATTTATTTTAGTGGTGATAAATCCAAAATTTAGGTAATCTTGCGAATATTTTCTTGATTTTATCTTCGAAACCATGGTCAACTGTGCACTTGTTGATGCTTCAATATTATCTAATACTCGCTTCCAGTTAAATATCTACCCACAGTTCTGTATGAATTTACTGCCGTAAAATTTACGCAAATATAGAGATATGCTTGGTAAAAATGCTTTGCGGTAATTACGCTTACGGTATTTTGACATTTATTGAATGCGCGATTCACTTATTTACGTCTCTAACGCTAATAACGTTAGCGCTCCGTGTAGTTTACGGTTACGTACCGTAGAGAGCGTTATTGTAAATACCGCACATTATCGTCCTGCGCAGTTCTCAAAACAAAACTAAACGCATTGGTTTTCTAATGTTTTTGTTTATCATCGTGTTTAGATGATGTTTAATATGTGTTGTGGTTTGCGTTATGCAACTCTTTTTAAAAGTATGCAAAGTCCAGTAACTCCTAAAAGTACCAATAAAATATGTAAAGGAGATAAAGCAATGTACATACTTACTTTTGCTTTTGTATCTTATAATACTAACACTAAACTATAACAGAGCTACGAGTGGAAGTATAAACAGTTTCAGCGATTCCACGAGCCTCTGTCAACTTAGAAATACCTTCTCTATTAAACATAAAATTGTTTTTTTACATTATCTTCTTGCATATTATCCAAATCAAATACAATAATAGAGCTTTGAGGATATTCTATTTGGTTCTGCTCCACTCCTTTTATATTATGCAAAATCACATATTCACTTGCATTTTCATTAGCTCCAGCTAAGAATTTCATTCATTCTTAATTACATTGCATTTTATCAAGTATGCAAATAGTAAGTTTATTTGGTTTTTGGTTTTAACTTCTAAAAAAATTATAAGTACACCAAAAAGACAGGTTATGTTACTTCTTATAGCGACGGTTATCCCCGAGAATGTTCGATGTCCGTAGTAAATGACAGAGAACAGATGAAAAACATCGATTCTGGCTTTACGATTTTCCTACCTATATGGATGGGATGTAGCGGAAAGGCATTGCCAAATTTCAACACATTCACTTATTCTCGGTAATTTTGAAGGTCTATAATTTAAGTTCTATATATTAGGGCTCTAAGCCTAGAGTCTAGAGTTAAGGATCAGGATCTAAATTTTAATCGTATAATATTTGTAGTAATTTAGTATTATATGTAAAAGAAAGGTAGGGGGGCGCCATAAAAATTGTTATTGAAAATTGGTTCCCGAATATTGAAAGGTTGAGAAATGCTGAGTTAACTGAAACTGGATTTTTGTCACATTCATGACCTGGTAGGTTGTAACTTCTACTCCGTATTTTGATGTACTTTATATTGTTTTCAAAGTTTTTTTTACTCTGCAGCCATGCTTCAGAGCAAATTATTTTGGAATTGTCTGATATGTTTCTGATTGTAAAAATCTGGTTTGCTGGTATATATTGACATTGGTTATTTTTTTGTCAATTTTGTTGGTTTCGGTAACTTTTATATCATTCCTCCTATACTACTTATTCTGTATTTAGTTTTCTCTTAATGCTTGACTCTATCATTATATTTCATTGATATTATATTCTTGCAGAAACGTTACAATATACAGCATTAAGGAAACTACAAAATGAAATATGGATATAACAATGCTACGAATGTAATCATAAAATAAATTAAAGAGCTCATTAAAATAAGTATACCCCTGCCGATATTTTCTTAAAACCCTAAGATTTATTCCCCTTGGAATGAGAAAGTTACTTTGATGTCGATGAGGATTATCGAAGGGTGTTTTTCAGGATACCATAAATTAATAAATAAAACTACAAATATACTGAAACAACGGCATTTTTCGTCCATACATGAATTTGGGTTGATATGAACAGCATTACAAAATATTTTATAAATTAAGTATAGAAAGGTAATTACAATATAATTAATTTTTATTAAAAATATTTTTCTAACATTTGGTAAATTTGTGCAACTAAAAAATTGTACTTTTGTGATTATACAATCTCAACTATTCAAAATATCCATTGTTTTCAGAAGATTTTCTATACAAGATGATCCACTGTTTGTAACTTAAGTCGCATTCTAAAAGTAGATCTTAATAATATAAATAAAAAAAAAGCAGAAATATTATTGGAATCTGCATACGTTGATTTACACCTTTTAGGCATTGTATTATGCAAATTTGGTTCACAGCGGTTATTTAACTTTTAATTCATAGGAGAATTTACAACATACATATTTTCCGTACCCCCGTGTGAGATATTGTTACAATATATATTAGATTGGATGAAGTTATTTATTTTAGTATCGTTATAAACATGATCATCTTGTACAAGTGAATTTTAGATTACTTATTTTGTTACTCACAGCCTTAAATTAATATAAATTCTAGTTCCGCTAATAGGAAGATCCCTTATAATGATATTTATATACGCTCATAACATAATTAGGCGAGCGGGACACCCCCAGAAAGTCGCTTAGAAATAGCAGTATGTGACCACGCAGTACTAATCGCTAAGACCACTTTTACTTTATGTTTTCGGGGTCGCTGAATACGAATATGAAATTATTTTTACGATAAAATTGGGGGAACATGGAAAAAAACGGCAATTTCGGGTAAAATTGAGACAATTGAATTTGGCGTTTTTCTGTGTTCATCTCGCTATATCTTCCACATTTATCAATGTATCATTATGAAATTTTTTATGACTATTGCGTATCTAAAGATCTAAACAACAAGCCTACTCTGAAAATTCTGCGATAATTAATTCTTGAACAGTAAATTTACAATTGTTTACTTTTACGTGTTCCGAGTTTTGTCGTACAAATGCAAAAGTTGTGTTACGAAGTTTCGAATTTCTAGAAACTAATTATCCAGTATTAAAATGCAATACCTAAAGAAGTTTTTGGGAAAGTTTCAGATCTAAATATTGAAAAGAAAAAAAGATATGCTGTTTCAAAGTCGAGCGACGCGTGCGGCTGCACGGCGCGCTATAGCACGAGCAGCGACTATCCGTGTCGGAACTTTACATGCATCCGAAATACGGTTTTAATATATCAACTAAAATAAAAACAATTAAAATATCTTAAAAATCTTCATTTATTTCATCTGTATTTACAATCACTTCTTTATTTACACATGCATCATTACAACTACAAACATCACAGCATTTCAAATTAGATTGTCTACAAGGGCAAACGTCAGTTTCGCAAGCATTTTTGCCAGTGCACGAACAAAAGTACTGTTGTAGTATTTCCATAGCAGTGGGTCCATCGTAATAATCGAAACTCAATCTACCTGTTTCTACCACCCAGCCAAACTTTGTCACATCTTTGGAAATGATTAGAGGTTCGATTGCTTGTTTCCACTCATTGATTTGCCAAAATGTGTTTATGCATCGCGGGTTCAGATGGAGCAAGTCTTGCGATTTCAGAGTTCTTTTCGATAGTTAAATGATATCTTAATGAATTTATATCGTTACGTGTACCTTTTGACTTTTTCTTTGGATCGTACAAATAAGATGTGGATGTACTGACGACTTCTTGAGCAACATGTATGTCTAAGTCGGTTATTGTAGCTAAATTAGTCAATTCTTCGTCTGACATAAGTCGTAATGCTGCATTCACCTTGATCTTGCCTATGTAAAATAACGATGAATTAGTATCACAGCCTGTTAGAGCGTGTGCAGCTAACAACGACGAACAAATATTTTTTCCTAATTTTTGTGCTAAACTATGAATAGGTATATACCTTCTGAAATCAGTGCGTACGGATATTTTTTCCCGTGAAAAACCATAGCTGAGGTCTATTTTCGAAACTTGCAAAATGAAATAGTAGTAATAAAAAAACGTCTGTATCGGGAGATTCTACAATTCTTAACTGGTTTTCACTCATTCTGCGTTGAATACGTTGTACATGAAATATTAAGCGAGTATCAGCATCTATGTGCTTTAGCGCGCCGTGCAGCCGCACGCTACGCTCGACTTTGAAATAGCATATCTTTTTTTCTTTTCAATATTTAGATTTGAAACTTTCCCAAAAACTTCTTTAGGTATTGCATTTTAATACTGGATAATTAGTTTTTAGAAATTCGAAACTTCGTAACACAACTTTTGCATTTGTACGACAAAACTCGGAACACGTAAAAGTAAAAAATTGTAAATTTACTGTTCAAGTATTAATTGTCGCAGAATTTTCGGAGTAAGCTTGTTGTTTAGATCTTTAGATACGCAATAGTCATAAAAAATTTCATAATGATACATTGATAAATGTGGAAGATATAGCGAGATGAACACAGAAAAACGCCAAATTCAATTGTCTCAATTTTACCCGAATTTGCCGTTTTTTCCATGTTCCCCCAATTTTATCGTAAAAATATTTTCGTATTCGTATTCAGCGACCCCGAAAACATAAAGTAAAAGTGGTCTTAGCGATTAGTACTTCCGTGGTCACTGTAAGGTCAATTTGGGGGTGCGTCCCGCTCGCCTAAATGACATTATTATGATACTTACTTTGATGAGGCCTTATATGAAACGTTTTGAATGCGCATATTCTCATGACCAAATCACAAAGAAATTGTGTCTTGACTTAATGCTTTGTTATGAGAACTGATAACGCTGGTGTTACCAGATGAAATCATATCAGATTTCAGTAAAAGTCTTTGACTTTTTAGATTTGTATCCTTTAAGAATGTAATAAATTTAAAATTTTTCCAAATATCTACATCGATGTTTAATGTTAACCATTGAATACTGGGCCCACAATATTTATTGAGACAGTTCTGAGAAATATTCTCTCTGAGAATGAACTGCACTTCTTATCTCAATAAGTGTTGTGGGCCCAGTATTCAATGGTTAAAATTGAACATCGATGTAGATATTTGGAAATATTTTAAATTTATTACATTCTTAAAACAAAACTCAGAAGGATACAAATCTAAAAAGTCAAAGACTTTTACTGGAATCTTATTTAATGATCAAAGTATGTTATAACTAGTTAATTTAACTAAAATTTGATATTGGTGTGTAGGTTGTCATAATATATGGAAGTGCAGGAATCGCGCTACTGAATTATACCAATGTCAATAGATGACATAGAAGATTTAGGAACATCATAAAGAAGGCGTCTTACGATCAAATGGTTTGTCAAACTAGACTAATCAAATTGCATTGGTGACGTCATATATGAATTTGATCAAATTTTTGTTATTTAGCGGCGCCTGTGAAACGATCAGTCAGTTTGATAAAATCTATTGGTCAATTTTAACACCAAAGTAATGACAGTTAATAGATAACCTTTACAAACGGATAACGATTTTAACCTCAATAATTTGATCCTTGGTTCTCGTGTTTTGTAGTTTGTGGGTTTTCGATTTTCAGTTTTCACTTTCACGTGTTGGTTTTGGTATTTTTTAGCTACGTGGTACGTTTATGTTATATGGTCTATAAACTATAAAGCTATCCTAGTTTTATCATATTTATAGTTTTTATAGCTCTGTGGATCTTCATCTCTGAAATCATTTCGAACCATTGCTAAGACATTATTATTGCCATCGTATCGACAAAGAAACCAAGATTTGCCCCAAATTCTCCGTTTTTTCATCTGTATGCTAAAACCACTGCTAAGCTCGTGAAAGCAATAATGGGTTTAACTTAAAATCCACCAATAATAGAAAATTCGAATAGAAAATGTTTAAATTGAATTATAACCGTCCAGAAGTTTGAACTAAAAAGATTGATCGTGTGACTCTCAAGTTTGAGGCTTCGTCAAACTGTCATCATTCTACGTCATCAGTTCAGTTTGATTAGTCAGCTTTGACAAAATATTTGATCGTGGGACGCCTGTATTAATAGTGAAAATTAATCAAACAAAAAATGATGTAAGTCTGCGGTTTGTTGTCACCAACAGCAAAAGGTCGTCGAATTTTCTGTAGATACCCCACTTTGTAGGAAAAATCAATTTTATAAGATACCTGAAATAATCGCTACTTTTCATTGTCTCGAAAATCCTAAATTATATACAGGGCATTCTTTTCGAAGATCGTCAGCTACTTTTCTTTTTTCCATCTTGGTATGAGTAAAAATATAACATTTGATACCATGGGAAAAAACCTTGTGAAAAAGAAAAAACGCCTAATTTAACATTTTATTAACATCAAAATAATCATTTCCCTATCAAGACTTGAAGACGCATTTACTGAAGTGGAAGTTGTCTTTTAAGCCAATGACATTTTCCACTCTTCCTCGACAAAAGTGTTTTTGAAGTACTGGCTTGAAAATTAGGTTTATCTGATGAGCTGCCACATTTCCCCAAAACTTTGTTAGCTATTTCTCGTCTGTATGATACCGATTCATCTACGTAATCTTCAGAGATCGTTGGAGACTTCCACAAGAAGAGTAGCTGACGATCTTCGAAAAGAATGCCCTGCATGTAATTTAGGATTTTCGAGACGAAGAAAAGTAGCGATTATTTCAGGTATCTTATAATCTTATAAAATTTATTTTTCCCTCAACTTGATCAACACATTTTCCATTGAGGTCTCCATAGAAAAATCGACAATCTTTTGCTATTGGTGGACGAAGTCCTACTTAATTTTTGTAAAATTTAACGTATTCTTCAGTGACAACAAACCTTCGACTTATACCATTTTTTGTTTAATTAATTTTTACTATTAATTATGATCCTGAATCATCTATGTCAACTATTGACATCTGGCATAATTCAGAAGCGTGATACGCTCCCACAATTCCAAATATTTCGAGAACCTACAAACCAATATTAAATTTTAGTTAAATTAACTACTTATGACATGCATTGAACATACCTTGATCTTTAAAAATTCATCAGGAGCATTACTTAAAAATTCATTAATCTGTGTTCCAGAAAAAATCTTTGACTTTGTATCCTTTTGAATTTTGCTTTAAGAATGAAATTAATTTAAAATATTTTGAAATATCTACTTCATTGTTTAATTCTAACGTGTTTTTAACCATAGAATACTGGGCCCACAACGTCTATGGATTCACTTGTTCTGACAGTTCTGAGAAATATGCTAAAATACGGTCTCTGAGAATGAACTGCACTTTTTATCTGCTTGCCATTTTATAAACTTTGAATATGCATCACCATACACTTTTCTTAATGCACTTGGCAATATTTGTAATGAAGCTTCCTTTGCAGCTTTTTATAACTCTGGTGGAGTACACGAAAACTCAAAATCGCTTTTCTTTTGCGCCTATAAAATCAATAATAAAAAAAATAAGATTAAAATTGACTTTTTTAATGTCAAGTAAACAATAATAGCTATTTGTGTACCTAGGCGCGAAAGTGATAGTTTTCCAGGCCACTTCTGGAGGTCCGAAAAACCACTTTCGCGACGTGGAACACACAATAGTTTTAATCCTACACATAAAATAGGGTAAAGGCACTCAAGAGTACGCAGTTTACAAGAGTGCGCAACGGTAATACACCCCACACCGACATCTATTAGTGGCTTTTCATACTTTGCTTTCATACATCTTGCTGTAGGTAAAATTTGTCCAAGGTCAGCCCAACCAGTCGGCAGATAAACGTTGTTGTGTAATTTCGATATTGCAAGTGTTAGTGGTGGAGTGCCTAGAATAAGCTTCTACAGATAGTATTAGATATTTAAACAATATTAGAACTTGTAAAAGACATAATTGGATAGTTAGGTACGTAACTAATAGATTACTCATTTAATTTAAATTTAAATTTGATGCTTAGGAACCAAACATAATTCAAAATAACAAAGTATACAAGAGTACCCATTCAAAAGGCTACAAGAGTGCGCAATGCAATGCAAGTTGGGGATCCGAAAGAGTCGAACAACGGCGCTACGTCCACAGTCTGATGGAATGGTGGAACGCATGAACCGGACTCTAATCAAGCATTTATCGAAGGTCGTATCTGATCATCAGCAGGACTAGGACGAACACATTACATTCTTCTTGATGGCATACCGATCAGCTGTGAATGAGTCTTCAGGGCAGACACCGACGAAAGTTCTTTTCGGTGTGACCTGATGTTTGGTTGTAAGCCTGGTGAAGATATCGCCGGAGAAGATTATGTATCCGATATCCGGAGAAAGATGGAAGATACCCATAAACTGGTTTGTACTAACCTGCAATTAGCCAGCAACCGAATGAAGAAGTACTACGATAGCCGAGCGAAAAAATCGTGCTACAAAGAAGGTGATATCGTCTGGCTTTACAATCCACGGAGAAGACGAGGGTTAGGTCCAAAATTACAGAAGAACTGGGGGGCCCATGTGTCATCAAGAAGAAGATCAACGATGTTATTTAACGAATCTTTAAAACTCCTAGAGGAAAGCCGATTGTAGTCCATTTTGATCGGCTAGCATCATATGCCGGGGACCACGATGAAGATGTACAAATACAATAACTACTGGGCGAAGAGAATTCCAAATTCGAAGACTTCATGAAGGTCTATGGAGGAACCAGAAGGGCAAGACATGGTGTCGTTGAAGAAATCAAACAGGATCTGTTCAAGTTGCCGCAGGAGTATTCCCTAGTTCATAGCACGTCTGCCAACCTCGACTTTCCACATGGTTTAGCCAATACTTTCAGGAAAAAGTATGGTGATGAAGAGGAGTTAAAGAAACAACATCCAGCAGTAGGATATGTCCTGAAGCTTCGAGATGGTCGACGATTTATTTTCTACCTGATAACCTGAAGTACATTTAACCAACAGCCATCGTACGAGAACGTCTGGAAGGCCCTTCATCAGCTGAAGGATCAAGCTCTGAAGGTCAACCTGTCCAAGTTAGCTATGCCGAAGCTATGCCGAAGTAGTCACCCTAGTGTGAATTGGAGAGTTGTTCGGAATATGATTGAAGTAATCTTCAGAGAGACAGCGATCGAATTCCTGATCTGCAGTTGCCACCGCCCAGAACCTGGATTGAAAACCGTCCCCTGCTACTTCTATGAGACCTCTTTCTGTAAGAACGGAACCAACTGCCGTTACAGCCACAAATCCGAAGATGGTAAAATCATTACAGGAATAATGCATCTAAGGAGGGGGCAGTGTAACGGAATAGCTACACGGTAACAGGCCTCGGACTATCAATATGACAGCGACATAACCTACAATAGGGATGCTGACAGAAAGAGGAAGACTGACAAGAAAAAGGGTGATGACGTCTAAAAGAGGGGGACTGTCAATGTGACGTTCAGAAGATAAAATATTTCTCAAGATAAATATCCTTTTTTTAGATGTTTCTGTTTATTCATTCATTCATTGTTTGTAGTTGAGTAGAAATAAATTGTTTCAACCCACACTCGCATTACAATTTGTTGAGGGTCACTTTACGTGTGATTTATGCGAGAAATAACTCATGCTTACTCTTATATCCGTCATGCGTACTCTTGTATCTTTTGGCATATAAGAGTACGCATTCTAATATAGTTGAAAAATGATCGTTAAATGTAGTTACTTGTAAACAATTGCATTTCTGTTATCAATAAAATATTTGTAATATATTATTCTATTATTACATTTACCAGAATTTACTAAGTACAATATTTGTGAAAAATCCAATAAAATTGCATAAGTGCGTACTCTTGTGTACTTTCACCCTAATTAGATTCTAAAATGATAAAAAGAGAAGTGGGAAATATTTTGACTGTACCGTTTAATGTTATGAGATGAACGAGTCATAAAAATGGCAAATGATTTGTTGAAAATAACATTTTCCCTGTACATTGTCATGCAATAAACACCAATCTATAAAATATTTATATTTTAGGTTATATTTTCCTTTTGACTTTTCAAGTAGCAAATTTAGTGTACTCTCTTCCGATGTAAAATATCTGCTGTCGGATTCGTCCATTTTATGTACATACTATTTTCAATCTTAGTTTTAATGTAACAAAACCCTAAAGGTACATTCACAATGAACAAATTAACAATTAGAATGAGCCGTAGAACCTTGTAAGCTGTCATTGCAGTTCAGTATTCATAATTGAACATATTAGTAATTACTCTCATTTTGTGAGGTTAGACGATATATTTATTATTAATTTTCTCAACTACTTTGTCCGATTTGATGGCTTTGACACTTTTACATTGACAAATTATTGTCAAGCGTCAGCACTGTCAATTGTTCTAGTTCCCAAATAACTATTATATTAAGGATTAGCAGTAATCAGTAAATACCTTACTAGTTTATGAAATTTGGAATTGAATAAAGTGTGAAACATCGTGTAATTATTATTATTACATTTTATGTAATAAGAAACTTCTCTACCAGCGGTTCTTTCAGTAATATGAATTTTTTTCAAATTCATAAAGCTGTCTTCAATTCAAAATATAAAAGTCTGTACGTAATACTTATCTAAACAAATCATTTTTAAGATCAGAACTAGTTTCTTTGGTTAGTATTTCTGAAAACAATGGCTTTCAATATCTATTAAAAAGAACAAAAGACACATAAGTACACATTAAACACTCTTAAGATTTCTCTTGACTAACGAACGTAGAATTCAACGAAACGTCCCTTGTCGCGTTTATCTGATTGTGTTGACTGGGTAATTGCGGGTTAGGAGAATGCGGGAGGTTCGTTTTAAGAATATCTTTGAAGTTTTTATCTGGAGGGTAATCCACAATGGCGGATGCTATCGAACTCTTCGTATCACTCTCAATACTGGAATTCGAACTTTGACTGTGGTTTACGTTGGGTTTTGTTCTTGTTCGAAGTTCGTCAGGTTTTGAGGTTATGTTTTTATGTTCAGCTACTTCGACATTGGAAACGTTGTCATTCTTTTTCCATTTTGTTCGACGATTTTGGAACCATATTTTCACCTGAAACAATAGAAAATATTTTAGAAAATGATTAATCCATATTATTTCTACAATGTATTAATAATATCGTTTAAACTTTAATTAGCAATTTTGGTTAATTTTGCATTGTTACTTAATTGAATACATTCTACTCAAACTCGGAATTGTGAAATACCAGTTTCATAGAATCGGCATTTGCGAATCTTTACAGATCAGTGAACAGTCTAATTCGATGTTGAGCTAATGATGATCCACATAATCCAGCAATATGCCGCTGGCAACATAAAAGGGCTCCAACTATTTGTAATTATCGATAACCACTGTCATACCGAAAAATGTTTAATTACATTAAGTTTATACGAAACAAAGTTTGAATTCAAATTTCACGAAAATGAATACAGCCTATAATTATTTCACGCATCAAAAAACTGTCACATTATTATCGAATGAATGAATAATTATATGAAAAGTAGAATTCCAGAGTTACTTCTAAATTTCAAATGACAATACTCGGGTTGAAACCAAAAACTAAAAGGCCCACGCACATCCCATGCGCAACGCACGTGTGACCGAGACACAGTCCAAACAAGCAGCCCCCACTGGTTGTTATTGGTCTATGTTCCACTCTGAAAGTTATTTATGTCCCATACCCATCTCGTAACTAAATCTCCACCATTTTCTCAGAAGATCACGGCTCACGGCGTGTATTTTGAAAACCATGGAAGAAAAATGAATCGAAGCTGTGCGGATTCGACAAGTTTTATACGATACAAGTCATGTATAGTCTGTTTCTTATTGTCTGACAGCACGCGAAAAGGTCACAGATGCTAGTCAGGTACTAAACCATAGGCGTCACCGTTCATCTAAGGAATTTATTTACTATTTAAATTTATACCCGATCTGATATATAAAGGTAATATAAATGTAAATTCGGTTAGTTAAAACAACTAACTGACCTTCATACATTTGTAGAGAACATACAGGTAAAACAATAAATTATTTTTGAAATAATCTTGTAACGCAACTATTCTGACTGAATATTTCATTAATTATCTAGAGAATTAGAAGTAGGTCAATTCTTGGGAGACATATTAACAAACCATTTATCAATTCATTCTCCAGATAATTACTTTCTGACTTTAGAAATGTTGATAATACCATTTCCAAGAAACATTACAATAGGGTCCTACTAGGGATTGTCCCAATGACTACTTAGAAATTTTGCAGGTATATACGGTGAAACTTGGTCTCGCCCAAATTTGTATAATTTGTTTTGCTTAGAGTCGCTTATGTTCCATAAGTGTTAACTGTGTTGTGAAAAATGTCTTCAAGTTTTACCCCAGTAAAGTGTAAGAGCGTGATTAGCTTACAAACGAAGACTGCAGTGTTAAATGTGCATGATGCTGTTGTACATCAAATGCCGGCTGCTACAGTTTCGACATGTTCCAATATAACAGGAGTTAGTAAATCTACTATTTACAGGCTTCTAAGAGAGAGGAAAAATGGAAATATATCTCCACCTAAAAAGTCAACTGGAAGAAAACCATTTGACCTTGATGAACATATGCAAAATACAATAAGACGAAAAGTACATGAATTATATTTTAAAAAAGAGATCCCAACCCTTGACATAATTCTAAGAATGGTGAACGAGGTCAAGAATTTGCCTGACATAGGGAGAAAAATTTTGTGGAAAATATTACACAAAAATAAATTCTACTTGGGAGAAGAAAAGTCGCAAATCAGTGCTAATCGACAACGAAGAAATAATATGTTGGAGAGGCCAGTATTTACGAGATATCCGAAAATACAGACAGAATGGAAGAGAAATCTATTATCTAGATGAGACATGGCTCAATGAAGGACATTCAGTAAAAAAAATATGGCAGGACAAAAGTATTCAAACCAGTCGTCAAGCTTTCATACAAGGTTTATCTACTGGACTGTAAACTCCTATCGGTAAAGGTCGCCGACTAATAATAACGCATATTGGATGCAATCAAGGGTTCTTTGAAGGTGGTTTACTGGAGTTTCAGTCAACATCAACCAAAGACTATCATGAATTAATGACTGCAAATGTATTTTACACAAATGGTCGAATTAATTCCAAATAATGCTGTAATCGTTATGGACAATGCCACTTATCACTCGCGATTAACAGAAAATCTTCCATCTACCTCTTGGAGGAAAGCTGATATTAGAAACTGGTTAATCGTAAAAGATATACCATTTGAAGATGATATGTTGAAAAAAGAACTTTTAAAGGTTGCTTCAGATCACAAGCTACAATTTAAAAAGTTTGTTATTGATGAAATAGCCAAGAATCGTGGGATAACAGTGCTTCGTTTGCCGCCATACCATTGTGAATTAAATGCGATAGAGTTAATATGGGCCCAATTGAAAGGTTATGTAGCTAGACATAATAAAACATTTAAAATGAAAGATGTTCGTGAACTCATGAAGTACTCATTGACAACAATAACTGAAGAGAACTGGAGAGATGCTGTGAATCATGTAATTAAAGAGGAAGAGAAAATGTGGGTTTTAGATAACCTC
Organism: Galeruca laticollis; assembly: GCA_963921935.1. NCBI lineage: Eukaryota > Metazoa > Arthropoda > Insecta > Coleoptera > Chrysomelidae > Galeruca > Galeruca laticollis. The sequence goes on from OY998180.1 coordinate 202,804,161, forward strand.
ATGGAACAAACTATAGAACCGATAGTGATCTCTCTCGACGAGTCTTCGGATGATTCTTGTATGGCCAGCGAAGAGGATGATACTATAGATTGAATTTTATATTTCCTATAAATGGTATGTTTACTTTACTTAATATACATTAATTCATTGTCAATAAATTTGAATTATGAAAATTGAAATGTAACTTGTTAATAGGCCTAAACAAATGAATTTTATTTCAACTGTAATGTTGACCGAATCTAATTAAATAAGCAAAATGAACTAATATCGTAATCTCCGCCACTGCCGCACTGTTCATCGTTTAGCTGGCATTGTTCAGTTTTATTACCATATTGTATTTTGAGCTGAAACAGGGATGTACAGATAAACCAATACAGACACCTACTTGTTTTGCATTAGAATTTTAGTATTTACTTGTAAAATTCTTAGGACCACTCTGTAAGGGATAATTTTCTATTTGAATATTTAATGAGGCTACTGTGCTGTCAGACATTAAGAAATAGACTATATACTACATGAGGACAAACGGCGAGAGCATCAATGGAATGTATTCGACGTCATCAAGTAATTTCCCGTTTCGGCGATGTTCCTTTGCCCCATAGTCTCCAGACTTATCTGCATGCGACTTATTTTTGCGGGGTTACCTTAAGTCTAAATTGTATGGTAACAAACCGTACTGAAAATTGCTATTCGTCAAGAAATCGCAAAAGTACCAGAAGAAATTATTTTAAGTGTGATTCACAACTTTCAAGAGCGGTTGGAGATGTGCGACCGAGAAGCAGGACACTTGACTAACATTATGTTCTATAATTAATTTAAAATTGCACTATTGTTACTTCATTTAGCTGTAATTGAAACAACCTTGAAAATAAAACATGCGCCACCCTGTATATATTAAGATATTTGCTAGAATATAGTAGTAACTCATCAATAAATAGTAGTTTAGTCAATTTTAATAAAATATTAGGAGGATATTTAGGATTTGAATCTCTAATAACATATTTTATTTTTTGGATATAACAATAACTTTTTCAATTATGACCATTAAAACAATGCTTAATAAGACTGTTTATGAAATTACATAGACCGGACTGATTTTAATTAAGACGATATCTACATTGTATTGAAAATTGAATGTAATACTTTAAACAAAGCTAGAGCTGTAGCAGCAGCAACCACATCAATATGTTAATGTCAATTAGAAGGCAAATGCCGCCTCGCACAATACCACCGTCAACCAACATAATATACGAGTGGATAATAATTTGGTATAATAATTAGCGCAACCCGAATATGAAAGCCTGGACAGAGGCATTACATTTACGTTTTGTTAAGGGAGGATAAAATATATGTCAATTAAATACGATCCTTATAAATTATGTCAGGTAATGACATGTAGAACTATATATTAAGAAGACCAAATATATGGTTGTATTGTAATAACTTATTATTAAAAATTACCTGGGAGCGTAACATCAATGAGGAATACGAGAGATCATATGTAGAATAATAAAATCCCAATGGCACAGGACCAATTGGACAGGCTTATTTCAGTAACATGTTTGCATAAAACCCAAAGTAAAAAATTAGATACAAAAGTAATAGAATGTTTTGAAATGTACAAAAAACCAAAGTAACATTCAGGCATCAAATCAAAAACAAAACAAAAATTCTGGTGAATTTGTGAGTTTTCTTAAATAAATGTTTTAATGTACGATTTAGAGAAAAATGTTGAATACAAAAGTTGTAGAACGTGTTAAGGTCTATGAAAAAGCTCAGTAACGTTTTTGCGTCAAATGGAAAACAAAGGAAATACGATTTTTTTTCAACTTTGACAGGTCGCCATTTTGTTTTTACTAGGCCGATTTGGCTCATTAACGAACTCGTCCAAGATTTTGGCCTAACCAATTTTTGTAGCGAGGGTGGTTTCGATCCGTCAAAAAATACGCCCTCTATCGTGCTTACAAATTCCGTTATAACACATCTATATATATATATATATAGAAGATGTAGGAATATCGCGTGATATTTTAACAACAACAACAAAGAGATTCATGGGTAATTCACGCAAAAAAAGGGCTACTGAAACAGAGTGGTAACCGCGACATGCATGTTTCTGGCTCATTTGCCTCTTCAGCACGGTATAACCAAATAAGGATGTGGCATTTGAGAGTAAATATGTTAATCGAAACATGGGAAAATACAAAACAACGGATTTCAGCAGGGAAACCAAACGCTCATTTGTGCCTTCAATTGGAAGATCCCAAGTTTTCAGGACAACAACCAAGATCGACACGGAGGCGCATATAGCTCCCCCGCCATGAACCTTCCGACCCATAGTAGCCCTTTTTTGCGTAAATTACCCATGAATCTCTTTGTTGTTGCTGTTAACATATCACGCGATATTCCTACATCTTCTTTGTTATTTACTATGGGTCGGAAGGTTCATGGCGGGGGGCTATATGCGCCAAAATTACCTTTTGAAATAATTTTTAAAAAAAATATGTAGACGATATTATTTGTGCGATACCCGAAGATAAAGAAAGTGAGATTCTTAATTGTTTTAATAATTATAACAGATATATTCAATTTACAATTGAAACCAAAACTGAAAGAAGTGTTCCATTTTTAGATACAAAACTCATAAGAACACCAGAAAATAAAATAATATTAGACTGGTATATTAAACCTACAAGTTCTGGGAGATATATGGAACTTTGAAAATGAAAAATTTCCAGAAATTATTTAATTTACTCATTGAAAATTCCAACCCAAAACGACTACTTCATAAATTAATATTTTCAACAAATAATATTATAAATGATAATGAAAACTCTCAAGAAAATATCATTAAAAAATTTCGATCATTCCCATAGATAAGAGAACTCACTCCCAAAATTAACAATGTATTAAAAGAAGAAAAAAACATAGTTCTGGCTAATAAACCTATTAAAACTGTTAACTCATTATTCACAAAATTAAAAGATAGAACACCTATACTTAATCAGACTGGAGTTGTCTATAAAATCAGTTGTCAAGAATGTGATAAAAAATATGTTGGTGAGACCTCAAGAAATTTAAAATCACGAATTACTTCACATAAGAGCAATATTCTTTTAAGACCAAATGCTTGTGCTTTGTCACAGCACGTTAATGTAACAGGACATTTCATAGATTTCAATAACATTTCTATTTTAACCAAAGAAAATAATTTGTTTAAAAGATGTTTTTTAGAAATGGTTTATATAAAAAATGAACCAAATAGATTGAACAAGAAAAGTGATTTTCAAAATTTAAACATTATTTACTCTAATATTCTGGATATTGAGACAAAATTAAATAAAAAGAATCACAGATCTAATAATAATTTTTCATCAATATCTTAGATCAACCTTTTACAATAAATTTTACGAACATTTCTGTTATATCATCCATTTGTCAACTTCATATTGACAATAATTTTTGAAAACTCTCAAGCATATATCAATATTTTTACACTGTTTTTTCTGAATTTTAATTTATATTTTTTACTCGTTTAATGTAAGTACTCATTTTTTGATTTTTCATTTTTAGTTATACATTGTATTTTAGCGTGACTGACGAAGTAATAAAACTATTAGGAAAGCTTTCACTAAATTAAAATAGAAGTTTAATTTCCAAGCCAATTGCTGCATCCTCACAATCCTCACAAATATTTCTAAATATATATATATATATATATATATATATATATATATATATATATATATATATATGTATATATATATATAACGGGGGGTGATTTTGGTATCTAGGAACATCAAAACGGAAAACTGCATTGAAATTTTTCCGAAGTCGCGTCATGCTACTCTCTACAATAGCCCTATTTCATTCTGAAATAAGCCTAAAAGGTTAGAGCAGTTTTTATACAAATGCGACCACTTCTATGCTACCAGACACTAAAAATGAGAAATATAAAATGATATGTGTTCTTCCACGCTGTTGTCGAGGTATGGACAATATTATAAGTAATGGTAACAAATATAAAAAAGAAAGAGATGTGGACGATTTTCTTGGGTGAACATATTATGTACGAGGAAGGATGAACTGCCAATCAGAGATAATACAATGTATAAAAGAACGCAAATTGCAGTATGTGATTCTTTAGGGAAAGGTATAGGGAAGAAGTGGTTCAGGAATAAGAACATCCTGACAGGCCAATTTGCGTAAATGGTTCGTGATGATAACCAAGAAGTGATGATAGTCAGGAAGGAATAAGGCAGACGAAGAAGCATCTATATATATCTTATTCAATTATCTACAGTATGGTAGCCCTAGCTGATCGTTACAGGAAGTTATCGATTAGGAGAAGCTTGTTACACATAGACATGGTTTTTAAACAGGTGTCTGAGAGAGGGTGTCATCCCGAGGTTTGCCAGAACCATTATGCCAACTAACATACCTTCTCACCTAAAACCCAACTCTGAGATGAAAATTATCAAGAGTGCTATTTGTAAACACTATGCTAAGTTAGATCGTACCAATGTTGACTTGAAAATTTGTTATGATAAACTTATCTCAGACAATCTTTTATTTTTACCTTTACTTAAAAATATCATGACACAGAGGACCGGGTGGTATGTCTAAGCGGGTTGAAATTTAAGAAAGTTGACAAGAAACTGAGCTCACTTATTCTTTGCAAAAATAAGCAAAACTCTCAACCTTCTGTTGAAAATTTTTCAGAATTTTAATTTCATGAACGTATTAAAAATGTATCGAGTACTTCATTTGATGATGAGGAGATAGCCCTGTTATCGTTGGGGCTAAAATTCTCATTGAATATAGACAAGTCTGGAAAAGAACTTACTTCATTTTCCATCGAATTAGATGTTTTGATTGATAAACTTTCCAATAACAACAACATCAAACAAAAGATTAGAAACTTCTGTCAGCTCACTATAACCAAATATCAACGTTCTCACAAGGAGGTACCTGGTTACTTGAAGAAGTCCAATCATAAGAATTTAAATTTAACTTTACATAAACTTATCAAAAAAATTTCCAACAACGATCTCATCTTATCTAAAGCTGATAAAGGCAGATGTCTAGTCATACTTGATCAAACAGATTATATCACAAAAGTTGAAGACTTTTTGAGCTCCAACAACTTCATCCCTTTAAACTCAAATCCACTTAACAAGTTCATTTCAAAAACCAAAAATTACATAAAGTTTGTGAAGATATTTTTTATGAATTCAACAAAACATACAATTTAATTCCTAGCAATCCTCAAATGCTCAGATCATATGGTCTCTTGTAGATACACAAGGAGGGCATTCCAGTCAGACCAGTGGTAAGCTTTCACAACACTCCTGTCTCTACTTTGGCAACATGCATCCTGCAAGTGATAAAGAACATCACCAACTACAAACCGTCCAATTCGGTAAGTAACACAGCAGAATTAATTAACAAAATTAAAAATTTTCGACTCGACAACAATAAATACACTTATGATATCCTTTGATGTCAGCAACCTGTTTACTTCCATACTTAAATCTGAAACTTTACCTTTAGTGTCAAACTTACTTTCTCTACACTCAGTTCCTGATTCTATAAAAACTGATATCTTAACTCTGTTAATTTTTTGCATTTCTCAAGATTTTTTTGTCCTTATTGGGAAATCTTATAGCCAACCTGGCTTGACTATGGGTAACCCTCTCTCCGTTCTTGGCTGACATTTTTATGGAAAATTTGGAAAACTCATACATTATCAACAAGATTAATAAAATTGTTAGTTGGTTTCGTAACGTAAATGATTGCCTGGTTTTCATTGCAGGTAACTCCAATGATGCTCTGGATGTACTTGAATCCTTAAATAATGTACACCCCAAAATTAAATTTACCCTTTAGGTGGAATCAGTCAACAGATTAAACTTTTTGGATCTCTCCATAAGTAACATGAACAACAAATTTAGAAGAAAACCCACTCAGACTGATCCCGTCATACATTTCAATTCTCATCATCCTATGCAATATAAAATTGCCTCCTCCAACTACTACATTAATAGACTTTTAAAAATTCTTCTAGCTCCTTCAAATTACAACAGCGAGGTTAATATATTAAAACAGATTGCTGTCAACCTTACATTATTCATAAATTGATTAACAAAATTAAATACACGATAGACAGAAGACTCGCCTTCACTTCTTCTCCTACAATCAACCCACCTTTGGTGAGATACTTTTCCATGCCTTTTTTTTTGAACAAAATATGTGCAGGGATATTTCCAAATTCATAGAAGATACAGTACCTGGTACAAAAGTTTCCTTTGAAGCGTACAACAGTTTGAGCAATTATTTAGTTAACTCAAAGGATAAAATTAGTAAATTGAAAAGTAGCGGTGTGTATAGACTTGAGTGTTCTGATTGTCCAGCCTCCTACATTGGTAGAACCTGCAGACTACTTCTCACTCGCATCAATGAACATCTGAAGAGACCTGACAAGTCCATATTTAGTTACCATCTCAAATTTCACAAGCATAATTTTAGCCCTAACAGAAACTCACATTTTTTGCACAGGATTGATAATAAGGAATTTCTTAGATTGGATTTGTTTGAGACACTTGGGATCTCCAAAGAACTTAATGAAAATGAGCTTTGTTTAAACACACAAGTGAACTGGGACAAAGATTTTCTTCCTCTCTATCACATGATTAAGTATAATTAAATTTACGTTAAGTAACGCTTCCATTTCAATACTCACTAGACCGCTCTTTAAGTTGGTACTGGTATTTCCCCTTTGACATTTTTGACATTTGACTTTACACATTCCGCATCTGGTTGACGTTGCTTTTGCATACCACATGGCCTGAATTTTAACATGTTTCTCGTTTAGTTATTAAGCAGAACAATATTAATTGTAACAATGTTTTTTATTTATTCAGCAACTTCCTGTTTACCTGACTTGTAAGTACTCGCCTAATAATTTTTCCAAAGTTATAACCTCACTTTTGCAACTCATATTTCTGTACTTTCAACTGAGTATTTACTTTCAGGAAGCACTGAAGATTACGAAAGTCAAAAGCGCTTTGCAATAAAGAGAATTTATACGATTAAATACAAAACTCTACTCTATTTATTTACTATAAAAGTATCGTAAAATTCAGGAGATAAATTGGTGGATGGAATAGATAGTAATTTTTCAATATTTACTATGCAAATCTAATCTGAAAATCAATTTAGATGGTCAGTGGGCTTCATTCAATTAATAATTTCATATTAAGAGGAACTATATAATAAGAAAAAAAGATAATGAGAGTTTAAAATGAAATAATTGGATAATATATTCATTCTCATAGGGCTAAAAGCGTTGTTTAATTTATAGAAGACATCTTTAAATATGCTGATGTTGCAAATGTTGCAAATGAAGAGGAAAATATTTAACAGAGATGGAAAACAATCGCTTTTTACGAAACCACTTATTTGCTTATTCCCACTTTGAAACAAGACACTTCAACCTCATTTATAGAATCTATTGTTATGAGATTATTGAGATGTTTTCCCATTTTCAAAAAAAATTCTCCCAATGTGGCTTATTGAATGAATATAAAGAAGCTTACAATGACAGCATTGATGTGAAGAAATAAAATAAAGCAGCACGTGAGTAACGGTGGCTTTATACATCAAATAAAATAGCATAATAACAAATAAAATATAAAAGTTGACCCTATGGAAAATCCTTATAGCGTTTATACGGGAAATAAATAAAATAGAATAATAGTTTGGCAACTTTTAACTTTGCTATCTTATTTTATCTGAAAATGTGCGCTATCGTGAGATTATTACATGTTTGGAACACACAACCCTACTTTTAACACGTATTTTTGCTGTTTGTAAGTAATAAAACTATGTAAAATATAAACTGGTGTATTCGTAAGGATCTAGATCACTATATTTTATTTTATTTACTTAAAGTTGAAGGATAATATTTTCTGTTAATTTAGATTCCTTCTCGATTTCCAACATATATCAAATTTTCAATAATTATTGGCTTTATTCTAGACTACAAAACAAACGAAGGTCTGAGTAAAACTTTTGACAAAAGCTTTTGTTAGGACATTTTTGTCGAATCTCCGCAATAGACAATCAATTATCCATACAATTTATGACATTCCGTAAACCATCCCTAAGCACCGCTGCTGGGTATAGGGGTGGTAATTGATCAATAGTGCATCATCAAGGGATGCCAGTTTTGAACAGCCCTTGGAGTGTTTATCACTCGTTATGCATCGCTTGCATTACTAATGTCGTTTAAGTATTGATTTGATTCATGCGTTCATCCCGATGTTTGTTTATTAAATAGCAATTTAGGCATATTAATTACGAAAATTGTTTAACCTCTTTATGTGAAATATCGTACATATCGTTTGATCGCATAGACTACTATAAATATTGACTAATCGGCTTTAGAATGTAGGAAAAGTTTATACACATTCTACATACCATTTATGTGTGCACTGTAACGTTCTTCAATAAATCCAAAGGGTTTAGGAAACTACTAGAACCGATATCATCAGAAGAAAAACTATGATTCCAGCTCTCCTGGAATGCTATTATATTGCAAAGAATTATCTGTTTTGTCATTAGTCACGTTCCTAGTTCGAGTTGAGAGCTTAAAGTTACTTTTAGACCCTTTCACTGTGCAAATTTAAGTTCCAAGGTTTTAAGAATGGAGTAAATCTAATCAATTTAGAAAAATATATTTCATGAAAAATTATGTGTTATTGAAAGTAAAACGAGTATGTAATTTGACTACAACAAACACAAGAAAATCTGGCAACTATGTTTACATGATAATACCTAAACTCATGTCATCAAAATAATGTCGGTTATTTCAAATCGAATCAGAATTGTCAATTGTATTTCACGTTAAATCCTAATAAAGCTCTATAATTTTATCAGAATAATATATAAGGAAAATTTCTATTCCAATATATAGAAATTAAAAATATTATTTATAGCAATCTCTTTAAAATATTCAAAATATCATTTAAACTATACAAATGCATGAATATAACTGCTGCTCTTCAAAAACTGATTATGTGCATATGTACAGACCCACTTGCCTCTATTAAAGATGTTTTCAGTGAACATTCTTTTGTACAGAACCAACTTGCCACTTCCCAAAATAGAACAATTATAATCGTTCTATCTCATATTGGTATAATGGAAAATGAAGTTGCAAATCAACTCGCTGAGGGTGCAACAACAATGAACAATTACAAAGATAATATTAGTGTTTTTAAATGAAACTCACGGTCTCTAGTTAATTCCACAATATAATACAAGTTATTGAAAATTCTAAAAAATTGACAATTGTTTCGATAAATCAATATCATCGTCAGAATGACAGAAGTTACATTTCATTTTAAGCCTACCTGGTGTTTAGTAGTTATTTTTGGCTAGACCAAGAAGTAACCTAACTTGTGATTGGCTTAATATATGTTTATAGAAAAAAGAAGAAGATGTGATATTACAAATATTGAAGCTTAGATATTATTAGCCCTATGGTGATATCCTGGATATCATTTTTCCAATTAAGATCAGTATAACTGTGCAATGATATAGAAAACCAGGAAAACTATATCTGCTGATATTTACAATTATCACTTAAGAAGACAGTTTATTAGTGGAGAATTCCTAGATTTAACTGTTCATTGACAACTTCATATTGTGGGTTTCTTAAATGTCTTCTAATTTCCAGTTCTTCAAGGAAATCCAGTTCTTGTTTCTTTTCACAAATATGCAGCACTTCTAGTTCTGTGTTAGGTGTCAATGAATGATTGGTGTCAAGTAGATGTTTTGCGTAGTGGGATTTATCTGGTTGTTTTAATCTGTATGCTCGTAAGTGCTCACTGTATCGTATTTAAAAATTCCTAAGGGTCTGACCCAAATAGACAGCATTACATTCTGGACATTTGAGTTTATATATACCTGACTTCTTTAATAGTGGTATTTTTGTTTTTACATTTAACAATTTTGTACTAACGTTACTTTCTGTTTTGAACGAAATTGTTGTATTCGTTGCTGAAGATATTATCTTTGAAATATTATTAGAAATATTTCCTGCATATGTGATGGTTTTATAAGTTTTAATTTCATCAGCTTGTTTAGGATATATTAGTTGTAATGCCACTTTTTCCTCTTTTTTACTAATTAGCTTATTTATCATATCTAATGGATAACCGTTAGATGTTGCTATTTGTCTAATTGTATTAATCTCTCTATCAAAATTACATTTATTCATAGGAACTGAGAAAGCTCTATGTATCATTGAATTATATGCTGCTAGTCTGTGTGACACAGGGTGGTTAGAATTGAATGGAATTGTCACATCAGTCTGTGTTGGTTTCGGTAAATTGAATAATCAAGTACATTATTAACTCTTTGAATTTTTAAATCAAGAAAATTGATTGAGCTTTTTTCTTCAATTTCTAATGTACATTTAATTTTCGGGTGTAAACTATTGATGTGGTTGAAAAATACATCTAATTGTCGTTCACTACCCATAAAACAAGCTAATATGTCATCTACATATCTAAACCAAAATAAAATATTTTTCGAAATATTACTTTCAAAGATCTTTCTTTCGAAATTGTCCATAAAAATGTTTGCTAAAATAGGTGATATAGGGCTTCCCATTGGTAAAACTTCATTTTGAATATATATCTTATTGTCAAAAGTGAAATAATTCTGATTAATGCATACATCAAATAAAATAAGTATATCTGATATTATTCCTTGATTAATATTTTTATCTTCTAGTAATTTTCTTACAAGTATTAGACATTCTTTAGGAGGAATTTTAGTAAACATATTATTTACATCGAACGAAATGAGTTTATAAATATCTTGCAAGTGGATTGCTTTCAACTTTTTGATTAGTTCTATTGAATTTCTAATTGAGTACTGAGATTCATATCCGTGGGTATGATAGACCTCTTTTCGTAATCATTTAAAAGATAATTTGAATTATTAACAATATCCCTTACATTATTAGAAAACTTCTTTGTTGGGTATGCTTTAAGAACTTTTACATCGCTGGATTCTTGATTTAAAAATTCAAAGAGTTAATAATGTACTTGATTATTCAATTTACCGAAAACCAACACAAACTGATGTAACAATTCCATTCAATTCTAACCACCCTGTGTCACACAGACTAGCAGTATATAATTCAATGATACATAGAGCTGTAATTTTGATAGATTAATACAATTAGACAAATAGCAACATCTAACGGTTATCCATTAGATATGATAAATGAGCTAATTAGTAAAAAAGAGGAAAAAGTGGCATTACAACTAATATATCCTAAACAAGCTGATGAAATTAAAACTTATAAAACCATCACATATGCAGGAAATATTTCTAATAATATTTCAAAGATAATATCTTCAGAAACGAATACAACAATTTCTTTTAAAACAGAAAGTAACGTTAGTACAAAATTGTTAAATGTAAAAACAAAAATACCACGGTTAAAGAAGTCAGGTATATATAAACTCAAATGTCCAGAATGTAATGCTGTCTATTTGGGTCAGACCCTTAGGAATTTTGAAATACGATACAGTGAGCACGTACGAGCATACAGATTAAAACAACCAGATAAATCCCACTACGCAAAACATCTACTTGACACCAATCATTCATTGACACCTAACACAAAACTAGAAGTACTGCATATTTGTGAAAAGAAACAAGAACTGGATTTCCCTGAAGAACTGGAAATTAGAAGACATTTAAGAAACCCACAATATGAAGTTGTCAATGAACAGTTAAATCTAGGGAATTCTCCACTAATAAACTGTCTTCTTAAGTGGTAATTGTAAAGATCAGCAGATATAGTTTTCCTGGTTTTCTATATCATTGCACAGTTATACTGATCTTAATTGGAAAAATGATATCCAGGATATCACCATAGGGCTAATAATATCTAAGCTTCAATATTTGTAATATCACATCTTCTTCTTTTTTCTATAAACATATATTAAGCCAACCACAAGTTAGGTTACTTCTTGGTCTAGCCAAATATAACTACTAAACAACAGGTAGGCATAAAATGAAATGTAACTTCTGTCATTCTGACGGTGATATTGATTTATCGAAACAATTGTCAATTTTTTAGAATTTTCAATAACTTGTATTATATTGTGGAATTAACTAGAGACCTTGAGTTTCATTTAAAAACACTAATATGACCAAGGAATGGATAATAAAACTGAAAATTGGTAAACCAGTCAGTAAATACATGTGTGTGTGTGTGCAGTGAACACTTCCTTCCTGAAGACTTTACATGAGTAATATTATTTTAAAGTTTTTGTCAAGAATCTAACCAATAATGTTTTTGGATACAAGAGATAAGAAATTGAAACGACTGAAGAAAGGGGTTATTCCATCCCAGAAGCTTCCTATGTTAAAGACAGATCGTAAGATTAATCGATCTGATAGGGCAAGGTATATGGTACTTCAACAAACAATTTAAATTCAATCAACATTTTTCAAGTTACGAACCGAAAAAATGAATGTAGTAAATGTAGAAACTGAACTGGTTCCTGACATTTCTATGGATGTTGAAGTAGAATCTGAGATGGTACCTGGATTTTCTATGGATGATGAAGTGCTTCGTGCTGCACAATCTAGAAATCACCTACAAGATGCCAATCATAACAGAACCATTAGATGTTTTTGCGGATAAAGAAGTACATGCTAATATTTCTACATTTAATCTGATGGATTCACTGCAATCTGGTTATACTATGATGTGTTCTACTGGTGTTGACACAACAGTCATAACTACTCTTGTAGAGTGCTCCGTTAATATTCTGAATGTGAATTCACAAGACATTCCTGATAATCTTCGGATGAGAATAGTGCTTGTGCTTACTAAATTAAGGTTCAATAATTCCTTCCGTTTCCTTGCCATTCTGTTTAGTTTACCAAGAACAACATGTACTAGATATTTTTATTCGACTCTAGCATTGCTTGCTAAAGTGTTGCAACCTCTAGTACCCTGGCCTGATAAAGAGAGCATACTTGCAAATATGCCATAGTCTTTCGAGAAGTTTACCAAGAACAACATGTACTAGATATTTTTATTCGACTCTAGCATTGCTTGCTAAAGTGTTGCAACCTCTAGTACCCTGGCCTGATAAAGAGAGCATACTTGCAAATATGCCATAGTTTTTCGAGAAGTTCAAAAACACTAGGGTGGTATTGGATTGCACCGAAGTTCCAGTGCAAAAAAGTAAATGTTTGATAACGAAAATAAAAAGCTATTCACATTACAAAGGTACTCAGACTTTCAAGATTTTAATAGGAATCACACCGTCTGGTTTGATATCGTATGTCAGTCCTGGATATGGAGGGAGAGCTAGCGATAAGGGAATTTTCAATAAAGAGAATTTTATTTCAAAATTAGACCCATATGATGCAATAATGGTGGACAAGAGTTTTATGAATGAAAACGAATGTGAGGATTACTTCATAAAATTGATTCGACCTCCGTTCCTAAAAAAAAACAATTTTCGAAAGAAGAAGCTGACCTAACTGCAGATATAGCTAGAGCGCGTATTCAGAGACTCAAACTATATAAAGTCATTTCAACTCAGATTGAGTGGTACATGATTCCACATATGGATGAAGTTATGATTGTAATTGCAGGGTTAGTCAATTTGTCTCCTTATATTTTGTCAAGCAAGAGATTTTGAATAAAATATTCACCAAACACGTCTTATGATTTTTTTTCACTATTTGGTACCTGTTATTATAGTCAACAAGGACAATGTACTCATTATCGTATACTATGAGTTCATAATATATAAAAAAATCAATAAACTACAGCAGAATTAATGATTTGATTACTAAACATTGTCTCTTGGAACACCGTTTTCGTAAATTCAGTGTTTAATTTATAATTCACTTGTTTTGTATATAAAATGTTTGTTCCGTTCACCAAAACTTTGGTTCACATTTCCAAACTCGATTTTCTGGATTACATTTGATTTAATTTGGTGTTCACGGTGGTTTTCAACACTAACGCACAAGTTTGTTTTAAACAAGAACAGAAGTTGATATCATCCGATTTTTTTAACGGTGTACTGTAGAACAAAATAGTTTCATAATTTTTTTAAAATATGTAGGACTAGAATAATACGAGACTGAAAGGTAGTTCAATCAATGCCAACGAACTTATCTTGATAAAAACACAACTCAAAATTACTTAATATAATTATAATAATTACTCTTTATTCATACAATATTGGTGGACCATATACTTCAAATATTTCTCACTACTGTCTTCTATCAAATTTTTTGTGAATACATTATCAAATTCCACTACAATATCTATAAATTTATCTGATAAAGATGAATACATTATGAAGTATGTGCATTTTAGTCCTAAAAGTGCCATTCCTAGTTGTATTTGTCCAAAATACTTATGTTTTTGTTTCACTTTTATGCTTCCATCTTCATATATCTTTAGAAAGTCACAAGATTCAATAAATTTTTCGTCATCATGGGGATGAGTTTTACCTAAACATAAACATTTATATAAAAGTTACATGGAACAGTGGATGAAGATATACCAATGAAGGGACATTTGATTTTGAGAAGTGCATAAGGTTCTCCTTCCTTGAAAATTATGCCATCAGGTGAATATCCCATCCAAGGATAATTTTTATTTATAATAAATCCTGTGGTCACCAAACAAAGCTCAGGATACTTGACAGACAAAGCAGCCAAAGCATTTCCTTCGTAACGCCTCCCATGTTCTACAAATTTATTGGTGAATCCTTTGGGCCAAAAAAAACTTTTTGATTTTTCCTCCCAATTTCCTTTACTGTAGGTAAATACTGAATATATTGCAGAACCTAAAAACAACACTAAAAAATGACTATGAATATCAAAGTATTTTCGTGCAAGGTATTTTCAATATTTTTTACCAGTAAGTGGAAGTTTTCGAAACTCTTTCCATTCCTCAGAGCCCTATTTACGTTTCAAAGCTTTAGTCACACCATCCTGGCTTAGCTTTGATAAAACATTTATGCAACAATTGTTTTGAGGGTACCATTCTTCCTTTATTTTCAGATGTGTCATAAATTCTGAGCTCCCTGCAGATTTCAATATTTTTAAAATATCTGATTCATCTGTCATTGAGCCTTCCATTGCAGTATTTTCAATACCTTTTGAGTCTCTGGAACAATAAACGAAACAAAAGAAAATAACCAAAGTAAAGAAGGTGAAGCTTTTAGAAATTTGCCATAAAAGTAAGAAATTCATATAACCTTTGCCTTGCAGGTGCAGCATTGTTCAGAAACACAGAAATTGCCGAAGAAGGTTTGCCTGTAAAATATGAATCATTGTAGAGGAAACTATTTGGAAGATAATGAAATGTATTAGACTTGATAAGCATATGTAAGTTAGCATTATCTACTTCAGCATTGGATTTGAACTCTGGGCGGCTTTTTTGATGAAAGTGCCAATAATCGACAGCTCTTTCTGCAGAATAAACCACTTCGACTTTTCTTTTTTCCTTTCCCCACACTTGTTTGATATCTGTGCAACTCAATGGATCGAGTTCTTCTATACTAAAAATGAAAGATGTTATTTTGTGAAGAAACAAATTTTGTAACAGCTCACTGATTCACATGTAATAAAACAGCAACCACATGTTTACAATATTCGGATTGCCCAGCTCCACAACTACAAACACAAGTCCACTGGTCTGTAGATGTTCCTTGTGGCCCTAATGTGAGTTTCACTTCATGAGTAGAATCTTTTAAATGCGAACTTTATAGGCACAGGGCAAATATCTTTCTGGCACCTGACACAAGATGATGTGGTCGGCTCGAACAACGGCTTCACCCTCCACTATTGGTCTGCTCTTTCCATTTAGGTAACTTAAAATGTCTGCTAAAAGAACCACCACAACAGGCATTTTGAAAAAATAATGTTAATTTTGAATCTTATAAGAATAAATCCAAACAATATCACAACACAAACAAACGAGATTTCTTTTGTTTTCCCCCAGTTTTTATTTGACATCTGTCAAACCGTCACGCCGCCTGGTGGCCATGGACTCGGTCAATGGGGAGTATGCATCACCCTAAAGCAGATGTTACCAGATTATGCATTAAAAGGCGAAACGGCGGACGAGGCTTAATCGAGTTGCACGCAGCTTATGAGTAGGCGATTATAGGTCTAGGCGATTATATTGATACCGAACACAATAAATTCTGTAAAGCAATTAAAATATACGATTCGGACAAGGCAAAGTACTCCATCCAAAAAGAGTCAGCACAAATAAGAGAAAAGTATCTTATAATAGATAATAATAATAATAATGCCTTTATTAATTTTTAGAAAAGGAAACATACAAATAATAACAAAAGAGATAGTGCTCTGAGGAATACAAATTCGATTTTTCAGACACCAATTCAAGTTTATAGCTGTATATTTCAATATTTACCCAACTCAAGACTCTCCGGCGATTTAATTTAGATCCAAACAAGAGGACGTTCGATTTATTGGAATTAATAATGAGACAGTGGTCTTTCGCCGAAGAAACAAATTTATTAAAATCTTTATTTATTCTATCGCAAGCTGTTTGTATCATTTTAATAGTTGGGAAGTATAAATAGAAAAAAAAACAAAGGACCAAGAATTGAACCCTGCGGCACTCCTGATAAAAGTGGAAGAAATTCCGAGAGAATTAGTGGAGAAACCTTAGTAATATTATATATTGATCAGTAAATCGTAATTTATTGTGTCAAAAGCTCTGCTAAAATCCAATAGCACCAGTAATGTACATTTACCCTCGTCGGTGGCTTTAATAATATCATCAACAATTTGAAGAAGAGCCGTTGTGCAACTATAACCCTTACGAAATCCTGATTGTATAGAAGGTAATAACGAAAATGAATCCAAATGTTCTTTTATATGCATCTCCATAGCTCGTTCAATCATTTTTAATAAAGTAGGTAGGATACTTATCGCACGAAGAGCTTTATACACTTTTGGATTACTTATCTTAGGAATAACTCGCACAGTTGCTCTTCCCCATACTGAAGGATACACATTCTCAGACAAACAAAAGTTTATTATGTGAGTAATATATGGAATAATATGAGGACAACAGAGCTTAATCATGGTAATATTTACCCCGTCAGAACCCACAGCAGTTACGGGCCTAGAAAATTGAAGATCAACAACAATGAAGAATGCAACATCAGCGTTTATTCATATATATAAAGATAGTTAAGTGTAAATTGTTCTAGATTTTAGTTCGACATTAATTGTACGGCTTAATCTCAAATTGTAACAAATTTTTGTTAATAAATATTTTTAAAAAAGTATTTTCATTAGTAAAATACATAATTCAGCATTTGTTTTTATGTCACGAATAGTATTACAAACAAACACATCCTCAATTTCATTAAACGTGAAATTAGATGTTATCAGTCTATTATCTCTGTAGAAGTTAATTAACCCAGAACTAGGCACAGTGTCATGAATTGATTGAATGAAATATTTATTTGCGTTATCCGCGTTGTTTAGATTCTCGGGTATGTCTGATTGTTTATCCATTACCAATTTATTAGTTTTTAATGTATTCCACATTTCTTCAGAAGTACTTTTATTAGTTAATTGATAAGTAAAATAAATATTATCAAAGTCCAATAAATCCAAGTTAAAATCCTCCATACACACAAGTTCATCTACCGTAGCAAAAATTGTTCCTAACGAGTCTTCCAAAGAATCCAAAAATAAATTCGTGCTCTGTACATGAGTTTGTAAACAACTCCCACAGCTGTAGTTTTCTTATTGATTGTAATTTTTATCCAGCACTGCTCCCAGATACAATCCTCAGAACAGTCTATAACCTCCCATTTTATTTTATTATTAATATACAAACACAGACCCCTTTCCGTTGGCATTACGATCGACCCTGTATAGTTCATAACCTTCAATATTTAATTGATTGCTATTGACTGAGTTTTTTAACCACGTTTCACAAATTTTAGGAGTAAACGGTTTCAATAGGACGGTCCCACCTTTGAACGTCTTTCAATAGCAATTGAAAAATCTAATTGATGTGTCCATTGTTGATTCATGTCAATGGTTCCGGCCGGGTAAATAATACGGACCAATCGGGAAGGTTTATTTCCTTTCGTCCCACCAACCTTCGTGTAAACACACCACCTTGAAATTTTTCTATTTAACACGTCTTACAACGTGAATAAATCAGTCGTCACTAAGTAATCAGTAAATAGTCACTGAATCATCACTCATTCATCACTCAATTATGAAGCAGTAACACTTAGTTAAGCAGTTATCACATAGTTACGCAGTCGGTTAGTAAGTTATCAGTTACACTAATAACGAGTTAGTTGGTTGAATATTGAACCGGTTTCTTAAGTTGTGCTACAAAGTCGAAAATCAAGTTCTAAGTATAATTCAAGTGGAAACACATCGTTTCTAAGATACTAGGTCAAACATATCGTTTCTTAGTTACTATTCGAGCAAAGTGCGTGCTCATAAGTCGAAACTCATCATTCCTATGTCAAGTTCAGTTACTTAGTCAAACATATCGTTTCTTAGTTGTTATTCGAGTTAGGTGCATACTCATAAGTCGTACTCTTCGTTTCACCGCTATTACGTCAAACACATCGTTTCTTAATCCGTATTCAAGTCAAGTAAGTGTAATTCATGTCGAAAATAATTGTTTTTAAGTTACTAAGTCAAACATATCGTTTCTTAGTTGTTATTCGAGTCAAGTGCGGACTCTTAAGTTGAAACTCATCGCTTCTATGTCAAGTTGAGTTACTAAGTCAAACACAACGTTTCTTAGTAAGTATTCAAGTCGAACTCGTTTAACCCAAGTCGAAACTAATCGTTTCATCGCTATTAAGTCAAACACATCGTTTCTTTGTTAGTATTCAAGTCGAACCCATGTAATTCAAGTCGAAAATGATTGTTTCTATGTCAAGTTAAGTTACGTTAAGTCAAACATACATTTTCTTAGTTAGTATTCGAGTCCAGTGTGTACTCAAAGTCGAACAAATCGTTCTTAGTCAGTATTTAGTTAACACAAAGTAGAGATATACAGTCGCTACTGTTGGGCATCTCATCAAGCCGAAACATAACGTTTTTTTCGAATCATTAAGTTCTTGTTTACCTTCCGATCTGAAAACAATCGAAGTTCAAATATTCATCCATTTGTATAATTCATTGTAAATTTGTATATAATATTCTATCAATTTCGAGATTAACGTTGTCAGATTAAGATTATTAATATAGTTGAATGTCTACTACAGTCGACAAAGTTCAATTAAATTATAATCAAACTAACAGCAACAAACGGTTTGTATGACCCACAGCCGCTTTCAAGTGACAGATCGTCGGCGACCTCTATACCCAAACTTATAACTAAGCATTTAGTATCATTCTAGTGTTAAAATGATGTTACGTGTATTTATAAATAAGCTTTTTACTAATTAAGTTTTAAAGTCATGTTTGAATAATCTAAATTTTATTAAAGCTGTAAAACTTTTATTGCCACCAACTTCTAACGAAAATGTCATTGGCACCTGTAACTTGATTTTAGTTAAGCTCGATTGAACTGGATAAAGAGTGTGATTAAATAAATATGCCCCTTTTTCGGAAGTTTGTACAAAAATATTGTTTTTAATTTGATATTACACGTGGTAGATTGACGGAAAAGATTTTATTAATATAAAAACTTCTGAATCAAAGTTTATTATTATCAACCTGCATTTAACACCGAACTCAATTCCTTGAAACGAGTTTCTTCCGAAAAACGTAAGGGACATAAAAAAGTAAAAACTGCTAGGATATCAATTCTACAGAATCAATAAACACCAACACTTGGAAAACAAAGCCCTTTTAAAATTTATTGTCTCGACTGATATCTCCGTTTCAGAAATCTCTTTCGAGACGTATTCTTTAAAAAGACATAAATTTCATGACAAGTGATGTTTGTATCTTGCAAGAGATATTTGATTCAATCATTTGAAAAATTTGAAAAGTCAGTTGTGAGAAATTCACGTACAAGCTTATCTCAGACAGACATAATTTTCTTACAAGATATACACGTACTGTCACGTGGTCAGTTTTTGAAGAGCAGTGGTAATATTCTTTCATTTGTATAGTATGAATGGTATTTTTAATGTTGTGAATATTTCTATAAATTACTATAGGAAAAAATTAATACAAATTATAATTTTCTATTTTTCTACTATGTATGTGTTACCTCTACTCTTATTCTTGAGTCCTGTGTGTATGTGTATACGTCGTCGTTGTCGTCAGCCACTTTTTGTTACATGTCTTGTTAGAATGATACTGCCTCCGCAGTGTATAGAAGTGACCAACTTTATGATTAGATTTGTTCAGGGGTCTCACAGATGAACCCTATTGATTTTCAGCTCACCAGAGTCAGTACAATGGATCCTATAATCCACATATACTACATTTTTGGTGAATTTTTGAGAGATTTCAGTTTGTTAGCACGGTACAGTCTCCGGTGTATATAAGTGGCCAATTTTATGGTTGGATATTGTTCGGGACGTCTCACAGATGAACAACATACAACATACACACAGGATTTTTTCTTAAAACCCATTTTTCGTGTTTTTCTCACTGAAAAACGTAAAAATCACTCAAAAAAATAAAAACATTTTTTTTGGTAAGCCAATACTTTTAATGCATCGTATATAGTGCTGACGGAAAAGTAAAAATTTACTGCGCACTGAATAAAACAATATGGAGATACAAAAATATTGATAATGATGTGAATATGAAAATATACAGGGTGATTCATAACTATTGGGACATAGGCTAAGGGTAGATTGTTTGGACCAAAATATGGCGATAGGACCAAATATACCTCAATAAAATATTGCTGTGGAAAAAGATAAAGGGCGTTAAAGTTGAAATTTTTTTTCATTTTTTGCTAATAATGTCTGTATATTTATCGGTTGTTATCAAAATCGGCACAGAAGCATAATTCTATACAGGCAATATTATTTTATGTATTATTTGACATTTTGTTACAGGAGAGCCTCGTGAAGGATTTCTGATGATGAAATTGATTGGTAACTTTTTTTGACGAAACTTCTTAGTGATTTTTATTAAAAAATATGACATAAACATAATTTCTACGTAATATTGGTACTCTTGTTCAAACACGATATTCTCATTAGTTTTCGAGAAAAACGCAATTGAACAGTTCAGGGTATCGGAAGGGGATTTCAAGTAACGGACAATAAAAAAACTTGTATCTCAAGGCATTTATTTCGACGATAAAGCATAATTAAAAACAATATAACGTGAAAAGAGCAAACTCAAATTAAATGTTCTACGTGGCCTCCTCCGACTTCTATGCCTTTTCTAATTCTTTTAATAATGGACTTTCGAACATTTTGTATTTTCCTCCAGAGTTCGTCTCTCGAGTTAATTTCATTGGCATAAGCTAGGGACTTCACGTGTCCCCAAACATAAAAATCAAGCGGGTTATACTCAGGACTTCTTGGTGCCCATTCAAAATCACTTCCTCTGCCAATCTATCGTCGAGGAAATATGTCATTTAGATGATTTCTAACAACTAAAGGGAAATGAGGTGGAGCTCCATCCTGCATAAACCACATTTTATTTGTTACAGCTTGTGACAGATTATCCAAAATATAGCTAAAAGTATTTTGCAAAAAAAATAAATAAGAATCTACATTTAAATTTAAACTCATGCTGGAAATGTCTTTGTTTCAGAGCATGCGAATTTTTTTCTTCCCAATAATGGCTGTTTCTCCATAAATACCCCTCGTCTGGTAAAAGTCGCTTCATCGGTGAACATAATATTCTTAATAAAATTTCGGTCACCATTATGCTTGTTGAGAATACGTTGGCAGAACTGTAACCGTCGTGGGAGATCTCTTGGAAGCAAATTTTGAACAGGAGTGAAGTGATACGGGTGGAACTTTTCTTTTTTTAGAATTGTAATAATAGACGACTGACTTAATCCTGTTGCTGATGACAAATGACGTGAAGTTACTGTAGGATTTTCATCTATTCGAACCAAAATTTCATCTTCTTGATTAGGTAAAATTTGATTCGGACGACCACCTTGATTTTTATTGTGAAATGACCCGGTTTCACCCAAACGATAAAATAGATTGGAAAAAGTTTTCTGATTTGGTTGCCTTCTGCCTGGATATAACAATTCATACCTTCTGGCTGCAGAGCGCCTGCAAAAATGTACTTGTGCGTATATACAAATCATTTCCCGCATTTCTTGATTCGTAAAATGATTGTGACGATGAATTTCAATCGAAAAAGTATATGATAGCTTTAAAAAATGCAACAATTGACTATAAACTCTCAGAAATAAATATTCACTGACAAGAAATGTCATTTACCAGCAACAATAACCTGACAGTCCAAAGCACACTTTTCATAAATGAAATACTATTTGAAATCACCTTCCGATACTCTGAACTGTTCAATTGCGTTTTTCTCGAAAACGAATGAGAATATCGTGTTTGAACAATAGTACCAATATTACGTAAAAATGATGTTTACGTCATGTTTTTTAATAAAAATCACTAAAAAGTTTCGTCAAAAAAAGTTACCAATCAATTTCATCATAAGAAATCCTTCACGAGGCTCCCCCCGTAATAAAATGTCAAATAATACATAAAATCATATTGCCTGTATAAAATTATGGCGCTGTGCCGATTTTGATAACAATCGATAAATATACAGTGAAATTATTAGCAAAAAACGAAAAATAAAATCAACTTTAACGCCCTTTATCTTTTTCCACAACCATATTTTATTGAGGTATATTTGGTCCTATCGCCATATTTTGGTCCAAACAATCTACCCTCAGCGTATATCCCAATAGTTATGAATCACCCTGTATAACGCAATAACAGTACCAACTATAACATACGCAGCAGAAAATTGGACAAGAAAAAACTGAATTGGTATGGACAGATCGTAAGAATGCAGATAGATTAACAAGAAATATAATGTAGGCAGGAAACCAAATGAAGGAACTGGGGGCAAAGAGAGAATAAAACTTGGGAGGAAATCGGGAAGATGGTAAACGACGGTGGAAGAGATGGGTACAAGAAAGACCTGAACCACTATCCGACAACTGAAAAGGTAAAAGGAGATAAGAAAAAGAAGTAATTAAATAAAAATACTAATTATTTTGTGTCTGTAACTACTTATAAATACTAAAAAAATATATTAGTCTGCAAAATTTTCCATAAGAGATAATTAAAAAACTTAATTAGATGTATTGTGGGGTTTGGCTTAGCTTGTTTTTGAACAAGTACGAAAGAAGAATTATTTATAAAACTATGCTTAATTAAACTCTAATTAAGTTCACATTGTTTATATGGACTTAAGATTATTGGCAGAAAGCAGACGCAGCACTGCAGTTAAATGAAAAATAACAACAGTTTTGCGTTATAAATAAACAAAAAAGTCTTCAATAATAGCTAATTCGCTTATTTTCGCGTTTTTATTCAACTGTATTAATCGATAACCTTCTTTGTTCACAATGAAATTATGTTAATATTGTTTCCAGTGGAGTAAGAATTAGCGAATAAAGTAACCGAAATATTTTTTCTCCTAAATTCAATTTTTCCTTAAAGTTGGGGAATCGGCAGTTGATCCGCGTCTTGAACAACTTCAATCGTTTAAACACCACTCGAAGTCACTTAAAAAAGAGAAATGGAAGAGTTCGAACAACTATTTCAACAGAGCGGAACTAAGCAATTAATTTTTAAAATACCTGTTAAGTGTTGTATACTTATTAATATTAATAACGATGACTGTGAGGTTTGTATAAAAGTGAAAAATCTTATCCAGTCAAGTGAAATTTGTAATATTCTACTGTAACTTTTGTTGAGATCCTTGTAATTTAAATGTACAAAGCACGCATTATCTTGGAGCAATTCACTTAATCAAATTTAAGCATATTCATAAAGAATAATAGTTTCAAAAAACATTTATACTATCACATATATAGTAATTAAGTCAAAAAATAAAGGGTTTTAAAGATTAAAACTAACTTTTCTACAAACGTCAGTAAAAGTATAATTTTTAACGCAAGCTGTCAGTGTCTAAAATGTCATTTTATGACACTGGTGATATATTTTTATGAGAAAATATAAAAACAGAATTCAAAATGAAGTGTTTATTCAATTAAAAGCACAATTAGTGAAACTACAATGGCCAGTCTCATTGGTGGATGTAACAGAATTAATTTTGGTGAAGCTTCTACCAGGGCAGAGAGCAATGTTATCCGCCGAAGTTTTGGACAAAATTTGATCCGCAATGTTCTGTTTCCTTTGTAGCGAGACTTCTATATAACCCTCTGCTACTATACTGGACTTCCTCCACCGTATCTTTTAATTGTAGTAAGATTAGCCCCAGAGTCCGCCAACAAACTAGCTGAGGAACGTTGGAAACAATGTCCAGTATAAAGATGGGGATCAGGCAAATTTAGAAATTCAGCAATTTTGGCAGGAATTTTACCAAATTTATTGATTCCAACTGAATCACGATCTCTAGAAAAGAAACGTTAGAGCTTTTGATTAAAAACTACTTTCCCGGAAATCTAACTCTGGATAACAATCGACCTCCCTACTTTGAGAGCGCAAGGCGGCCCAAAAAGAACAATTGGGAGGTCGCCAAGGAAGTGATAACAGCCCAGGCGATTGAATGGGCAATCAAATAATTTCAACTCTTCAAATCTTCCGGTGAGGATGGTATTTTTCCAGCTCTGCTGCAAAACGGACTGGCATTACTTTTACCCATCCCCAATTAACTGTATAGAGCTAGTCTGGCGTGAAATTATATACCATCCAGTTGGTTAGCGGCTAGGTCCGTATATATATCGAAAATAGGACGCACAGTCCCACACCCTAAATCGGTCAGACCAATTAGCCTAACATATTTCCTACATAAAGGACTTGAAAGAGTACTGGATTGCTACATCAGGCGGGTAGCACTATACAACTCCCTCCTGAGCATTCACCAGTACGCTTATCAAACTGGCAAATCAACAGATCACACAATTTCTTAACAATAAGGAGATTACGGTGGCCATTTTTCTTGACAACGAAGGAGCATTTGACAATACACTACCGCCCACCATTAGTTCAGTTTTGCTGAAAACGGCATTAAACCAACGATCACCGGCTGGATATATGCCATGCTCACTAATAGAACAGCCACTATAACTCTTCAAGATAAGGCCATTAGCTGCTCCTCCACTACTTTCCTATTATGGTGAGGTTATTCCATTTGTAGCGGAAGTAAAATATTTGGGGATAATCCTAGATAAAAAACTTACTTGGAACGCTCACTTTGAAAAAATTATCCATACGGCCAGATTATCCTCGTGGACGTGTCGCAGCATCTGTGAAAAATCTTGGGCTTGGGTCCCAAACAAATCTATTGAATATATGTGATGATTGTTAGCCCAATAATCACATATGGAGCCATTGCTTGGTGGTCAAAAGCTTTACTCTGGTATACAGAGACAGGCTTGTATGGCTATTACTGGTGCCATCAGTACCACACCGTCAGCAGCCATGTAAATCCTACTGGGCCTACCTCCTCTCCATATATTTCTGGAAAAGGAGTTCGGATGGATAGCATATAGAATTGTGCCTATTTCCAAATAGAGATTAATTGATCCTCCGTAAGGATTAATTTTTAAGAGCAGACCTCTGTTGGTACACCGATGATTTAAAGACACCCTCGGGCTCTGGTGCGGGTAGATACGGGCGCAGACCTAGGACAGAAATTTCAACCTCTCTAGGATCCTATGCAGCCGCATTTGAGGCGGAAATTCACGCCATTGCTTCATATGCGGTGAGTTTAGAGCAATCCAACCACACACATAGATTAATAAAAACTCTCACGTACAGCCAAGCGGCTTTGAAAGCACTTAGCTCCTACCGTCCTACGCAACAGGGTATCGCTGGTTTGGATCCCTGGCCACTCTGGTATAGATGGAAATGAGAAGGTAAACTCTCTTGCAAGGCAGGGTATCGCAACAAGTATTGCCAAACAAACACTAAATACCTGGACAGCAAACAGAGCTCTAGACTTCCGATATAATATAGCATGATTGGTTCATTCAAAGGCTTTCATACATCCTTCGAAAAATGTATCCAAACAAACGTTAGGCTATAACTGGCATGACCTACGGTGCCTAACAGGCCTTTCAACAGGTCACCGTCGTTTAAATAATCATATGCTGAGACTTGGACTCTCAGAGGATCCTATTTACCGTCTTTGTTTGGAAGAGCATATAATTTGTGCCTGCCCTGCCGCGGCTCGAATCAGGTATCTGATGTTTGGCTGGATCTCTTTCTCGCCTTCGGAACTGAAATATCATTCACCGAACAAATTAATCGGCTTCGATAAGAAGCTGAATTTGTTTAGTGAAATCTGAATAGATATGAACCACAAAAGACTCTTACAAGTCGCAGTGGAGGGCCTTACAGACCCACTCACTACAAACTTAACTTAACCTAACCTACTCTTAGGTAATTTAATGGGATGTTTAGCGTCAAATGGCAAATTAGACAAAATGAAACGGTCGCCTACCCTCAGTATCCTTTCTTGGTCCCGAAAAGGATTTTTCAATTTGTTAAGGACAAACTTCAGGCCAGTGTAATACAATTGCAGAATCAGACCAATGAAAAGTTTGAACTTTTTCTCGGAGGGCCGTATTTACAGTTTCAATTATGGTAAATAAGAAGTGTGCCCCGCACGGCTCTAATCTCGGTATTGTTATCGTATTGATAGGTACAACACGGGATTTAGCACATAATATACACATAACGGTGCGTATATAAACGCACGCGCCGGAAAATCCATGTAATTGAACTTATTTAATATCGGTAGAAATAACGGTACGTTGAAATGACAAAAGATTAATTGACGGTAATTGTTGGCAATACCTTTTCCATTCCCTATGTGATTCAATAGACAGCGACTCGTCTCAATCGAGCTTATAATTCCACACGTTTTGTGAAATGATTTTCGCAAGTATAATAACGGGAGCCAATAATCCTAATGGGTCGAATATCTTGGCAACTTCGGATAATATTATCCGTTTGGTAATCCTATTTGTTTGTAATAATCGTGTAGTCTTGTGAATTCCACTGAATACCTAACATTTTCAAGGTATTGTCAGCCAGTTGTTGACAGCTTCGGCAGGTATATTTTATAACACAGAAGAGTCGTTCACAGCCCATTGTCTCCTTGTTAGACCCACGGTAAGAAGGATCCCATTCATTTGTCGTATTATGAGACTCTCCTTCTCTTGACTATTAGTTCTAGTGATAATATCGCACATATAAAATTCTGTTAATAACAATGTAGCGATCACGGCATATCTTTTACACCCATCTTTACTTAATTGATGTAAAGATTGAATTGCTAGATACGAAGCATAGGTAATACCGAATGTGACGATATTTAATTCGAAAATTCGTAAGTTTTTCTTTTGTTCTCTCCAAATGATACTTTGAAATTTACGTTATTTTTTTTCACTAAAAATTATCGATACATTCGAAATCACCCGTAATCACGATAGGATGTTCACTAAACGGAATTAGAGTTGTGGATAAATCAGGTTGACTATTAGGACCGGTACACCAATTATGTGCATTTATAGCGTCAATAGCTTGTAAAAGAAGATTTAAAACATCTGCAAGTTTGAAGGTTTTATTTAGTCTTGCTACTATTCTGATAACATTTATCCACCTCAAGGAATACCTTGCTATAAGGGTATAACTTGAACGATTTAGCGATTAGACGTACGTGTTCTTCCTTGATATTTATTCACAAAATTGTGACAAGTAAAATTTATTGTCCAGAATTGTTACGTCTATTATGAATTCATGTTCCTCGTGTTGCGACTCGATCCCATTCTTTATTCTATTTTCCAGTTGCCAGAACTACTGTACTTAAGTTTTCACTTTTATATAGAATGAACCAATATCACCGTCATATGCAGATTTTTCGGCGGCACTATTTCCCACATTAAAAAGATTTTTTTATTCTTCTGTAATTCTTATTCGTATTTTGGAGTAATTCATTGTAGCACACATTTTTCATTGTGCTACCAAAAAATTATCTAGAACTATTATTTTAGGCTTACTCTTTTCGAATTCTTGTGTACATTGTATAATTATCATTTATTTAAGTATGTTACTGTTGATTTGTATTATTAAACGGTTTTATTTAGCTCACCCCGTTTGTTTTATTATTTATTCTTGGGTCAAATTTAGTAATTCAAATTTCACCCTCTTCCTGTCAACCGATTAATCTGAAATTTTGTATACACTTTGGATTTTGGTGACAATACAATTATGTTTATTCATTATCATTATAAATTCAAGATGGCCGCCGCTACAAAATGGCGGATAATTTATGTTTTATTAATCCCATCAATATTGGTATCAAATGAAAGGGCTCAACAAGCAGAATACAATATACTATAAAAAATTGAAATCCAAGATGCTACCAAAGAGTTGGACTGCAATAAACTAACGGGCAAGAAACCTTGTAATAATGAAGCACTAAATGAATTAAACAGAATGCGAAATAAAAACTAAAAACCAAAAAATATAAATAGGTAAAAAAACTTTTTAAGTTAAACGGTTTTATGTTAAACATTGCAATGTTTAAGATAAATGTACTAAAAACCAAATAAAAATAGGTAAAAAAACTTTTTAAGTTGAACGGTTTTATGTTAAACATACATTGCAATGTTTAAGATAAATGTACTAAAAAACAAAAAATAATAAAATAGATACAGTCGTGGGAATTATAAACATATGCATAGACTAGACTAAAATAAAACCGTGGGGCACGTAAATTGTCTACAATCGTTGATTAAAATTTTTGTTTTGTAATGTTACACTATAATTAGGCAGTTGTTCAACCGACAATTGACGTGCCCCACGGTTTTATTTTAGTCTAGTCTATGCGTATGTTTATAATTCCCACAACTGTATCTATTTTATTATTTTTTGGTTTTTAGTACATTTATCTTAAACATTGCAATGTATGTTTAACATAAAACCGTTTAACTTAAGTTTTTTTACCTATTTTTTTATATATTAAAGTATCATAAATGCGGTCCTGTTTAAGTTTCTGAATTAACGATATGTTAAATACGTGGTGACAAATCGCCACTCGTTGCGGTTATGTTCTTGTGAAGAATAGCTCGTTTACGACTAGATCCAAAAATAGGATCCGGTAGTCATGTTTTATAGAAAATTAGGTACAGTTCGTACCACATCTACTCAGATGCTCTTAATTTTATTGAAGCACATTGGATAATTTATCATAGACAATCGGTACGTTAATAATAGGCCAAGCTATAGGAATTACAAAATAATTGGTGAAATTGTTTTTGAAATTATTTGTACTTAGAGGCAATCAGGTCTAGTATTTAAATAATTTTTACTGTGAATCTGTATTTTCGCTCGCAGTTCGCAGTTGGAAATTGAGATGGCATGATTACCGTCTGCTGGTACGAACCAAATAACAGTCGTAGTCGTATAATGTACGTTGGTTTTGTTCTCACATGAGTCACAAACAATCATAAACAGTCAGGTTTCTGCGCAATCCATTTCTCCGCGTTCATACGTAAGTTTCTGATTGTTTGAAAGCAGCTGGACGCTGTTCACACAGGTTTTACTGATGATTGTCCAACTGTCAAAAGTGTTTGCGAATCTTTTTCTGGGTAATTGTCAGAAGCATACGCAGTAGAAATAATTAAGAACGGGGTTATATTCTATGATTAAGACTTTGAATTTAATCTAACTTATTTCTGCCCTGTTTACATTTATAATTTATCTGTGATAATAATTTTTGAGAGAAAGAGTGATTTTGATTCATCCGAGGATTCTGAAATATCCGATTTTACTGACTCGGAAAATGATTTCGAGGACGCCCTGGAAGAAAGAGTTAGGCCGAAAAACCAATATTTTTTTGAGCAAATAGTACCACAAATCAATAGAAAGGAATTTATGGAGCATTTTAGAATTCAATTTCGAATGATATTGCAGAAAGATTTGGAGCTAGTAATTATTACAAATCACAGCCTGGGCCATATGGAAAAATAAGCCCCCTAAAACATATTTACATTTTATTGTGGTATGCAGGACTTCCGACAGCTAGTTAAAGATATGTAGCTGATAGATTCAATATGTATAAATGCTCTTAAATGGTGAAGTAACCTTGACCTTGAGGTAATAAAATTTATATTCGATTAACATTTTCTACATTATCAATTTTAATAAGAGAAAATTTAATTAAACCAACAAAATTGAATAATTTTATTTGATTATTTTTAAACGTTTTTACTTTACTTAGCTTATTCCTTTGTACAAGAATTTTGAATATTCTTTAAGGATTTTAAGGATTTAAGTTAAGTTAAACTTTCAACCTTCACAGTTTAATCTAGATTTTAACTAAGCCTTAAAAATATTACTTACCTTTAAATTTTCAATTTCGCATCATACTTGAATATAAGACTTGGTAAAAGAATACAATTATTCGTAAATAAATTTACAGTTTATTCCCTGAACTCAGCAATTTTACCGAATAAATGGTTTTATAATGTAATTGTTACTGCCCATGCATTTATTATAAATTTTTTATAGTTATACTTATTATAATTGGAGGATTTGGAAACTGATTAGTTCCCCTAATAATTGGTGCTCCAGAAATAGCATTTCCTCAAATAAGTAATATGAGATTTTGATTACTTCCCCCATCATTATTTCTTTTAATTACAAGGAGGATTGTAGAAAGAGAAGCAGGAACAGGATGAACAGTATACTATATTGCTGATGGCGGTTCTTCAGTAGACTTAGCTATTTTTAGATTACATTTAGTTGAGATTTCATCAATTTTAGAAGCAATTAATTTTATTACTACTGTCATTATAATATGGGACCTAAATATATATAAATGACCAAGAAATGAAATCGAAAAGATCTTCAGGCATAAAAATGGATTCCCAGGAATTGTTGGTATTATTGATAGGACCCACATAAAAATAAAGAAAATCCCGATTAATACATTAATAGAAAAGGATATCATTCAATTCAGGTATTATTTTGGTTATTAAACATGGAACAATTAATATATAAAAAAGTAGGTACTGTTAAATTAAAACAAAATCATAAGTTTCAAACATACCAAAGTTAATAAACATATTCCATTTAAAAAGGCACAATTTGACCTTACATAGTTTCTTTGTACTTATATGGTACCTACTGAAACACATTCATTATTCAGGTATTTCTACTGTTAGAATGCCAAAATCCCCACTTTTGTACCATGTACGTTTTTTAATTTTTAACAAAAAAAAATTAAATTGTTTTATTTTTTACAGGCTCAACTTGTCTGTGACCACAAATTAAGTATAAGAGATGCTTTTATAAGATATCCAGGCTCTGTTCATAATGCAAGCGTTTTTCGAACGTTGTTTGAAACATTAGAAGAAAAATGTCAAGATGAACATTTAGGTAGTTGGAGATAGTGCCTGTCCACTGTCAAAGAATCTTTTAATTCCATTTCCTGATAGAGGCCTTTTGACTCCAGGGTAAATTAATTACAATATGCAGCATTCTTCCAATAGAATAAAAATAGAACATTGTAATGGTATTCTCAAACAAAAATGGCGCCAATTATATCACGTGAATTTACTAAACATTAGAAGTATTGTGCATTTTTCTTGGGCTTGCTGTATTCAACACAACATTTATAAACTAACATCAACAATTTATGACTCATTGGATAAAAACAAACACATGAACATCACTAAAATATACGTCGAATGGAGCCTGTCTGTTTTCCTCGAAGTGAAAAATCTATAGGGCAACGGACAAGTATGCACCAAGAATGTATATTTTAGTCCCAGAAGAAATATACCATCTTATTAAGTATTTAAAAAAAATTTAAAAAATTGGATTCTTCAAAAAAAACGTGCAGAATTTAGCAATATTATAAACAATTTCCTAGTGTAAACTCCTATATTCTGTTAACTATTTATTATACAATTATATAACATCATTATTCAACGATATTAAATATCTTTAATAGCTTAATTAATTTCCTAATTATTTTAATTAACACAAAGTTTAGAAAGAAACAGATCTATTGCTCTCATTGATTAATTGTGCTTTATAATGAATATACCCACTAAACAAGAAACATAAGTCTTTTTTGTGATGTTATTTTTAGAGACTTTTCGTGATGTTTATTTAAAACGTTAATAAGATATCTCCTAGATGTCTTAATTTTATTACCAACTCTATTAACATCCATGTCATGTAAATAAAACATATTTTTGATGTACACAATAATACTTGAATTCGCAGTTACATACACATCCTATGAACTTCTTTTTAGCAACTTCCTAAAGGAAACATTCATACGATGTTAATTTGTATAGTTCTCAATATTGAATCGAGTATCTCTAGTTCTAGTTTTTGTAGTAGCAGTCATAGCCATCAATATCGTATTGCAGGTTTAGAAAATTTTAACATTAATACTAATAATTCTTGTGAACAATTAGAGACTGTTTAAGACTTTAAAAACAGAAATTTCTGTTAAAAAGCTCATTTCCATTTGAAAATACACTGAGTACCTATATTAATCTAGTTAAAGAATATGTAACTTATGGCACTGAATGCTCCAGTCAACAAACAGATTTCAATTATTTATTATTGTAGAAACACAGCTATTGGATACTCAATTGGATACAATTAATTATAAACTCATTTAACTTGATAATGTGTTCATATCTCTTCTTCATAAGTAGTTTTTTTTGTATACAGTGTATTAATAATGCTTAGTTTTCATTAAGTTACAATTCCACGATGTTAATATACAATATGTTCCAGGATGAAAATAACAAGATGAGAATAGTATATTATTTTATACAGAAAAGAAGTATGAATTTTCATGGCACACCTGAATTTAACTGCGAAACGGATGAGGCATGTAATAGAAGGTAAATCATGAAAAGTTACTTCCCGAAATAAAATATGTTGTTATTCCTTTGAAGAGACCCGCGTGTATCTTGTGGAAAATGGGTCCCAGTCAATTGGCTGAAAATAAAGTTTGATTTAGCTTATGATGATCGATCAAAAGTTTCCATGGGCACAATTTGATCTAAAGTAATGGTTTTATTAGCTGCTGTTCAGAACACCTGAAAATATTCCACAGATAAGGATTTTAAAGTGTACGTTATGGAATGGTTGAGGCACTCGAAACAGCGACTCTTGCGTAAGAAAAGGTAATCGTAAGTAAACGACAGAATTTTCTTTAATCAGATTGGATTTCTGTTGATTTAACGTAATGTTTCATAAAATCTTTATGGTGTAAAATTTTTATTAGTTTTAATATCATTAAAAAACTATTCTAATAAATTTTCTGTAAACTAGCTGTAATGTATGTGTATCCGTTAAACTTTATTAATTCAGTTTCAAAGTATGTTACATTATGGCAACTACAGATTAATATACCCTTTTTTATTCCTTGCTTTCACTGAATGCGTTCAATAGTTTCCACTTTCCACACTTGTTATGTAATATGCTTACTCAATTTTTTTTTAGGTTGGATTCCTGGAGAAGATATTTTTTTTAAATTTTGTACCTGTTTTTTTCAAATTTACTGTACTGTTCATTAAAAGTGAATAAACGTTTCGAATACTTTATTGCTTTTTTGCTACTTTATTTTAAATGTACAGGGTGAACAACTATGAACGACTGTAGGCCACATCTCAGAAAATAATCATAGTACAACTTTCAAAAAAATTACCTTTAGGTACGTGATACTGAAAAATTGCTGGAAAATATTTTGCAGTCTCTAAAATATCCGCTAGGGGTAGAATGAAGACTCGAAAACATAATACTTCAAAAAAACATACTAAAGGTGTCCTAAAAATACAATTTTTGAAATCTTGAAGAGATTATGAAAAAATTTAATTAAGGAGATTTTTTACCATTATTCTTCAAATAATGGGTGGGGTAGGTTCAAACTTAAGAACAAATGTATAACTTTTTCGTTTTTTAACCGATATTAATGATTTTAGCTGCATTTAAAAGAGTCTTTCTGTTTAATAAGATGGATAACAAAATTAGGCAATTTTGTATTCACTCGGAAATTTCAAATGTAAATTGAAGCATTTTTTTAATTTTTATATCTGATAACGTAATTCTATTTTCATCAGAATTTAAAAAATGTCTCATTACATTTGAAATCTCCGAGAAAATGGGAAAATTGTCGACTTTTTCACATAGCGTTGACAAAATTGTTCAATTTTGTTATTTTTGTTAAGCATATACAGGGTGTTTTCAAATGACACTTACAACGTTTGCATGTAGATACCTCTCGTAAAATTGGACAAGATGATATAGGGATTGAGGGGTCCAACCCATTTACTTTTCAAAATACAGGGTGTTAAAGTTATGAAAAATATAATGTTTTAATTTCATAACTTTAAAATGGATGAGTATATTGATCTGACATTTGGCAGGTTGTTTTCAAATGTGAAAGAGCATATTTTGATGGAAAATCATGTTTCAATTCTTGATCCAGTGGTGTACATTTGAAAGAATATGTCACCTTTCCCCTCCCATTTTTTACGCCACTGGCATTTGAAGCTATTTTTATTTGATTTTGTATTCCTCAATAGTTTTCACGTGGAAAACGCATAACCTTTACATATCAAAAAATTTGCAGTTTTCAAGATATTTAATGTTTTTATGAAGTCTGCAAGACTACTTTTTAATAGAAAAATATTTTTCTTGAATGTTTTTTAATAACTACTAAACTACTAATGGTTAGAATGTGTAACAGGAACTAATTTGTGAAACAGCAATGCATATAAAACATTGAGAGAGGATTGTTGAAAATACTTTTCCAAACTTGTGACTTTACTAACAAAAGAATTAATGACAATAAAAAATAAGATAATTACAAAGTTGAATAATATCCCATTCAAACATAACTTTTAACTAAGCAGCCAACAAATTACAAAAGATACATAATCTGCAACGATTTCTCATTGAAAATCGCATACCTTGGAAATACTGGCGATTGCCGGAAATAATTTATGTAGCTGCATGGATTCTTGCTATCAGTTCCTTCTCCGTTTCTACTATTGTATCGTTGACTTGAGACTTCATGTAACCCCACAGAAAGAAGTCGATTGGATTTAAATCCGGTGACCTCGCAGACCACATATTGGGTCCACCTCGGCCTATCCAGTTGTTTCCGTATTGTTGGGTTATAAGTTGTCTGGCCGCTAGAAAATAATGTACACATGCCCCATCGTGCTGAAACCATATATTATCCGTATTCGCCCTAATATTTAATGGTACAACGTCGTTTAATAAATCAGGCAGGGTTTCTCTCAAAAAATTACAATAAATATTACCATCGAGTTTATAAGGTAATAAATATTGACCTACTATATATTCTCCAAGAATGCCTGCCCACACGTTAAGCGAGAATTTTTCCTGAAATCCACGTTGTCGAATAACATATGGATGTTCGTCATCCCACACGTGGCTATTCCTTGAATTGAAAATTCCTTCACGTGTGAATTTGGCTTCATCAGTAAATAGAACAAATTCGGTAAAATTCCTATTTTCTAAACATTTTTGGGTGTACCAATTGGCAAACTCCACTCTTTGAGGACAATTTGTTGATTTTAGGGCCTGAACTTGGGTATACTTATAACTTATAAGGATACAACTGTTGTTCATTTAAAATATTCCACACAGTTGAGTTACTTACATCCAAAGATTTGCCAATGGTGCGAGTGCTTAAATCGGGTCTATTTGCAATACGGTCTAGAACAGCCTCCTCTAATTGTACAGTTCGTACAGTTCGTTTTCTACCGCTACCTTGTAATTTTGAATTGAATTGTCCAAATTTTCGCAATCTCCTGTCAATTTGAGAAAATGTTGTGTGACATGGAAATCTAGGTCGATTTGGATATCTTTCTCTACATAAGCGCTCGGAACGTCTACCATTCTTTCTGGATTCCCCGTATATTAGCTGCATATCAGCCATTCCTTCAAAAGTATAATCCATCATAACAAAAAGTGTGAAAGTTGCACGAACCAATTTAATTACAAATAATTCATTTTCGTTTTAACGTTAAACAAAATGACATTTACCATTTCATTATTGACATCCATAGCCTACTATACGGAAGAGGGACTGATAGCAAGAATCCATGCAGTTACAGAAATTATTTCCGGCAATCGCCAGTATTTCTAAGGTATGCGATTTTCAATGAGATAACGTTGCAGATTATGTGTAAATGTGAATGGACAAAATTTTGAACATCTTTTGTAATTTGTTGGCTGCTTAGTTAAAAATTATGTTTGAATGGGATATTATTTAACTTTGTAATTATCTTATTTTTTATTGTCATTAATTCTTTTGTTAGTAAAATCACAAGTCTGGAAAAGTATTTTCAACAATCCTCTCTCAATGTTTTATATGCATTGCTGTTTCACAAATTAGTTTATGTTACATATTCTAACCATTAGTAGTTTGGTAGTTATTAAAAAACATTCAAGAAAAATATTTTTTTAATTTTTTCATTAACAAGTGATCTTGCAGGCTTCATAAAAACATTAAATATCTGGAAAACTACAAATTTTTTGATATGTAAAGGTTATGCGTTTTTCACGTGAAAACTACTGAGGAATAAAAAATCAAATAAAAATATCTGCAAATGCTAGTAGCGTAAAAAATGGGAGGGGAGAGGTGACATATTCTTCCAAATGTACAGCACTGGATCAAGAATTGGAACATGTTTTTCCATCAAAATATGCCCTTTTACATTTAAAAACAATCTGCCGAATGTCAGATCAATATATTCATCCATTTTAAAGTTATCAAATTAAAACATTATATTTTTCATAACTTTAACACCCTGTATTTTGAAAAGTGAATGGGTTGGACTCCTCAATACCTATATCATCTGGTTCAATTTTATGAGAGGTATCTACATGCAAACGTTGTAAGTGTCATTTGAAAACACCCTGTATCTTATTAAAGAGAAAAAACTCTTAAATGACGCCAAAAACATTGATATCGATTAAAAAACAAAAAAGTGTTTCGACATTTGTTTTTTAGGTTGAACATTCCCCCACCCCTTATTTGAAGAATAAGGACAAAAAGTCCCTAACTACATTTTTTCATAATCTCATCAATATATCAAAAATTATATTTCTAGGATACCTTTAGTATGTCTTTTTTGGAGATAATCACAGTATTATGTTTTTAAGTGTTCATTCCACCCCATTGCTGATATTTTAGGAAATATTTTCCAGCGATTTTTGTTCCATGATTATTTTTTGAAATATGGCAGACAGCCGGCGTTCTTAGTTGTTCACCATGTATTTGCTGATTAGGCACAGAAACATCTATAAGATGTCATCTAGAATGTTTGAGGTATGTTATTTAGAGGTTTAAGTAATGTCCATACAACATCTAAGAGTATACACTGTATTGTTTTTGATATGTCGCATTTAGATCATTGATAAGATGTTATTTTTTAGACATTGCATTAACATTGACGAGAAGTTAAAAGGCATTTCAGAATGTAACAGAAATGTTGTTTTTAGTTCGTTATAAATACTTCCTTTTGAAGAAGTTCTAGTAACATCACAGTAATGTAAAAAGGCAGCGCTTTAACATTGCTGAGAAGTTAAGTTGAAACATCACAAATGTTAACAGCCACAAGCTGGGCATAAGCGGTTGTATATATGTGCATGTGATGAAAACAAGAGGAAAAAAAGGAAGAACATTATCACAATGTGATGTTGAATTAACATAACTGTAATATTTATTTGCATAGTGGGTATTAAGTATATTCTGTACTTTTTTCTTTTTATTATTATAGTTTATTTTATAATTAAGTAATTAAGTATTGGTTGGAGTTGAATATATTGTTAATTTTTGATACCTACCACGTACCTACAAGCTGTTTACAACAGCTTCTGTGTAGTTACCATGTTTATTTGCATTTTCTTAAAATAAGTATTGTATTTAACGCGTTTCGCTAACACAATAGCTTTATCAAACGAGTGAAGGCATAATGACATTTTTTTCATTTATAAAGTGCATGAATACGGAATTCATCGAATATTAAGGAAGAGTATTGAACAAATTTACCTGGAAATTAATTCCCTACAATCATTCCTAAAGTATCTTCTAGTTAAATATGTTTAATAAGGGAGAATGGTTGATATCTATATGGTCGTTAGGAAGGTTACCTGAATATTTGTTTTTATTTGTCTCAAGAGCTTTTAAAAGATTTAATTTAAAGGATTCAGGTTCTACATGTGATCTTACAAAATTTGGGTCGAAAGTGTGTTGGTTTTAGAATATATGATTTGAATAGTTAGAATCTAATTTTATGTTGTCATATCTAGTTTGTGTTCTGAAATTCTAGTTCTAAAATTTCTATAAGTTCTACCGATATAAATTTGATCACAGTTGTAATTACCATATTTTAATTTATAAATTCCCGATTTGTTTAATTTTGATGATTTAGATTTGTTATTACTTTTCCGCCCAACCTTTCTATATGCGAGAAAAGTATTGGTTTACCCCAAAAAAAGTTGGAATTTTGAATTTTTTTTTGAGTTATTTTCATGCTTTCCATCAACAACAACACGAAAAAACGGGTTTTAGACAAAAATCCTGCTGATCCTGTTCTACTTGTGTTGGATTGACACTACTCCCACACAAGAAACATTGCTCTCATAGATTTGGCAAAACAAAATTATGTGACGATAATTTTTCTTCCGCCACATTCTGCCAATAAAATGCAGCATTTAGATGTTTCATCCGTTAAAAACCCATTACGCTCAGGAGATAGAAAATTGGCTTCGGGAGAACTATTTAAGTACTATATCCCCATAGGCATTTGCTAGTATTTTTGGCAAAGCCTACAATAGAGCTGCCACTATGGAAACATCATGCAATGGTTTTAGAAAAACGGGACCAGTTTCTTTGAATAGAAACACCTTCAGAGACCCTGATTTTGGCGTGCATAATGTAATGGAAAACAAAACAGGCCTTCAAGAGGAACACCTCTCCGAAAAATCAAATCAACAGGAAGATCATCCAAAATGAAAATGAAGCAATGGCTCTACCAACGCCAGAAAGAAATGAACGTACACCAAGTCCATCCTCAACAAATAAGCCTCAGAGTGAATATGTTGAACTTAATCGTATCTGCAAACCTTAAACAGGTACCTACTCACTATCACTATACTTAACAGTATCATTTTGACCATTTACATAACATAAAAAAACAGCTTTAAACTTTACTGATCTTAATAACAAAAATAAATATGAAAAGTATGTCATTTTTAAATAGAAAGATATTACTGACATTTCCCTTTATGCGAAAACCCTGTAATACTTCAATACAATCCTTTTTATCCCGTATTTAGAGCTAACCAGACTATTTTAATGTGCGTATAGTCAGAGTGATCATAAGTATAATGTAATTTTTATTTTTAATAGTAACAGTAATGGTTTAGTAAAATAAAAACTTTTATTCTGTTATAATAATTCATTTCTCTCTTTAAGAAGTCTATTTCTCTCTTGGATAACTTCTAGTTTTCTTTTTTGGACTTCCAACTTCTCTCTAGCAATATCCAATCTTGCATCCTGGTATTCCCGCCTATCTTGTCTCATTCCGGCCAATGTTAAGTTCCTCTTCACCACAGGGGTTCATTTTCTTTTCAAAACGCCTTCAGATTTACCGATTCTTTGAGTTTCTGGTGTAGGAGGTATATGACTTATGGCATGACTTTCGTCTATTGTACTAGTCCACAGAACAATGACAGGTTTGATTTTATTCTTTCCTTTAAATATCTCGTCCATTTCATCGAGATACTAGAAATATTTTTACCTTGACCTGTTATGTCCCTCTCGTAGTTCATTATTGGTTTCTAACCATTTAAATCATTTGATTAAATTTCACTATTTGTCCATTAACCACATTTAAGGAGAACATTTAATTTCTTCCAATTCGATTATACTTTATTTCTTTCTCTTGTCATTTTGAAGTATGACATTTCTCCCATTGAGAGTTTCCGCTATGATATACCTTCCACATTGTTCTTTACTATTAAAAGTCACATGTTGTGAGTTGAGTGCCTTTCGTTATGTTATTAGTTTCATCGTGATTGTAATGAACTATTTATCTACGCATTATGGATTCCTTTTACTTTTCCGTCCCACCTATCTAATATGTGAGAAAAGTATTGGTTTACCCCAAAAAATTTGGAATTTTGAATTTTTTTTAATTTGTTTTCACGTTTTTCATCAAGAACAACATAAAATAAACGGTTTTAAAGATTAAAACTAACTTTTCCGCATCTGTGAGATGCCCTGAATGATATTCTATCATAAAATTGTCACTTGTATACACTTCGGGGGATGTATCGTGCTAACAAACCGAAATTTCTCCCAAAATAATCAAAAATGTAGTATATCTGGATTTATAGGACCCGCTGTACTCGCTCTAATCAGCTGAAAATCAATAGGGTACATCTGTGAGACAACCTGAACAATATCCACTCATAAAATTGGCCACTTGTATACACTCCGGAGGTTGTATCGTGTTAACAAGTTATGTAACGAAAAGTGCCCGACGACGACGACGACATACACACAGGATTTTTTTCTAAAAACCGTTTTTTCGTGCTGTTTTCAAAATTCCAACTCTTTTTGGGGTAAACCAATACTTTACTCGCACCGTAGATAGGGTTGGCGGAAAAGTAAAATTGATTTTTAGAAAAAAGTCCTGTGTGTATGTCGTCGTCGTTGTCGCCGGCCACTTTTGGTTACATGTTTTGTTAGCACAATACAGCCTCCGGAGTGCAACAAGTCACCAGTTTTATGATTGAATATTGTTCAGGACAACCCACAGATGAACCCTATTGATTTTCAGCTTACCAGAGCCAGTAACAACGGTTATTATTGTACTAGAAGTACGACATTTTTGTAATTTTTTGAGAAATTTTAGATTGTTAGAACGATACAGCCTCCGGAGTATATAAAAGTGACCAATTTTATAATCGGATATTATGCAGGGCATCTCAAATATGAACTCTACATATATTCAGCTCACTAAAGCCAGTACAACGAGTGCTATGGTACTAGAAGTATGAAATTTTTGGAGAATTTTCAGTTTTTTAGCACGATACAGCCTCCAGAGTGTATACAAGTGACAAATTTTATGATTGAATATTGTTCAAGTCATCTTATAGATGTACTCTATTGATTTTCAGCTAACTAGAGCGAGTACAGCGGGTCCTATAAATCCAGATATACTACATTTTTGGTAATTATTGGAGAAATTTCAGTTTATTGGCACGATACATCCCCCGAAGTGTTGAAAAGTGACAATTTTATGATAGTATATTGATCAGAGCATCTAACAGATGCGGAAAAGTTAGTTTTACGCTTTGAAACCGTTTATTTCTTCAGTTGCTTGATCACAATATTATGATTATTATTTATCTTCTATTATAAGATTTTTCTACATACAGAAGAAATCGTTTTCCATCACCTTCATTTGCTTCCTCCCAATAAGATGACCATCATGGATTCTTCCCTATGGGAATTGAGATTGACTTTTCCGGACTCTTCCTTCTAGGAAGCGATGTTAAAGCTGTTATACTCTTCCCTCTGATAAATGAATTTATTAGTGGTCCTATAAATAAGAAATTCCCTTCCTTAACCTTGAATTCATTTTCTCATTGACACAAGTGGAAACAGTTTCACTCTTACCCCTCATAAAATATTTTCTTTCATGTTCGTCTTTTTTAGATCAATTCTATAACCCATTTAATCTAACTTTAGTAAATTTTTTTTCGTTTGTCACATCCTTTTATTATATAAGATAGTTAAAGCTTTTAAAGTTTTTTAATTTTTCAGTTTTTAACTGCAATATGATGAGAGAAAGATTTTTCAAATTTTTCAATTTTCATGTTTCAATCTTCCAACTTCTCACACCTATTTCTTCTAACTTTAATCTTAACATTTCTGAGGATTCACGTGTGTTGCCCATTGAAAAGTTTTTTAATCAGGTAATGTTGGAGATTTTTGTAATTGTTCCCTTTACTTATATCAAAATTTTTATAGCCTGAATATGGCACTTATGTAGGCCGAAACTAGTAGCTGTTGTCAATTATTAAAAAATGCTGTGATATTGACTTTCAGTTTCATTCAGAAAAATTAGTTATAATTGATATAATTAAATTTAAATCGATTAAGTTCTTGAATAAATGTGGAAATAAACTGAACTCTAGTTCAACTAGAGTTCAGTTTATTATATAAATTCGTTACAAACGTATTTTTTCATTCAAATACTGTAATTAAAATCAATTTTTAAGTACAAAATTCATCTACTACTTATTTATTTAATATTAACAATGTAAATGAAATTTATTTCTAAGTAACAATTCAGTGCATACTTCTTATATGTTATAATATTTGTCTCTAAGGTTTGTGTATTGACTTTCTCAACTTATTCTACTTAAAAAGCAGTGATCAAATGTTCATAGTGCGAAATATATTTTGTATTTAAATGCAACAATGTAGCATCACTTGAAATGATATATTGGCCATTTCACATCAACAAGATGAGTTTTAAATGATTTACAGTATTCTCAAAACAAGAGTACTTCTTAGAATTACTTTATAATCTGAAAGGATGCAAAAAACAAATGTCCACTATCCAATAAAGGTCTATTAACGGTTTTAAAATACGTTCTTCAAATAGTTCGAAAAATATGCGAGCTATGTGATATTATATGAAACGTACAACAGATGAAACATATTTCCCTGTCAGCCTACATTCTTTCCATGAAAGAATACTCTGTGATTTAATTATAACGAAGGAAAGAGAAAGCGAGCTACGGTAGGCAAGATTAAATTAGATGATATTCAAAAGGCACATTCCATATATCAGCATTTCTATGAGGACACATAATTTGATAGAGAGACGATGATATAGGAAAGAGGGAATCAGGTGAAACGG
The DNA here is from genome assembly GCA_963921935.1 of Galeruca laticollis. NCBI lineage: Eukaryota > Metazoa > Arthropoda > Insecta > Coleoptera > Chrysomelidae > Galeruca > Galeruca laticollis. The sequence continues at coordinate 202,847,368 of OY998180.1, forward strand.
AGCACACTGGGTTCAAACGGTTCTAGTAGCCACTTCCAGTTGAAACACTAATCGATGTATTCAGTATCGTCACTACCAATAGGGTTCTACTACACATAGACGGACGTTTGATGCTTTAAAAGAGGAAAACTATTCAGTTAAAGTACTTTTTAATAAATTATTAAAATGTTACTAACAAAACAATGAAAAAGTAAAATGGGTAGCCTCTCAGATAGATTGAAAGTTTTGCTAAAAAATTGGCTCAAAGCCATACTCGATTTAGATGTCTGATCTAGATAATGTATTCTCGTTTTTGACAAAAGTCAAGTTTATTCAATAACGACGTCAAATTGTCATACATACCTACTTGAAATTCGCAAGAACATCTATAGCTTTGTTGGACAATTGTTCAAAAGTAAAATTGGAAACGAAAATCCTGGCAAGAATTTTTCGGACAATAAGAGATTGCGAAGAACGTATACTTTGCATTAATTCGCCGAAAAAAAGTATGAGTCAAAACACGACTTATACGTCAGAATTCAAATTATTAAGAGTAACTGCTCGACACTCGCGCCACGTCACATCTCGACTTTGCTCTCTCCCTCTTTTTGTCTCTCTCTCTATTATGATGCGCTGGACGCAGACACTATTATAGATAAAATTTCCTCCTTTTCCTCGCCACGCAATTCTATTTTTTTTATTTATTTAAAAATTTTAGCATATACGAGCAAATTATGCATACATTTGCCATATAATTTTTATATGATCTTCCATTTGCATATTCAATGATAATTTCCATGCATTTATTGAAAATATATTCAGTTCTAACAAATAAAAGTTGAAACTTTAGTAAATTTTTTCCAAAGTTGAATGTTTGGCTTGTGTTGTGCGATATATCCGTAACAAAATCACTGTCGCTAGCGGTGATTCTGCTTCGTCCGCCCAGAATCTCGACCGAATACATACGCTAAACTAAAAGGTCCTGTAGTTTTTAGTATATAGTATGCTGCAGTAGAATTTTATCAAATTATATTAACAGAAAATAGTATTAAATTATGTACTTTTGCAAGGTACTGTTTTACAAAATTGCCATGTGGTTTAAAAACAAGTCCGGAAGTTATCCAAAGAAAATTTAAAACTATATTTGAAAATGTTGATGGATTTGAAGTGTATATACATGGGTAATTTGTAAGTATATGGATCAAACCAAAAAGTGCACGATAGAAGGCTTAAAACAGTATTAGACCAAGCAAAGGAATATAATATGAAATTTAACTTAAAAAAATATAAGTTTTGAGTTAAAGTAGAAAATTTGGGGAAATATTTTCTGAGATTCACAAAAAATAAAAAATACAGTCAATTTTAGATGGGATATGGGAAAACCAAATAATGTAAAAGAATTACAAACTTTTATGGTTACGTACATTGCTAGATATATACCAAACTGTTCAGAGTTAAGTAGTGACTTGATGGATTTACTAAAAAAAAATGTAAAGTGGACTTGGGAACAGAAACATGAAGATAGATTTAATAGAATAAAGGAGGCACTAGCAGGTAAACCTATATTGCAATATTATAACATAAAAAAAATGTAGATGGAAGTAAAAATGGTTTAGGTTCATGTTTATTTCAAGAAGGATTGCAAGTGTGCTACGCATCTAAAGCTTTGAATGAAACTCATCAAAAATATATAAAATACTTGTTAAATATTATAAGACACGCGATTAAATCATCAATTGAATTATAAGGTTCAAAATAATATTTGTGTTATCTAAAAATCCCACCTTTGATGTAATGTAACCAAATTCACTAATACAATATAACTTCCATCATAATAGCGACGTATAGTCCCATCCAACCCATAGTAAACAACAAAGTAGATGTTACATATAGATCAATAGTTGTTCTATGTGTGATCTTCTAAACCAGTGACAGATGGCTGCTAGGTTATGTGGTTAGGAGGCCTATTGAAGAAAGAGAAGAGGAGGCGGCAAGCTAATCAACAATGTCAGAGGATCTGATAAGAACTAGAAAATTACTTATTAATCAATAGTTGTAATACATACAAAATAATAATAAATAAATAGTTTAAAAACATAACATGGTGTCAGGTGTGGGGTTAGGGTTATTCTTTAAAGCTATTGGGTATGTAATACTACATTGTATGATAAAAGAAAAAGTTTGTAAGATTAAGTTTATTGTGGTTGACTGTGACAGTATGCCTATCTTGGGACTAAACACCTGTTCTCAGCTTGAGTTAGTAAAACAAATAGATTCGCTAAATAATAAAAAACAACAGTTTTTAAGTAAAAACTCTGAGGTTTTTGAGGGTACCGGAAAAGTACCTTATAAATATAAAATAATCTTAAAACAAAATGCAGTCCCTTACTCAAGTAGTTGCAGAAGAGTGCCAGAAGCACTAAAACCAAAACTAAAAACAGCACTAGATGATCTTGAAAGAAGGGAGATTATTTCCAAGATAGAGCAACCAACAGAATGGGTCAATAATATAGTAATTGTACAAAAGCCATCAGGAGCGTTGAGAATTTGCCTCGATCCATTACATTTGAATAAGTTTGTTTGTTTAGATCAATATCCGATACCCACTGTTGATGAACTTAGTTTGAAATTAAGAGGTAAAAACATCTTTACTGTTTTAGATTTAAAAGAAGGATTTTATCATGTCCCTCTAGATAATGAGAGCCGGAAACTTTGCACGTTTATCACTCCTTTTGGAAAATATTGTTTCAATCGGTTGCCTTTTGGACTCAATGTTAGTCCGGAGGTTTTTCAAAGAATTAATGAAAAAATTTTTGGGGATTTACCCATTGGCATTTATTTTGATGATTTTATAATTGGGGGAACAGATGAAGTGGAACATGATAAAATCTTAAATGAAGTTATTAGTAGAGCCAAGAAATTTGGTATAAAGTTTAATAAGTTAAAGGTACAATACAAAATTTCTGAAGTTTCCTATGTAGGTCAAATCTTTTCTGCTGACGGAATCAGGCCTGATCCTGATTATGTCAAAGCTATTTTGGAGCTTGAAGAACCGACCAACAAAAAAGAGCTGCTAAGGATTCTGGGTATGTTAAATTATCTCTCAAAGTATTTGCCCAAATTATCTGAATTACTATTTCCTTTAAGAAACCTTATTAAACAGAATGTAGAGTTTAGTTGGTCAAAAGATCTTTCCCTTACATTTTTAAAAATTAAGAAATTGGTTTCGGAAATAACTACCTTGTCTATTTTTGATCCTAAGTTACCATTAGAAATACAAACTGATGCTAGTCAAAATGGTATTGGGGCTTGTCTTATGCAGCAAGGTAAACCAATTGCATTTTGTTCTAGAAGTCTTACTGAAACGGAGTCTCGTTGGGCTCAGATTGAAAAGGAATATTTAGCGATTTCTTATAGTCTATCAAAATTTCATCAATTTGTGTTTGGCAGGCATGTCACCGTAAAAAGTGATCATAAACCTTTAGTAGCCATTCATAAAAAAGATATTTACAAAGTTTCTTCTAGGCTTCAAAGACTTAAGTTGAAACTGCTTAAGTATAATTTCACTGTAGAATATCTTCCAGGAAAGCTTATGTACATTGCTGACCTTTTATCTAGGTCATTTATCAAATCAAGTGTCGAAGATGATCCCGAAATGAAAGAAATTGTACATTCTCTTGAACTTGACTTACCTATCTCTATTGAGCGGCTTCTTGAATTGAAAAATGCTACTTCTAAAGATTCAGTTTTATCGAAAATTATTGAATTCTGTGAGTATGGTTGGCCAGATGATAAAAAGTCAATTACAAATCCAGAGATCAGATCATTTTTCAATCTTAGAGAAAATTTGTATGTTCATCAAGGTCTAGTTTTTCATGATTATCGTCTAGTTGTTCCAGATAAGTTGCGACTCAAAATGTTATCAAAACTACATGTGGGTCATTTTGGAATCGAGAAATCTAAAGCCAGAGCAAGAAAACTGTTTTACTGGCCTGGGTTGTCACGAGATGTTCATGATTTTGTATCAAAATGTAAAACTTGTTTGAAATATAGTAAAGGTGTTGTAAAAGAGCCACTTATGCAGCATGAAAGACCAAATGTTCCTTTTCTTAAAGTAGCAGCCGATATTTTAACTTATGCAGGAAAAGACTATTTGTCAGTAGTGGATTATTATAGTAACTGGCTTGAGTTGATTCCCTTGGACAGTAAAAATGCTACAGAAATAATTTTAAAATTAAAATGTGTCTTTACTACTCATGGCATTCCATCTACTATCATTTCAGACAATGTTCCGTTTAACAGCAAAGAGTTCAAAGATTTTGCTAAGAACTGGGAAATTACTTCAATCACAACAAGTCCCAGATATCCCAGGTCTAATGGACTTGCAGAAAGATCTGTTGCTATTTGTAAAGATATTCTAAAGAAATGCCATGACTCTGGAGATGATCTGTATCAAGCACTACTTGAATATAGGACATCTCCTCTAACGGGTATTGGTGTTTCACCATCTGAACTGCTAAACAATCGCTTACTAAGATCAACATTACCCATTTCTAAGAAGCTACTAACAGACTTACCCGACATTGACCAAGAAAAAATTAGTGAGAAAAGATCTAAAGCTAAAGAGTACCATGACAAGAGTGCAAAACATCGAAAGTCATTCAATAAGGGCCAAAGTGTAATGATAAAGAAGGGTAGTTTCTGGGTTCCAGGTGAAGTAGTAGATACACACTCTACGCCGCGTTCATTTTTAGTTAGAGAAAATCTAGACAGGGTAGTAAGAAGAAATTCGTCATTTTTAAAGAATAACCCTAACCCAGTGTCTCTTAAACACTCCTGTCTTGAATCTACTAATAATGACACTCAAAGTTTAATATCAAATTATGTACCTAGCGCGGAAGAAACAAGTGAAAGCGATAAAATCAAAGAATCAATGTCAGGTGATAAAAATGAAAATCAGAAAAATGTTAAACATCCCATCTCTCCTACTGAGGATGATACTTCCGGATGTGATACTTATATAACACGGTCAGGGCGATGTGTGAATAAACCCTTAAGGTTTAGAGAATAAGCATCTATTGTGTTCTGTGTTTAATATTTATGATTGTAAGTTTATGTTTAGTAACCATTTCTCATTAGATTTTGAAACCTGAATTTTTGTTAGTTGTAGTAGTCTTTATGTTGTCATTCATATGTAATATGTTCCTTTCTTCGTTATGTTGTCATTCATATGTAATATGTTCCTTTCTGAAGGAAAGGGAGATGTTACATATAGATCAATAGTTGTTCTATGTGTGATCTTCTAAACCAGTGACAGATGGCTGCTAGGTTATGTGGTTAGGAGGCCTATTGAAGAAAGAGAAGAGGAGGCGGCAAGCTAATCAACAATGTCAGAGGATCTGATAAGAACTAGAAAATTACTTATTAATCAATAGTTGTAATACATACAAAATAATAATAAATAAATAGTTTAAAAACATAACAGTAGATGAACGAATATCGCGTGATAAGTAAACAACAACAACAAAGAGATTCATGGGTAATTCACGTAAAAAGAAAAAGGGCTACTAAAACAGAGTGGTAACCGCAGACGTGCATGTTTCTGACTCATTTACCGTCCTCAGTACGGTATAACCAAATAAGAGCAAAGCAACGGCAATACAACGGATTTTAACAGGGAAACCAAACGCTCATTTGTGCCTTCAATTGGAAGATCCCGAGTTTTCGGGACAACTACCAAGATCGACACGGAGGCGCATATAGCCCCCCGTCTGAACCTTCCGACCCATAGTAAACAACAAAGAAGGTGTAGGAATATCGCGTGATATGTAAACAACAACAACAAAGAGATTCATGGGTAATTCACGCAAAAAAGAAAGGGTTACTGAAACAGAGTGGTAACCGCGGACATGAATGTTTCTGGCTCATTTGCCGTCTTCAGCACGGTATAACCAAATAAAGATGTGACATTTGGGAGCAAAGATGTTAATCGAAACATGGGAAAATACAATACAACGGATTTCAACAGGGAATCCAAACGCTCATTTGCTGAAGACGGCAAATGAGCCAGAAACATGCATGTCCGCGGTTACCACTCTGTTTCAGTAGCCCTTTTCTTTTTGCGTGAATAACCCATGAATCTCTTTGTTGTTGTTTACATATCACGTGATATTCCTATATCTTCTTTGTTGCTTACTATGGATCGGAAGGTTCAGGCGGGGGGCTATATGCACTCCGTGTCGATCTTGGTTGTTGTCCCGAAAACTCGGGATCTTACAATTGAAGGCACAAATGAGCGTTTGGTTTTCCGGTTGAAATCCGTTGTATTGTGTTTTCCCATGTTTCGATTAACATCTTTGTTCCCAAATTTCGCATCCTTATATGGTTACACCGTGCTGAAGACGGCAAATGAGCCAGAAACATGCATGTCCGCGGTTACCACTCTGTTTCAGTAGCCCTTTTCTTTTTGCGTGAATTACCCATATATATATATATATATATATATATATATATATATATATATTTCAAGAATGTCTTGGGTTTTAGTCAAATAAAAACAGTATTGAACTGATTAAAAAATCATTTTAATAAAACTGGTACAGCAATTGTGACGTTTCGGTCAGAATGTTAGACCTTTTTCAAACTAAAAGAATCTGAATTGTGATGGACACAAAAAAAAATTGAAATTACAAAAAAACTCACCTCACCTCGACGTGTAGTATTCCGAAACATTATTAACATTTATCCCATATTGTATCCTTAACATTCACAACACACATTTTAAAATATTTTTGCTAAGCGTTTATTTAAAAACTTATACTTTAAAAAGACAGTAACAGAACGTATATATCGTTATAAATATCACTTGGTGGCATGGTTTCGTTTTAGTGTGAGACTAATTAAATTTATCATAGGAGTGGAATGTAAGTTGTATTCAGTTTGTCTATATCTTTTTTATCGTTTATACAGTAGGAGGATTTTTGAATTTCATTTCATAGAAATCTCGTTTCTTAAGATTATTCTCTGTTTTTAGAATTTTAGTCTCTGTATAATTGAACTTATGGTTGTGTTGATTGATATTACCATTTTATTTTTTATTTTTTGAGTTGTAAAAATTATGTACTGTCTTTAAAGATTTTATTAATTAGTGTTTTTGGATAATCATTCAATCTTAATGCATTTGTCGCTTTAATAATACTTGTTTTTCGGAACTCCGAATCGGAAAGTTTTATTGCACGATCTGCAAGGCCAATCACTACTGATTTCTTTTGAGAAGAAGGATGGTTTGAATTGAAATTGATATACCTCGAAGACCATGTGTCTTTAGTGAACCACTCTGTTCTTATACCATTATTTATATGATGTAAGATAGTGTACAAAAAATGTATTTTGTTGTTTTCTCCTATTTCTATTGTAAATTGCAATTTTTTATGAAAACTGTTACATTGTTTTAAAATATTATATTTTTCTACTTTAGGAATTGCTGTTATGCAATCATCTAATCTACATATCTATAAAGAAATGGAATTTCATATTTAAGTTTTTCAATTGCTTGCTCTTCGAGTTCTTCCATAACTATTTGTGCTATGATACTGGAGATTGATGATCCCATGGCACATCCTTCTATTTGTTTATAAATCTGATTTTCATATAAAAAATAAGTCGAATTAAGTGTTAGCTCAAGAGCATAAATAAATTCATCTTGGGGGATATCAGTATATTTTTTTATTTCATTCCATTTTGTTTTAATAATTTCTGTAGCTAACGAAATTGGAATATTGGTGTACAAAGATACTACATCAAGTGAAATTAATATATAGTTGTCAGGAATTTGTATATTTTTTATTTTTTCTTTAAAATGGAAAGAATCTTTTATATAGTGACTGTTTTTATTACCAGTGTTTTTTAAAATGCTGAATAAATATTTTGAGAGGGGGGTGAAAGGTGATTGGACACATGAGACTATTGGTCTGAGAGGTACATTTTCCTTATGCAGTTTTGGTAAACCATAAATTCTTGGTGGCAATGCATTATGGATTTTTAGTTTTTTTGCAATGTCTGGTGATATATATACCTTTTTCTCCGATGAATCTATTAGTTCATTATTCTTTTTTTGATGTTGATTTGTTGGATCTAATTTTAGTGGTTTGTACGTTTTTTTATCATTAAGCAAGTCCTTCATTTTTTGGTCATACTCTCCAGCTTGCATCTAAACAGTCTTATTTGTTTTATCAGCTTTTAAAACTTTAATCTGGTCGTTTTGTTTTTGTTTTGTTTTTCTGGAGATATGTTCAGTAGTAGTAATTTTCTTATTATTTTGAGACTTAAAATTGTTATCGAAACATTTCTCTATGCTAAAATCAAAAATTCCGAAAATAAAAAAAAGTAATATTGTTTAGGAGATTCCCTGCAATAACTGCGAAGCTACTTATATTGGCCAAACGTCACAATACTTAGAAAACCGAATAAAGAGCCATAAATATGACAAAAAAAATGCTACAGCACTAACTAACCACGAAAGGAATAAAAACCATAAGTTCAATTATACAGAGACTAAAATTCTAAAAACAGAGAATAATCTTAAGAAACGAGATTTCTATGAAATGAAATTCAAAAATCCTCCTACTGTATAAACGACAAAAAAGATATAGACAAACTGAATACAACTTACATTCCACTCCTATGATAAATTTAATTAGTCTCACACTAAAACGAAACCATGCCACCAAGTGATATTTATAACGATATATACGTTCTTTTATTGTCTTTTTAAAGTATGTGTTTTTAAATAAAGGCTTGGCAAAAATATTTTAAAATGTGTGTTGTGGATGTTAAGGATACAATATGGGATAAATGTTAATAATGTTTCGGAATACTTCACGTCGAGGTGAGTTTTTTTGTAATTTCAATTGTTTTTGTGTCCATCACAATTCAGATTCTTTTAGTTTAAAAAGGTGTAACATTCAGACCGAAACGTCACAATTGCTGTACCAGTTCCAGTTTTATTAAAATGACTTTTTAATCAGTTCAATACTGTTTTTATTTAACTAAAACCCAAGACATATTCTTGAAAAATATAACTATAGTCAAAGAACCTCAAAAAACTTAAGAATATATATATATATATATATATATAACAACAAAGAGATTCATGGGTAATTCACGCAAAATAAGGGCTATTGAAATAGAGTGGTAACCGTGGACATGCATGTTTCTGGCTCATTTTGCCTCTTCAGCACGGCGGTGAAGACACAAATGAGCGTTTGGTTTCCCTGCTGAAATCCGTTATTTTGTCTTTTCCCATGTTTCGATTAACATCTTTGCTCCCAAATTTCACATCCTTATTTGGTTATGCCGTGCTGAAGAGGCAAAATGAGCCAGAAACATGCATGTCCACGGTTACCACTCTATTTCAGTAGCCCTTTATTTTGCGTGAGTTACCCATGAATCTCTTTGTTGTTGTTGTTAACATATCACGCTATATTCCTACATCTTCTTTGTTATATATATATATATATATATATATATATATATATATGCTGCAATCTTTTTTATTGGATTACCTCAATTATTGTTGAGTGTTTGTATAGATCATACAACTCCTTATTTGTGCGCCTCTCCCATCCTTCTTCTGTTCTTTCCACCATAAATTCTTAATATGTTCCTGTGATTTAAATTTCATTACTTTAATTGTTTGTTAAATTGAAATTTGAATCGTTCTAGAGTCACTTGAGATGTGTACATGGCGCAAGGTTTTATTGACATCTGCGGCAGTTACAATTATTGCAAAAGTAAATGTTAAAATTAAACAACTGCTTTGATAACCAGTATCAAATATTATAACTAGGAGTGCCAGAAGCTGATTCGACAGGTATCACTGCCTTTTCAGGTTTAGGAAAGGCAAGCTTATATCTCCTAAACCATTCATTTTATCGACTTCAAACAAGAATACATTTTCATTAGTAAATGAATTGAAAAATTTGTTTCTGGAATTTAGATATTATACAGGTTGTCCCTGTTAAACTTACGGGTTGTTAGACATTGGACACAAGCCGCCTCTGGATTTCTGTTTATATCCATACATTAGAGACCTATAACTCCGAAATGAAGGCTGGAATGTAAAAAAATTCATTTGACCTCTTCTACTCGCTCCCGTATTTTCGGCATTAAGTTCCTGGACACCCTGCACATATATAGGAATACAAATTGTTGACATAACTTAATGAATTCTTTTAAATTACCTTTGATGAACTGGAATTTCAACAAACAGGGATACCAATTGATATATTGACATTTCCTCTCTATACATACGAGTTTCATGGGCGTACCAAATCAAAGTATTTTTTAATGTAAATTATGGTTTTTTGCGTAGAATAAATATAATTAATATTCTTATTAATTTTGTATGATTAAGAATAACACGAGTCTCGGCTAAATAATTGAAATGATTGTAAAATGATCAAAATAATCACATTATGTTTTTTTGTTTTTTATTATTGTGACTACGTTCGTGACTATTTGGGACATATTCGGATCATTAGCTTAGCTAGGGTCATTTTAATTAGTTGATAGTACTATGACGTAAGATTAACGTCACTGAAGACGTGAAACAGTAATTGTATTATTTTAAACTCGACCTGAGCTATGTTTTGAAATTTTATTGATAATAAACTTTTGCTGTTAATTAATTAATATTCCTCGTAATATACCGTTTCTATGAATAATTGTGTTTTTAATGTTTTGTTTACTTGAAATTGTATAATTGATAAATATTTTGTATTTAAACATGTATGTTTTGAATATTTAAATTAGAACAAGCAAATAATGCAACACTGTGTAGCATGAGACATTAAATAATTATTTCAATTATCAATAAATAATTTTTCAGTCAGTCTAGTTAATTACGCAAAACGTATGTCAACACTTTCAGAATATTTGTTGGAATTAAAATCGCTTCATCACAAAATGTATTACAATTTATCACTTTATATGTATAAATAACCAAATGAAAAATTTATTTACAACTCATTTGAACATTTTTGAGTGTAAAAAAGTAAAACATAGTGACCGAGGTTATCAAAGAGTGGATATAGAAGTTGCAGATGCACCCATGTTCCATTTTATATTCATTTTACATTTGCTCCTTAACCTGCTGTACAAGTATCTGAATTAGAAATTTTAGATAGTTATTTATATTGAAATATTCAATTTAAAATAAAATTTCCTTCATATAAATTCACTGAGATACTCATCGTATATCCAGAAAACTTATAAAAGTGATTACTTAATGATTTATCAATTACATAGATTAAAAACTTTCCGGTAAACTCTACAAAGTCTCCAAAGAATATTTTTATTTCATAATACGTAAGTACGACGAAATTTATTTGCTCCGAAAATAATTTGTAATTTAAAACACTTTTAACGGTAATGAATTGAGGAACATTATATACGAACCGGTAAAAGTTTTTTTACATAAATTAAATAATTTGACTACGATATGCAATAAACTTAGCGAAACTAAACGGTTTAAAGGATTAAAACCAACTTTTCCGCACTTAAGTATACACGCCAGAGGCCGTATCGTGCCAACAAACCCAAATTTCTCCAAAACTAACCAACAATGTGGTATATCAGGATTTATAAGACTGGCTCTGAAAGCTGATAATCAAAAGAATTCATCTGCTAGACGCCCTAAACAATAATCAATTATAAAATTGGTCACATGTATACACTCCTGAGGCTGTATCGTGCTAAATAACCGAAGTTTCTCCAAAAATTACGTAAAATGTAGTATATCTGGTTTTATAGGACCCCTTGTACTACCTCTAGTGAGCCAAAAATCAATAGGGTTTATCCTTGAGACGCCCTGAACAATATCCTACCGTACAATTGGATACTTGTATACACTTCAGAGGCTGTATCTTGTTGAAATTTATCCAAAGAATTACAAAAAATGTGGTACAAGTAGGTACGATAGCACCCGTTACACTGGCTCTGGTGAGCTGAAAATCAATTATATGTCCCGAACAATACTGAATCATAAAATTGGTGACTTGTTGCACGCCGGAGGATGTATCGTGCTAACAAGACATTTTTTTCCTTTCAATTACAACTAATCTATAAACAAGATTAACGAGTAATACTTTTCTGTTAAAATCTTAAAACTACAGTGTTTTACTGAGTTTAACCCACTGGTGATTTCTTAGCATCGTTCTATCTTTGTTTAACTACACAACACGCATTGTGCTCTGCTTTTAACCTAACAAACTAGATGAAAAGGTTTGGTCCTTTTGAGCCTTCTCACTATTTCACGTTGATCCAACAGCTGGATTGCTTCGACCTTCTTGTGGTTGTGAAGCCGTTCTTCATGCTTCTTTGTGAAATGTTTCACCTCGTCTGATATAATTTCCACTCCCAGGTCTCTGTGTAGGTCGATGTTTCTTACATACCATGCGTTGATAATGCCCATTAATAACTTGTTCTGAAATCTTTGTATTATGTTAATATTGCTGGAGCAGGCACACCCCCAAAGTTGTATGCCATATGTCCACACAGGCTTTAAAACTTGCTTATATATCATAAGCTTATTTCTAATGGATGGTTCAGATTGTCTGCCTGATAGGCAATATAATTTTCTATAATTTAATATCAGCTCTTTTCTTTTTAATGTGTTCTTTCCATTGTAGCTTTGCATCTAAGTTCATTCCTAGGTACTTGGCCATGTTTGCATATGGAATAATATGATTGTTTATAATGATTGGCATTGGACCAGTGTCTTTATTCGTAAAGTTTACATGCACTTTTTTATTTAATGCGACTTGGAGTATTTCATTAGCCTCTTGTTCGGTTTTGCCAACTGCCACTACACATGTGTCATCTGCAAATGTAGTTACTGTAGATTATTCTATTACTGGTATATCATAGGTGTATAGGAGATACAGCAATGGACCCAGGACATTGCCCTGTGGTACATCAGCCTGTATCGGTCTTAATGCTAAACATTGATCTTCGTATCTAACGCGAAACATTCTTCCACTAATATAAATCGCATTCTTCTCCTTCGATAACTTCAGCTACACTTTTTATTTACAACTACAGTTCCAAGAAGTGAACTTTTCCTTTCTAGTTTTTCTTAAATGTTCGATGTCTTCTCTACCACATATATAGAATTGTACCACGAATCAAAAATGAAGCTTGTATCTTGATAAATTACGATTTGAAATTCACTCCCTCACGGAAATCACTTGACGTTTATTTTCTACCAAATACTTTTCAAAAGGTTAGTTTCACTGTTTATACTATGTTTTTCATAAGTTTTTCTTTAAATTTTACTACATATTTCTAAATTAAACAATGTCGCTATCATTTACTTCATTCTCCTCATCGACGTGTTAAATTATATATTCCTTCCACTTTGACGTATTAAAAATCACTGACGTTTTTCATTCACCATCCATAATCAACATCGTTCCGGGTTGCTAGGGAAACTTATCTATACATTATGAATTGTATAAACATTGTGTCTTTGACGACGATTCGCTGTTTATATTACAATAAACCATTAAGTTTTAAGCCGTATATGAAGAATAAAAATAACATTTTAGTATTAGAAATTAGAATATATATAGATGAGGATTTTTATACACATAAATATTAACATAATTTATTTACTATTTATTAAAAATATCTGAATTCCTATTCCTATCAAATGTGTGTTTCTTTCAAATTATGTCTTTCTCTTATACAATTCTATAAATATTCGGTAAAATGATGGCTAATAAAGCACAAGATGAGAAAATCAATATGACTTATTTCACTAATACTATTAATCATTATTACATTGAATATAATTAAATAAGACTGTTTCAACATATATAGTTATTCCTGACAAGGCTTATTCTCGATAACAACAATTAAGACATTCATGGGTAATTCACGCAAAAAAGGGCTACTGAAACAGAGTGGTAACCGCGGACATGCATGTTTCTGGCTCATTTGCTGTCATCAGCACGGTATAACCAAATAAGGATGTGAAATTTGGGAGCGAAGATGTTAATCGAAACATGGGAAAACACAAAGCAACGGATTTCAGCAGGAAAACCAAACGCTCATTTGTGCCTTCAATTGGAAGATCCCGAGTTTTCAGGACAACAACCAAGATCGACACGGAGGCGCATATAGCCCCCCCGCCATGTACCTTCCGACCCATAGTAAATAACAAAGAAGATGTAGGAATATCGCGTGATATGTTAACAACAACAATAAATACATTCATGGGTAATTCACGCAAAAAGAAAAAGGGCTACTGAAACAGAGTGGTAACCGCAGACATGCATGTTTCTGGCTCATTTGCTGTCATCAGCACGGTATAACCAAATAAGGATGTGAAATTTGGGAGCGAAGATGTTAATCAAAACATGGGAAAACACAGCAAATGGGCCAGAAACATACATGTCCGCGGTTACCACTCTGTTTCAGTAGCCCCTTCTTTGCGTGAATTACCCATGAATGTCTTTATTGTTGTTGTTAATATATCACGCGATATTCCTACATCTTCTTTGTTATTTACGATGGGTCGGAAGGTTCATGGCGGGGGGGCTATATGCGCCTCCGTGTCGATCTTGGTTGTTGTCCTGAAAACTCGGGATCTTCCAATTGAAGGCACAAATGAGCGTTTGGTTTCCCTGCTGAAATCCGTAGTTTTGTGTTTTCCCATTTCACATCCTTATTTGGTTATACCGTGCTGATGACAGCAAATGAGCCAGAAACATGCATGTCCGCGGTTACCACTCTGTTTCAGTAGCCCTTTTTTGCGTGAATTACCCATGAATGTCTTTATTGTTGTTGTTAACATATCCCGCGATATTCCTACATCTTCTTTTATATATATATATATTTTGATGAATTTTATAATAGTAAATTGTAGATAATAAGAAATAATTTAATCAACTTACCTACCAACAATATGAGCTCATATAAACTATTATACTTATAATCTGAAAGTATTTCAATATTCCCATATTAATTTCAATCATTTAACAAATAATATTCGTTTCATTTTAAATCTTGCATATAATAACCTTACTCTTACTAAATAATTTTATCTCTCAGAACAGTTTTCAGATTATACCTAGATAAGTTATACATCCAGTGGTCTGGTCTGAATTTAAGGAAGGAATTTTAATGTTTTGAATGTTCAATGAATTAAATATAATTATTTGTATAAATTTACAATTAGTGTGTCGGTTATTTTCCCAATTTTCAGGAATCAGAAGACGACAAATGTTTTATTCACTGTGGATTTGAAAAATCTGCAGTAAGGTAGGCAACCCTATCTACGCCCACATACAGAATTCTTTGAAATAAATATACTATATGTAAAAGTTTATTTTTCTTTAAATTTGGTTACGTTCTCGTTAATTTTTAAGCCCTACCTTATCATGATATAAAGTAAGAATATTAAATATGCGTTTAACAATATACAGGGAGGACATGTAGGTATATCCGCCGAATGTACACTCATATATTAAACTTACAGATAAATATAAAACATAAAAATTAACAACCATATATGCATCATATGGACACGCAAAAAAACGAGACCATACCAATATATATATATATATATATATATATATATATATATATATATATATATATATATATATATTGTAGCAGAGTGGCATATTTTTTGCCATAGTGTACAATACTATGTGAATTTTATATTTCAAAAGTATTATTATATTATATTAATGTAATTAAAAGTTTCTACTATCTTGCATTAATAGAACGATAATGTTTATTTAGCTTAACGCAAGATAGAGAAATTTTAGATTAAGTTTTAGGTTGTTTTAGTTAACAGTTGTTCATCAACAATTGGATTGTATTGTATGTAATTTTATTTATTGTTTACTTTATTTGGTATTTTGATAATTATTTAATATGTAAAAAATTTCATAAACAGGGAAAGAATTCTAAATAAACCAATCTTAACCTAAAATCACCCTGTACATCATAATTCTTGGTGACAGATTGAATTTTGACAACAAAAATTAATAACTTTACATTTAGGAAAATTGCATTAGGAAAAAAAAATTTCAGGTTGTTATGGTTTGTTGGATTTTGAAAGGTGATGACACTTAAAAAAATCTCCGAAAGGTGTGGTTTTTAAAAGAAAGTTTTATGCTAAAATTATACTATTTGGTTGAATTTGTCATATAAGTTACTAATAAACCTTATAAAACGTACGTCGCACACTAGCGAAAGGTTTACAGTACAAAACTGGGCCGAAAGATATTTTTTAAAGATAGAAAATATATTTGCTTGGAGATTTGGAGAGCAAATATGAGGTATTTCTCCGAGAATTTTTTTTCGAACAATTTTAACAAAATTTTTATATAAACTATAGTTACGTTGAACTCACTTTGAGTGTATTTTCTTCCGAATAATCTTATTCGTTGTGGTGTTGAAGCAAGCCAATTGCATTTAATATAAAATATAACCTGTAATTGTGCTTGCTTTAAATATAAATTTTTCCCACAGGTACATTTTGTTTATTTCAAGTAACTGACACTTAATTTTCAGGACATTTTGATAATAAATGTATTAAATTTACAATCATTATTTGAATATTTGGTTCATTAGAACTTGTCATTTATGACATCTGATATTTTAATAGATAAGCGAGCTTTGAGGAAAAAACCAATTTTCGCTGAACTTACGACCCGTAACATTAATGACGTCAACATCCAACAGAAGTGGAGCATTGTGGTAACTTATATCTACTTTCTGTCTTAACAATTAAATTAATAAATTACAGTTGTAGATTGAGCTAGCTGGAGTATTAGTTAAATATCATTTTAAAATATTGTGGCGTCATTTATATTTTATTTACATTGGCGTTGTATATTTATTCAACATTAAACAATATATATTCAGAAATTTTAAAGATTTGTGGTAAAATTTGAAAAAAGAAAACGCAAGTACATCAATTATTTGAAACTTTGAAATTAATAACGAATAAAGTGTGAATGGGTAGCCATAGCTTACCTTTATTTAAAGAAAATTACAAGTAGATATAGTACTTGTGTCACCCTATACATCGTATGATTTGATATAACATCTTTCGTAAGGGGTGTACTTGCGTCACCTGTGTTTACCTCGTTAAGAGGTTTTTGGACTACGAAAAGTAATATTTATTTTTTCAATAATTTGTTACAGTATGTAGGGAAATGTTTTTCGTACAAAAAAAATGGAAAACACTGGAACAAACGAAAAAAAATCAAAGGATGGACCACGTATTACTTTTCCGTCCAACCTATCTAATATGCGAGAAAAGTATTGGTTTACCCCAAAAAAAGTTGGAATTTTGAAAAAAAATTGAGGTGATTTTACGTTTTCCAACAACAACAACACGAAAAAACGGTTTTTAGAAAAAAAATCCTGTGTGTATGTCGTCGTCAGCCACTTTTTCTTACATGTCTTGTTAGCACGATACAACCTCCGGAGTGCAATAAGTCACAAATTTCATGATTGAATATTGTTAAGAATATGTCACAGATCAACCCTATTGATTTTCAGCTCACCAGAGCCAGTACAACGGGTGCTACGGTACTTGAAGTACGACATTTTGTAATTTTTTGAGAAATTTCAGTTTTTTAGCACGATACAGCCTCCGGAGTTCAACAAATCACCAAATTTATGATTGAATATTATTCAGGACATCTCACATATGAACCCTATTGATTTTCAGCTCATCAGAGCCAATACAACAGGTGCTACAGTACTTTAAGTACGATATTTTTGTAATTTTTGGAGAAGATTCAGTTTGTTAGCATGATACAGCCTCTGCAGTAAATACAAGTGACCAATTTTATGATTGCATATTATTCAGAGCATCTCAAAGATGAACTCTATTCATATTCAGCTCACTAAAGCCAGTACAACAAGTGTTATGGTACTTGGAGTACCAAATTTTTGTCATTTTAGGAGAATTTTTAGTTTGTTAGCACGATACATCCTCCAGAGAGTATACGATTGATCAATTTTTTGATTGAATATTGTTCGAGGTGCCTCACAGATGTACCTTATTGATTTTCAGTTGACTAGAGCGAGTACAGGGGGTCCTATAAATCCAGATATACTACATTTTTTGTGATTTTTGAAGAAATTTTGGTTTGTTAGCACGATACATCCCCCGAAGTGTATATAATTAACAATTTTATGATAGAATATTGTTCAGAGCCACAGATGCGGAAAAGTTAGTTTTAATCTTTAAAACCGTTTATTTTGGCTATAACTCCACAAGGGTATATAATATATCCATTTTGAGTGTTTTTTCTCTATCTGATGATGCGATCGTAATAACTTCCTATCATCCTGCAAAGTTTCATCGAAATCGTTAGAGCCATTACAAAGTTGCTACAATAGTATATTAAGTATGGAGAACGGTGAGGATGGATGGAAGGACGACATGCTTCCCCAGGGAACTGTGCTGGGACCAATACTGTTTAATATGTATATCAAAGATCTATTCTCTTATAATTCTACAGGTAAAATAATAGGATTTGCGGATGATACTACTATAATATATACAGATAGTTGCAGTAACAACGCATTCAACCCTTAATTGTTCGGGAATATCCACTTCTGAGGTGAGGGCCTTAATATTACGAAAAAGGAATTTACTGTACTTTTGTTAAGAATGTCGAGATGCTTTCAAAAGTGTTCCAAAACTGTTTAGAGAAATGAGGGGCATGAGAAAGGATATTGACACATTAAAGTAGGATGTGAAAGCTCTGAAACAAAATGAAAAACAAGGAGTCAAAGATATAGAACAGATAGTGATGAAGTTGGAAGAAAGAAAAAATAAATCGAAAAATGTTATTATACTCAATATAAATGAATCAGTTAAAACAAATAAAAAGGAGAGAATAGAAG
Organism: Galeruca laticollis; assembly: GCA_963921935.1. Taxonomy (NCBI): domain Eukaryota; kingdom Metazoa; phylum Arthropoda; class Insecta; order Coleoptera; family Chrysomelidae; genus Galeruca; species Galeruca laticollis. The sequence continues at coordinate 202,866,289 of OY998180.1, forward strand.
ATGAAATTAACACAGTGAGAACAATTTTGTCAAAGACAGAAGTGGAAAAACTAGAATTTAGAGTCCAACGTATTGGAAAATATGAACCTGGAAAAAACAGACCCTTAAGAATAATGTCGGCCAAGCCAGAAGCAGCAAAGGAAATTTTGCGAAATAAAATCAAAATGAAAAGGTACAAAGTGACTATCTTTGGTGATTAAACCAAAGCGCAGAGAGAATATTATAATAAAATAAAGAAACAATTAGCATAATGTAAGAACAAGGGGGAAAATAAGTATATAAAATACATAAATAATATTCCCACATTAGTTGATTTGCACCCTTCAAAAAACTCTCAACAACGATGAAAAAATATTCTGAAGTGAATGACTGCCCGCATTCCAATGAAGACATTGTTTATTTAAACATAGAAAGTTTTCTGCCACATAAATCGGACATAATTGCTTATATTGTTTGTTATAACCCTACATTAATAGTATTAAGTGAATCGAGAGGCACCAAGGATATAGAGGAATTTGAAATACAAATTAATAATTACAGTGTAGTCCGACTTGAAAGCGATAGTCGACATACTGGAGGTGTTTTAGTATTTATAAAACCAGGAGTAGACTACATAATTCGAAAAAACAGTATTATTCCTTGAAATCTTTGGATGAGATGCGTTGAAGTGAAAATATCAAATAAAAATAAAAAGTGGTTGATTGGAGGACTCTATCACTCGCTCAGTTCAAGTTATTGATTGTTTGGAGGAACTATTTGAATGCTGTTTTATTAAAAATAATTTTATATTGATGGCAGATTTTAATATTAATTTTAAGAATAACAATGCTTTTTACACTAAAAAAATTCAAAATTTGTTAAGTATGTATGGTTTAACTTACGCAGTATATTAGAATTACAGCAAACTCAAAAACCCTTATAGATTATGTGATAGCAAATTGTAGCGACGTGCATTGCATACACCTAAGATAACTGACCATTCTGTCAGTTGTTTTAAATTCAATATCCATGATCCTGAAAAAAACTGTATTTTCGAAATATTACTTCTGAGACATATTCAAACATAAATATTGAACTTATTGATCAAGCTTGGGTATTAAATACGATTGATGTGAATGCAATCTTGAATGAAATAATTGTTAAAACTAAGATGATAGTAGATACCTAATCATGCACCTGAACACACTATTTCCATAAAAAATAATAATTTACCTTACTATGATATTGAATTGAAAAATAAAGCCAAGGAAAGATACTCAATATATAAAGGATTTAAAAAAAGTTACAATTGTCCTCAGAGAAATCAATTCTGGGAACACTATAAAATTGTTAGAAATCAGTATGTTAATATGTTAAAACATAAAAATATTCTTTACTATGAACAACAAATTGACTCAAATCGTAACAATCCAAGGAAAATGTGGAAACATCTTAAATTATTAATAAATCCAGTAAATAATAATGCAGTTAATAAAGTCATCTTCCGTAAAAACAATTCAATAACAGTTAGTGATTAGGAACAAGAGATAGCCGAAAATTTTAATACTTATTTTGCTAACAGTGTTTCGAATATATCTGATAGTATTCCACAGTCTGAGGAATGGTTATCTGCACATTATGTAGTTATTGGTAGTTTGGTCTCTGAATTTAAATTATTAACTATGACTGAACTTAGGATTGTTCAGTCTTTGGATAATAAGAACACGTCCGAAGTATTGAATAGCAAATTTTTGAAAGAAACATTCTAGGTTTTTGGGCATGTGTTATTAAACCTTGTTAATACATCTCTGAAAAAAGGCATTTTTCAGGACCAACTGAAGATAAGTACTGTTGTTCCTATACCAAAGGTGACTAATACAATTGAAGCAAACGAATTTCGCCTGATAAATACTCTACCAACATTGTAAAACGTTCTTGAAATGGCAGCGTACGAGCAATTAGTTGAATATTTTGATCATAACAAATTATTCCTAGGTCAGCAAACAGGATTTAGAAAAAATCACTCGTGTGAATCAGCTATTCAGCGAATGGTAAGTAAATCACTTACCGTTCGCTGAACGGTAAGTTATTGACAAACCAGTAATTGCTACTTACTGTCATAGAAACGGGTAAAGTAAATAGTCGAAAAAAACCGATCGTGCAAAAATATATATACCCAAAAACTACCTAAAACGAGCTTTCAGCTTTGAGTACAGCTAGGAGGCTGAAAATTTTACTGTAGCATCACCTCAACGCCCCGATTCTATCATAATCGGTGAACACGTTCCTATTTTTTAGGCCAGTTGAAAATTGACATTTTGTAAGAAAAAAAATTACTGTCGTTACCTGTGATAATAATAACCAAGGAGGGCATCAAAATAAAATCCAATAAGGAACAATTGTATTGGATCTGTATAAGTAATATTTGAGAACAAATTATTAATGTTACCTATATAAACTTAAAAGCAGAATTCATAAAAATTGGACACAAATTCACTTTGAAACTCAAAAAATTGTTCGGAATAATAACCCACAAAAAATGTTAATAATTCAAAGAAATTTGATTCTTGTCCGTTATAAAATGTTGACCAGTTACCGAAATATACATAATACAAACTCAAATAGTTTGTTTGTATTGATAAATCTTCCAGATCATGAATTACTGCTGTATTATTTCATTTTCAAGTGAACGTCCATAGTTATTTCTGCAAATAAACTTTAATACACATCAAAGAACATTGTAATGATGCATAAACAACTATTTTCCTGAAGTATATTACTTATGGAATTAATTAGTTCTTTAAAGTTTACATTTATATAAACATATACCAATATGCCAGGTATAATCCTAAATTTATATGCGTAACAGGCGTACGGCATTAAAATCATTCAGTAAATAATATAAATAATGGTATTCACAGTTTTGTGGAGAGTATACTGGGTATTTCAAAAATATTGATGTTAAAATATTTAACACGCTTAATAAATTTGAATTTGGTGCATTCTTATGTATTTTCAAAACATATTTAGAGTTATAAGAAATGTATAATAATATCCATAAATTCATCAACTCTAATTGCAATATAAAGTTCTACTCGATAAAACAATAACTGTAGTAACAAACAACATTTATAGTGTTTTCCTATGCAGCAATCGAATTAATGAAAAATAAACAAACACAACATACGAGTAAACCATTTACGTGTTTTAAAAGTCTCGACCAGACGTTATTTGCACCCCAAACCACTTTTGAAGAGTACATGTATGGCTATATGGCGTTTATTGCAAATTAGCTTGTTTACCGTTTAATTACTCTACCCTCTTCAATCACTTCAGAAGGGGATTCGAACGGTATATGGAATGTCCCAATACTGCTCACTAATTAATCCTTTTGTTAAAGGTTATGAATAGTAGAATATATGGCAATGATATTCAATAAATCTAGATGTTTAGAGGAAAATAACAATTTCAAAGAATTTTTCTGATCATTATTTTCGTGTTAGATATATATTCTGTCCAATTTTCTAACAGTTATTTGATTTCATGAAATCTATTATGCTTGGTCTTTTATATCTTTCATCGAATGGTTTGTTTCCATCCTTTTTTCTCCCTATGCCTCTCATCATCTTCCTCATTCATCTCGATAACGTCTCTTTATATGTCTTATGAAATCAAAAATTGAAAGAGCGACTCCGATTAAGATGAGCCCAACTTAGGACTACAATAAAATGAAATTTCTTCCAAAAAAATTATTTTTCACGGATTACCCTTGCTCATCATGATATAATATTAAATTTTCGCTCATAAGAATCCATAATTCCCTTATTAGTTTTCCAGTAACTCTGCCCTTTAAGATACACGTACGATAGGTGACAAATAGAATGAATAGAATAATTTTCGTAACGAAAACAATATCATATTCCGATTTTAAATCTATACTACCCTACACAAGTATATCTGAGACACTCTGTATTTTATAACATGACTCAACTCATCATCAAATTGTTCTTGTCTGCTGCATATTTCACTTTTGTAATCAATAGACAGGCAGAGGCACCCCAAGCCGAATAGGGATCACTCCTCTGATCTACTGAAAAAGTATGAATTCAGCTTCCTGCAGTTTACAGGAATACAGGATTGTATCTAGGAGATAATTTAGAGAAAAATAAAATGTTTCGAAAATATTGAAAATGAAAATATAGCAAAAGGAGATGCTCACAAAAAGTTATAAATATTAAAGAATTACAGTTTCAAATATATTGACAAATATAAGAAAAATATTGCTTTTTAGATTATTTCTCCTTTCATTAGAATATTTGAAACAGTTCCTAAATTTGTAAGTGGAACCTATTTTATGTAAACTAACATTTCATATTATCAGGAAACGGGTAGTGTGAACTATACAAAATTAGGGATAACCCTGTATTATACTAAAACCAAAAAGTTTGAAAAATTCAATGACCTCCGCCTGTACCGATATAGGTCTTGCATAGTGGCGTGGACGTTTTCTTTTGCGGGGTTAAAATAGTTATTTGTAAAACAAGTGTCACAATGACTCGTTTTGTAGTACGAGTACTACAGAAAGTCATTGTGGCACAAGTTTTACACAATATTTTTTATAATTAGCATTTATTTAATTATTTAAATAAAATAGAATTTCATATAATCCCTGTTTTTAAACTAGGAGGAGTGGTTTGAATTTAAGTTGGCAATTCTGTAGATTCCTAATTGGTCAGATCACAGATAGTTTTATTCATCACTTCTGACTTTTGACATATTATGAACGAATAATTGTGTAAATTGTAAACAAACTTTCATTTAAGCAAAAAGAGGATGATTTTATGTTTAAAAAAGAGCTTCTTCGTATATGCTCTTGCGATCTATTTATATTATATCATGAATAGATATCTGGTAATTTATCCCAAAAATCGAACGTTTTGTATACCTATATATTGATCCTATACAATATAAAAATAAACAATTGACAAATCATTGATAAATAAACGTTAGCGTACTTTATTCATTAATATTTTTAATATATAAATCATTCTAATTTACTTTTAATATAATAATTTGCTAGCTAGAACAACGCTAGACCATTTTATTTATAATTTGAGTCAAGGTTAAAGTCAAATGTCAAATAAAAATATAACTAAATTCAATAACCAACTGTACACTAAAAATTACTATAACAGTGTTCAAAGAGCTTCATTGTGACACTGTAAACAATGTTATAATGAAGTCTCTTTTATACGCGAATTATAAAAATATGTTTGTTACATTTTTTGGACGTGGGAAACATTTATAGAAGAAAATTCTTCAATTAAAATAAAAGGATTTTTTTTCAATAAAGGAAATCATAGGTACAAAAGCACCGAAAAACAATGTTAGAACTTACTCTCGATTATCAATCAATCAGTGGCAACAGCCTCGTACTTGATTGAGAATCTAAATTTTTTATAGGAGAATTGACACTTTAAATTTTCAAATTAATTTAAACTAAGATTATCAATCAATCAGTGGCAACAGCCTCGTACTCGATTGAGAATCTAATTTTTTTTATATAGGAGAATTGACACTTTAAATTTTCAAATTAATTTAAACTAGATTATCAATCAATCAGTGGCAACAGCCTCGTACTTGATTGAGAATCTAATTTTTTATAGGAGAATGGACACTTTAAATTTTCCCAATTATCGTTTAAAATTATTCTAAAATATTGGTCGGAGGATGGGACAGCGGTTACCCAAATATAAGTAAAATAAAACTGTGTCTTAGAATGCAAATAAAAATCTAATATGTATTTGGGTAATTTGGAACAGGACACTAAGTATAACAATCTGTATCGCAAAATTAAAATCAAAATGCTACTTCAATGTATTGAAGACTCAGACCTGAATTCCAAAGAAACAATATACAAAACGTGGTGATAAAAACTGTAAATAACTTTGGTTTTTGTCGTTTCAAAAAAAAAAATACCGGCTTATCAGTCTTATCAAAATACGGATTGATATTCTTAAATAACGGAACTCTTAAAACTATCCGTAAAATTAAAATCAAAATGATATTTCAATCAGACCCTAATTCCAGAGAAACAATATACAAAACTGTAAATAAGGTTGTTTTTTATCGCCTCATAAAAAAAAACTACCGGCTGCCGGCTTTATCAAAATACGGAATTATATTCTTAATAACCAAACTACTAAATCGTTTGTTGAAATTAAATGTAAAACTTTGAAACTCGGGTGAAATGTTTTTTCGGTTTACAAAATAAATGTCCACTTACTCGGAAAATACTGGACGGTCGGACACTTCCCACTATCGATTTACTGGCCAAATTCTAACTCACTCTAAATCAACTTAATATCAATAACTCAATAATATAACTTAATATCAATCACTGAATATTAACTTAATTGCCAATAACTGAATAATAACTTAATTTCAATAACTGAATATAATAACTTAATGCCTTTTGAACGCTCGGTTTTCGCATTTATAATTTACTTCCTACCTAAATTTTGGCGATAACGGTGGTGAGGGAAATCGATTTAATTACAACAAGAAATATTTCTATTTGTACCGAACGACTCCGGTTTTAATTAAAATAGTTTATATACCGGACGTCCTCGATAATTTAAATTTTGAATAGCGAAATTTAATGCATTTTATATATTTCCTTAAATCATAAATCACGGCTTTTGAGTTACTAATGAAATAAATACTTAAATTAATATTACGGGCTTGAAACGGTACCAGAAAACAGAGTTGGAAAGTAACTAACGAGTTATATTTACTTATTAAACTTAAAATACCATCGGAAAAATCAATCAAAATTGCTTCAAAAAAAAATAACTCGTTACAATATGTACCAGACTTCTTTAATGGGGATATTTTTGTTTCTACATTTAACAAGTTTATACTCACATTACTTTCTGTTTTAAAAGAAATTGTTGTATTTGTTGCTAACGATATTATCTTTGAAATATTATTAGAAATATCACCTGCATATATGATGGTTTTGTAATTTTTTACTTTTTTTGTTTGTTTCGGAAATATTAGTTGTAATTCCTCTTTTTTGGATTAAGTAATTTATTTATTATATGTAATGGATAACCGTTGGATGTTGCTATTTGTTTAATTGAAATAATCTGTCTATCAAAATTACATTTGTTCATAGGAACTGAAAATGCTCTATGTATCATTGAATTGTATACCGCTAATTTATGTGACATGGGATGATTGGCATTATATGAAATAGTCACATCAGCATGTGTTGTTTTTTTGTAACTTGAATAATCCAGTACATTTTAACTGTTTGAATTTTTAAATCAACAAAATTGATTGAGTTATTTTTATCAACCTCTAATGTAATTCAATTTTTGGGTGTAAATTATTAATATAGTTGAAAAATACATCTAATTGTCGCTCACTACCTATAAAACAAGCTAATATGTCATCTACATATTGGTACCAAAGTAATATATTACTTTTCCGCCCAACCTATCTAATATGCTAGAAAAGTATTGGTTTACCCCAGAAAAAGTTGGAATTTTGAAAAAAAATTGAGTTGGTTTTACGTTTTTCATAAACAACAACACGAAAAAACGGTTTTTAGAAAAAAAATCCTGTTTGTATGGCGTCGTTGTCGTCGTTGTCGTCGACCACTTTTCGTTACATGTCTTGTGAGCACGATACAGCCTCCGAAGTGCAACGAGTTGCCAATTTTATGATTCAATATTATTCGGGATATCTCACAGATGAACTCTATTGATTTTCAGCTCACCCGAGCCAGTACAACAGGTGCCATAGTACTTTAAGTTCGACATTTTTGTCATTTTAGGAGAAATTTCAGTTTGTTAGCACGATACAGCCTACGGAGTATATACAAGTGACCAATTTTATGATTGGATATTATTTAGGGCGTCTCAAAGATAAACTCTATAGATATTCAACTCACTAAAGCCGGTAAAACGGGTGCTATGGTACTTGAAGTACCAAATTTTTGTCATTTTTGGAGAATTTTTAGTTTGCTAGCACGATACATCCCCCGAAGTGTAGACAAGTGACAATTTTATGATAGAATATTGTTCAAGGCATCTCACGCGTAAAAGATAGTTTTAATCTTTCAAACCGTTTATTTTTTGAAATATTACATTCAAAGATTTTTCTTTCTAAACTTTTCATAAAAATGGTTGTCAAAATTATTGATATAGGGCTTCCCATTGGTAAACCTCTATTTTGGATATATTCTTTATTGTCAAAAGTGAAATAATTCTGATGAATACATATCTGATATTATTCCTTGAATTTTATTTTTATCTTCTAGTAATGTTCTTACATGTGTAATTGAGTATTAAGATATATATCCGTAATTATCAAATATATTGTGAATGTGTGTGTAAGTTCTTTAGCTAATTTATTATTAGCAGTATTCACATGAAAAATTACAAGTCGAATCTGTTTCGGTATTTTATGTAACTTAGCGGTTCCATATAATTGTTCCTATGAACAAATATAATTTTGATAGAGATTTTAATATAATGAAACAAATACCAACATCTAATGGTTATCCAATGAGTATAATAAATAAAAAAAAAGGAAAAAGTGGCATTACAACTAATATTTCCTAAACAAACTAAAGAAATAAAAAATTACAAAACCATCACATAATATCTTTATCAACAAACACAACAATTTCTTTTAAAACAAAAATTAATGTGAGTTGTTAAATTTAAAAACAAAAATATACCCATTAAACTTAAATGTCCAGAATGTAATGCTGTCTATTTGGGTCAAACCCTTAGAAATTTTGAAATAAGATACAGTGAACACTTACGAGCATACATATAAAACAACCAGAGAAGTCCTAAGCAAAACATCTACTTGACACCAAACATTCATTGACATCTAACACAGAACTAGAAGTACTACATGGATTTCACTGAAGAGTTAGAAATTAGAAGACACTTAGAAACTCACAATATGAAGTCGTTAATGAACAGATTAATCTAGGTAGTGGTTCGCACGAGACCAACGAGACGATATTTTCACAAAGTCTTGTCTCGTCTCGCCGATGCAATGATAAGTCTCGTCTCGCAGCCTCGTCTCGTCTCGTTTCTCGTACGAGAGTCTCGTAAAAGTATCGAAATCTCCTCATTCATAACCTTATTGTTTCAGTGCAATAAGGAATACTTAAATACTTGGTACAATATAAGAGTCGGAAGAGAAAATTACAATTGTTGAAAAATAACATGTATTTGAAAGTAATACAAATAAAGAAAATAAAAACATAACATTATTTTATAAATGAAATAACTGAAACAATCAAAGGTAAAAAACAGTCCTTAGCCTCCTCGGTTGCAAATGTTTCTGTTTTTCACCCAGTCGTTTAGACATAACAAACATCGTGCAGATTCATTGTTGAGGCGGTTTCGATGTTTTCTTATAGTTAATGCAGCACGTGAGAATAATCTTTCCGCCGGGACTGAAGTAGCCGGTATGCTTAAGAGATCTCGTGACATTACATTTGGAATAGGAAATTCAGAATCATGCATTTTCCACCATTGTAGTATATCTGTTTCTTTATTACATCGAGGCATAGAATAATATTTTTGAAGCTCCTGCATCCATTCTCCTTCAATATGCGTATGGTTTACTGCATACAAAACATCAAAATCAATTAAAAAATCTGACTTTTCCGGTCCAGGATCTTCTCGTTCCCTCGCCGCCGTTTTTTTCGTACATTGTCCTTCTGAATCTTCTGATTGATTATAATAGGCTTTGTATATATCTTGAAATTTCTTTTAATTCTTGGCCTCATGTTGTCATATCAAACGCTTCTAACTTATGCCGCGGATCGAGAATTAAAACGGCAGCATAAATCCTATTAGCTTTACGATAATGCTTTAATATTTTGTCTCTCGCAGCCTGAAAACTAACAATAAGCTGCTCTTCGACAGCGGTTCGATCTACATTTTGGTCCTATTCAAATATTTTGTTCTCAATATTATCTATTAGTATATTGATACATACAACCACCATAGGTAATGTGACGTACTTCTCTCCTCCGAGCTTTTTGGAAAGAATTTGAAAGTTCACTAGTAATTTATGCACTTCTTCTAGCAGAATCCATTCAGTGTCCATAAGAGCATATTGTTTTAAATCAACAACATTTTGACACAGTACACCAAGTCCATATCTAGCTTCAAGAGCTACTTTCAACATATCATTACTGGAATTCCAGCGTGTAGGCACATCCAACACAGGTGTTAATTGGCGAGAATTACCAGTTGCCTCGCACGCACTTCGGAACTTAATTAAAAGTTGTTCTGACCGTTTAATTTTCGAAAAGATAGAACGTATTCTACATAGTGCATAAGAAGTATCTTCAATTTCATCAACTTCGGCTTCCTCATCGGCACTATCATCACTCAATTCTTCATTTGCCTCGGAATTCAGTTTCAACAACTGAAACAAATCTTGTATGACCAAATTAATCACATGTCCAAAACATCGAAAATGGCAGAATTTCTTTAAAACAATTTTTGAGTATCTTCGTCATGGAAGAAATTAAAAGGTAAATATTTTTTTGCCATCAAATCAACAATCGCCCAGTCAAAATGATTCTTTTTTGGTTTCATTGATGAAGTCTGAAAATAATAATATGTAATGTGATAAGACCTTTCGAAATGGACGGAAATCAAAATATAGTTATTTATGATACAATTGCTAAAAGTGGCATTTTATATTGCGAAATCAGCGTCCACGAGTGGAGCAACTCCAAGAGCAAAATAAAATCACTTTTAACAAATGTATCCCACGAAAGTATAATAAAAAATATTCAGACGATATTTCAACGTTTGATTCACTTTTCGCATTGTTGTTTTATGTTTTAGTGATGTTTTTCACATCGAAATGACAAGTGAAAAATAGCATATTTTGGTTGTCAGTGTCAAAATATCTATTTATGTAACCACCTGCGAAATGACACAATTTGTGTAATGCAATAGATAATTGATGCATGAATAGTTCTCTCTCTACTCTCTATTTTCTGCTTTTTAGTATAGTGGTAGTAGTTAGTATGGCTGGCGTAGATTGCAATCACTAAAAAAAAAAACCAACGGCTCCTAAAGTGTGGAATAACAATCCAGACCCAAAAAATGAAAGTTAATGATGGTTCTGAAAAAACCGAAACGTTGTGAGTTATGGGCCTTTTCGAAAATGCACCTTTCTAGTTTTTTCAAAATATCTAAAAAACAAAAATCTCTAAAATCGCGCAGCAAGCGCCATTTCATATTTTATTACTAACGAAATTGTCTAAAGCTTCTCCTATTTACTCGTTCTCCTATCTCTTACATTACACTTTCCGAAATCGCAATATATCAATCAATTTTGAGCACACTGTATATCAAAATCTAAATGGCTAAAATTTAGAAAAGATTGTACCGTATAGCCGATTCTCACATTATCTATCTCTTATAGTTCTAAAATAACAATACATGTAAGCCCAATTTGATCCACGCTGTATTTTAATATTTCTTGAATATAGTTCATTAATTATCAACTATAGCAACAACTCGTATAAATTCAAAGGAAGCTCCGCGATCCACGTGGACATATTGACGTGCGGCAAAATGTTTGGCAGTAAAGTTATAAATTGGAGGTGTAAGAAATGTAGGTAATCGTTACTCGAGTACTCGTTACTTGCTCGGATTCGAAGTAACAAATACAAAAATCACCGGCGTTATAGTTACTCGAGTACTCGAAGTTCTCGCGAAGGCTAATGCTCTATTATTAGATCATTAACGAGGACCGACGCCCAGGACCGAATTAATTTTTACCGAAGCATATTGCTGATAGTGTGACTTATCTATTATTTGGAGTACGCTTTTATGCAATTACATATTTCTGTTTCAAAATAAGCAGTTGGAGATAAAAGCAATAAAATGAAGTTCACAACTTAATCACTACGTTTTGATTTTTAGCTGTATTATGTGTGATAATGTGATGATAATAAAAATTAGTTTTGAAAATGTTGCTAGAAAAGTGCCTCAGAATATTACTAAAGAGATATAAATGTTTCTATGTTTATCTTTTGATATTAACCTAAAGTTATAATTTATTTAAGCATATCTGAAACTCAAAAAAGAAGTGAAATTTGGAACTATTTTACCCCGTTATCCAATCAGAGGATTAATTGCAATTTATGCAGCAATAGTTATTCATATAAAGGAGAATGCAAAAATATGCTTCTGAACTTACAACAATCAATGGCAACTAGATTTGGGAAAATAGAAGTGAACAATACAACAGGAAAGTCTGCGTTTCTAGATCCCAGGTTTAGAAACCGAGCTATCAGTTCTAACGAATATTTTAAAAGAATTGAAGATAAGATTCAGGAAGAAGTAGTTGGCCTTATTAATAAGGAAATAAGTGAGACTGAAAAGGATACTGAGGCAAATGAACAGATAAGAGGAAATAATCAGTGCAACTCGGTTGAAGATGATATGGTTTGGAATGACTTTGAGAAACAATTCAAGATAGCATTAATTCGGACACCTCTCTCCCAAGCGATAATTGAAATGAGAATGTATGTTGATGATTCACCTATAGACAGGAAGTAAAATCTTCTGGAATACTGGAAAAACCGTGACTTACAATATCTAAGCCTATCCAGGTTAGTAAAGAAATATGTATGCATTGTGGCCACTTCAGTGCCATCAGAAATATTTTAATAAAAAGCAGGCGAAGTGGTTTCTATTAGATGTTGAACTCTCAAAGACAAAAATGTTCAAAAAATTTTATTTCTTAATTGCAACAAAATATAATATAATATATACTTAATACTAGAGTCTATTTATCTACTCAAAGATCTTAATATAACAAATAAAATACTAATATCTACATGTATACCTATACCAAATATCTACTCAAAGTTCTTAACCAACGTGAAACATATTACTTTCACTAAATACTCTGAATATTGACTACCGATTATCGATGTACCGAATCCATTTCCACCACAATATTTTTACCGAAGCATATACTTATACAGAACGAGTACTCGAGTAACCAATATTTAGTAACGATTACTTTATTGAAAAGTAACGAATAGTTACGAGTAGTCAAAAGTAACGATATTTTACACCTCTATATATAAATCATCATTTAAATGAGTTGTCGGTGTATCAAACGAAATTGATAGGTATTATACTCGATAGTCGAAATTGTGTAAAGTGAGTCAGAGCTATCTAATCAACACTTTGGTTAAAGCGCAGTTGCCATATGTATTCTAGAGAGAAATGCTGTATTTTATAAATACACTTCAAATCCATTGTGTCAATATTTCAGGTACAAAAGATGCAATGTAATTAAGTCAATACCAATTTAATATATTTATTTCAAATTTCAAGCAGACTAATAATAATTAGTTTACTTGAAATGTGAAATAAAGTGTTTATGTATATTTCTTGAACGCAAAGTTTGTTGTGAAAAACTCGCCGATTTGACAATGAGAGTCGCTTCAATGTTCCGGCTTTGAGAACGAGATAGATAGATCGAGCTACGCGAATGAGACAGTGATAGTAAACAATTATGTGAGGTGTTTATTCTCTTCATGAACGTAACATCAGTATTTGTGTTGTGGTTTTGTGTGATAAATCGGTTATTATTGGTATTTATTGTAATATTTATATCGGTATATTTAGTGACAATAATGGCGGAGTGTAGCGGTGTTGGCGATAAAAAACGGCGTCGTAACAATTTAATTCGGGAAGAAAAAGTCCTCATATTAAATGTGTACGAAGGACTGCGTGCCATGGACAAACAGTTGGGTGTTAGTGACGCTGTGATTAAGTGCAGTTATTTAACTAAAGTTTTTGAGAGTACTATATACAATATTCTAAAGAAATCGCGGGACGGATCTTTGACAAGAGAACGAGGTGAAAACTGTAAACCGGAAAGTAGGGGAAGAAAGAAAATTGTTTTGGACGACCAAACACGGAATGCTATACGTAGGGAAATACATTCTTTTTATTTTAGGAATGAAATCCCCTCGGTAGCTAAATTGAGCAAGGTAATAGAAGCTGATGATACTTTACCAAACATCAGTGATAAAGTTTTGAGACGAACTTTAAAATTAATGAATTTTCGTTACCAAACAAGAAGTAGAAACAGTGCCTTAATTGAACGAAATGACATTGTGGAATGGAGGAGAAATTATTTAAAACAGATACGACAGTTTCGTAACGAAGGACGGCACATATATTATCTTGACGAAACATGGTTAAATGAAGGCCACACTGTGTCAAAAGTGTGGCAAGACATGAATATACGAAGCAATCGACAAGCCTTTATGGAGGGTTTCTCTTCCGGTTTAAAAGCTCCCTCTGGGAAAGGACGTCGACTGATTATCACTCACATTGGCAGCGAGGAAGGATTTGTAGAAGGTGGATTACTAAGTTTTCAGTCCAAAAAAACTGTCGATTACCATGAAGAGATGGATGGTAACCGGTTTGAAACATGGTTTAGATCAATTTTAACAAAGGTAACTCCTGGTTCAGTGATAGTTATGGATAATGCTTCATACCACTCTCGTCGACTGGAGCAAATACCTACTTCAGCTAGCCGCAAGAGGGTTATAATTGATTGGTTAGAGAGTAAAAGCATTCCGCACAACGAGGCAATGCTAAAAGTTGAATTATTATCTCTCGTACGGAAACATAAAAGCAGTTATATTAAGTACGTTGTCGATGAAATGGCGAAAGATTTCAACGTCTCAGTTGTTAGACTTCCTCCCTACCACTGTGAGTTAAACCCCATCGAGCTGGTTTGGGCCCAAGTGAAAAATTATGTTGCGAGAAAAAACAGTACATTCAAAATGGCTGACGTTTAGAAACTGTTTGACGAGGCGCTGCATACCGTTACTGCTGAGAGTTGGCGTAAATGTATTCAACACGTATTAAAAGAAGAAATAAAGTTTTGGGATTTAGACATACGTGTAGAAGTAATGACGGAACCACTCATTATCGATATAGGAGGAGAAAGCGATGATTCTGAGGAGTCGTCAGGGAGTGATACCGCTTCCAGTTAGTCAGACATTTTACAAGTGACCTCGCAACATACCTATACTTATTGGTAATTTATTTTGGTCTTGACAAACAACTTTTTTTTAGTTTTAGTAGTAGTAAGTTGGAATTGACTTTTAAACATTTTTTTATTTTGTTTTAACTTACTTATGAACAACTTGTGATAAGTTATTATTTCAAATGTTAAAAATTGAAATTCCAGATATTTCAGTATTCGCACCCTTAAACTATGATACGCTCATGGAGTTCACTTTAAATCGGTAGATAACCGATGACGTCACTTTACACAATTTCGACTATAGAAAGACTATTCACGCGGCGCTTGCCGTGGCTTGTTAAACTTGTAAAAGTTGCAGATTTTTGATAACAATGCCTGTCGTCAGCCTTTTGAAAACATTATAGATTTCACTGTTGAAAACAAGAATATGCCATAAATAAAAATGTGGTTCAACGATGGTATGCAGCGTTAAAATAATTAAATTGTTAAGTTATCTAACAGCTTATCTTCAATTGAGAATTCGCAGCAAACATTTCGGGAACAGTGAGTCTGGAAGTACTTGCTCCAGCCAGTTGATTTTGTTCATTTGGATATATTTCGAAATGTGCTTTTGGATGTTTACTGCTTAGGTGTTTTCTTAATCCAGTAGTATTTCCCCGTGACATTTTAATTTCCTTCGAATATAAACATATTCTGCACCTGGCTATTTTATCTCGATTTGTCCCTCTCAATTCAATGTTGAAATAAGTATCGAATTTGCTTTTGTAAGAGTCGTTTTGTATTTGTATGCGAGAAGAAGAGCGACTGCTATTCAACGAAGATGACAATTTACTTTAAGTCACATTATCACTCAAACTAACATTGTCTGGTATCTAAATATCCTCAGTTCCACTAGAAAAATCACCGGAATTTGATTCATCTTCTAAAGTCAAAAGTTCGCTCTTTTTCCTCTTGAATCGGCTCATTTTGAATTAACTTGGCACAATTCCGAACGGTCAAAAATTCGATAACTACCACTATCCACAATGAATAACTGAACTGGGAAGAAATGTAAACTTTTATTTGCAATAATGATCTTCATTTATTCGATAACAATAGGATAGGACACGTACATATTGCAAAATTTATGGCTGTCGGAATAGGGTTCAAAGACGGCGGCGGCGGCGCGCTTCAGAAAGACAAAGTGATTACTGTCAACAGATAACGCCGGCAGAGGCTTTTAAAAGCAATTCTTGGTGTTATGCTTACACATTTTTATCAAAATAAACTGATGTTCATTCAGAAATATTCACCTGCGAGACTCTCGCGCGAGACGCGATACCTCATGCACGAGACTCGAGACAAGACCAAACAAAAGTCTCGTCTCGTCT
Organism: Galeruca laticollis; assembly: GCA_963921935.1. NCBI lineage: Eukaryota > Metazoa > Arthropoda > Insecta > Coleoptera > Chrysomelidae > Galeruca > Galeruca laticollis. The sequence goes on from OY998180.1 coordinate 202,882,725, forward strand.
GGTACGAGTATCGTCTCGAGTCTCGTCTCGAAAACGAGACGAGACCATGCGAGACTCTCGAAAATGAGAGTTTTGTGCGAATCACTAAATCTAGGGATCAGCAGATATAGTTTTCCTGGTTCTTTACATCATTGCACAGTTATACTGATCTTAAATAGGAAACAGATATCCAGGATATCTCCATAGGGCTAATAACTTCTTCATTCTGAAGATGATATAGTCTATTTGAAAATCAAGAGAGAGTAAATTCCCAGAAATGTTTTGCAGTTATCAGTGTTAAAGGCAGTAAACCATAGACGTGCGTTTTCAAAATTAAATTAATATGGAAATAGAAATATTTAATTTGTTTTAGTTATTTATACCTAGATTACCAATTTTAGATAGATAAACATAATTCGTAAGTAGTAATTTAATTTGGGTAAAATGAAGAAAAAGTCAATATTATTTTAGGCATTTTGTTTTAGGCATATGTTTATTTATAAAATATGTATATAATATGTACAGATAATTACAATTATTTATAAATTAATATGAGGAGCTAAAAAAACAATTAAGTAGGTATATGAGAAAAACAAAACCAACCGCAAGGATAAAATTTGACGAGCAACATGCAAAAAATACGACAATATTAAATCTTAAAAAATTAAAATCTAAAAATAAAATTAAAGTACATAACTATGTTGTACCAACCTAAGATTATTCCTTTAAATGTGTAAAATTCACAAATAACAGGTATAAAATTATTATAGCTAGTCAGTATTATAACTTATCTTTAAGCTACTAGTCGATAGAAAGCATAAAATATATTATTTGTATACGATGGCATCAGTTTCAGTAATTAAGAGTTCACGCGGTTGTGACTTACTAGTTGTAGAAAAGTTTCAGTTTTGTAAACAGGACGTATTAAAAAGTGGTGAAGTACGTTGAAGGTGTATAAAGAAAAATTTAAGATGTTTAGCCAAACTGTACACTGTTGGTGCGGAATACACAGTTACTAGAAGTGAATTAATCCACAACCACGAGTCCGATGAAACTACGTTGGAGAGAAAAATAGTGACGACTTCATGCAAGCGCAAAGCTGAGGAAGACATATCGGAGAAACCTTCAAAAATTATTAAAAGCGTTCTTTCAAATCATTTGCCTGAGAAATTGTCATCGATAGATGGCAGTCTAATAAGAAGAAATTTGTACAACAGCCGCCGTAAGCTCTTACCAGCCCTGCCTAAGGATATTCACGATGTACATTCTGTACTCGATAGTTATGGACCGAAAACCACAACAGGTGAAAATTTTTTGTTTATTAACAGCACAGCTGATAATATCATTGTTTTTTCTTGCCATACAAATATAATAAGTTTATGTAAAATGAAAGATTTTTACATGGATGGCACATTTTCTTATTGTACAAAATATTTTTATCAGTTATTTACCATCCATGGACTGGAAAATGGGCATTATGTTCCTCTTTTGTATTGTCTGTTGCCCAATAAGACCAGTGACACATATATGAGACTTTTTCTGTTGGTAAAATCTAAAATTTTTGAACTTTATAATATTGTTTTTGAACCGAAGGAGGTATTTGTGGATTTTGAAATCGCAATTCATAACGCATTAAAAGTTGTCTTTCCCAAAACCAAACTAAATGGTTGTAGATTCCACTTGCACCAGGCGTGGTATAGGAAAATACAATCATTAGGGTTAACCCAAATGTATAAAGATAAAAACTGCGAGGAAAGCAAATGGCTTACTCATACTTTTGGGCTAACTTATTTAGACCCCTCTGAAGTTGAAGATTGTTTCATATTTGATCTCATGTCATACAAACCGGACCATAAACTTATAGATAAATACGCAGACTATTTATTAGAAAACTACATAGCGCCAGAATCTCATTTTCCACCAAATATATGGGCATATGAAAACCCATCAATTAAAAGAACCACAAATGCCTGCGAATCATTCCATTCGCACTTTAATTCTAGTTTTTATTCAAGTCACCCTTCTATATTTATTTTTATAGAAAAATTAAAAGATTGTCAGATCGATGCATATTTAAAAATAAAAAATTTAAATATTCCAGCAAAAATTAAAGACAAACAAGTAAAAAACAAACTAAAATTTATCGAAAACATGGTAAATATGCTTCGATCTGACAATATTTCTAGAATTAATTTCGTTAAATCTGTATCACATCAAAACGTTTTTTAAAAATTTATAGTTTACCTAAGTTATAGAAATAAGTTGATGTAATAATTTTATTGAAATAAAGAAATATTTTAATATAAAGCATTCTGTTATTTTATTTGATTTGCGGCCGAAAATACCTATGAGATAAGGAAGCAACTTAAAACCTCCGGCCGAATTTACCTACCGGCTTTTAGTACCTGCCCTTTTTCCGGCCGAAATTACATCCGCCCGAAGCGGTTGCCATTCTTGCCATTCGGAGGTCGTTAAATAACAATTATCCCTTTCTATTCTGGTTACGCCTATGACGCACGTTAATCCTCTTAGGCCTACTGTAGTAACAATGAAAGATCATAAAATAATGTGATAGTCCAAGAAATGTAATAAATTTTGTATTGAAATTAACAAAAACCATTTAGAATGCATTACAAATATTGAAGTTTTACCGCACGTACTGTACTATAGTTTTGCATACCGAATTAGTTTTTATTCTGGGAATTTACTCTCTCTTGATTTTCAAATAGACTATAGTAATATCAAAACAATGGTCAATTTTTTAGAATTTTAACCATATTTTCAATATATTGTGGAATTATTCAGAAACAGTTAGTTTACTTTAAAAAAGTTGTCTAATATATCAATCTATGCAATAGTGAGTCTATTTTATTTTTCCAATCTCTTGGAATTAACTTTTACTTTATCGATAATTCCTTGCCTTAAAACTACAAGACATGCTCTGGTATTGGAATCTCTAGTTCTTGAGGATTGAAATTGTATGGACGAGTGAATCTGATAAAATTTCTAAGCAGTAAAATTAGTCAATAATACATTGCAATTTGATAATACAAATACATTTTTTCACAAAATCAGTATGCGCTAATTTCTAAACACTCTCATACTCTTGTATTTATATTTGAAGGCTCCCAATTTCAAATGTTTCAAGGCTTGGGTGACCTAATTATAAAGCTTAAATATATAAGAAAATGACTACTTGAATTTAAAGTTTCGATGAATGGGAGTTGAAATATTGTCTGTAAAGCTGGAACTTAATTTTGTTACATATATCTTGTGGATATTTGCTCATTATGATTTTGGGATCAATCGTTACCAATATGTAAATGCCTTCTCTTTTTCATGCTTAACCAATTAGCGTCACTTAATTTGTGGATAAAGAGCGACCCAATTTAATAACCGAGTATTCATTATACGTGACCATTTTTGTGGTCTATGAGTTTGGTTTTCATTCATATCTTTTTAACGTAACCAGTAATGTATTCCTATTTAATACACATGAAACTAGAGACTTACATCATGCACTTATGCAGCTCTGTGTTAGGCTTCCATGTGGCTCATTAACGAAGCTTTGTATTTTACCTATTATTGTCATCCATAACAGTTTTGCAAATATAAATTGATTTTCCATTATTCTTTAGATTCGAAAAAAATATATTATTTAGACCGGTATTTATGAATATTTATTATAATCATTTAATTGTACATATTTAAAATAGAAATTGTCAATTTCTAGATTTTTCTTTTCATTTCCACCTTACACGGTAGATAGAACAATGAACCTAACCGTTCGTTATTGATTACATAACTGCAGATCTGTCTTAAACACTAATTCATCACCAATATTTATCATCATGGCGAAATATCCCGATGAAAATTAGTAAGTCGAGGTAATGTTTGTAGGATACATTATAATTTAATTAATGATAATTATCACTTAAGTCTTTATAAGTTATCTACATTTAATTTTTATCTGCTAAATTGTTTCTTCTACTTCACCAAAAACATGAATAGAACGTATTTCTCCACTTTAATTAAATTCGAAGCTCGACAGTCTCATTTTTGAATTAATTCACTATTATAATTATATTGCTTCTTTGATTTTAAAATCTCTAATGGACTGAGACGAATTAACAGAACAAGTGAATAAATGGCATGGTTCGAGGAAAAAATAGAATAATGTTAAAATAGTTACCGGGAATATAAATGCTAATATCAATCAAATGAATTTAATTCTATTATATGGAAACGTGCGTTTTAATTGAGGCAATAAGTAAACATTAATTTTATGTAAACCAGCAGCAACAACGTCAATAATCATATTTATTTATTTTAAAACAAATGAGTCGAACAGTGATTATTTTAGATACAGGGACGGATTAGGGAAAATATTTCTCATAGTTTGCTGTTCCAACCCTTACTGTGTGTATTAAATTCATGATATTCAGTTGAAAATATTCCTTTATGAACAGTCTAGTTGAAATAATTAATAAATATTAAGTGGGTATCGGATGCACATGCAAACATGTTAATTTTTGTATAAATTGTGGAATTATTTCTAAACAAATTCAAATGAGAGTAAAATAATCCCCATCGTATCATTCGGATTACGTAGGACATAGACATATGGTTCCTAAGTATTTGAAGAAGTGTGCCTATGGCGGTGACATGGCTATATTTGTGAAAAATACACATTTAACTGAAAAATAGACTAATTATATGGAGAAAAACACTAGCGAGAAGAAACTTGTAGGTGTTGGCAGAGAGCTCGCCATTTGTTTTTGTCACTAACACTAGTCAAGGTGCTTCTCCAGGAGACTCTTCTCTCACTCACTACCTCCATGTGTGTTTCTGGGTCTTCTCCGTAGTCTTCAGCCACAAGATCTGGTTTGATATGCGAGTTTGGGGAGTCTTGCATTCTCATCATGTGCCAAAACTATCGGAGTAGAGCTTTGAAAGGTAGACTGAAAGATTTCAACGTTGAGGAAGTTTCTGATGTTTTGATTTCGAATGCGGTCTCTTCTGGTTTTGCCTTCTACAACTCCTCAGGTATTTTATCTCAGTATCTTGCAGCCTGGATTTGTGTTTGCTGGTCATGTTTCCATGCCTTCTAACGTGAAAAATCGCCCGACCGCTAGAAATATCGGTTGGTATACCTGTCACGAACGATTTCCGCTATGAGAGGAGATGGCTCGTAATTATCGTTGAAGAAGGTAGTCCTATCAGAATTGTCCTACGTAGTAGAAGTCTCACTTATATATACCTGCCGGCGGCCATTGCTCCTGGAGATGTAGATACACCAGTAGTCTGGTTGCTGGGGAATTGGCGAGAACTACAGGAACCGTGGAACGGTTAGTGATTTTCGAGTCGTTGGACAATTCCAGCCTAGGATCTTAAAAATCTGGGTAAATAGATATTCATTACATTTGAAATACGTCGTTTCTCGAGTCAAGTAATGATTTTAAATTTTATATTTATCGGATATAGAAAATCATCAATGTTCTTGCGTTAATCGTCATATCACGTGGGGGATTATGTAGCTATTTTGGATTTAAAGGATAAATTACAGTATTTATTTTGTTAGTAAAATGTTTTTTCATCGATTTCTTTCCAAACGGTGATAGTAAGGAAAAAGTTAATTTGTTCGGCTTTCATACTATCGACGTTGTAAATAATTACGAATTTTATTTTATTTTAATAGAACTGTTGTAATGTAGGGTTACGAGGAAACGTTGAAATGTCGATTAGAATCAGTAAATCACTAATTGTACTTTAATAATTATTATATTAGGTGGGGTTGTGTAGTTATTTTTTGATTTGGAGGATAAATTATTGGTTTTAACATGACTCCTCATATTATCTGTAATACAGTAATTAATTCGACTCTTATACTGTTAACAGACGAAGATCGTGGAAAACTGTGGGTTTTCGTCAATTATATTGGATTGAATACGATGAGAAGTTACGGGGGAACGCCGATGTCAGTTAAGCTCTCATATCGCAGGCTAATTTGTTCCCTTTTCTTATAGGTTTTTTTCCCTGATTCTTATCCGCCGTTTGCAGGCCTTGGAGTCTTAGCATAGCTGGAATTTTTCCAGAAATTTTGTTTTTCTACCCAACTGGACCAATACCAGGAGGGCTGGAGTTTTGAAAATGTCGTCATTGAGGTATTCGACTACTGTATTGATACGTTTGAATTTTGTCGTTGTGCAAATTTAGTTACAGAAACTTTAAAATATAAATCTTCGTTCAATTTAACATTATTTTGATTTTAAATGTATATTAGGAAATCCAGTGTCATCTATTTTCGGAAATTATTTATCATCATATCGTGCAACTATAAACAAACGTCAAAGTATTTATTGTCCCCGTGGTGTTACTTCGAACGCACTACCCCTGATACATATCTTTGTAACGCGTCTATGCGTATGATGATCTGTGGCGTATAACTATCGCAACGTTATTAGCTAATGAACGTTCTGACATCGAGTGTATTCTGATTGGCTGGCTGGATTGAACACGAGAGTTTTAGTTTGTCAATGGACAGGCATTATTCGTTGGGTATTTGATGGTGTAAGCCGTTGAAATTTTATATCATATGTTCGGATGAAATAATTGAATATTTCACCTAATATTAAGGGATGACCGACGTGTGAAACATATTTCCCGGGTATCGCTGAAGATTTTTTTGAGTTATTGGAGATTATAGACCCGTGGGAATACGAATTTTTTTGGGAACAGAGATTTCAACGTGATAGGTGTTTTTTCATGGTGTAATTCCAATCAGATGTTAATTTGCATACAAAAACTTGTGAGAGGGAAAACATAATTTAAATAGGCCTTAATTACCATATCTAGGGTGATAACACGACTTGTCCAATTGGGTTCTCTTCTTTTTCTTTCTCTTCTCTTCGTTTTCTTCGTTCTCTTTCTTGGTTTTGGGTTTATGTTATTAATTTAAATAACCTCAATGTGGGATACTGTATGGGGGAAAAATTTGGAGTTCTACCGTTTACTTGAAGAGTACCATATGGGTTCGTGAAGCTTTCTACAAGAGTAGCCACCGCTAGCAGTCATCGTATAACACATTGTGGATTTCACGCAAGTTTTACACTCTGATTTTTGCATGTAAAGTACATTTTGCCTTCAATATCAGTCGGTGTATGTTGTAGATCATTGATTTGTCCGTTACTGTAAGCGTCTTGTGGTAGTCAGCTTATGACCATACTCATGTTGATCAAGTATTAACCACTATGATCAACATATAATATTAGATTATAGCTGTCATATCATTTATAATTTGCGATTGTGGATTGGTGATAACTACACCCATTGTAAGGTTATGTAAACGTTACTGTGGCTATTCAATTTAAATATTTTGAGTTATTCGAGTTGGTGGTAGTAAGTGTATGAGCTCATATGACATTATTGCGCCACATTATATTTTAATATTTTCAAATTTCATATTTATTTGCGTAAACGTTATTATGTGCCATAGATACGTATGGTATACTGTATTGATTTAACCCTATAGTATATTCGAGACTCAAGTATACATTTGTTTCATTTTTATCAGGTAATTGAGTACTCGTTTGAGAAATTTCATTTGTATGTAAATACTGGTTTGTACATATTTATACCCAACGAACAATCGAGGCTGTAACGTAGGATTTCAATTGGAAGGAATTATTGGATTTTACTTGGGGGGTTATATAGGATTTTACTAGGGGTGTTTTGTTTATAGGATTTTACTTGGGGGGAATTATTGGATTTCACTAGGGGGGTTATATAGGATTTTAATAAAGAAATTTATAGGACTTTAAAGTGCCATTGGGTACTTGAGGGTACAGCCTGTCATAAATCTTCGTACAAATTGTGGTACTCAAGGATTGATTTACTACTGGGGAGGGATACATTGGTTTTAAAGGTACGGGAAATATATTTTTGCTTGGGATATTTGTTGATATATTTTTTGTATATCATTCAATCGAGGGGGAATTCCACTTACCTACGAAAAATTGTGGTTAGGATTTATGCGATTTTAGGAGATTTGGGGGAATTTCTTGTAATTTTTGTAATGTTATGATGTACGTAGTAGTTGTACTACCTTGACTTTGTAAAGTTTTCTTGACAAAACTAAGTCATTTATTAAACTTAAACTTGGGTAAGTGACATCTGTCTTTTATTTCTCCACCTATTTGGTAGTCTTAAGGTGGGAAAACTTGTGTAGGTAGTTGTCAGGAGGCAAGATTGCCTGGCGCCCTTTTACATTTTATTTAGGCTATTTATCTTACTAGTGTAGATTTCTTGCAACAGTTGCACACGAACTTTGCGGCGGTCTATTTTTTGAGTCTTTAACTGAGGTTTTTGTCGTGAGCTTTATTATAAAATCCTCTAGCCTTCAGCTCATATTTATTCGTATATAGTACTGGTACTCTAGTCTTGAGCTAGGTTCAGGTGTCAAACAAAGTCCAACAATAAATCACAGATATTTGCTGTTTTCATTTTAAAAACTTACCTAATAAAACCTTGTAAGTGTGGAAAAGTGTATGAAGAGAAGTCTCGTTATAGCCATAGGTGAGAGTTGGGCGGTAAACGGTTTTGAAAACAGACACCTTGGTGTGCTTGGAAACTTTTATTTTTTTTAGTAATTTCTTCGTTGTTAAACGAGAAAAACACGTAAATGGGTTTTTAGAAAAAAATCCTGTGTGTATGTCGTTGGCTACTTTTTGTAACATGTCTTGTTAACAAGATACATCCTCCGGAGTGCAAGAAAGTCACCAATTTTATGATTGTGTATTGTATAGGGCATCTGAAAGCCAGCACAACGTATCCCATAAATCCAGATATACTACATTTAAGGTAATTTTTGGAGAAATTTCAGTTTGATAGCACGATACAGCCTTCGGAGTGTATACAATTGACCAATTTTATAATTGGATATTATTCAGAGATTCTCGCAGATGAACTCTAATAATTTTCAGCTCACCAGAGCCAGTACAACGGGTCCTATAAATCCAGATATACTACATTTTTGGTAATTTTTGATAAATTTCGGTTTGTTAGCACGATACAGCCTTCGGAGTGAATGCAAGTGACCAATTTTATGATTGAATATTGTTTAGGGCGTCTCACATATGAACCCTATAGATTTTGAGCAAAGACTGACCATAGCAGATTACAAGGTACTCTATCAAAAGCCTCTTCAAGATCCATCAACGTTAGATGAAGTTGAGAGTCGTACTTGATGACTTTTTCAGGTTCCTCGGTCTAGAAGAACAAATATTGGTATAAATATGAGAAAACCGAAGGTGAAGGTGTTAGGAGCAATGCGAACCAAGAAATGGGCCTAACAATAAGGAGCAAGTAAGTGTCTTTAGATATCTAGGAGTGAATAATATGATAATGACAAACAGGAATCAAAAATTAATACAAGAATAGAAAAAGCTTCAAAACTGTATCGCTCGTTGAGAAATAATAGCTTCTTCTGGAAAATAGAAATATCACAAAAAGTTGAAATCAATAAGTACAATGTTGTCTTCGTTCCAATTTTAACTTACTGATGCAACGGTTGGGCTTTAACTTAAAGAGATAAATCAAAAACTTGAAGTTTGGAGATAAAATACTTAAAACGAATACTCGGAGTAACTAAAAAAAATGAAGAGTGAGCTATAATAGAAGAATTGACCAAGGAATTGTTATTTTCATTATAGAGAAGACTTATCGTTTCTAAAACGGTTTTTTAGCATCTGCATATTTTTTGTTTTCATATTGTTGTTGATTGTTATATTTTTCACCTATCTGTCATCCTTCATAAGTTATTTCTGTGTAGTTATAGTAGAATAAATTCTATTTTTAGTTTAGATTTTGCTATAATTTCGTTTTTTTTCTGCCCCAAAAACTTTTTTGTCCTTTTTTATTCGACTTTTTTATTGTTTTGTAAATACCCAGTGTTTGCAAGAGCACGTAACTACTTTCATAAGTCATCCGGTAACATCATAGTTTTCAGCTTCTTCTATGTTTCCTTTCTAGCAACGCTGGAGAAAAGCAGTGGGCTTTATTCTTGAACAAATGGAACTGTTGATCCTTTTTTTAAGAGTTGATGCCCATATAAGCTGGCAAGTACAGAAAAGGAAGTCAGTGAAGAGGGAGTTAAAGATGCTCATACCACTGTTTAAATGGTAAAACATGTTATATAAATTGATGATGCAGTTTTATCATAAATTAACGTTTAGTAATGATTAAATATAATTTAATTAGTATAACTTGTTACACGTTCGTTAGTTGACGAGTTAAAAATTGTGAACAAAACTTACGAGTTTGTTCAAATACCTTCAGTAAGTTATTTGAGGACAGGTTCAGCTATAGGAAGTTATTCCCATTTTCTGATTATTCTACACTCAAAAAACAGTGTATTTGATGCACTAGTCAATAATTTCTAATCCTTTAAACAGGAGATGTATAAATGTGATTTGTCCTTAATTTTGCGTTAGTGGAAAGCGCTCGTACTATAATTGAATATTTATAATATTTTATATTACATATTTTCCCGATTCATATAATCATTTATTCCAGTTGAATTTATAGGAATTTTAAATTATTATTGAAATATCAACATTTACTTTACATTAAATATAAACATTTTCAATGTGATCCTGACGCCCATTCAACGTGAATTAATGAACCCTTTTAAATAAATTGGCACGTTTTATTCTACAATTCGTTTAAATTATTACCATTTTACATTATCCCCAGCCACGTTTACAATGTGCGCAATTTCACTACAACGAATAATATACACAATAACAAACATATTTGTTAGTAAAAGACATGGTTATATTTGTTGTATTTCAACGATTGAAAAAGTTGTTTACTCTCACATTTTACCGAATAATTCCCTATGTAATCCCACTGTTTCTAATAAATACAAGAAAAATTAAAGGAAACAAAAGATCGGATAAAACACAATGAAAATTCGTTGATGGTACTAGACAGAAAATGGGGAAATAAGTGTAAATAAAAATGTTCACTACATACTTCTCTATAAATTGGTTCTGGAAACTGTGGGTTAGAAGTAGACTTAACAAGTGGATTTCTAGTTTTTCAACGTGCAGAAATACCTGTATCTAGTGGTGTTTCTCAAGGATCTGTCCTAGACCCACTGCTCTATGTTCTGTATGCCAGTGATTTACAATATTATGTTTCTAGTTATATATCCCTTCATACAGACGATACAAAACCGTAGTATAATCCTTTCATCAACCTCGCAAACCTTCAAAAAGATCTAAAAGTGGTGCTCTGAGTGGATACTACCTCTTAATATTGATATGTGTGTTGTTCTTCACTTCGGAAACAATAACCTCCTACTCTCTGTACGTGAAGTGCCCACCAGCGAAATAAAAGAAATAGATGCAAATACTAGGAAACTATTAACAACAAATGGACTTCTTCACCCAAGAGCGGATGTGCACAGAATATATGTACCAAGACCAAACGGGAATTAGAGAAATCGAAAGGGTATACAATATGGTACATATAGCACTTTACAACTATATTAACTTAAATAACAACAAGATGGCTCAAATAATAAGGACCTTGCAGAAACAAATTCAGCCAATCAAAGCAATAGAATATTGAGTCCAACGTACTAAAGAGGAGCTGAATTTGACACATGAACAATAAAACACAACTAACCTCCGTAGAAAAGTCGATTATCGACAGATCAGGAAGTTTAGACTGGCTGAGGAAGGGAATACTGAAAGGTGAGACTGAAGCTCTTATAATTGCAGCACAGGACCAAGCCATAAGAACATATTCTGAAATTGAATACAGAAAGTAAATGTAATGTAATGAGCGTGAAGAACATATTAGCCACATAATATCAGGATGTCCAGAACTGGCAAAACGAGAGTATTTAAAGAGGCACAATAACATCAGCAGGTATCCACACTGGAAGATCAGTAATAATTTGTATAATAATGTGACACAAAATGGTACAACCACAACCCACAAGATATTACTAGTAAAGACGGCGTTACAATACTGTATGGCCAACAATTTCAAACTGATAGAACAATACCAGCGAATAAGCCAGGCATCGTTATAAGAAATAACAACGACTAATAGACGAAGCTGTACCATGTGGCAATAATACAGTCTCAAAGGAAACCGAGAAATTACTTGAGTACAAAAACTTAGCAGTCGAAATTTCAAATCGCACACCAAAGTAGAAGTAATTCCTGTAGTGATAGAAGCTCTCGGAACGATAATGACCAACCACGGGAAATATATTAGAATTATACCAGGAGCACCAGATGCAGCAGTTTTACAGCAAATTGCTCCAAATAAAACAAAACATATTATACGGAAAGTATTATAAACCTCAGATATTGGAAGGACAACTGGTTTATATACATCAGATCCAGCAAAAGAAGCTGTGTTATACTGGATAATAATAATAAACTGAGCAAACTAAGAACGCACATTGGATACAAGTAGAAAGAGATAGATTCAACACAATCGAACCAATGTCCGAAATAAAAATTACACCAGAAGATATGTCAAAAGCAGTAGCACGAACACACAACTGGAAACTCCAGGAGTAGACAAAATTACAAATTACTTGCTACAAAAATTTTCTTCCATTCACAACTCACAAAACTATTTTACACATATATATCATACCCTCACATATATTAACACAATACAAGATACTAACATTAATCATCACACAAAAACTGACTGAACATATAACAAAAAATAAAATATTAAGCTGGGAACAGAAAGGCTGTCGTCAAGGAACTAGAGGATGTGAAGAACATCTAATTATAGATGCAGAAATAACTCATTAAGCAAAAATGAAACAAATATCTCTCTACTTTGCCTACATTGACTAACAAAAAGGTTTTAATAGTGTACCCCACTCCTGGCTTATCCAAATATTACATATCTACAAAGGATATCCATTTTTAATAAACTTTCTAAAATTAATAATGAAGAATTGAGAAACCACCCTCTCAATCAGGATAGGAGAAGTAAACTTAGAATCCAAACCAATACAAATTATTCGAGGTATCTTTCAGGGAGATTCCCCGAGTTCATTTTGGTTCTGCCTCGCTTTGAGTCCACTGTCCAACATCAAACGATATCTACTACGGCTACATCAAAAGTCTTCATCCATGTAAAAATTCTCACTTATTTTATATAGATGACAACAAACTACTAGCAGTAACAGGTCATCAACTTAATCATTTACTCAATCTCACATCGAAATGACTTTCGGAACAGACAAATGTAAAATAAACAGCATCGACAAGGGAAATCAAATTAAGCAAGAACATTACTCTCTAAACAACAACAATCCGGTAATACAAGGTATTGACTACGAAAAATATTTAGGATTCAACCAAAAAATTGGATTAGAGCATACACTAAAGGACGAGTTAAAACAGAAATACAAACATAGGCTAACAATCATACTTAAAACAGAACTATCAGCACGAAATTACACCAAAGCAATTAACACGTTCGCAATACCAATACAAAGTTATTCAATGGGAGTAATAATTAAGGCCTAAACACAACACAGTTACAATGTCACAAATACAGAATACATCATATACACTCAGCAGTGCAACGATTTACACTTAACAGAAGATAAGGATGGAGAGGTTTCATAGACATTAAAAATATGGACTGCGCTCGGGTAGACAACTTAAGAAGATATTTTCTAGAAAGAGGGGAAACGAGCAACATACATAAATCAATCATACATTCTGAGACATCAGGCACACCTTTAAAATGTTATAGTCATACATACAATACGACAGAAGGAATAACAACACCAGCAACAATTAAAGAAAACTCGAGAGGAAAAACACTACACGGAAAATATCTATAACAACATATAGACATGGAGGCATCAAACATGTGGCTCACAAAGGGCAATATATTTGGTGAAACAGAGGGATTTATTATCGCAATCCAAGACCAAACGATAAACACCAGATACTTCAGCAAATAATCAAGGATCCAAATAGTCCAACAGACAATTGTAGACTATGCAATCAACAATTAGAAACAATTGATCATATAACGGGAGAGTGCAACATATTAGCAAATACGGAATACACGACAATGTAGTGAAACACACACATCAACAACTAGCGAAGCAATACCACCTCATTGAAGAAAGCGCTCCAACATACAAATATTCACCAAAAGTCATACTAGAAATCGACATTGCTCAACTATACTGGATCAATCATCACAGACAAGACACCACAGAACACACCAGACATTACACTAACAACAAAAATACTTACCTAATACAAATTTCCATTCTGAATACACACAATGTACAAAAGGCAATTGGATAGAAAATAGAATAATACATACACCTCTCAGAAGAATTTAAAGACGTGTGGCATCAGTACAGAGTAATTATAATACCCATAATATTATCAAACACAGGAGTTATACCAAAAAACTTTCACGACAGCATCCAAAAATTACAACTTCATCCAACCTTATATATACCACTACAGAAGTCCGTTATACCAGATACTTGCTCTATAACTTGAAAAATTTTAAACCAGAATTACAGCGAACTCTAAACAGAATAGAAACTATACTTGACTCAACGTCCGCATAGGTTTCTAAATTTACCAAATTATATCTGAGAATGAAGAGAGATAATAATAATAACAATTAATAATAATGCTCTTATACCAAGACAGCCATTTTAGTTTTGGGTATACCTACATCAACGGAGCCACTAATCGAATTAGTGTTAATTATGAATAGGAAGAAATTTTATTCAGTTGATATAGAAAAACTGGTTTCATTTCATTTATTCATTAATTTTGATTCGTGTATGATATGAAATTGGTGAAAATTATTTAAAATGGCGACATTTCGTTCTATGCTATTCAATTTCCTTAATTCGATACCCATGGACATTCTTCATTTGGTCCATGTTGATTGAGTACGATCCGGCGTGTTTATTCAGTTACATTGTGGGTAAATAATGCAATGGATTATCTTGTCATCCAGCATTCCTAAAATATATTATTACTACACTATTAAGTACTATAAAATTAACGATGCTGGCGGAGAGCCCACAACAGATGTACGTTTATTTCTACTTACTTTTGTTCAACCAACTGTGGCGAGAATGCTTTTACTATTAGATGAATAATTTGCAACTATGTTGAGTTTTAATGGCGTCCGTAATATTTGACTATTAGACTTCAATTAAACTTCATGAACGTTACAATCGTTTTCACACTAAATTAAGTTCGCAATAAATAAAAACATTTGTTAAGAATACTGTTTATTTGGCCAATACATATTTACTACGAGTGTCACACTATAATTTTCTTTTTAAAACGAGAAATTTATGAAAATTAGGCAGATAGAGATTTCTCAACATTTATAAGTGGTGGAATTCTATAGTAATAAAAAAATTGAGCAAAAGAAGAACCCTATGCGAGTGATATGACGTGGGACACGTACATTGATTCAAAAGTTTTTGTTTTCAATATATAAAAAATAAAATTCTATTGATCTTTCATATTTACTGACACGTGATACGTGACATGACATCGATATTTTACGGAACCAGTGACGTTTGATCTACTCTTGAAGAAAAATATATTATTTATTTATTCCAAACAGGTTTTATAACCTAATTACATGGAATAAGAATTATTTTTACATAAATTTTATCCCAATATCGTGTAGTATGGCCATTGATAAATATAACAGTGGTATTGATTAATGTACAGAATCAAAAACCAGGCAAAGACGACAAGTTTCCAGAGCTGTTCCTTCACACACCAAATTTCTTAATATATTAATAAATACTGTTCTTAAAATGTCTAATTGACATTGTCCAATCTATTTCGGTAACATTATTTATATTATTGGCAAGTTTTAACATGTCCTCGAGAGAACAAACTGATGTTCTTATGCCCATTTGCATCGATTTAGATTTAAGTAATACTTTACTAAGAAGTTCTTGAAAATAAGGATTGTTTAAGTATCACGTGTGTTTCACCACCCGTTTTAAAACAATGCTTTACAAAGAATTGCTTAAAATCGAGAGACTATAGCAACGTCGCAAATTTTTAGGGACTTTTACTGTAAACTACTACGTGGATTTTTGGAGCGCTTGTTTATCCTTTCGTTGCGTTTATTGACATATTGCTGTTTAAAGATCTATGAAAGAGGCTGAAGACGAAATATTTCTATTTGCAAATGTACGATATGTTTATAATTTATTATTAAATAAATCTGTTCCTTAGGTCACAATGATAATAGGGATTGCGGGAGCCTGCAGGAAGGTTGAACTGACGTTCCTACGAGAAGGAGACGTATTTAATAAAGACACCTTTTTTAAATTATCAGCATATTCCACGAAGTAAGGGTCGAGACAGTCAATTACCTTTTTTAAAATTACGATTCCAGAAAATAAAACACACGCGAATTTGGGGTCGCTGCTGGAAATATTGCTGGTGTCAATCTTGTTGACCTCATCAAAAAGTATAGAAATATTAAAGCTCCTGCTGGAAAGGACGACATATTTTTTGTGCTATATTATAATGGAAAATGTGGCATACAACCCGTGGGCATAAATACCATTGGAAAATTACCAGCAAAGATTGCTCAGTACCTGGGTCTACCTAATGTTAAAGGATACACAGGACATTGTTTCAGACGCTCGTCAACGTCTCTCCTGGCAGACTCAGGAGCGGACATTCTGAAAATAAAGTAACACGGAGGATGGAAATCCAACACTGTAGCCGAAGGCTATGTTGAGAGTTCATTAGAAAATAAGCGAAGAATTTCAGAAAACATTCTTGGCCAAGCACCTGGCACACATGTAGATATCACAGCTTCAAATGACATTAGACAAGAAGTTCCAGACAATATTCACCCAGGAAATGGACATATTTTAAATAACTACGTCTTTAATAACGTTGTTTCCAATGTTTATAAATCTTAAAACACTATTGAATTAAAATAATGAGTTAATTGCCAGTTTAAATAATGAAATAATTGTCAGTTTTTACAGTAATTAATAAAATATTGTTTGAAACTTGAACAGTTACGTAAACTTTTTACATAACTACTTTTCATAACTGATATATGAAGGTAATGAAAAATGTGACGTTTCGTAATGTCAAGGAGTGACTTAAAGTGTCACATTTGATAGCGGAA
Organism: Galeruca laticollis; assembly: GCA_963921935.1. Lineage (NCBI taxonomy): Eukaryota > Metazoa > Arthropoda > Insecta > Coleoptera > Chrysomelidae > Galeruca > Galeruca laticollis. The sequence continues at coordinate 202,899,924 of OY998180.1, forward strand.
GTAGATAAATGAAAAGTTGCACAAAAAAGATACATAATGATACTTTATTATACTGCAATATTACTGTTCATGTGCATGCCTTTTGTGTTTGTTTGGTTTTGGCGACTCTTGATTTTGGATATTTCAATTCTCAATTACAATCTAAATTCTAAATAAATCCACCATTTCCCTCGTATTTCATTTACATTGTTGTATATAATTGAAGAAAATATTATTTTCAAAAGGTTTTACGAGTTACGTAAATAGAAAGTTTGAAAAACTGTAGATATAACTAAATTAGATATGAACAGCAGATTCAAGAATTCAAATCGTAAAATTGAATTTCTCACAAACGTGATGATTTAATAAATGTTCGATAAAATAAAATGAATAGTTGTTATGTGTACTTTCAATAAACACTTGCCATATTGTGCATTGCATCTTTATTGACTTGGCAGTATTGACTGGCTAAATATTCTATGTTGGCAACTTAAGCAAAAACTTAGTAAGCAATTACAAATTACTAATATAAAGGTCTGTGTGGGCTGTTTAAAAATTGAGGAAATTATATTTTATTAACAACTAGATCAGACCCAACATCGGCTGATTTCTCTTACTCCTGGAACGTGTTGGTGAGTATACCAATAACTAAGTAGATCTTTTTTGCAGAGGAAATATTTATCTGATTGTTCTTAAAAATCTCCTTGACCATGTTTTTGATGAGAATGTTGTAATTTTTATACCTTGGTCGAGATCATTTCATGATAAAGTTGTACAGGAACTGGGGGTTAGAGCTGATTTAGATAGATCTCCCAAAACCTCTTCATATGAAATTTTTACTGATTTAGATAAAAATTCTAAATAAATGGTTAAATTTCCACATTTCATTTCCAATCCTGCTATTTTCCAGGATATATCTTCAAAGTTGACATTAATTTGTCACGTTCTTCGCTCATTATCTCCGCCCAGTATCTTAGCGCCAGTGTAGGGTTTAGTTTAAGTCAAACTCCTTTTTACTATACCAATATTTAGAAATTGTTCAATTTTTTTTATCAAGGCTACAAAATTATTACAATTTTAGTTATCATATAAATGATTAAAAATTGAAATAAACTTTGTAGTAGTTGAGTTCAATGAAACATTTTTATGCAATTAAGAAGCATTAAAAATTTCCTCTTCACCTACATGTTGTTGTTATAAAATACTACATTACTATTTTGATTACTTTTAATTTTGTAAACACTTTCACCAACATTATCCATACCAACTGATATTTTACGCGCGAATTTGAATTTTTTGAAAATTATGATTCATGAATTCTTTTGTGCAGGTAACGATTCTATTAAACTTGAAACCTGATTTTCTATATTTTTTAAGATTTATTTTTGCGTTTTTCATCAAGAACAACACGAAAAAATGGTTTTTAGAAAAGAAATCCTGTGTGTATGTCGTCGTCGTCTTTTTCGTCGGCCACTTTTCGTTACATGTCTTGTTAGCACGATACAGCCTCCGGAGTGCAACAAATCACCAATTTTATGATTGAATATTGTTCACGACATCTCACAGATGAGTCCTATTGATTTTTAGCTCGAAATAGCCAGTACAACGGGTGCTATGGTACTTGAAGTACGACATTTTTGTCACTTTTTGAGAAATTTCAGTTATTCAGCACGATACAACCTCCGGAGTGCAAAGTCACCAATTTTATGATTGAATATTATTCAAAACATCTCACAAATGAACCCTATTGATTTTCAGCTCACCACAGCCAGTACAACAGGTGCTATAGTACTTTAAGTACGACAATTTTGTCATTTTTTGAGAAATTTCAGTTTGATAGCACGATGCAGCCTCCGAAATATATACAAGGGACCAATTTTATGATTGGGTATTATTCAGGGCGTCTCAAATATGAGCCCTATTGAGATTCAGCTTACTAAAGCCAGTACAACTAGTCCTATGGTACTTGAGGTACCAAGTTATTGTCATTTTTGGAGAGTTTTCAGTTTGTTAGCACGATACAGCCTCCAGCGTGTATACAAGTGACCCATTTTATGATCGAATATTGTTCAGGGCGTCTTATAGACGAAGCTTATTGATTTTTAGCTCACTAGAGCTAGTACAACGGGTGCTATGGTACATGAAGTGCCACATTTTTTTCGTCCTTTTTGGATAAATTTCTGGTTTAGTACGATACAGTCTCCGGAGTGTATACAAGTGGCCAATTTTATAATTGGATATTTTTCAAGGTGTCTCATTCAAGGTGTCTCACAGATCTACCCTATTGATTTTTAGCTGACTATAGCGAGTACAGCGGGTCCTATAAATCCAGATATACTGCATTTTTGGTTACTTTTAGAGAAATTTCGGTTTGTTAACCCGATACATCCCCCGAAGTGTATAAAAGTTACAATTTCATGATAGAATATTATTCAGGGCATCTCACAGATGCCGAAAAGTTAGTTTTAATCTTTAAAACCATTTATTTTTTAGGGGAATTCTGGGGTACGTGGAAAGCTTCAGCTTGCCACATATGCCGCCTCCCCCGTCTCCCAGAAAACGGCCTTGTGACTAACGAGTTTTTTTTCCCAATTTTGTTCTCTTAATATTTGGTGGTTACGTTAAATACGAATACAAAATTAGTTTTTTCGACTCTTTTGAAAATTATTACTAATATATTTTCTTCTCACTTTTTTTGAGAATGTAGTAATTTAATATAGTTGTTATTATATATGAAGTGGTTTTGATTGTGAAAAGCCATTGAGTAATTGCCAGTTACTCAACCCCTATTTATTAGTTAGTTGTCTTTTTAAGGGAATTCTGGGGTACGTAGGAGAGCACCAAATTGCCACTTATGCTCTCTCCCTAGTTTCCCAGAAAGCGGCCTTGTCTCTGAAGTTTCTTTCTTTATTCTACTTTTATGATAATAAGTGGTGGTGAAGTTCAAGTGGGGTGGATTAGGTGGTGAAAATGATGTTATGGAATTGTTTGTGATGTAGAGTTTACAGTGGAGTTATTGTGACTGGTACCCTCGAGTTATTTGATAAGGTTAATAAATAAGTATTGTAACGTTTTTATTTTTTTTAAATTTGGCCCTACGAAATCGAATCATTTCCCAGTGCGGCCCTGGCGTAACAATATTTTCTTCGAACTGCGTAGAAGATCGTTTCATACGACCAATAAACATAAAATTACAGGAGTATAATACATCCTTGAACGCCGAAAAAGGTTTATTACGGCTCAATCGGGATTTTCAATTGAACTAAGTGACAATTGGATGTACTTCAAAAAGGTACGATGAGTACACAATAGTTTTAGCATCACTTTCGGAAAAGGAAGGTACCTTTTATGAAATTCTGGGTAGACAGCGTAATTTGTGCATTCACTGCCCAATTCTTTTTATATGGCTGTTATATGGCTTTTTAGAACTAATTTTACAGTTATTTTTCGGAAAGAATTTTAAAAAAAAGGCTATCGATTCCCAAAAATCTCGTCACGAGACTCAGTCAGCGACCGATTCTCAACGCAAGTAGTTGAAAAAGTGTCAACGTGAATTATCGTATCATTATTTAGTGCCGCTATCGAGATTGAGTCTACGAAGATTACTTCACCGAAGCGGTGGTGATTTTCTTAGTTATCAAAATTAAGTTATCATATCGTATCGTACTAAAGTATCGGTATTTCCTGTGCTCAGTCGTCGCATTAAAATTAACAAAGTATGTGTTTATTACCGACATTAAATTACCGAAGATTTCCGAGTGTCTGTGATCTGTTCCATCACGCGGTGAGGGTGGCTTACTTATCACAAGTACCTACTATCATATATTTTTAAATCGACCTAATCGAGAAACCAAGCCTCCGGCGTTGATGCAAGTATCTTCACCTGAGTAGTAATGTGATGATTGGATGGAAACAATTGGAATGATTATTTAGTATCTCTCCCACCCGTTCTTAGTCGATGGTGGAAAGATTGATTTAGTGTCACGCTATTTCTTTAGCGAAAGAACCATACGATCAGAACTATTTTATTACGATAACGAGTTTATTGATTACTAATATTGCCATTGTTTTAGAGAACCTTTGTTTATGTTTTATAGAATAATCGTTAGGAAATTCGGCGTGCACGTCAAATCTAGATTAAATTATTTTCCCGATATTGACATAACTTTCACAAAGCCTATGTGTTTTTTTTGTTTCCAAGTAATTTAATAACAAAATATCCTACATTTTCTTTTTTGAATAAACGGAAAATAATTCCGCCAATAATTTAATTGTTTAGTTCGCAAAGTCTGCGACATTTATCGTTTGGGTATGTATATGATTTTGAGTTGTATATTTGTTGTTTCTTGGGGACTATTTATTTCTCGAACAATTACCGTGTAGTGTTTAGTGATAATTTGTTTTATTGTTTTTATGTATAGATTAATTTTGTTTGCGGTACCAGGTTATGCATGTACCCATATTGTGAATGTTTTTGATGTTTTGTTCACTGACGCTGGTAAAACCTGTTAATAAACTGGTTAACATGATAAACCGCGTTTTAGTGAGTACTTCCGAAACCTCCACAGATACACTAGCAAAAATACCTCTTTTTTATAATTTCTCTCGCTTATCACAGTTTTTGAAATTTTTCCTGTGAATTGAAATTTCTGGCGCCCATTAATTACCTATCCGGTTGTTTAACGTTCCACAAATAAACCCACGACTCTTAGCTCTCCAACCAAAACAAGAGTGCCGTTCGCATACGTCCTAATTGTTTATCGCCCAGTATAGTTCCGAATAATAATAATACGTTATCTGGGTCCCATCCAAGGAAACTTGGAGAAATTGGTACCGAACAATTAAGACGGTAACAGTATATATTTGACTAATATTTCCTGTGTCAGATCTTCTATTTACGCTGGAAAGGTTGCTTTTAAAGTGAAAAGATTCTAGGATTATTCTTTTATTGTATTTATTCTCAACATCTAAAATCGTGACTGCCCCAAAGTTCATTTTGTGACCTGTGCCAATTACATGTTCTGTAAGAGCACATTTGTTATTGTTTTACGAGAAAAATAATTCCGTAACCTTAAGAAACTTCTTTTATTTAGTTCAAATACATCTGTTTACGAAAAATATGCGAAGCCTCGCAGATGCGTGTTTTCTCTTTTGTATTGATATCGCCCCTCGGCCTAAGAATATGTTTTTTCATGATCCAAAGGGTTTTCAAAGACGGATATTTGCCTTTTCCATGTATGTGAAAAAAATACGAAAGGTAAACAAGAAAGCACTAAACCAATCCTTATCGTGCCTTTCTGGAAAAAGGGACATACATTTTCCGATCATTTTGTTTTCACTGGGCCACTTAAAAATTTTTAGAGCTTTTTATTTTACGATATTTCGGTGTTTATCTTTATAGCGGAATTAACATGTCAACAGTTATTCCAATAAAATTACAATGATAGAGTAAAATACGGGGTTTATTGCATTTTTTGGATTGGATTTTTCATCAATTGTGAATCATGAGAGGCTACTGGAATTATTGAATGATTGAATATCTTAGAAAGTATTCAATTTCTTGTGAAACAACCAATCAAGTACGTTAGATAGATCTATCTAAATAAAATTGACCCGATACGTCAAAAAACAATTTTATAAAAAAAACTCGTCGTTTCTTAAAATATACCAAAAACATTTATTCAAGAAAATACATACAGGTTTCAGTGTCGATAACTCCGTTACTACGAAAATTATCCAAAAAAGTTACAAACAAAAATTGTAGTGATCGATATGCTCGTTACATGGAAAATATTCCAACATCAGCAGAGTAGCTCATAGCTGCGTGACAAAACAATCTTACGTTTTTTTTTAATTGCGACACCCTGTACATATCACCATATTAAGATTTCTCCTTTCTTCGGTTTCCATGGAGTGTATAACGTATTAACAAACTACCTTTTTGTTAAAAAATCGTTTGAAACATTCCTTTTTGCTATATTTAGATTGTACAGGTTGCCCCTGTAAAAGTTACGGTCTGTTAACCATTGGGCATGAGCCGCCCCTGGCCTTCAGATAGTAGCGAAGAATTATTTAGTGCGTCAAACACACTACAAGGAGATACATAATCATCAATTAAAAATTAATAATGTGCCAATGTATTATTTAGAAAATATACTTAAATATAAGTTCTGATTTCGCAACTTTAAAAGCCTATAACTCAGAAACGAGGGGTCTCTATGAGAAATTTTTTCTCCCGAATTTTTTGCATCATGTCCCGGAACACCTAGTATATAGTTAAAGTTGATATTTGCCGAATAATTATTTATAAAAACAGGATTATTGGGAAGGCGACAAATTAAAAAGAGAACTCTTCGTACTTTTAGTCCAAGCTATCGGAATTTATTTTTTCTATTTTCAAGATACGAGGATGATATATTATAAAAGTTGTACATAGTTAATTGTATAAAATATCAAAAGATGTATTTGAATTTTGAAATATAATTGTTAAATTGAAATTAAACAAAATTGTTTTAAATAGTTATTCTTTTTTTAAGGAACATAAAAATAACTGAAAAAATCAAAATAATATCTACTCACTCCCGAATTTTTTGCATTAAGTCCTGGAACACGTTGTATATCGTTTAGTTCTTTTGGTTCTTGGTCTTCTTTTTCCAATTATAAAATGTTTACTTTGTATTTAATTTGATTTTAATACATTTATATTTTTCAATATTTCGGTCTTATCATGACCTTCATCAGAAATAAAATTTTGTTTAACTAAAAGAAATGGTACATGCTACAATAAGAATTTTAAAAGCAAACAAATAAATCTTATCTTTAACTATTCAAAAATTTGAATCCAAATCTACATCGACGTTTTTAAAATGTGTGAGTTTTATTCTATTGTATGATATGTCATAAATGTCTATAAAATATGCTAATTGATGCAATGAACGTTCTGTTAAAGGTAAGTTCATTTGTTTGCTTTTAAAATTCTTATTGTACCATGTACCATTTCTATGAGTTAAACAAATTTTATTTCTGATGAAGGTCATAGTAAGACCGAAACGTTAAAAATACAAATGTATTAAATACATGTTAATTTTCTTCACAAATGGTCCTTAAACCCAAAAATACACAGTAAACTATATATTAAATAAAATATTATTGATAGCCCACGTAGGGGTCGACAATTGAATAAAATAATATTGATAGTAGTTAAATTTTTATTGTTGCAAATATTTATTTATTATTTATTTATTTCTTATCTCACTCTTACTATTTATTAACTTACTTTTTATTTATTTTACCTCGGCTGCTCTCAATTATTGTGTTTGAAGATGATGGCTCCTAATCACAGTAAGGTTTATGGGCAAAACAAATAACTTGAGAAATCATCATTGCTTTATAATTGATTTAATGAAATTTGTTTTTATTAGAAAATATTGATAATTGTTCAAAAAAACTATAAACTTACAATTCACTATTTATTTAATATACCTTTATGATTTAATTATTTGAAATAAATTGTGAGACGCTATGGTGCGTTCCTTTTGCATACGTACATTAACATTCAACCTTGAATACATATAAACACCTGCGCAGAGCAGACTTCCGTTGTACGCCTTTTATATTGGAACACGTTACACGTTAAGAATTATTAAAATATATTTATTTGTGAAATATCGTGGAGTGTTATTTTCATTTAAATTTATATAAACATATTCTATAGTGATAAATATGAAATAGATGAATTACATAATATGAAACAATAAAACAATAATCTGTGAACTATAAAAGTATTTTTTAAATTTCCTACAAACTACTATATACAAGAATACATTGAAAAACAGGTGAGTCATTCCAATTATAGTATGTAAAAACTATACAATATTAATTACATTTTTTATTAATTGTTCTTTATTGTTCATGTATGGCCTTTAATTATTTATTAAAATGATCACTTTTGTTTTGTTTGTTAGTCTTTGGATCCAAAGGAAATATATTCACTAACCTTTATTTGAGAATTCCTTTTCTCAAAATGTCCACACTGGCGATGATTATCGAATTATTGATATGCTGAGGAAAAACTTGTTCTGGTTCGGGAATATTTCTTTATAATTGTCGGTCGGGTTTCTGGATGAAAATTAGTTTGTCGAATAATTGAAAATACTTGATTTTATCACTTTTTATACAAAATTGTTGAAGAGTTCGACATGTAGCTGTTCTTGTCTTCGCCTTCCTAGCAACTCTCAATTGTTTTTAAAATCAACAAGCTTCCTTGAAGCGAAAATTCACAAACTACTAGATTTATAAATTTTTATAGCGTTTGATTGTCATTTTTCTAAGTCCGAAATTACTTCATTTCTCACATAAATGTTTCGTTGTTTCATATTATTTATATTTTATATCGCTTATTATTTTTAAATAGTTCATTATTATTACTAAATATTATCCTTTTAATTATTTCAGATTTTAAAGGTCCTGTGATTGGTTATTTTCTAATTATGCAATTTTGGCCACATGAATAATTCTATATCACATATGTAATTACTCCATTTTATTTTATTTGTCGTTCATTAATTTATTAAACATAATATCTTGATAGTTTTCAAATTTTATCTATTTATTCATGATGTATTCTATTATATCTGTTTGTACGCATGTCAACATAACACAACATATTCGGTTCTTTGACATTTTCCTATTTAGGAAATAGATCTATATAACTTACATGTATTAGGTGTAAATCTTATATTACTGAATTGAAAATTGTTCAGAATTTATTTACAATTCTCAAGTTGAATCTACTTTTTATATCTCTGTTCAAAACTAGTATTGAATTCCCGATTTTAAACTACTTTTCTTACGTTTTCCTTTAAACTTCAATACTGACAACCCTCTTTCTTATTGCAAAATCAATAAAATTCGTTCCTTCAAATTTTTATATCGTCTTGACAACCACTTGATTCCAATTAAAATCATATTATTTATCTCATCTTATATGAAAGTCTATGTTTCCTTTCTACATAAGTTTTAAAAGCCAGGAATAATTAATTTATTTATTGAAACTTAACTACCAAATTTCGCATATTGTATATTTTCAATTAAATCATTCGTTTGTTATATTGATAATTTTTAAAGCGTTACATTATTAGAAAAATTAATTTTTGCAACCAAACTTTTCGGTGTAGATTAAGATTGTCACATATATGTTCTTAATATATATATATATATATATATATATATATATATATATATATATATATATATATATATATATATATAAATAAATTAATATCAAAAGGGAAACATAATAATAGGGTAACGATTACAGATAAAGGAAAGCGCACCCAACGTAAACCTAACGCCTTTCATTTGTTCTAATTCAGCAATTATGTCGTACGGGCGACCAATTAATTTCGCCTTTTAACTCGGAACTGGTAGAGAAACGAAGTGTTCCGCTTTTCAGCAATGATGATACATGCATAGCTTACTAAGTGGTCTGTTGGTATTGTGTCAACGCAGTTACTCGTTTGGCCGTCAGAGTGCACGATTTATCGCTCAATAAATTACAGGAACCGTCCTTGTCTAGCTCACGTGCTTTCACCTACACTGTTTCGCGGGGCGGCGTCGATTTACTGATGTAATGTACATATCATTGACAGGACCGTATCCTTAATCGTTGAATCATTGAAATTATATTAAATATTACAGACAGTTTTTTTCTGTAATAAAAATTTGTTTTGGTCTAATTTTCAATTCGGTATAAAGGAGTGAGACGGGGAATTAAGAAGTAGAGTAAAAAAGAGGTGAGGAAGATAAACAGTGGAAAATAATAGTGGATGAATTAAATTTATTAAATGACATCAAATAACAATTTTTGATCTGTTCTTAGCTTTTTTATCAAACAAATAATCGAATAACTCACCATAGATACTAAATTATATACTTATTTTTAAAAATTGCTGGTCCTTGCCTTTTGGGCAGCTTTTGTGCAATGTCAAGAATTTTTCCTGAAACTATAAAAGATTAATTGTAAGTTTTGGTTGATTCTCTATGCATTATTGCGACAGAGTTTCTATAACCAAATGAAGGGTTGCTGAAATTAAACCACGCCATATTATATGTTCCACAATCTTCACATTAGGCTCTGCAAAAGATTATATGAAGCTGAAACAGGTCAAGAAGAACAAGTACATACAATAGAAGGATACGAGAACATTGAGCAAGCTCAAAAGTTTGAATATGTAGGTATTCTGCGGGGAAATTGGAGCATAAAATAAAAGAACTAATTACAGTAGAAGAGAGAATGAAAAGTAGTATAAAAAAATTCCTTGCGAAGAGAGAAATATACCAAAAATTCACGTTATAAACAGAATTACGGCTCATATAGTGTGGAAACGTGGACGATGAATTCAAACCAAAATTAATTGCAATACCTACAGAACACTTGTGGCGAAAATAAAAATAAACAAAACAAAAACTGAAGTCGGTAGAAGAAACAGTCGAAGAGATAGTCCGATAACATACGGAGTTGCGCGAAGGTCCGGAATAAAATTATTATCTGTCCAACCAGTAACTTAAAGAAAACGCTGAAACACGTCCATTGATTTTACATTGGACGTATTTGTAGCGAATAAAATTAAATTTTTGTCTTCAACCCTTTAGCTGCAACCCTACCCAACTTTTTTTAAATGCAAAGGTATGTCGGATGTAGGATCATTAAAAAGATCGTCAAAAATGGAATCTCACCATACCCTGTATTCATGTGGTTGTTAGGAAATGAGAAAAAATTCTTTTAAAAACAAAAATGTTACAAATACCTTTTCAGTGCTATCGACGGCTGAATTAACGTAGCAGATGCTGAAAATATCCTCCACCCTCTACTTGGCAGGCTTCCAGACGATGGTAGGTTATCTTTGATTTTGGATGAGTTTTTATTAAAAATAGGCGAGCTTGGGCAGTGAGAACACCAAATTTTATTGATTTACCAAGTGTAAAACTGATAATGCCTAGCATTAACATTCGTTGGAATTTATGTTTTCAGAAACCATAGAACCGAAACATCTATACCGAAATAAGGAACAGGACTAATAATAGAGTACGAGAAATAAAAGAGGAATATTGGCAGCGATTTAGCAACGAAATTGAGGCGGATATGTACGGAGCACAAAAACGTATTTGGAAGATGTTGAGGGGTCTTAAACGAGAAACAAATGAAACAATACAATTAAGAACAATTGCAGAAGATACGTGGGAAAAATATTTCAAAGACCTGTACGCAGAAACAGTTGAACCAGTGGAAGCACAAGAGACAGGTCAGATAGATAATATAGAAGATCACGCGCAAGTCACTTACGAGCAAGTAGAAGAGACAATAAGGAAACTTAAAAACAGAAAAGCTCCCAATCAAGATAAAATACCAAACGATCTAATAAAAAACGCAGGCACGACTATCATAGAGGAGTACACAAAACTGTTTAACATTATATTACAATATAAGAAAATACCAGAAGAATGGAAACAAAGTATAACAATACCCATTTTTAAAAAGGGAGATAAAACAGACCCAGCTAACTATCGAGGAATAACACTACTGAGCACCTCGCTAAAACTTCTGACAAAGATCATTGCGGACAAAATCTCCTCAACAGTGCCAATAAGCGAGGAACAGCAAGAATTCCGAAGAAACCGCTCCACTACCGATGCATTATTCATACTCAGACAACTAGTTGAAAAAGCTTTAGAATATAACTCCCCAGCCTATCTATGCTTTATAGATTTATCAAAGGCCTTTAATAGAGTCCAACTAAAAGGTATCATCACCATCTTGGAAAGCAGTAATGTCTCGAAAGAACTCACAGAACTTATCAAGGACTTAAACACAAACACAATAACCCAAATAAGAACAAACTCTACCTTAACGCAGCACCTCCGAACTACAACTGGTATTCGCCAAGGTGACAGTCTCAGCCCTCTGTTATTCAACACAATCATGGAACAATTAATAAAAACCGTCAAGAATACTGGATTAGGATATCGAATGGGAATACATAAAGTCAGCATACTATGCTATGTCGATGACGCAGTACTTATTGCAGAGTCAGAAGACGACCTCCAAAGAATGCTGCAAGCTTTTAACAGACAGGCAGAAAAACTTAACATGCAAATTTCTACAAATAAGACCAAATGCATGACCATCACAAAGGAGCCTCTACGGTGCAAATTGGTAATAAGGAACAAAACTATTGATCAGATAATGTCATACGAATACCTCGGATGCAAAATTACAAGCTCAGGATTCCTGGAAGAAGAAGTAAGGAAACAAGTCAATAACGCTGCCGCAATATCAGGACACCTTAAATATCCCATCTGGAAAAACAAACATTTGAGCATTGAATGTAAGTCGAGAATATACAAAACCTGCATACGACCAGTGATGACATATGGTGCGGAAACCAGAGCTGAAACATCGGTAACAAAGAGAGTCCTACGAACTACTGAAATGAAGACCTTAAGAATGATAACTGGATACACATTGAGGGACAGACAGAGAAATGTAGACATCAGAGAAAAGTGCCAAACAAACGACGTTGTCAGATGGATACGCCAGAGAAGAAGAAAATGGAACCAGCATGTCAATAGAATGGGCCCCGACAGAATAGCCATAATAATTCATGGCAGAAGACGTCCACCTAAACGTTGGCGAGATAGTTGGCAGTCAACCTCGCAAGAGTTGCTTAGACGAGGAGGAAACCGGAACTAAACAGGCGATACGCCTTCTAAAGAGGAAGAAGAAGAAGAAGAAGAAGAAAAAATTGAAATATAAAATGAGTTTAAGCCTAAGCATTTGTCGAGCAGTGTACCTACTTCAAAAAGGAAAAAATTTGGTGCATTTTTTACCTTCATAAATATTTCTGCTAATTTCTTACCATTCCTGTGTTCTCTATTAATTTATTAAACAAAAATGGGATAGAATGCGAAGTCAAAGTGAAGTGGGTACTTCATTCAATGCAAAATATCCGGAAAATCATATTTCACCGGGCAGGGGTGGTGGAGGGAATGGGAGCCACCTCAGGAAATATTTTCTTAATTATACTATTAGCCTTTAATAAAATTTAAATATTGATTTAGGAAGGTTTTCATTTACATATATATTTTTGTTATATGTGATATTTTTTAAACAAAACTGAATACTAATTACAATAGAATTTATAAAAAAAATAAAAAATTCATTTGGATGCCATTACCCCATCATGCAGTTAACGGCCACCAGTTATTTTAATAGTTAAAGTAAGAATAATTTCTAACAAAGGCCATATAATAAACTAAATGTAAGAAACTTGGTAGAAATATAAATAAGAACAAAAATTGTGAAAAAAACTAATTCTGCCTGTCCAAACAAAAGTCACAAACATATCCTTCAGGGCTCTCTGCACCCCAACATTCAGGATGTGTCCAAATTCCGCAACTAGTGCACCGACACCACAATTCATTTTTTCCAATATTCTCGCAAATAATTATTCGAATTCCATCATTATCAAGTTCGTCACATTCAGGATCATCACACAATCCTGTTTCACTTTCCGAATTTGATGATGCGTCGGGGAACCTCCTTTTCACTTTCCGTTTGGACTTTTCCGGCTTCTGTTGGGTTTTTAATTTATTTTTGATCAGATTTTTTCACTTGGCGGTTTAATATTTTCATTATCTGGTGATGAAGCAAAAACTTGTCGTTTTTATTTTTTTTTAGGAGTTTTTAAAATTTTTTTGTTCGCTCCTTTCACTAATTTTTCGGTATTTTCCTTTCCTTCATTCTTTTCTTTTCTGTTGCTTTTCTTCAAAAAATATTTTCATTGGGGTTTCAGTTAAAATTATTGAAAGTTGTTTTTGTCTTGAATTCTTTTTTATGTTCTTTGGCATTTCTGTCTCGGGGGAAATCATTGAAATAATATCAGAAATTGATGAAATGTTAAGGCTTTTGTCTGTAGTTTCGTCATCTCATATTTAGCATCCGGGTTGAGGCAAATCAGGAATCGCTTCTCGTAATGTCTTATTTGGGGGAGTTCGTGGGTGAGACATGCGAATGGAGACGTTTATATCTGCATTATCCTCAAGGTTATCTTGTACAATTATGCAAACTGATGGCTGACCGTAGTATATAAAATCTGTATCAGAAAAAATATTTGGCTGAATCGGGAAATGCCAGTGCATCTAAAGCCTGATACTGCTTTGTCTATTGAGGCCACTCTAATTTATGCTTAATCAAAGATACTTGCAACATCATAAGGTGTTATCTGAAATAAATTATTCGATCTCATGTATATATCACATTATTTATAATTAACCTTTTTCAAGTCAAACGGCTACATTCGGTGATATCAATGCGGCGGTAGTGAAAACATAGTTATATAATTGTTCCTACCATAATTATAGGCTTCAAGTGTTGCGTGGCTAGAATGATTGTCTAATACTAGCAGAACTGGCTGGTCTTGTGACTCGGTTTTGTGAATTTAACAAAATGCTTTAGCCTTAACAGAAACATATCATCGGTTGGTCCAGCCGTTGAATGTTACCTGATATCCAATATCAGCGGGTCCGCTTTTAGCGAGTAATGGTGTACGTATTTTCCTTGGAAACAAAAGCAAAGGAGGCACATACGATCCAACAGTACTCATGTTGCAAATTACGGTAATATTTTTGTTACGTTCGCAACTATTCTTTTTTGTCCTTTTTTGCTAAAATGGTTCCTGGTTCTTGATCCGTTGTTATGCCGGTCTCATCCACATTAATATATATATATATATATATATATATATATATATATATATATATATATAGTAGAAGGGTAGTCTTGACGGCTAGTTACAAAACAACTAATATTGGGAATTCCGTCATCATAAAGGCGGGTTAAAAAGAAATCAAACTGCTTTCTTACTACTATCCAAGGTTTCGGATTTATTTAAACATAATACTACATTAAAATGTAGTGTTGATTTTGATGGTGTCTCTGTAGTTCATAATTATATTCCGTTTTTAAAAGGCATGGAGTAATAAATCACTCATTTTGGCCGGAACCATAGGCGTACCACATTTAGTCATATAAAAAAAGTTAAGGCTTCTAAAATTATTTCATTTCCGAAAATAACCGTTTTGTAATATTATTTAAAATGAAATTTCAAATTATCAATAATATAATAAACTGTGGATTATATCACTGACATCAATTTTCCAGAAAATTTATTATTACGTATAAAAGGGCGTAGACGAGTCCCTCCACTAAGCTCCAAGTAGTTATAATTCTACATACAGTAAATAATAAAATAAATGTTAATAACAATTTTATACAAATACATACATATATATATATATATATATATATATATATATATATATATATATATATATATATATATATATATATATATATATATATATATATATATATATATATATATATATATATATATATATATATATATATATATATATCCAAACCAACCCCATTTGCCGATTATTTCACGCAATTAGCAGGTAATTGAAGAAACTTGACAAACAGGTAGCTCAAAAATGGTTTTATTATTGTGAAATATAGTCTTTTCAGTTCTAAGAAAATGCCCCCCTAATGCAATGTACTTACTAGAACTTTTCAACTATAAAAGTAGCGGAAAGGTTGAATATTTTCAATTTACAGTTCATCTGTTCTGGAGAAACTGCTGTGTTGATTGATTTCCCCATTATTACTGTTATTTGTTATTATTTTTTACCGTTATTGTTATTGGTGTTTATTTTTGTTCATCTATACAAGTTCTCTTCTCATCACTCGAGACAAACACCTAACTACACCTTCCAACTATATAGTGTTCCAACCAAATTCGACCAGATATGGAGGATTTATCACCATCTAAGCGACCTAAAGTTGGCCCATTGTCGCTGAACGAAAAAAAATCTGATATTAAATTGCTACTCCTCGTTGAAGAACGAAGAAATTAGAAGAAAAATCATGAATTTGACAGGAAGTCTTGATGAAACTGTGGACATTACTGCAACAATGATGGGTGTTTCAAAAACAACAATTTATAATTTAATGAAGGGGAAAAAAAAAGGAAACATCACAGCCCCAGCAAAGTCCCCAGGCCGACCCAAACTTGAAATGGATGACGACTTGAGGAATGGAATAAGGCGTAAGGTGCATGCTTTTTTCTTTAGAAAAGAGATCCCAACTCTCTCCAAAATTATGGCTTCGGTTCAAGAAGATTCAGATTTTCCGAAAATGTCTTGAAGTACATTATGGAAAATTTTGAAGGAACTTGGATTTGAATATAAAAAAAATTATCGGAACGGAATGTTGATTGATAGAGACGACATTGTCATTTGGAGGAGGAGTTATTTGCGCAATATTCGGAAAGCAAGACTAGATCAAAAACGAATTCATTATTTGGATGAGACTTGGTTAAATGAAGGTCATACTGTTTCAATGTTTTGGCAAGACACGAATGTCAAAAGTCGGAGGCAGGCAGCTCTTGAAGGGTGGTCAACAGGCCTCAATCCACCAGCCGGAAAAGGACGTCGACTCATCATTACTCATATCGGAAGTGCCGAAGGTTTTGTTAAAGATGGATTGTTGTGCTTTGAGTCGAAGCGAACCGGAGATTATCATGAAGATATGGATGCAGACGTTTTCGAAGAATATTTCTCACAAATGTTAGATCTAATTCCAACGGGATCAGTCATTGTTATGGATAACGCAAGTTATCACTCCAGGTTAGTGGAGAAATTACCTTCAACTGCATGGCGTAAACAAGATATCCACGATTGGCTAACCTCGAAAAATATTGAATGCCCAGATAACCCGCTGAAAAATGAGCTCTTGCAACTGGCCAATTCACATAAACACAAATATAGTAGATACGTTGTAGATCAAATGGCATCAGCGCGTGGTATAACTGTGCTGAGGCTTCCTCCTTATCACTGTCAACTCAATTCCATAGAATTAATATGGGCCCAAGTGAAAGGGGAAGTTTCAAGAAAGAATACGACATTCAAATGAGTGACGTAAAAGTTTTATTGGAAGACGCGTTAGTAACGTAACCAAAGAAAACTGGAAGAAATGTGTTGAACACGTGATACAAGAAGAACTAAATATGTGGGAAATGGATCATATAAGTGAACACATGATTGAACCATTTATAATCAATGTTAATAATGGAAGCTCAACAGAATCGTCTGATTCTGATATATAGACTAGTTTTTGTGTTAGTTATTACTATTATTTGTTTGACTTTTTTTTATAAATATTACATTAATTCGTACTTTATTCCTGCATTTTCTTTTTTCCTCTCTTATTGTAAACGGTATATTAGTAGTAAAGTTGATACCTACTGCAAAAAAATTTGCTATTTTTTATATAATATTTTATGTTTATTGTTTATTCATAGGAACACAAAAAAATGTGTTTTTATTGAATCGATATTGTGAACTCTTTTGAATAGTTTTCGTAATTATTTCATAGTACCTTCATATTCATATACCAAGTTTGTTTTGTCCAGATTGCACGCCTCTGAGGATTAAATTGTTTATTTGTTCATTCAAATACAATAGAGCGACCCTTTCAATACAATAGGCGACCCAACCGAATACAGAGTTACGGGGTGTCTACCTGAAATTCGTAACAAATGAGAAATTTTAGTACAAAATTAGATAAACTTCGGAGATATTTTATTATACACCCTGTATCGGTTTTGCATACCTAATGAGCTTTTATTACTCCATGCGTTTTCAAAACGGACTATAATCTCATAATGATATCTTCAAAAGAAATTTCTTAGAGATGTTTCAAACAATATCTGATACTAATTCTCTCAACGAAAAAAGATATACAAAATACTTGACGTACACCTACTCCTTCTTAGTTTCATTTAATAAAAATAATAAATATATATATATATATATATATATATATATATATCTATTGAAATAGATTAGGGATTGAAAGATATATTCTTGGTTACTTGGTTTGGATTAAATTACAATCAATCCTCGTAATATCAATAATAGTTTTTTTGGACCTGGATACAAACTAAATAAAAATTGCTAGTACGCATGACTGAGGTTCAAGAATTAGTTGGCACTTTTTAAAAACTAAGAAAAAGAGGAATTTAATCAAAAATTTATTTGTCTTCATGTTCAACGTCGATCAGATTTAATTTATTAGTTTTCGAAAAGTACCTAACCTATTACTGACGACTGAGATCGAAAATAGTATTCTATATATCTTTGTGTGTTTAACTTAATCTTACAACCCAACTGTGCATGTAAGTATTATATTATAATAAGAACTTTTTCACATTTTAGCCTTGAAAAAGGATTTAAACAAATCCGAAAGCTTGGAGAGTAGTAAAAAAGTAGTTTGATTTCTTTCTTACCTGCGGATTCCCCATTTATATTTGGACATAACAGCTTCAGGATTTTCGAAGAACCATGTGACTTCTGATTTATTGAAACTTTCGATACGATTGATACTTGTGGCTTCGGTCTTACGGACACTAATAGTAGAATTTCGTTTCAAGAAACCTTCCAGCTAGCTGCTTCTGCTTATGGTGTTATAACGATGCTTTATCTTATGATTTTCTGCGCATCTATTGGCAAAGCGACAAAATTGCCGCCTCGATAAACTAATCTTAATTAGATGGGCAACCATTTATTTTTCTTGTTCGATTGTAAAACGAGGACATCTGCCTAATTGTGCCGGACACTACAAGTTGCTTTTCTTTATTCTTCTCTAGAATGTTTAGTAGTTGATGTTACATTGAAGGGCCGCTTTTCTTATACCCTTTCCATTAGCGACAAATCTAGTACCTATTTGGAAATCTTCTGATTTCCACAAACCCTTCTTCTTTTCTCTCCATGTCCTAGGCCCTGAAGTGGCCGGCCACATGTTTTAGACGTTGATAAAAACTGGACACTGCGTTATCTCTGCAGGAAGATCCACAATTATCAACGGTTTCATTGGCCCAAAATCATGCTGCGTGTAGACGAACGATTGGGAGCTTTTTGAAAACAAGAAAATACCACGGATATAAGGTATATCTTGTCCAAGAGCTTTTGGAAGATGGCTATGACAGACGTATGCAATTTTGTGAAGAAATGATAAATGTTCTGAGAGTGAAACGATCAAGATCCATTCATTGGAATAGGAGCTATGAGAATTCGAATTGCTTGAGTGAATGTGTCCCATAAGAAATGTTCAAGGAAGAATCGCGTTTGAGTATAACTTGAGTAAGGTGGGAGTTGAGTAAATTTCAATGATTGATGACATATCTGTGTCTAAATACCTTTCATTAAAAAACAGACGAAGGAAATCGGCCGCAGTAGTTAACAGGGCTAATTATAGTTTCTGGAGTCAGGAAATCCCACCCAGGATATGTGAAGCTCATATCCAGTGTCCTCAGAAAGTAAATGTATGGGCAGGTATCATCACCAACAGAATATTAGGTCCATGCTATTTTGAGAAAAACCTTACAGCTAAACGCTGCTCCGATTTTTTAAGATTTGAATTAGTACCTGCTCTGGCTGTTATTTTTCCCAACGAAGTAGATCCAGATATCTCCAGTGAAACACGATGATTTCAACTGGATGGCGCTCCCCCCCCCATTTTGGTATTAATGTCGGAGAATATGACGATAAAATATTTTCAGGAAACTGGATTGAACGACGTAGTACAACTGAATGGCCACCAAGATCCCCAAATTTAACGCCATTAGATTACTTTCTTTGGGGATATGTGAAAGACGAGGTTTATCAAAATAGACCGGCTTATTGAAGATCTAAGAATTAGAGTGGAATCAATAACATACCGGCTGAGGCTATTCGGAACTCCACTGACGGGTTTTACCATCGTCAGGAAGCCTGCCAAGTAAAGGGTTGAGGATATTTTCAACATCTGCTACGTTAATTCACCCGTCAATACTGCTAAAAAGGTATTTGTAACTTTTTCTGTTTTTAAAAGAATTTTTTCTCATTTCCCAATAAGCACATAAGTAATAGAAAAATAAACGGTTTTAAAGATTAAAACTAAGTTTTCCGCATCTGTGGCCCTGAACAATATTCTATCATAAAATTGTTACTTGTATACACTTCAGGGGATGTATCGTGCTAACAAAACGAAATTTCTCCAAAAATAACCAAAAATTTAGTATATCTAGTTTTATAGGACCCGCTGTACTCGCTGTAGTCAACTGAAAATCAATAGGGTACATCTGTGAGACACCTTGAACAATACTTATTCATAAAGTTGATCAATCGTATACTCTCTGGAGGCTGTATCGTGCTAACAGACTGAAAATTCTCCAAAAATTACAAAAATTTGGTACTTCAAGTACCACAGCACCCGTTGTACTGGCTTTAGTGAGCTCAATATCAATATGGTTCATCTTTAAGACGCTCTGAATAATATCCAATCATAAAATTAATCACTTGTATATACTGCGGAGGCTGTATCGTGCTAACAAACTGAAACTTCTCCAAAAATGACAAAAATATCGTACTTAAAGTACTGTAGCACCAGTTGTATTGGCTCTGGTGAGATGAAAATCAATAGGGTTCATCAGTGAGATGCCCTGAATAATATTCAATCATAAAATTGGTGACTTGTTGAACTCCGGAGGCTGTATCGTGCTTACAAACTGAAATTTATCGAAAAACGACAAAATGTCGTACTTCAAGTACCATAGCGCCCGTTGTACTGGCTCTGGTGAGCTGAAAATCAATAGGGTTCATCTGTGAAATGTCATTAACAATATTCCATCATAAAATTGGTGACTTATTGCACTCCGGAGGCTGTATCGTGCTAACAAGACTTGCAAGGAAAAGTGGCCGACGACAACGACGACGACGACATACACACAGGATTTTTTTCTAAAAACCGTTTTTTCGTGTTGTTGTTGATGGATAACGTAAAAATAACTCAAAAAAAATTTCTAATTTCCAACTTTTTTGTGGGTAAACCAATACTTTTCTCGCATATTAGATAGGTTGGCGGAAAAGTAAAAAGATTATAATTTTTTACGAGCTTTTCAATGACCCTACACATGACATACCAATTGGGAAGGGTTGCAGCTAAGGAGTTGAGGAAAAAAAATTATTTGCAACAAATACGTCCAATGTAAAATCATTTAAAGTGTTTCAGCGTTTTACTTTTCCGCCCAACCTTTCTATATGCGAGAAAAGTATTGGTTTAGTTATTTTTACGTTTTCCATCAACAACAACCCGAAAAAACGGTTTTTAGAAAAAAAATCCTGTGTGAATGTCGTCGTCGTCGGCCACTTTTCCTTATATATCTTGTTAGCACGATACAGCCTCCGGAGTGCAATAAGTCAGCAATTTTATGATTGAATATTGTTAAGGACATGTCACAGATGATCCCTATTGATTTTCAATTCACCAGAGCCAGTTCCACGGGTGCTATGGTACTTGAAGTACGACATTTTGTATTTTTTTGAGAAATTGCAGTGTGTTAACACGATACAGCCTCCGGAGTTCAACAAGTCACCAATTTTATGATTGAATATTATTCAGGGCATCTCACTGATGAACCCTATTGATTTTCAGCTCACCGGAGCCAATACAACAAGTGCTACAGTACTTTAAGTACGATATTTTTGTCATTTTTGGAGAAGTTTCAGTTTGTTAACACGATACAGCCTCCGGAGTATATACAAGTGACCAATTTTATGATTGGATATTATTCAGAGCGTCTCAAAGATGAACCCTATTGATATTCAACTCAGTAAAGCCAGTACAACGGGTGATATGGTACTTGAAGTACCAAACTTTCGTCATTTTTGGAGAATTTTCAGTTTGTTAGCACGATACAGCCTCCAGAGGGTATGCGATTGATCAATTTTATGATTGAATATTGTTCAAGGTGTTTCACGAATGTACCCTATTGATTTTCAGTTGACTAGAGCGAGTACAGGGGGTCCTATAAATCCAGATATACTGAATTTTTGGTTATATTTGGAGAAATTCCGGTTTGTTAGCACGATACATCCCCCGAAGTGTATACAAGTAACAATTTTATGATAGAATATTGTTCAGGGCCACAGATGCGGAAAAGTTAGTTTTAATCCTTAAAACCGTTTATTTTTAAGTTACTGGTTGAACAGAAAATAATTTTATTCCCGACTTTCGCACAACACGATTGGCAAAATATATAAGAAGTCCAGAACAAGACTCAGAAGATTATTGCTAGAGGCGTGAGAAAGGGAGCGATTAAGTGTAATGTGAAAATGGAAAAGGTAAAAACGGTAACACAGGTTAAAAAAAGCGGAGAGAAGAAAACCTATAAACACAACGCCACTAAACACAGCTCTCTTCATTCCCTTATTGCAACCCTGGACTTGACGCTCTTAACTTTCATTGTCGCCAACTTATCCCTTAATATATCAGATATTATTATTAATCAAAGATAATTGCCTACGAAACATTCGATATTCATCTATCTATACATTTTTATGATTAGTTAGACTTATTGGTAGCAGAGAAAGACAATTAGATGGAAGTGTTTTTAGTTTTTTTCAGCTTTTTATTAACGAGACTGTAATCTTTAATATTTTCAGGAGGGTTGAAAAATGAGAACCGTAAACTGCTTTTAATAAAGCTTTTTAGTCCACTCAATTTAAACCAAAAAAGGGCAATCAGAGGAACTATCTCTACTAGTTCCAATTTTTTCAGGAATATGTAGGAGATGAATCCCCTGAACAAGAAAAAATAAAGTCCGCTAAATTCCGTTGCCGCTGGGGGGAAGGGGGAAAGGGGATTTTAAATGTACCATTTTTCGCTTATAGGTCGAATACAGTGAAAAAGCTTTTCAGTACAAAATGAAAGATTATTAAATTTGTTAGTTATATACATTTTTACCAAAAACCGGACCGTTTTCGTGCTACCGGCTCCGGAAATGTGGTAATTTTCAAAACATTATTTTTCTCTCATGTTTTTCATAAATTTTTGTCTTCTAGATCCTCTCTTGTTTATTTTAGGGAAAAATCATCACAATGAAACTTGTGCGGCTTTAAATTCCCTACAGTCGGAACACCTTCTAATTATCACGTTCTAAATCACAGTAAAAAAAAACAATACAAAATAACGAAATGTCACAAACTTTATGATTTTTATCATATTTTATCGCAGTTTCACTAAATAACTGTTACCAACCACCAAAAAAGTTACAAATGTTAATTTGCGGGCGGTGGAACAGAATATGTGTCATATGAAATATATTTGAGATGGCAAGGAAGCCGGGCTACAATTAATAGGGGTAAGTATTAACAAGAGAATTTCTTGAGAACTATACAAGTTAACCCTCAAGTTGTCGCTTTGGCGTAAAAAGTACACCACTTAACCAAAAACCAACCTGAAATCACTAGTAATCGTCAAAACTTCACGAACGCCCATGTAACCTCCCACCTATAAGTCTTCTTTCCGCTACTCAAGCAGCAACACGAATCGCGCGCTTTGCCGAAGTGGTACTATTTCCGAGCGGAGTATAAAATACGCCAAGCGACTATGTAAGTATATTTTTTCGTTTCTTTGTTTTTTCCTTAATTTACTACGCCTATTATTTTTTTTTTGTATTTAGATATTCCATCCCAGTAAAAGACCCTAAGAACTTAACGCAAAATGTAATGGAAGCAATGATGCTCAAAATATTGGAGTCACCTGATGACGGAGAAATTGTTGGAGGCTCTGATGAAGACGATTCTGACGAAGAAATTCAAAGAAGTAACCACGATTCCTGTTCAGAATTAGAAGCTGATAAGAATGACTTGTAGGAACGCAATAGTACTGTTTCAGAAGACTCAGAAGAGGAAGTGGGTCGTAGCATCTTCAAAAGTAAGGACAAAGGCCTAAATTGGAGTGAGACACCTCTAAAAAGTAAGTTTGCCAAGCAAGATGCAAAGAATATTGTAAAAATATTTCCTCGACCATTACTAAAGCGTGAAAGCGTCACAGATGTCTTCTTCCAATTCATAACATGTGAGCAAATCGAAAAAATAATAAAATATACAAACATATTTATAACGTCTGTTCAGGATAACTTCAAAAGGGAAAGAGACGCAAAAGAAACTTGCAAAGAAGAAATATTAGCTCTTTTCGGCTTGTTATACTTATCAGGGCTAAAGAAATTGAGTCACACAAATTTTCGCGAAATATGGATAACGGATGGTACTGGGGTGATCATTTTTCAGGCCTGCATGGGTTACAAAAGATTTCTGTTTCTCTTGAGAGCTTTGAGATTTGATGATAAAAATGACAGGCCACAAAGAAGATCGCTTGACAAGCTGGCTCCGATAAGGGAGATTTATGATGATTTTGTGGAAAAGTGCAAAAACAACTATTGTCCTGGTGACAGATTGACAATTGACGAAATGCTTATTCCATTTCGTGGCCGGTGCAGTTTCATACAGTATATACCAAACAAACCAGCTAAATATGGTGTATAAAGGTTTTTGCACTTTGTGACTCCAAGATGTTCTACGTTTCCAATTTCGAAATATATTGCGGAAAGCAACCGGAAGGATGATATGAAGTTTAGAATTCTCCCAGTGATGTCGTGCTCAGATTGATTGAACCATTTAAAAATAAAAACAGGAATCTAACCACAGACAACTGGTACACCAGTTACCCATTGGCTCAAACGTTGCTTGAAAAGAAAATTACACTTGTGGGGACTTTGAAGAAAAACAAAAGAGAAATTCCATTGGAGCTTCTTCCTTTAAAATCTCGAAGCATAAATTCGTCTGTATTTGCATTCACTAAAGAAACTTCTTTGGTGTCATACTGTTCGAAAAAAAATAAGGTTGTACTTCTCCTCTCGACTATGCACAACGACGATTCCATTGACCCCGATACTCTGAAACCACAGATAGTTTTATTTTACAACTCAACCAAAGGTGGGGTGGACACCGTGGACCAGATGTGCGCAAATTACACTGTTCAAAAACGAACCAGACGATGGCCGTTAGTCGCCTTTTATCAAATTATGAATATAGCAGGAATTAACTCGAACATCATTTTCAACGCATTTCCGTCGGAAGGAGAAGAAGGAAGGATTTTCCTAAAAAACTTATCAATGTCTCTTATGAAACCTTTTTTGACGATGAGATCTAGTATACGAAATCTACCTTTTGATGTGAAACAGTTTCTATAACAATATCGGCCACCAATAGCTGCTCCAGAAGAAGCTGCAGTTGATGAAAAATCTAAAGGAAGGTGTGTCCAATGTGGAAGAAAATAGAACAGAACAACTACCATAAAATGCAACACCTGCAAAAAGCCCGCATGCAAAGAGCATGTCATTACTAGACACCTCTGCTTGATTTGTAACTCTGCTCAAAATGACGGAACTTCAGAAAATACCCCATAGAATAATACTATTAATATATTTTGATAATTTTGAGCATTTTTTTTATAGTTAAACGCTCTATTCTTCGAGTTTTACTTATATATACTCATGTATGAAAAGATCTGTTTTGTACATTAAATATTAAACAAAATAATGTTTTTCTTTTTTTTGTCAGAATTTGACTATTATAAACAGGCTCTTTCCCTTGGTGGTGTACAAAATACGCCAGGCGCCTAATTATGTTAAAATAATTATAGCGACCATCTAAGGGTTAAACCTACAGGACGCGGTTCAAAACGCCATCTAGATCACGCCACATGACTCGGTATTGCTCAGTTGTGCTCCACGCGTCCTGCAAGACACATGTGTACCGTATCAATTTATTACGCAGGTAAGGAACATTTTTAACCTTAAAATTTTTTGATTTGTGCTCAAAATGTACTGAACGATATGCCCCATCTGGACAGCTCAATTGTAGTTACTGCGCACGTGTTTAATGGGCCAGTAGCTGGACCATCAGGTTTGCAGAGGGATTCAAGTGATTTCTCAACTGAAACTGTAAGACCTCTGCCAAAAGCTCCACCACGAGCTCCATCCAACCAACCAAACAGGCTAAAAAATTTGCCATTCTCACCGATACACCGGAAAAAAATGCGTTGGAAGAAGAACAACACATCAGAGAACTGAAAAAGAGGAAAATGGAAGAAAGAAAACAGAACAAAGAGAATAAAAAAGAAAAAGGAAAAGGTAAAGAAAAGGGGAAGAAAGACGAAAAAATAGAAAAGGTAAAGAAAAGAATATTAAACGAAAGCAATTATTCTGAGGAAAAGGATGAACATCATGTTAATACTTTCCCCAGAGCTGTTAGTGTTAGCCCCAAGGACGGGGTAAGAATTAACAATCGATTTTCTCGATATAAAAATGTCTGTTTAGGAAATCAATAATTCAATCTTTTATTTATGTTATTAAGATACCTAAACATTTGAAGTATCAATTGACGAAATAATCAGGTCTTGATGTTGAATAATTTCGGAATTACAAATAAATATGCAATTTTTGTTAATTGTGGCCCCGGCCTCCCCTATACGAGAAAAGACGAGCACGAAGCAGTCGTGGTAGATATTTAAAAAAACGTTTGTTAATATATGATAAAAATCCATGGGATAACTAAATATCTAAATAATTGTTAGTTTCAATACTGTTCAAAATATTTATAATTATGTCTCCCATATATATTTCAATATTTTGTTTTTTTTAATTTTGATAAATACTCCTCTAAATTATTTATGTAACGATTTTGTTGTTGCGGGAGGCCTATAGTATGCAGTAAACCCTATTTTATTAGTTTTAGAGAGGTTTTTAGTTGAAAATGTCATCCTTAGAAATTGATTTTTATTTACTGTCTCCACTACTACATCCGCGAATATCTATATTGGTTCCCAACGGGGGCGATACCGCCCCCCTGTGGGCGCTGCGGCCTCTTAGGGGGGCGGTAGCGGATTCAGAAGCAAATAATAAGCAGTCAAGAGGAATGGTGAAATAAAAATGATTTAATAAGGGTTAACAAGCAGTTTTAAATTAGTATTAATAATAATTATAATAATTTCTTTTAGTTTAGAATAGAAGTATATGACTTGTCCTCGTACGTTGATAAGCGAACGCGCGATGTTCATACAAAATAACATGTTTCGACATGCTCGCACACAGACAAGTTGAATCGTGCACGAAATGAAACTTATAAAAACAACAGCTCTACGAATTTTTTGTTAGTTGTATGTGCTTGGCCGCGATATATAGTCGTGAATCATAAGCTCTGCCGTAGTAAATAATCGTGAGTGGTGTCTCATTCCATAAACATTACTATCTTTAAATCTATTGAGGATTTAATTTTTGTATGAAAATGGCTGAATCTACTTCTAAATTAAAAAAGAAATGCCGGCAATAGAGTATTTATTGAATATTTAAAATATGGATTTGCGGAATCTTCTACAAACAAATCATTACCTATGTGTTTAATTTGCCGAAAAGTTTTTTCAAATGAAACTATGAAACCTACTAGGCTACAAGAGCATTTACATAAAATGCATCCTGATAAGAAGAACAAAGATATATTCTATTTTCAAGAACTGGAAAAACAATATTTAAAACAGCCAACTATATCAAACCTTTTTGCATCGTCTTCTAAACGAGACGATGATGGGCTACGAGCCTCATATAACGTTTCATTGATAATCGCAAAGTCGGGAAAACCACACACCATTGGCGAGGAATTAATTTTGCCGGCAGTCGAAGAAATATTAAAAACTGTTCTCCATCATAAGACACCATTAGATATCATTAAATAAATTCCTCTCAGTAATAATTCAGTGCAAAGAAGAATATATGAAATGGAAAATGACGTTGAAATATCATTATGCGATCACCTAAAGACTTGCAAATTTTCCATTCAACTCGATGAATCAACTCTACCAAGTAACGAAGCTCTACTCTTATCATACGTACGATTTATAAAAGAAGACAAAAATTCATCAAGAGTTATTATTTGCTAAGAATTTGGAATCTGATACAAAGGGACATTCTATATTTAATATCATGCAAGAATTTTTTCAAGAGAAAGAAATTCCTATTCGCAATATTTTGTCTGCTGCTACTGATGGTGCTCCAGCAATGACCGGGCGTCATAAGGGTTTTATAGCACATTTGAGAAAAGCAGTGCCAAATGTACTCGCTGTACATTGTATTATTCACCGTCAGCATTTGGTTGCAAAAAAATTAAATGAACGTCTGCATGCGTCCCTCAATAACGTTATTAAAGCAATCAATATCATTAGAAGCAATTCATTGAATGACCGTTTGTTTCATAAGCTTTGCAATGAAAATGGTGAAGACTACAATCGCTTGCTGCTGCACACAGAAGTATGTTGGCTCTCTAAAGGTGTTTGTCTGAATCGTTTTTTCAGTCTATTTGACTCAGTGTTGGAATTTCTTGAAGAAAACGAACAATTGCGCGAAAACCTGATTACGTCATAAAATGACATCGCTTATTTGACGGACCTGTTTAAAGTATTTAATCAAGTTAATCTACAATTGCAAGGTGACGATTTGAATTTAATTAAAACTAAAAACGTCATAGCTGCTTTTGCAGGAAAACTTCTTATATTCAAAAGAAATCTTGGTAGAGGTGAGTACAACCATTTCCCCACATTATCAACAGTGTCTGCTAAACCGGAAGATTTACTTACTTACTGCCACCACTTGGAAGTTCTTCATGTTGATTTTACAGAGCGTTTCCAAGATATTTTAAACATGGAAATACCAAGTTGGGTTATAGATCCTTTCGCAAACACAGATACTGAACGCTCATCAAACTTGGAAGAGGAGCTATTAGAACTCACAACTAACGAAGAACTGAAAGTAAAATTCAAACGTGGATATCAACAGTTCTGGCTTCAAAAACCAATACCAGTTCTCTATCCTGGATTGTGGACAATAGTACAGAAGTTGTTAATAACTGATTTGCTGTCTAAGAAGAGGAACAGACTACACATCACTGAACGTGGCGATCTGCGATTGATGTTAACGAAATTTGAACCTGATATTAACAAACTGGTAACACTCCACCAGCCTCAACCGTCTCAATGATTTTTTCTTTATTATTCATGTTGTATTTCTTATTGTATTGCATTTCTTATTTCTATTGTGATTGTATTTCTTATTGATTCTGTGTTTATATTTAAAAGTTTAATAAACAATTTTACCTACGACCACCCCTGTAAGTAGTCAAAAATACACAGTCGGCAATCAATGTAAGACGTCTATTACGCACGGTTAAACAAGACGCACGGCTGTAAAGTAAATCGCACGGCTTCCGTAGCAACCACTTAGCAACTGTCAATAGACGTAGCAATTTTATTCAAAATGTATTACTTAGATATTTGACGTTGAATTTTATTCTATATATAAATGGTAGATAACATTTATTAGATATGAGATTGCATTTAATACTAAGAGTTATTTGGAATTATATGATAATTGGTTCCGTTTCATTCAATCCGCATCTTTTAGCTGTCTGAATGTATCTCATATTAGTAAACAATAGTATATTATACACCAAGCGACTAAAGTGGCCCATTTAATCCCGCGGGTGGTGTTTGATTCCTGAGGGAAGTAATCCACCTAAGGGATTAATGTCGCTTTAGTCAAGATGTGTATACGCTATTTTATGCAATTCCGGACTTTTACGAAACTTGACTGGGCATCGAGGGTGAACTTCTAAGATGCTTGGCTGGGCATCGAGGAGCGACTTTTATAAAACTTGGCTGGGCATCGAGGATGTACGTTTTTACTTGTACTTTAAATACCTTAATAAGATTATAAACACAAGTACAAGTGGGTCGTAGGTAAAGTATAGTACGTAACTCGTGTTGTAACGCATTTTACGCACGTCGATGAAATTTATTTTCTCTTCTATAGGGGGCGGTGGTCCAGAAAAGGTTGGGAACCACTGAATCATTATCTACATATATCATTACTCCGTCACATTTATTGATGGTTGATTCGTTATAGAAATGAGTAAAATTCGGTATAGAAAATTGACTTATGTTCTCATCATTTCTAGTTTCGGAAAATAATGACAGAAATGCTTTTGAAACCAGATGGTCAGTTTCTAATACAAAGAATAAATGTGATACTACACAATGTATCTGTGTTCCATAATTTATGTAGGTAAAGTTTCTTTCATTCATAATTGAAGAACAAATTTAGCAGTTTCGAAGCGGCATCGATTGAGGAACATGGACAGAGGTTATTAATTTTATTTAAGGGTTTAAATAGTTTTTAAAACTGAAAAAATATACACAATTTTTCCAAATCTCTTGGTGGTCTCCTGTCATAACTTATTTTACATTTTCTACAACCGCTTCACTTAGTTTTGGATTTTGATTACATTTTCGTAATTCTGATTTTAAGTTTGCCCATATTAACTATATAGGGTTGAATTTGCAATAGTATGGAGGTAGTTACAGAAGGGTGTGACCTAGTTCTTTGCACGGTTCGTAAATGTAATATAGTTTTTCTAATTTTAAACTTTTTATGACAGTAAGCAAATATTATTTTGTTGGACGTTTCGCATGATTGGTCGCAAGAAGAGGTATATTGTTTTCAGACATAAATGCAATTATTTCAGCTTTTCTACTGCTACTATTTGCTATCCATCGGAATTGCGGCGAGTGCGATGCATGGTCTATAACGATTACTAACTGTGGTGGAGTATGTAGAAGCTGTTCTCTAAACGAATTTTCAAATAAGTCTGCTGCCATGTCTTTATGCTAATCAGCAACACAGTCTTTAATTTTTTTAGCAAATAATAATAACACATTAGGTATAAAACCGTCTTTAATTCAAGCATACAATATTATAATGCGGTTACATTTAGAGCATGGCCTACTTAAACAGTGTTTGCGCCAATATTAAAATTCTTATTCGTAGTCTTGTAATTTTTAAGAACAGTTAGTTGATCCCTTAGTAATAGGCAACACACCTTGCTTGTTTTATATATGGATTAAAGACAGCTATATTGGTCCGATATAGATAATTAGTGTTATTAGAAAAAAGTAAGTTAAAAATAATAGTTCAGACAGTCAGTTAGTATAAAGCGCTTGAATAAGCCATCCTCATAGAAAAATATCGTGTCTAAGTCAATATAAAACCATTTTTCAATCTGAAATAACAGTGAATTTAGGTGAAACATTGTATGAACTACGAGTTTCTTCGATTTACCCTATTTGTCCATACCTTAATCCCTAGTTTTATTTGGCAAAACTTGGACAGCACAGCCGGAGTTGGGGTTCCTTTGTTTCATCCAGATATTTGGTAAGTGCTATATTTAGAATTAAATTAGAATCTACAGTCCCCTATTAGCTTTTAGAATCATACCGTACAAATAGCAATATTTACGTATTGCACATACATTGATAATTAATGCACTGTATTTCCAGTTGTCAGATTGTTGATAAAATAAAAATCGAAGTCGGACACTATTATTAAATTTACAGAACTATACTTACACAAAGTACTTTTTATACACTTATTATAATTTTACAATGTTTCTTTTCGTTGCGAGAATTTGCTAACAATAACTTACTAACATGCGCGTCTACTAATTTAGTTGCAGAGAGATACTTGAGCAGAAATAAAAAAACACTTGCGTTACTTCAGTAAGATACTGAGATACAACTGAGCTGACCGATTCACTAGAAGAAACATTCAAGACTGTCGTTTGAGATGAGATATTTTTCAGAAGAAGACGCGTAAGCCCCCCTCCCCTCAAACTAGAAATACGGAAATTCACTTTTTCTGGAATTCCTAAAATCGGCCATGCGTGCAAATTATAGAAGAAATATTCAATAGATTTTGCTACCCAAAAACCTTATCAGATAATGCCATCAATAAAATCAAATAGATATTTTTACAAATGGCTTATTGAAATTTTTATTAGTAAGGATAGTTTTCGACCATAAAAGTTTGAAACTTCAGAAGAATTTAAAATGCATAACAAAAGTTATTCAGCTAGGACAATAATTTTCGGAATACAAAAAGGGTAGTAATTTCTTTCGCTCAGAACAAATGGTTTGTAAATTCTATTCAACATAGAATTCTACAGTTCGAATCATCTTTTCGAACAAGCAATTTGTACTATTATCTACCCAACGGTCAATTACTACATCATGGCTGTCAAACCATGTATCGTCAAAAAAAATAATGGGTCTATTAGAACATCTGAAGCCTTTTATTTTACGCAAATAATCTCGCCGCCATTGTATTATCCTTGATGATTCGGTAATCGCCATGCGCCTATCACGTTTTTTGTGTTTAAAACCACAACTAATTAGAAATTGACGTAATGTCTCCACGCTGTTATAAGTGTAACCTGGATAATCTGCCAATTTTTGTTGTATAACTTCCAATGTCGCAATCCTGTTCTCCTTATATAAATTATAAATAGTTCTACATATAAACTCTTGCTGTCAATTTTTAAAAAAAATTCTTTACACGTTTTCCTATTATGGTCCACAACAACTTCTTTCGTGATAACTTGATAATGGAAGATTTATAATTTTTTGTAATTCTTATTACGATGGCATTATCAGTTTGCCGAATATTTTCCGTTTCAAATATATTCAAAATACGTTACGGAACAGTCGCCATTGTATGTGGCTTTAGATATGTACAACCATAAGAGGAAGAGTTATTATTCTTCAGGTTTGATACGCCTCTCGGACAATATACTGCGTTTAACCTTACGATTCACCGTTTCAATTGGTTTAATACCAAAGATTTTGCATTTTGACGCACGTCAATCCATTCCACGTGGACAGTCGCTTCTATAGAATGTATATTGTATATGGGTAGTAAGTTCAACTTTTCCCACATGTTGCATACTAACTTTTTCTACAACGGCACTGAATTCTCCATATAAATGTATGTAGTATGGGGAAAATGTCGTTACAAACAGTATTTCTCACAGTATGAACAAAATATGGTTTTGAAATTATGTAAGCTATGAGAAATACGCTACTTTTCATAGCAGTTGTAGAAAAACATTATTTTTCGTTCCGTTATATTGCATATACGCTGGTGTTTTTGATTGCTCCTTATAAAAACAGCTTTTGCAATTGGAAATAGATATACTTTACACATGAAACTTCAAAATGTTTCATTCCTTTAATAAAATTGCAAACAACATTGTGGTATTGGTATTGAATTTCTATTTCCAAGGTGAAGTATATAGCTTCTTCTCAATCGTCTCCTTTTATACGTTCAATCTTTAAGTGCTTCGGTTTATTTGGAATCATTCCTTTCTATTGCTTGCAAGTATTCACCATTTTTTAAACCTTTCGATATATCCTGATCAATTCGATATTTTTAGCTGATGTTTTCAATTTTAATTTTGTCTCATATATTTCATGTAGTACTTGAAAACCAGGAAGAAAATGTTAAAGTTATGAAAAATAAATATTTTGTAATCTTGGGATTGAGGACCATTTTAAAGACATTTAACTAGTAGTTAATACATTCTTATTTAACGTTTCGGTCTTTCCATGACCTTCATCAGAAATAAAATTTTTGTTAAAACTAAAAGAAATGGTACGTTTTAAAAAAAAGGAATTTTAAAAGCAAAACAAATAAATCTTACCTTCGACAGACTATATAAATATATTGAATAATGAAATGAACGTTCTGTCGAAGGTAAGATTTATTTGTTTTGCTTTTAAAATTCTTTTTATAATTCGCGTATAAAAGAGACTTCATTATAACATTGTTTACAGTGTCACAATGAAGCTCTTTGAACACTGTTATAGTAATTTTTAGTGTACAGTTGGTTATTGAATTTAGTTATATTTTTATTTGACATTTGACTTTAACCTTGAAACAAATTATAAATAAAATGGTCTAGCGTTGTTCTGGCTAGCAAATTATTATATTAAAGGTAAATTAGAATGATTTATATATTAAAAATATTAATGAATAAAGTACGCTAACGTTTATTTATCAATGATTTGTCAATTGTTTATTTTTATATTGTATAGGATCAATATATAGGTATACAAAACGTTCGATTTTTGAGATAAATTACCAAATATCTATGTGAAGATGTATTACAGAAATAATTCTGTTCATGATATAATATAAATAGATCGCAAGAGCATATACGAAGAAGCTCTTTTTTAAACATAATCATCCTCTTTTTGCTTAAATTAAAGTTTGTATACAATTTACACAATTATTCGGTTATAATATGTCAAAAGTCAGAAGTGCTGAATAAAAGTATCTGTGATCTGACCAATTAGGAATCTACCGAATAGCCAACTTAAATTCAAACCACTCCTCCTAGTTTAAAAACAGGGATTATATGAAATTCTATTTTGTTTAAATAATTAAATAGATGCGAATTATAAAAAATATTGTGTAAAACTTGTGCCACAATGACTTTCTGTAGTACTTCGCGGTTCGTTGTGCAAACTTCACTCGTACTACAAAACGAGTCATTGTGACACTTGTTTTACAAATAACTATTTTGTAACTTG
Organism: Galeruca laticollis; assembly: GCA_963921935.1. Classification (NCBI taxonomy): domain Eukaryota; kingdom Metazoa; phylum Arthropoda; class Insecta; order Coleoptera; family Chrysomelidae; genus Galeruca; species Galeruca laticollis. Next base: position 202,934,380 of record OY998180.1, read on the forward strand.
TACCATTTCTTTTAGTTTTAACAAAAATTTTATTTCTGATGAAGGTCATGGAAAGACCGAAACGTTAAATAAAAATGTATTAACTACTAGTTAAATGTCTTTAAAAATGGTAGTCAATCCCAAGAATACAAAATATATAATTAAATAAAAAAGACCAAGATCCAAAAAAAGCGAAACTATATATATATATATATATATATATATACAGGGTGTCCCACGACGTTTTGATAGTCCAAATTCTCGAAAACTGTTCATATGACATGTCTGAAATTTGGCATATATAAACAGTCGAACCTGATGCTTACATTTATTATGAAATGACTTCCGTTTTCCCTGTCATTTCAGCTCACGTGACCCCAACATAATTTTTTTAAATGGGACAACCGGTATATTGTGACAATTTTGGATATATCATTCAAAAACAAATGCACACTTGGCATCATTGTATTGTGTAGTAATGATAATAAGGACTAGTCATTTTTACTAAATTTATTAAAGCAATATTTGGCTCTCAAAAACTTAGGAGGCTATGAAACAAATAACTATAGTAGCAACAACATAGGTTGTCATTCACTATTGTTAATTTTATTCAAGAAATTCAAGACACTGTAATAATAAGTAAATAATGACTTCAATTTTTACTTGCGATAAATATGTTGACATGCTACTTATTTATGGAGAATGTGGAAAAAACAAAACTAATACTCAAGGTTTATACAGAAATCGTTTCCCTCGTAGAATAAGTCCAAGCAAAAATACTTTTGTCTATGTCGAACGAAAGCTAAGAACTGGTTCTTTTCCAAACGGTGAAAATCAAGTTCCTCGTCAACAGACTGCTCAGACAGATGACGTGATAAATATTTTGGCGTATCTTCAGGTAAATTCACATACCTCAATACGATTTCTTGAGCAAGAATTACAAATAAGTAGAAGTTCAACACAAAGAGTATTAAAAAAATCACAAATACAATCCTTATAAAATACATTTAATACAAGGTTTGGTTTCTGCAGATCCTGAAGGGGAGTAAATTTGATTGTTAAAATGTTAGTTGAAAGTAATTATGACCCTTCTGTTTTAGATAAAATATTATGGAGTGATGAAATTAGATTTCATAACAATGGAATGGTTAATCGTCATAATTGTCCTTATTGGTCGCAGGAGAATCCAAAGTGAATGCGCGAAAACAATTTTCGAGCAATATGGGGAATCAATATTTGGTGCGGTTTATTTAACGGTCGGTTGCTTGGTTCCTATTTTTATGAAGGAAAATTAACAGGGCAAAGATACTTAGATTATCTTCAACATATTCTTCCAGAAACTACTTGAAGAAATCCCCTATTGTGAAAGGCAGATAATGTGGTGGCAGCAAGATGGAGCATCTCCTCACTTTTTTGGGTCAGTTAGAGAATATCTTGATAACACATTTCCTGAAAAATTGATTAGTCAAAATGGTGCAATTCTGTGGCCCCTCGTTGTCCGGATATGACACCTATAGATTTCTTTCTCTGGGGTTACTTAAAAGGTCGACTTTATGTCACACCTCCGATTTATTTAGATGATTTAAAGGATAAAATAAAACAAGCATGTCGGACCGTCACACCTGAAATTATTACAGCAGTACTCACAAGAAATCTTAACAAGGTTTGAACAATGTGTATGGTCATCAATTTGAACATTTTCGGAAATTTTTTAATTGTTTGCAATTTTTAATTCCGTAGGTTAAATTTTTTAATAAAATAATTTATACAGATGTTCATTTAATGCTCCTATTATATTTACTGCACAGTACAATGATGACAAGTTTGGTATCGTCGATTTTGTTTTTAAATGATATATCTAAAATTGTGATATTATACCGGTTGTCCCATTTAAAAAATTATGTTAGGGTCACGTGACCCGAAATGACAGGAAAAACGGAAGTCATTTTATAATAAATAGAAGCATCAGTTTAGACTGTTTACATCTGCCAAATTTCATACATGTCATTTGAACAGTTTTCGAGAAACCGGACTGTCAAAACGTCGTGGGACACCCTGTATATATATATATATATATATATATATATATATATATATATATATATATATAAATGTATATGAACAAGATATACGAATAGTGCGTGACATATGAACAATAAGCAACGAAGAGATTAGTGGGTATTGCACGCAAATAGAAGAAGGGGCTACTGATAAGAATGGTAACCGCAGACATGCATGTTTCTGGCTCATTAGCCGTCCTCGGTACGGTACAACCAAGAAAAGATGTGAAACATGGGAGCAAAGGTGTTGAATGAAGAATGAGAAAATATAAGAGAATTCAGCAGGGTAGTCAAACACAACATTTGTGTTAGTAATATTAGAAGATCTCGAATATTCGGGACAACAACCAACATAGACACGGAGGCGCAGATAACACTCCCGTCTGAAACTTCCAACCCAGATTAATGAAATAACAATGCGTTGCTTATTGTTCATATGTCACGCACTATTCGTACATCTTGTTGTTATTTCATTAATCTGGGCTGGACGTTTTAGACAGGAGTGTTATATACGGGAGTGTTATATACGGGAGTGTTATATGCGCCTCCGTGTCTATGTTGGTTGTTGTCTCGAATATTCGAGATCTAATATTACTGACACAAATGTTGTGTTTGACTATCCTGCTGAATTCTGTTATATTTTCTCATGTTTCATTCAACACCTTTGCTCCCATGTTTCACATCGTTTCTTGGTTGTACCGTACCGAGGACGGCTAATGAGCCAGAAACATGCATGTCTGCGGTTACCACTCTTTTCAGTATCCTCTTCTTCTATTTGCGTGCAATACACACTAATCTCTTCGTTGCTTATTATATGTATATGTATATGTATATGTATATGTATATGTATATGAATATGTATATGTATATGTATATATATATATATATATATATATATTATATATATATATATATATTATATATATATATATATATTATATATATATATATATATATATATATATATATATATTAATACAGTTCCTCTATTTAAAATGTAAAAGAAACATTGAAATAAGGAAAATTATTTATATTTGTATGCAATACTTTCGATACACACTGTATTATAGGTATAATCAATAATTTTGAAAGATTCGGTATAAAAATCAAATGTGACATTTTAATTTTCGGATGACGTTTGTGTAGAATATATTTAATGATAGACAGAATTATATTACATTTTGGAGAATAAATTTGAAATTTTAAAATACAGATGTCTCTGCTATCAGAATTACAATTATAATAAAAGAATTCAAATCTCTCTTTGTTATAGGGAAACATAATTTAGTATTTTTTTTTAAAAAAAAAAGGAATTTTTCGTAACCAAAGGAGAGGAGATTTATTTATTTGAAAAAAATTTAGTTAGTTGTGTTTGAAATCCCGAAGAGACAACATCGTCATTAGAGTTGTCTCAATTTTTGGTAGATAGTAGAAGTTGTATATTTATACAACCAGATTCAAAAGCCATTTCATCATAAAGCCAGTGCGTGCACAATTCGAATAAGAATTGCATCGTGTGTAGTAAATGTGTTCCAGATTTCTAAATAAAATGTAGAAAGTTTCCTGAATTCTAAGATCCATTAGAATTGTACGAGTTGTCCAGTTTATTAGTTGGTGAGTCCGATCCAGTTTCTTTACAATAATTTCTCGAGAAATAATAAGGCCTATTTTTAAATTAAATTTGACATAGATGCATCTATTAGATTTTTGATTGCCAACAAAATTAATAAATCATATAAGAAAATTCACATAAGAGAAGAAAAGTTTTGGACTAGAAAAATTTGAGTGAAGTTTTTTTTGACATTTATCCATATCAAGATTTAGATCGACAATTGGAACTTTTATTAAACGTTTTTCATTAGGTTAATTTATAGCATATAGATTGTAGTTTCGTAGAAATTACGACTGTTGTTTCGTTGTGATAATTTGGAGATACGTAAAAAATTTAAACAAATTTTGAATAATTAATTTTTTAACAGTTTGATCCCACCCTGAGAGAAGAGTAAGAGGTCGATTACACATATAAATTCATTTTTAGAAATACTAAATTAATATTTATTAGAGCCGGGCATATTTTTGACAACTACTGTCAAAGTAGAAATTTCTTACATAAAGTTATTAAGTTGTATGTACAAGAATTGTCGCTGCGACAATATACATTAACGTGAGGTGAATTGAAATTTATCTTTATAGCAAGGTTTACATTAAAATTAAATAATTAAAATTCATATAGAGAATTAGATATATTATAATTTGTCACCCAAACGTGGGGCAACTATAAAATAAAAGAATATTGAATATATAATAATATATATATATATATATATATATATATATATATATATATATATATATATATATATATTGCCATTAATATTTATCTTAGTTTTATCCTTTTTGCAGTTCCATAACCTAAACTCATTTGAATAAAATTCTTCGAATGCTACCATTATTTAAAACTGCAAACTTTTAATTTTTGGCAACCTTAAGAATAAATTCGGATCTAAGTCAATATTCTGGAGTACGGCAGTGTTTGCTAGGGTCATTAATAAAACACTTTGCTGACTTTTATTTTCTTTTATCAGGATAAGGATGTCTTTAATTTGCTTTCGCTAAATGGGTCCTTAGTACACACCTTGTCTACCCGTTACTTTCATTTTCCCCCTTGTTATACCATAATTACGCGATTAAAAATGCTTCCTAATATTCTGAATAATTAACAAAAGGGAGGGCCCAGAATGCAACGTTTTACCAGCCAAAAAGGTTGTTAACTCGTCTCCTTTTTATTTCTGTTTGCGGTACAAACATTCAGAAGTGTGGACTGAAAATAATACATCTGCGTTGAAGCAAACAGAAATATACGAGAGAGATTCAAATTACATAAAATTATGTGCATTTAGATAATATGCGAAGAAAACAGTTAAATTTGACAAATGTATCGGTATAAATGCACAAATCCACGTCTTAATAATTTTATTGATGAAATCTAATAACACTTGTTTTAAAGATGTACAATTTGTTGAAATAAATTTGCAAAGACAAAACAAATTCAACATATCAATTTACAAAAATGCAAGATCTAAAGTGGAAGACGCAAGTATCCCACCTCTTTAACGAATAGTTATGAAGAAAACTTGGTTCCTAATAATTAGTGCTTCACATCTCCGTAGCATGCTGCGTGTAAGCCTATAGATCTTGTTGAGGTAATTATGCAATTCCTTGACTAGAGCTTCTTTTAATAGTTGAAGGGTCTGAGGTACTTCCAAACGCGTCAGTATAACCCTGTAATGCTACTAACCGCCTCAATGCAGGATATACCAAAACAAACTCTTCAATTTTTTTTAAATAACTGCTCAAGTCCGCCTTAAGACTGTTCACATATTTTAACCTGTGAAACCTCTAAATTACAAATGAATAATTGACATTTTGAATGTGCATTCGAGTTCATTGTATTTTTTGGGCCTAAACTGAAATTACGAGATAAAAATTGGATTATAAAGGGATAACACATCTCAAATATGTTCAATGTAGTTTAGATCAGAACTCAGTAGTGGCCATTCCATGGTTTGAATCCCGTGGCGCTGAAGGAAATTTATGGTAATTGCCGCAGTATGCGCCTTTGCGTTTTCTTGCATAAAACCAAAATTCGGGTATATACCACAAGCTGCCAGTATAACATGATCCTTCATAACGAGATCGATGTACCGAAACTACTACAAGAGGTCACATTTTGTAAAATTAGTGTTGTTGTGTAATCGTCTATATTTTTAGAATATCACGTATGAAATAATGATACTCTGAAAAGTTAAATTCATGTTTTCGCTAGATTCATGCTTGTGTAAAGCTGTTGAGGCATTTTTAGTAAATTTGTGTCCGTTTAGCCTACTATTAAGGTATTGTGTAGTCATGCCTATGTACTTTCTGGGGCAATTTAAGCAGGGTATTGAGTAAACGACATTCAGTTTCATTTAGTAGGAACTTCACTTTTCAAAAATGTGAACAAGGACGATAATAAATGTTGTGCTTTGTGACATATAATGATATCATGCTTACCTAAGATATATTTCATTTTTTCCGATAATTCTGCTGTGTAAGGCATAGCGATATATTTCTTTATGCTTTTATTATTTATTTGTTTTTTATCTGGTATGTTACTATTATATAATTTGTGTGTACGTTGTTTTATAATTATATTTATTAATTTTACAGGAAAACCATTTTCATAAAGAACCTTTTTTTCTTTCTTTAAGGTTTTAATTTATAATTGTTATTGTCTTCATTGTAAACCATCAAATTTCAATTTAATTCGTTTTACTCGTAGGTACTGTTGAACACAATAAAACAATATTTGAAAAAGCTTACTATGATAGGCGAAACGTCATAAAATTTTCGTATTTTTTCCATGAAACCTATACCCAAGAAAACTCCAAATATTTATTATTATATATTATATATTAATATATATATATATATATATATATATATATATATATAATATATATATATATATATATATATATATATATATATATATAAGAAGATATCGCGTGATATGTTAACAACAACAACAAAGAGATTCATGGGTAATTCACGCAAAAAGAAAAGGGCTACTGAAACAGAGTGGTAACCGCGGACATGCATGTTTCTGGCTCATTTGCCTCTTCAGCACGGTATAACCAAATATGGATGTGAAATTTGGGAGCAAAGATGTTATTCGAAACATGGGAAAACACAAAACAACGGATTTCAGCAGGGAAACCAAACGCTCATTTGTGCCTTCAATTGGAAGATCCCGAGTTTTCAAGACAACAACCAAGATCGACACGGAGGCGCATATAGCCTCCCCCCCGCCATGAACCTTCCGACCCATAGTAAATAACAAAGAAGATGTAGGAAGATCGCGTGATATGTTAACAACAACAACAAAGAGATTCATGGATAATTCACGCGGTTACCACTCTGTTTCAGTAGCCCTTTTTTGCGTGAATTACCCATGAATCTCTTTGTTGTTGTTATATATATATATATATATATATATATATATATATATATATATATATAACCGTCTTCCAGCAAAAAAATTGGTTCCCTAACACCAAAAGTATGCTTATAAATTGAATTGAAGAAAATGGTCCCAATATGAATTACCCACACTCTCCTACTATGATATGAGAAACCATATCTGCTGAACTGCTGATCTTTACCATCACTTATTGTTTGAGTATAGAAGAGACAGACCAATAGTGGGGAATAGATTTATCTATTATTTGATGTTTGGTGTGGTAGGTTTTTTATTTCCAGTTCTTCGAGGAAGCCTACAGTTTTTTCCGTCATAAAATTGATGTTATTGAGATTGTTTCGTATTTTCGCCCATTTTTTCCTTTTATAACCCGTTTTTTTATTCTATTTTTGGGTTTAAACATTTTGCTTCTCGCGACAACTTAATAACTTGTGGCTATATCATTGGTTAACGTAGTGTTTGTCCATCAGCTTGTACGTAATTCTATGTAATGTTAATAACAGGATTAGGTACTATTTTTATAGATATTTTAATGAAGACAGTGACTAAACGGGTAGAATATGTCATTAACATCCGAACATGATGGGAAGAAATACTATTTAAATTACCTTCGAAACTATAAAACGATTTGTACATCATTTAGTGTCTGTTTAATCGCTTAAAATATCTTTCCTCAATTTTCTCGTTTTATCTTTCATTATTTGCTGATTTGAAACTTGAGTAATTCGAAATCTAATTGATAGTAAGTGCGATCTTGTGTTAAGAGAAACATTTCTAATTAGATCAATCAAGTCAAGCTCTAATGTGGAAAAAAGTAAAAAATCACTGAGCCAATTTGTGACGTTGTAGCATTTTGTTTTTATTCTGACCTTTCGTTTTACGAAAAAAGGTTGAACCAATAATTATTACACATAAAACATTAAATAGTAGGACAAGGGTGTGAAAACTAAATTACTCCAATTATTAATCTTTCAGGTACAAATACTGATTTGTCTCTAACATTTTCAGTGGCGGTTCTAGCTAGGGTGCACCCAGACGCCGGGTCTCAGGGGGTGTCGCAGGGTTCAGCGCAAAAAAATAAATCGATTCTCTGGGCTCCCCGGAGCGCCACGTAATCCATAATTGTTAGCGTTAAAAGCTCTTCGTCTATGATTCCTTGTATTCGATATCATTCCAAAAATTCCTTGATGAGGTAAAAATAGGTGACGCAAGTACACCCCTTACAAAAGATGTGATATCAAATCATACGATGTATAGGGTGCAACAAGTAGCTACTATATCTACTTATAATCTGTTTAAAATGAAGGTATGGCTACATACTCACACATTATTTCTTATCAATTTGAATGTTTCAAATAACTGATATTCTTCCGGTCTGCCCTGGTTAAATAATATTAGTGTTTGTTTGTGTTGTTCTCAGTTTCATTTTAATGCAGTTTGTTTTTCAACCGGTCGTTCTTATTGTACTACATTAAACTGAAGCTGAGAACAGCACAAACAAATACTAACATTATTTAACCGGGGCAGGCCGGAAGTACATCAATTATTTGAAACTTCCAAATTAATAAGGAATAAAGTGTTAATATGTAGCCTTGTACTTGTGTCACCCTATACATCGTATGAATTGATATCACATCTTTTGTAAGTGGTGTACTTGTGTGACCTATTTTTACCTCGTCAAGAGGGGTTTGTTCTGATATCAGTACTTTTTGTAGAGCTTTCCAATTCTATTTACATATACTCCGGGGTCAAAACCGTATAAATTGGAAAAAACGAAAAAAAAATGAAAGGGTGGACCTCTTATTTTGGCTATAACTCCACAAGGGTACACAAAGTATCTCAAATATTATATATCGTTGTAATGGTATTGAATAGAGCTACAAAAAACATTTAGGGTGTTTTGTCCATCTGAGGTCAAAAACCGTATAAATTGGAAAACTAAAAATACCCATATTTCCGAAATTTTAGATGGCCATTAGGACCCTTTAACCTCCTTAGACCTGAGATAAATTTCGGATGATAACCACTTTGACCCAATGTCCTTTTAATAGTATCATTGCTGAGTAGGGGTTAAAACCTAGATCCTTTAATGGTCGTATATTATTGTTAAATAACTACTTAGTTTTGACATTAGCTTTAGCATATTATTCAAGAGTTTATGAATACTTTTCAGAAAAAAACCTTTATTTATATAAAATAATAAAAATTAATTTTAACAAAAAATACATTAATTATATTATTTAATGAGTAACAAATTATAAGATTGTTTATTATAAATAAATAAACCATCCCTCTTATAAAATAAACTCAAAATTTAAACGTATCATTAGTGAATCAGTTGGTATGGAAGCTGGTAGATGTAGAGCTTCTATTCTTCATATTTTGGCGGGTACTGAAAGTGAAGCAGGTCTACCACATTTTCGGTCATTTGTTGTGGGACATACTTCATTAGGATTATTAGTTGATTGTTGAACCCACATTTCTTTTCCAATTAATCTCTCTGCCACATATACTTTATAGCGGCGCATTTGTAAGATGTATTTTCACGCGACGTTTTTCTATTTTCCTTTTTTTTATATGTAATCCAACTGTTTGTAACAGTTAAATCAATCATATGAGCAATAAACCGAACTGTCCACTTTCTAGTTCGTGTTCGAGATGGACAAACAGATAACAGACGAATTACATTTGGTCTCTTTATATGTTCATATTGACGACTGGTTTTGATCCATCATTTACAAGTATCTGTGGGTTGTCCTCCATATATCGTCGATAACATGAACACTGGTTTATTGTCAAACCCCTTTGTAATTTCTATTTCATCGTTGTCTCTTACGAGCACTTGAAAACTTTCACGGCCTCTTCATTTTAAAGCTTTATCACTTTCTAACTATAGTAAAATCGCAATCGATGCGGAGTAATAAATCAAAATTTTATGGTACTTGCTCACCACAAGTGGACCAAATAAAATATGTAATTTTACCATACCTGCTGTAATGAATGTTGTGAAAACAATAAATTTATTTGTGTCGATGGGTATTGTAGAATGATAACAATGACCGAGTCTTATCTTAATACCTTATCGTAATATTGTTTTTAAGTTGCTCCTCAGCTAGCTTAACGGTAGTAAAATATCTATCACAATAAACTACATGGCCAGGGACTAAAGTTTTACATAGATTTAAAATTGCGCTTCTGCGAGATAAAAACCAACATTTGTTTCTTCCGGAAATCTAATGTTTCCTTGATAGGATACTAAGCCATTTTAATTAGCCAAAACGAATACTTTCAGTCGTTCAAGAATTGGTTTTTTGGACAAAACTGTTTTATGTCACAAACTCCAGTAAATGGAATGATCATTTCCTAAATTGATATGTGCTGATTTCGAACAAGGCTGTGGCATTCCTCCAATATCATATCGATAATTGGACGCACTTTCCATAACTTATCTTTCACTCTTGAGATATGTCAATATCTAAAACTAACTTCAAAGAATTTCTTATTAGAAAGTAGCGATCTCGAGACATTGACTGCACAACTATGGTTACCACCCATTTTTTCTCCCAGTACATTCTTACTGTAGGATAGTTTATGGAAGACAGAATCATATAAATTCCAATGTATACTTGGCATTTTCGGTTTGTAAAATTTATTGTTTTTCCCATCCTTTCCAGTGTACTTTGGTTAGTTGTTTTCTACTATCAGGCCGATAAGTTTGTCATTTATATGTTGCCAAGAGGGTCGTTGGCTTCAAAATTACTTTGTAAATACGCTGGTTGCGTCAAATGGGGTTGTCTGACCACAAATGCCCTTTATTGGCCCGGAGCCTTTTTGTGGTGTAGTAAAATGCTCCTACAAGAAAGAGTTTCGGAAGAAAGAGGAAACCGGAAGAGAAGCACTCTGGCGGTGCCTTCCCGGGTTGGAACATTCTAAAAGGTTCCTGTGGAACTTTGACACTACTAGATCCAAAAAATATTTGGACATCAGTAAAGATAAACTACATCTCCTCATGGGCTTTCTTACAGGACACTGCCGCCTTAGGAAGCGTTTAATAAGAATAGGTCTAGCAGAGATTGACGAGTGTGGTTTTTGTAGGGAGGAGGATGAAACTCCAGGTCACCTAGTTCTGGAATGCCTCGCCATTGCAAGCCAACGCAAGAAATGCTTCAGACAAGAAACTTGTAAGAGTGAGGACCTAACCTCGTTGAAGCCGTCCCAATACTAGAGTTCATTAGAACCTTGCAACCGGAAGGCGAGCTGTAGTAGTAGCGAGAACAGCTCTGATAAGGGGGGCACAATAAACCCTTGGTTTCAGTGCACTGTAACCCCGCTAAAATCTAATCTAATCTAATCTACCACGTCTACTATGTACCGCCATTGTTTTACCAGAAAACTGATTTGTTGACTCCGAGAACGAACTTACTTCAGACAGGCGTGGTTGCCAAGATATGTGAAAAGTCATGGTTATTCTGATTTTTGCATAAAATCAAAACGGAGCAACTAGCTAAACATAATCTTTAAAATATATTATGTCCTCTTCATACGACATGGGGTCAAAGTGACAGTTTTTCTGTTTGAGGTGTCAAGTTTTAATGGATACTTCAAATAAGTCCTTCATAAACGACAGCAGGTCTCAAGAGGTTAAGGTTTCTTTCAGGGATCGTTTGTGGAGGTGTACTTTCGTCGCACATTTCGATATTGTATCTAAGTTCATAAGAATAAATGATAATTTGCAAAAAACTCTCCTTATTTGAACCTTCAAAAGAACGATATTTCAATAAAACTGAGAATGAATCATCATGTGGGGAAGCAAAATATTTTTCACAACCAGACGCCGAAAAAGCCTGTGTATTTTCTGTACTGAGTTGCTGAGCTGATTCACTGATTCGTGGGTTTATTAGATACAGGATGATCTATATTTGTTGCCATCATTGAAACTAGAAAAGACAGTGATATTCTATATCAAAAACACTTAACTAAAGATAGACTACCTATGATCCGAATCGCTGCGATCAAACATAAAGTAAACAGTTCATCGACGTTGCCATATTGTCCTGAATAACAATATTTTCATGTGTAAAATAATCCATTTGTGTTTAATTACACTGACAAAACAATCACAAAAGTTCCTAATTAGAGCATATTTAAAAGTTAAATTGTTCACAACGCAAGAAGACATGTTAGTTTTGAAGCTGCCTTCTATTGAATGCAGCATATTATCATATGCTAGTAAAAAATTAATCAAATTCATAGATTTATCACGAAAAAATTATCGTCAACGTGCTATTCTATCATCAACATAATGTAAGCTGTTTCATTCATTATTTACCGACCGTGTTGCCAATACAGTTTACAGGCGCCTGGAGGTTATAGCGGAAGGTTGTTTGCTGTTTTCGTAAAAAAAATTCAGATTTAGAGTTGTTTGTAAGATAGTTGGTGAAAAGACTGTAATGGCAAAGTGCATTGTGTGCCCCAAAGTGGAAATTATCGGTGCAAACCAAAAATTTCACAGGTTGGTAATAATATATCTAACGCTATTTGGCTTTTGCTCATGAGCGTACATATACTGAAGAAAAAATAAAACAATAGTCTATGAATGGAATGCATTATTCACCAAAATAAAATATGAAAACAATCTGCAACAAAGTAGAAACATTTCAAAAATCATATTTTATAATTTTTTAGCTTGAAAATATACACTTATAGACTCCTGTCGACCTGTTTTTATCAACTTGAGAATTTTAACTGTGTACGGCCTTTATATATGGGATTTATTCACATAAGTTCAAAGGAATAAAAGCGATTATTTACGGAATAGATATGTCCATGCTCATGACACGAGATATAAATCAGATTTCTCTATACCTTACCAGCATATAGAAACTAGCTAAACTTTGTTATATTAATTTGTTCATATTTGATCTGTCTTATGGCATTATTTGATATTGTGAGATAAATAAATTCTATTCTATTTTAAATGCTCTCCGTGTTACATATCAATGCTCAAAATTTGAATGATAAAGTAGTTGAAATAAATTTATTACTAGATGTAGAAAGGTGTGACATTCTTCGTATATCCTAGCACTGGCTATCCCATACAGAACTATCAGTAATTAATATAAATGGGTTTTCACTGCTTTCGTCTTACTGTAGCTTTAAATAAATCTGAAAACTGTAGACTGTTCTAATTTTTGTCTGATTGAGTTGGTAAACGAGAATTGTGTTTTAATTTTAACCTGGATATTGGTGGTAATTATAAGCGTGAGAGAGAACTATTCAATGTTTGGACTGTCCTACTATATATTTGAACCTATCTATTATCTATCAATAAAATATTGTACAACTTTTTTAAATATTCTACCCGATTATCAATATACTTCTCCATACGTTATATTCCAAATTCCTGATATTAATTCACGTTTACATATTAATAACGAGCCGCTCATGGCAACCAAATATTCAAGCCCGAGCAAGCGAGAAAATATTGAGGTGGAGCCTACTGCAGCATTGCCAAAGACGTATAAATGACTTTGTCTCCAAACCCAACGACTGATCGTATTTACGAATCACTTGGCTCGTCTATCTTTAGTGGAATGTTTTTGTTCTATATACATTTTTCACAAACCTCCAAATTCCAATTTGACACATTTGAATAGTCTTCCAGCGAAAAATCGAAAATACCAAAGGGGTATTATTATAGAAAAATGTATTATTTGTTATGCAACTTTCTTGAAAAGCGTCTCCTTAAAACAAAATAGTATAAGCAGCATGGTAAATTCATCTAGACACGCTCAATCTGAAATAATAAAGTAACATTTATCAAACATCTAAATGATAAAGCAACTTTCACACATCATCACGATTTGATAAATACCCAAGTAAAAGCACGAAAGCGAAAGGGTTGAGGTAAACAGTCATAATTGTAATGTCAAGTAATTATAAATCGTACTTTACAGCATAATAACCAGTAACGAAGAAATGCCGAGTCATTAATGCATCATCAGAGGATTTCAAGTAATCGATGCACAACAAATGAATAACGAAAGTTGAAGCTTTTGCAAAGCATTAAACCCATTGCAAGAGCGAAGAGACGATAAAAGTCACCAAATATATTCTACAGGGGTAATTTACATTGGGATGCTTCTACAAACGTATTTGAAACGTAAATTTGCGGAGTTATTTACTTATAAAAACTATTTTATTCTGGGGTAAAGTTTAAACACAAAGTATTTACAAATATTTTTAATCAACTATTCCTTTGTCATCCTTCTTCTTTAGGTTTATTATTACTCCAATTTGGGATGTAGGCAACTTTCAGCTCTTCACATTTATCTATATTTTCTGTCGTCTGTAATTGTGGCCTGCAAAACTCCATTTGAGTATGGCTACACGATGATTGACACCCATTGATTTGTCTTCCTATCTGATTATCTTCCTCCAAGCTCTGCTCTCACCCTTGTCGTCAAATATTGAGGTATTTTAATATCCATTTCAATTTTCCATATCCTATTCATGCCATCCAAGATCTACTCGCAATTTTAGCTAGGCAGTTTCCTTTAATTGATCTAATTATTTGGTTCAGATATGTGTGCTCAACAACTGTCTAATCATGTCGTTTAATGCCAGTGTAAATAGTTTTATGCTACGTTTACGTGCTTGGCAGGTCTCGACAAGTATCCACCAACACAAGCGTATAAACGAGGTGTTTGGCTTGGCTTGCGTGAGCTTGTCGCCGATGATCATCGATCGAACCAGAGTCGGTTTTTGAACACAGATCAAAGGAAGCTTGTGGCAAGCGTTTGCGACGTATTTACACGTTGGTGCGTGTTTAGTATCTCTCACGAACTCTATTAGTTATCCAAGTAAATGCGGAAAGAATACGTTTCACGGTAAATGGTATTGGCTAAGCGATTATAATAAAACCAATTAGATCCTTAAGTCGTAAAACCCGAGAATGTCCATCATAAGTGTAAAAGGACCGGATTGTATTATTATAATTTGTAGGTATATTATTTATACATATAAGGAGCCCGATGAAGAATAAATTTAAAATACTGGAAATATAAGGAAATGATCTTCGCGTCACAATAATATGAAAGCAGGTAATTTTGTCTCTTAGAGAGGGATTATAGAGGAATACGGCTTACACTTTATGTTATTTTAGTCTTTGTATTTAATTGGAAGTGTTCACTTGTATTACCGTGTGCAATAATTTTAAAACATTTATTTTTTATTACAGACATTTGTAGCAAATATTGTATACCCCAACGTACGAAATAGGCGTCCTTGGATAAAAAGTGCTTCTTCCGTTGCTTCGAAAAATCTACTTATCTTATGACGCGAAAATTATTGTAAAAATATATGTAATTCCCTACTTCAGCAAGGATATAACGCGGGTGCTGCAGCAAGTGTAACCAGTAATTTGACGAAGGCGCCCCTTACTTCAGTTAGACGAATTATTGGGTATCCCATTGAATCATAAAAAAAGCGTAAAGGTTCCGGTGTCACAAAAAGTCTAGACGACTGGAAAAAAGATTTTATAAGGCGAAAAATCTACACTATGTACGATGAGCAGCGAGTCCCTACAATAAAAAGTCAAAAACACCGGCTCACCAATGACGAAACTCAAATCAACTGTAGCTTCACTATTCCTTGGCGAGCTCTGTCTGCAATGGGCTTTAAATATCGCAAAATTAATAAGAGACAAGTAGTAATGTAATCTACACGTTTAATAAACTGGCGTTCTGAATATATAACGTCAATAAGAAAATAACGGTCAGAAAACCGCCCAATAATCCACCTCGACGAGACATGACACCGCTTCCAAAGGATGGTCTGATGCCTCTGATAAGTGTAAAATAAAAGAAAATAAACGGTTTTAAAGATTAAAACTAACTTCACCGCATTTGTGGCCCCGAACAATATTCGATGATAAAATTGTTACTTGTATACACTTCGGGGGATGTATCGTGCTAACAAACCGAAATTTCTCCAAAAATAACCAAAAATTTAGTATATAAGGATTTATAGGACCCGCTGTACTCGCTCTAGTCAACTGAAAATCCGTAGGGTACATCTGTGAGACACCTTGAACAATATTCAATCATAAAATTGATCAATCGTATACTCTCTGGAGGCTGTATCGTGCTAACAAACTGAAAATTCTCCAAAAATGACAAAAATTTGGTACTTCAAGTACCATAGCAGCCGTTGCACTAGCTTTAATGAGCTGAATATCAATAGGGTTCATCTTGGAGATGCTCTGAGTAATATCCAATTATAAAATCGGTCACTTGTATATACTCCGGAGACTATATCGTGCTAACAAATTGAAGTTTCTCCAAAAATGACAAAAATATCGTACTTAAAGTACTGTAGCACGTGTTGTAGTGGATCTGGTGAGCTGAAAATCAATAGGGATCATCAGCAAGATGTCCGGAATAATATTCAATCATAAAATTGGTGACTTAATAAACTACGGAGGCTGTATCGTGCTAACAAACTGAAATTTCTCAAAAAATTACAAAATGTCGTACTTCAAGTACCATAGCACCCGTTGTACCGGCTCTGGTGAACTGAAAATCAATAGGGTTCATCTGTGACATGTCCTTGACAATATTTAATCATAAAATTGCTGACTTATTGCACTCCGTAGGCAGTATTGTGCTAACAAGACATGTAAGGAAAAGTGGCCGACGACAACGACGACGACGACGACGACGACGACGACGACGACGACGACGACGACGACGACGACGACGACATACACACAGGATTTTTTTTCTAAAAACCGTTTTTTCGTGTTGTCGTTGATGGAAAACGTAAAAATAACTTAAACAAAATTTCAAAATTCCAACTTTTTTTGGGGTAAACCAATACTTTTCTCGCATATAAATAGGTTGACGGAAGAGTAATAAACTATTTTAAAGATTAAAACTAACTTTTCCGCGTCTGTGAGATGCCCTGATTAATATTCTATCATAAAATTGTCACGTTTATACACTTCGGGGGATGTATCGTGTTAACAAATCGAAATTTCTTCAAAAGTAAACAAAAATGCAGTATATCTGGATTTATAGGACCCGCTGTACTCGCTATAGTCAGCTGAAAATCAATAGGGTACATCTGTGCGACACGTTTAAAAATATCCAATTATAAAATTGGCCACTTGTATACATTCCGGAGGCTGTATCGTACTAAACCCAAAATTTCTCCAAAAAGGACAAAAATGTGGCACTTGAGGTATCATAGCACCCGTTGTACTAGCTCTGGTGAGCTAAAAATCAATGAGATTAGGAATAAGACGCCCTGAACAATATTCAATCATAAAATGTGTCACTTATATACACGCTGGAGGCCGTATCGTGCTAACAAACTGAAAATTCTCCAGAAATGACAAAAATGTCGTACTTAAAGTACGATAGCACCTGTTGTACTAGCTCTGGTCAGCTGAAAATCAATAGAGTTCATCTGTGAGATGTTCTGAATAATATTCAATCATAAATTTGGTGACTTTTTGCCCTCCGGAGGCTGTATCGTGCTAACAAGACATGTAACGAAAAGTGAACGACGACGACGACGACATACAGACATTTTGTTTGACGTTTTACATAATTATGTAAATTTTCCTTACTATTTTTATTAATAATATTTCCCTGCAGTATAATTCCCTTATTGCCTACTGACATATATTGGATTCTGCTGGATGCCACGGACTTGTGACAGCTTTCCTTTTATAATACTCTCCATGTGAATGATATATACATTTAAGGCCTGATGATGGCTCAGTCAGCCGAAACTAGTTGCCCCTTCATCCTGTATTAATATATGCTATAGTACAGACTTTGCGTTTTACTTACTGCTATTTACCTACAGACTACATTTGAGGACTCTTGTGTTGATTATCACGAAGATACGACAGCAGAGCTTTTTGAAGATTGGTTTAAAAACTTTCTGTTACCCAACATTCCGCCAAACAGCGTTATAGTAATGGACAACGCAAGCTATCTTAGTCGACAGTTGCTTGAAAACATTCTTGGCTCAAATAATACTGTTACGAACTCGCACACCGAAGTAGATACTAAGTACGGTCCTGTAACCTTATGTTAACGGAGTTAAAAAAATGACGGGCGCGCCGAATTCTGAGAAGGTCTAATGGGATTTTTTTGTAACCATTTTTACAGACATGTTCTCCGAAGATCTTTTAAGGATTGAGCCGGCATTCGAGAAATATCCCGAAAGGCGATCGTTTTTGTGTAAGCCGCAAACTAGAATTATCTAGAAAAAAAGGCCACTTATATATAAAGGACCGACCAGCGGGAGAAGTTTAGTTTATAAAGTGATCTCGTGAAATTAATAAGAATATACCGAAATAGCGAACAGTGAAGTGTTGATACAAATTAATAATTAAGTTTGTGTGTATATAAATTAAATGTAAGTGAATAGTTAAGTGGATATAAATTGTTAGTGAGTAGTTTAGTGTTTAAATAAATTCGTAAATAGCCATACTGTGTGTTTAAAGTTTATCCCACCCGTTTACGGTTTAAATAAATAAGAAAAACATTACAATACGAAATTGCAGATTCAAAACTTCATGGCTGCAAATGACATATATTTTGAGCAGTTTTCACGAATGTTAAATTTTCATTACTTAAAGTCTCTAGAGCAGTTATAACACCATCATATTCTGCTGGGCGAGTAAGCAATAAGTAAGAAACTTTATCCAATTCAACCATTTGTGCACTCGCTGTAATTAATTCTGCAACAATACCCTCAAAACTCGTATAATTCTTCTACGTATCGCGAGTTGGGAAGCTAAGCTCTACCAAGTATTTTACTTTTACCCCCAACCTTATCTAATATGCGAGAAAAGTATTGGTTTTTTTGGGTTATTTTTTAGTTTTTCAGCAAAAAGAACACGAAAAAACGGTTTTTAGAAAAAAAATTTGTGTGTATGTCGTCATCGTTGTCGTTGGCCACTTTTCGTAACATTTCTTGTTAGCCCGATACAGCCTTCGGAGTCCAAGAAGTCACCAATTTTATGATTGAATATTGTTAAGGACATGTCACAGATGAACCCTATTCATTTTCAGCTCACCAGAGCCACTACAACGGGTGCTATGGTACTTGAAGTACGACATTTTTGGAGAAATTTCAGTTTGTTAGCACGATACAGCCTCCGGAGTGTACACAAGTGACCAATTTTATGATTGGATTTTGTTCAAGGCATCTTATAGATGACCCTATGGATTTTTAGCTCACTAGAGCCAGTACAACGGGTGATATGGTAATTGAAGTTCCATATTTTTGGAGAAATTTCGGGATGTTAACACGATACAGCCTCTGGATTGTATACAAGTGACCAATTTTATGATTAAATATTTTTCAGGGTGACTTACAGATGAACACTATTGATTTTCAGCTCACCAGAGCATATACAACGGGTCCTCTAAATCCAGATATACTACATTTTTGGAGAAATTTCGGTTTGTTAGCACAATACATCCTCCGAAGTGTATACAAGTGACAATTTTATGATATGATATGGTTCAGAGTGTTCCACATATGCGGAAAAGTTAGTTTTAATCATTAAAACCGTTTATTTTATAATTTTATAATCAAATTATGCGTTAGCTACTCTTCAGTAGGTTCATTGAGCAGTGCATTATCTATCTATTACATCGATCACATTTAGTTCCGCTAGCAACGATTTAAGACGTTTAAAAAAATGTATCACCAACATCCGATTATTGATTTCAAAAATTTTGTTATTGTCGCTAAACCTGATAATAGAATGAAAACGCGTAACTCTGGTCCCAGTACCTATTGGAAAAACCAAGGTTTCATGGGACGGAAATTAATCAATTTTTACCTGGCCGATATGTGTTTATTCGAAAACTAACTAATTGATTTTAAGGCTCGAAAAGACGGAGAAGTGATTACGTTAACACCATACATTTTTATGTTGTTAATATGAACATAGACTCCGAAAATGCACGGTTTAAAGTTTAAGTTTTGCCCTTTTTATCAATAGAAAAATATTACTTAATATTGATATATCCAATACCTGTGTGGTTAATATTATTATGAACTGACGAATACAGGTTCAATTAAAGCTTTTGTATTCAACTTTTTTTATAAAGTTATCAGTAACCGTTTTTTAACACAGTGCGTATACTCCTGTTCCTTATACTTTTAATACTATTGAAAAACTTTTACAATAAAAAAGACAATACATTTTTGAGCAATAATTTATCGTAATGATATCGTAAAATGTTGAATGGGAAAGCTTTGAACAGTATTAAAGCGTTTTAAAGGGGTTTAGTATTTGCTAAATTATACCCGCTTCATTTCAACTGTTGAACGGCTTTATTTGGCGTACTTTGTTACCGCGCTTAGAATTTCTCTGAAATTACGTGATACATTTTTGTAGACACACAACATTTGAAGTGGGGTATATTTTCAGCAGTGACAATTTAAAGCATTTTGATAAAAAAATATAAATTACTTTTTTGAAATTCAAAATGCACTCTGATTATTATATTCCAAACCAATTAGATTTATCAATACGGTACATGGAATATTAGTCACGACGATTAATAAAATTTCAATTGGTCTCCTAACTATCAAACTGATATTGAAAATTGAATAGTCACATGATTTTCTGTACCGTTTTGTAATTAAATTAATGTCATATAAATTTGTTTTGTACTATTTGAATCGCTTGACAAAGTTGTCATTACATATATCAAACGCAGACACTGTGCTTTGATTATTTTGCCAATTATTGAGTACAAGTTAAATCTTGATAAAAAATATGTAGAATCCGTGAATTATATTCAATACTATCAGGTATTTTTGTAATAATCAGAAAATTTGATTCTATAAATTATAAAAAAATGAAAGCATTGTGGTAACTGTCATTAAATTCAATTTAGTTTCAGTTTTTGTACCAAATATTATGTAACGTATACACATGTTGATGATGGATATAACAAGTTTGATATTAATTAAAAAAGTATCGAAAATTAAAGTTTGATTCGTTTAATACAAATTAATAATGGTAAGAAACTTGAGATCAACCAAAAACATTCAAGTAAAAATAGACTACCTAAGATCCAAATACATGCGATCAAATATAAGGTAGATAATTCATCGACGTTACTACATTGTCCTAAATAATAATAGTTTATCTATAAAATTTTTGTGAAAACATCAAAAATAAAGAAATATGATGAGGTGATTTATTTAAACATATCAAGAGTGACTGCTTGTCACTCGCGCCATGTCACATGATTCTCTCTCTCTCTCTCTCTCTCTCTCTCTCTCTCTCTCTCTATCATGATGCGCGGGACGGCAGACATTATTATAATACACAAAATTTCCCCCTTTTCCTTATCCCGTAATTCTATTTTTTTATTTATTTAAAAATTATATCACCTACGGACAAATTATACATTTGCCATATAATAATTTATATATGATCTTCCATTTGCAGCATCAATGATAATCTTCCATGCATTTATTAAAAAGATATTCAGTTATAAAAATAAAACCTTTTGTAAAAAATATTTCGAAAATTGAACACTTGGCTTGTGTTGTGCAAAGTATCGATAAACCGACCGGTGAATGGAAAATCACTATCGCTACCGGTGATTCAGTTTCATCCGCCAGGAATCTCGAAGTAGATATGTACGTAGTTCGTCGGGATATTTATTTATGTGGAGGGGGTGACGCACCAAACCGGCGCGTCTCCAGGTGGCGGATAGGAGATGCCTCTGAAATGATTTTATAAGAGGAGGAGGTCTGCGTGGAAATACCTGGGGGCTCGTTGTGTTTAAAAACTCAACAACTCAACTGGCAGCCCTGGAATACCCTACCGCGGACCAACTTTACCTGTCCCAGCTGTAGTATCGTGGCTAAGGGATTGCACACAGGGTTACGATGCCTGTTGTACCAATGTCTCCTGGCTGTCTGTGGTCGAGTCTTGCGGGCCAGTGGGATGGGGGGTATTGGCTTTAATGCCCGGACCAAGAGGAGACAACCTCATTAAAAACCTAAAGTCAAGGTGGGAAACCAGACCGAAGAATGCGTGGCTATATAGAAGAATAGTCCTTACCGGTTTTGACCTTGGAGCACCGGGGAAACTCTATTGTATTGAACCCTTTACCTCGGGGTTGCGGGGCTCTGCAGCGGTGGACCATAATGACCCTAGCTTCTTGTGGGACCATTTATGGACAGAGAATGTAAAACTTCCACCTGAGAAGTAGTGGAGAAAACCTCCACTTCTACATCCGGGCCCCTCACAGAGGGAAAAAAGCCAAACGGCACAAAGGTCGTATTCCGTTCGACCTCCCAAAATCGGGAGAACCGGGCGGCATAGACGACCCACTGAGAAATCGCCTCAGTGGAGCAGGGCTGCGAAAATACCTGCGACTCCTCAATCAAGGAATATCCCCTGAAGAGGCCAGGAAGCAGGCTATTCAGCGTCCAACCTCTCCGAAAGAACCACCAACGAGGAAGACAAAGCTTAAAAGAGGCCCGGAGAATATTACTCCTCTGCAACGACCTCTAAGCAAGAAACCAAAAACAGCTGCAACGGTAACCGGGTAAGCCACTGGTTACGCAGCAGCTGTCAAAACAGAAAAGGCTTTTAGGGTGGGAATAATGCCCAAGGATTATCCTGGGGTCATCCTAAAAGCAGAGCACTCTCTACATTGAAAGACACTCTGGTGGAAGAGCTGTGCCAGAACAAAGAGAAGGGAATCCACTTCTCAGGTATCCATTCCCGTTGTGGAATGTTACTGGTGGACTGTGAAGAATTGACAGACTGGCTCATGAGGTCAGCGCCAAAATTGAACTCTTGGGAAGGACCCGAATTGGTAACTCGAAGTGGAGACGACATCCCAAAGCCGGTCACCATATCGGTGTTCTTCCCAAGAAGCCACGACATGAAATTGGAGAAGATTCCAACTTGTCGAGATTCAGAACTCCAACCTCACTACTGAAGCTTGGAAGATCCTAAACTCTAAAAAAGAGGGACAGGGAACTATTCTCACGATTGGGATCGATCACCAATCTGGGGAGGCTCTGAAGGCAGGAGGTTACGCGCTAAACTTCTGTTTTGGGCGTATCCCTGTCTCGGAACAGGGAAAGAAAAAGAACCCCGCAGAGGATTCAAAGGACATGGAGATACCCTCCACATCCGGAACCTCTGGAAAGGGGGAAAAGGTGAAAGTTTGACCTTGGGTCAGCCCGAGATCTCCTCCTGCTCTGCTGGGGTGACTGGGGATGCGGAGATCGCCTCTGCATTCCGGAAAACTGGGCGGGGCAGCCTGGGGGTCGAGAATCTGCCTCGAGATCAAGAAATCTGCCTCGAGATCAAGAAATCTGCTCGAGCTCCGAGGAAGGTATTGCCATGGTGATCGAGGAGGGTCAGGGAGAGACAAAGGAGGAGGATGAATAAAGGCTGAGTAACTCGGCCTCTTTCATCCATAATAATTCACGTTCACGAATGTAGCTCAAATTAACCTGCATCACGCGAAGTGAGCTTCAGCCGTGATTGCAAGGTTGTTCGCTAGACTACAACTGGATATTGTACTGATCCAAGAACCATGGATCAACAAAGAAGGCCAAATCAAAGGTTTGGCATGCAAGGATTTCTAATTGATTTATGCTCAAAGCAATCATAAGAAATAACATAAAATATATTTGTGTTTCAGAATACGTGTCACGGGACCTTCTTCCAATCATGGTTCACCTCAACATTGGGGGTATAGACCGAGACATCGTCATTGCCTCTGCCTACTTCGCTGGAGACGGGCCGATCACACCGCCAGAAGAAGTAAAAGAGCTAGTGAGATACTGCAATAGCAGACGGCTGCCAATTAAAATTGGTTGTGATGCCAACGCACACAATACGGTGTGGGGAAGCACTAATAACAACGCAAAAGGTGAGTGTTTATTAGAATATCTCTTAATGAAATTGACTGTCTCGACCCTTACTTCGTGGAATATGCTCATATTAGTGTTTTTAAATGAAACTCAAGGTCTCTAGTTAATTCCACAATATAATACAAGTTATTGAAAATTCTAAAACATTGACAATTGTTTCGATAAATCAATATCATGATATTGATTTATCGAAACAATTGTCAATTTTTTAGAATTTTCAATAACTTGTATTATATTGTGGAATTAACTAGAGACCTTGAGTTTCATTTAAAAACACTAAGAATATCTCTTAGCAAATAACCTTGAGACCTTAAATGTGGGGACAACCCCCACCTTTGGCACGAGAGCAAGAGAAGAGGTCCTGGACGTAACAATTGTTAATGTTGCTGCTAGGAAAAATGTAAAAGATTGGAGGGTGATGAGCGAGCCATCACTTTCCGACCATAGGATCATCGAATTTAGGATAGAGGGAAATACCCCTTATGTTTTTCTTTAGCGTGACATAAACATCTAAAGATTTTTACTGAAGTTTACTATCTCGACCCTTACTGTGTGGAATGTACTCATGCTACCGTTATAAATGGAACTAACTGTTTCTTAATAATTCCACAATAAAATGAAAAAATCATAGAAATTCTAAAAAGAATAGAATTATTTCGATATCATCGTCAGAATGACAGAAGCTACATTTCATGCGATGACTTCCTGATTTTTAATAATTATTTTTGGCGAAACCAAGAAGTGACCTATCTCATTTAAAATCAGTATAACTGTGCAATGATATAGGAAACCAAGGAAAACTTTTATCTGCTGATATTTACAATTATTACTTAGGAAGAAAGATTAATAGTGAAGAACTTCCTACAGTTATCTGTTCATTGACGACTTCATATTGTGGGTTTGTTTCTTGTCACAAATACGTAATACTTCTAGTTCTGTGTTAGGTGTTAATAAATCTTTGGTGTCAAGTAGATGTTTTGCGTTATGGCATTTCTCTGGTTATTTCAATCTGTATGCTCGTAAGTGTTCATTGTATCTAATTTCAAAATTTTTAATGGTTTGACCTATATAGACAACATTACAGTCTGGACATTTAAGTTCATATATATCAGACTTGTCTTGGGAATATTTTGGTTTTTCATTTAACAATTTTGTACTTACATTACTTTCTGTTTTCAGAGAAATTGTTGTATTTGTTACTAGATATTATCTTTGAAATATTATTAGAAATATCACCTGCATATATGATGGTTTTGTAATTTTTTATTTTTTTTGTTTGTTTAGGAAATATTAGTTGTAATGCCATTTTTCCTCTTTTTTGATTAAGTAATTTATTATACTATCTTAGAAAATATTAGTTGTAATACCCCTTTATTCTATATTTTATTAAGTAATTTATGTATTATATGCAATAGATAACCGTTGGATGTGGCTATTTGTTTGATTGTATTAATTACTCTATGAAAATTATATTTTTGTTCATAAGAACTGAAAATGCTCTATGTTTCATTGAATTGTATGCTGCTAATTTATGTGACATGGAATGATTGAAATTATATGGTATAGTTACATCAGTGCGTATTGGTTTTCTGAAAACTGAATAGTCAAGTAGATTATGAACTGTTTGAATTTTTAAATCAAGAAAATTGATCGATATAATTCCTTAAACTTCTAATGTAAATTTAATTGTCGGGTGCAAATTATTAATATGATTGAACAATACATCTAATTGTCGCTGACTGCCTAAAAAAACAAGCTAATATGTCATATACATACCCATACCAAAATAAGATACTTTTTGAAATGTTATATTCAAAGATTTTTCTTTCTAATCTGTCCATAAAAATCCGTTCCGTTCATTTTGAATATATATCTTATTGTCAAAACTGAAATAATTCTGGTTAATACATACATCAAATAAATTAAGTATATCTTATATTATTCCTGGATTAATATTTTTATCTTCTAGTAATTTTCTTACAAAGTATTAGACATTCTTCAGGAGGAATTTTAGTGAACATATTAGTAACATCAAATGAAATGAGCTTAGAGTCATCTGGTAAGTTGAAAGTTTTTAATTTTTTGATTAGTTCTATTGCACGTTTGAGTATTTAGATATATATCCACAAGGAAAGTTTTTTACTTAATTTATTATTAGTATTAACATAAGATACTACAGGTCTAATTTGGTTTTGACACTTTATGTAATTTAACGGTTCCATATAATTGTGGAGATTAAGTATTTTTATTTATGATGCATTTCTTTCCATGATAATTTGAATAATTTACAATCCCTCTTACATTATTAGAAAACTATTTTGTTGGGTCTGATCTTAGAATTTGGATATCAATAGAACGTATAAAGTTATTTACTTTCGGTTTATAATCTTCAGTTTTCAATATGACAGGGGCATTACCCTCGTCAGATTTTGTAATTGTGAGGTAATAATTTTCTACTGGTTTTTATTTAATTTAAAGCTGAAACGTCATCTTTTGTTTGACGTTTAACATTGAAGGGTTTAATATTTTTGATTAAATGGGCTATTTGTAATTTCTCATTAAGAAAATTATTTGACTCACATTTTAATGCTATTTTCGATTCTGTTGCTAATATTTGTTTAACATTATTAGTAAATTTTGGTGGTATACTGGACTTTAAACCTTTATTTAAAAATTCTATTTTCAAATCATGGTGCACAATGTGTTGTACTTGAAGTTTCATGATCTTTAGAGTATTGAATTCTATGTTGTATATATTCAAATTTTTTTAGTTTTTGTTTCTTAAATTTCTTGTGCTGCGTTGAGCTGACATTTTCTCTGATTTAGTAATGTGAAATTCTACTGGATTTAGTTGGAACGTGAGTTCAGAATGTACAATTTTTATGAAGGTGTCTGAGGAACCTCTTATTTGTCTTCAGTTGTTGCAGGTTTTCGGCGGCATGGTTTGAAAAAAACTTTTACTGCACCAGTTTCCTCAAACTTTTTTATTAATGTACTGACAGTAGATCTTGTTATGAGATTTTTGTTAGGATATAGATTGTTACAGATTATTCAAATTAAACTAGTTTATTCAATCATATCCATCTTATGGCCGGTTCCAACAATTACCAATTAACTAATTAATTAGCTATTAAATTTTTCTCTAATCAAAGCACAATTAGGCTTCAATTGACAATCGTCGCATTAACTCCAATTTTGATTTTCTTCCTACGGTTGGTATTGATGTCGGTAATAAAACTGTAATTAAACGTCATTTTCAAAAATTGTGTAACGTAAACTTTCCAACAAATATAACCAAGAAAAAAATAAATTAACACGAATTATAGGAAGGTATTGAAAAACTATAACTATTTATTCCATTTTATTAATCACAATTTTCGCAGATACGCTGGAATTGTGCAAAACAAGGAAATGGATGGGGCCACAATTAATATGAACAAATTTATAATTGATATTATTGTAAACAACACTAATATATAACCTTACATAATGTATGTTTTAACTGTAAAACGGGCAGAAATACCACAATGTCGATAGCCCATTCAGTCAAGAATAAACTTCCTATACAGTACATAAATAATAAATTAGATAAAAATATTATTATTTTCCTTGCTCGCTGTAAAATTCACCAAGATTATGGTCATTGTAAATTATTTGTTTGCTTACTTTATCAGGCAATTTGAGGTTGTGATAGAATATGATGTATACATATATACTATGCAAACAAATAACTTCTGGAACAGGAACAGTAACCAAAATAGTATCAGAAACTGTGAACCAGGGTGTTGAAAAATCGCAATCAAAATTCAACTGTCAAACTAATCGTCTGTAGGTGGTCAATTAGTTTACGTACGCCTGTTATTAGAGAATAGTGCTTAATTGAGGTTAGTGTAACCGAATTTCTGCCTTAAGCACTGATTAACAGGTCGATTTTTAATTGGTGATTAAGTTGACGTTTGTTGGTTTATTTGAGCTTGGTGGAACCTAGAAAGTAACTTAACAAGACAATAGTCACGAATAACCGATTAAAATATTCAAATGAGGTTGGTGGAACAGGGTATTAATGTATTATTTTAACTTCGATGAAGAAATTCTGATATAACTCCGAAATTATGGCAAATAGCTATATGGACTATTACATGGAAATATTCAGAATATCTTAAGAATTTCAAAAACAAAATAAAAATACTGGGTTGTCCATTTGAAATAATAATATATTTCCATGAAAATTAAAGATCTGACAACAATGTAAATACCACCATAATATCGGTCATATTACAAAAACTTTACAAACCAAAATTTATAAAAATCGTGAGAAATATGTGTTCAATATTAAAATTCACTCTGTATACAATTAACTATTGGTTAGTTGCTTAAATAATTGACTTGAAGCTAATAATATCAGAGGAATCAGAGCCGGGCTTAAAAGTCTAAAGAGATTGTTGTTTTAGAAAAAATGTGTATATCACAAAGTATTTCCCCTCAGCTGATCTCGTAAATTATTTTTTAAAACCCGTTAAATAGACATTTAATATTTTGGTAGTTTTATTTCGGGCAACTGAAAGTGTTAGTCGTAAATATTAAAAACCGAGGTATTAATTCAGGATGACTTTAAGAAGAGTACACTAAATCTTCTCTCGAGAATCGGATTTTAAAAAATAATTAGCACTAAATTTCTTATGTTTTTGATTTTCTGCAGCTATAAACAAAGTAGTAGTAAGCGATGCAACTAAAGAGAAATCCCAATAAAAGTTCATAACCTCAAAAGTAGCCAAAAATGAGGTCCGTCAAGCTGGACCCCCCGGTTAGATTTTTTTTACCTAATTGCTAGCACAACAATTTTTATAGCTACCACACCAACAGCTTACAATAAAAATGCTTTTGAATTCGAGTGAGGCAAGGTTAACGCTAGCCCCCTCCGACTGGAATTTTTTTGCCAAAATGCTAGCACAAATAAAAGACACCTAGCACAACCTAGCACAAAATTTTTATAGCTACTACATCAACAACGCTTTTGAATTCAGTGGGTGGAGGGTGTCTGCAAAATAACGCTATGCTTACACGAATGAATGAAAATGTTGGATGTATTTGTCCCTAAACATCATTTTCCTATAAAAAATGGCCCCTAAATACCATTATTGTTGTCAGCTGTTGCCGGATTGTGCGTGATATCTATATTTTCCTATCTAGCAGGGTATTTGATTAATCAATAATTAACTATTATTTAATTAATAATTATCTATTTATTTTTAATTAACGCTAAAAAATGAAAGAATACAAAAAACATTCACTTTTAAAAATAATTTTGTTAAAATCATAGTAATTCTTATGATATGCCACAGAAATATTTGAAGCTCTGATTCACCGGCTCTAAGAATTAAAAGCTACGCGTTCTAAGTAAACTTGGGAATTTAAAAAAAATCTGATAGTGAAATGCAATATTTATGTTATCATTACAATAGTTAATTAACCATGAACTTCGGCAATAAATATTCTGGCAAATTTAAATATAAAGTTTGAGTGTTTCTTTTAAATAAGGACTACAGTGAACCACGATCAGTCTAAAACATGTATTCTCAATATATTGGAACATTTTTAGGGTTTTCAGCCGCCCCTTCCCAGATTGCACAACTTTGTCCAAAGTACATATCCAAGGGCTTCGCTTTTTTGACATTTATTTATCCAACATGTCTGTACGCAAACGTTTGTCGTTACCTTTTTTATAGTGTGACGTAATTTGCAACTTATTCGTGCTCGGATTGTTTCTGATTCCGTGACTAAATGGTTCAATTTAATTATTTTGTTTTATTAAAATTACTATGATTTTAACAAAATTATTTTTAAAAGTGAAGGTTTTTTGTATTCTTTCGTTTTTTAGCGTTAATTAAAAATAAATAGATAATTATTAATTAAATTATAGTTAATTAAATTATTAATTAATCAAATACCCTGCTAGATGGGAAAATATAGATATCACGCACAATCCGGCAATAGCTGACAACAATAATGCTGTTTAGGGTCCATTTTTTATAGGAAAATGATGTTTAGGGACAAATACATCCAACATTTTCATTCATTCGTGTAACCATAGCGTTATTTTGCAGACACCCTCCATCCTCTGAATTCAAAAGCATTGTTGATGTACTAGCTATAAAAATTGTTGTGCTAGCTTATGCTAGGTGTCTTTTATTTGTGCTAGCATTTTGGCGAAAAAATTCTAACCGGAGGGGGCTAGCGTTAACCTGGCCCCACCCGAATTCAAAAGCATTTTCATTGTGAGCAGTTCGTGTGCTAGCTATAAAAATTGTTGTGCTAGGTTGTGCTAGGTGCCCTTTATGTGTGCTAGCATTTTGGTAAAAAAATTCTATACGGGGGGGGGCAGCTTGACGGACCTCCAAAAATGCTAGTTTTTCAGTACATAACGTCAAATTCTCAAAATTCTGACGCGATAAAATAATTCGAAGGTGCAATGCGGATTCTGCGTTTTTCAATAACAACTTAAACTCTTTTTTAAAGACCAGTGTTATTATTTAAAGAATGTTATCCAAGATAAGGCGTCGAATAGAATTTTAAGACCTCTGTTTATAGTATCTCTGTTGCAGCTGTATGTAATTTTATAATTACTTTTTACTGTTTGTCGACACTCCCCTTAGAAACACATTATCCTAAAATTTTATTGTACCTATGTTTTGTAATAGAAAAGAAAATGTTTGTTCATTAATGTAAATGTCAATAACTGTGAAAGTTTTGAATGTCTCGTAGTTACGATGCTGTTTTTTTCGATTTAGTAGCCCTACCTATTATAATAATCAACGAGTGTATTTTTGGCAATTTTGTTGTAACGAGGTGTGTAACTGATATAAATCACATTTTTTTTTCTCGTTTTAAAGTCCCGTGTTTTTGTTTTTTTAAATTCACGAGTACCACTTAAAACGGGTAGTTTTTTGATGGCTTGACAATCTCAATTAGACTTTCCACAAGTAAATAAAAATGTTCGCTTAATACTACCAAACTAATTTCAATAACTGGATTTACTAAAAAACACCGCACTACATTTAACGACAGACGACTAAGGATAGTTTGTAATTAAACAGTATTAGAAGAGGAACTCGACGGAATCCTGTCAAGTCCTTTATAAAGCGGGAATTTCCTTTGATAACTATTATAGAAAGAGGATAGGTAATCCATCGCATTGATTTAATAACGCATCTGTGATTAAATATGTTCCGTTCCTAATTTCCAAATTTGGAATATATAAGCGTTTGATAAGCGCTTTCTGTTACATTAGTTAATTATCGATAACACGGTTTGATCTGGAGATCATTTAGCGGCAAACTATATATGTACATAAACTGTTTTAGAGGGATTGTCCACATTGACATCAAACAGAGATAATTAAATTTCACCGTGATGGTCTGGTATAAGTAATTAATTTAACGCTTTTCATGCACTGTGTCTTTATTTTCGAAATTAAAGTGCTCCCGTGAATCACTTTCCGTATTATACATTTACCAAGTCATTAGTGATTCGCTACAAAGGTTAGTTAATATTTATTAAAGATTCATTCTCATGTCCTATTAGGTGAAGCTAGTTATTTACGTAAATGTCATCAACGACGTAAATGTTTGAAAGTCACAATTTTATGGTCGACAATAATATTTTATTTTTCCAACGAAAATTATCATTATCTACTTTCACTCTCTGTATCACTACTACTTTCATTGAAATTAACAATAACTTGATTCACAGTGTTATAGTTTCCGTGTATTTACAGAGTCAATAGCTTGTAAAATAATATTTCGCAGGTTTAAAGGTTTTATTTAGCCTTGCTACTGTTCCTTTTATATCCTACCGAGTGTTCGTCGGAATAAATGGACCACTCCTAAAAACAAACAGTTTCGGGTGGATGAGTTGTAAAGACTTAGGGCAAATTCTTGTTCAATATGGTCAACGGTATGGAGATGCAGACGACAACGGGAAGACACTGCATTAAATATCTATGCAGATATCCCCAGGATATCCGTCCAAAAATCTTATTATTTTGAAAGAACGCTAACAAACAGTCTCTAGTCCTGGGCAGATCTTTAATGATCAAGAGGTACGAAGAATCCCCCTGTTTCAATTAAATAAGATCAGAAAAATAGTTACCTGAAATGTCAAAACGTTACATGCAGCAGGAAAAATAAATAACCTAGTGCACGAAATTGTAAATCAATATTCTGGTAGTAAGTGAAGTCCGATGGCTGGGTAATGGAATGATCCTGACAGGAGACAAAGTGTTCTACTACTCAGGCAACGATAATGCTGACCCAAATCACCAACATGGAGGCGGCATACTGTTGGATAAAGGACTTAAAAACTGAGTAAGAAATTTTATTCCTGTGTCCGAGAGATTTATGGTAAACCAATTAATATTTAATGTTATCATTATCCAAGCTTATGCTCCAATAGCTGACAAATCAGATAACGAGATAGAGAACATTTACAAACAACTAGATCAAAGCCTTAAATTAACTAAATCGAATGAAATCAAAATATTGATGGGATATTTTAATGCCAAAGTGGGTGAGGGTACATGGCACACAATGCCATATCGGCGCCTATGTAAATGGCCTCAAGATAAAGCCCAACGCTTTGTACGCAACCAAATAGACTACATTATGATTAATCGTAGGATTCAATTCAATTCAAGGAGGTTCTGAGTTCACCACTGCCATTGTTTCAAGTATTGTAGTGAATAGCGCAAAATCACGTGATAAAATTTCAAATAATAAAGTAAATTGTCAAATGACTAGATGTAAAATTATGCGATAGACATTAATATTATTAAGTAATGTTGTAAAATGTATTATACTGAGTATGTAATATTGAGTTATGAATGTAATATATTCTTAATAAAATGTTAATTTTCAATTGTTTTTTATCAAGAGTGACTTAATTTTATAACACATTAGTAAGGGCTTAATAACTCCCAGTATTCCAATAGAACTTGTGAAATTATATGTCAACTGGTTTTTTGGTTGTTAAAATAATAAACAAGTTGAAAAATTTTCTGAATTTTATCTTCAACAATTGACTTACATACAATAGATCTGCTCCTTATAATCTAATTTAATTTTACTAAATGAAGTGCCACAGCGGCCATTGTTTGTATTTTAAAATACTTCATTTGATGAATATTTTTCATTTCTTAAGGTACGTTGACATGTGTTGTCTAGCACGAACGTGAGTGAGTAAAACTGGGACATCTCCCAGAGTCTGAGCTTATTGACGTGCCTGCACCTTTCCTCACTTCGCACATATCGCAAGCTTTTTAAGCGCAGGAGTGCCCTCCCGGCATCAGCTTCGATCAGGCTAGGGAAACTGCAGACCGTGCCATCTATAGAAGCCAAAACTGTAACGTCGTTAGTAATCAAATTTTATTGATTTTTATTACTGCGTATGCGCGATGTCATATTGCGCTTTATCTGTTAGTTCTGTTATACTGTTTGTGATACTGTTATCGTTTCCTAGTTCAAGTGTTGAGGTTATTATAAGGTTTCGGTATTTTGGTGTATTTTTTAATTGCTATAGTGTAATATTTATCTGTTGTTTCGTTGCTTTATTGTTATTAATTGAAAAGACCATGTCAACGTGTATTCTGAAGGAGTCTAATACGTGGTGTACTCGGTAAGTTTTATTAAAAAAATTTGAGCAGAAAATTGTTACATTACTAAAGTAAATATTCCTTTTTACAGTTTTGTTCCTTCAACCCAGGAAGATAAAATTATTATGGCTGAAACTCATTGGTAATAAATCACTAAATTTGTCGACGAGGAAACGATGGAGGATATGTTCCCTTCATTTTAAAAAACAGTGTTTCCTTAGATTTGAGAAAGACGAATTGAGGTTATTAAGACAGTTTGATTTGCCTTCCCATATGAGTGGAAAGTAACAAAAATTGATGGTAAGTTTTATTGTATTCAATATAGCATGCTATAATTTTGGACATTTTAAAATGTAAATTGAGTGACTGAAAAGACGAGTACTGAGTTTGTAATTTTATTAAAATTCCAGCTAAGCGCTTTCAAGCATTAGCCCATTATCAAAGCTGTCATCAAGGAAAAAACATAAAACAGGTGTCAAAAAAACATCAGACCCTGTACTGCTACATACAATGAAATGAAATGTTTGATGTTACATCATTATTTAAGTAAAATTTGTTAAAATTACCCTATAAAGAGGATGTACAATTGTAACTCACATAACGAAACGTCTAATTTGAAATTATCAACTAAATGATATGTGTGTACACCCTCGTTACCCTCATTACTTAAGTAATGATGTAACATCAAACATTTTATTTCATTGTATGTAGCAGTTACAGGGTTTAATGTTTTTTGACGCCTGTTGTATGTTTTTCTCTTGTCCACAGCTTTGAGAATGGCCTAATGGAAGAAAGCGCTTAGATGGAATTCTAATGAAATGACACACTCAGTACTCGTCTTTTCATTCGCTCAATTTATATCTAGTGTGTTAACCATACTCAGACAATTCCATTTTAAAATGTACCCATTGAAAAAATAATAATCAGGGTTTTATTTTATGTTATAGCTATTCCCTCCACCAGCTATGGGATGGAAGGTATTGACCCCTTGCCGATTTCCATATATAGCCCATGGTATGACAATTTATGGGAAATGAAAGTGAGTATTAACTTTTGTTGAGGCATTACGTATAAGTATTTGGTCTGGCGGTAACCAAAAATCCAAAATATCCAATAAAGACAAAAAATTAAAAAAAATAGTTAAAAACCAAAAAAAATCAAGAATTCCTAAAAAATAGAAAACTCCAAAAAAACCAAAAGAAAATCAAGAATTACTAAAAAAATAGAAAGCTCCAGTAACAAAGGAATTCAAAAAAACAAAAAAAAATGTAAACATTCAAACATTTTTTGATATTTTTTTAGCTTAGTACAAAAACCTGTAAAGCGCATTTTTTTTTCTTTTGTTGATATAAATTTTCAAACATATTTGTTTATATGATTACTGTTTTATTTTTTCCAATTTAATTAACCATTTATGGTCCATCATTTGATATTTCATTTAATTTAACTCAACATCTAATCATTGTTGAGTTAATGGAGTTAAATTGAATGAAATGTCAAATGATGGACTATAAATGGTTATTTTGAAATATAATTAAAATACAGTAAATTTGAATATACCGCCAAAACCTAAAATTACAGAAATCCTTTTAACATCACTCGATTTTTTTTCTTTTGTTGATATAAATTTTCAAACATATTTGTGAGTTTATTTATTGTTGTTATTTTGTCTGTTTATTTGTAGAAGGTCAACCAGAAACGAGAAAGGACTTCCACGAGACGGTGGGATTTTTAAGAGCCCTTAAGAAACATTTTAATAATCATAGAGCGCCAGGAGCTGCAGAGTAACTTAAACTCTCTTATGTGATGGTTTCATAAGAACAGAATGCTTTTAAATGTAGAAATATACAAATATGCAATATACTAGGTTTAAGCTTGTGATATAAACATATTTAATACTTCCAGTAAAGAAATAAAGATGTTTTTTAAGTGGAAATGAAGTGTTAGATATATTATTTTAAATTTTGTACAGTCACAAGTGCTGTTTAGCACTCTTATATGTAATTACTTGGCACCTTGTATTACACAGAGCTGGGCAGTATTTACCAAATTTTCCTTTAAAAGTATTTTAATGACTTTTGTTCTAACATTCACAGTAATTATACTAAAATGTTTTCTTTCACAGAAAGTTGCCAAAAATAGTAGTTAACTGCTCAATGCTAACTCTTTTTTTGATTTAGTAAGTAGCAGTTATACTCCAGTAGTTTGTCCAGCTCTGTGTGTTTTTGGAGTATAATAATGAATAAATTAATTAATATAAACTCATCATAAATAATTTTCTACTTTTATGTTGATTTATCATCATTTAAAAATCTAATGATACTCCAATATAGATTGTATGTTCCTCAAATTATTTTTTTATTATTGCATTGTTTTTACATTATAGTTTATTTATTGTAATTCTGCTTGTTAAGAAAAGTACTTTGTGAAAGAAATTATTTGTTGTGTATTTTTATACCAAAATAAATAAACTGTTTATATGATTACTGTTTTATTATTTCCAATTTAATTAACCATTTATGGTCTATCATTTGATATTTCATTTAATTTAACTCAACATCTAATCATTATTGAGTTAATGGAGTTAAATTGAATGAAATGTCAAATGATGGACTATAAATGGTTATTTTGAAATAAAATAATTAAAATACAGTAAATTTGAATATACCGCCAAAACCTAAAATTACAGAAATCCTTTTAACATCACTCGATTGTTTAGTCGGCAGGCTCTTTAGATGGCGCCACAATCAGTGTCTCATCTATCTATGGGTTATCTGTGGCTTCGATCACCCGGTGAAGAGCCCGAAGGCCAAGAATCACCTCCAACGCAGCAGTTGATGTAGTCTTCATGCAGCCAGTTGCCTCCAAACTGACCACCCTTTGGAGGCGTGCCAGCTGCGATTTAGCCGTGGCCAAGGTTGCCCTCGGCCACCAAACCAGAGACGCATATGTCAGCATAGGTAGCACGATCACTTTGTAGAACCATAAGATAGGGGGGATAGGGGTTAGTCACCATTTCGAACCAATGGCTCTCCTACAAGCCCAGTACGTGTTAGTCACCTTGCCTAGGCGACTATCAAAGTGTCTTATCCAGGATTACTCCCAGATATTTCACTTATTCAACCACTGGAAGTGGCACTCCACCAAGATGCAGACCCTCAGGTCATATACCTATCTTCTTGCTGAAAGCAACTACCTCAGCCTTGGCAGGATTCACTGCAAGTCCATGATCGTTGCACCTCCCCCGTACCCTATTCATGGCCCTTTGAATTAGGTTCCAGAGGACGCTAATATGCCTTCCAACAACAAGGACAACGATATCATCGACATACCCATTTACTAGAAAGCCCTCATAGTTTAGTAGTGATATTAGTTCGTCGATTACTAGGTTCCACAACGTGGGCGAAAAGACACCCCCTTGTGGGCATCCCCTATCGACGGCAATTTTTGCCACATGTTCCTCCCATCAGGTCTCTACTCTGCGGCTGCGTAGCATGGTCCCAAGCTTGTCAGTTATCATTAGCTCTATTCCATGATTTATTGCAGCATTGATTCTACAGTAGTGTTGTCGAAAGCTCCCTGTATTTTCAGGAAAGCGCCTAGAGTGATCATGCCATTTCCACATGGGTCACCAGTTGATGTTAGGCACTTTCTGCTGACTAGCAACAACGGAACGCATGCTGATTTTTGTGCAAAGGATGCCTAAGCCGAACCCTTTCCCTCACATACCGATCAACCAACCTCTCCAGTGTTTTCAGCACGAAAGATGTTAGGATGATAGGTCTAAAATACTTAGCCACACTGTATGTGGTGATCCAGTAAAGTGTGGCTCACGTTCGTGCTTCAGAGCCCATGTAAACGTAGCTTTATTCTAATAGACATGAACAATTATTGGAACAGTTATCAGCGTAATTAATTCACAGTAATGTATCATTTCGAAAATACATGAAGTTATTAAATTACAACATAGTAATTTATATAAAAATGTTTGCATTATAAATTCTGTATTTATATTTTTGTTACGTGTAAATAGCGATTTTATCGCTTTAATTAGTATTTCACGTAAATTAGCCATAAACTATTTGCATATTGAATTGATAATTAATTAAGCTATTTCAATACATTTAAAATGGGATTATGCCTGGTAACGTATATGATTAATAGAATTAATGACATACACGGACCACCCAATAAGTAGGAACTGTCTGACATAGTTAATTGACAATATATGAAGAATATACACTCATGGACAAAATTATCAAATAATTTATATTCCAAAATAATTTTAAATTATCTCCGTTATCTTAAGTGTTAATGTTATGATCGAACAATTTTATTGTGTAAATTGTAAGAAAACAGTGTCCAATTTGTTATTTCTTGCGTTCGTGATTTCTTGTTATTGTTTTATTAAAACAGTTCCTGTCAGGAATTTTAAAATGGACTTAGGTACTGGCAGACTTCGTTCTCCCCCAAGAAACGAGTTCTGTAAGTTTAAGCCACTTATCATTTACAGAGAAGCAAAACATTGTGAATATGTATAAACAAATCTCAGATGATGAACCAGGGACAAAAATGACTGCCATTGTGTTTAAAATTGTAAAAAGTTTGGTTAAGTTAGGGGCGCAGCCACGGGAGGGCCCGGGCTCCTTCCGAGATTTTTTTACAAGCAATTGACTATACCTTCATGTTCTTAGTAGATACAGGTAAAGAGCTTTCTGCCTATTAAATATATTTTTTTAATTTTCTATTTGAAATAGGTAAACGGTCGCGCCTAGACAAATCAAATGGAGGATGACAGAACAAACAAAAAGCTTCCTGAAAAGGGTAAATAAAGAACTCTCAATCAGGTTATTGAAAGCGAGCGCAAGAGACATTTGAAGACAGTGACACATTCAGTTACTGGACACTGTACCCTAAGGAAACATCTATAGAAAACGGGTAAAGTTAGTGAACCTATCTGTAGGAAATGTGAACTAACTTATGAAACACATACTCACATACTCTGCTTATCTAAGAACTTACAAAAACTCAGGCAGAAGCATTTTTGAAAGGAAATAATACAATCAATTGAACTACTCAAAATCCCCCCAAATAAGCTAGTGGCCTATATCGAGGCAGCCCGGGCACTTAACTTACGTCCATTGTACCATTCCCAATATGATCTACTTCCGCTCCAGAAGCTTCGTGTCCTCGATATAGCTTCTGGAGCGGAAGTAGATAATATTGGGAATGGTACAATGGACGTAAGTTAAGTGCCCGGGCTGTTGAGTACAACCCAAACGAACGAATGAATGGTCGCGTCTATTCCACGCAATTTTAATTTATTTTATTTTGCCTACTGCTGTTACAAAACCACGCTAGTTCTGTTGTGGCGACGTGTAACGATTGTAGCTTTGCTTTCACACGACATAGAACTGTTCCATAACCAGTCAATTCAATTGGCCCACATAAAATTAGACTAGTTAACTATTTATTAAAATTGGCAAATGACTGGAAAAAGCTGTTCTTCGAACGATTCTCACAACTTGTTGGAACGAACCTTACATAAGCAGATCACGCGGACGAGCCTCCGTGATGAAGTTTCGACTTTAACCTTGAGTGAGCATTCGGCTATTGCCGCTGCTATGTCAGGAAACTCTAAAGGTTTTCAGACATTAATATCGGAAAAATGCTCTGCAACTACTTATGTAGGTAGCTATGCTTCACACAATTTCAACTTATGTTTATATTGGGCATCCGATGTCACGGAAATACGTAGTTGTCTAGGGACCATTGATAGGATTTCTCCCAAAAGGGGCCATGTATTACACCAACAAATTGACTTATTATGTACGAAAACAAAAAGCAAAAAGGCGTGGCCTAAAAATATTGTGTCCTACAAGATGGGTCGCAAGACGTTCATGGAACTGTATAAACCGTTGGTGGCCGCTTTGGAGACAATAGAGCAATGGACCAACCGCAATACTTCCATTGAGGCATCTGTATTACTGGCCAGCATTAAATGTTCTAAATCAGTGATCGCTTTAATGTGCTCAGAAGGAATATATGCCTACACACTGCCTTTATCAGACTACTGTCAAGACAAAGATTGGTTATAAAACCGATTCCGCTGCTGAGTATTTTAAAATAACAATTTTTTTCCCTTTATAGATTAACTCATAGCAAATCTAGACGACCGATTTTTGAATTCAAGTTGAAATGCTTCTTTTCATATGATAATCAAGATTTTGATAGTCAATTTAAATGTTTTTTGAAACTTCACAGCCTCTACAAGAATGAGTTTCTTGAAGAGTTTCCCAACAAAATGATGTTAAAAGCTGAACTTTAGCTGTGTTCTAAAAAATGCAAAAATAAGAAACTGAAGGAAGATTTGGACAAAGTGTATTCCAAATGTGATGCCAATATATTCCTTAATATAAAAAGGCTTTCACAATTTTTTTAACATTACCTATTATAACCGCCACATCTGGAAGGTCATTTTAAAATTTCTTCTTCTTCTTTTCTAAATCCTTTTGCCCTTTCAGGAGTCGGATGTGGATTCCGTGACCTGTACCCATTTCTTCCATGCCTTTCTGTCACCTGCTAGATTTTCCATTTCTGCTATGGTCTTTCCTCTTTCTAAACCTATCTCTTGTATTTGGTCTAACCATTTTCTTCTAGGCTTACTCGTTCGTTTTTTGATCGGTTTTTCAATCTCCATTAGTTTCCTAGTTAATATGTTTGGTTCCATTCTTACCATATGACCATATCAGCTAAGTTGTCTCTTTTTTATTTGACCAGTTATCGGTTCCTGTTCAGTTGTCTCTCTAATGACGTCGATTCTAATCCTATCCCGTTTAGTTTTCCCTGCAATATTTCTGAGATGCTTAATTTATATAGCATTTATTTTAGTTTCGTCCTTTTTTCGCACAGTCCAGTTGTCACTTGCATATATTATTATGAATTTTCATTTTTACTTCTAAGTCTATATCTTTATGTCCAAGAATTGTTTTATTTGGAGAGTAGTATATTTTTGTTGATTTATTTGATCTGTTTGTTATTTCTGCATTTGTTTCTTCATCTTCTTTTACTTTACTTCCTAAATATTCAAATGTTGTTACTCTTTCTAGCGTCTGGTTAGGCATTTAATCTCTTTATTATTTCGATTTCCTGGTTGTTTTTCATTTATTATCATCACTTTTGTTTTATTCATGTTCACCTCCATATTTATGTTCTCTACTTCTTTAGTTCAAATCTTCACTAGTTTTTGCATTTTGTTCTTTGTATTCGCCACTAAAACCACATCGTCTGCATATAGTAGACTACTTATTTTTCTCGGTTCTAAATTTCTGTGTACAATTATAGTATTCAGCTGCTCATATTTTTCTTTAGTTCGTTTCATAATCTTATCCATGATTATTATAAAAAGTAATGGGCTTAAACTGTCTCCTTGTTTTATTCCCTTGTACATTTTGAATTCTTCAGACCGTTGGCCTGCAATATGTACCTTGGCTATGTCTTGTATACACTTTTAATTGTATTTATTAAGGTGGGTGGTACTTCCATTTCCTCCAGGGCTCTCCATACTTCTCTTCTATCTACTGTATCAAAGGCTGCTTTTAGATCTATAAATGTAGGGTACACTTCTTCTCCCTGTTCTATTTTTCTTTCGATTGTATTCCTTAGTATATAAATATTATCATTTGTTTGTTGTTTCAGGTCTAAAAGCTCCCTGTTCTTCTCCTAATTTTGGTTCTACATATTCTCTTAATCTTCTTTCTATTATTTTTGTGTACACTTTATAGCTAGTTTGGGCCAAACAGATTGCTCGGTAATTCTCACATTGTGCCTGTTCTCCCTTATTATAGATGAGTACTATTAAGTTATTTTCCTATTCCCTTCCTCTTTCTCCTAATGATTCAATCATCTCTGACGCTATCCCATCTTCTCCCTTAGCCTTGCTAGCATTTTCAACTTTAAAATATTTAAAAACATATCTGCCTAGCATCACGGGAGTGGCCCGATTAAATGGTTTGGCAGTTCTTTATGCCGAACAATGATAGTATTATTGATATTACCGTGGAAGAAACGAAATGGCAAAAACAAAACGAAAATTTTTATTTTAATATTAGTGATTACTTACAACTTACTGTAAGGTTTTCGTTTGTTTTTTTAGTATAAGTATGATATATGTGTTACTAATTTTAAATACATTTTTGCTAATTAAAATGAAATTTCTATTATTTTCTTCATGTATTTAGTTAGCCCCCCGAACAAAATTTCTGGCTGCGCCACCTAGGTAATGTAAGTTATTGAAAAAAGTACTTTTGTGTGAAATTAACGTGTACAAATTTAACTTTTTAGGAGTTGCTAAATCTAATTTTTATATAGATTGAGAGCTGCTTTATTTATTTTTTGGTATGTACTAAGAAAATTACATTTTTTTTATCTTCTTCTTCTTCTTCCAATGCGTATCCACGATAACACATTCGTTGCGGTGTGTATTTATGACTGTACATCGTGTAGCCCCGTCCACTATCTAATATTTCGCGCCATTTTCTTTCTTCCCACCCCTCTTCGTCCTTCCATCAGCAGATGTGAGAGTTGATATTTCGCATTTGGTATTATATGCCTCAGATATGCCCTTTTGCTTTTCTTAATTATTTCAAACCGTTCACGTTGTTTGTTGACACGTCTTAGAACTTCTTCGTTTGTCAGTCTAGCCGTTCAAGGTACCTTAAGGATTCTGCGATACAGCCACGAACGACTCCAATTTGTTAATTATTCTCTTGTCTGATGTGTGTGTCGGAAATCCAGATGCCCAAGTACTTAAATTTTTCTACCCTTTCTATGGGCTCTACAT
This sequence comes from Galeruca laticollis, assembly GCA_963921935.1. Lineage (NCBI taxonomy): Eukaryota > Metazoa > Arthropoda > Insecta > Coleoptera > Chrysomelidae > Galeruca > Galeruca laticollis. The sequence goes on from OY998180.1 coordinate 202,976,880, forward strand.
TAAATGTTATGCTGGAGTGTTCAAACCTATTTAGGTTTCTGGAGATAGTCATAAACTTTGTTTTTTTGATGTTGGTATTTAGGCCCATTGATTTGCTCTGTTCTCCTACCTTGTTGACCACTTGTTGTAGGTCGTGCATGTTTACATCAGCGTAGCGGATATTGTTAATATATACTCCATTAACTTTGACTCCCATTTCCACGTCCTTTAAAGGAAAATTGCTTCCGAATATAAGTTGAATAGGAGTGGAGACAGGACATATCCCTATTGCACCCGCTTCTAATCCGTATGGTGTTGGACATATTATTGCCTAGTTTGATTTGCGCTGTTTGGTTCCAATATAGGTTCTCAATATATCTAATGTCTTTTTGGTCTATATCAAGCCTATTTAGGAGCTGCATTAATTTGTGATGTTGTACACGATCAAATGGCTTTTCATAATCTATAAAACACAGGCACACATTCTATCTCTGATCATAGCAGTTCTGAACAAGTAGGGGAGAGTTGGACAAAACTGGGTAGGTTGATAAAACCGGGTACCCCTTAATTCATCTAACTAACTGCTCCCATCTATCAGAGAATGTTAAAATTAGTGTCCCTAAACAGTCGCGTGTATCCATTTCTACATCATTTGAGTAACCTGTGCCGGAGCAGTAAGACCTCGCCTGTTTTTTGGGGTAGCAAACTCGATTTTTAAGGTAAGTTTATAGTTTTTTTTCCTCTACTGAATAACTAATGACCATTTCAAAATTTAATACATGTAACCTAATATATTACCTTTAATTTGGCCAAAAATTTTGAATATCATTTCATAACCTAAAAATTTAAATAATATTTAATGTCTTGTTTACGAGTTGGACAAAACCGGGTAGTCCGAAAATCGACAAAACCGGGTACCCGATTTTATCAGACCTTTTGTTACTTCCAGTTTCTACAGCTGTTCTTTTGCTTTTAGTTGACTACAACATGTCCCATTATAAAAGAAAAACTACTCGTCAGTCATGGGATCAAGAAAGCATGCAAAATGCAATAGTTGAAGTGCTAGAACATAGGATGGGATACAAAAGAGCATCTCAAAGTTTTAATATTCCTCAATCCACTTTAGAAGATCGTGTGAAAAAAGTAAGAAATGGTAACTCTGTTGAACAAGCTAGTTAGAAAGGTAGGAATTACCTTCAATTTATTTCCGTTTTCTTATTTAAAATAAAAATCATTTTAGGTCTGGGTCGGTACAAGCCTGTGTTTAGCGCTGCCCAAGAGGATGAGCTAGCTTCGCATATCTTACAAATGGAAAGCAGACTATTCGGATTTACTTTATCTGAACTAAGAATTCTTGCTTACGAACTAGCCATGCAGAATAACATCAACCACAATTTTAATACAGAAAAGAAAATGGCTGGTAAATGTTGGATTTATTCGTTTTTGTCACGGCATCCAAATCTTAGATTAAGGATTCCAGAAGCTACTTCAATTGGACGAGCTATAGGATTTAACCGAGCAGCAGTAGGGAAGTTTTTTACTCTGTTAACACAAGTTTATAACCAACACAAGTTTCCTCCTTAGCGCATATGGAACGTTGATGAAACGGGAATTACAACTGTCCCCAACAAGCAATCTAAAGTTATTTCTATGAGAGGAAACGACAAATTGGTGTTCTGGTTTTCGCTGAAAGAGGGAGAACTCTTTGGTGAGGCTTTTGTTAAATCGGCAGTTATGCAAACTGCAATAAATGGTTTCAGGAAGTCTGGAATTTATGCGCTCAATCCTGAAGTTTTTCCTGAGTGGATGTTAGTTCCCTCAGAAGCTACAGAGCGAGAACTAAATATACAAGAAGATGAATCTACGACACCCAATTTGAACAAGGATTTAGGCAAAGAACTCGATAAAGATTCTACTTCAACTACAAAGCTGGCAGCTACATAATTATTAGCTCCGTTACCCCCACCTATCGATTATCCCCAACCAAGCTGTATCCGTATCGATTCTCCCCAACCAAGCTGTAGCCGTATCTATTCTCCCCATCCAAGCTGTAGCTCCTTAAACTCTCACACTGCAAATCATACTAACATCTCTTCATCTTCTAAACAAGCCACCACTAAATCTGATAGTTTACAAGCAATATTACCAAAACCAATATGTGATTTTTCAGTCTCTCCAAAAGAAGTTTTTCCGATCCCTAAGGCAACCAGGAAGCCATCCAACGATAACAGGAGAAGAGGAAAGGCTGCTGTAATAACATCATCTCCTTATAAGTCTGAGTTAGAGGCAAATTTTAAAAAATCTCCAGTCGTAAAAAAATTAAAGCTAAATGAACCGGATAAAAGAGGAAAAAATGTGGTAAAAAAGGCTGCACCAAAAACAAAATTGGTTCCGAAATTAAAGATTGCAGATTCTGATAGTTCGGAGGAAGAAGATAATAATGACGATGCGTGTCTGTATTGCAATGAATTATATTCAAACTCTAAGGCAAAGGAAGGCTGGATAAAATGTGTGTCTTGCAACAAATGGGCCCATGAAGCCTGTAGTGCCTATGATGGTGTAGATGAAGTTTTTATTTGCGACTTCCGTTCATAAATTTTCGATTTTTGTTCACATATTTTGAATAAATATTTTATTTTCTTTTTACATGGTAATTAAGTTACTACCCGGTTTTATCATACCGGTTGGACAAAACCGGGTATATTGCAATATTTTCTTAAAAATAAAAAAAATAAAAAAATTAAGAATATTTATAAAAATTGACATTGGTATATCAAGTCATTTGAGAATATTTCTATCTGCAGCAAACGCTTGCTACTCTAACATAGCAGAAGAAGTAGTCAGTTTTTGTACTGGTACCCGGTTTTGTCCAACTCTTCCCTACCTGTCCAAACCCAAACTGCGAGTGACTTATGTCTCTTTCACATTTCATGTAAATTCTTTGATGTACGATTTTAAGAAATATTTTCAGTGTATGGCTCATTAGGCTAATAAGTCTGTGATCTTCACACTTTCTTGCATTGGTCTTCTTAGGTTCTTTCTTCTTACGTGTTTTAGATATTTGAAAATATTAGAAAGAGTATTTTATTAGAAAGCAAAGAAACTGTAACATGGAGAAGAAATTACCTGAGATCCATCAAACAGTATAGGCTAGAGCAGAGACCTATTTAGTACATTGATGAAACAGATCACACAAATTCAAAAATATGGGTAGATGCATCTATTCGAGATAAAACAGATGCCATTCATAGTGGATTGTCTAGATGTTTGAAAACTCCATCTGGAATAGCCAAACATTTAATAATCCTTCATACAGGATCTGAACATAGATTTGTTAAAGATGCATTGTTAATATTTGAAAGTAAGAAAACTGGAGATTATTATGAGGATATGAATGTAATGTGCTGTAATCGTAAGGGACAATGCGTCTTACCACTGCCGTTGGGTAGAAAAGGTTCCCACAACATCTGCATTAAAAAAAGTTCAATTCATATGATACCGATGAAATGGTACAATAAAATAATAAAATTGTACTTAGGCTGACCCCATTGTAAATTGAACCCTATAGAATTGACTTGGGCTCAAGTAAAAAATTTATTGGCAGCCAAAAATATTACTTTTAAACTAAAATATGTAGGAGCTTCTAATGCAGGCCTTGCAAAATGTTGCAAACATTCACTGGCATGTAATAAAAGAAGAAGATAGATTCTGAATGAATAATTATTTATAACTTTGTATGAATTTATTTAGTGTTTCTTGAGTCAATAAATAATAGACAATGTAATTCGTATCTTAGATATACTGTAAAATGTTTATTTATTACAAATAGTGTTCAATAGAAAATTATGCAAACAGTTCAAAGACTAAACTATTTTTATACCAAATCTGATTTCTAAGTACCAAAATTACTGTTTTCAGTTTGAAGTTTAACTATGATAGGTCGACTTTCCAACCTATTGAGAACTTGGTCCTTTTTCATACCATTTGGAAATTTCCTGGTCGATATAGGTACCTGAAATATTCCAAATAGGAAATCTATCAGAAAAAGTGGCGACAAATACATTATTCTGCTAAAGTGTATCACATACAGATATTTTTTGATGATTTATTTCTAGACCTAAAAATATTTGTTGTATTTTTAAATCAAATATGAAATATAACGAAGAAATTCCGTCCCACGCATGAAAGAAGAGCTTCGAACTACAGCACATGAAGAATGGAATTTAATTCCTCAAGAATTCAGTCAAAATCTACTTTTGAGTATATGCCATGAAAGATGCAACCAGTAATAAGAGCTCAAGAAGGAAATCCTAACTTTGCCCTTAACATGATCAAAAGCATAGTGATTGTCTTCCTAATTGCATTAAAGTTTACAGTAGATTTGTACGAATTCAAGACAAGCTTAAATTCTTCCTGTAAATCATAAATTAATTACATTTATATTCCACCCCTGTACAATAATCATTACACATTTCCATACCTACACACATAATTCCTGCTTAAAATTCGTTCATAATATCTATTTAACACTTCAAAACCCTCAAACATGAATTTTAACCTTATCTTCCCATACAAAAAACTAGCTTAAAATAAACGGTTTCAAGGATTAAAACTAACTTTCCCGCATCTGCGGCCCCGAACAATATTCAATCATAAAATTGTTACTTGTATTCACTTCGGGGGATGTATCGTGCTAACAAACCAAAATTTCTCCAAAAATACCAAAAATTTTGTATATCTGGATTTATAGGACTGAAAATCAATAGGGTACATCAGTGAGACACCTTGAACAATATTCAATGATAAAATTGATCAATCGTATACTCTCTGGAGGCTGTATCGTGCTAACAAACTGAAAATTCTCCAAAAATGACAAAAATTTGGTACTTCAAGTACCATAGCACCCGTTGTACTGGCTTTAGTGAGCTGAATATCAATAGGGTTCACCTTTGAGACGCTCTGAATAATATCCAATCATAAAATTGGTCATTTGTATACACTCCGGAGGCTGTATCGTGCTTACAAACTGAAATTTTTCCAAAATGAAAAAAATGTCGTACTTAAAGTACTGTAGTACCTGTTGTATTGGCTCTCGTGCGCTGAAAATCAATAGGGTTCATCAGTGAGATGTCCGGAATAATATTCAATCATAAAATTGGTGAATTGTTGAATGTCGGAGGCTGTATCGTGCTAACAAACTGAAATTTTTAAAAAAATTATAAAAAGTCGTACTTCAAGTACCATAGCACCCGTTGTACTGGCTCTGGTGAGCTAAAAATCAATAGGGTTCATTTGTGGCATATCCTTAACAATATTCCATCATAAAATTGGTGACTTATTGCACTCCGGAGGCTGTATCGTGCTAACAAGACATGTAAGGAAAAGTGGCCGATGACAACGACGACGACATATACACAGAATTTTTTTTCTAAAAACCGTTTTTTTGTGTTGTTGTTGATGGAAAACGTAAAAATAACTCAATTTTTTTTTTCAAAATTCCAACTTTTTTTGGTTAGGTTGATGGTTGATGGAAAACGTGAAAATAACTCAAAAAAAATTTCAAAATTCCACCTTTTTTTGGGGTAAACCAATACTTTTCTCGCATATTAGATAGGTTGGGCGGAAAACTAAAACCTTATCTATAACAAAAACAACCTATTCATGACAATAAACGACACTAGGATACACACAACTCAACCGTCGCTTATGACGGTTAGATTTTAAAATCATACCACTCATTGGCCAATTCCCCACATGATCTCTCCTGCTTACACCCACTCTAAGCGCCACATAAATAAGGCTCCAACCATACAATTCTTCACTTACCAGTTAATCATCGTACAAAAACGTAGTTACCTTTAATCTTCAGCCGGAAAATTTACCGATATAATTAAAACTTTAATAAGCATTAAATACATTCAAATAATGTAATCATATTAAACCTCATAACTAGTAACCAGTGCTACATTCTTAATTGTTTCGCAAACGAGAAACACTGAATGTGAAAACGCATTTAATTTATCCGATCATATGAACTCAGCTTAGAAAAAGCAACTTTTGCCACATCAAAGTGGCTGGTCCTTCGAGATATGTATAACTATTCGTACCGTATTTCAAACTCTTACTAAAAACAAAGTAAGATTGCGATACAACATTCCTCAATTTTGATACCATTTAGCAATAATTTCTTTTGGCCATTTTCTACCTATAAAAACTAAATAATGTTTATAAAATCTACTGATCTTCCATGTTTGATGACTTAATATTTTAGAATTATTGTTATATTTATTGTTGCATTCCGTAATTAATTTCAAAAGGTGTTTTACTTTTATTGTGATCCAATTCGAGATTTTTCTTTACCTTGTTTGCATATTTATAATATTTTATCAAAGGATACTTTCAGTTTCGAATATTACGCGAACTACCATTTATCAAACATCAAATTAACGCTGTCTCACAAACTTTGAAGCTAATGAGGGCACCATTCTAGCTATAGCTTGCATATCATCGGATAAAATCATCCAACAATTTTAACAATCACTTTTCGCATACTCGAAACAGCTACATAACAATATGGGAATTTTTAGTTTTAAAGTAATTTTCAGTTATTAAACCGATACAAATATGTAATATGAACCATAGATTAAATACTCTTTAAGTATTTAATGTATGTATGAACCAATCATTTCGTACCGGATTTTTCAAACACAAAGTATTGGTTCACACATAAAAAAGTTGAAATTTTGAATAAAAAATTTACGTTTTTCATCAAGCACAACACGAAAAAATAGTTTTTAGAAAAAAATCCTGTGTGTATGTCGTCGTTGTCGTCGGCCACTTTTCGTTATTTGTCTTCTAAGCACGATACAGCCTCCGGAGTGCAACAGATCACCAATTTTATGATTCAATATTATTCAGGACATCTCACAGATGAACCCTATTGATTGTCAGCTCACAATATCCAGTATAACGGAGGCTATGGTACTTGAAGTACGGCATTTTTGTCATTTTTTTAGCAATTTCAGTTTGTTATCACAATACAGCATCCGGAGTGCAAAAAGTCACCAATTTTACGAATATTATTCAGAACGTCTCACAGATGAATCCTATTGATTTTCAGCTCATCACAGCCAGTACAACAGGTGCTATAGTACTTTAAGTACGACATTTTTGTCATTTTGGAGAAATTTCAGTTTGTAAGCACGATACAGCCTCCGGAGTATATACAAGTAACCAATCTTATGATTGGATATTATTCAGGGCGTCTCAAAGATAAACTCAATTGAGATTCAGCTCACTAACGCCAGTACAACGGGTGCTATAGTACTTGAATTTTCAATTTGGTGGCACGATACAGCCTCCACCGTGTATACAAATGACCCATTTTATGATTGAATATTGTTCAGGGCGTCTTATAGATGAATCTTATTGATTTTCATCTCACCAGAGCTAGTACAACGGGTGATATAGTACCTGAAGTGCCACATTTTTGTCCTTTTTGGAGAAATTTCGGGCTGAAGATTAAAGGTAACTACGTTTTTGTACGATGAGTAACTGGTAAGTGAAGAATTGTAAGAGAGAGAGAGAGATTCGTGAATGAGTTTGGGGTGGGTTGGGGTTTTCTTGGTTGATTTGTCGTTTTCTTGATGCCGCCCTGGTATAGGATAGGTTTCCTCTTCAGGGCTGTGTTGGGGGTGTGTTGGGTGGTTTAGTGCGCGTTGACCGAGAAATTAGGTTGGGGTTTAAAAGTGTCTAGTAGAAAAAATTTTTTTTAAAAGTGTCTAGGAAAATTTGTTTAGAAGTGTCTAGGATGAGAGTTGTTGGGTGGGCTTTTCGCCAGAAGTTGACTGGAGGGTTGTGCTGCGTTGGGGTGAATTGGGGGTTGGTCTCTGGAAGCAGCGAAGCCCAGAAGTGTGCGGAAATGATTTGACAAAAAGTGTCTAGGATGGGAGTGTAAGTGTTGAAGACGAACCATGTATCGTTGCCGATACATAGATATATGCGTTGGACTGGCTAGGTGTCAGGAATTATGAAATTGAATGTTATTTATTTATTGATTTTGAAAATTCTTAAATGTCTCCGGGTATTTGAGAGCGAAGTATTAGGGGTACTGAAGATTTTTACTTTTTGGGTTTTTGTTATGTGAAAGGTGTATAGGAGACATTTTTCAAAAGTGTATGGAATTTAGTATTTTGTTGAAGTTTGGTAGAAAGTAGCGGTGACGTGCCTTCGGTGATTTGGGAATGTTTTCGATGGTCGGTGGAATAATAACAATTTTAAATCTAAAAATGCGGGTGCGTCGATCGTCGGTCCATTTGGCTAGTGATTAATTCACAGAATTGTATGGTTGGAGCCTTATTTATGTGGCGCTTAGAGTGGGTGTAAGCAGGAGAGATCATGTGGGGAATTGGCCAATGAGTGGTATGATTTTAAAATCTAACCGTCATAAGCGACGGTTGAGTTGTGTGTATCCTAGGGTCGTTTATTGTCATGAATAGGTTGTTTTTGTTATAGATAAGGTTTTACTTTTCCGCCCAACCTATCTAATATGCGAGAAAAGTATTGGTTTACCCCAAAAAAGGTGGAATTTTGAAATTTTTTTTGAGTTATTTTCACGTTTTCCATCAACCATCAACCTAACCAAAAAAAGTTGGAATTTTGAAAAAAAAATTGAGTTATTTTTACGTTTTCCATCAACAACAACACCAAAAAACGGTTTTTAGAAAAAAAATTCTGTGTATATGTCGTCGTCGTTGTCATCGGCCACTTTTCCTTACATGTCTTGTTAGCACGATACAGCCTCCGGAGTGCAATAAGTCACCAATTTTATGATGGAATATTGTTAAGGACATGCCACAAATGAACCCTATTGATTTTCATCTCACCAGAGCTAGTACAACGGGTGATATAGTACCTGAAGTGCCACATTTTTGTCCTTTTTGGAGAAATTTCGGGTTTAGTACAATACAGTTTCCGGAGTGTATACAAGTGACCAATTTTATAATTGGGTATTTTTCAAGGTGTCTCACAGATGTACCCTATTGATTTTCAGCTGACTATAGCGAGTACAGCGGGTCCTATAAATCCAGATATACTGCATTTTTGGTTACTTTTGGAGAAATTTCGGTTTGTTAACACGATACATTCCCCGAAGTATTTACAAGTGACAATTTTATGATAGAATATTAATCAGGGCATCTCACAGATGCGGAAAAGTTAGTTTTACCTTCAAAACCGTTTATTTTCAGTTATTTTCAATATTTTCGTACTAAAATTGGGTTCTAAGGCTTTGAAGCTTTATATTATGCCATAATTTAATAGTTTCGTGGTTTCTTGTTCGCCCATATTAAGCTCTTTAGATACAAGATTAAAGAGCCGTTAGTATGTTTATAGTAACTATGCAGTTTCAATTAAAAGTAATCAACTCGGGAAGCTAATTAATTTCTTGCCGCAGGTTGATAGTTAAACATAAGTAGGATGTGGCATGTGAATATGTCCTAAATCGACAAAATAACAGGTGAAGTCAGAAGAGTATTATGAATTATACAGGGTGATTCTTAAGTAATTGTACATGGTACATTTTTTACTTCAAAATATTACGATTTGAGCCAACTCGCCTCAATAAAATATTGATATGGGTATGAAAAGTGGAATTTTCAAATAAATTTTTCGCAATAACTTCATCGTTTTGAACATGTTACATAAAAAAATTGAAACGAGAGGTTTTTGGGTATGAAAAATCATAATTTGGTATCTACTTCGATGAAGTTTCCAGAGGACGCCACATCAGTGGCATTAATGCGCGCTAAACTTTTTTACGTGACAATACGATTCCGGCATCGACTCAAACAATGAACAAGGTACAGGATTACAAGAAAAGAGGTGTAGAAAAGAACCGCAAAAAAGAAATAATTAAAAAAGAAAATAAAGTTATAATTATAGGAACATGGAACGTGCGGGGAATATACGGAGAGGGGGACATAACAAATTTAGTAAAGGAAGCAAAAAGATACAATATAGAAATTCTAGCGCTGCAGGAAACACATTTAAAAAATAATAATATAAAAGAAAAGGAGGAATATGTCCTATTTACAAGTGGAAATGAAAAAAGAAGATTTGGTACAGGCTTTGTAGTCAGTAAAGATATGAAAGGACAAATCACACACTTCCAAGCGATCTCAGATAGGATATGCAAACTACAGTTTACTGGAAATGACAAAAACATAACAATCGTTAACTTTCATGCACCTACAGTACAGAAAACTGATGAAGATAAAGATGCATTCTATGAACAACTGGAAGAAATTATTGACAGAATACCAAACGGCAAAATGTAAAGATAATAATGGGAGATGCAAATGCAAAAGTAGGAAATGAAGACATATTTAGAACTATAACGGGAGGCGAAAGCAAACATAATACGAGTTACGATAATGGTTTTAGATTAATCAATATGGCTGTAGAAAAGCAAATGAAGATTATGAGTACACATTTTAAAAGGAAGAATATACACAAAGGAACTTGGATAATTCCAGGCACTAACGAATGAAACCAAATTGATCACGTGCTAATAGGGGAAAAAGATGCCAAATCAATAAAAAATGTAAAATCATATAGGGGTGCCGATATAGACTCTGACCGTTTTCTAGTAATGGCTAAATTTAAACTAACAGAAACAGAAAAAACAGAAGAACGGTGAAATATTACACGGAAGAATTGCAACATCCTCAAGTAGCCGGTAAATACAGATCTAAAATCGAGAAATACTTAGAACAAACTAGGGAAACAGAATTAGAACAGGGTGTAGAAAAGAAATTATCACGGATGGAAACAGCAATTTTGAAAGCGTCAGACGAAAGCTTAAACGCAATAAAGGCTACCAAAAGGAAGATCTGGCTTGACGACGAATGTATGGGAGAAATAAGTAAGAAAAGAAGTTTAAGGGAAAAATATCTACAGACCGGGAAAGAACAGTACAAACGGGAATACATTGAACAGGCGAAAATTGCAAAAAAGATTTGCAGAACTAAGAAAAGAGAACACGATGAAAACAGAATAAAAATAATGGAAGAAAAATACTGGAGACAAGAAATTAGAAATTTCTACAAGGATGTGAAAGAAATAAATAAAGGACACAGGCCAAAAACACCATGCATCAAAGATGGAAACGGTAAACTGCTAGGAGCAAAAACTGAAATAATAAGAAGATGGAAAAGCCATTTTGAAGAGCTATTAAAAGTAAATGCAGAACTAGAAACAGAAGAAAGAGAAGACGTTCCATTGGGAGAATAAAACCGTTCCGAAGATGAAGAACCTACACTTGCAGAAATAGAAGAAATTATTCACAATATGAAAAATAATAAAGCCCCAGGATCCAATAGTATTACAGCAGAAAACTTGAAATACGGAGGTATTGTATTAAAAAGAGAAATTACTAAGTTAATACAAGAGGTTTGGAGGACTGAACATATGCCAGAAGGGTGGAAAAAAGCAGTAATTCTACCGATATACAAGAAAGGTGACATTTTACATTGCAACAATTACAGAGGCATAGCACTACTTGATTGCATGTACAAAGTACTAGCCACACTAATAAAAAGACGATTAGAAACTTATACAGAAAAGATAACCGGCGAGTACCAGTGTGGATTTCGTAAGGCTAGAGGAACAACAGACCAAATTTTCTTACTAAAACAAGTATTAACACACTGTTACGAATACGAGATTCCTACATATATGCTGTTTATCGCCTTTAAGGCAGCCTATGACACGAAAACAGGACTAAGCTATTGAGAGTCTTAAGAAAATACAAAATTCCAGAGAAGCTATGCAAACTGGTGGAAATGACACTCAAGCAGACAAGAAATGTAGTAAGAGTAGAAGGGGAAGAATCAGAAGAATTTGTTACAACCCAAGGACTGAGGCAAGGAGACCCCCTATCTACCATGCTATTCAACATAGCATTAGAAGATGTTATAAGGAAAAGCAAAATCAACCGTCGGGGTACATTACTGAACAAAAGCCACCAATGTTTGGCATATGCAGATGACGTGGTTTTATTATCAACAGTAAAAACACAAGAGCTTTTTTTTTATCGGATAAATTTCTCTTTGCAACGAAACAGTTTTGCCAATCACTAATTTTACGAGAAAAACTGACATGATAAAATCGCGACACCGAAGGTGGAGCGATTTTATCTAATGTCAGTTTTTCGAGCAAATTTAGTGATTGGCAAAACTTTGAGTCAAAGAGGAATTTATCTAATAAAAGAAAAGCTCGAGTGTTTTTTGGCAAGATAAATTAACGACAGAATATATGGATGAACAACAACAATAATTGCGACTCATTGTCATTGTGTAAAAGTGACGTCCGCTTACTAGATATTGAGGAAGAGAAGTTTTTATCGCGATAAAAAAGGATGCACCTTTTTTATCGATGGCAAAGTGACAATAACATTTCCAGGTATATGACATTTTAACAATGGGGTTAATTTATCAAGGAAAAAAAAGAACTGATGAAAATAGCAAAAGATCTAGTGACAGCAGCACAAGAAGTGGGGTTGGAGATAAATGAAGCAAAAAGCCAGTACATGAAACTAAGAAATAAAACAGAAACGGAAGAGCCTGAGACATTACGGCTAGAGCTACAGAACGATAAAATAATACAAATAAAGGAAACCAAGAACTATATGTATCTAGGTGTCCTAATAAATGATAAATGTGAGGAAGAAGCAGAAATCGATCTTAGACTGGCCAAGGGCAATAGATGTGCTGGAGGATTACTCAAAATCTTGAGATCAAAACAAGTCACACGAGCAACAAAGAAAAGAATTTATAAAACAATATTAAGACCGACAGTGCTATACGGATGTGAAACATGGGTTATGAATAAGAGGCAGAAATCCAAACTCGAAATCTGGGAGAGGAAGATATTAAGGAAAATTTATGGCGGAAAAAAAACAGAAGAAGGAAGGGAGAGGCGCACATATAAGGAGTTGTATGATCTATACAATGACTCAACAATAATTGAAGTAATCCAATCAAAAAGACTGCAGTGGTAAGGTCACTTAGAACGGATGGAACAGTCAAGAGATGTAAAAGAAGTAGCATGGAAAAGACCAGAGGGAAAGAAGAAGAGAGGTAGGCTCAGAAGAAAGTGGAAAGAAGCCGTAATGCAGGACGTCGCGGAAAAGGGAATACGGAACTGGAAAAGCGTAGCAAGCGATAGATACAGATGGAAAATTCTTACACGGCTATAGGCCCTAGGGCCTGTCTTATGCCTATATATAATCTTTTTTACGAGTAATATAGTGAATTCAAAAGCAGTCTAGACGTGATGAAGATTTGCTTGGCTCCATCTGGCCCTCAACTGATCTTGACATAATTAAAGTGAGAGATATGGCGAATGTAAATCGTCCTTTAAGTCTGAGAGATAAGGTCGCCAAAATTTCCGTGTCGCACGAATCAATTTGTACCATTCTAAACGACTATAAACGAGTTTCTGGCCAAAACTTAACAAACAAAATTAAACAACTACCGTATTTCTGTTTTAAAAATTCAAATAACTATTTCGAGAGGTCTGGTTTCTATCGGTAGAAGATCTTAAACAAAATTCGTGACTAGTACTGCAAAGTCCTAAAAATGCTGCGGTATTATTATTCATGGATTATTCAGGGACCTACTTTGTACGTGATGCACTAAATTTGCATGAATAATACATATTTTATGTTTCATTGATCGATATCCGGTAATTTTTTGACATAGAAGTACACACTCAATTGAAAAAAGTATTATGCAACGCGCTATTAATATATTCAATTAAATTTACTGTAAATTGTCAAATTAAACTATATTTTGTGGTTTTCCTGTCATTACAAAATCTTCGGTTTAAATAAATTATTTGAGAATTGAATGGAAGCATTGAAACGTATAAAAGTAATAAATTGGAAGCAAAATTGAATGAGAATAAACAATAAATTATCCTGCTTCCTCAAATTCCATATTTGGTAGAGTTGGGTTTCGGAAAAATCGCTCAAAATTAAATAAAATGTGTCGTCTAATAATTATTCTGTTGGCTGTAATTTAACAATCACAATCTAGAAAAGATTGGAATTTGCCTGAGAAAACTTACCTTTAATCAACGATTTTTTCAGAACAACTGATATGTCAATGGAACGAGATAAGCTTCTATAAAAAATCCTTACACTTGTCATATAGATCAATTATCACGATCTTATCTAATTCTTTATTAACAACGAATTAAATTATTCTTCAAAACTTGGACATTATCGATGCAAAACCTTCAAGCAACCCAGAAAAGCTTGGAGGGATGCTTGATACGATTCACCGGTACGGATAGAAGATAGAGATGGATTAGAAAGCAAATCAAAGTTACTGATGTAATTTGTAGCATAAAGAAGTTAAAATAATGCTGCAGGCTAAACACTGCTGATGATGGTGATCTAATTTATTAATTTGTGTTATTACAATGGGTCCTATAAATCCAGATATACTACATTTTTGGAGAAATTTTGGTTTGTTAGCACGATATAGCTTCCGGAATGTATAATTGCGAAAACGTCACTTTTAATCTTTAAAACCGTTTACTTAACATATCGAGGTTCCACTGTGTTAATACAAATTATAATTTCCTCCACTTTTTCTACCTCTGCTAACTTTAGTTTAGTAACTTAGTATTTTTTCAAATCAATTTGAAGTTTTTTGGCCGTATATAGATCTATCGCTAGTTCAACATTATTAATACTGGACGCATCGCCATAAGAAAATATTTCCATAAAACTATATTTCTAGCACAAACCAGAACTCTGGAAAACGGTAAAGAAATATGTAGAAGACAAATTGTAGGATGAACAGACAAATTCTATACCTGGAAGACAAACTAACGATCATATACATACTAATAAACTTAATTGAAAGGAAAATGAACGGTTTTAAAGATTAAAACTAACTTTTCCGCATCTGTGAGATGCCCTGATTAATATTCTATCATAAAATTGTCACTTATAATTACACAAGTGGTTTTGTACTTTATCGGGTAAATTTGGGTTGTTTAATGAGAAACCGTTTCCTAGCAATTTGACGAGAATAACTGTCAACTATTAAAAACACGACACCGAAGGTGGAGAGTTATTCGAGTCAAATTTCTAAAGGAAACAGTTTAGAATTTGAACAACACAAATTTACCCAATATCAATACAAACCTCGAGTGTAATTCGGCAGGACAATTTAATGAATGAGAAATTTGGAAACATATCTTGCAATATTACATTCAATTTCTCGATGGAAGTATCTAGCTCAAATACGTATCTTTTTGCATCGCAAAACGTAGAACATTGTCGCCAGATTGATGATTGCGTCGCAACTGTATTGGTAGGCACACAGATATTAACAATTTGACTAATTTCGGCGTTCGTAGACACACCGAATCGACTCATTGTTAGTTCTTGAAAATTCAATAAGTTGTTGACAAACATGCCAAACTATTTATTCTGGTAACCAACACCGCGATAATTGATGAACAAATGAATAAGTGAAAAAACCACTGGTGTATTTGTCGCTGTAAAAGTTAAAGCTAACTTTTGCCGCTGTCAAAGTGACAATTGCACTGTGGCATATGCGATTTTTTATACATGAGTTAAATTGTCACTTGTATACACTTCGGGGGATGTATCGTGTTAACAAACCGAAATTTCTCCAAAAGTAACCAAAAACGCAGTATATTTGGATTTATAGGACCCGCTGTACTCGCTATAGTCAGCTGAAAATCAATAGGGTACATATGTGAGACAACTTGAATGAGACAGCTTGAAAAATATCCAATTGTAAAATTGGCCACTTGTATACACTCCGGAGGCTGTATCGTACTAAACCCGAAATTTCTCCAAAAAGGACAAAAATGTGGCACATCAGGTATCATAGCACCCGTTGTACTCGTTCTGATAAGCTAAAAATCAATAAGGTTCATCTATAAGATGCCCTGAATAATATTCAGTCATAAAATTGGTCACTTGAATACACGCTGGAGGCTGTATCGTGCTAACAAACTAAAAATTCTCCAAAAATGACAAAAATTTGGTACCTCAAGTACCATAGCACTCATTGTACTGGCTATAGTGAGTTGAATCTCAATAGGGTACATCTTTAAGATGCCCTGAATAATATTCAATAATCAAATTGGTCACTAATATATACTCCGGAGGCTGTATCGTGCTAACAAACTGAAATTTCTCCAAAAATGTCGTACTTAACGTACTATAGCACCTGTTGTACTGGCTGTGGTGAGCTGAAAATCAACAGGGTTCATCTATGATATGTCCTGAACCATATTCAGTCATAAAATTGGTGATTTCTTGCACTCCGGAGGCTGTATCCTTTTTCGTGTTGTTCTTTATGAAAAACGTAAAAATTTTTTTTCAAATTTTCAACTTTTTGTGGGTAAACCAATACTTTTCTTGCATATTAAATAGGTTGGGCAGAAAAGTAATGGAAGGAAAATAACATCAATTGACTTCAAAGTAGCCTTTGAAATATAAAAATAGCAGGACAAAAAAATATTCAAGCATAGCATATCAAACAGATAAAAACCCAGCATCCAAAACATATGCAAGGGAGAAGTGGACTTTGAGAAAGAAAGATAAGGCCAGAATGAATCCATTTGCATTGAAACAGTTGAAGAGAATAGCTGGAATGAATAGGAAAATATGTATAAATGAAGATATATGGCAGGAGCCGATAATGAGAAAAATACAAAGAAGTTAATTGAACATATTATCAGAACGAATCCAAAAGAATGGCTAGGATTAGAATATAATGGAAGATTTGAGTACAATAAGATCAAGAAACCTGCTCTGACATCTGAAAAGATAAAAGGGGAGGAGAAAAAGAAGAAAAAAGTGAACGAATTGTACAATTTATAATTATGTCTTATCCTCATTTACCATTTCCTTTCCTTTGAATTATGTTCAGTATATCCAGATCATCCTCTCAAAAAAAATGAAGCATTCCGGAAGGAATTGGAAATCAATCTGGCCTCACTTGACCCAGTATCAGGGCAAGGAGTTGAGAAAATGGCATGCGACATCAACAGCGCCATAATGAACTCATACACAGAGGCCTGCCCCGAAACGATCAGAACGACCAACAGAAATGCACGTTGGTGGAACAGGAAGCTTGAATCTCTGAGAATGAATTTCCGCAGGCTGTACAATCAGTGCAAACGCACAGGAAACTGGGACAGCCATACGAAGTCGCTCACTGAATTCAACAAGGCAGTCAGAAGCTCGTGGAGAAATTTCTGTCAGGACATTATGAATGTCTCAGTCTGCGCAAACCTCCACAGAGTCATGGCTCAAAATCCAGTTAACGTTCCAGAAACCGTACTGAAAGAAGACGGCTCACACGCAGTCAAAGCAACAAGCGAAGCCAGAGAAGAACGGCAAGTTGCACGTGGTCTGGCAACTCGTAATAACTGGACAAATATGGGTCTGTGACATAGGCCATCCAATCCTTTGACCCCTTCAAGGCGCCTGGAATGGATAGAATTTTCCCGTGCTACTCCAAAAAAGCGCCGATATAATAACTCCAAGACTTGCGAGTTTGTTTAGACTAAGCTTAGCCACAGGAGTTATACCTACGGTTTGGGAAATCTCCAAGGTGGTATTTATACCGAAACCTGGAAAACTCTCGTACGACACTGCAAAGGCTCATCGCCCGATAAATCTCTTCTCATTTCTTTTCAATGCAATAGAGAAGATGATAGATAGGCATCTAAGGGTCACACTGGTAGGTAACAAGCCGCTACACCCTAACGAACATGCCTACCAAAATGGTAAATCTTGCGAAACAGCTTTGCATAGCTTGGTGGGTAAGATAGAGCAAGCCATTACTTACATTTCACTGGCTGTGTTTCTGGATATCCAAGGAGCATTTGGCTACACGAGCACTCGCTCAATAGTGTCAAAGCTGGAATCCAGGGACACAGACAGGACAATCACTCGTTGGATAGAGAACATGCTAAGCAGCAGGAGAGCACAAGCATCCCTGTGTGGTGTCTGGTGTCACATATATATATATATATATATATATATAATATTTCATAAATTTCAGGTATAGCGGTCTGTAGGAAATTAAAACTGCAATTTTTCCAATATTCTCAATATTTCGCCATTGTTTAATAGCTTGTTCAGGAGAAATTCTACAATAATTAGTAATTTACATTTTAAAACCCATTAAAATTAACAATAAATAAAAACTTACAGATAGCAACAGTTGTTTTGCGGATTCGGGCACTAGCATCACATTACACACATTAAAAATAGATTAATATAAAATGTTTCTATTCTGCTGTTTTTTATATATTATAGTAAAAAGTGATAAGAATTTAAAAGTTGTTAATATACAGAGTGACATGTTAAAACTAATTAAAAAGATTACAATAAATATTGCTCAAATTGTTAGTATCAAGTTTGTAGTTCAGGTTGTTTTTCTGTTTCTTAATACATTTCAAGGAATAATCTAGATCTGTAAGTGTTGTTTTTATCCAATAATGTTATATTATCATAATCAGAATTATGACCTGTCTTTAAGTGGTGTTCTACTGTGAATAAAAAACATTTTTTTCTCATAAAAAAATGACCCATAAGAAAAATTGTTACAGGCGGGTAATGCCGGTCAACACAGGTGGGTAATACCGGTCAAGTGACCGGCATTACTCACTGTTTATGTTAATGGTTATTTCATTTTTAAAAAAATTAACTGGAAAAAGATTAACTGGTAAAGCGAATGGACCAGAGATAATTTGAAGCAAGCGATAAAAGACATTCAGAATGTAACGAGTATAAGACAAGCTTAAAAAAAATACGCAATTCCATTTTCAACGCTACAAGAAAGGGTAAAAAATAAAAAAGACTCAACACCTATAATTGGAAGAAAATCTGTGTTTTCAACTGGACAGGAACTGGAAATTGCTAATGAAATTAAACACTTGGCGTCCATTTTTTACGGTGTTACCACAAAAGAACTAAGAAGGTTTGTTTTTGAGTTTGCTGAGAGAAACCATATTATACATAATTTTAATGCAACGCAAAGGCTGGCTGGAAAAGACTGGCTGAGAAGTTTCATCAGACGCCATTCCACCATATCAGTGCGAAAAGCTGAGGCTACCAGTCTAAATCGTGTGACTGGTTTCAACAAGGATGAAATAGCTAGATTTTATAAACTAGTGGAAGAAGTGATGTCAAAATATAACTTTTCCCCTAGCAAAATATATAACGCAGATGAAACGGGAATCACAACTGTCCAGGATCCAGGAAAGCTACTCGCAACCAAAGGACAAAAAAGAGTTGGTGTGGTAACTAGCGGCGAAAGAGGCCGGAATATTACCGTCATGTGTGCTATGAATGCTGCAGGGGGATTTATTCCGCCCATGTTTATCTTCCCCAGAAAGAGACTAAGCCCTCTCCTGGAAAAATATGGACCTGCAGAAGCTCTTTATAAAAGTACACTGAATGGCTGGATCGATGAAAATATTTTTTGTGACTGATTAACGCATTTTAGAAATCACGCTAAACCCACGAAAGACTAGCCGGTTTTATTAATTGTAGACAACCACTCCAGCCATAGTTCTTTGAAGTCGTACGAACTTTGCAAAGAAAATCATATTGTTATGGTATCAATTCCACCACACAGTTCACATAAAATACAGCCATTAGATGTGGTCTTCTACGGGCCCCTGAAAGCCGAATACAGAAATCAGTGCAATTTATTTATGAAGACGCAGTTGATGAAACGTATCACTCCTTATGATGTTGCGTCTTTATTCAATAAAGCTTATTCAACTGTGGCTACAATTAGCAAAGGAGAAGCTGGTTTCAGAAGCGTTGGTATCTATCCTCTTAACTGCAACGTTTTTAATGAACAAGACTTTTTGCCTTCCGAGTTATTGAATCAGGACGTCGTTGCCATACAAGATAACGGCGCTGATATGTCTTTCAGTAATGATTCCCAAGCTGTAGCAAGCGATGATGCTCTACCAAAGAAATCTACAAATAAAGAGCAACACGAAATTCCTTCAACTTCTTCAAGATTTCTCTCTTTTCAACAAATTCTTCCCGTTCCTAAACTAGCAGAGAAAAAGAAGAGAGCAGGCAGGCAAAAACAGCACGCGAAAATACTTACAGCTACACCATTGAAGAAAGAGTTGGAAGAAAAGGAAGCCAAGAAACAGGTAAAGGAAAAGAAGAAATTAAAGGTACAACCTTTTAAAATGAATCTTGATGAAAAAAGGAATAATTTAAGAAACAAGATTTATGCGTCAGTCGAAAACTAACAGCGTCAGAAGTGAAACTTTTTATGTTTTATGACGCAATAACCGCCAATGAGTGTACAAAGAGAATTCATAAATATCAACAACATAAAAAACTATAATTTAAAAAAATTAAAACAAAAATTATTTCCAAAATAAAAACAATAATTTTTCGGATAGACTATAAAAAACTATTTACAATAAAAGACAAACAAAAGTAAATATTCTTTTTAAGAAATTTGAATGCATATTACGTATCCTTCCTCTTTAATACCTAAGAAAAGTTCTGGCCGCCCATGGGGGTATCGAACCCGCGTTTTTCGTTTGATTTTAAATCGAGTCGAGTGATGACAGAAGGGGAGAACAGCGCTGCGTTTATCTCACTAAGTTTAAGTACAAATGATAATTAGAGCTTCACAAAACTTGTTAGCCTTTACGAGATTACCTCGTAACCAAAACCTCTGTAGTGTCCCATAAAAAGTTTCACTTCAAAAATATTTCCATAAATAAAGCAACACTAGTTACAACGACTTTCTCTGATGAACTGAGACTTACTTGCTCTTCTACGTACAGGTTAGCAAATATAGCTGAAAGTTTGAAAGTGGACACGCCCACGATGCGCGTTGGTCTCAATGCGGAAAGTAGGAGATAACACAGTTTATGCTTAAACTTTAATGAGTACAGAACTTATCTGTACGGACAAGTATACCTGTTTATTTCCTTTTTCAATATATTTCAATACTCTTGCTACGTTTTATTACATATTTTTTTCAAAATAATACAAATAAATACACAATGCAAAGAAATTTCCTAGTTTTTATCGCCTTAATTTTAAAGGTAAACAATTTCTATATTAATTTCGCACTGGATTATACCAATATCGGCAGAAATTATTAAGCGCTCTTTGTATCCTTTTCCCCCCGAATGCGTTCTCACTTTATCGTTCGCGCAGCGAAGTGGGGATTGATAAACGGAATAACATGATCGCCATCAATAAACAATGCCCTGCGACTATTCTCGGCGTCTCCTCTTTGTGCGGATCTTCGTTAATTTTTTCCGCCTCTCTCACAAGGAGTTTAACAGTTTTGTTAGCTCGACGAGTTAACTCTCATGACAAAACGCTAGTGTCCCATAAAAAGTTTCACTTCAATATGAGAGAATCCCATAAAAGAAAATTATTTGATGAAAACTCATCAGATTCTGATGTTGATGTTCAATATGATGATAATGAAGATGTCGATGAAGATATATGTTTGATATGTAATGATTATGGAAAGAATAATGAGCAGTGGTACAGATGTACCCTATGCGGAAGATGGGCACATTCTGAATGCAGTGGATGGGACACACCTGTAGGATACACATGTGATGAATGTCAGCCTTTTACTTAGATAGTTAGATTGTTTTTATTTTCTTTTTATTTCAATAAACAATATTTTGGTAAAAAATGCTTATTTAAAGTTTACTTAATTATATTTAAAGTATTTTTCTGCTTGACCGGTATTGCCCGCATAAGTGACCGGAATTCCCCTATCTGTATGACAATGCCAGTCAAATGCACATTTTTGTTTTTTTTTGTTATCATAAAAGTATAGAAAACATTTCGAAATATTTTCAGATCAAGAAAGTTTTTAAGTGCACTAGTGATTGCTATCTTAAAATTATTTGAAATTACGACTTATTTTTTACTTAGAAAAAAAATGTTTCTTAAGTGACCGCCATTTGCCCACTTTACCCTATAAACCAGAAATGATAAATGACTACAACGCTTATAAGAGCGGGATAGACTCTCTGGATCAAATGTCTACTGGTTAGTCCGTAGCACGAAGCACAAGAAGATGGACTATGAGCATAATCCACTAAAAATCCTCATGTATCTGCAAGTCAATCTCATTTGTCTGAAAAAGCTCCTTATTAACTGAGCTCATTGAAATGTTACAAGGATTAAGTATAAAACTTATGATTGACCACCTCCACCAACAGTTGGAAAAATATTGACAGCAAGTGACTAATCTGTCCTTTTCAAAGGGTAAATATTCCGAAAATGTCAATAACGGATTTCAACGTTCCGTAAAATCAGCTTTCGTTTATCTCGGTATAAAAATACCTCTAAAAATATATCACAAAGGACGAATGGAGCTAGCGAATTCGAATTAAATACGATTGAATTCAAAGTGAATTTTTTTTGCAGTTTAATTGCTGAACAGAATTTACATCAAAACCCATTTAGTGAATAATTAGCACAAAGAAACCACAGTGTTTAAAAGCATCTCGCTTCGTTTCGATTCACTGCCGTATAATATCCCAGTAAAAATTCATCATCTAACAAGACTAATAATGCCGTTTGGTACAAGATAACTATAATCCTAGTCGACGTAAAGAGGGACTGGTCAGTTACGCCACCTTTTAGACACTTTAGTTATATTAAATTATACTCTATTTTAAAACTAGGAGGAGTGATTTTAATTTAAGTTTGTAATTCTGTAGATTCCTCATTGGTCAGATATCACAGTCGGTTTTACTCAGCACTTTTGACATATAATCGAACAATTGTGTAAATTTGTAAAAAAATAATGTCAATTTTGTTATTTCTTTTTGAAACTTAAAACTTCATGTGACAGAAAATTTGACAATGGTTATTAACTTTCTTACAAAAGTAGTCGCCGAACTGGGAATTATTTATACAGTATTGAAAGTAATATATCTTGGATATTGCGTTTTAATCAGTGCGTAAAGGACAGCATGCTTAAAGATCGAGATAGCATTAGAACTTCCCTCGAATAGCTCGAAGAAGGGACACGTCACTACACCGATACTCGTCACGAAGACAAGTTAGCAAATATTTCATTGGTTGGTGTGAATCTGGTGTTTATCAAAGTGAAAGTGTCAAAAATCAAAATTGCTAAAAATATGGTTATGGTGTGACAATGCTGAATAGGATTATTTTCATTTATTTAGGATTTTAGTTCTGATGAAGTAAATAAAAGTAAGTGAACCTTTAGAATTTCATCATCAGGTATATTTCATCATAGTTGTATTGCAAAAAATTGTAACAGAAAATATTTTTTACCACTTAGTAATTTGGATTTTAAGAACAAAACAGTTTTCAAATTTCCATTTGACATTAATCAAAGGGCACAGTGGTTCAAAATTTTAGAACTTCCTGATACATCCAATGATCAAAAGTTGTATGAAGATCATACACGCACACCACCGAAAGTAGTTAAACATTGTAATCATTAATACTGAAGCTTTTTAAAGTACAAAATTATAAGAAGAAAGCTTATTTTTTGTAACAATGATAGTCAAGAATTACAACACAAATTGTGCAGCAGGTCACTGCGGTTTATTGAAATAACTTAAATTCTTTAGTAAATTTTCATAATGTACCAATGCCATTCACGTCCGTAGGTATAGATCTACCTGCAAATGCCACTATAAACAGATTTATCGTATCTTTTACAGAATTATCCCCAAAGTACCACTTAACGATCTGTACTTTCTCTGCAGTTGTGTAAATAGTCGGCATGTTTCAGCGGTATTTTAACTTTTGAATGTTTTCGCAGCCATGGCCGGCAAATAATGATTCATTGACCTTATACACTGTCATACCGCCTTTAAACTAGAATTTAAGTTCGCAATTCTGTAGATTCCTGATTGCTCATATCACAGCGTGTTTAACACAGCACTTTTGAGTCGAGTGGGGTAGCAGGAGGGGAGGACAGTATTCCGTCTCTCTCAATTATGTGGTATTATAATATTAGGTCTGTTCCAACCATGTTACAATAAAATAGAAGATATGATTTCGCGCAGCTGTGCTCTGACGTCACGCCGAAAGTGAACGCCTTGAATTAGTTTGCAGTTTACATTATTGGATGTGTGTATGACGGTTAAATCTACATTTTTATTGTTGAAAATTAACAAAAATTAGTCAAAATGAGATGTGCGCTCATAGAAAAATAATAATAATAATAATAATAATAATAATAATAATAATAATAATAATAATAATAATAGGAGAGCTACCAACGCAAAATCCAAAACAACTTCTTTTCAAAAAATCAGGAGGACTTCTATAGATCGTTTAACGAACAACCTGGTTCTAAAGGACAACCGCCAAAGAAGGAGGATTTACAGACATTTTGGGAAGGAATGTGGTCGGAGGAAATCGAACACCAGGAAAATACACCTTGGATCAAAACAGAAATTCAGAACAACATCCATCTACATATGGAAGAAATAATATTTACATTACAAGATCTAAAAAAGGTAATAAAAAACTTGGCCAACTGGAAAGCACCAGGGAACGACGGTATCCAAAATTTCTGGTACAAAAAACTTACGGCTACCCATCATCACCTGACCAACCAATTTAATATCCGTCTAAGAAACCCTGACCAACTACCAGACTTCCTTACAAATGGTGTAACTTATCTTCTTCCAAAATCTGATCAAACCCAAGATCCTTCTCAATATAGACCCATCACGTGCCTTCCTACAATGTACAAAATCTTCACTGCAGCACTATGTGATAAACTGTACGCATACCTAGAAACTAATGATATTCTAACTGAGGAGCAGAAAGGGTGCAAAAGAAAATATATGGGCTGCAAGGAACAAATAACAATCGATAATGTGATATTGGAACAAATCAGAAAGAAGAACAGAAATCTATACATAGCTTATATAGACTATCGGAAAGCTTTCGACTCAGTGCCTCACAGTTGGTTAATAAAAACTTTGGAAATTTACAATATACACCCTGTGGTGGTTAGGTTTCTAAAAAGTACTATGAGTAATTGGAAAACAAAACTCAAAATTAACCTAAATCACACAGAACTAGAAACTGAATCTATCAGTATTAAAAGAGTAATCTTTCAAGGAGATACACTTTCCGCTCTATGGTTCTGCTTGTGTTTAAACCCATTATCACGTGGCCTAAACCACACAGGATATGGAGCAACTATTAGAGCGGATCGAGACTCAACAACCATAAGTCATCTATTCTTTATGGATGATCTGAAACTATATGCCGCGTGCAAAAAACACCTAGAATCCAACTTAAAACTCATGCACCAGTGGAGCACAGATGTCGGAATGTCGTTTGGTATGGAAAAATGCCAAACTGTATCGGTTGAAAAGGGAAAGCTGAAAGAAGGAGAACCTATAGAACTAGAGCCAGGCAAATATATTGAAGCAATGACAGACAAACCCTACAAGTACTTAGGAATCCTTCAGGCACACAAGATAGAACATAAAGAAATAAAAGCCATATTAACCACCGAATTCGAAAAACGCCTTTACAACCTCTTAAAAAGTAAGCTAAATTCAAGAAACCTTACCACGGCCATAAATAGCTACGCCATATCCGCTCTTCAGTACTCCTTCGGAATAATTAAATGGACTCAAACGGACCTGGAAGCAGTAAACAGAAAGATTAGAACCGAGCTAACAAAACATAGAAAACACCATCCAAAAGCGTCCGTCGAAAGGGTAAATTTACCTAGAGAAAAAGGAGGTAGAGGAATAAAAGATGTTGTGGAAGCTTGCACTCAGCAAATTGCAGGCTTGAGGAGTTTTTTCCGCCACCAAAATAGTCAACTTCATAGAGCCATAGTGAAAACAGATACGGGTTATACACCTTTAAACCTAAGCATGGAAAACTTTACGCCCTTTAATACACGAAATGAGGAAGATAAAATTAGAAATTGGCGTTCAAAAGAATTGCACGGAAGATTCATTAATGATTTACAGAAAGACACGATAGATCAAGCTAAATCGGTTGAATGGCTTAAAACTGGAACGCTGTTCCCAGAAACTGAAGGTTTTATGGTTGGTATACAAGATCAGGTTATAAAAATGAGGAATTACCAAAAGTATATCTTGAAGGAAGAAATACCAACAGATAGGTGCAGAAAGTGCAACAGAAGTCAAGAAACGATTGAACACATTCTTTCTAGTTGCCAAAGCATAGCTGAAACTAAATATCTAGAACGACACAACAAAGTTGCCACAGTAGTATACCTAGAAGTACTGAAAAAACTTAACCTTGATCCACAAAACAACGAGCCATATTACAAATATAAGCCCCCTCCAGTTATCGAAAATCAGTATGTTAAGATCTACTGGGATAAAACTATCATGACGGACGTAACAGTACGACACAACAGGCCGGACATCACAGTCATTAATAAACAATCCAAGCAAGCTCTGCTTATTGACATATCGATCCCAAATAATTCTAACACAGAAAGCAAATACAATGAAAAACTAAGCAAATACGCCGAGCTAAGGACCGAAATAAAAGAATTGTGGAATCTTAAAGAAGTCAAGATCATTCCAGTTGTTTTATCCTGTATGGGGCTAATTCCCAAGAAATTAAGTACTTCCCTCAAAGACATTGATATTCCTGAGTCAACCTACCGATTAATGCAAAAATCTGTAATCCTGGATGCGACAAACATTGTTAGGTCATTTCTAGAATAGTGACACCCAACGAAAGTCTTGCTGTTGAGGCCGACTGTCGTTGAAACACGCCGGGTGTAAATCCGGTGACACAAAAAGGAAAATAATAATAATGATAATAATAATAATAATAATAATAATATGTTTATTTCTCTATGTGTGCAGTGTATGGTTGTGATTCAGACAATCAGGTGAAAGGCTTTGCACACGATGTTATCTTTTTTTCCTTTCCAAAAGACAAAAAAATTATACGGGAGTGGATCCGTTTGTCTAAATGCGAATATAAATTTAATACCATAGAATATTAGACCATATAATTATGCTGAAATTGAAAAAAGTCACTAGCTCCTCTTTGTAATGGGAATCGTAAAGATATGTTGGGGGCTATATTTATATTTAAACTCCTAAATGGGCAGGTTGATTGTGCGGATCTTTTGAGTCACGTGCGGCTTAGCATTCCTTATCGGGGTCTTCGCCATAAAGTTACAGTTCATGTGCCCTTTCATAGAACAACATATGGTGCTATGGGATATCTGTGCTTTTTGAATAGGTTTAATTTTGATATTTTCAATATGTCTTTGGGTCAGTTCAAACATTGCTTAGGGCTGTGATTTGTTGAGTTATGTTGTGTTCTTAATTTTTTTTTTATTTATATAAGTATTGTTTTTTGTACCTGTAGCTACATGGAAAATGTTATGTATTTTAAATTAATTGGTTATGCTATATCAGTCTTTATACCTGTCCTTATTGTATTATTTATTGTTGTATTGTAACAATTAGAGGGGTTTTCCCGTAATAAATAAATAAATCTTTTCTTAAATCCAAGTTGACAAATAATATTTTTAAATCTTAATTTGATATTTTGTTATTGACAATAACAATTTCATTATTATTATTATTTTGAAGAATGCTCCACAGTACCCGAGTTGTACCTTATTGTTGTTCTGTAGTATACTTATTTTGGAATAAATTGTTTTATTCCTCATATTTATTTATAAACTTACAGGTTTATAAAATCTTGTCAAAAAATTCAAAAAGTATAATAATATGTTTTTTGCTTGTTATTTACTTTACGAAGTGCGCAAACAGATTTCAATCAGATCTTAGAATTATTGTTTGGCTCTGGTAGGCTCTTCTATTCCATATAACACTTTTACATGAATTATCTTTGCATTTATAATACTAATAATATCTCATTCAACCTGAACCACCCTCATTTTACTTCAAAATGCATTAGCAACGCATCATACGCAAGTTCTATTACATCAAATGCATTAGCCCGCACTCACGGTTTTAAATTTTAGTCTCTGCGTGACGTCATGCGCGCGGCGAACGATATTTGAACGGCTAAAGATCATATCTTCTATTTTGTTATATCATGTGTTCCAACCGAAGTAAATACCGTTCTAGTACCGTACAATCTCAGTAACGCAGCAAATTTGATGTAAATTACACAGACTTATTATATTCACTAATCAGCAGGTCAACTGGGTTTGTATCGTAATTGTACGGTTTTTGTGTTGGTTGGAACAGACCTATAAATACGTTCCTTGTTACTTTTACAGACCTCTGTCTATACTCAAGATATACTTTTTCGAATCTGTAGATTTAATTTTACAATTCGTCATCGCTTGCAATCTGATAACGTTTTTAGTTGTTTCTAGTGGTGTGATTTAGGTTCCATAAAATGCTCCTCATAGTTTAAAAAATACACAATAGCACAAATTGCAACTCTACATAAGAAAGAATATAAACAAAAAGAGAGTAAAAGAGCTATACTTGAAATCGAACGTAATATCTACATATCTCTATTATGAAATACTAGAATAAATGAGACTGATGCTAAGCACCCCATGTTTTCCGAAGATTCGTTGACCAGAATTTATTAATGGGCGTTTACGACCATTAAAGTAAATACTAAGGATTTAAAGTTACAATAGGCATTCAGCCAGTCCGAGAATTCAATACAATGTGAAAGCTCTCGTGATTGACTCGTCATCGTGATATATACATCATGTCATATCACAACAGTAATTTTTCTCCATCGTTGGACATTTACATGTTTTTTTCGACAGTAATATTGAATTATTTTATTTATTTTTATATTAGTTTCAGGTTTTTAATGGGAAAAGCATTTCGAAGACTATGGATCAAAAATGGGCCAGATGTCATAGAATAATGCAAATGAAGACATGGCCGTCAAGGAACTATTTAATATGTAACAAAGTGAAATGAAGAAATATAAGTGATTCTAGTTTTAAGTTAATAAAAGTTTTTGAACACTAATTTAATTTTTTTATTTGCTGTGAATTACTTTGCCAGTGTCCAAAAACTGGAAATGCTGTGTCCAGTAATTGAATTTTTTGTCCAACATTTTGGATTATTTTCAGGTTTTTCGAAATTTCTAAAAGAACTGTTGCTTAAGAATGTAAATTCATTTATTTTTGTATATAGTACTGTAGGTTCAATAATGTTAATTATTGTTAGTCTGTCGGCAATCTATTTGAGAATATAAATTATTTTTGTATCCTCTTGACATTGTTGTGAATTTAAAGGTACAATTTCTATTATGTCTGTGACATTGTTATATGTAATACCATTTTGATTTTAGCGTTGTTAAAATTGTGACACCCTACAATAAAATTCTTGTGACTAAAAATACCTTAGAATATCATGTGTTTCTTATGAATGTCTTATTGTAATGTTTAATCGATTAACTTCCACTGTGTTAAGAGACTCAAGGAAAGTAGGGCGTCGGACTGCCATTGATAAAACCATTTTACACATTTAAAATAGCCTTAATAGTAATTTACACTTTAAAATATTTTCAATAGGACGGTCACACCTTTGAAATATTTTTCAATGGCAATTAAAAACATAATGTTGATCCTTGTTAATGGTACCGGCCGGCTTAACAATGAGCACCAATCAGCAAAGCGCATTTCTCTAGTCCCACCAATATTCATGAAAATACACCCCCTTGAAGTTTTTGCATTCAAGACACCTTCCAGCGTGAAGAAAATCAGTTACAAAGTTGAACAGTTACATATTTACTCAGTTGTGTACCCAAGTCGGGACATATCGTCCCTACGAGAGTAACATCTCACCAAAGTCAAACACATCGTTTCTTAGTTAGTATTCGAGTCATGTGCCTCGAAACTCATCGTTTCTAAGTGAAGTTAAGTTACTAAGTGAAACATACCGTTTCTTAGGTAGTATTCAACTCAAACACGTGTAATCCAGGTCGAAACTCATCGTTTCTCTATTACTAAGTGAAACATACCGTTTCTTGGTTAGTAATCAAGTCAAGAACCTGTATTAAAAATCGAAACTAATTATTTCTACGTGAAGTTAAGTCAGTAAGTTCAACAAACCGTTTCTAGTAATACCAAAGGAGAAATATATAGTCGCTACTATTGGTTACCTCATCAAGTCGAAACATTCCAGTTGTCCACTGTCAAAACTCGTTCAGAAATGGATGCTCATTAGTGGAATGAGAACCTGCCAAACCTCAGAAAAGAGATCCGTCTACTCTTTAATAGAGCCAAACGTGACGGTAATTGGCAGGGGTACACTGAGAAGCTTACTCAGTACAATAAAGAGATTAGGAAGGCCAAAAGGCTTGATTTTCAAGCCTTTTGCGAAAAGATCACTTTCACTCACACAGCGGCCAGACTACAAAAGGTCATGGCAAATGGGGGAACTAACCCCACAATGTCGCTGAAAAAGCCAGACTGGTCATTCACGGAAGGTGAAGAGGAACGATCGATTCTTCTTCTTAGAACCCACTTTCCAGGTAGTAAACCAGCAACAAGCACTGAATTAGCAATGAATTACCCCAAAAAATTCCGCAAGAAATATTGGGAGATTGCTAAGAAAATATTTACCAGACAACGGTTGGAATGGGCAATAAGTACCTTTCAACCATATAAATCAGCAGGAGTGATTGGAATATTTCCAGCACTCCTGCAGCAAGGGATATAGGAGATTCTTCCTCACCTGTTGAAGATTACAAGAAGCAGTCTAGCAGTGGGTCTAATACCTAGAAAATGGAGAAGGACAAGGGAAATCTTCATCCCAAAAATAGGTAAAAAAGATGGGACTGATACCCGATCTTTTAGACCCAGCTGCCTTACATGGTTTCTACTCAAAACGATGGAGATAGTAGTGGATAACTACATAAGAACAGGGAACCTGGAGAATATACCACTTCATAAATGTCAGCATACCTACAGAGCGGGTCGATTAACAGAGACGGCTCTGTATCAGCCGACCGAAGTCATCCAGAGAACTCTGAACAACGAAAAAATCGCAATGTGCGCATTCCTGAATATAACTGGGGCCATTGACAACACAATTGATGTGTCTGTCAAAGAAGCACTAAAAAGGCGAGGAGTAAATGAAACCATTGTAAAATGTATGTATGAGTTTTTGACGACGAGGATAGCTGAGACACAGGTGGGGAATCAAACCACCTCAGTTAAAGCCACTCGCGGGACACCTCAAGGGGGAGTAATATCTCCCCTTCTATGGAGCCTTGTAGTAGATGAGTTGCTCTACAGGCTTGGCTTCGAATGTATGGACTATGCTGGTGACAGTTCTAATAGTCAGAGGCAAGTTCGAGAGCACCTATTGAGCAATGGTGCTTGTTAGTGGGGCTAAACATTAGCCCAAACAAGACCATAGTAATTCCATTTACACGGAAAAGAACACTTGCCGCCATGAAACCCCTATCTTTAAACAGGGAAATCATAGAATGGAAGTCATAAGTTAAATATCTAGGGATACCCCTAGACAGTAAGCGTCTGTGGAATAAGCATGTTGAAATAACTGCTAGTAAAGCAATAAGAGCGTTGATGACGTGCAGAAATCTACCAAATATACTGCGATGGATGTACGTCATGATTGTGAGACCAGCAATTACGTATGGGGCAATAGTTTGGCATACAAAAGCAAGTGAGTACAGCACGATTACAGATTTCACACGTCTACATTTGGTGATAGAAAGATCTGCCCAATTCTTAGAATATCTAAGGAAGATTCAGGCAATGATTTTTTAAAAATTAGGGAGCCTGGTCCTCTCTAACATAATACATCTCATCAGCGAATCTTCCCAGTGACGAAATGATCAAGAAAGTAAGTATCGAAAATAATTTCACTACGATGCTAAATAAGAGGAGAGACTGGGAAAGGGAATACACCACCCAAACACTCAAAGGAAACACCATTAGATGGTATACAGATGGTTCAAAAACCACCACTGGAGCAGGCGCTGGAGTATTTGGGCCTGGCACCAGATATTCATTATCGATAGGTTCCTTCCCGAGCGTCTTTCAGGCAGAAATACTTTCGATCGAAGGAACCTATCCGAAATGTGACATATCGATCCATTCTGATACTCAAGCAGCTATCAAAGCATTGAGCTCCCATGTCATTGACTCAAAGTTGGCATGGGAGTGCCGAAGAAAACTTAATGAATTAGGCAATAATAACAGGGCCTCTTTAGTCTGGGTTCCTGGCCACTCGGAAATCACGGGAAATGAAGAGGCCAATACACTTGCCAGGAAAGGAGCACAAACGGCCTTTTATTGGCCCGAAAGAGAAGCACTCTGGCGGTGCCTTCCCGGGTTGGAACATTCCAAAAAGTTCCTGCGGAACTTTGACACTGCTAGATTCAAAATATATTTGAATCTCAGTAAAAATAAGCTACATCTCCTCACGGGCTTTCTTACAGGACACTGCCGCCTTAGGAAGCACCTTCTGCTCTTAATACCGTCAAAGTTCACACAATAATCCATTTGTACTATTAATTTCGACATAAATGTTGTCAAATAAAGATTACTAATCTAGTTGAATTCTTCTACAGTCAACAAAGTTCAACTAATTAATAATCAAAAACAACTGTTATATTATGAATATTCCAAAACCGTTAATTTAAATAATATGATATATAACCAGAATAATGTCCGTTGAAAAATACTCCAGAGACTTCGACTTGAAATTAAAAACTGGAATGTTTACCCTACACATTTTAACAGAAAATACAATTTAAGATGAGTGGAACAATTTTAATATATCCAGGCGTCAAATTTGTAAATATTTATATTATTAACTAGATGTTAAACGTTCACAAACAAAAATAGTAAAATTACAGCTTCGATAAGAACACGAATTTTTAATACGTTAACATCCATTGTAAATTTTAATAGCTATAAAGCTAATAAAATATTTCGCATAGTTCATTATCCAAACGGCACTCAAATAAAAATTCATCATCTAACAAGCCGTTCACTTTAGCTCACATAAATATTTGTGCTTTTAAAAAAGCGGTACTGTAACATTGGGCACACGTCTCTAGTGTCAGTTGAGTGGTTAACGTCAAATGTAATTAGTTATTTCCGCTTGGGTCGGTACTAATCGTTTGAAATTTGAATATCCTGCCTTATTTTTGTTTGGCCATCTAGCCTCCTTGTCTGGTTCATTCTCTGAGATTTATCCCAGCTGTGAGATTTGAAACCTATAGTTGCGGAGAATATCGACCAATTTTAGAAGGTTAAAGGTTCATGATTTCCTATCGATATCAGCGATAAAACTGGAAATATACGAGGATACCATGAAAATATTCTTGACCTACCCAACAAAGGGGGATTGTAACTCAATCTGTTGAACTTGGTTATTTATGGTTTTTTCTTCAATTTCAACTGAACGAATTTATTATTTATATGTATACAGTGGTGTTCTAACCAAAATTTTATAGTAAAATAATTTCATTTATCCATCTTTATATGTATATACTTCAACTGAATCAGCCTCAGAGTAAACAGATAATGGTTATAATGAAGTGTGACAGATATATTATAGTCTGTAATGTGAGCTTATAATTTACTTTGAAACATGGTAAATAATAATTTCTGTGAATTTATGAATAAATATTATATGATCTCAAATTGCCGAAAATGAACTGAGAAAGGTATGTAATCAAAAATTGGAAGAATTGCAAAATGGATGACATAGTAGAGTATTTTGGGTAACCATGGACGAATCAACAGGTTTTAGAGGTCGGTTGGCACTTAATCAACAACAAATGTAAAAGTTATTTATTGATTCTTTAGTATAACTTCACAATTTCAAGGTACATATCTCATGTAGAGGAGAAGGTGTAAATAAGAAATATGCATGTAATATGGAATACATCAGTTTTGACTAAACCAAATGCCGCCCTCTATCGAAAACCGGCTGAACTTATGCATGTTTTCCATATTTAAAGCACGTTTTTTTACACCATTTATTCACCATTGATTGACTGACGTCAGTATCTTTTGCACCGACATGTTGGAGTCACCAATGGAACATAAAAGAACGCAGTTGTTGTTTACATCATTATATCTGTCAACTGACAATCGATTTTCGAATTCAAAATTGATTGTTGTCATTAGCAAAAATTGAAGAAATGGATCAAAATACTTTGAAAAGTATAGTAGCTACTTTATCATCCAGATCTCGGAGTAGCAGTTCATCTGATAGTTCCGAGGATGAAATAATGTTTATTTCGGAGAATAAACGAGATAGGTTAAAAATTCTGAACTATGTACATAACATTGCATTGAATTATGATGATGTAGATTTCAGATCCCATTTCAGATTGAATAGGACTGATGTTGAGGTAACTTTGTTGTTGTGTAACAAAAAATTACAATAATTGAATTTATATTTTCTGTCAGGAGCTGAATTTAGAGCGAAGAATCACCCTCTCTGGAAGGCCACCAATAAGACCACTGGATTCTGTATTGGTTACATTATGGGTATTGGCCAACCAAGAGTCATTTCGTGGCATATCAGATCGTTATGGATTGAGCAAGGGACATTGTCACCAAGTTTTTATCCAAACATGCATTAAAATTTGTGATTTCAGAATAGCTTATATTGTTTGGCCAAACACAAGAGAAGACATGAACAAATGTGTACAAGATTTCAGTAATTTAAGGTCAAATGAATTTACCAATGTAATTGGGTGTATTGATGGTACCCACATTTCTATAAAAGGAAATAGAACTGACAACTCATTTTATAATAGAAAAGGTTATACCTCAATGATCATCCAAGGCATATGTAACAGCAGATTGGAATTCATAGATATTTATTGTGGATGGCCGGGCTCAGCACATGAAGCCAGAGTTTTTTCGAATTCCCCAATATTTCAAAAATTATCTACAGAAGGTTTTCTTCCCTAAGAATATCATTTATTGGGTGATTCAGCCTATCCATTAAATACATTCTTGATGGTACCCTTCAAGGATAATGGACATTTGACGAGGCGTCAGAAACATTTTAATAAAACTCTTAGCAGCTCCAGAGTTGTTATTGAAAATGCCTTTGGTAGACTCAAAGGAGTTTTTAGACGCCTGAAATATTTAGATTTGGGCAATTACCAAAACTTTAAATTCATTTCTGTTGCAGCTTGTGTTAAACATAATATGATGTTACGAAGTAATATACCTACTTAACTTGTGTTGAGGAAATTGAAAATGTTAAAGAGTTATTTTCCAATGCAGTACATAGGAGGGGTGGACTAGGAGCACTAGACTGTTTTGTTCCTAAAGTTTCATCAAATACATTGAAATATTCCCAAGTAATTTCTGACTCTCCAGTCAGTTTCAGTCTTTTGTCTTTGTTGTGTCTGTAAGTAGTTAATAAATTTCTATATTTATTATTACAATCATTACCGGATACGTTGTAGTTGTCAACTTTTTTCATTTCGGCTGCAATTTGATTCCATAATTTCGGTTTTTTATATGAAGGTATGTTGAATTTGGCCTCTTACCCTAATCGACAGTTCAACTATAACTTTGTGGAATTGTCACTCCAATTGAACTGCATATGTTTTCCTGCAGTACTAGTACCAGGTGTCTCATACTCATCAGATGGACAATCACTGGAGTCAATAATGACTTCATTTCCTGAGGACTTATTCAGGATTCTTTATTGATATTCGAGTTTTTTTAATGTTTGCTCCAACTTATTAACATCTGAAAGAATATTTGTTGTAAAATGTAATAATTCATGATTTGCAAGAATATACATACCACTTGAAATTTCTTCAATTTCTGACGCTGTTAATAGTGCAGTCAATACTTTATTATCACATTCTAAATTGATTTCTATTATTTCGTCCATTTCTGTTATAACCACCGTCATCCAATTTTTACTTTTCTGAGGTTAAGCTGTCATTTTCAAAATAACCAAATTTATCCACCACCTCGAAACAGCGGTGGAATGGTTTGCAATTTTGGTTGATGTAACAGTAATAAATGAACGCGTCAGTTCTTCAATCTGAAATCCACCAATGAGTATAAAAACGTAGTTGGTGGATTGATGGATCTATCGGTGAATGAAAAAACGTGCCTTTATTGTAGACGATCTACCCGCACCGTTTTAGTATGGTTTTGGTTCTTGAGGTGTGCACGTGTGAATTTCGCGTCCTGAAAAGTTTAAAGTTTAAAAATTTAAGATGTGTAAGCCACAATCTAGAATTATCTAGTAAAAAAGGCACTCATATATAAAGGACCGACCATGGAGAGTTAGTTTAGTTTATAATTTGACATCGTGAAATAAACAGTAAATAAGTGAATATAAATTAGTGAACTGTTTATATAAATTAGTTTAAGTGAATATACTGTGTAAATAATTAGTGAATAGTGTAGTGAATAATTAAGTAGGTGAACCTACCGTGTGTATTAATTTATCCCACCCGTAATAAAACGTTTTAATAAATAAGAAAAACATTACATTGGTGTCAGGTGTGGGGAAATATAAATAAATTGCTACGTAAAAATGGCCAAGAGACTACGTGACTTGAAAGTGTCTGAGTTAAGAGCAGAATTGGAAGATCGTGAGTTGAAAACGTCCGGTAAGAAAAGTGAATTAGTAGTAAGACTTAAAGTGGCACTGGAAAATAATGGCTTTGATACAGAAACAGTTTTATTTAATGACGAGGCTTCTACCTTAATCTCGTCAATTTCTGCTAAAATATCTGCCATGGAAGAAAACATGGACGAGAAGATTTCTGCCATGGAAGACAAAATTTCAACGAATGTTAAAAACGATATTTCTGCTATGAAGAACGACATTTCTGCTAATATTGACGACA
The DNA here is from genome assembly GCA_963921935.1 of Galeruca laticollis. NCBI lineage: Eukaryota > Metazoa > Arthropoda > Insecta > Coleoptera > Chrysomelidae > Galeruca > Galeruca laticollis. The sequence goes on from OY998180.1 coordinate 203,013,793, forward strand.
AGATTTCTGCTTTGATAAACGATATATCTGCCGATATCTTATTAATGAAAAACGACATTGCCGCTGACGTTGAAAACGAAATTTTGTCTTTAAAAGCTGAAATCGAGAATAAGATGTCAACGATGGACGAGAAAATCAAGGAGTTAGAAAAAAGATGACAGATATAAGAACTCAAGACACGCCAGCGGAAGAAAAGAAGACCGAGCAAACGAAACCTTGCAAGACAGAAACACACCCTAAGTTAGAAGACATTGGCAGTTTTACACGAGTCAAGGCCCCAACGTGCGATGGAAAAATGTCGTGGACCAATGATGTAAAACAGTTTGATGCAGCCGCTAGAGTGAATAATTGGTCTGATAAGGAGAAAGCAGTGAATCTAACTATAGCGCTTCGGGGAGATGCCTCAGATGTACTTCAAACGATACCGCTTGAAGAAACGGATGACTTCGAGCTGCTGAAAAAGAGGTTGGACATGCGGTACGCTCACGAACATCTAGAACATTTGTACCAGTCCCAGCTGAAGAACCGAAGGCAGAAACGTGACTAAGCCCTTCAAGAGTATGAACTGGATATTGCCCGACTAGTTCGATTTGCTTATCCATCAGCACTAGAGAACATGATGGAATGTCTGGACATCCAGGCCTTTATTCATGGCTTACGTGACCCCGATAGGCAGAGGGCGCTTCGTTTAACCCATCCGAAAACATTAGTCTACGCATTGACTGCTGCTCTTGAATATGAAGCCACCATGATGGCTTCCGAATACAACGAAGGTAGGACCTTACAGAAAGAAGGTGACGATGACAGACTTGACCAGATTGTCAACTTGTTGAAAGGTATGGTAGACAAGAAGCCGAAGAAAATCAGGTGCTGTAATTGTGGCGAGCTAGAGCATGCACGCAGTTCTTGTAAGCGTCCGACGAATCCTGTAACCCAAGAACTCCAGTCACATGGGAAATCAGACAGGGGTGAACATCCAGCTGATGTGAATCACCAAAAAGCCAACTCTTAGCCTAGACGGTCATGCCCTGTAGACTATTCACAATGCAACAAGTCGAAATCTAAGGAAGTTGCAGTTTCAAGAATTACAGTAGTCAACGAGGAATGGTCACCCATCAGGATCAGAGAAGATCAGGAGAATGATCCTCACCTGAAAATGATCCGCCAATGGAAGGAAGAAAATCGGCGACCTACTTGGCAAGAAGTGTCAAGATTTTCACCGAAACTCAAGGCGTGTTGGGATCAGTGGGACTCACTTGTCCTCGAAGAACGGCTGTTGAAAAGAGTCCTTGAAAACGATGATGGTTCCGAGATGAGGAGACAGCTAGTTATCCCGAGAACAAGAGTAGCTGAGGTACTAAAGAAGTTCACGACAGTCCATCGGGAGGTCATCTGGGAGTGAAGAAAACCCTCCAGCGAATCCGTGAGAGGTTTCATTGCATGAACAGCTACGATGATATGAAGGACTAGTGTAAGAAATGTACGATTTGTGCTACGAGTAATGGACCATAGCGCAAGAGAAAGGCACCCATGAAACAGTATAATGTTGGAAGCCCTTTCGAAAGGATTGCCTTAGACATCGTTGTACCATTTCCGACGACAGAAAATGGTGGTAAATACATCCTGGTTATTATGGATTATTTGACAAAGTGGGTGGAAATTTACGCGATTCCGAATCAAGAGGCCACAACTGTCGTGGATGTATTGGTGAAAGAATTTATCAACCGATATGGAGTACCCTTGGAAGTCAACAGTGACCAGGAAAGAAATTTTGAAAGCCATCTATTCCAGGAGATTTGCGACAAGCTGGGAATGAAGAAGACCAGGACAACAGCATTACATCCACAGTCAGATGGAATGGTCGAGAGAATGAACAGGACTATTGGAAAATACCTGTCCAAAGTGGTTTCCAGCCATCAGAGACCAGTATCTTTCTCTATTCGCATTGGCTTATCGATCTGCTGTCAATGAGTCCACGGGTGAAACACCTGCGAACATCCTGTTTGGACGTGAAATGAGGCTTCCTTGTGACCTGGAATTTGGCTGTCGGCCTGGAGAAGATCTAGCAGGAGAAGATTACGTGATCCAATTGAGAATAAGGCTGGACGATATTCATGAATTAGTTCGAACAAATCTTCAAGTTGCCAGCGACAGAACGAAAAGTCGGTACGACACGCAGGCCACAAAAGGCGGTTTTAAAGAAGGGGACAAAGTATGGTTACACAACCCGATGAGGAGAAAAGGATTTTCTCCAAAATTACAAAAATCCTGGGAAGGTCCATACTTAATTAAGAAAAGGATCAATGATGTTATATATCGCATGATCAAGATCCCCAACAGCGCAAATTGGAGGGAATACCAAAAAAGATTCACGTGGGTGACGTTCAATACATTTTGAGGAGTTGTGTTGCATACCCGATTTAGCTCTTGGTCATAACCTTGCTTTCGCACGTAAGCCCAACAATATGCGGGAAGTATATAATGATAGATAGTCATCAAAACATCGTCTTCAAATTTGACCAGTGCGTTTATTACGCATTAACTGACGTTTCAAGTTTTGCGGATTTCTTGAAATATTGCGTTCGTGGATGTACGAAGACATTTTTAATCGTGTGACTGTATATTTTATGTTGGTGTTTTTGATATGTATCTGAAAATTTAAGGACTTTACAAGCTGGAAATGAAATACGTTCTAAAATAAAAATTCCATAAATGAATATTAATAATAGATATTTTAATCTAATCAAACATTGCATTATAAAAAGTTGAGGGGTAATAAAATTAGCTTACAACACTTCTCTGAGACGCAGTTGTGTTGTATAACTCTTATTATTCAAATTTACTTACATGAATATACAGTTCGTTATATCGACCGCTTAAATACATGTATACATTGTAGGATATTGCTATAAAACATAAAACTCTGAGAATTTTATCTGAACAAAAGGTTTAGTTGTCTTTGCGTATTTCCGCAACATTATTGTAAATATTCGCAACTAATTTGTTCCTAAAAAATTAAATTCAGTCTTTATATCTGCAAATTTGAAGGATGAATCGGAATTATAAATAACTCCAATTTGACAGCGTCTTATTACCGTATACAAAAAATTACCAACTCATGAATCTAACTGTCAACTACTAGCTTTAATGGCTGAGTCAATGTCATTCGTTGGACCAGAATCTTTCTGCGGCTTTGTAAAATTAGTAACAAAAGCGGCCACAAAATATTGGTGGAGTATTTCTGTAGGTTATGGTGGAGGAATTCACCAGTCCAAAGATAAGCGAAAGAGTTCATATTAGAACATTCGCCAAAATTGAGGAATCCTTACAAATAAGACCAATGCATTTTGTAGGAAATTTTATTTAGTTTAATTTTGTATGGAACGATCATCTTAAAAAAATTTTTAGTTTTTGAGATATAAAAGAAAAATTGAAGAAAATGATAAAATATTTAGATTTTTTGCATTTGTGGCTATGAAGGCGATCACCTACAAGGCAGTAAACCATAAATTCAGACTCAGCAGTACCAAAAACATATAGAACCGTTGAGAAAAGAACTTTCACAATTTTGTTTTGGCCAAACCATTATTTGACTGAGCTAATACCAGTTGACGCTGACAAATATTTATGTATAATCGTATTATCTTCAAGACTCCTTGTGTCTCTCGCTATTATGGTTAAATCATCAGCGTATGCTATTATTTGTTTTGATTGATCAATTATGCTTCTACTGATATTACAAGTCTTAATTATGCCATCCACTGCTATGTTACACAATACCGCTGAGAGCCGATCTCCTTGCGTTACTCCAGCATTTATTTCAAATTCCTCCGATCGACCTCACCTTGTCATTACTCTTGCTCTAGAATCTTTCGTCATTTTCACCAACCGTACTATCTTTTGTGGTACATTGAGCAGTTCCATATCCTTTATGATTGTTCTCCGTTTCAGGCTGTCGAAAGCTTACTTGAAGTCAAGAAATAGCATTTGGACTCCAATATTGTGTTCATAACATTTTTCAATTACTTAATTTATAGTATATATGGCATCTACTGTTGATTTTCTTTTTCGAAAACATTTTTGATACTCCCCTATTTCAGATTCCATTACCTTTTTTAGCCTTTCATTTATTATCGTTGTTAATATATTTTATACGATGTTGAGTAAACCAATTCCTCTATAATTGCTACAAATATTAGGATTTCCTCTCTTCATTATTGGTATAATCATTCCAGTATACCATTCTTTCGGCATTGTTTCTAATTCCCATATTCTTTCCACGATTTTAAAATTTTTATGCCTTAGGTCATCTCCTCCATATTTTATAAGCTCATTTATTATTTCTTCTGTCCCTCCTGCTTTGTTGTGTTTCAATTCATTAATAATGTCGTTACATTCCTCTTCGGTCGGTTTTCCTTCGTATTCTATTCCTGTATTATTATCACTCATATCATCTTCTTCATGCTCCCCATCTTTTTCCGTTAATGAATTCTTGAAATATTGACTCCACTCGTTTTTCTTTGATATTCATTGTAGTTGGTTTTCAGTTTTGTTTCTTTATATATTGATATAATTTTACATTATTTTTATTATCGTTCTCTAATATGTCCATACTTTCATTTAATTTTATTTTTATCAACTTTGTGCTCTTTTTTTATTTTTCTGTATTCATCATAATAATTTTGTTGCTTAGTTCACAGCCATTTTAGTCCGGCTTCTTTTTTCTCTTTTATCTTCATTTTACATTCTTGATCAAACCATTCATTATTCTGTCTTGTATCTTTTGTACCAATCACTATTTCTGCTGCCGTTATTATACTCTTCTTTATCGTAATCCGTCATTACTATAAAAAATATCTGATTGCAAGTTATCCTTCATTACATAGTTTTTGTTATTTTTATATAAACTCTCAATCCCTTTTAGTAACTTGTTGTTAATATCCCTGTTTTTAATCCTTTCTAAACTGTTCGTGGTGAAACTTTGCCTTCTCTAAGTCTAAAAATGCCAGGTATATTTCATCATCCTTTTTTCTTTGAAAATATTATTTCCTCCACTCCGTCCTTTTCTGAATCCGCTCTGTGGTTCTTCCAACTGATTTTCTATCATTTACTCTAGTTTTCTTTCTAGTATGAACTCATATGTTTTGCATTAGATACTTAACAGAGTAACTCCTCTATAGATTTCACAATTTCTGATTTCCCCTATTTTAGGTATTTTATTGATTCTGTGACTTCTTCTACTTGTATATTTTCATCTTCTATAATAATATCTTAACCGTAATTAGTTTCTGCTATTGTGTTTTGCCGTTCTTTGGTGTTTAATAATTCCTCGAAATACTCTTTCCATAATTTCATATTGTGTTCTTTTGATTTTACGTGTTTGATTACTTGTTGTTTTCCTTTCCTTAGCGTCTTAAGGACTTTGTAAAATAGGTTCTGATTTGATCTTCCATTTTCTTTCCAGATTCATCCTATTGTTTATTTTTTCACTTTGAACAAGTTCTTTAACTTTTATTCTTTGTTGTTTGTAATTTAAATAGTCAACTTCTTTTTTACTACTCAGATATTTTTTATTTCTTGGTTCCATCATCTATTTTTTTTTAATTTTTATTGGTACGTGTTATTCAACATGTTTGTTCAGCTGTTTCTAGTATAATAGTTTTTAAGGTATTCCACATTTGTTCAAGATCCATATTCTCCCAATTTGTTGCCATTACTTGTGCTTCTATTTCCTTTCTGTATTCATTTGCTACTTCAGTTTCTTGTAACTTGTACGTTTTAGTAACCTCTTTTACTTTCTCCGTTTGTATCTCGTGCCTTTTATTTTCTTGTAGTTTTCTATTGTCTTGTTTTATTTTAATTTTTGACTCAAGTAAATAGTAATCACTTTAAATTTCTGCACTCCTTTTTCCTTTAACAACCATTTTTTCTTTCCGAAATTCTGTGTTCACAAGTATATTATATATTTTTCGTTTCTGCTCCATATATCCAATTGTTTTCCATTGAAAAATTTACTAATTTGTCGCCGTTGTTATTTTTATGGTGTTTCCCATGTGGTCCTATTGCTTTTGTTATTTCATTAGTTCATTTTCTCTCACGACCATTGAAATCTCCAAGTATTATGGTTCTGCCATTTTGTACTTCTGTTACGTCTGTAAGTTTTTTTCAGAATTCACCTTTCTCTTTAGCTGTAGTATATTTATTTGGTCCGTATATAACTATTATTGTCGTAGTATTATATTGTTCCAGCTGCATTCTTATTTTTAATAATCTGGGTGACAGGAAATCCCATTAATATTTTACCTTGTTAATGAATTTATATTTGATTATACCCCCACTCCTTCTGCTGCTCTTGACTCTTGTTCTACACCGCTATATAGTATCATGTGTTCGTCAAGATAATATTTAATTATATTATCTTGATTTTGGATTCCCAAGTTTTTTCCTTCCATATTTAACTCTGTATATTATAATGAACAGACATGAGGAACAATATTAATAGGTATGGCTAAAGGGTCATATATAAAACTAGATTCTACAAGAACATTTTTAATGACGTGAATAGATAGATTTTCCAAAAAAATAAACTTGGTAAAGAAGAGCCCATACTATTGGCATAGACTCTATGTCATAGAGGATCGTTTGCTAGAAGCGTTTCACTGCGAATGATATATCTGCCTAAAACTTAAAGCTTGCCCATGCAATCACTGTCCTCGCTTTAGAACGGTTAATGAAAATTTGTTTTTGTAAGGGAAAGAAATCCGTGTTTTTAGATGGGGGAGATGACTATTAAAATCTTCATTCGGAAACCTTCTGTTCACGCTTAATTCAATTAAATATGCGTTCATTTGGTGAGCTTTTAAAATTAGAGAAATAAATATGTACATCAAATTATTTACTTGACTTGATAGATGATATGATATATGGACGTACTGTATAAGTTATAATTTTGGAGACAAATATTTTTATAACGATTTCCCATTTGTATTATAATATTATATTACACTTCTCATATTCATTAACAGCTCTGTGAACAGAGATATTAACGTTACCTAAGTGGTGGGGCTACAAAGAGCTTTCCTAATTATATAATTATAACGTAAACACCCCCATTTAACGCTTACTGTCAAATAGGGTTGAATATTGGATTTGAAATGCACATACAAATCGGTATTATAGGGAAACTAATCATTATAATTCAGTTCTCTTTGATATTTAGGCAGACACAATTAAATACATATACAAATGGCAGAGATTAAAAGGATCTTTAAACTATTTCTCACAGTCTTATTACTTTTCCGCCAACCCTATCTGGGATGCGAGTAAAGTATTCTTTTTAGTTATGTCTACATCGTTCAGTGAGAAAAATACGAAAAAAAGGTTTTTAGAGAAAAAAACCTATGAGTATATAGTCGTCGTCGTCGTTTGCCACTTTTTGTAATTATGTTTTGTTAGCACGATACAGTGTCCGGAGTGCAGCAATTTTATGAATGATTATTGTTCAGGACATCTCACAGATGAACCCAGCCAGTACAACGTATTCTATGGTACTTGAAGTACCACGTTTCTGGTAATTTTGGAGAAATTTCTGGTTGTTAGCGCGATACAGCCTCCGGAGTGTACACAAGTGACCAATTTTATGATTTGATATTGTTAAGGGCATCTCACAGATAAATCGTATTAATTTACGGCTCGTCTGAGCCAGTACAACTCGACCTATAAATCCAAATATACTACATTTTTGGAGATATTTCGTTTTGTTAGAAAGATGCATCATACGCAGTGTATATAAATGACCAATTTTATAATTGTATATCATTCAGGGCGTCTCACAGATGAACCCTATTGTTTTGCAGCTCACCAGAGTCAGTATAAATCCAGATATACTGTATTTTTGGTTATTTTAGGAAAAATTTCAGTTTTTTAGGACAGTATAGCCTCCGGAGTATATAGAAGTGACCAATTTTATGATTGGATATTGTTCATGGCGTCTCACAGATGAACCCTCTCGATTTTTAGCTCACTAAATCCAGATACTCTACATTTTTGGTCATTTTTGGAGAAATTTCGATTTATTTGCACGATACATCCTCTGGTGTTTATAAGTGCGAAAAAGTTAGTTTTAATCTTTAAACCTGTTTATCTGTACAGAGCTTAGATATTGATAGTAAACAGTAATAAAAATGCGCAATCGCAATTTTAAGTTTAATGCTCAATAAAACAAATTTCTTCATGTGTATACATAAGTAATTTGAGGCCATCTCATTTTTATACAGGGTATCCAAAAATGTACACCCGTCGTTTCCGAATATGAATCGGGGTCTTCTTCTTCTTATTAGCTTGTCCTTATGCCTTTTCTTGCCTGGGATTGGGACTCCGTCTCCTCGTCTACCAATTTTTTCCATCCCTTTCTGTTCTTGGCAAGTATTTGGTCCTATTTCCTCTATCTGGTCAATCAATTGTCTTCTTAGTCTCCCTCTTTGCTTTTCCTTGGTTTACCTAGCTCCATTATTTTCCTAGTTATTCTTTGTTGGCTGTTGTATTTATTATTGTAGGAATAGTCATAGGCAAAAATAAGGAGGTGCAATAAGGGTCTAAGCCCCACTAACAAAAAAACTAGTCACGTCCCGATGGAATTCGTATTTTTTTAAAATTAATTATTGAATACTGTACGACATGGCCACGTTAATACAGTAGAGAACACACAAATCAAGATAACAATAGCACTTAGCAAAATACACAAAATACGAAGCAACGCAAGTGTCGCAGTTGGTGCGGGTGTGGAGAAAAGTGCAAGAAACCGCCAGTAATAAGTCAGCGTCTCGGCGTCAATCCGTAAACTGGTATTCTATTCACGCTTTTGCAAACAGAAGTCCATACCAAATGCATGTGTTACGTTCATATTACGAGAATTCTTTTCGTAGTCATTTTCAATTAATAATTTAGAATTTTGAAATTAGGTAAGTATATTATGTCTAACGTAATACGAAAGTGAATTAGTTTTTACCAAGAACATTCACCTAAAGATAGACGAACCAAAATCATTCATAAATCCATAGTAAACGCGATCAATCGTTAAGTTTGGGGAGAAAGTCATTTTGTACTTCTTTGGCAACGACGCACTAGGTTCCACCTCAATATTTTCTCGCTTGCTCGGCCTTGAATATTTAGTTGTCATGAGCGGCTCGTTATTAATATGTAAAGGTGAACTAATATCAGAAATTTGGAATATATGGTATGGAGAAGTATCTATATTGATCATCGGGTAAAACATTTAAAGAAAGTTGTACAATATGTTATTGATAGATTGTAATGCGTATTGCCCAGGTAAGCCCAAAGAGATAGGGTTCAATTGAATTAACTGATTTATTTCTAAAAAAAATATTATTTACAACGACAAAAATAAACTAAAATTCAATATTCTATATATTTCTCCGGTACGTAAATATTTTGATGGTCACGCTTCGACGGTCCGTATCCTTTCGTCGATTGATAGGTACTGATGGTCCGAATAGTATGTAGGTGAAACTATAGCGGTGTGTATTTCGATTCCGGCGATATACTCGACGGTGTACGGGACTCTCTACGTCCTGTGGAATGTTCAGTCAGCCAAGGATATGAGCAACCGGCGGATCAATACTCTTTTTTCGGTTTTAATCTCAAGGTTTGAGAGTATCGTTTATAGCTAGTCAGCACCCAGCTTAACGAATACTTCTACGTGCAGAGACTGTAGTTATTACAGCGTGTCATTACCACACCGAAATTATACTAACAGTTAAAGCGATCGTTTATAGCCAGTCAGTACCCGGCTTAACGGTGCTTCCCTACAGAGATACTGTAGAGTTTTCAGTGTGTCAGTACCACACCGAAATTCTTCTAACAGTTTGAACCATCGTTCTCGTTTCCGTCAATACCAGAAACCAACGGCCGTTCTAATGAATGATGTATAAAGTAGGATCAATACTCCGACTTAGTACACAACACTCGGCGGAAGATAGTGTAAAGCGTTTAAGGTTGAAGTCAATACCTTCGACCTACGCTTCGCACTGGAGGCGGCTGAACTTGGAGGAGCAGGAGTCCGTAAACCAAGTCGTCCTATCGTCTGTTGGTTTGCATTTTTATATCCATCGTAGTGGTTGTGGTGGAAGTCTCTTTCCCTTCTACCGTCGATTCTACGTACGCATCCTGGCGTGGGGGCTCTGCTGTTCTGGTGGGGTATCTCGTCATCGCGGCGCTAACTGGTTTCTTGAATCGAGTTTTATAGTAATGAATTTATGTCATTACAAGATAATACATAGGTTCAAATATATAATGGGACTGTCCGAGCATTGAGTAGATCTTTCTCAAGCTCATAATTACCACCAATATCCAACTTAAAATCGCCAATTAAACTAATATATTTATATTCAGTTGAGAAAAAAGTTAGTAAATTAAAAACATTGCTTCTGAAAAGCACTATTCTTGTTTACCAACTCAACCAAAAGAGAAATCCTCCCTACATGAACCAGGCACTTACAAAATTCTACTAGTTCTAGAAATCTGTTAATTAGAATGGACGTTTCTAAAAACATTTAAAATCATATAACAATCACCTCAAGTAATTGGTGCTGTTCCACAATGGTTGACGTAAATTATTTACCTCACACGAAAACTAATATGGCTGTGGGACAAAGAATAGAAACGTTCAATTATGGGTAATGTTCATCCCCTATTCTGTTACATGACAAAACTTATACTCATAATAGTGACAATGGGTAGTTTACCTGGTGTCGAGATCTCAAGTGTCGACCAAAAACAAAAATATCTTTACGACGTCTATTTGTAATAAAAAGACGAGTTCTCGAGCAAACGAGGAAGTAGGTAAAAATTTCTCGTTGGAGAAAGAGGTGGTTAAAATATCTTGCCCGAAAAGGACGCATTTCACAGTGTTGTACATTTCCTCGATCAGAATAAAACTCTAAACTAATCAACTCTAAACTAAACTTAACGCTAACCCAAGAAAATTACGATTTTCACCTAAAAGTATAAAAACATCTATCGTGTTGTTATAAAGTTTAATTCCCATTACTACAGGTGATTTCTTGCAGATTTCTATATGCTGATAAGGTATAGAGAAATCTGATGTATATCTTGTGTTATGTGAGTACCCCTATTCCTTAAATAATCGCTTTTATTCCTATCAATTAATATGATTAAATCCAATATATAAAGGCCATACAGAGTTATTAAAAAAACAGGGCGACAAGAGTCTACAAGTGTATATTTTCAACACAAAAGAAAGTATAATTTTTGAAATATTTCTACTTTATTGCAGATTGTTTACATATTTTTTATTTCTACAGTATGTGTACGCCCACGAGCAAAGGCAAAATGGAATCAAAGATATATTATCACTAACCTGTGGAATGTTTGGTTTGCATCGGTATTTTCCACATTGTGGCACACTATGCACTTTATCATACGGGATATGTCGCGAGAAACAATACAACATTCGAGATGTTCGTCAACTATATGTGACTCCATATTAAAAATTTCACCGGACAATTGGCAAAACGCTATAAGACATGTCATAGCAGAGTAAGAGAAATTCTGAAATCTTGATATGTTAATAGAGGAAGCAATAGAACCAAATAATGTTTCAGTGGGAAGTGAGGAAACTGATGATGACTCGTAATCGGCAGAATACGACTTATTTATTTATATTAAGTATAATAAGTTTATATGACGCTAGTAGTCGAAATACAAACAAACAAATTTGTATGGAATCACCTAAAATCGAAAAGTATTTCCTGAGACAGTATTTTTTTTCAAAGGTTTTTGTTATTGTGGTGATTCCATATAAATTTGATTGTGTGTATATTTATTATTAAATTTTATGGAAATGTCCCAACCTAATATCTAGTATACTATTTTTATAAAAATATATGTGGGTACTTTATATTGACAGTTTACTATATTTTATTTCGTGACCCCCATCACTAAGGTATAGAAATATTGGTGAACTCCTTATGGTTTGCTCCTTTACATTATATAATGAATTGTATTCGAGGTTTTTCGGGGTGGTCATACTAAAATCTAGTGAAAATTGAGATAAGAAGGTATCAATATTTCTTTTTTTTCAGCTTTGAACAATCCTGTATATAGACCTTTGCCATAAAAACTGTGCTATCATGCATTTTCAAATAAACTATATGCCTCTATAATTATGACAATCAGTTTTGTCAAAAAGTGGTAAAATGATACCGACTTCCTAATGTTACGGAATTTTCTCTTCGCTCCATATTCTGTGTAACTTAGTTAGCATATGTAGCCCCCTTTCTCCTAATCATTGTAACATTTCTGAGGTAATACTATCGTAACTCGCTGCTTTACCTCTTTTTAACTCATGTATTGCTTAGTTAATTTCTTCTATTGGTATTGTTACCTATTTACGACCATATGCAAGAGACAACCTTTTTATTATAATATATCCTCTCGTCCCCTGGTCCTGAGATTAGAAAAGGAATATAGTAGTGGGTTCGAAATGCTTTCTGAAAGCAAACAATGCAGGTTCTTTCTCAAATATATCTCTTTATTAAGATGTCCTATAAAAAATGTTGATGATACAATAAAATGCCTTCAAAAATAATAATAATAATAGATTACCTATGTTCGAGAGCCCCTTCCAAAATATATACGTATATTGATTAAGGTTCACAAGTTTGTGCTGTCAGCTTACAAGTAAGTTCTATAAATTGGGTATGAATTGCCTATATAATAGTTATTTGTTTTACTAGGCATAAAAGCACAAGATTCAATGCTGCGGCTGGTGTTTCATAGCCGAGCATAGCTCGGCTATGAAACCAGCCAAGGCATTAAGTCTGCTTTTCTGCCGTGTGAAACATATCATTTTTTCTTCAAATTTGTTCCAATTCCACGCAAAATCGACTTTTTCATATTTAAATTGCATTTCATTATCAATATCCAAATAACTAAATTATTTTATCATAGGTAACTGGGCCCTGCGTTACTATGTTTACCGCTGATGACGTTTGTTGAATATGTTTGTTTACTGTTTACTTTGTCATTGTCAATTTTGAAAAGTTGTCATGTTAGAAATGGATTTACTGCAAAGTGAGTATGAACTGATGCAATTAACACCACCTGAGATAAGAGACCAGTCGCGAGATGTGGAATTTAACCTTTTACCGGAAAAATCAAGAACTGTATATGAACTCACATACAGCAGATTCATGGAATATCGACAGAAGAAAAATATAGGATCTTTCTCTGAAAATGTGCTGATTGTCTATTTTTCCGATCTTTCAAAGAAAATGAAGCCTTCAACGTTATGGTCTACTTATTCGATGTTGAAAGCTACCCTGAACATAAAAAATAACATTGATTTGGGAAAATACCTGAAGTTACGGGCTTTTTTGAAACGCCAGTCAGACGGTTTCCATGCAAAAAAATCCCGAGTTTTTCATAGAGAAGAAATCGAGAAATTTTTATCATATGCCCCAGATGAACTGTATTTGTGTACGAAGGTAGGAATATATTGAAAATGATCTATTATGGATTAAAGAACTAATTTTCAATTTATATTTTAGGTTGTAATTATTGTTGCAGTCGCTGGGGCTTGTAGATGTGATGAGCTTTTGCAAATGAAAACAGATGATATAAATGATATGGGCGACAAATTGCTAATTATGCTACCAAATACTAAGACCAAAAGATCAAGATCTTTTGTAGTAACGGAATATTTAAGCGTTTACAGAAAATATGCAGCCTCCAGACCCTCGAATTTAAATAATCGGCGTGTCTTCTATAAGTATGCGAACGGTAAAGCAGATCATCAATTCATTGGCATTCACAAATTCGGTAAAATACCAGAAGAAATTGCTACTTTTCTGGGACTATCCCATGCGAAAGAGTATACCGGGCACTGCTTTCGCAGAACTTCGGCCACGTTGCTGGTGCATTCTGGTGGGGACATAACAATGTTGAAGAAACATGGAGGATGGAAGTCTTCCGCTGTCGCGGAGGGCTATATTGAGGACTCGCTAGCCAATAAGTCGAACATCGGCAATAAAATATTTTCTGGCGTTTCCGGAGTATCATGTGTGGATACTAAAGTTGTTAATTTTACTGGAAAGGAGGGAAGTGGACAGAGTTCAATTGTATTAAATAATTGTTCACAATTCACCATAAATATATCTAATAAATAAAAATTTCGTGTTGTAGTTTGTAGTTTTATTGCAATAAAACCAGTTTATTATCATCAGCATCATTTTGAGTTTTCTTAATGTCATTGTCAATTTTAATAACCAGTTTGATTTAAATTATTATTTGGAAGGTTGCCTAGCAACGAACTTTTTATGCCTAGGCAGTAAAAGTGGACTTTTTCTGCCTAGGCATTAAAAATACAACTTCTAAGCCTGCCAAGTGTCATTAAAAGGCCGCTTTTAATGTCATTTGGAGAAAAATGTTATTATTATGAAATTTGGAACTTGATTATTTATTATTTATATCTAATTTTCTTTTAGATTATTCGATTATACCTTGATGATGTATGAAAGTATATTTTAAATTAAAAGAAGATAAAAAAACTTTTGTTATTATAAGAACTGGTTAAACGAAGATCCTATATCTATCTCTCATCTTATGGAATGTGTAGTTGCGATCCAATAAGGTGAGTATTATATACTATTATCAAAATTATCAGCAACCGAGTCACACGTCAGGAATCCAGGTTTACTTCCATGACTCAAACAGTGTCCCTAACCAGAAGACGTGCGGAGGAACAGGAAAGAGGTGTTGTCCCAATGTGTAGACTGTAGACCCAATGGTCAAGAAATACTCCACGTAATAAAAGGGGAATAAAAGTGAAGCCAAAAATAGAAAAAAAAACAGCATAATCAGGAAAAGAAAAGGCCTAAAAGACAAACATTCACTTTAGTATATCATACGGTGTTGGAAAAGTATAAAGTGAAGGATATATCATTTTTCCTACGACCACATAGGAAAGTGACATATATCGCACTGTCTAGTTCTATGGAAAGTGGCCTTTATTCATACGCGTACGGAAAAAAATTATCCGTGTACGGATAAAAAAAGCTGTCAAATTGAATGTTGAAATGCTTCTCTATCCACCCCGCAAATTTATGTATATGTCAAATGCGTATTTCCTAAGTTGATTTGTCCATATAATATAATTTATTTATTTCATTTAAAATTAAAAAAAAAACCACCGATCCCGGGTTCGAACCACCTTACTGTTTGTCAGAAATAGAGTGTACGGACGCTTAGCCCGCTCGGCCATTCCATCGCTGTTACATTGTGTTCTTACCAAAGATACTTATAGCTCTAAGAAAATATACATAACAGTTTATTTATTCTTAAAAATAAAGTATGTTCACATCGACATTTCTTGGACATTCATGTTATTAAAACAAAAAATATCCGTTTTCAATTATTTGGAGCATAGTTTGAACAATGAATCCATAAAACAGCTAATTAATACTTTCAATCCCCTACAGATAGGCAACATGATAAACGTCGTGCTAATAATGTTTTTTAAAAAGTAGGCGTCGAACAAAACTTTTTTATGAAGGCACTCTTTTTGATCGCATAAAAATCACAATTTTCTGGGCCACTTTCAAAGGTAAGTAATCAAAACTATATAAAGTAATTACAAATACACATATATAAAACCTCTCACATCTAAATAAAAACGCAAGATTGTACATGCTTGATTCGTTAAAATCATATCGCGTAGTCGTCGGAAAAATAGTGTACATAACTTGTGCGAAAGTGTATTTTCGCACTCGTTACGTAATATACTATATTTTTAAACTTACCTAAGTTGACATGTGCCCTTAAGGTGGCTTTGGCTTAACCAAAGTTTAAGTCAATAAATAAATTTCAGATGATATTAAAGATAGATGTAATATCCACATATATGGTACTTATTCAGTGGTACATAAGTATATAAAAAATCTTAAATATCTCTCAAATATTATAATTAAACCCACAAAA
Source organism: Galeruca laticollis (assembly GCA_963921935.1). Lineage (NCBI taxonomy): Eukaryota > Metazoa > Arthropoda > Insecta > Coleoptera > Chrysomelidae > Galeruca > Galeruca laticollis. The sequence goes on from OY998180.1 coordinate 203,029,810, forward strand.
TGTGATTAACGTTTCAGCAAGTGCCACGTTATTGTAGAAGAAACCAAACCAACAACCTTTTTTTGACAGATCACTTAGCGATTTTAACCTTGAAAGATCATTTAAACAAATGTTCGTTTATAAAAGTTGAGGCCAAATTAACAATAAAATTAACCGTTTTGTTTAAAATTTTTGAAAGTTAATAATATTTTTCCTTATGTAGGAGTTACATTCAGTGATAAAAAGTAATGTTGAAGAAAACTAAACGCGATAGTATACTAGAGTTAGTTTGTAAACCAAATTCTATGAAATTGTAAGGAAATAGTATTATAATAAATTCATTTGTTTCACTTTAATTTCTTTACTGTATATTGCATGACCCATCATGCTAAGGTAAGCTACTCCTTTTAACCCGTAACAGTATAAGTTGTTCATTTTCTTCCTGATGTCTGTCATCTTCGAGTTCCACTGTCTAATTCCTCAAAGTATTCTCACCATAGCTCTATAATTTCTTTATCTTGTCTTAATACAACTCCATTTTTATTTTTACTTTTCCGCCCAACCTTTCTATATGCGAGAAAAGTATTGGTTTACCCCAAAAAAAATTGGAATTTTGAAATTTTTTTTTTAGTTATTTTTACGTTTTCCATCAACAACAAAACGAAAAAACGGTATTTAGAAAAAAAATCCTGTGTGTATGTGGTCGTCGTTGTCGTCGGCCACTTTTCCTTACATGTCTTGTTAGCACGATACAGTCTCCGGAGTGCAATAAGTCAGCAATTTTACTATTGAATATTGTTAAGGACATGTCACATATGATCCCTATTGATTTTCAGCTCACCAGAGCCAGTATAACGGGTGCTATGGTACTTGAAGTACGATATTTTGTCATTTTTTGAGAAATATCAGTTTGTTAGCACGATACAGCCTCCGGTGTTCAACAAGTCACCAATTTTATGATTGAATATTATTCAGGGCATCTCACTGATGAGCCCTATTGATTTTCAGCTGACCAGAGCCAATACAACAAGTGTGACAGTACTTTAAGTACGATATTTTTGTCTTTTTTGGAGAAGTTTCAGTTTGTTAGCACGATACAGCCTCCGGAGTATATACAAGTGACCAATTTTATGATTGGATATTATTAAGGGCGTCTTAAAGGTGAACTCTATTGATATTCAGCTTACTAAAGCCAGTACAACGGGTACTCTATGGTACTTGAAGTACCAAATTTTTGTCATTTTTGGAGAATTTTCAGTTTGTTAGCACGATACAGCCTCCAGAGAGTATACGATTGATCAATTTTATGATTGAATATTGTTCAAGGTATCTCACAGATGTACCCTATTGATTTTCAGTTGACTGGAGCGAGTACAGCGGGTCCTATAAATCCAGATATACTGAATTTTTGGTTATTTTTGGAGAAATTTCGGTTTGTTAGCACGATACATCCCCCGAAGTGTATACAAGTAACAATTTTATCATAGAATATTGTTCAGGGCCACAGATGCGGAAAAGTTAGTTTTAATCCTTAAAACCGTTTATTTTATTTGTTTTACAAGTTTGGTTTATTCTGGTATATCTTTATTCCACTATCTCGTCCATCTCCGTCACATACTCTGTTGCTGTACCTAGTATTATAAATTTGAATGTGCTCCACATTTCTTGTAGTGACATACTGTAATGTTTTTTTTTGTTATTTATTTAAACAATAAATGGGTGGGATAAATTTTAAACACACGGTATGGCTACTTACTAATTTATTTAAACACTAACTCACTAACACTTAATTTATATATACTTAACTAATCACTTAAATCTAATTTATATGCACACAAACTTGATTATATTAGCACTTTACTGTTCGGTGTATTTCTGTTTATTTCTCGAGATCACTTTATCAACTAACTTATCCTCTGATCGGTCCTTTATATATATATATATATATATATATATATATATATATATATATATATATATATATATATATATCAAAACAATTGGATTTCTGGCATTTTCTAGATAAGATTGGTCACAAAAACCAGTTCTAGATAAGATAGTCACAATCGTAAACAATCCCTGCGCGTCCACCATAATTTTAACTTACATACCTGGCTTAGACAGAGTCGGATTTAGGGACTATACAAGTGTGCTGTTTCGTAACAATACTTTGTATTTGATCTTGACATATTTTCATTTCTTTTTCCGTATATTGGTCCTTTCTTGAGATTCAATGATAAAACTTGATAATATAATTTTTGAATAATAAGTAAATATGTTTGTTCGATAAGATGATTCGAACTGTAAAATTCTATGTTGAATAAAATTTACAAAACATTTGCTCTGAATTAATGAAATTACTACCATTTTTGTATTCCGAAAACTATTGTCCGCGCTGAATAACTTTTGATATGCATTTTAAATTCTTCTGAAATTTCAAACTTTTATGATAGAAAAATATCCTTACTAATAAAAATTTCAATAAGCCAATTGTTGAAATATCTATTTGATTTTATTGATGGAAAATATCTATTGAATATTTCCTTTATAATTTGCACTCATGGGAATTCCAGAAAAAGTGGAATTCCGTATTTCTACTTTGAGGGGGGCTTACCAGTCTTCTTCTGAAAAATATCTCATCTCAAACGACAGACTTGAATGTTTCTGCTAGTGAATCGGATCAGCTCAGTTGTATCTCAGTACCATAATGAAGCAACGCAAGTATCTCTCGGCAACTAATTTAGTAGACGCGTATGTTAGTAAGTTATTGGTAGCAAATTTTCGCAACGAAAGGAAACAGTGTAAAATTAAAATAAGTGTATAAAAAGTACTTTGTGTATAGTTCTATAAATATATTATTAGTGTTCGACTTCGATTTTTATAATATAAACAATCTAACAACTAGAAATACAGTGCATTAACTATCAATGTACGTGAAATACGTAACAATGTTTTTAAAAATGGATTGGTCGAGCAAGTCTATTTTCTTGGCCACCCCGATCTCCAGATCTCATGTATTTGTATTTCAGTGGAGTCGTTCAAAAGATATTGTCTACCTAATTCCACCAACAACTAGAGACGGCATGAAAATACGAATACAAGAGGTCATTTGTAGTCCGTCAAGAGCAGAAATTGAAACTGCTGTAATGTCCAAGCATGAGCGGCTCCAACAATGCATTGAGTGTGATAGAAGACAGTTCGAACAGTTAAGGAGACGGTTTTTTATTGTTATGCCCCTATATTTTATTTTTTTATAATACGAATACTTTTATTATTTAAATATTGTTACGAAACAGCACACTGGTATAGTCCCTGAATCCGACTCTGTCTAAGCCATGTATGAAAGTTAAAATTATGGCGGATACGCAGGGATTTTTTAGAATTGTTTACGATCGTGACTATCTTATCTAGACATTGTTTTTGTGACCAGTCTTATCTAGAAAATGCCAGAAAACCAATTGTTTTTGTATAAGCCGCAATCTAGAATAATCTAGTAAAAAAGGCACTAATATATAAGGAACCGACCCGAGAAAGTTCAATATCGATGATAAAGTGATCTCGCGAAATAAACAAGAATACACCCAAATAGCGAACAGTGAAGTGTTGATATAAACTTATAATTAAGTTTGTGTATATATAAATTAAGTGTTAGTGTGTAGTTTAGTGTTTAAATAAATTCGTAAATAGCCATACCGTGTGTTTAAAGTCTATCCCATCCGTTTACTGTTTAAATAAATTAGAAAAACATTACAATATTATAAAATTATGAAGTTTTATCATTTATTCTTTAAAAAAGGCCAATAAATAAAAATAAATACCGGTGTAATAGCGTTTTATGATAACAACATTTTCTTTCTTCGATATTTTAGACTAGGAATAAGATATTACAAAAAAAACATTGAATCATCCCCACACTACACTATTTTAATAGATACGTCAAAAAGAGTTCAACAAGAATCACTCGAATAAAGTTTATGTTTAAATAATGTATATTTTTGGTATATTTACTAGGTGCATTTCAGTGAAAAATCACCCCATGGCTACCATCTTGAAAATCTGAAAATATTTTTTTGGCCACTTTAATACTAAAATTTTCCACACTTTCCATTCTTTTCTGGCCCCCCTGTATATTGAATTTTGTATAAAAATTTACAAATTATAATTCAATGAATTGTTTCACAAAACCTGTTGATATTATCACAATTGAAACAATAATTACGAATATTTGTTACAGATTAAAGCCATTACGGCATCACTCTGTAACAAAGATTATATTGTGGGAAGGTAGTTTCCAACTCATGACAGTAGTGGCTCCTTGTGATATCGACAAGTCAGAAATGTCAGTCCTGTGTGTGTTCCCATCCACATCAACTACCGATCAATATTCATTGTAATACCCACTAAAGCTTTCTGCTAATTGTGCTGTACACACAACTCTATTTATATTCATTATTACACGTCGCTCTAGCTGTTGGTAGCCTTAAACTGGAAAACAATAATTTTCCACATTAAATCGCATCATTAAATTACGAAAGACTCCAGCTTTGGACCTCTCTCTAATTTAAATAATTCACACCCATTTCAAAGAGGTTAAAGTGGTTTAATAATTGCTCAACTCAAATAAACGTATACGTTTAAAACACGTACATATACAAAATTCAAAACTAAGACAGATAAATTGAAAATGAAAAAAATGCGTTGTAGACAGCACAAGACTTCTTCACACACGATACATGTCAAGTTTTTGACAGTAATGTCATACACTAAATAAAATCTATTAATTTACTTTGAAATAGCTGAATAAATCTCACTACTTTATATGATTAGTACCTATCTTGTATACGGAAGGCTAATAAAGAAAAGTTTATTATCTACAACTTTCATATACAAAACATTCCAATATTACGCCATCTAGATGCTTAAAATGTGGCAAAACTCTCTTGAACTTCAAGTAAAGTATCATTTCCTGCTACTTACTTCCGGTACAAAAGAAGCAGCAAAACTAGAGTTAAGATTGAGCTTATATCAAAATTTCATTGTTTTTCATTCACCCGTTTAGAAGTTATCGTGCACATACATACGTTCAAACCTATATCATGCTGAAACTTGTTTTTGTTTCAATTTTCTCTTTTTCAACAAACTGAATTATTTCTATACAATTAAATTATTTCCCTGTTTTCTTCTTTTTCTGTAAACTCTGGATGATTTCTATATAATTCACTTATTTTCCTGTTGTTTGTTTTCTCTTTTTTTTGATAGCTTCTGATCTAATCTTTGTTTTTGTTGGATTTTCTGTTTGTAATTTCCTTTTGTCTACAGATTCCTTCTCTTCTTTTGGTTTGCTAATTTGTTTTATTATCAATTCCTTTTGTTGTGCTTTTTGTCTAGCTGATATCTTTTTTGTTCTCATAATGTATGTAAAATATATAAGACAGAATCAGAAATTGGTTCAGTTTAGCAGGGTTAAATTAGAATTATTGTAACAAATTTTTATATATAGTTATTGACGTTATGTAGCAACTCAAAGGTTTGTTACATAAGTGAGAACAGCAGTTTTTGGTCGGCGAGCATAAGCCATGGGAACTGTTGCTTACTCTTAGAAGGTTGTTACTTGAAAATATGTTGACTGGAAAATAGTCTACCCGCGAGCGCCACTTTATTTTTACCAGTAGTTATAAACCTCACCAAAATAAATAAACACGACGTATTGGTAAATAAGGTAACTTAGAAATTCACTAAAAAGATTATGAGAATATTAAAAGTGTGGACCATAAAAAGAAACACAGATCAGTTGTTGCTTCTAACAATAAAAAATATGTACTGGTTGATAACTCACCCAACATACAGTATGTTGATGATATGCTACTTCAATAAAAATAAACTGTTTTAAGGATTAAAACTAACTTTTCCGCATCTGTGGCCCTGAACAATATTATATCATAAAATGGTTACTTGTATACACTTCGGGGGATGTATCGTGCTAACAAACCGAAACTTCTCCAAAAATAACCAAACATTCAGTATATCTGGATTTATAGGACCCGCTGTACTCGCTCTAGTCAACTGAAAATCAATAGGGTACATCTGTGAGACACCTTGTACAATACTCAATCATAAAATTGATCAATCGTATACTCTCTGGATGCTGTATCGTGCTAACAATCTGAAAATTCTGCAAAAATGACGAAAATTTGGTACTCCAAGTACCATAGCACCCGTTGTACTGGCTTTAATGAGTTGAATATCAATAGGGTTCATCTTTGAGACGTTTTGATTAATATCAAATCATAAAATTGGTCACTTGAATATACTCGCTGTATCGTGCTAACAAACTGAATTTTCTCCAAAAATGACAACAATATCGTACTTAAAGTACTGTAGCACCTGTTGTATTGACTCCTGTGAGCTGAAAATCAATAGGGTTCATAAGTGAGATGCCCTGAATAAAATTCAATCATAAAATTGGTGACTTATTGAACTCCGGAGGCTGTATCGTGCTAACAAACTGAAATCTCTCAAAAAATTACAAAATGTCGGACTTCAAGTACCATAGCACCAGTTGTACTGGCTCTGGTCAACTGAAAATCAATAGGGATTATCTGTGACATATCCTTAACAATATTCAATCATAAAATTGCTGACTTATTGCACTCCGGAGGCTGTATCGTGTTAACAAGACATGCAAGGAAAAGTGGCCGACGACAACGACGACGACGACATACACATAGGATTTTTTTTCTAAAAATCGTTTTTTCGTGTTGTTGTTGATGGAAAACGTAAAAATAACTTTCAAAATTCCAACTTTTTTTGGGGTAAACCAATACTTTTCTCGCATATAGAAAGGTTGGGCGGAAAAGTAATAATATACTATTGATAACCCCACTGAACACGTAGTATGTTGATAAGATTATATATAAGTTCAACAAAAATAGAGTAGGTACTCACCCACAAATTTTTTTATACTTGAACATTCGAAATCAAGTAAAGTTGACCAAGACATGTTAAGATGTAGTTTCTACAGATTATAGCTATAATGTGTTTATACTATTAACTACTTATAGAATTTGATAATCAAAATTCAGATTTAGATGGAACAATGTTCCAAACCTTATAAATTATATAGGTATACTTATATATCTATGCATCGATTTGCAATAGCACAAGAAAATACATTTAAATGGTAGTTGAAAATAACTGAAATTTCATATATAGAAGTGTTACACAGACAAAACTAAAACCTGTATCCTATTGGTTGGAAGCTATCTTTTCAAACCTGACCCTACGAGCATATGGCAGTGGTGTGTGTGTATGTGTGGAGTTAAAACAGACACACGTGATCTTGTTTATCAATTTTGTGAGGGGGTATTCCTACAACAATGTTATTATATGCAACCCAACGTATATTGTTCTTATACATTTATATTTGCAGTGACCTGTGGTGTGGTACGCTTACCTACTAAAACATTTGAAATCAAGTAGATCATATATAATTGACATGGATATGCATATGGTTGAAAAAAGTCTGCGCCAGGATAGCAGAAACGTACTTATTTCTTCGTCTTTCTTCTTATTGCAAAGAATTGATACCCACTATCCTTTTCTGTTGATACAAATATTAATGCGCTTGCGTCTATAATCTTCAAATTTAAAACGATGAAATAAAACAATATAGTTTGTTTAAATCTTCATTTATTTGAACTAATGTTCATTTTAAACTTGTTGACGCGAGTTAAATGTTTTTATACACAAAGGTATTTTTTAAAAACTTTTATTTTACAAAAATACAAAACTTTACTAACTTTGATTGAATATGTTTATAATACAAGTAACAGGATTAGAATGACAAAAACCGATGCGAACCATACCAAGTAAACTCACTGCTGACAACAGCAATCCTTATTCATGTCAACAGGACGGCTTCAAATTACTCTTACACATACAGGATGTTTTCATATAACTCGCGTTTCACTTACACAGTAACTTTCTCAAAACGAATCAAGGTGTAATTTAAAAATGTCTTTATATATACAGTGCTAAATCTATTTACTAAGGTTAACAATGGTATTGAAAGAATTAGCTGGAAATTCATTCACTACAAACATTCCTAAGCTACCTTCTAGGTAAAGAGGTTCAATAAAGGAGACTGATTGATATCTATTTGGTCGTTAAGGAGATTACCTGAATATTTATTTTTGTTAATCTCTAGGGCCCCTAATAAATTTAAACTAAAGGATTTACCGACTACATGGAGAATTTCAAAATTTGGGTCGAAAATGTGTTGGTTTTCTAATAAATGATTTGAATAGTTAGAATCTAATTTTTTGTTGTCATAGCTACGTTTGTGTTCCGAAATTCTAGTTTTGAAATTTCTAAAAGTTCTACCGATATAAATTTTATCACAATTGTCATTACCACATTTTAATTTATAAACTCCTGATTTGTTTAATTTTGAAGATCTAGATTTATTATTTTTAATGAATTTTGATAAATTGTGATCAGTTTTAAAGGAAATATTCATGTCTAAAGTTTCTAAAAATATCAAATTTACCGTAGAACTTGAACAAAATAAGTCTATAAACTTTCTAGACCTTACAATTTCAAATGTAAATAATAAACATGATTTTTCTATATTTCATAAACCATCACATACAGATATTACAATTCATAATAGTTCGGTCCACCCATTCAGTCATAAACTAGCAGCTTTCAATAGTATGATACACAGACTCTTAACAGTCCCATTAAATATTAATAAGTATACCAAAGAATTAAATATCATGAAACAAATAGCAGTTAATAACAATTACGATCCAAATTTAATTGACAATATCATAAATAAAAAGATAAAAAAACAGACTTTAGAACAAGTATTCCCTTCAGATGAAAATAATAAACAATTTAAAAGCTTAACATACTTTGGAACACCATCCTTAAAAATTAAATCATTTTTAGAAACTTTAGACATGAGTATTTCCTTTAAAACTGATCACAATTTATCCAAATTCATTAAAAATAATAAATCTAAATCTTCAAAATTAAACAAATCAGGAGTTTATAAATTAAAATGTGGTAATGACAATTGTGATAAAATTTATATCGGTAAAACTTTTTAGAAATTTTAAAACTAGAATTTCGGAACACAAACGTAGCTATGACAACAAAAAATTAGATTCTAACTATTCAAATCATTTATTGGAAAACCAACACATTTTCGACCCAAATTTTGAAATTCTCCATGTAGTCGGTAAATCCTTTAGTTTAAATTTATTAGAGGCCCTAGAGATTAACAAAAATAAATATTCAGTTAATCTCCTTAACGACCAAATAAATATCAATCAGTCTCCTTTATTGAACCTCTTTACCTAGAAGATAGCTTAGGAATGTTGGTAGTGAATTAATTTCCAGGTAATTCCTTTTAATACCATTGTTAACCTTAGTAAATAGATTTAGCACTGTATATATTGAAACATTTTTTCATTAGACTTTCATTCGTTTTGAGAAAGCTACTGTGTTAGTGAAACGCGTCAACAAGTTTAAATTGAACATTAGATCAAATAAATGAAGATTTAAACAAACTATATTGTTTTATTTCATCGTTTAGTATGGATCTTCATCAAGGAAAAGCCTCATCTATTCAATTCTTCAAATTTATCTTTTTTATTTTAAAATCCTAACCTTACTTTGATTGTGGGGCTTAGATCGTAAAATAGCATGGGCTTAAGTGCAGCATGGTCCAAATCTCTGTTCTGCTCTCATTCATTCCCAACATAGATATAGGAATAAAAGCTCTCAACCAACTTGCATTTGATTGCGGCAGTTTGTTGGTGCAGTCGCTGAGTCTATAATATGTTGTTTGGACCATTACTTCTCGAAATTGATAAAATAGCTGTACCTTTGTTTCTAGATTTTCCTAGCTTGATGGGATTAAAACTACAGTGAACTGTAAAATATCTCTTTATTTTATTAACATTTCATTTCTCAAATCTAGAACAGTTTTCAAAGTTCAACGTTTCTTAATTGTATTATGTAGTATATCTGGATTTATAGGACCCGTTGTACTCGCTCTAGTGAGCTGAAGAGCAATAGGGTTTATCTTTGAGACGCCCTGAATAATATTCAATCATAAAACTGGTGATCTGTTGCACTCCGGAGGCTGTATCGTGCTAACAACCCGAAATTTCTCCAAAAAGGACCAAAAATGTGACACTTCAGGTACATTAGCACCCGTTGTACTAGCTCTGGTGAGCTAAAAATCCATAAAGTTCATCAATTAGACGCCCTGAATAATAGTCAATCATAAAATTGGTCACTTGTATATACTCCGGAGGCTGTATCGTGCTTACAAACTGAAATTTCTCCAAAATAACAAAAATGTCGTACTTAAAGTACTATAGCACCTGTTGTACTGGCTGTGATGAGCTGAAAATCAATAGGATTCATCTGTGAGACGTTCTGAATATTCATAAAATTGGTGACTTTTTGCACTCCGGATGCTGTATCGTGCTAACAAACTGAAATTGCTCAAAAAATGACAAAAATGCCGTACTTCAAGTACCATAGCCTCCGTTATACTGGATATTGTGAGCTGACAATCAATAGGGTTCATCTGTGAGATGTCCTGAATAATATTGAATCATAAAATTGGTGATCTGTTGCACTCCGGAGGCTGTATCGTGCTTAGAAGACAAATAACGAAAAGTGGCCGACGACAACGACGACATACACACAGGATTTTTTTCTAAAAACTATTTTTTCGTGTTGTGCTTGATGAAAAACGTAAATTTTTTATTCAAAATTTCAACTTTTTTATGTGTGAACCAATACTTTGTGTTTGAAAAATCCGGTACGAAATGATTGGTTCATACATACATTAAATACTTAAAGAGTATTTAATCTATGGTTCATATTACATATTTGTATCGGTTTAATAACTGAAAATTACTTTAAAACTAAAAATTCCCATATTGTTATGTAGCTGTTTCGAGTATGCGAAAAGTTATTGTTAAAATTGTTGGATGATTTTATCCGATGATATGCAAGCTATAGCTAGAATGGTGCCCTCATTAGCTTCAAAGTTTGTGAGACAGCGTTAATTTGATGTTTGATAAATGTTAGTTCGCGTAATATTCGAAACTGAAAGCATCCTTTGATAAAATATTATAAATATGCAAACAAGGTAAAGATTAATCTCGAATTGGATCACAATAAAAGTAAAACACCTTTTGAAATTAATTACGGAATGCAACAATAAATATAACAATAATTCTAAAATATTAAGTCATCAAACATGGAAGATCAGTAAGTTTTATAAATTTTAAGTGAACATTATTTAGTTTTTATAGGTAGAAAATCGTCAAAAGAAATTATTACATTAGCACCCGTTGTACTAGCTCTGGTGAGCTAAAAATCCATAAAGTTCATCAATTAGACGCCCTGAATAATAGTAAATCATAAAATTGGTAACTTGTATATACTCCGGAGGTTGTATCGTGGTGACAAACTAAAATTTCTCCAAAAATGTCGTCTTAAAATACTATAGAACCTGTTGTTCTGGGTCTGGTGAGCTGAAAATCAATAGGGTTGATTCGTGAGATATCCTAAATAATAATAAATCATAAAATTGGTGACTTGTTGGACTCCAGAGGCTCTATCGTGCTAACAAACCGAAATTTCTCAAAAAATTACAAAAATGCCGTACTTCAAGTACCATAGCACCCGTTGTACTGGCTCTGGTGAGCTGAAAATCAATAGGAATGATCTGTGAGATGTCCTTAACAATATTCCATCATAAAATTGTTGACTTGTTGCACTCCGGAGGCTGTATCGTGCTAACAAGACATGTAACGAAAAGTGGCCGACAACGACGACACACAGAATTTTTTTCCTAAAAACCGTTTTTTCGTGTTGTTCTTTCTGAAAAATTCCAACTTTTTTGGGGTAAACCAACACTTTTCTCGCATATTAGATAGGTTGGGCGGAAAAGTAATAGATCTAAATTATATTCATAACTTCTTCTTCTATCTTTCATTTGAGGCCTTAGCTGCCAGGGTTATTCGGCTTATATATTCATAACATTGCTAACGATGACTGACAGCTGACTGACAAATCAACTGACACAAAACAACAAAATTATCACGGACCATGAAATTTAAAACACAAAAGATACCCGTGATGTGACGTATAAAAAACAAAAGATAAACGAAATGTGAATTTTCGCATTTTAAACACTAGTGTTTAAAGAGTCGTTTTGCACATGTCAAACCCGTGATAATTTGATTTAGTAACTGAAGTAGAAAAAATTATTTTCCTTTTTATAGAAAATCATATTGTTTAGAAGTTACCAGTAAAATAGAATACGTATAAGCAATATAAATTCTACATTACTCTTTCTCTTTATCTATTCGATCTGAAGAAACCATTGTGACTGCACCCTGTAGATGTAACGTTTAATGGTGATTTATATAGCGTTAAATATCTAAGTATTTTACAGTTGGTGCAATTCAGTTTATAATGTAAGATAACAGAGAAATTTTGTGAATTAGTTGAAACACATGTGACATTCGTGTCAGTTTTAAAAGATGTAGAACTATAAATAAAATTATTGGCAATAAAATGAACTCGTTTAAAAATTTCAGCAAATAGGTTATGACACTAAACCAAACGGGAATAGAACTCCAATGATCTCTTTGTATATGCGAACTGTAGGCCAGTGATGTCAAATGACAGAATAATAACGTCCAACAGTTTATTGTTGCTATACATATTATATTTATGTTCAAGATTAATGAAACTTATGAAAGAGTAGTTTATATTTTTAAGTAAGATATGATTTCATAAAAGTAATTAGCAGAGATTGCATCAGTAATTAATAAACGATAGAAAGTCAATAAAAAGATCATTTATTATCATTCATTATATCTAATATTCTGCGTGAAGTGGCTTTTAATTACATTTTGTGTATGTATTAAACTTGTCATTCAAGACAAATGTAAGATTGATTTCCAAAGCAAATCAATTCTAGAAATTTAGTCAGCCATTTTGATAGCTGGTCAATTATTTCTAATTTGAGAAGGATTTTGTTTTTAAAAATTATACGAGGTCTGGATATTAAGAAAAAAACTGCTTATGAAAAAAAGTTTAATATTGATTTTACAATGCTACCCTTCAATGTACTCATCTCCCCCACGCCACACAGGTCCATTGGTCAAAGCAATGCTGGACCCCTTCTTTTGTAAGAGCATTTAGGAGCTCCGTCGATTGTTGCTTCACCTCTTCCATCGACTCGAACAGAATTACTTTCAAGACGGATTTGTTCTTCGTAAACAGAAAAGACTAATTACACGACCATCTAGATAACAAGGCCATGGTGCTCTGACGTCAGCAATTTGTTACGTCATCATAACAAGGCAAACTACTCGAGGGATGTTCTGTGAACCTAAATAGTCGGAGCCTAAGGCTAGATTATTCGTTTTAGGGAAGCGTGTTAGTATTCATTGTTGATCAACAGTTTTTTACTAATGTAATTGTGTTTTACCCGGCATATCTTTATTCTTAATGTATACATAGTGTGGTGGGAGCATTAAACTCATGTTTCCACTATAGTCGGGTTTTCGAAACGTGAAATAATGGGAAAAAATAGTGGCAGCATTATTGTATAATTTACGGTACTGGAAAATGCTTTGTGTCACTATTATATGTACCTGTTTTGGCGCGATGTTTAAAACCAACTTTATATATATTTTTTTTAAATTTAGGTTAACATTTATTAGAGCTTTTATTTGCAAAAATGCTTCATAAATTATACTAATGTCTTATTTCCATTGATCGCTTGGTTGCATTTTTGGACTGCCTATCATTTCATAAAACTCCCTTTTCTTTAAATTCTTTTCGGTTTTAAAAATTATTGCGTTATTGTTATTATAATCAAATTGATGGTTTTTTGTTATTATATGGTTAATCCAAGCTGTGGTATTTTTTTAACGTATTTGTGACTTTTTATTCTATTTTCCAGATATTGACTACTATGACCTATATATGTTGCCTCACACTTTTCGCATGGAATTTCATATACGATCTTACTTCTCTTTGGTATCGGAACTACTGATTTTAAGCGAGAAAAATGTTTAGATAATAGGTTGTGCGGTTTATGGCATATTTGTAGATTATGATCCCTGAATTGGGGCTGTTGAGATAAACCGTTGACAAAAGGGAGGCAGATAAACGTTTGTCTAACCGTTCTTTCTTTATTTTCAATTTTATTTCCAGTTATAAAACATGCTGATTCAATCTTAAAAAATACTATTTATTAATAGTATTGGATAGTTGTTACAGTGTAGGGCATTTTTTGCTTTTTTAATGCATGCTTCTCGAAATTCTAGATCTGATAATTTAATTGCACGATCAGCAAGTCCTATAATTACCGATTTTCTTTGGCTAGATGATGGATTCGATTTATAATTTATATATCTAGATGACCACGTTCCTTTTGTATACCATTCTGTTTTTATTATGTTATTTATATGATATACTTGTATGTACTTCTAAAGTAAATTGAAGTCTTTTATGGAAATTATTAAAATAATTCAATATATTTTTAGCTTCATTTGTGCGTGGATATTGCTGTTATTGCAGTCATCAACATATCGAAGATAGAAAGGCATTGTGAAATTAAGTTCATTTATCACTTGTTCCTCGAGTTGCTCCATGAATATGCAGAATATACCTGTTCACTAAGTTTACCAGGAGAAGTCAAATGCAGACACGTCAACAGAAAATTGGAGTTCTTCTGGCTCTATTTTATTTTAGTGACGAAAGCGATGAAAGCGTAGCCACCTCCAGCAATGGTTCCAGAGCTATAAGAAATAGAAAAAAGCGCGGAAGCAAGAGATTGAAAAATAAGAAACGCAGAAGTATGGGTTTGTCACATTTTAATCACAGAAATGAAATCGTGGAAGCTAAGTCAGTCCTACCTAATCCATGTGTACATAAAAAATGTGTTAATAATAGAAAGATGAAAGACTTCAGCTGTTTAAAATATTTTGTAGCATGAGGAGCTCAATGGAGAAAAGAAGTTATTTGAATGGCTGTGTCAATGTGGTTCCAGTTAGACGTAAAAGGACTGAAAACAAGTTATCAAGAAGAGGCCTTACTTACACATATTATTTTATGAAGGAAGGTATTCAAGTTCGTGTTTGTCTACAATTTGTTATTAAAACACTAACATCACTCACTCAAAATATAGTTACAATCTCTATTGACGGAAAAATAAAAGAAAATAGGGATAATAGAGGACAACATAATCCCAGACATAAGATAAGGGATGATCAAATTACTGACTTCGAGAATTTTATCAAGAGTTTACCAGCGGTTCCATCGCATTACTGCCGATCATCAAGTAAGAGGTTGTATCTACCAGATGAAATTAGTCTGTGCAAAATCTATTTAGAATGAGTCGGTGGTAAGAAGCAATGGGAACACACCTTATAAAATATCTACATTTAAAAAAATATTTAAACAAAACTATAATATTGGAATATACAGGCCTAAAAAAGATAAATGTGTCAAATGTGATAGGTACAAAAATACACCTGACTCTGAAAAAAGTGAAGCCATGAAAGCTGATCCCCTAAGATACACTGAAGAGAAAGATAATGCTAAACGAATTTTCCTTTATGAGCAGGAAAAATCTTTACAAGACGGATTTCTTGTTATATCATCAGATCTGCAAAAAGTTTTGTCTACACCGCACCAAGTATGATGTTTGGCTTTTCAAGGAAATACGCAATTTATAATTTCACGTTATATGAGAGCAAGTCACAAGAAGGAATTTGTTACATATGGGGAGAAAAGGATGGAAGGCGTGGCGTGAATGAGATCTGCGCTAATTTATACAATTACTTGTTTCAAATAGATAAACGTGGTGAATTTAAGTCACTGTTCTGTAACAACTGCCCGGGGCAAAACAAAAACAAATATGTATTAAACATGCTGATGTTCTTTTTACAAAGCTCCCTGCCAGTGACTGACATTTCTCTGACTTATTTAGTAGCTACACATACATACATGCCCGTAGACAGAGTTCATGCTATCATTGAGAAATACACTTCCTCAATGAATATACAGGCACCTTCAGAAAGGCCAACTCTATTAAGAAATGCTAGGAAGCGCCCTATGCCAAACGAAGTAGTACCTATGAATTTTTCAAATTTCTTAGGTTGGAAAGGTTTAAGAACTTTTTTCTACGCCCATGTCTGTAAACGTCAAAAATCGCACTGTCAACATTCCTTGTAAATGACATTTAACAATAACATGCACGTAATGAGATCTCATAACATACACGTGCGTTTCGAGAAGAAAACTTAAACTTCTTGGCTTAATTAAATTACAATCAAATTTTCATTTGCGTAAGACTTTATTTGGCCTATTTACACAAATTTAGTCAATTAAAAAACATAAAAACTTTTAGCATTAGCGAGATATATTTAGGATTGAAAGAATGATGCCCCTAAATGTAGGCAGCACATTATGCAATTTCTTTAAAAATAGGACACGTTTTCTTAAGTAGCATGCTATGAAAAAAAATGTCATGTCATTTATATTGTCAATTTCTTGAACCAAATATAATACAATTATAAATAACCGTTCATCACCATTAAATAATATGGCACAATCGATTTACAATAATTGTTCAATTGTTATTAACAACTATTATAATAAAGTTTAAATGATTGCGATGTTTTTTTTATTTAATGGAAGAAAATGATTGGGCGTAGAAAAAGTATAGTACGTTACACGAGTTGTAAGCCCATTACGCACTCATGAAATTTATGCACTCGCCGCTGCGCGGCTTCGTGCATAAACGTTTTCATTTCGTGCGTAATGGGTTACTTACAACTCTTGTTACGTAATATACTATAAAAAAGCTCAAAGGAAACAACGGGAAGGACATTATAATGAGTGATGTTAAAAGAGTGAAAATGTCTAAATCGGATTAAAGTTGCATAGAGGTTTCGATGAGTTATGATAAAGAAGCTGAGTATAATAAAATTGATTGGAACATGAAATTGACAACACCTGAGCGACTATATAAAACGGAACTACCAATAAATAAATCAAAACTCAAAGATTTAACAAATTTGTGCAATAACTATAAAGAAGGAATATTATTCGGAGTACTTTTCACTTATCTACAAAAATAAAGAGCCTGATGAGTTAGCAGAGACTGATATTGAGGACAATAATGATCCATAAACTATTACTGGTTATTTATTATCGTTTTTGTTGAATTTATCTTGATTTTGTATACTTATGAATCTATAGTGATTGCTATTTTATACCACAGATATTTATATTTTGTGTTTTCCATTAATAAAAAGCAAGGTTTTTCTATAATTTTTATTACTGCTTGGTTTTTGTCTTTTATTTAAGCACCAAAAATGGATTCAAATCAAAATTCTGTAAAGGCGTAAGGGCAGCCTAACCACCATTTTTAACAACAAAATAACTTTGACAAAAGGCTTAAGTACCACTAAAAAGGCGTAAAAGACGCAAGCGACAAAAACACTAATAAATCAGTATAATACGAAGTTTTAATGGTTTTTATAGTTTAAAATCTTCTTTCTAAAGGTTATCGGTTTATTTCGTAGACAAACAATAGTTTTATAGCTTCAATTTCAGATGCTATTGGTTTTTTGGCTTTACTGTAAAATTTACCTAATGGCGCTCACAGCCTTTCGTCGTCGCAGAGTCGATATAAAACCTTATTTTGATAATAAAAGTTAACAATAACAGTACTTTAGCAAATTCAGCTTTTACTTTTATGATTACTAACATGCTGTCATATTTTAGAGAAATGGTGCATATTTCACCAGTAACAAAAATTACTCATGAAATTCTTAATAATTTTGTAAAATCGTTAATAATAGGACTCGAAGAAATTGGATATAAAATTTTTTGTGTTATAAGAGACAATGATACTGTAAATAGTAAAGCAATGTGTAACTTTTCTGCAACCGCCCTTAATTTTATTTGTTTGACTCAGTGCATCAATTAATATATATCCAAAATAACTCATTAAATTCAAATAATGATAAACTGCATACTTATCCTGATTTTGATACTTTAGGTTTGAGTCATGCCTCATTTCATGCATTAACCGCCCTTTATAATTTAGAAAAAACGATAAATTATTAAAGTGTGGTTATAGTTTAACCTAAAAAGCCCTTTTCCCAACTGATTTCGAAAAACAAAATGTTCAGCAAGCTTAAACATTTTTAATCCATTTCTTATTGAGGCTCTTTTAAATTTTAAAAATGAAATCAATTACTCCGAAGACACAGCTAACTTCATTAAAATTATATTAACTTGGTAGAAGATAGTTAAAGTGAAACGCCACTAACAGGAAAACGTTTGAAAGATTTATATCAAGAACTCTCAGTCTGTAATAAAAACACTTTTAAAAAATTACCGTGGAATGAAAAATGACAGATTTGCTAAGGGAAATAAAAGAAAATTAGATTCTTTGACTGCATGAATTAATTATTAAATTTTAAATATAATAACAGAACTTCAAACTTGTCGTAGGTAAAGTAATATATAACAATGTTTTAAAGACGATTTTTGTTGTGAAACATTGTTTTATTACAGAAAAAACCAAATAAGATGAGATTAAGGGCTCAGTTAACGTCTGGCAGCCCCGTTTTTACCGGAAGCTCTTAAAAAACATAAAACGATTTCAAAAACTTTTTTAAAACAGCAGCTGCATTGGTTATGCCTACTACATTGCGGCAGTTAGGTATACAGCTTCGCCTTCTTATAGTGACGTCACACCAGAGCACCTTGGCTTTGTTAGTCTAGAAGGTAGTGGTACTGAGCAGATCTGTTGACGGACGAGCTTTTGGTCAAGGGTCAAATTTTTTTAGTGTTTATTTATCGGTGCTGATAGTCCCAGCAATCATATGTATCGTATGATGATCTCCGAGCACAATTTCATTGATGTCGGTCACTATTTCCGGAGTTGGAATTAGGAATCATGAACACCCCCTTAGTAAAAAATTTATGTACTGGCACCGATATGTGGACGACATTTTAGCTAGCTTCATCGGTACAAATAGACAATTAGAGTGCTTCATTACTTACATAAACTCGATTCACAATAATATCAAATTTACCGTAGAACTTGAACAAAATAAGTCTATAAACTTTCTAGACCTTACAATTTCAAATATAAATAATAATCATGATTTTTCTATATTTCATAAACCATCACATACAGATATTACAATTCATAATAGTTCGGTCCACCCATTCAGTCATAAACTAGCAGCTTTCAATAGTATGATACACAGACTCCTAACAGTCCCCTTAAATATTAATAATTATACCAAAGAATTAAATATCATAAAACAAATAGCAGTTAATAATAATTACGATCCAAATTTAATTGACAATATCATAAATAAAAAAATAAAAAAACAGACTTTAGAACAAGTATTCCCTTCAGATAAAAATAATAAACAATTTAAAAGCTTAACATACTTTGGAACACCATCCTTAAAAATTAAATCATTTTTAGAAACTTTAGACATGAATATTTCCTTTAAAACTGATCACAATTTATCCAAATTCATTAAAAATAATAAATCTAAATCTTCAAAATTAAACAAATCAGGAGTTTATAAATTAAAATGTGGTAATGACAATTGTGATAAAATTGATATCGGTAGAACTTTTAGAAACTTTAAAACTAGAATTTCGGAACTCAAACGTAGCTATGACAACAAAAAATTAGATTCTAACTATTCAAATCATTTATTAGAAAACCAACACATTTTCGACCCAAATTTTGAAATTCTCCATGTAGTCGGTAAGTCCTTTAGTTTAAATTTATTAGAGGCCCTAGAGATTAACAAAAATAAATATTCAGGTAATCTCCTTAACGACCAAATAGATATCAATCAGTCTCCTTTATTGAACCTCTTTACCTAGAAGATAGCTTAGGAATGTTTGTAGTGAATGAATTTCCAGGTAATTTCTTTCAATACCATTGTTAACCTTAGTAAATAGATTTAGCACTGTATATATAAGACATTTTTATATTTTACCTTCATTCGTTTTGACAAAGCTACTGTGTTAGTGAAACGCGTCAACAAGTTTAAATTGAACATTAGTTCAAATATATGAAGATTTAAACAAACTTTATTGTTTTATTTCATCGTTCAACATATTTATTAACTATATAAAAATGTGTCGTGTTTCTTTTAAATTATTATAAATTTCATTATAATTTCGACGGATTCTTTTGGAATTACATCATCTACTGAATTATTAGTGTTAATTTCCGTTGAATCTGAATCGGATTTCAATATTTTCGATTCTGACGGTTCAACGAGTATATTGTCTGTTTCAATATCTTTGGTGATTTTTATTCAGTATGGTTGTAAGGACTTTGTTCACTGTTTTTATTATCGGCATTTATAATTGATTTAGACATGTTTTTTTACAATTTATAAATATTCGTTAAAATGATGGCTAATAAAATACAAGATGGGAAAATCAATTTGACTTATTTCACGAATACTATTAATCATTATTACTGAATATAACTAAATAAGACTGTTTCAATATATGTATATATATATATATATATATATATAAATATATATATATATATATATATATATACACTGCGTCCATAAAGTAGCGCATAAATTCATTATTAGCTAAATAAACAATAATATTAAAAATTCCTGAAACAGGTCATTTTTTGATTTTAATTTACTGTTTTTTTAAATTATAATGTTATTTACAGGGTGAACCATCTTCGTGTGATGACGTCATCGCCGTTTTTCTTAAGTGAAACACCCCAATTTTTTTTCGATTTCCGGATTTCTCTTGATGAGCTGATTCCAAAAATGTATAACACTTTGTTTCAAATTGGTACAGGATGGAAAAAAATACAAAAATTGTAATTACATAATTATGAAATTACTGTGATTTACTACCAAAAAGAAACAAAAGAAAATTTACAATAAATGTTCAAATTGTTCTCCATTGACTGCTAGACAACTAAACAGCCCAACAATTAAAACTGCATTTACAATTCTACCAAAATCGTTAAAATTTGCTGAACTAGGTAAAGTATCAAAGGTTGGAAGTTTTCAAATTGTCTTGATGATTGTCGTTTTTACAAAAGTTTTGGTAAAAGAAATATATCATATAATTCAACCTTTACGAAAAAATAATTATCATATTGAGAACAGTTTTTGATTAAGGCTCGGGTTTTAAAAATCAAATAGAAAGTTGCAGAAATGTCACTCTATTAGTCTTATTTCTTATTTTAATGTATTTTTGTCTCCAGAAATTAAATATATAAACCAATTAATGGCACCCATTTCCTATTAAACATTCCACCGGAAGATCTTAAAAGCAAACGTTCTATAAATTTAGATTACTAATAAGACATCTGTTCTCAATGATTTTATTTACTTTATTAGTGTAAACCGACAAGCTACTTAAGTGTATAAATGTTGCATAATTGTAAATCAATGTATGAATGACATTCCATGTTTAAATTCTGAATGAAATGTACGAGGGCTCAATAAAAAAACATGCAGAGTTCCAATTATTATTAATAATAACAATATATTCAAAGCAACAAGTATTTATTTTTCCAATACTAGATTAGCATTTTTTCCAATTTTAAGGTTTTAAAATAGTCAAGCAATGCAGAGTTTGCTGTTAAATAATATATGATCACATTTACTACAAATGGACTATTAAAAATGCTGAGTAATTACTCGATTTCAAGCAAATATTTCGGGAATATGTTATCTCTTGTTTTAGAGAGAATAGTGTAAATATGATATCCTTATTATCATTTACACTTCCTCTGCTGTAATTATATTTATAAATATATTCTGAGGAAAACAAATTTTTAACAGACCAAGCAACATTAAGTCTTATTTTCTGAATTCAGTTATAGTGTCAAGTGTCAAAATTAGCTAATGAATAGGTATGAGATAAGGGCATTTGTTAATATAAAGTGTAAAATAGTAAAAAGTGTCGTTACAATTTTTTTCCTTTGCAAAACTTTAAATATTTTTAATTTAACATAGATTATAACTAAAATCTTACATTATTGTTTTTAATGAAACTAACTGTTTCTAATTAATTCCACTATATAATTAGAAAATCATAAAAATTCTAAAGAATTTGGCAATTGTTTCGGTATCATAAAATATCATCGTCAGAATGGCAGAAGTTACATTTGATGTGATCCCTACCTGATGTTTAATAATTATTTTTGGATAGACCTAGAGGTGACCTACAGTTAGTTTCATTTAAATAATAATAATCATAATAATGTTTATTCAATAAATTATACAAATAGAGTAAACAAGACTTAAATAATTATAGTTCGTTTCAAAGTAGTCGATAGCACAGAGCGCCTATATTGAACTGAAAACGGAGTTCGGGTGTCTCAAATAAATGTATCTCTTATTCATGTTTTACAATGTATCTATACTAAGAAGAAAGAAATTGTGACCAGGCCACCCGGTAATCGGTCAAATAACAATGGGTAATAAAATGCAAATGAAAGCATACGCAGGTAACCAAACGGTTCATAGCCGTAGAACAGGGTTATTTATGATTTTTGCTTAACGTTTATTATAATTCATATTATAATGAAAATACAAAGTAATTGTGCACTATGATTTATATACAGACATATTCTTGTAAGAAATACAAAAATTATTACAAATAATTGCAGGTGAACATTAATTTAGAATCGTCTTGTCCTAAATTAATAATTAACAGTTCGATCACTGTAGTTTCATCGATTAAGTCGTCAAGATCTCACATTTTCCCCTCCTCAGCTATAACATGTTTTATGGCGCTTTGCCAGTTGTCGGCAGTCACATTCGCCAATGAATCCATCAAAAATTGCCGAACTTCTTCAAGTCTAAAAGTTTTGTTGTTCCTGGCAACATAACCTTTGACTTGTGTCCATATAAGTTCTATTGGGTTCAGCTCACAATGGTAAGGGGGTAATCGTTGTACAATAATACCTCTACTTTTTGCCTTACTTTTGCCTTACGCTGTCTAACAATTTGCAAAGGTTCTTTTTTCACCATTGTATCATCGAATTTTAAGGCTTTACACTGCAACCACTCAATTATCGCCACTTTTTTCCATAAACTTATGGGAAGCTTCTCTACTAATCGAGAATGATAGCTGGCGTTATCCATTACAATAACTAAATTCTGGGGAATGTATTCGATCATTTGTTGGAAATATTTCGTTTGTGAAATACATACCATGCACTATTCTACATACACTGTTTTTGACATAATCGTCAATTTGTAATGGTTTCTTCCCCGGGTGAGGAATAGGTTCACCGAGGTTCCGGCATTATCTCTCACGTAAAAATCTATAAATCGTTGATTCTCCTAACCCTATCATATTGGCACAGTTCGGTCGTGTAAGGCCTTCATATGAGGAGCGACTGACTGGGGCTAATCTCATCTCGTTTCAAAACCGTCGACTTCGGGGAGACTTGATAATATGTTATAAAATCATTAAGCACAACTTTGGTGATCTTCAATCTATGTTTCTATTCAACACTGATCTTTGACTGGGAGGTCACCCATTTAAACTTAAGAAGGAGTCCTTTAGATCCCGAGTAAAACAGCACTTTTTACCAAACAGTGTATTTGATGTCTGGAACAATCTTCCTGATGATGTTGTTGATGCACCATCAGTTAACGCATTTAAGATCAGAATTGATAGACTTCTATTTAATAGTTAATAGTGCGCATTGTTGCATTTATTATTTATCTGAATTTGTTTCATTTATATCTTTTTTCGCTGTATAGTTGTTGCGGTTATTGTTGAAAACTACGATTTTGTTAATTATTGTTAATTTGTCAATGATTATGTTTATAGGCGTTTAAGCACTTATTCATGTTTTCAGATGATGGGTTTAATAGGTTCTTACCTCAGCCCTTATTTCTATTGTAATAATAATAATATTTATAATTTTTACAAACAACTCTTTTCGATCATCGAGAGGAATTGCCACTTAATCGAAGAAGATACATGTGGTTCATGCAGGATGGAGTAATTATTTAAGAAAATATATAGGACAAGACAGGCTTCGTAACTTGGCTATTATGTCTATTCAAAATTCTATGACTCGATGATCTTAAACTTCGACGATGTTATTGATACTTTCGCAGAGCAGATAGCCCAGGAAAAGAATTTTATTAATAAGTATCATGTTAATATTAAATTGTTATTTCATTAAAATTATGTAACACCTATGTTTTTGAAAATAAAGTTTATTAAATATTTAACTAAAATGCACACAATATTAGTAGTACTGTTGGGTAACTTTTTAAGTTATTTATTAGATTTAGATTACAACGTGACAATTTTTACTGAAAGGGCCACATCGGATGAAATTGATACGGGTCTCAAATAGTATAGTTACGCCACTGAACACAAGTGAAAACATGTAACTATTACTGTACCTCAAAAATGAGATTTTCGTTTTTATTGAATAACATCGTTAATTGTAGTATAATATATTTAATGAAGGCGTTCCTGTGAAATAAAAAATTTTTTTAGCGTTTTACCAATGAGGATTTAAAGTTTAACTTGCACTTCGACGTCGCGTGGGTTCTATTATTGATGCTCGATGTATGCAAGTAAAATGAATTACTGTCTGTGAAGTAGGTTTAATCGGACTGTTTTGTTCCCTGTAGGGGTGGAATATATTTTCAGTAAATGCGGTTTCGATTTTGAAATGGTTTGTGTCATCGGCAGTCACATATTGTTAATGTAGGTAGCAAAATAAAGGGATGTCCCTTCTGCTGCAAATACGATGGCTGGATGTTTGAGAGTATTTTAACGAAGAAATATTACATCACTAAATTGTGAAAGTATGTAAAATGAAGTTACCACAATCATTTTTGAAGAACCTGAAGCTACTAAGAATATAAAATTTTGAAAATTAACAAATCAAAAAAACCAATTAGAATTTCATATAATTTCTATTTTGATAATTTCAACAAATGTCTGATGGTCTTTGAAAAATATTCGAAATTTCTTAAAAACAAACATATTTTTCTGCCATTTAGCAAATTTATTACTTTTAAAAATATTTTAAAAGCTTCCCACTAAACAAGAAACATAACAAGTCTTTCTTGTGATGTTCTTTTAAGAGACTTTTTGTGATGTTTATTTAAAACGGTAATAAGATATCTCCTAGATGTCTTCATTTTATTACCAACTCTATTAACATCCATGTCATGTAAATAAAACATATTTTTGATGTACACAATAATACGTCTTTTTAGCAACTTCCTATAGGAAACATTCGTATGATGTTAATTTGTATACTTCTCACTAATGTCACATACAGAACGTTACTGTAATATTACAAATTAGGATGTTTCTAACATGATTACATGTTGCAGTTACTTTTACATCTTTCGAAATAATTTTTGGTAACTTCCTTCGATTACGTCTGTACGATGTTAGTTCATAAAAATCTCAGTAATATCTCATATTAAACATCACAGTAACATAAAAAAAAGAAGAAAACAGGAGAGGAACTGACGAACGAAGTTTTATCTGTGGAAACAAATGACAAGCATGAAATGGCGGATGGTTTTCAGTTTTGTGTTATATTTTATTTGCAGGAAGCACATTTTTTGCAAGAAGTACTTGAATGAAGTGGTCTTTGTTTTCGTTGGTTCCTACTTAGCTTCAGTTTCTATACTTAGTTATAATTCTTGTTATAATGGACGAACAACAGTTAATTGTTATCGGTAAGTACCTATTCCAAAAACATAATTATTAAAACTTAATACTCATTCACGACTTTAATCGGCTATTGTACATTGAAATTTCAGGTGGCGGAATTGTACACTAACATTATATAGAGTTTACAATATAAGGGTTTTTCCAAATTTTAAAATATTTTAGTTAGTAAGTATATTTTAAAAACGATTCACAATATTTCAAATCCTAGATATACATTATACCCTACAAACAACTTAATATTGCAATAGCGTAGATATTATTATTAATAATAAAACATGCTCATATGTTGGCAGAGATTTGAATCTAGAAGAAAATATTTTCAATGTTCAAGATGTTTCCGAAGCTACTTACATAAATAGAATAAAAAAACAAATTATATAAATAAAGGGGAATAACTATTTCAGATAGTCTGATACAGACATTGTATTAAACAGCACAAAAAATATTGAATCAAGTATCTCTAGCTCTAGTTTTTGTAGTAGTAGTCATATCCATATCAATATAGTCTTGCAGGTTTAGAAAATTTTAACATTATTACTAACAATTCTTGTGAACAGTTAGAGACTGTTTAAGACTTTAAAAACAGAAATTTCTGTTAAAAAGCTCATTTCTATTTGAAAACACATTGAATACAGTAAATAAGCTGTAGTTGTCCCTTACAATGGTGCCTATACTAATCTAGTTGAAGAATATGTAACTTATGACACTGAATGCTCCAGTCAACAGACAGAATTCAATTATTTATTATTGTAGAAGCACAGCTATTGGATACTCAATTGGATACAGTTAATTATAAACTCATTTAACTTGATAATGTGTTCCTATCTCTTCTTTATAAGTAATTTTTTTTGTATACAGTGTATTAATATTGCTTAGTTTTCATTAAGTTACAATTCAACGATGTTAATATACAATATGTTCCAGGATGAAAATAACAAGATGAAAATAGTATATTATTTTATACAGAAAAGAAGTATGAATTTTCATAGCACACCTCAATTTACCTGCCAAACGGAGAAGGTGAATCATGAAAAGTCACTTCTCGAAATAGAATATGTTATTATTCCTCTGAAGAACCCCGCTAGTATCTTATGGAAAATGGGTCCCAGTCAATTGGCTGAAAATCAAGTTTCATGTAGTTTATGATGATCGATCGAAGGTCTCCATGGGCACAATTTGATCTAAAGTAATTGTTTTATTGGCTGCTGTTCAGAACACCTTTAAATGTTTCACTGATAAGGATTTTGAAGTGTACGTTATGGAATGGTTGTGGCACTCGAAACAGCGACTCTTGCGAGCGAAAAAGTAACCGTAAGTAAACGATAGAATTTTCTTTAATCAGATTGGATTTCTGTTGATTTAACGTAATGTTTCATAAAATCTTTATAGTGTAAAATTGTTATTAGTTTTAATATTATTAAAAAACTATTCTAATATATTTTCTGTAAACTAGCTGTAATGTATGTGTATCTGTTAAACGTTATTAATTCAGTTTTAAAGTATGTTACATTATGGCAACTACAGATTAATATATATCCTTTTTTATTGCTTGCTTTCACTGAATGTGTTCAATAGTTTCCACTTTCCACACTTGTTATGTAATATGCTTACACAATTTTATTTTTTTAGGTTGGATTCCTGGACAAGATATTTTTTTTCTAATTTTATACCTGTTTTTTGAAATTTTCTGTACTGTTCATTAATAGTGAATAAACGTTTTAAATCCTTTATTGCTTTTTTTGCTATTTTATTTTAAATGTACAGAGTGAACGACTAAGAACGACTGTAGGCCACATATCAGAAAAGAATCATGGTACAACTTTCAAAAAAATTACCTTTAGGTAAGTGATCCTGAAAAATTGTTGGAAAATATTTTGCAGTCTCTAAAATATCCGCTAGGGGTGGAATGAACACTCGAAAATATAATACTCCAAATAAAACATACTAAAGGTGTCCCTAAAAATACAATTTTTGAAATCTTGATGAGATTACGAAAAAATTTAATTAAGGAGATTTTTTGCCATTATTCTTCAAATAATGGATGGGGAAGGTTCAAACTTAGAAACAAATGTATAACTTTTTAGTTTTTTACTGATATTAATGATTTTAGCTGCATTTAAAAGAGTTTTTCTGTTTAATAGATGGATAAAAAAATTAGATGATTTTGTACCCACTCGGAAATTTCAAATGTAAATTGAAGCATTTTTTTAATTTTTATATCTGATAATGTAAATCCCTTTTCATCAGAATTTAAAAAATGCCTCATTACATTTGAAATTTCCGAGAAAAATGGGAAAATTGTCGACTTTTTCACATAGCGCTGACAAAATTGTCCAATTTTGTTATTTTTGTTAGACATATCTTATTAAAGAGGAAAAACTTTTAAATGACGCCAAAAACATTGATATCGAATAAAAAATAAAAAAGTGTTACGACATTTGTTTTTTAGGTTGAACCTTCCTCCACCCCTTATTTGAAGAATAAGGACAAAAAGTCCCTAACTACATTTTTTCATAATTTCATCAATATATTAAAAATTGTATTTCTAGGATACCTTCAGTATGTCTTTTTGGGAGATAATCACAGTATTATGTTTTTAAGTGTTCATTCCACCCCATAGCAGATATTTTAGGAACTCAAAAATGTTTTCCAGCGATTTTTCAGGGTCATTTTCCTGAAGGTATTTTTTTAAAGTTGTACCATGACTATTTTTTTAAATATGGCCGACAGTCGGCGTTCTTAGTTGTTCACCCTGTATTTGCTGATTAGGCACAGAAACATCTATAGGATGTGATCTAGAATGTTTGGGGTATATTATTTATAGGTTTAAATAATCTCCATACAACATCTAAGAGAATACACTGTATTGTTTTTGAAATGTTGCATTTAGATCATTGATAAGATGTTATTTTTTAGACATTGCATTAACATCGACAAGATATTAAAATGCATTTCAGAATGTAACAGAAATGTTGTTTTTAGTTCGTTATAAAGACTTCCTTTTGAGGAAGTTCTAGTAACATCACAGTAATGTAAAAGGCAGCGCTTTAACATCGCTGAGAAGTTAAGTTGAAACATCACAAAAGTTAACATCCACAAGCTGGGCATAAGCGGTTGTATAGATGTGCATGTGATGAAAATAAGAGGAAAAAAAGGAAGAACATTATCACAATGTGATTTTGAATTAAAATAACTGTAATATTTATTTGCATAGTGGGTTGAAAATGCATTCAATTATCTTTTATTTCCCGAATGTACAAAGGATCCAGGAAAAATTGTACAACCAAAATAATGGATATATTGAATACATATTCTAGAGCAATAGTCTAAATGTATTAGTCTATAGAGAATAAAATTGAGTGTGTTCTTAACGGCTATATTTCTGAATTATAGTGCTTCAAATTGGAGATATGAAAAAATCGGTGCTCTCTCTCTCTCTCTCTATATATATATATATATATATATATATATATATATATATATATATATATATATATATATATATATATTGAAGCAGTCCCATTTAGTTAATAATGATTATAGAAACCCTATGAGAAGTAAATATTATGGATAGGAAAATATTTTAATTTTGCCAGATTGATGAGAGGTAGTATGCAGTCGTATTGAAAATTTTCAATTAAAATGAAATTTAAAATAATTTAAAAGAGACAGACATTTGAGATATCATAATTTTTTTTGTTGGTAAATATTTTATTTTATGCAAGGGAATTAAGAAATTTAGATAATTAGTAGATAAGTTATGTTAATAATTATATGTATAATAAGTTAATGGGTTTACAAAAGTGTTATAAAAAAAGGTACGGACTTTAATAGTAATAATCTGTATATAATATTCGAATGAAAAGCTTTAGCTTCGAGTGGGACATTAATGTGAGGAGTGATGAAGGACTTTTCTTTAGGTAGAAAAAATTAGAAGAGACATTTAAAATTGGAAAGAATAAACAGTTTGAACTGAAAGCGTATCAGTAGTTCCCAATAATATTGTTTATTAAGTAAACCCATAGTATTCAATTAGATAAGTAAGAATATTATAGTAAGAATTAGAGAAGAGCATAGACTAGAGAATTCAATTAAATGTCCAAATAAATTAATAATTTAGAATTTTGGCAATGAAAAATTGATTAGAAAAGGCACTATGTTTATACAAATTATATCAAATAAAAATTCCAGATTATAATTTAAACAATTCATCTTGTATAGCAAAAAGTTTCCCTAACAACCCAGAACGATGATTCTTATTGATTGGAATTTTTTTTGGAAAAAAGTCAATCTAATGAAAAACGTCAAATAAGATTTCTTCTCGAGAATTAAAAGGGAAACAGCGTGCAATTTTGATAAATAAAGAAATATATACAAACTTTATAATGGTAGTGAGAGGAAAAATGCTAATTGAACAAATATAATTGGCTTGATACATTGTAACATGTCCATCGACCTGTTTCGTTCTAATATAATAAATTCCGTGTAATTTCCGCTTGCCGTCTCACTAGCCACTCCCAACCATAGAATTAAAACTGAACGTTGAGACAATTGACGTTTATCAATTTCCCCCTGTTCGCTACAAGCTGAAAATCCTCCCTTTTCCGATACCGACGTTGAAGAGAAAACACGTACTCACGTTTTCTCTTCTGAAAGTTTTCTTAATTTGCTGTGGTAAGTTGAAATTTATATTTTATAATCTCTAAGCTTCATTCCATATAATCGCTGAGATTATTTTTATTGCATTTATCTCATTTCTGTTCTTTCACATATTCAGACATAAATTTCAGTTGCACGTGGTCACGGAATCATTATTTTATACCTACATATTCATTTTAAAATAAATACAAATCATTGCTTAATTTTGTGCAAATACTTGAGAGCTTTTTATGTTGCAAAATATCTTTTTTCAATATAAAGAACATTTTAATTACATTTTTAAAACCCATAGAATATTCATTCGTATGAAGGATGCTGACACTACAGGTTTCAGATATATTTTTTAAAGCACGTTATTTATTCAGATAAGAATTTTTTGACTCATAAGTTTTTCAGAACATTAGTATACTACTAATTTAGTTAAATTGTTTTTTATTGTTTCAATATGGGAGACATATATGTTGGGAAGCTTTCAGTAAATTTTATTTTTGTAAATCCAAATAACTGCCTTCCTTTTAAACCTGAAAAGCTGAACCAACACAATGTGCCCCATTACGATCAAGTTTCTACATATCCCTGATTCTTGTGTACTCTTAGGTAAGCACAGCAGCTACGTCAGAGCTACGTAACAGCTTTCATCTATGTAAGACCCATTTACCTTTGAAGACAGCTTCCATCTATCTAAGACACCTTTACCTGTGAAGACAGCTTCCATTTATGTAAGACACCTTTACCTTTGAAGACAGCTTCCATCTATCTAAGACACCTTTAACGTTGAAGACAGCTTCCATTTATCTTCCATCCATCTACGACACCTTTACCGTTGAAGACAGCTTCCATTGATCCGAGACATCTTTCACCATAGAAAACACCGTTTCCATCCACCAGAGTACCGTCAGTTAAGTACATCCTATATTTTTCCGTCCGTTCTAAGGCAGAATAAAATTAATTTTTCTCAGATATATTCTCTTTTATTTCTAATCCACCCGGCTGTGAGAGCCACAGGGTATCGTGTTCGGGTTGATTAAGTTTGAGCACATTTTATTTTTAACGTTTTTAATATTAATTTTTCATCATATTTTAATTTAGAGTAACTTATTTTACACGGTGTTTCCACCTTTATCACCTTAGTTTGTTCTTGTTTTTCGTAACGTTTGAAAAGGTGGTGGCGCCCTGAACTTTTACAGTCTGATCATCCTCTGTTATACAAAGTGTGTCATTAACTTGGAGTTGGACCACCCTTGAGAAGTCTCATGCCGGGATTTTGTTCAAGTGAACGAAAAAGCTTTACAACATATTCGGATTTGTCACGATTTGAAGCTGAATGGTTTGGTGGATCTCCGAAATTTTGCGGATATTTTGGATGGTAGAAGTTTATTTGGACTGCATAACTTCAGCTTCTGTGTGAAAAAAACTATGCATTGTCAGTGTCATGTCGGCTTACATATGTTAACATTTTCGAATAAGCTTTATCAGTATCATTTCGGTTTAAATTTTTGAATATTTACAATAAAAATCATGTTTTCACAAATTTATGGTCATTGGTGGTTCTTAAAATAATATTAAATTTCATAACTGTGTTATATTGTCACAAAATAATTGTATTTAATCTATCTATAGTATATGTATATAAAGTTTCCGTAAAAAATCTTTTATAATTAAAAATAACTGAATTCATTAATTTGTGTTAAATAAATAACAATCATAATTAGAACACCTAGCTTGATGAGATTGACAAAAATATTATAAATTTCAAAATTCATAAATACTTTTAAAGTAATTTTTAATGGTGTGATTGAACCCTAACTTTGCCTGAGTTTTTTATTCATGCTCGACACTTATTCTGATTCTCATAATAATTAATATAGCCGGGACTAAATAATAATAACCTGAGCTAACAAAATTAAAATAATTGTCAGGGCAATAATAACTTTTTCTAAATTTTTGATAAATAAATTAAATTATAATACAATAAAGAAACCAATACAATATATATTATAATGTTATATTTTGTTTTTTAATTTTGTTTTAAACTTATAATTTGCTTACCTATATAAATTTTTTACCACAGTAGCTAGCTCATTATCTACTGGAAATGAGACCCTTTACTCCCTTCGAGTTCTAGCACCAAATGAATATTTCCTATATTTGTTTAAATTAATAGTAAATCTATGTTTTATATTGTTATTTGAGGAATGAATAATATTAAAAATAAAAGTTTAATGATTTGAATTTTTTTATTTGAAGAAAATTTTATCTATGGCCACGAAGTTTGTGCTATCCACATGAAATCAGAAAAAGTCGAGCTCTAGACTTAGCAGTGAACTATAATATCGACCACTTGATGTATACTGCTCAATTATTTAAGAATCAAACATTCCAATTCCTATCTATTACGTTAAATATCAATATAAAAGGATCTGTGTGAAAGAATTACATATAGAACAGAGGCATTTTTTAAATATATTTATAATAGTGACGATGGATTACTCGAGAGTACATTCAACCTCACAAATAAATGCGTTCTTTGCATTGAAATTTAGTAAGGTAAGACTAGAAATATACTTATTATAATAATGGAATGCATTCAACTTTGTAATAACTAAAGAACAAGTCGTTGATTAAGTTGTTCCTTCTACAAAGATCACATTTTATTTAAGATGATTCAACTGTTACGCATTGTTTTCGATGAATTGAATATAAGGTAAGTTCATATAAGGGTTGAAAAATAATTTAAACTATATACACATGCAATATTTTTAGACAGACACGAAGGACTACCTTTGATGTCTTAAGAGACCGAAGTAACCCCTTTGAGTTACCAGTGGAAGTGTTCCGGCAAATGTATCGAGTAAACAGTGAAGCTGCTAATGAATTATTCCGGGACTTGTTACCATTTGTGAATCGTGGTGGTTGAAATACCAGAACACCACTCATAGTTACCCAATTTTGCCGTATTTACGACACCTGTAGTTGGAGCATCACCAAATACACCGCAGGGAAGATACACCCATCGACATCAATAAATTCAGAACTGCATTGAAAGGACCAATGGAATGCTAAAAGGTGTACAATACGATCCTGCATTTGTGTCTAGAATTGTATATGCTTGTGTTATGCTCCACAACATTATTATAAAAAGGAATATACCTTCTTTGGCAGTTTCCCATATTATGAATTCGCTGTTATTTCCATCCACAGTTCCCTTAAGTTCCAATCTCCTCCTTTCAGAATATACCAATTGATGAATATCTAATTTTATCGGAAGATGACAACAATTTTGTCGATGAAGATGATATCGGCATGGACGATGTTCATTTATTAAATAGGGTTAATAATATAGTACGGAATCGAATTATAAATAATCTCTTTAATTGAGTAAGACTTATTGTATATTTTCATACAATAATTGAAGAACAATTTTCTTAAGTTTCTTGTGTTATGGCTCATACATGTTACCATTTATAAGAATCAAAATAAAAAAAAACAATTATTAAAATAACAATTCCAGAAAATTTACAATTCCCATTTTAATTCGATAATGTACTATAAATAAAAATTAACTTTTTTATAGAAAGAAAATTGAAATTGTTTTAGAGAATTATTTTTTCATGTTATTTTACAAAACATAACTACAATGCAAGTTTTTTAAAACCTTACGTAGGACAACTTTTTATTCGAAGTCATAGAGAAGTACTCCCAAAGGCAAAGTAGTAGAAAATTATTTAACTACTTAGAAAGTACTACTCTATCACTTCGAATAAAAAAATTGGTCTGTCGGGTTTTAAAGAACTTCCACTGTACACGACTTTTTCCAATAACACTGATTAAAGTATAGGTAACTCATGAAGCAAAATTCGTACCTAAAGTATTGTACTAAACATAACATCACAATCCAACAAATATCTAAAAATATAGATATTTTTTAATAAACTGATTATACAGTGTATCCCCTTAAGTTAGCCCCATATAAAAAAACTATTGATGTTAGAAATAAAGTTATTCTTTGTAAAAACTCTGCATGGTCTAAACATAAAATGCAATTACCTAACATAAAATTTTATAACTAGTAACTTTTTTCGTAAAATTATTAATAAAAAAGTTTGAAATAAAATTTGAAACAGAAAGTAAAACAATACTAGACTCAGGTGGCTGTAACTCTGCAAGTGAATATTAAATTTTCTTGAGCTAAATTGATATTTTTTGACAAATCTTGTTTACAACTAATTAGGATATTTCGTTTTAGGATTTAGAACATGTAGAAATGTTTATGAAGAATAACTTATGAACTAAAATAAACAACAAAAAAGTTGACGCCAACTTACGGACAAGGGGGCACACTGTGGGCAATTTAAGAATATGAATCCAAGTCCAACACAAAATCATAATCAGGATACTTGACTCGAAAATTGAATTAACGCAGGTTTAGCATTTTTCCTCTATTCTCATTTCTTTGACATTTTTTGCGATTTCTTTCAGGATTGTTATTTTTTCACTTTCATCATTACAATTACTTTCTTTTAAAAAGTCTTGTGCACTAAACGTTTTTCTTTCTCTGATGGTCTTTTAAGTGACTCTTCAACCGACTGTTCAACTGGTTGATTCTTAGGAATCTTACTTTGATTTGGTGACTCTTTCTCTGACTCTTCTCTAATTTCTTCATTATTTGGTATGTCTACAATTTTAAAATTTAAGTGGATATAACCAAATTCAAAGAACCACGTAATTCATACCTATTCCTATTTCAGGGACATGGGATATGCCATTGACTACCACCCAACCTGTAACATCTAGTAATCGTTCTTCAATATCTGATAAAGGTTTAATAAGATATCATATGTTTCCTGTTTCTTTTGTGATAATTCTTTGTTGCCTTTGCTTTAACTTGACGCTTCCAGTCGGTGAATGTCTGAAATTGGTAAAAAGTATAACAAAAAACATATTTAATTACTGCTTTTATGGATAATACTAATAAAAAAAGAAAATCAAGTATTATACGTACCATTTTCCATCCTGCTGAAGTCAGAGGCCTGTCAGTCAACAATTTATGCGAGTATCGAAAAACAAAACTTTAGCTCGACTACACTCTCTGAGGTTCACCGTACGACTGCCAACACAAAATACGGACGATGATATAATGCAAAGCTAGGCGTTCTTCCCACTCCTCTGCCACGCAGTAGCCAGCCAAAATATCCGCCCGCTGCTGACTTTCGAAATTTTTTTTGAAAATTTGAAATTTAAAATTTGAATTTTTTTTTGATTGGGTTGCAATTTACGCGACGTCTCGCTATTTCGTACAATAAAAGTGCATTGACTAAAAATTTTAGGGATATTTTTTGTTTTTCGATACTCGCATAAATTGTTGACTGACAGGCCTCCGACTTCGATTGTCCGTAACTCAGTCGTTTGTCAATAAATCTTAACGTATTTTTTTCAATTAAAGCTCTTTCCATGCCCCTCCTATGTGCGTACTTAATTCTCGACAAAAATCGGCGGATATAGTGTCAAATTAATTATGCAACTAAGCCAAATATGAAAAAAAATTCGCGTTGTTGCAAAAATGTATTTTTTTTAAAAACAATGATGGGTATCGATGTCTTATTATGAAATCTAACAGTGAAAAAATTGACGCGAGGTCGCATAGCTTACAGAACACTGCAAGTCAATTTTTAGTTAACTTGTTTATAAGGCCATAATGCATAAACTATTGAACTTACAGACTCCATCTTTCGTGAGTATCATTTTTTAATGAGTGAGAATAGATAAGCGTGATGTGGAAGTGTTAGTGTATAAAATGCTCATTATATTTTTATTTATTAACAATAACGTTATGAGTTGTTATTTGCCAATAATTTTTGACCCAATCAATTTTTTTACGTGTAAGGTCTAGAATTGTAGGTCTTTAAAAGAAGAAAAAAAAGTATTTAACTTTTTGCCTGTACTATGCACGAGAAAAAAGATATACCTGAAAAATCTACAAAAGGCATGAAAAATGAGTGTAAATCGAATCATAAACAATGTTCCGGTCCGATTTGAGAGGTCGCATAAGTTAAGTTTTGATGTACACCACTTTTACTAACTTTTTACCAAGTATCAGCCGTTACCTCGAAAATGACGCAAAATGATCATTTTGGGTCTGATTTTCTTGGACTATAAGTGGTCGACGCACAGTAAGGGGTTTGTTAAGAAAGTGTATCGTATGTTTCCGCGTGAATCCATCCATTACTCATCAGAAAATGGGTGACCTACTGTGACATCAGAGTAAAGGTCAATTTGATTGAGTGTATTGTTATCGAAAAAAATGGTATACTCATGGACGTTCCCGTGATTAAAAACAGGAACAGAGCTATAATTTCAAATAGAATAAGTATGACATTCAGTATATTCCGCAAAACTAATCAAAATTGAAATAGTTAGTGTAATAGCAAAATGCCTGTTTTATATGGTTTCAATAGCCAGCTTCTTTTTGACAGGGCCGTATTTAGATATCTGTTATAATCGTAAAAATATTTCCAAAAATAAATACCCTTCTGTTTAATCTATCTTGCGATTAGTCTAATTACTGAAAAGAAACCCAGTAACTGTTCATGCGCTCATTGAAATTCAGATTACGATAACTTTTCGCATAAATAACAAATGGAAAAACTCTTAACTGCGTTTTCTTGAACCCTAACAACTTTACCAACTATTGCGTTGGACACCTTGAATATATAAAAGGTTAATTTTAGGCATTCATTTGAAAGAAAATTAAACAGTTTAGCTGTTATAGCATTTAAGTCATAAACATTTATTCTTGAGACAAGTCATTGTTTTATTATACTTTATATTGATTTATTGTTATTTGTCCCACCTTTTGAGAATAATAGTCTGATATGTATTGAAATATGAGTATTTGTCAATAAAACGATAAGAATTAGAGCCGATTTTGAAATTTTTAAGTACCGATATATTATAAGAATTTTAGCATTAGTTGTCAGTACATTTTTGTTGAGTACTTCATGTAGTTTGATGGACAAACGAAGACGTCTTAATTGTATAAGTATCTAGTAAGAAAATTTGACACAGTAACTAGAACTTTGATGAAGTAAATGTTTAAGTTAAACTTGTATACGTCGCGGAAAGTTTATAATAACTCAAGTTTCAGCCTAGAAGGCTAGTAATTTAGTTAACCGTGGGAAAATAGACAAATGTTTCACAATTTTTCTAAATGACTCTTGTCTCTTAACTAAAAATTATAAAGTAAGAAATTTCAAATGTTATTTTTCGGAGCAAAGTAAATTTGGAAGTTATAGCGGGTATAAATGAGACCCACCTGTCAAAGTCGAAAAAATAACCATACATAACTCGAAATATCTAGTTTTACGGTTATATTCTACCTCTATATGTCGAAGAGGCACAAAAATTACCTCTAGGGCTTAAACAGACGGGTCACTCTGTGGCGCCACAGCATGTCGACACACAGCTTATTAGTAGTTCCTATTAAAATAATGAAGGCTTATTCTTATATTTTGGCTTGGATCTTGCCAAAATATGCAATATTAAACAGCTATTTTCAAAGCAAATCTGTTTTAATTTCAAAATTAGATGAAAAAATGACAGCTTTAAAATAAAGAACTGTTACTGTTGGTTCTACACAGGAACTATGTAAATTCTACTCCATTAGAAACTCTTGATCCAACGTCAAAGGTAAATCTCAAAGAACTGAAAGTAATTTATCTAGGTGTAGGTGTCGGTATGACCCTATGGAACATCCTATACAATGGGGTACTCAACCTAAAATTGGATAAAGGCGCCGAATCGATCGCATACGCGGACGGCCTAGCAATAATAGCCGAATGTGATATGAATTGGGGAATAATAGACATTGTAAATAACTCAATAAAGAAAATAAAAAACTGGATAGAGCGAAATGATCTGAAACTGACAGTAGAAAATACGGAAATAATTATATTAAGGGGATCTAGGGATCGCGAAAGAATCAAGTTCGAAACGGAAAACTCCGAAACGTACCCCAAAAAACAGCAAAATACCTGGGTGTGCTTTTCGATGATAGACTGACCTTTTCCATGTAGAAGCGGCAGTTCTGGAAGCAGAAGATAGATCCTCGGCCTTGCAAAAGATCATGCCGATTATTGGGGGCTCCGGGACACAGAGGAGAAGGGTGTTATGCAAACAATACACTCCACTCTCCTCTAAGGGGCCTCGGTATGGCACAAGGTCCTAGAAAAAAAGAAATACAAGGAAATGCTACTTAAAGCGCGAAGGAAACCGATACTTAGGGTCTGCAGTGCATACAGAACAGCTTCAACGATAGCGCTGCAGACCATCGCTGGGGAAATACCCATACACATATTGATAGATGAGAGGGTCAGGATATATAGAAGAAGCAAGGGTGGCGAGAATATTGAGACTGTAAGAGGAGAGGAAAGAGAGAGAAGCCTCAATAAATGGCAGCAAGAATGGCAAAACGAGGGAACCAAGGCAGCCTGGACTAGGACTCTGATACCGGATGTTGTGAGGTGGTACAAATGTGCACACCGCCGCACAAATTATTATTTTACTCAATTTCTAACGGGGCAAAAAAAGAGCTAAGGCAGGTTGCAGGGACCCTTGATTGTAAGACCATAATGGAAGCTGCCATAAATGACAAGAAAAAGTACGCCCAGGTCATTGAAAAGATTACAAAAATGGTGAAAATTAAAGAAGAACAAGAAAGAAAAACGCAGATGGGGTAACGTAAGTGCTCTTTTAAATATATATGTATTTATTTATTTGTGTCTGATTTTATATCAGTCCTTTTTATCTATTTACATGTTACTTTTAAATACACCTATCTATTATTTTATTTATACAATGTGCCGCTTACTCTTTTATTTATACAATGTGTCGTTTATACCTTGTTTGTACAATGGGCCGTCTCCTTTTTAAGTAGGTGCTACTTATTTATCGTATTTGTATCGAATTTTATTTATACACTTTCTTTTTCCTAATCAAATTAATCATCTGTCATTTATTTATACACTGTGTTGTCTTTTTTATATATAGGTTAAACATATAGTATGTTCCAGGGAGAAATGTGAGTACAACCGACGCCCACGATGATATGTTCGCTAAGAACGGTGCCATGGCTGTCGGTGGGGAAGAGGGTGGGTTTTTTAGCTGGTAGGTGCCCGGGCAACCGGGTGTATCCAGCATACCTGGGACCTCTTCCCAGGCGTCTTTCGAAGATTTTCCCACCCGCAAAAAAAAGGTGTCCAGAAATAACTAGAATCTATTAAAAATAAAGAGAAAAAGTTAACTCTGAAAAAGATGTATAAAAATTTCATTGTTAGAGCTTGTGTTGGCATTCGTAAATGATACTCTATAAACGACAAAACTATGACAGAATTATCGAAATTTGATATAGAAAGAGGGATTTCTAATGACAGAGAGGAGTCACTTTCATCGTTATTTCTATTACTACCCAGAATTTCCCCAACTTCAATCCAAAATCAAAAAGAACAAGATGATGAGAGGCGAAAGTTGCCCTTTTACCAAAAAGATTTGGATAGAAGTCAGTCTCCTGGGTTTTTTTAGCTCCAGGTTATTTATTCGTACACTTTTTGGAACGTTTATAAATAGTTTTTGTGGTGTACTGATTGTCGTACTTTTGCACATCGGCACTGCACAGCATTTGTAAAACGACCTATTCATTTTTGCAGCTTTTATTTATTCGTAAGAACTCAGTCAAGATCAATTGACTTTGACAGAACGCGAGATTCGTTTATAGTTTGATGATGTCACAAGTCGGTATGGAGCGTTTTAGCGGGAATACTGGAACCTATATTTATTTACGTATTATTTAATTAAAATTTGTCATATTTTTTTATAAAATTATTATCTTTTTGTTTGTATCCTCAAAAAAAGCAATTTCAAAAATTAGTGAACATCCCTGTTCCATAATCGGAACCACAGCAAATGTTTTTGTGTAAATTGAAATCTAACCGTCCTTGTTACGTTAAGTGAATATTTAGTTATTATATTATTATGTTACATAAAACCTACTTAGATTAATTTTGCTTTCAACACTCTACGGAACAATTTTTTTACTGTCTTCTGACTACGAGGCGGTGTTTCAGTGTATTTATTTGGAATCAGTAGAAAACAATATTAGCAATTCGAACTGTATCTCCATTTTAACATATTGAAAACGGATAGACTGTTCAGCCAGAGGCGCACGAATTTCAAAATACAACCTGAATACATTGACGTGAAGCCCTAAGGGAATTTTGTTCCTCTACTGAACATAGTTCTCGACTTAGGTGATTACAGTGTCCGATAGAGAGTAATTTTCTCTTCTCTATAATATATATCTAGCTCTCTGGAATCAACGTTAATTAGTTTTCATTTTTTGCAGTATTATATAGGAATTTAATTGTGTAAGGTTTTTTTTATCAGTGCCATGCTTAAAATAAAATAATGTTTGCCTTTTGCAATAAAACTTTTTCTATATGTTTATCTCCTTTTCTAAATTTTTAAAAAACCTGGCCAAAAAATGCTTCCTGTCTCGCATCGTTCAAAAATATATCTTTCATATGAATAATAAGTATGACCTAACCAAAAGTTTACCATTACTCCTTTTGCGAAAAGATCCCTTCTACTCACACAGCGGCCAGACTACAAAAGGTCATGGCAAATGGGGGAACTTACCCCACAATGTCGCTGAAAAAGCCAGACGGATCATACACGGAAGGTGAAGAGGAACGATCGATTCTTCTTCTTAGAACCCACTTTCCAGGTAGTGAACCAGCAACAAGCATTGAAATAGCAATGAAT
Organism: Galeruca laticollis; assembly: GCA_963921935.1. Taxonomy (NCBI): domain Eukaryota; kingdom Metazoa; phylum Arthropoda; class Insecta; order Coleoptera; family Chrysomelidae; genus Galeruca; species Galeruca laticollis. Next base: position 203,071,093 of record OY998180.1, read on the forward strand.
TACACCAAAAAATCCCGCAAGGAAGATTGGGACATTGCTAAGAAAATATTTACCAGACAACGGTTGAAATGGGCAATAAGTACATTTCAACCATATAAATAACCAGGAGTGGAAGGAATATTTCCAGCACTCCTGTAGCAAGGGATAGAGGAGATTCTTCCTCACCTGCTGAAGATTACAAGTAGCAGTCTAGCAGTGGGTCTAATACCTAGAAAATGGAGAAGGGCAAGGGTAACCTTCATTCCAAAAGTAGAGAAAAAAGATGGGGCTGATCCCCGATCTTTTAGACCCATCTATCTACATCGTTTCTACTCAAATCGATGGAGAAAGTAGTGGATAACTACATAAGAACAGAGAATCTGGAGAATATACCACTTCATAAATGTCAGCATGCCTACAGAGCGGGTCGATCAACTGAGCAGCTGGCCGAAGTCATCCAGAGAACTCTGAACAACAAATAAATCGCAATGTGCGCATTCCTGGATATATCTGGGGCTTTTGACAACACAACTCATGTATATGTCAAAGAAGCAATAAAAAGGCGAGGGGTGAATGAAACCATTATAAAATGGATGTATGAGTTGTTGACGACGAGGATAGCTGAGACACAGGTGGGGAATCAAACCACCTCAGATAAAGCCACTCGGGAGACACCTCAAGGGGGAGTGATATATCCTTCTATGGAGCCTTGTAGTAGATGAGATGCTCTACAGGCTAACAGAGCTTAGTTTAGAATGTATGGGCTATGCTGATGACATAGGTCTAATAGTCAGAGGCAAGTTCGAGAGCACTTTGTGTGATTTATTACAAAAGGGCCTCAGAATCATTGAGCAATGGTGCTTGTCAGTGGGACTAAACATTAACCCAAACAAGACCATAGTAATTCCATTTACCCGGAAAAGAACACTTCCAGCCATGAAACCCATATCCTTAAACGGGGAAATCATAGAATAGAAATCAGAAGTTAAATATCTAGGGATAACCCTAGACAGAAACCTTATGTGGAATGAGCATGTTGAAATAACTGCTAGTAAAGCAATAAGAGCTTTGATGGCGTGCGGAAATATTGCTGGTAAGAGGTGGGGCTATAACCCAAAAATACTGCGATGGATGTACGCCATGATTGTAAGACCAGCAATTACGTATGGGGCATACAAAAGCAAGTCAATACGGCACGAGGAAGACCCTCGACAAAGTTCAAAGACTTATAATATTGTATTGTATATGTTTATTTACAAATAATTACAATTACAAATCACCAAAAAGATAATATATTAGAATTACAAAACTGTTAAAACCAATGTATAAACAGCGAGAAAAAATACATTACAATAAACAGATAGAAAATGTAGAACCTATTTCTTTACAAAAATGTAAATAAACAAATAAACAGGGGAGGCTAATTACCTATTGTGGCTTATTTTGGATCACTGTAACCTATTAAAACCTATGAGGTTGAACATAGGCACAATGATCCTATATGTCGCCACTTAATTGCCAGTTTTGTACTCCGTAACATAATGTTAATTCAACTTTCCTTATACACATATATACCCTTTCATCTTAGCAATCCATAATTTTATTAATATCCTTAGTTTCTAGGGATTTTACATATTTTTTAAATATTTTTTTAGCAAACTGATAGAATTGAATCTTCTTATATGAGTCTTATACGTTTCTGGAAGAGAGTTAAACAAACAGGGTGCTATGAATTCGAAGTACCTAGTTCCTACTGTTTTTTTCGCTGTGTTGGTTTGGACAAAATCTTTTGTTTTATTTCTAGTATGATAATGGTGACCAGCAGATTGCAAGTATGAGCGATTTTTAAATAAGTAAACAACTAAACTAAAAATATATAGATGCCTTACGGACATTATATTAGTTTCGTTAAAAAGTTGGTTTGTACTATAGGTTAAATCTTTAAAATGCATTATTTTTAGAATTTTTCTTTGCAGAATTTCAACCTGCTCTAGATGAGTAGGCACAGTTCCTCCCCAACCTAATATGCCATATCTAAGACGTGATTCTACAAGAGCATGATATATGATTCTCAGTTGCTGTAAGTCCTTATATATTTGAATTTATACAATAAACATCTCAGTGTCTTAGCTACTTCACGTAAGTGAGATGTCCATCGTAGATGTGAGTCTATTGTTAGTCCGAGATACTTTATTTCGTATTTCAAAGAAATATCAATATGTATGTTGTTAATAGTAACAGTAATTTTTTCATAAGGAGGCAGCTTGTGTTTGTAACTAGTGAAAGGTAAAATAAATGTTTTCGAATAGTTGACTGTTGAAATTTTATGTCTCAAGATATCAAATAAATGTCTTAGATAGGTTTCTATTTTTTGTTTGAGGCCTTCCCACGTACTGTCTGTATATATTATAGCAGTATCATCCGCGAATCCTACTATTTTACCTGTAGAATTATAAGAGAATAGGTCACTGATATACATATTAAATAGTATTGGTCCCAGCACAGTTCCCTGGGGAAACCCGAACAATATATTTTTTCCGTACTGACCTTATCGTTTATCCTTACTATTTGTGTCCTATTTTTTAGATAGCTTTCAAAAAATTTATGAGGCAAGTTTTTTTCCTCTGTTACAAAGTAACTGTTAAATTCGTCTGCCATATCTGATTTGGATGTTATTTTTTCGTCTTTTTTATTAATTATAAAATTAATATCATTTATAAATATCTAAGGAAGGTTCAGGCAATGAGAGTATTAAAAATCAAGGAGCTTGGTCCTTTTTGACAAGATGCATCTCATTAGCGAATCTTCCCAGTGACGAAATGATCAGGAAAGTAAGCATCGAAAAGAATTTCACCACGATGCTAAATATGAGGAGAGGCTGGGAAAGGGAATACACCACCCAAACTCTCAAAGAAAACACCATTAGATGGTATACGGATGGTTCAAAAACCACCATTGGAGCAGGCGCTGGAGTATTTGGAACTGGCACCAGATACTCATTATCGTTAGGCTCCTTCACGAGCGTCTTTCAGGCAGAAATACTTGCGATCGAAATATGCGTGAAAATGAACCTAGAAAGAAATTACCAGAAATGTGACATATCGATCCATTCAGATAATCAAGCAGCTATCAAAGCATTGAGCTCTCATGTCATTGACTCAAAGTTGGCATAGGAGTGCCGAAGAAAACTTGATGAATTAGGCAAAAATAACAGGGTCTGTTTAGTCTGGGTTCCTGGCCATCCGGGAATCACGGGAAATGAAGAGGCCAATACACTTGCCAGGAAAGGAGCACAAATGCCCTTTATTGGCCCGAAGCCTTTCTGTGGTGTAGCAAAATGCTCCTACAAGAAAGAGTTTCGGAAAAAAGAGGAAACCGAAAGAGAAGCACTCTAGCGGTGCCTTCCCGGGTTGGAACATTCCAAAAAGTTCCTGTAGAACTTTGACACTGCTAGATCCAAACAATATTTAGACCTCAGTAAAGATAAGCTACATCTCCTCACGGGCTTTCTTACAGGACACTGCCGCCTTAGGAAGCACCTAATGAGAATATAGGTCTAGCAGAACTGACGAGTGTATATTCTGTGGGGAGGAGGATGACACTCCTGATCACCTAGATCTGGAATGCCTCGCCATTGCGAGCCAACGCAAGAAATGCTTCGGACAAGAAACTTGTAAGAGTGAGGATGTAACCTCGTTTAAGCCGTTCCAAATACTAGAGTTCATTAGAACCTTGGAACTGGAAGGCGAGCTGTAGTAGTAGCGAGAGCAGCTCTGGTAGGGGGGACACAATAAACCTTTGGTTTCAGTGCACTGTAACCCCGTTAAAATTTAATCTAATCTAAATCATGGACAAAAGCTATCTATCAATCGGTTAAGACAACCGTTATCGAACAGGGTTTGTGTCCAATAAAACGACGAAATTGTGCATAAACTCATCAAAGAAAAGAGTTTGCTAGTTTCGACTAGTATCAAACACCTCTGATATAAAATAAAATTACCACGTTTTTACTGGCATAAATATTTTTTCTATCCACTGAAATTCTAAATCTATTTTATAAGCAGAAATAATGAATTCCTTGAAAATGTATCACTACACATTTATGATTTCTTTGTGAAGAAAGTAATTTTCTCGTCTGGAGATGTGGACCTTGAAATTAAAAACGATATTTCACGGTATTTTCTTATACAAAGTGAACAAATTTCATTTGATCTTAATATGAAACGATCTCATATCCAAATGTTAACTGCACAAAATAAGATACTGGTAAAAAAATACTGTTTATTAGTGTCAGGTGTTGAGTTTCCGCTACATTTAACATTCAAATGGAACATGACATGAAGTGCGCTTGCATTTCGTTACAAGGCAATAAAAGAAAAGTGATGCATTCATATTTTCTGCTTAAGTGCTATGTGTAGAAATAGTTTTCACAGGAAAAGTAATTCAAATTAATCTCCTCCCGATTTAATTGCCGTCTTTATTTTCCAGTTCATAACCGTATGCTGATACAAAAAAATACAAATAATCAACAAATGGTATCAATCAATAGTAACCTTATGGTACAGGATGTCTAGAAATTCGAATTATTCCTTAGTTATCTCTCTCTTGTTACTTTCAAAATATATTATTCTAACATTTAAACTACGTGTTTTTAAAAATCTATAGTAAATCTCACCTGTGTTTCTGTCACATTGAGTAGTTTGGCCATTTCTGATCGCTCACTGCTACTGAGATACTTTTTCATTTCAAATTGTTTTTCTAATTCAAAAATCTGTCTGCCGGTAAATGTCGTTCGCGCTTTCTTTTTCTTATTTTTACTTTCCACGTCTTCCGGACTTGCATCTACCTCTATTTTAGTTCGTGTCACAATTGGTTGAGTCTCTGGAGTTGATTTAACGTCTATAGAGTCTTTAACAGTCTTTTTCCTCTTTTTAGTAGAATCTGAAAAATAATAGAATTTCAAAAATTAAAGGGTTAGATTAAGATAATTGTCGTCAGTATACGCCAGCATCGCGTTTAAAAAAAAACATTTCATATAATCTGTGCTTATGTCAAAAAGGACGAGGATTAAAAGTTTTCACTGTTCTACCAGTGCAGTAGAAGATACATATTTTTTTTCCAAAATTCTCAAAATATATCTTATAATGAAGTCAGTTATTCACTTAATTAAAAACTGAGAAATGTTTTCTCAACTGAAGTTCATCATTTAATTAGTTTATTCATTTTAAAGGACAATCTGTATTATTAAGTACAGCCGAAATAGTTAGACAGACTTTCTAAAAATTCAAGATACCGCAGTCGAGCGAGACGAGCCGCCCCTGAAGAGACGATGGTGTAAAGAGTGTCCATCTACAATTGACAAAAAATATTCTACATATTGTACAACAAGCAAGAAAACGTTTTGTAAGCATCATTTTCATCAACAAAATTTTTGTTATGTAAATATTTAAATAATCTTATAGTCTCCTTATTGGTTCCTAAAAAGCCCTCGTTAAATTTTTGTAATGGTTTTTATTTTTTCCGAATTTGTCTATGTCATGTTTTTTCTAATCCGACATATTTTAATCGTGCTTATAACAACAGAAAAATCATTTTACTAAACACGTTAAACGATATTTTTTTAATGTGTATTTTTTATTTTCGTTTCTATGTATAAATATGTAATGCGTATTGCCCAGGTAAGCCCAAAGGAGACAGAGTTCAATTAAATTCACTGATTTATTTCTAAAAAAATATTATTTACAATGACAAAAATAAACTAAAATTCAATATTCTATATATATATATATATATATATATATATATATATATATATTACTCTGGTACGTAAATATTTTGAAGGTCATGCTTCGATGGTCCGTATCCTTTCGTCGATAGATATGTCTGAATAGTAGGTAGGTGTAACTGTAGCGGTGTGTATTTCGATTCCGGCGATATACTCTCTCTGCGTCCCATGGAACGTTCAGACAGCCAGGAATATGAGCAACCGGCGGATCAATACTCTTTCGGTTTTAATCTCAAGATTTGAGAGTAACGTTTGTAGCTAGTCAGTACCCAGCTTAACGAATATCTCTGCTTGCAGGGACTGTAGTTATTATGGCGCGTCAATACCACACCGAAATTATACTAACAGTTAGAGCGATCGTTTATAGCCAGTCAGTACCCGGCTTAACGGCGCTTCCCTACGAATATACTGTAGAGATTTCAGTGTGTCAGTACCACACCGAAATTCTTCAAACAGTTTGAACAATCGTTCTCGTTTCCATCAATACCAGAAACCAACGGCCGTTCTAATGAATGATGTATACAATCGGATCAATACTCCGACTTAGTACAACACTCGGCGGGGGATAGTGTAAAGCGTTTAAGGTTTAAGTCAATACCCTCGACCTACGCTTCGCACTGGAGGCGGCTGAATTTGGAGGAGCAGGAGTCCGTAAACCAAGTCGTCTCATCGTCTGTCTTATATCCATCGTCGTGGTGGTGGTGGAAGTCTCCTTCCCTTCTACCGTCGATTCTTCGTGCGCATCTTGGCGTGGGGGCTTTGCTGTTCTGGTGGGATACCTCGTCATCGCGGCGCTAACTGGTTTCTTGAATCGAGTTTTATAGTAATGAATTTATATCATTACAAATATTTGAAAACATTTTGAGTTTACTTCATTTGTTTAAGTTTATTTCCTCCAAAGTAACAAATTAAAATACAGTTAGTTAAAAAAAGTTAAACCTCGCCTCTTAAATTAGGGATGGGTCAGAATTGACCCAATAATATCAGTTGTGTAGACTAGTAATCACCATACCAATATATAGACGATGAAATGAAGCACTAAAAGGGCCAAGCACTGAAGCGCAAGACTGATTGAGATGGAGTTTTTTGCATTCACTTCCTAAAATTAACTAGAAAAAATGTATCTACTTTTTATTTTCTACAAATCGGAAACTGCGTGTAGTGGTTATTAACCCCGAAAATGAGAAACAATTCATACGAACTAATATGAACTCAGATCATGTCGAGGTTGATCAAAATCAAACAATTGTTTAGCTAAATATAATAATAAACGCATGTTAGCTAAGTATAAACATCATTATAAACATTATACAAATTATTTACTATAAGCAGAAGAATTGTAAACATCTAGGAATCAAAAATGCCTTAGAAAAGAGGTACTGCCAAATTATATAAATATAAAATGCCATACTAAAACACAAAAAACTATAAAATGTGATCAACAAGTATGGCTTAAAGAAGAATGTAAATAAACGGTTTTACAGACTAAAACTAACTTTTCCGCATCTGTGACTCTTGAATAATATTCTATCATAAAATTGTCACTTGTATATACTTCGGGGGATGTATCGAGCTAACAAACCGAAATTTCTCCAAAAATAACCAAAAATGTAATATATCTGGATTTATTGGACCCTCTGTACTCGCTGTAGTCAACTGAAAATCAATAGGATACATCTGTGAGACACCGTGAACAATATTCAATCAAAATTGATCAATCGTATACTCTCGGGAGGCAGTATCGTGCTAACAAACTGAAAATTCTCCAAAATTACAAAAATTTGGTACTTCAAGTACCATAGCACCCGTTGTACTGGCTTTAGTGAGCTGAATATCAATAGGGTTCATCTTTGAGACGCTCTGAACATTATCCAATCATAAAATTATTTACTCCGGAGGTGGTATCGTGCTAACAAACTTAAACTTCTCTATAAATGACAAAAATATCGTACTTAAAGTACTGCAGCACCTGTTGTATTGGCTCTGGTGAGCTGAAAATTCGATAAGGTTCATGAATGAGATGTCCTGAATAATATTCAATCATAAAATTGGTGACTTGTTGAACTCCGGAGGCTCATTCGTGTTAACAAACTGAAACTTCTCCAAAAATGACAAAAATATCGTGCTTAAAGTACTGTAGCACCTGTTGTATTGGCTTTGGTGAGCTGCAAATCAATAGGGTCCATAAGAGAGATGTCCTGAATAATAATCAATCATAAAATTGGTGACTTGTTGTACTCCGGAGGCTCTATCGTGCTAACAAACTGAAATTTCTCAAAAAATGACAAAATATCGTACTTCAAGTACCATAGCACCCGTTGTACTGGTTCTGGTGAGCTGAAAATCAATAGAGTTCATCTGTGACATGTTCTTAACAATATTCAATCATAAAATTGGTGAATTATTGCACTCCGGAGGCTGTATCGTGCTCACAAGACATGTAAGAAAAAGTGGCCGACAACGACGACGACGACATACACACAGGATTTTTTTTCTAAAAACCATTTTTTCGTGTTGTTGTTGATGGAAAACGTAAAAATAACTCAAACATTTTTTTCAAAATTCCAACTTTTTTTGGGGTGAACCAATACTTTTCTCGCATATTAGATAGGTTTGGCGGAAAAGTAAAAAGGGTTTAAAATAAGAGACTCCTTATACAACTACATAAAAGTTGTACATTCTGAACTCACGTTCCAACTACATCCAGTAGAATTTGACTGTTTAGATGACAAAATCAGAGAAAGTGTCAGCACAATGAAGAACAATTTAAGAAACAAGAACAAAAACTACAGAAACTTGAACACACACAACATAGAATTCGATGCTCTAAACATCATGAAACTGAAAGTACGATTTGAAAACCTGTCAGACACTAATTTTACAGATAGTGAAATAGAATTTTTAAATAAAGGTTTAAAGTACCACCAAAATTCACGAACAATATTAAACAAATAATAGCTACAGAATCAGAAATAGCTTTTAAATCTAATTCAAATGATTTCCTTCATAAGAAATTAAAAATTACCAATTTAATCAAAAATATTGAACCATCAAAGGTTAAACGTCAAACAAAAAAATGACATTGCAGTTTTAAATTCAATCAAAAAGAAAGTAGAAAACAATAATCTAACAATTACAAAGTCTGATAAGGGGAACGCCACTGTCATATTGACAACTAAAGATTATAATTCAAAAATATATAACTTTATTGAATCTAGCGATGTACAAGTTCTTAGAGCAGACCCAACAGAAAGTTTTCTAATAATGTAAGAAATATTGTTAATAATTCAAATTAGCTTTTAAGTGATTACGAAAAGAAGTCCATCGTAAATAAAAATCCTCATTCTCCACAATTATACAAACACTATTTGCTTGTCATGTGTAGTTTTGCTACAGAGTTAAATATGGGGACAGACACCTTCATAGATGGATATATAATAATATAGTGGTTTGTGCAACTAGTGTGGATATGATTGCCATATCGCACGAGGACGAAGTTTGAGCACGAGTCGGACAGTATATTTTTTCTACGACCCATTCAAGAAAAAACTAGAAAATATACATTTTGTTATACTATAATATAACTACAAATTAAGCATTTTTATCAATTTTATTTATAATTTAACCAATTCAGTTTTATATTTTCAAGGATTTTTTGTGACAAACGTACAATTTGTAAATGTAACGCTTTCCTTTTTTAAATCTGCGTAGTTATTTTCTGCGATGCTGTTATATGTTGATTTTATAAAATTTCGGTAAGTATTTTGCATCGATGTTGATGGCATAGCATCTTTTTTGTCTTCTGACCTTACAATAGTATTAGCGATGTCTACTTTTTACTTAAGGAATGTTCTATATACGTTTCCATCACCGCCGTTGATTACCAACCACCGAAATTGTTTACTTTTAAGGCATCACTTCCTGCATCTGCAAGGATAGTACACCCTGAACGGCGGAAACAATGTTCCGTATATGAATTCGCATCTGGTAATTTCAAAAATTCAGCAATTATTTATGGCTGATTACCAATTTTGTTAATTCTAACTACTTGTTTGGTACATTTTCCTTTTTGGCAGTTAACAAAAAACTGTTCTATATCTGGTGGTCTAAGCAGAATGTATTTTTTGGAGACCTCGTAAAACATACCAGGAATTACAAAGGATCGGTCTGTTTTTGTTTTTGTATCAACTAATTTAACTTGAAATTCATTTCCTAAATCTGTAACATGATTTATCTTTAAATTTTTCAATTCTTAACGACGACATCCACCAAATATTCTAAAAACTAAACACTACCTAAAATTTTATGAAAATTACTATTTATAATACAAATATCAACAATGAAAATAACGGCATGCAGCAAGGATTGAATCAACTATATTTCCCTTTTATACACGTACGGACGTACGTTAACAAACTGATCTATCACAAATTAATTGAAATATTATTAAGATAACATACAGCATTCTGTAGACGCCTACTACTTTTAAATGATTAATAATTTTTTTTAATTTATATTTATTAATTTATTTAAACATACTCCTGTAAATAAATATTCTTGATCCGGTGCTTCTAGGAGAAACTTTTATTTGCTCCAGAGTTAAAATTTTAGATTTTTTAGTTTTATATCCGGCAGATTGTACCTAGTTTAAGAAAGAAACGCAATTTAGGGTAACTTCAAATGTCAATGTTACTTTTATTATTTATCAAAGAGTTGAGGGCTTGTTTTTACTCGATATTTCTTTCATATAAGCAGTGATGACATTTTCTGATATATTTTTAACTCCGTTTACCAGAGTCCAATGCATGAACAAAATTCATATTCACTTTTTGATTTTTGAGGTAATAAAGTGTTTTGCGGCTAAACGAATATCTGGTAGAGTATTATTTATTGATTCATCACTGGAATCACTCATTTTTACTAATATTTTTCTTGAAAACTATAGAAATATTTTGACGATACTTTGAAATTGAAAGAAGAAGAGTTGACGGGTACTAAACGCAAATGCTGATTGGTGGATTTCATATACATTTTAGGATGTATATGAAATCATATCCGTTCAGTTAACCGAAATGACCTACATATCCATTCAGTAAATTGTGCCGAAAACGGATACTATACTTGTGGGTGTAGAAAAAATATATTACTTTTCCGCGAAACGAGAAAAATATTTAACCCAACAAAAGTGGAATTTTCACATTTTTTGAGTTATTTTCACGTTTTGCGCCGAGAAAAACACGAAAAAAGGTTTTTAGAAAAAAAATCCAGTGTATATGTCGTTGTCGTTGGCGTGCAAAAAGTCACCAATTTTATGATTGGGTATTGTTCAGGGCGTTTCACAGATGAGCCCTATTGATTTTCAACATTTTCGGAGAAATTTCGGTCGTTTATTTTTTATCACCTTTTGAGTTAAAAATATATGATTTCCGCATATTTTTCTAAAAATTCTTTTTCATAATTAAACTATTTCAACAGCTCTCGAATATCTAGTGAATGAATTTTCCTAATCAACATTGCCACTTCCACAATAATAGATATTATATTATCTTACTTAGACAGCAAAGATTGTACATAATATACAATATATACATGTGCCAATCAAATTGTTTTCCATAAAATAAATCTCTTCAATTATGCTGATTGGGTTTACTCCAATATTTAGTATTCTCACTTTACCTTTTCATCCTAAGAAGTTGTGAACGCTTTGTAATATTTAAATTATACCACGAATTCAATGTTTTGTTTATCTGTTTAATAAATTTAACAATATTTCTGATAATAAATGAAATAAAGTACAAACAGGACGCGGTATATAATTTTGTGGTTAACAAGTAAGTAAACAGCAGACACTGAAATAGTTATATATTTAATAAATACATGAATTATCTGCTTCATCTACGACCTTACTGTTTTATTAAAAACAGGTGATGAGTTCAACAACATCACTATAAAATACAAAACATTTATTGAAATAATAACAATTCTACTCACAACATATAATTGTCGCTGGTTCAGAATTATAAGGTTCTATGTTACAATTTTATCGTTGTATCACAAAGTTCTATGTGTAACTTACTCAGATTAACAAATAAAATAGATATGTTTGTTTTAATTTTTTCTTGCCCCAAACATCGAGTCATATTCTAAGCTTACTTGCGGACACTTTTACCGCTTTGCCATATTTACAAAGTATCTTTAGTTGCAGGAAAAATGAAATTAGATGTTTAATTGAAATTTTGTTAAAAAGTTATGCAAGAAAAGTCAAACTAATTTATGCATTTGAGTCGCTGCTTTTAAAATTAATTAAAAATACTTGAATTTTATTTAATATAGGCATATTCTTATATAAATTTTAAACAAGTATTTGTCGTCACCTTATGGTTATAACTAAAAGTGGCAACATTGCTCAAAGTTTCAGTACCTGCCTTATGTGTCAAGGGTAACCCATTTATTAGTTTCGTTCTTGTTTAATTACCATATAAAGATGCAAATATCGTAAGGGTCTACAATACCATCCCTACTTTTTGTAATTCATTCATTATTTCACTACTGGCGTTTAGGATTGTTGGCCGAAAAAATAAAGGTGTTTTATGAATGAATAGCCCTCTCTATTGTATATAATTACTCTAAGGTAACTTATAACCATTAACGACATTTCCGGTTCATCTACAGCCAAAAAAATAAAAGTTCTATGCGTTGCGTTACAAAGCTTTATGTCTTGAAAATCTTAAAAACCTGGTTTAAGGTTTAATTTAAACAATTTTGAAAAATGTCAATGAGATGTTTTTATTTTAATAACTATTTGCACCACGTTCAGTTTCATCCTTCTGTGAGAATTCTATATTTATTTATCGTTAACCAAAATTATTGTATATTTCAAATTGAATGGTAAATAAGTGTTATTATTTAATTATATTACTAATTATATCAAGAATTTCAATTATAAAGAAGCATAACTGAATTGTGCAAATAGTTTTGACAGGAAAAAAATTTTCACTTAAGATTTGGCAGAAGTATCGTAAACTGATTCTTATTTTTACAACAAAGAGATGTAAGATAAATCTAATTATATATTGAACGATACAGAATGTTGTGAAATATTTATAAATCAGTTTTTACTCATTCAAATTAAGTGACGGCGAACTTTTAAAACGTTGTTCTGTTCTTGAAGAACGACTGACAGATCAGGATAATAAGGATATAGATTCCAATTATTTGTTTAATTAAATTAAAGATGATGATACTGACCCCTTAAGTATTTTACAATATATATTTTAAAACAATTTAATCTCCACCCTTCTAAACGTAAGCATTTCACTAAGAATTCATCTGACATTGCCTGTATCTGTAGCTTCTGGCGAGCGATCTTTTTCAAAGTTAATAAAAATAGGTAAAAAAACTTTTTAAGTTAAACGGTTTTATGTTAAACATACATTGCAATGTTTAAGATAAATGTACTAAAAACCAAAAAATAATAAAATAGATACAGTCGTGGGAATTATAAACATATGCATAGACTAGACTAAAATAAAACCGTGGGGCACGTCAATTGTCTACAAATTATCGACTTAATGTGCGATAGAAGAATCGTTCAATTCGTCGTTAGGCAGTTGGCCCGCAGACGGTGAGGAAATTAATTACTATTTTCTTGCTCATGGAAATTCCAATAGTTATACACTCCATGTAAATAAAAGAGATGTTTCAACTAGTTTATCGTTGGACATTCACACTGCTGGCTGGCGAGGAATCGTTTCACTGCTCGTAATTTGTCTTTAATCGACAAAACATATGATAAAAGTACTACTCGCTCACCACTATGAAACCCTAAAACTCGCTTATAATCGAGCTTGCTAGCTTGTTTCCACATTCTAGCCCTACTTATCACACGTCCATCGTTGTTGGTTGAACAACTGCCTAATTATAGTGTAACATTACAAAACAAAAATTTTAATCAACGATTGTAGACAATTGACGTGCCCCACGGTTTTATTTTAGTCTAGTCTATGCATATGTTTATAATTCCCACGACTGTATCTATTTTATTATTTTTTGGTTTTTAGTACATTTATCTTAAACATTGCAATGTCTGTTTAACATAAAACCGTTTAACTTAAAAAGTTGTTTTACCTATTTTTATTTGTGTTTGTATTTTTTATATTTTTTTTACCATTTTGTTCCCACGAGTAATGGACATTTAAACGGTCGACCCCCCCAGAGGTCCAATAAAGGGGCAAGGCTATGTACAACAAGATGCGCCTGAGTCTTGAGCGGAAAACGCTAACGACATATCATTTTTATCCACCCTAATGCCATACAGTTCTCGGCGCGTTTTAACCTTTCACCTTAACTTGGGTGGTGTACCGCTAACGACGTATCATTTTTAGCCACCCTAACGCCACACAGTCCTCAACACGATACAAAATCTTGACTTGGGTGGTGGATTCGGGCTGGATTAATCAGATACCTAAATTACAGATTCAATTTCTAAATTTAAATCTTATTATTATACGCCATTTAGTGGCTGCGCCCATATTAAATATTGAGGTTGTATAGTGCACTGTATTCTTCTTGTCAAGCCCTTTTATTTGTTGATACCCATATTGGTGGGATTGATAAAAAATTGTTATCAGCCATTTGGTAGCGGCGGCCATCTTAGATTTCAATTTTGCATAGTAAATTGTATTCTACTTGTTGAGCCCTTTCATTTGATACCCACGTTGATGGGATTGATAAAACCTACGTTATCCGCCATTTTGTAGAGGCCGTTATCTTGGATTTTAATTTTATATAGTATATTGTATTCTACTGGTTGAGCACTTTCATTTGATACCCATATTGATGGGATTGATAAAACCTACGTTATCCGCCATTTTGTAGCGACCGCCATCTTGTATTTAAATTTTTTATAGTATATTGTATTCTGCTTGTTGAGCCCTTTCATTTGATACCCATGTTGATGGGATTGATAAAATCTACGTTATCCGCCATTTTGTAGCGGCCGCCATCTTGGATTTCAATTTTTTATAGTAAATTGTATTCTGCTTGTTGAGCCCTTTCATTTGATACCCATGTTGATGGGATTGATAAAACCTACGTTATCCGCCATTTTGTAGCGGCCGCCATCTTGGATTTCAATTTTTTATAGTATATTGTATTCTGCTTGTTGAGCCCTTTAATTTGGTACCCATATTGATGGGATTAATAAAACATAAATTATCCGCCATTTTGTAGCGGCGGCAATCTTGAATTTATAATGATAATGAATAAACATAATTGTATTGTCACCAAAATCCAAAGTGTATACAAAATTTCAGATTAATCGGTTGACAGGAAGAGGGTGAAATTTGAATTACTAAATTTGACCCAAGAATAAATAATAAATAAAACAAACGGGGTGAGCTAAATAAAACCGTTTAAAAAGCATTAAAAATTATTTAAGATCGACAATGCTTCAAGAAAAATTGTCTGGGCTAGCAATATTAGAAATTGAACAAGAAATTTTTGATGGTATAAATTTTAGCTATGTAATTAATGAATTTGCAACAGCAAAGTCTCGGAAAATAACGCTACTACAATAGCTATTTTTTATTTTTCTATTGTACCTAGCTATCTATCATTTTTGATTTTATAACGAAGTTACTTAGGTATTTCTTATCAGAAATATTTGCATATTTTTTTAAATATCTAAGTATGTGTAGAAAGTAGTACTTATATATATGTAGACAGGCAATATTTCTGTTATTCCTTTTCCACCCAACCTTTCCAATATGCGAGAAAAGTATTGGTTTACCCCAAACAAAGTTGGAATTTTGAATTTTTTTTGAGTTACTTTCACGTTTTCCATCAACAAGAACACGAAAAAATGGTTTTCAGAAAAAAAATCTCGCGTGTATGTCGTCGTCGGCCACTTTTTCTTACATGTGTTGTTAGCACGATACAGCCTCCGGAGTGCAATAAGTCACCAATTTTATGATTGGATATTGTTAAGGACATGTCACCTATGAACCCTATTGATATTCAGCTCACCATAGCCAATACAAGTACGATATTTTTGTCATTTTTGGAGAAGTTTCAGTTTGTTAGCACGATACAGCCTCCGGAGTATATACAAGTGATTAATTTTATGATTTGATATCATTCAGATCGTCTCAAATATTAACTCTATCGATATTCAGCTCACTAAAGCCAATACAACGGGTGCTATGGTACTTGAAGTACCAAGTTTTTGTCATTTTAGGAGAATTTTCAGAGAATTTTCAGTTTGTTAGTACGATACAGCCTCCAGAGAGTATACGATTGATCAATTTTATCATTGAATATTGTTCAAGGTGTCTCACAGATGTACCCTATTGATTTTTAGTTGACTAGAGCGAGTACAGTGGGTTCTATAAATCCAGATATACTACATTTTTGGTTATTTTTGGAGAAATTTCGGTTTGTTAGCACGATACATCCCCCTAAGTGTATACAAGTAACAATTTTATGATAGAATATTATTCAGGGCCACAGATGCGGAAAAGTTAGTTTTAATCTTTAAAACCGTTTATTTTTTTAACTTTTATCTTTATGTTCTTTCACTAATTGAGAAGAACCTGGATTCCAGCTAGCTCAAATGAATCGAAAATGTTATTCAACGGTAGAGTAGGGACGGATTCATAAATTAAGCAATTTTAAATTGGAAACATTGAAATTTTAATTTGCAAATCACACATAGGATATTTGTACGATCGAGTGGTACCCCTTGGTGTTTACAGGTAAGTTTTAAATATAGATAATAATGTTTGAAGTTGAGGTTATTTAGTAATGCATAAATTGTCGTGAATGTGTTAAAATTGCTGGTTCAGAAGCTTGTCCTTTAGATAATAATCCTTTGTAAATGGTGAGCGTAAAGATAAATCGGAAAGTTCTTACTTGTATCACTGGTGGTAAGCTCAACGTCAGTTCTTGCGGTAGTTGTGATGACTTGACCTGGATCCTCCCAGGTTTCAGATCTAATGATATGAATAGCTTGTCATGCATCAAATTTAAACATTCTGTGTTACTAGTTACATCTACTATCTACTACAGATGAATGATGTTATGTGTAAATGATCAGACAGCAGACAGCTTAGAGGAAGCGATACTTAGGAAAACCGGTGAGTGAAACAGCGAAGCTCAGCAAATATAGTAAGCGAGATGGAAACAGACAGAAGAAATAAACGGTTTAAAAGATTAAAACTTACTTTTCCGCATCTGTGAGATGCCCTGTACAATATTCTATCATAAAATTGGTCACTTGTATACACTTTGGAGGATGTATCGTGCTAACAAACCGAAATTTCCCCAAAAGTAACCAAAAATGTAGTATACCTGGATTTATAGGACCCGCTGTACTAGCTCTAGTCAGCTGGAAATCAATAGGGTACATCTGTGAGGCGCCTTGAAAAATATTCAATTATAAAATTGGTCACTTGTATACACTCCGGAGGCTGTATCGTACTAACAACCCGAATTTTCTCCAAAAAGGACCAAAAATGTGGCACTTCAGATACCATAGCGCCCGTTGTACTAGCTCTGGTGAGCTAAGAATCAATAAGCTTCATATATAAGACGTACTGAATAATATTCAATCATAAAAGTCAATTTTATAGACTATGGAGGTTGTATCGTGGTAACAAACTGAAAATTCTCCAAAGAGGACAAAAATTTGGTACTTCAAGTGCCATAGCACTCGTTATACTGGCTTTAGTGAGCTGAATATCAACACGGTTCATCTTTGAGACGCCCTGAATAATATCCAATCATAAAATTGGCCACTTATATATACTACGGGGGCTGTATCGTGCTAACAAACTGAAACTTCACAAAAAATGACAGAAATGTCGTATTAGTGTTTTTAAATGAAACTCAAGGTCTCTAGTTAATTCCACAATATAATACAAGTTATTGAAAATTCTAAAAAATTGACAATTGTTTCGATAAATCAATATCATCGTCAGAATGACAGAAGTTACATTTCATTTTATGCCTACCTGATGTTTAGTAGTTATTTTTGGCTAGAAATGTCGTACTTAAAGTACTATAGCACCTGTAATACTGGCTCTGGTGAGCTGAAAATCAATATGAATCATCTGTAATATGTTGTGAATAATATTCAATCATAAAATTGGTGGCATTTTGCACTCCGGAGGCTGTATCGTGCTAACAGGACATTAACGAGAAGTGGCCGACGACAACGACGACGACATACACACAGGATTTTTTTTCTAAAAACCCTTTTTTCGTGTTTTTATTGATGATAAACGTAACATTCGGCATTGTCAAAATGGATGTTACAGATCCAATGTTTGGTATGGTTAATTGAATGATTTGTTGGTTCATATTTTCATCAAACGAAAAGTATTTAAATAGTCTTAAAATAACTGAATGTAAAATGATCATTTTTTTAAATCTTTTCTTGAGGGCTCTGGAACTTCGATAATATCCTGATACCACTTCTGTATTTCTTTCTTTGGGATTACCAAAAGACTCAGATAGACCTAATATACCGTAACAAACGAAATTATTGTAGCAGCTGTTTCAAGAAATCTTTTAACTTGATTTGAAGAATGTTCTATTGTTTTAATTATATTTAATATGTTAATAATACTACTAAAAATATATTTGACCCACATTATCAGAAAGGTCGTTGTGGTTAAGTTGTTACGTCATCTAAAATCATGGAGCTTGTTCATAATAAGGTCTGTTCCAACCAACACAAAAACCGTACAATTACGATACAAACCCAGTTGACCTGCTGACTAGTGAATATAATGAGTCTGTGTAATTTACATCAAATTTGCTGCGTTACTGAGATTGTACGGTACTAGAACGGTATTTACTTCGGTTGGAACAAACCTATAGTTTCCTCTATATGTAGCTGCTCATTTTTAATCGTTACTTGATGTACGAACGTCATAGACATCCTGTATAGTTAATAACTTTAAACTGAACTAAACTGAAGAAAATATTTATTGACGTGTGAATTCATAATATAACTTATAGATAAAATGGATTGATGTATTTAAAACAGAAATGAGACTGTTAATTCAGGATATAACTACTGCCTGGCGCCGTGAAAACTCTTCTTTCTTTGACTAAATGCAGTAATACTTAGCGCAATTGGATTTTTCTCCGTTGGAGTCTTTATTAATAATGGTTTAGAGTAATGATTTGGGTGTTATTCAACGCATCATTCTGAAACATCAATAACAGCTTTCCTTGTAGTCATATTCAGTAGAAACATGAAGTCAACAAACATACAAATCAATACATACATTTTTATTGTTTATGTACCTATTTGTATATGTATATGTGGGTGTGTATATAAGAATATATTTATCCCTTTCAAATCCCCTTTTTTATTTTTAAGTGATGGCACTCGTATAAGCTCTGTTGTTATTATTTTTTGCCGAATGTTACTTTTTATCAATTTGTAAATTATATTAATATTTTTTTCTGCAAATAACCTTATTACTAATAGTTTATTATTATATTCCCCTTCATTCGAATTAAACACCAAATAAGCAGAATTACTTCTAAATTTAGATTCAACTGTTTTATAAAAAAATTGAGTTTTATTAAATAAATTCAGTTTCATGTGATATTGAATTCAGACGTTCTTATCATAGAAGTGTAATTGCATCAGCTAACACCTTAACCATCAATTTGAAATCGTTTCTAACCTTCTCAATCCTAGTTAGACGATATATGCAGTGATACGGCTAAATAGTTGAGTTTTTGGTTTTCAATTGTATATCTGGTACCGTCTTCCTGGTCTAGTTCTTTCTTGTGTTCAGCTTACAAATGCTTAACAATAAAGCATATACCTAGTGGCGAATTTATATATTAATAATTGCAATGTGAAAGGGATGCTTGAATCATTATAGGTCGACATCGGACAAATGGTATTATTATATTTCTTCAGTAAATTTTAATTATGTAAATGTTGAGATAATATTATAGGCTTATTCTTCTTAAATGTCTGATGTCATACACCTCAGAATCAGAAGTAACTACATATAGAGTAGGTGATATAAAACTTTCACATTTAAAATAATACATTCTGAAATAAAGTTCTTCTTAATTATCTTTCTCCCCCTCAAGGAGCTGTGGAACCTTGACGTTGGTGAGGGGGCTCAGTACCCGCAATGATCTGGAAAGCGATGCCGACGGGAGTATTACACTCCTGGGAGGGCCACCCTTGTCGGTAAGGTCAAGAGTGAGCGGAGAAGCTAAGGACAGCTCAATAGAGGAGTGAACCTCGAGAAAAAATCTCCAATCTCAAGCTTGGAAACGTGGCGACGAGATGAATGTCTGGGGGATATCCAGCCGTGAACGTTTTGAACCTCAGGGAAATGGCACACCCTGTTGTATATAGGCCTTGCCGCGATAAGGGCGCACTTTTGCGGTCGACTTACTTTTCGTCCCGTACTCGTGGGAACTCTATGATGGAACCCCGATATAAACCCAAATAAGGAGCAGTCCAGCTCTCTAAATGTGGACACAATTGGTGAGATGCCACCTAAAACATCGACTACTGCCCGTCGGGGTGGTAGAAACAGCCAAATAAGGCTACAGTTGACCAGCCAGGAAAATATGGAAGTTGTACCACGGTTCTTAGTAATGAAACGTGTGGAAAGAGATTTCTCTAAAGTTAGCCCCTTCCTAATAGAAAAAGCACTAGATGCAGCAATAGGAAAAGTAAAGAGCGTAAAGAAAATCCGAGATGGTCTATTAGTTGAAACTGGATCAACCACTCAAACAAAAAAGTTACTCGAATTAACAAAATTTCATGAGTATGACATAACTGTCTTCCCCCACGTAACACTCAATCAATCAAAAGGAGTTGTAACATGTCGTGATCTATTGAACTGTTCGATAACAAAAATTACAGAAAATCTTGAAAACCAAGGTGTGATTGAAGTTAAAAGAATTACGGTAAAGAAAGAAGATAAGATAGAGGAAACAGCATCACTTATACTGACATTCAACAGAGAAACTATTCCAAAGAGAATAATAGCAGGTATACATTCTCTTCCCATTAGGAATTATATCCCTGCACCACTCAGGTATTTTAAATGCCATAAATTTGGCCATACTTCTACAAGATGCGATAAAGAAGAAATGTGCGTATGTGTCAAACCCCCCCATCAAGGCTCTCCATGCACAGAACCTCTAGTTTGCATCAACTGCAACGGACAACACTCTGCTAGATCGAGAAACTGTCCCGTATATGAACAAGAAGCTGCAATACAAAAAATTAAAGTGGAAGATCGTATTCCATACGCAGAAGCAAGAAGAAGAGTAACAGAGAGCTTACCCAAACAAATGAATCATACATCATATGCGCAAGCTGCCAGAGCAACACAATAACCCATAGAAGAAATTATTCGACAACTTGTACCAGAAATAACTAGAATCTGTACCGAGATAGTTAGAGATACATACCAACAAACGAGGAACCTGATGCCTCCACCCATACAGGGTTATATCCCGAACAAAGCTACACGAGTAACTACCAATTCAGTACCAGATTTGAGTGATACATCGACGGTATCTGTGACACCGACTGAAAAAAGGAAACGTGCTCCAAATAAATCTGCCGAAGATACATCAGCGGTGGAGGAATCAGACTCTGACGTAAGCATTCACTGGGAAAGCTGACAAAAACCAAAACCAAGGCGAGGTCGTAAAAAGGGTAAATCCAAAAAGTCTGCCCCGACTACACCTACCTAGTATCATTATTTTTTTATTTGTGATAAAATCTGTGATATTAGATAAGAACATATACATGTATATATAATTTATTTATATCATTATATTTCTATGTACTAAAAGTGAATGTCCAAATATTTACAAACCAATCCTAATGGATAATGTAATGAATCTCATCTCGTGGAATTGTAACGGCTGCAAAAACCACTATCCTGAGTTAAGAGATATAGTGAATAGAAAATAACCGTTTTGTATATGTATACAAGAAACTCACCTGAAACAACAGGACATTTTCGATATCAAAGGTTATACGACGTACAAAAAAGACACTGTTCCACACCTCAGAGCCAGAGGGGGAGTTGCAATACTCATCAAAGAAAACATCCCCAACAGGCAAATTCTACTCCAGTCTAGGCTTCAAATCATTGCAGTTCGTGTGGATTTTCCGATCAAACTATCGATCCGTAACATCTACCTACCAGATGGTGACTGGGATACTAGTGATATCCAAGAAGTAATCGATCAACTACCAACTCCAGTCCTGATTGTGGGTGACTTCAATGCCCACAATCCTCTGTGGGGCTCTGAAAGATTGGGCAGAAGGGGAAGACTAATTGAAAATCTTCTCAACGATAATGACCTGATCTTTTTAAATACCGGTGAAGGCACTTACCTGAACCAAAGATCAAATAACCTATCCGCTCTTGATTTAGCGTTCTGCTCCCCTACAGTAGCTCCAGTATTTCAGTGGAAACGCCTCGGCGACCATTTGACAGATCACTTTCCAACTTCTATCGAATTTGTGAGTTGAACCGAAACACATGCCATTCCAAAACGATGGAAACTCGATAATGCAAATTGGGCATTATTCAAGGAGAACTTGGAAATTTTTTAATTGCCATCTACAGGTGTCAATGAAGCCACAAGGATAGTCACCGATAAGATCATATCAGCCGCTATGACAGCAGTGCATCAAACAAAAGGCGTTAAAGGAAAAAAATTGGTTCCATGGTGGAACGAAGAAACGTCTTTTGTAATAAAAGAAAAAAATAAAGCATTCAACAAATTCAAAAGATCACCCACACAAGAGAATATGATCGCCTTCAAACAAGCACGAGCCAAGGCTAGGCGAAAAATTCGCGATAGTAAAAGACAATCGTGGGAAAATTATGTCTCTACTATAACATTTGAGACACCGGTGTCACAGGTGTGGGAGAAAATTCGTGCCATTATAGGAAAAAAGTATCAGATGTCACCCCAGTTCTCATAGTAAATGGACAAACGATTACAAATAAAGAAGAAACCTAGAAAAAAATGCACAGGAATTCGAAACTGTCAGTAGCACACTTATTCTGGACCACGAGTTTCAACAACATAGGGAATATTCAAAGAGAGAAATCAATTCTCATGAAGAAATTACCTCAGATTACAACATACCATTCACTACTTTGGAGTTTGATTACACACTCTCTGAAATGACTAACTCAACACCAGGCGGAGATAGAATCACATACGACTTCATAAAAGAAGCACCAGAATCAACAAGGCACATTATACTGGAACTATATAATGAAATCTGGTCGAACGGAACATACCCAGAAATGTGGAAGGAAGCTATCATCATACCTTTACTCAAACTGGGAAAAGACCCAACATCTCCAGCAAGTTATCGACCCATATCACTAACGAGTTGCCTGAGCAAATTGTTGGAAAAGATGGTAAGCCTAAGGTTACGATGGTATCTGGAAAAAACAATCTACTATCAACTTCTCAAGCAGGGTTCAGAAACCATAGATCCACAACTGATCAGTTATTCATGTTGGAAAGGGCAATTCAAAACTGCTTTGCTAACAGAAGCCATATGGTGGCTATATTTTTCGACTTAGAAAAGGCCTATGATACAGCCTGGCGATTCAACATACTCGATCAACTGAACAAATGGGAAATAAAAGGTAATATGCCGAGATTCATACAGAGTTTTCTTCTCCATAGAAAATTCAGAGTACGCAATGGGTTAACACAATCAAACTTACACCAACTAGAAAATGGAGTACCCCAAGGATCCACCCTGAGTGTACTGCTGTTTGCGATAGCAGTCAATGGACTCCTTGATAATATTGACCAAGCTATAGGAAGATGCTTATATGTCGATGACCTCACAATATTCTACGCGGCCGAGACAATGGCCGAAATAGAAACAACCCTGCAGGCTGCAATAAACACTCTTTCTAGCCGAGCAAAATATCTGGGATTTAAATTCTCCAGTACAAAAACGCATTGCGTGCACTTCTGTCGACTAAGATCAATTCACCAAGATCCAAAACTGAAACTATATGGCGACGATCTTGAGTGTAGAGACAACGTAAAATTCTTGGGGCTTATATTTGATAAAAAACTCAACTGGAGTACTCATATCAACGAACTTGCTCTGAAATGTAAAAAGGCACTGAATTCTCTACGAGTGTTAGCAAACATCAACTGGGGTTGTGATAAAGACGTCCTTCTAAAGATGTACAAGGCACTTATAGCCTCCAAAATGGAATATGGCTGTATGATTTATGGATCAGCCCGAAAAACAAGGCTCCATGTTCTAGAGTCAATACAATGCACCGCTCTAAGACTAGCTCTAGGAGCATTTCTAACAAGCCTTTATGCATCCTTGTGTGCTGAAGCAAGTATCCCACCTCTAAGTATCAGAAGAAAATAACTGCTAGCCAACTACTGTATGGGTGTATGGGAATATGGGCTCAACCGAACCATCCAAACTATCCACCATACCATGATGAGGAACACGACTTGTTTCAACGACGACCGACAATAACACGCCCAG
Source organism: Galeruca laticollis (assembly GCA_963921935.1). NCBI lineage: Eukaryota > Metazoa > Arthropoda > Insecta > Coleoptera > Chrysomelidae > Galeruca > Galeruca laticollis. The sequence goes on from OY998180.1 coordinate 203,095,422, forward strand.
CAGGTATCCGTCTCAAAGATGATCTTGGCTACATGCAATATTCCTTTCCAAATGTTCTCAATTTCGGTCCACCGGAAATACCTCCTTGGAAGATCGTCCCATTACATGCAATTATGGATATTGGGATACACAGAAAAGGAGACGTCAATCGAACAATTGTTAGAGCAGAATTCAACAGAATTATTGACAGATACCCAGGAGACCAAGTTATATTCACAGATGAATCAAAAACTCTGGGAGGCTGTGGCTCGGCATTCACAACGCTTGGAAAATCCCATTCATGGGCATTGCCCAGGGAAAGCAGCGTGTATACTGCGGAGCTATACGCCATTATGCAAGCCCTACGATATGTTGAATTTGGAAACAAATTGCATTACATAATCTGTACTGACTCCAAGAGTTCGATTAAGGCCCTGAGTAATCCATTCAGCAAAGATCCGCTGGTCCAAATTATTTTGGTGATACTGACTCTGCTTCAAACTAACGGTAAACCCACAACGTTCATTTGGATCCCAAGTCACCACGGAATTGAAGGGAATGAACAAGCAGATCGAGCAGCTGCGCAAGCAGATATAATAGAAAATATACCTGTGAGACCAGACAACATAAAACTACATTTGATACATAAGTTCTTGGAGGTATGGCAAAATGAGTGGAATAGAACAGATGCCAAACTTCGAGACATCAAAACAAAGGTCACCCCTTGGACGCTAATACCTTATCAATGTAGACGAGATCAGGCTGTGATAACCAGACTACGAATCGGGCATACCCGCCTCACAAACGTATTCATGCTAGCGGGAGACAGACAACCTAGATGCGACTACTGTCGATCCAGGTTGACAGTAAAACATATTATTATAGACTGCCCTCAATATGATGTAATGAGACAAAGACTTGCCCTACCGAATGATATTCAAACGTGCCTGAAAGACGAATGGAATACACTGAAAAAGGTTTTGAAGTTCTTAAAAGAAACAGGAATATATTCCAAACTGTGATATGCATTCTTACATGTGATTACATATGCGTATAAGGCTAATGACCTCAGAAGTCGATGCCTTAAAAAAAATCTTTCTTTTTTGGTTATTTGTACTTACTCATTTATTTATTTTATTTGGGACACAAACAGGATCCATAAAAGTATCCATTGATTATTACACATAAATTTACAAATTAGGTAAAAAATGAAAAAGATAAATAAACTCACCGGCAAAAAAACCGCCCAATAAATACTGGACTCAATTTCAACCGCTCATTTGATTTTGATGATTTTTTTTCAACTTGTAGATTGATTTCTCTGTAACAATGCTGTATCAGAAAATTTTATTCAGATATGAATTTGAGCATATACGGGGTGCAACAATGAGACGAAATGTGTAACACCCTGTAGAGTGCAACAGCTATTGCAGCTATTGTCAGCTGGAATCACATTGAACCCTGATTTTTTCTGGACATTATGTTTTTTAATCAGGATATTATCTCTGTTTTTTCGGAGATACACTGTTTGAAAGCGAACGCATCAGAAATGTCTACTTGTAAATTATCAAGGATTTGATATTATGATTGATTGACACTGACATTGACATTAAGGGCTTGTCAACGGTTTTTAATCAAAAAATGCCATTATCTGTGACGTATTGTGGCCTTAATTGAGGATGGCCTAAGTCAACGTTATGTGTTCGATACTCTTGGTATACCTCGAACAACACTCCAGGATGCCTGGAATCGGTATATGGAAACGAGAAATTTCATCAGACGAGGAGGTTCCGGAAGAAAACGGAAGACAAGTGCAATTGGAGACCGCTTTATTGTCCTGAATACTTTACGAAATTGCACAACTACTGCTGTTCAGAATCAACATCTGCTACAAACCGTGCGTAGGATTGAAATCAGTGAGAGCACAATCCGACGAAGATTTAAAGAAATCGATCTGTCTCCAAAAATTCCTGCCACAGGACCCCAGCTACTTCCAAGACATCGTCGAGCACGTCTTCAATTTGCGCGCCTACCTATGAATTGGAGGATTGAGCAATGGACTAAAGTCCTTTACACGGATGAATCACGGTTTTGCCTGAGATCACCTGATGATCGGCAGCAAGTTTGGAGACGTCGAAATTCAAGATTTATGGAATATACAATTGCTTAAGTTCTTCAATTGTGTAGGCGGGAATTTCGAGGGACTCCTGTACAGATTTAATATTTATTGAAAACGGCGCCTTAAATGCGCATCGATATATCGAAGATATTCTCCAAACTGATATTGTTCCATACTCTCATTTTATCGGAAGACGGCTTTGTATTAATGTAGGACGGTGCGCGATCGCACGTGCCACGAGTAGTCAACGAATACTTGGACGAAGTGGGTATAGAACGAATGGTTTGGCTATACATATTGTAGTTCTGATCTCAATCCAATTGAGCATCTCTGGGTCCAACTTCAAAGACGCAGTCGTCGCCGACCTGCTTTACCGAACAGGAAGCCATACTAGATATTAGCCCCTTAAAATTTGTTAATTTTTTTTTAAATTTTTATGTTTTTCTTAGTTTTCTAAATAAACTTACGTTTTGATGTTTATTTGTTGTGTTTTCACAGCTTCGTTTGAGGTGTTCGCTTTGAAACAGCGTATCTCCAACAAAAACAAATGTCGTGACTAAAAAAGCGAAATATTCAGAAAAGATCAGGGTACAATGTGACTATAGTTTACAATACCTGATATAGCTGTTGCTCTCAACAGGGTGTTACAAATTTCGCGAAAGGAACTTCGTCACATTGTTTAAATTGCTCAAATTCAAATGTGAATAAAAATTGTTGGTATAGCATCGATACAGAGAAAATTATCTACAATTTAAAAAAATCATCACAATCAAATGAGGAAGCGAGGAAGCGAGGAAGCCAACTTTGAAATTGGGGCCTGTTTTTAGTAGCCGTTTTTTTACCGGTGACTTTATATTCATCTAATTACATTAAATAAAAATAAATATGAGTGAAGTAAAAAGAAAAAACAAGAGCAAAATATAATATATAAATTGACCACCGCATAAAATTAAATTTGCAAAAAATAGTTTTTTAATCAAATCTGCGTTGTGAAAGAAAATATAGTTCTAGGCAATCTATATAGTTATTGAAGATTTTGTAAATAAACAGTACATCCGCAATTTGCCTACCATGCTAAAGTGAAATTAATTTTGTTAGAGTGAATACGTTTCCTATCTACATCGGGCGAAAATTTTGTTTTACAATATGAAATAAACTTGTTATGGACTTTTTCAAATTTTGAAATATAAACCGAATAATGCGGGTTCTAAATAGTAGAACCAAACGCTAACGAATGCCATATTATAATGATCTAATGGTAAGGGAATATTGGAGTTGAAACAAGCTTTGACTATGAAGCCTAACTGCTTATTGGCTTTTATAGTTATATTACAAATAAGATGATCGGATAAATTGTCTAAGTCTTCGTGCAAACGAACTGTCATTAGTACATGAAATTTTCTAATCATCAAAGCATACATAATTAACTTAAAATTAAAGTAGGTAGATATGGAATTTTTATATAAATTAAAAAGTAAAGGACAATTAATAAATAAATTAATAAATCATATTGCACGTGGGTGGCTCTGTAGGGCTGTCCAGGGGGTGAATTGGGGGGAGAAATGGCAGCGTGCATTAAAATCGCTCCACACTCGTTACTCGGGGGTTTTCGGAGAATCCAATTCTGGCATTAGAATTACCCGAGGGTGTGCGGGGGTGGCTCTGCGGGGGTGCGCGGGGGGTGAATTGGGGCAGGAATGGCAGCGTGCATGAGAATCGGTTCAAACTCGTTACTCGGGGGTTTTTGGGGATGCCGAATTCAACTGTGGCATTGTAATTACCCGGGGGTGCACGGGGGCGGCTCTGTGGGGGTATCCGGTGGGTCATTCTGGGGGGAAATCGCGTAGTCCATGTAAATGGCTCCAAACTCGTTACTCGGGGGTTTTCGGCGATGCTGAATTCAATGCTGGCATTGCAATATCTGGGTCGCTCAGGGGCGGCGCTGTGGGGGTGCACCGGGCCGAATTGGGCCAGGAATGGCAGCGTGCATGAGAATCGCTCCAAGCTTGTGACTCGGGGTTTTCAGGGATGCTGAATTCAACTGTGGCATTGTAATTACCCGGGGGTGCACGGGGGCGGCTCTGTGGGGGTATCCGGTGGGTCAATCTGGGGGGAAATCGCGTAGTCCATGTAAATGGCTCCAAACTCGTTACTCGGGGGTTTTCGGAGATGCTGAATTCAATGCTGGCATTGCAATATCTGGGTCGCTCAGGGGCGGCGCTGTGGGTCATTCTGGGGGGAAATCGCGTAGTCCATGTAAATGGCTCCAAACTCGTTACTCGGGGGTTTTCGGAGATGCTGAATTCAATGCTGGCATTGTAATATCCAGGTCACTCAGGGGCGGCTAGGAAATGGTTAAGCAGCTAGTGAAAAATCACAAATTATGAACATAATTCTTTATTCAAATAACAAATAGAAGTTTTTATTAATCTTGAATTATTCATTATAAACTGAAATTTTCAACTTAAGAACTAAACATCTTGTTCAAACTCCTCATCTTCTTCTTCCCGTTGCTCTCCTTCTTCCCCTTCTCCATTTTCTTCCTCTTCTTTATCTTCTTCGTCGTCACTATTATCGGCCCCATCGGGAGCGCCTTTTTGGTTTGAGCAATTGTCATCGCAATTCTTGCATGCCAGTGAGCACACCAACCCACTTCGGCGGCAACCGCACCTCATGCCACAGTCAGTTTGGCAAGAACACGAAATTTTGTTCAAAATTTCCTCGGGGCCGGCTTCCTGGGTCATGGTGACAGGACTGAGCTCTCCATCCACCAATTCCCACCCCCATTGTAACGGATCTAAGGTCTCGTCGTGACCTGGTGAACCATACCAAGCCTGTACTTGGAAATAGGGCCCAGAAGGCGTTTTTCAAAAAACTGCTAACCCACATTTTCGTCAGTTTCTTCTTGGACCTTCCCCAACACAATGCAGAAAACCGCATCTCGATATCTGTTGTGCTCCCAAATTTCCTCTATTCGGGTGATTTAGTGCTAAATGCCCTAGACTATATATGATAATTGGTTCCGTTTCATTCAATCCGCATCTTTTAGCTGTCTGAATGTATCTTATATTAGTAAACAATAGTATATTATACACCAAGCGACTAATGTGGCCCATTTTATCCCGCGGGTGGTGTTTGATTCCTGAGGGAAGTAATCCACCTAAGGGATTAATGTCACTTTAGTCGAGAGGTGTATACGCTATTTTATGCAATTCCGGTAATTCTACATACATTTTTAATAAGAATAAATACTACTTAGGACGGACTTTTACGAAACGTGGCTTGGCATCGAGGCTGAACTTCTAAGATGCTTGGCTGAGCATCGAGGAGCGACATTTATAAAACTTGACTGGGCATCGAGGATGTACGTTTTTACTTGTACTTTAAATACCTTAATAAGATTATAAACACAAGTACAAGTGGGTCGTAGGTAAAGTATAGTACGTAACTCGTGTGCATTTTAAGCACTCACGGAATTACGCACGAAGCCGCGTGTAACTTTTACGTTCGTCCGTAAAATGCTTCTTACAACACACGTTACGTAATATACTATTATTGATATATAGATAGTTTCAAATATATAGTTAGACAGTCCAAACATTTGAAAAACATTAAAATAGATCTTTCTCATGCTCACAATTACCACCAATATCCAAGTTAAAATTGCCAATTACACCAATATATTTATATTTAGTTGAAAAAAAAGTCAGTAAATTAAAAACGAAGATCAATAGACGCAAATTAAAACACTATTCTCGTTTACCAACTCAACAGCGCAAAATTTTGCATGTTTAATCAGACAAAAATTAGAACAGTCTAACTGTATGTCTTATCCTAAATTATATATATATATATATATATATATATATATATATATATCCTTGTCTTTCATGCTGGGTTGTGAGGCGTACCTTACCACGCTGCCTCAATGCGTGTTGGCAAGGAGCGAGGGATGTCGTCCACCAGTTTTCGCCATTTACTGACGGACCCTGTACCCCCAGATTTTTAGTGAAACTTTTTATTTATGAAAAAGCTCTTACTAGAGTGAGATTCGAACCTCCGTCCTTCAGGTCGACAAAACCCAAGTTCCGGCGCTCCAACGCACTCCGCCATCTGGAGCTGGCGTGAAAAGACCAGGAAGACGCCCCAACTTAAGATGGGACTACGACATAAAGAAACTCACAGGATCAACTTGGGGCCGCATAGCTAGCAATAGCCAACAATGGGCCCACATGGAAATGGAATATATAAATATGTAAAAGGAGGCTACACCATAACAAAATGGTTGAATAAGCTGCATATGATGATGATGATATATATATATATATATATATATATATATATATATATATATATATATATATATATATATATATATATATATATATATATATATATATATATTATATATATATTATATATATATATATATATTATATATATATATATATATTATATATATATTATATATATATATATATATATATATATATATATATTATATTATATATATATATATGCTCCTTGAGGCACGGGAGATATTTTGTCAATAGGAAACTGTAATATTTTTTTTGGCGAAGTGCGTACGATTTAAGTTTGAAAGCCAGATGCACCAGATTCAGGCTCGGGTTCAGGTGTTGCAACTGTTTGACTGGTGTTTACAACTGTAGTATTATTATTGGATTCTTGAGGAATACTCGTTGTATACCAGTGTTTTTAAAACCACTACATGTATTTTGTACAGTTGCTGCTTTCTCATATGACTTGCCAAAAAGATATTCAATCTGCAAGTGTGTCACCAATCTGCCTGGATGTTCTTTAAGCCACAACGTTATTTCTTGATTGAAATAAGTATTTAGTGGTCCGAAAAAGGACACATCCAAAGGTTGCATTCTGTGGGTGCAGTGAGCTGGTAGACATAAGAGAATAATACCTTTTTCTTTCGCAAAATTGAAAGTGTCAATTCCCTTGTGACTGATGTGTCCATCTAAAATAAGCAGAACGTTATTTTCCGGAGTCGTCTTGACGTGTGACTGAAAATAGACAGGTTAGAAGTCATCCAGCTTGACTCTTGCGCTACCCCTACGGTGCCAATTGGTGCCCCATACGAAAGGAGAAATCTTATACTTGTCTAAAACGTCTTGCAATGCTTTAAAAAACGTTCGATTATGGGCTTGTTAAAGACCTGTGCCCTAGCTGCGAACGTGGGTTCTGGCTTTCTTAAACTGATGTCTTTATTTCTTCTTCGAAATCCAGATAAGCATTCCTGACCTGCTCTTTTTCTTTCCTCATTGAAACGATGCTCAAAACCATATATTTCTGCTAGTTGGTATGCTAGTTCCTGTACATCTTTGCAAGTAAAACCAAAAAATCTCGTTTCCATTAACTTCAAATAATCTGCAAGCTCTTTCTCCACTTCCAATGGGAAAGTGGTCTTGTATCTTCCCAATCCTTTATTTTTGGCTTTTAGGATTTTGTTTTTGTTAAGCGCATGTCTTCTTAAAGTTGCCTGAGAAACTCCGAACGTTTTAGCTGTCCTCAGCCATCCCATTTCATTTTTCTTCACAGCTTCAATTGCCTTTGCCATTAATAATTCACTCCAGCTTTGCCGTTCGGAAGTTCTCTTGTAATTGCGCGGCATCGTTTTCAACCTGCATAAAATATGGGTAAAATGACATAGTACGTTGTTGGTATATGTCATTTTGTACATAACTGATCTATCAAACTCTAAACTGAATTAAAAGAAAACCGTTATATCCATTCACGAATTATTAATAGGCATGGTAAATCAAACAGGTAAGCAACCAATGCCGAATAATGATCAAAACTTATTTTAAAATAAAAATATTTACCTTACTGACGAAATACGAGAGCCCGCGAAAAAACTCAAACTCGGCAAAATCACGTGGCACGTCGACCTTCTCATAACGATGCATGGAGCATACTAAATTTTCGGCAGCATGTCCTAGGTTACCTAGCACGCCTTCAACGGTGAGTGTATGTACTATAAAGGTATTAGCCGCGAAAATGTAAATGATATGACGTTTTACCCGTATATGTCATTTTGTACATATTTCCCCTACTTGTTTATCTTAATAGACTTTTTCTATTATGTCTGTGGTCCTGTGCACTTGGTGTATTGTCGAATGTTTTTTACGGAATTCAAACTGGTAGTCATTTATGAGCATATTTCTTTATATAATACAAGGTTACTATAAAAGAATAATCGGGTTTGACAAAGCATAATTCGGAAAGTATGACAGATACAACAATAAATGACATGTCTATAGCCAGCAACAACCTCTACGTTTAAAACGCGCGTCTGCGAAGGCAGCTTGTCATGCTTACGCCCAAGTTACATCCGCAGTAATCAAAATGGCGACTATGCAGCAGAAAATATTTTAGGTCTGTTCCAACCAACACAAAAACCGTACAATTACGATACAAACCCAGTTGACCTGCTGATTAGTGAATATAATAAGTCTGTGTAATTTACATCAAATTTGCTGCGTTACTGAGATTGTACGGTAATAAAACGGTATTTACTTCGGTTGGAACAGACCTAATGTGTGTTAGAATACGCGCGATGTTTCTCGGTTGTTACAGTGCAACGGGCATTCCGACGGGAATACGAAATTGATCCTCCAGGTCATCAGAGCATTTCTACGATGGTATCGACAATTTAAGACCACATGTGTACTTGCTAAACGTAAAAGCACCGGAAGACCACGAGTGTCAGAAGCATCAGTGGATACGGTTAGACAATGTTTTGTGCGTTCGCCACAACAATCTACCAGTCAAGCAGGCCGTTCACTCGGTATTCCGCAGCAAACTGTGTGGAATGTTTTGCGGAAGCGATTGCGATTCAAACCGTACCTACCGTATACAGATGGTGCAAAAGTTACGACAAGACGCCTGTGTCAAGCGAACCCAGTTTTGTTATAACGTGCAGGAACCAATGGAGGATGACGGATTTGCTAACCTTCTGGTGTTCGGTGACGAAGCGACATTTCATTTAAGTGGCAAGGTGAACCATCACAATATTCAGCCCCACCCTACCACTCTCCCATTATCTAGACACTTACTTAAGTAGGTTCGTGTCGAGCATATGTGAAAAATTTATAAGTGATGCGGAAATTGTCTGAACTAATAATTTTTTTCGTTTAAATAAAGAAAAATTTCAACTGTTTTACGAGGAATTGAGAAAGTTTGTAAATTGAAACAGATCGTCAGCTATACTAGCACAATGGGCACCGAAAATCCTAGTGAAATTGTCCAACATGAAAGAGATTCTCACAAATTGAATGTTTTTTGTGCCGTATCCAGCACAAAATGTATGGACCATTTTCCTTTCATGAAAAAACTGTTACCGGTATGTCCTACCTCGATATGTTGCAGCTGTGGTTATTTCCGCAACTGACGGCTGATTCCAACAACTTTATATACCAACAAGATGGAGCCCCACCACACACACTGGCATCATGAAGTGCGTGGGTATCTAAATGAGGAACTCACTCATCGTTGGATAGGCCGTTGTGCTGCAGACGGTTTGATATTTTTTGCGTGGCCTCCCAATTCTCCTGATATTACACCGTGCTATTTTTATTTTTGGGGGTACATTAAAGACACGGTTTTTGTACCACCACTACCTACAACATTGACATTACAGATACTGTTAACAGTATCGACCTAGATTCATTGCAGCATGTATGGGCTGAACTGGACTATCGTTTGGACATCTGTCGTATGACTCAAGGAGCCCACATTGAACATTCGTAATGCGCTAAAACTTTAATGTTTTCTCTGTCTACCAACATATACTTCATTCTAGTTGTAATATTAACTGAAATATAGTTTTGTCAAAATCGATGATTCTTTTGTAGTAACCCTGTATTTTTAACTATTTTCAGTAATAGATTTCAGTTTTGATATTACAGGTAAGATTGAAATTGGATTCGCTTGCATTTTTCCCTTGTTTTAGAATCGCCTATTTCTATAACACTAGGGATTTCATCGATTCAGCAACAACTAGAATTCTATATCTACAAAAAAACAGACACGTCGCGTTGACATTTACGCAGTTATTACCACAGATACAATGACATGCCTTAAAATAATCGGTCTCTACAGTAGAAACGGTGAAGCTTTTCCATCACGTGACTTAGTTGACGAAATTATTCAACACATACTATGTTGGTACTGTCTTCTTCTAATAACAGAAAAAGAGCGTAACTCAATACAAGCGTTTGTCGTATTGTTTTGATTAATATGCATATGGTTGATGACGTATCAGTCACGTGATGGAAAAGACTCAGCGTTTCTACTGTACCTATGTATTACATCGAAACCCAGAATACGCACACAAGCGGCGTTGCCAAAATGTCCAATTTATTGCTTTCAAAAATTTTGCTAAAGAAGAGCTTATTTGAAGATGTTCCGGAATGGTTTGGAATCTAGAATTTTGGGAAAATATTCCTTTCTTATAGATCTAAAAGTGTCAAAATCTTATGACCGGGAGCAGATGGTTTCTCTTGTCTGCAAAATGATTTCCCACCCATGTTATGTGATATTCCTCTAAATATTCGCAGAGACAGGAGATTCGTGCACGATGGAGCCCCTACCCACTTCCTAAATGATGTAAGAAATCATCTTAATAACATGTTTCCTAATAGGTGGATTGGTCGGGGAGGTCCATCTGCATGGCCACCACGTTCCCCTGAATTAAATACAATGGATTAGTTTTTTTGGGGACATCTTAAAAGTTTGATATATGCAACACCGGAAAACACAAAGAACGAAATGATTGATGGAATAAACTTCCATTGTGACGCTATAAAGCAGAATCTTGGAATGCTCTTCCAAAAAGAAATATGCTACGTAGACTTCGGAAGTGTGTAAACGTGCAAGGTGCCATTTATTATGGTTTTTTTGTTGTTTTTATTTGATAAGTTGTAGGTTAACCAACTAAATTTTTCTGCATTTCAATTTTTTCCTTATGTAAATAACACGATGTTCGACAGTATGCAGTTCAATTAGAAATGTTTAATTGTGTTTCAATACCTCATGTAAGTATTTTCAATAAATATTTACAATTAATGATAATTTTCTTCAGAATGTCTCTTTATGGCGAACGGTTTCCTTGGCATGTGCTAAACAAAGAGTGCCTTCTTGTTAAAAAATCGATTGAAAAATTCATTTTTGTTATCTGTAGATTATACAGATTGTCCCTGTAAAAGTTACGGATTGTTAACTATTGAGCATAAGCCGCCCCGAGCTTCAGATAGTAGTAGTGTAGAATGATTTATTTCTTCAAACACACTATATGGACATACGTAATGATCCATTAAAAATCATAATGTTCCAATGTATAATTTAGAAAATATACTTAAATATAAATTCTGATTTCGCAACTTTAAAGGCCTATAACTCGGAAACGAGGGGTCGTATGAGAATTTTTTTATGTTACAGCATTATTTCCATGTCATCTACTCACTCACGATTTTTTTGCATCAAGTCCCGGAACACCCTGTATACGTGATACATATTTCTTAAAACAAGTTTATGTTGGAATTAATATAAAAATGTATCACTTACTCAATGATAGGAATATCGATATTCATGATCACTTTTATTTTTAACACTCCATCGGACGGGCTAAGCCTATCAGTGCATAAGGTTTTTAAAATTAGCAATAACTTTTTAATTTATGGCGTTGGGATATTTATATTCTATATACCTTTTTACTATTTAAAATGAAGTTTACAGCCTAAATTGTGTTAAAAAAGGAATCCAATGTTTTGCGTTATAGCGGTGTTTGCACTCACAGGCTTAACCCGTTCAAACGTGTATTCAATTACGTAGCATACTCTAGGCACCATCTATGGTAGAGATACTGAATTATTGTACTTTAGAATCTATATACGAGTGTAACATGTCGTTGAGACATGCTACTATTTTCATCAATTATTTTGGAGCGTTACTTATTCGTCGGCTACTCCCACCTCTAATTCCAATTCCTATTATTTCAAATATTAGGAACACATCGGTAATCGTTTTTGCCATCGTTAAAATATCTACTTAAACTACGATTGAAGTGAAACTCCCTCTTTTGGTTCATTTCTTCGCTGAGAAGTATTCAGTATTCTCCTTTTTAATCATATCATTTTGTGTGTGATTTTTAATTTTCTTCGCTGGTAAGTTATCTATATATTTTCAAATTGTAATTGTGTGCTTACAAATGATTCTATTTCGATTTTTCTATTTAGTTAAATTATTTCGTTTTTTTAAAAAAACAATGTTTTTGTTATGGCGGTTTCCTTTTTTTTCTTCGCCGGTATTATCTTTCTTTAAAAAAATCTGGTGGCGCCCTAAGTTATTTTATGAAGCGAATTTATAACAGATTCTTTACATGGTTATTTTCCGCCGATTTAAATTTGCTTTTTCTGATTATTTTGGGAACAGGACGGATAAGAATGAACATATTTCTGAGGTTTTATTTTGAAAATTAAATTCAAATTTTTGTATGTATTGGAGTATAAGCTCCTACCTGTTCAATTTATTCGTCGTTTCCAATTTTCAATTTTTTACTGTTTCTCCTGTTTTTTTATTTCCTTCCCTACAGTTCTGCAGCCTGTACCGTTTACCTTAAGGACCACTATAAGGACCGTTCACAAACTTAGCCTCCACGGACTTACCTTTACGGACCGCTACGGACTCTACAGACTATCCACTCCACCGGATCATACAGCGTCCAAGTCCAGACAACGACGTCTCAACTTTTGACTACTGCTGCGAGCTGTACGTCCCGAGTCTTCCCAAGATAAGTCTTTAACTTATTTTTGATATATATAAAATATTGAGTTGGACATTTTTACTATATAACTGATATTTATTCGTATTTGTATCGAGAATATACGGTTTTGGTAAATTTATTATTGTGTGTCAAATAAATCCATTTGTCCCGAAATTTTGTTTGTTTATTCACCTTATCCCAATTGAGGTAATAAAAAATAGTGTAACTAAGGTCGAATTCACTACCTGAGCGAAGTCCCAAGGCCGGGTGTTTAGGTTGTGACAAGAGATGCGATAGTGCTTGGGGGATTCCCTCAATTATAATTCATGTCCCGTTTCTGTTAGTTTGTGTATACAGATACATGGTATACTGTGATTTGTGCACAATAATACTGAACATTTCTTCTTGTTACATGGTAAGTGATTTTCATATTGTTATATCTATAATATTTTTAGAACATAAATGTTTTAATATAGTGCTCAATTAAAATGGATACCTATGAAAAGCAAATTGAACGTTTGATGAAACTTTATGAAGATGTTCCAACTGACGAGGAAGGGGCTGGAGATTCAGACAGTTCAATAGTGGTCTCAGATCGTGTAGAATTTAGTGAACATGACACTGACTCTGAGACTGAAAATAATGAGAGGGAACAAAATGAAATAGAAGCAACAAATGCAGACACTGATGAGCCAACAGAGGATCGGCGTTTGTATTATCATGCAAAGGATGGGCGCAAATGGAGAAAATTTGGCGGTGCACGCAATGTTCGCACAAGAAGAGAGAATATTATCACGCATTTACTTGGGCCTCTTCAGGAAGCAAAAAATGTTAAAAAACCTATTGATATTTGGCATCTCTTTTTTGATGACATCTTGGATATTGTTGTGAGGTATACAAATTTATATATTCAAAAAATAGCATGCAAGTACCAGGATCCAAACGATGCAGCTCTAACGTCAAAAGAAGAGATGAAGTGCTTTTTTGGCTTGCTTTATTTTGCCGGCACTGAACGAGCAGCTAGACGAATTTTGGAGGAGTATTGGAGTAATGATGGAATGGGATCGGAAATATTCGTAGCAGCAATGTCACAAAGGAGATTCCGATTTCTTTTGAGAGTCATCAGATTTGATGATACAACAACGAGAGCAGAGAGGTAATGTATAGATAAATTGGCGCCCATAAGGCAAATATTTGAAATATTTAATAACAATTGCCAGCGTTATTATTCGATAGGGGAGTACGCCACATTAGACGAAATTATGTTGCCTTTTCGCGGTCGATGTGCCTTCCGCATGTTTATGCCTAAGAAACCCAGTAAGTACGGTATAAAAGTTTTTTCACTAGTTGATGTTCGAACTTATTATTCATCAAAATTGGAAATTTATGCTGGTGTGCAACCAGAAGGGCCATTTCAGGTAGACAATTCAACTAAAGCAGTGTCTCTTAGAATGTTTGAACATATATCGAATTCGGGACGAAATATCACTATGGATAGGTGGTTCAACAGTTTTGCCCTGACTGAAGAAGCTTTTACACAACATAGACTAACAATTGTCGGAACACTAAATTCCCGAGCAAAAGGTATACCACAGGAATTTAGAGAGAAAAATAAGCGATCTATTCCTTCGACTGTTTTTGGATTTGGAACATATATGACTTTAGCATCTCATGTTCCTAAAAAAAATAAAAATATTCTAATGATATCTTCTTTCCATCGAGAAGGTGTAATAGATGAAAGCACGGGTGATGCACAAAAACCTGAAATCATTACATTCTACAACACCACCAAATGCGGGGTCGATGTTGTTGATAAAATGATTTCGTCATATAGTGTGGCGAGAAATACAAGAAGATGGCCGTTGGTGATATTTTATGGCATGCTGAATCTAGCGGGTATCAACGCATTTATCATTCATAGAAGTAATAATAAACCTGAATCCCAAATAAATCGAAGATTATTTTTAAAACAGTTAGGGTTAGAGTTGGTGAAAGTAGATATAGCAAAAAGAGCAACTACGTTAAATTTGCCAAGAAATATTCGACAGACGGCCGCTAAATTTGCAGGAGTGAATATGGTAGAACCACAGGATCCACCTCCAAACAAACGAGGATACTGTAAATATTGTACAAAACGGCAAACAAGATACTTTTGTAAGTTTTGCAAATCTTGGCTTTGCATGGAGCACATTACTGCCTGCTGTGGTGAATGCGCCGAACGGAATCTGAATTTAAGGCATCACATTTTTTGTGTCGATTTATTTTTTAATTTGTCTTTTGTTTTATATACTTATTTATACCTTTTTTATTCATGTGTTGAATATATATGATTTCAGTTTTTTCATGTGAAACAATGTCATAAATAAAATGATGTGTTATAACTGTGTTTTTCTTTATAATCCGCAATTTTTTTTTTGTTAAATCGCCTACAATAAATATAATGAAAATGAGAATGAGTATCAATTTAACCAATCTCAAAAGATTTCGTTGAAAAAAATATCAAAAAATGAACTTTTTGATATTTGAAATTTGTTTCTGATAGGCTTAACCCGTCCGCTAATGTAACTACCTATCCGCCCGTCCGATGGAGTGTTAAATGTTAAGTTTTTTATCTCAATTAAAAGATGATAGCAACTTTTCGGTAATTAATACGCACAAATACGTGTTTACTTCTCCGAAGTCGATAAACAACTGTACTGAATTAATGAGAAAGGTTTTAGAAACATGATCAGTTACCAATAAAAAACATCAACTACTACGAGACTATGGAAGTCCCTGTTTTAAGACAACTTATATTACAAGAACAACAGTCAATATCACAAATTTCCTGTGCTGTAGGTATTTCTCTCTCGCAGCATAATCTTTCCAGAATTTACCATAAAACCAAATTCCATCCTTACAGAATCTAAAAAACTCAAGAGCTACATGAAAACGATTTCAACCGGTGCGGCGTTTACAGTTTTATGAATTGATGACTGAACGACAATTGGGTACTAATATGCCAATTTATTAGAATTAAACTATTTCTATGACTAAATTGAAATTATACGTAACTCCTAAATCATTTATTTTTTATTTTACATATTATACATTTTTGGAATCTCTCTTTATACGAAAATACAAGAGTGTACAGGGTGTTTCATTTAGAAAATAGGAGGACTGACGTCCCCTATGATTATTGACATATTCGGATTTATATAGGATGGATGGTTTTCATTGAAATGATATGTATAACTGTAAGACTTTTATAAGTGTATTGCTTCAGTCCCGGATTCAGGCAAAATATAAGCGAGAAACATACGAAACGGTTCATGTACAATGCAAATCAGAAAATATATAATCTTATACGGACTCAGTGGTTTTATAATCGGGGTTATTATATGCAGTATTACCCAAAATAGTACATACGGGGTTAATCGGCGGCTTGACGAAATTTGGATAGAAAAACCCTATACCCACTCAGGAAAAAGGAGATTTCAACAAAACCCGAGAAGGTAGGCGAGGAGCTGAAATCTCTACCAGAATTTACATAATTCCTGAGCAATACTTTCGAATCACCCAGTAATCAAATATAATTCCCGGAAACCAAATGAAAACCCTTTTAAACAAATCGGAATGACAGAAACAGAAAGAAATTTTAACAGAACCCGAGAAGGTCGGCGAGGTGTTGAAATTTCTACCAGAATTTATTTAATTCCTGAGCAAAACTTTCGAGTCACCCAGTAATCAAATATAATTCCCGGAAACCAAACACAAAATTCTATATTAACAAAATGGAAGATCAATAAAAAGAATTTTGAATAAAGAAAGCTTACACAAAAACATGAATCTGAATAAAAAAAAATGAAAATATCTTCGGACGAACTAGGTCAAATAAAATTTTAAAATAACCAACAACAGAAAATAGCTTATGGTTTACAATTCAATCTTTATTGGGAACTATAGAAAATTGAAAATGTATAGTGATAAAACCACTACGGCAGTTCTAACAAATTTATTCTGTTGTACGAATTCAATTCAACTATCAAATATAATTTTACACCAAAACAATTTTAATTCGGAAATATACATACGAAGCAAAATAAAATTTTACCATTTAAACACTAGTTCCACTATCTTTCTACGAACACTTCTACTCACTATCAAGACGAGAGCGGAAACGAGAAAAAGCCAAAAAGCCCTTTTCAAACTGTGGTCTCGGCCCAAATATTATAAATAAACGAACTTGTAATTAAAATTGTTTTGCCAGGTAAAATCCAATTCATTACCTTACAATATTTAAAATTAAAGTAATTGAGTGAGGAGGAAGTAACAAGTTACAGGTTTTAAATCTAAATAAATCAAATGATACCGGAACAAAAAAAGTAACTTCATTACAATGCTTTTAAGCGATTTCATAGTTAGGCATCTATCCCCAAAAAAGATTCTCGCAAAAACTTAATTTCTGCAAAATTAGTAATAGTTACGTAAACAAATACACATTCTAAAGCTATATGAATGATTGAAATAACTATATTACAGGACTAATCTATGCCAATATATTTGGTACTAAAATAATGAGACATTTTCGAAAACTGGCGCATATATATTCCGGTCTTTCCCTATACTTTTCTTTTGGTAACTGTACAGTTTTTTTTGAGTTTGAGATTCGGCGAACACAATTTATTGTTTTCATACAAAATCGATATGTACTGTTTCGGATAGAATTTCAAAATATATATAACCATTGAGTATTTTCTCAACAACCCAATCAGAATATCTCGTTGCAGTCGTGTTCTCAACGTAGCGAACTCGTGTTTCATTAAAAACAAGTGTCTGCTACGTTAAAAATACGAGTTGTCACAAACCATGCTAATTGGGATAGTTTAAACAATTAAATAAAATTTTAAAATATTTTTTATTGAATGTACTGCGTCATTTAATACCTATTATGGCTGTGTGGCAAATAGATTCTTCGTAAAAAAGATTTATGCACGGTTGTAGTGCGCTCGCGTGTGAGCAACTGACATCGCTCGCCAGACAACGTTTCCAACACCAAAACAATGTCAGACAAATTTTTGTCTTTTTAACTATGTCCTGAAATTATACAAAAAGTTCCAACTTTGCTGAACTTGTATTTTTCCAATTCTGCAGCATTCGTTGACCAAGCAGAACCAATTCCAAACAAATTACATAAGAGTTGGATTTGCTGCTGTTGTACATTTTCCATTCTATTATGTCATTCCTACAGCTCTGTATATAAGCGCTGTAGCTCTAACAGCAAGCCAGACCAGTGAAATTAACATTTTCACAGTAAAAATTGTCAAATCAAGGGGATTTCAACTTGCTGCATATTGTCACCAACTTTTGTCGCCAGCTCCCGGTCTATTATAGATGTTTGTTCTAACACATTCCAGAGCTTTGTTATGAACACATTGTCATAGGCTTCAGTTAACTCCACAATACTAGACGCCATTCTCTTCTAATTGTTTGAATAATCGGTTTATAGTATCTCCCATTGTTATACCATTTTGATTTCCTTAGTTTGTATTTTCGTATACTTCTATTGCATTACCTTTAATTTATGGAAAAAGGTTAGGATCTGATCAAAAGCTTAAGTCATATGAAATAAAATAAGTATTTTAGGTAGAAATTATTATAAAATTTCCAGAGGTCAGAGATTGTTATTTCTTTTTACAATTTTGATTCTCAATGAAACTAACTTTCGATAAAAGTCGTAGGTGTTTTATCAAGTTATAGTGGCTTTTTATAGATGGAGTACTATCAATTTCAAGGTTATAAAAGAAACGTTGAAGTATGTGGTTTGGTTCTCTTATCAAATGTTGCGACTGTCTACTTCTGATTTAAACAAAAACGATCAATTTTATACAGAATATGTTTACTTAATCGGCACACATTTAATAAAATAAGGAGAGATTTAGCAATTAAAAATGATTTTGTATTTATAAACGATTAAACAGACAGATTGCTATTTAGTAAGTTCGGTTGAAAATTAAAGTTTGAGATAACTTTTGTACCAAACTAAAATTAATTTATTATGTCCAATAGAAGAAAATTAAGTGTGTTCAAATTTTTGTTTGGGAGATGCAATAACATTTTACAAAACCAGGTCAACGTCAGGCTGTTGCGAATCAAACTCAAGTTACTGAGCTTTAAGGTACGTATGAACACTGGAGAAACTACAAGGCCAGACGAGCAACATCCAAAGCACTAAGATATCCTGACTTCAAATTGTGAAAATTTAACCCAAAACACGTAAATAAAATGTAGCTGCTTACTAAGTTACAGGGTTTGTTTGTTTGTTTAAAAAGGTATTTATTCACAATATTTTAGCACTTATTATTTACAATTACAGTAGAGACACATATACAACAAAATATATACAATAGGCCGATGTTCTGGCCGCCCCAGTGTAATCATGTCAATCTATGATCAGTACATGGCACCTTGTTAACAGCATAATCCATTTATTTTCATTTGGCAACTAACTTTATCCCCTATTCACAAATATGATTCCATAGCTATTTCGACGTGTATATCCCTGAAAAGCAGCTGAAAAACAAACAGGGCTTCAAAACGAACAGTGTTTAAGTTATAAGAGCGGCAACATGACGGATGTTATTTTCTTTGGGTTATATGTTTTGAGTATTGAAATTTTTATGTTTGAATAGAGGTGAATAAATTAGCCTCTCATTCGATGTGCTTGGTTGTTGAGATTAAACAACTAGTTATGTGTATAAATTACCATGCAGAAGCCTACACCCACTATCACGGGTGTCTTCTGCGCGATCTACGGCTTTGAGTGTTTCAGGAAGATTATTGGGTAGACAATAATTATAAAAGGTTTGTGAAATCTTAGATATGAAGTCCTCGATAGTGGGCAAGTCTGCTTGTTCATGTAACCATGAATTTTTAGGAAGTTTGGGATAAACTGTTTTGAAGGGTATTGCCATGTGTAGACACTTGTTTTGCACCACCTGCAGTGTGTGAAAATTGTGTTTTGTGGCGTTATAGTATGCTGGTGAGGCGTAGGGGAGGTTGGGGCAATGTGAACTATCTAAGATAAAAAATTGTATAGCCTCATTATTAAGATGAAATTTGAAATTGTAATGAACTCACATTGTTCAGTGAACCTTGTACTATCATTATGAACTTACCAGACTTCATTTTTAAAACTTGTTTGTTAAAAAAAAATCTTAACACATGTCTGAAGTTCATATTGCCCCATGGGGTGGGGCAATATGGACCACAAAAAGGAAATTCAAAATTAAATCTTTATTTAGGTATAGAACATTAAAATAATGGTACTACCAACTTAAAAATACGAGTACTTGAAATATTAACATTCTGAACAAAATTCACATTTACATGCCTCGTCATCTTCAGGGTCCAATCCTGCGCAGGCTTCATGAGCCCATCTGCAGCAGCGCACCCAACCTTCTTCGGCCATTGATGTTGAGTACAACTCATTACAATAAAAACATTCTGCATCGTGGTCTCCCTCGTCTGCATCTTCATCTACAATTTTTTTTTCTGCTTACCTTTATCTGATTTAGAAAGACTGTTCTTAGACTCTACTTTTTGTTTCTTTGGTTCATTTTCTTGATTATCAATTTTTCTTTTAACTGTTTCCTTTTTCTTTGCTTCTTTTTCCTCTTTTATTTTTAGTTCAGCATCTAACTCCAGTTTATCAGGACTAGATGTTAGTATTGCTGCTTTGCCCTTTTTATTTTTCCGTAATGGTTTATTATTTGATTTAGTAGTCTTTGGAAGTGGACGAATGTCGATAGGACTTTCTGACCCAAAACTACTTTTCCTTTGGTTTTCTGTAGAGCGAAGACATGCTGATGCTGAAGGAACTTCTTTTTCCAGCTTAGATTGTATGGGCTGTGATAGAGTCGTGCCGGCAGTAGATGTTGAAGCCGTTGCTTCTTTATCGTTACAATGTGAAGGATCGTTTGAAGTAGATTCTGTAGGAGGCGCTTCATCCAACTTACATTGTGTGAGCTTCGATAAGGTGCTCCCTGCAGTAAAGGTTGGAGAAATTATTTCTTCCTTTTCAGATTGTGGCAGTTCGTTTGTCACTAGATTTTTGTCAGTAACAGCAGACGGGGCAAAGTCTAAATCTGTGAAAATATTTGGATCATAGGGGACTAATCCACACTTTTTAAAAGCGTTAATAGCCGTTAAGGGGGTTGCTACTTGTAAGTACGCATCACCAAAAATTTTGGCGATCTGAAAGACCGTGACAACTCTGCCTGGATGATTATTCAAAAATTTTCCAGAGCCATATCGTAGTAGCGTGCTAATGGGGTCATAAAACCGACATCTGTTGGCTGCATACGATGAGTGCTGTGGTGCGGCAAGCAAATAATATGTACATGTTTAGTTCTGGCTATATCAATCACATAAATATTTTTTGTGTGGCTACTATGCCCATCTAAAATTAGTAAGACGGGATCATCGTCGGTGGGTTTCACCTGTTGAACGAAATGCTTAAACCAGACTAAAAAGATGTCGGTATTAATCCAGCCACTTTCACTGCATGCAAATATTGTTCCAGGTGGTGCGCCATCTTGGAGTTCAAACTTCATCCTTTTCCTTGCAAAAATTAATAATGGTGGTACAAAGTTTCCTGATGACGACATACAAATAACTGCTGTGGTGGTTCCACTTCTATCTGCAGAGGTGAGACGGCCAACTTGCTTCCTTCCTTTTTTAGCTAATATTTTACTGTTACATTTTGGAACAGTGCCTAACCCGGTTTCATCACAATTGAATATTCTGGTTAATGCGATATTTTTAGAATCCAAAACGTTTTTGTATAGGTCAAAAAATTGCTTGACATTATGGCGGTTAAAGGCTTGAGCCCTTGCAGCAGAAGTCGACTCGGGTTTGCGCAACGAAATGTTTGGATGATGGTTACGAAATCCATAAGTCCAATCATGGCCAGCTAGTCTTTTAGTGTTATTAAATGTATGCTCTATCTGATTTTTTTCTGCTAACTGAAGAGCAAGAGAACGAAGGTCAAGCAATGTAATGCCAAAGAACCTGGTTTCCATATCCAGAATATAATTTTCCAATTCTTCCTCCTGTTGTTTGGTAAACACAGGTTTATAAAACCCCAAACTTTTTTCGTTGGGTAAAATTCTTTTATTTTGTTCCTTACATCGTCGAATTAATGTTGCTTTTGGAATATTAAAACATTTACTTGCCTTCAAGTAGCCCATTTGTCGGCTCTTAACTGCTTTAATAGCATTTTCCATTGCAACAAGTGACCATGTTTGTTTCTCCGTTTTTCTTCTATAATTACGGACCATCTTGACTAGGCACCTGAAAACAAGGAAAATAAAATTACATATATAAAAATGTACTTGGGGTAATGTGGACCGCTAACGGTTCAATTTGCCCCACATAGACAATAAATTGAACACGTGTAGTTTATACTCAATGTTTATAAAAAATCGTAACATTGCCGTTTGGCATATATTGAGCACACTCTAAAACAACGTATGGAGACTAAAGAATAGATAAAAATACATTTACTTACCAAGTAATTCTAATATAAAGTCAACACTTTTGTTAGATCGGCGCTTCCGCAAATCACGTTTTGGCTCTAAACTCTGATAAAAAATCCTCTACGGCTGCCAAGTTCTTACTGAGTATCGGTAGGACCCGTATGTACATAAGTAGAATCGAATCTGTTGCATTGGTGCCGCTGTTATGAAAAAAACCTAGGTGGTTTACATTGCCCCCGTAGTCCACATTGCCCCAACCTCCCCTATGTTAATATAGGTCTAATGATTTGTTTGTATATGGTGTGTATTGAAAGATAACTTTTCTTGCTAAGTTACAGGGTGTTTTGTTTAAAAATTAAAAAGTAGGTTGATATTTCAACAAACTACTTGAGTTGACTTGAAATCAAGCTACTTGATCTTGATACGCATGTGTGGCGTATATTTGTGCAAGCTCGCTCGCGCTTACACAAAATACGGGGGTTCCCCGAGTTCCGAGATGACTGAATCAATCGCGCATTCTTGCTTATTATGCATACATAGACGCCCTAGGTGAATAGCAGTTTTGTCCAAGTGTGTGACTTGTTACCTGACAAAAAAGTGTTTAAACCTATGCTCTGCACAAAAAAATGAGTAATTCATCGGAAATAAAGGAATCAGAGACCAGCGAATCAGAATATGTGTTAGAGGAAAATACTTCTCAATCCGAAGATCGTGAACTTTTGCAAGAGCCGGCACACAAAAAAACTAAGACTAATGGAAAGAAGTCACGGATTATTTCACCGTTGAACAAGATCCAAAGAGTACGAAAAATACTGATAAGTACGCTTTGCACAACCAAACCTACCGTACCGAAAATGAAAAATTGTGGAACATCTGCATTAAAAAGGCATTTGCAATCCAAACATACTAAAATCTATGAACAAACTTTTGGGAAATTAGAACATTCGACTTCCCGTGCAAGTTACTCTGCAAGCACCAATACCAATAAGGAAAGTACGATTTTAAGTTGGCTTAGAGGTAGTGGCAGTACTACAAATGAAAGGGTAAGTTATTTTCTATTACCTATTATCTTCAAAAGCAGGTATAGAAAATATTGAATATATTAACCCTTTCAGTGGCACATCAGGAAAAGTCGCCTCGAAAAATATTTAATTAAAAATACGTACGTATTTTGCAACCAAGTGATGGAATTTAGCACAAGAAAAATATTATCCCCACCCTATCTTTATTGTGACATGTCCCAGTGGAGGGTCAAATCCACTTTACGACTTGCGAAAAAAAATGTTTATCAGTTAGAAAATATGTATTGTTTAGAACGTGAAACTACAAAAATAAAACACATACCTATAAGTATTTAAACACAACGACATTTTTGGAAACAGTCTCTGTCCTTTAGAAAGCACATATGTACTTTGCATCTTGTACAAAATACGTGTGTTTTTTCTTTACACCCTTCCGGATTGCACCTTGAATTATTTTTGTTCTTATCGAATTCTGGAAAGTGACCATAACCATCATGTCTGTATTCTGCTATAGGTCTTGATTCCGTTTTTTGTCGTTTGGATGGTTCTTCAAGATTATCTTTTGAGGGTCTACCTCTTTTCACAGGTGGGCTGATACAAATTAAATGCTTAGCTACAGATTGTCGAAAAGCCATCAGATCGAGGATCTTCTGTTTTCGAACACCCAAGTGAACAGCTTGACTTTTATATTCCAACCATGAGTTCACTAATGCCAGGTCTACTGCATGTGTAATTAGCCTCACTGTCTATTTCCTAGATCAAATATACGATCTGTACATACTCAAGAGAAAATCTTGCTTGTCTATCCCTCCCATACTTGTATTGTACCTACGTATAACTTCTGGCCTAGATATATTGACATACTCTTTCTTCAGTTTATCCCATCTTTTACATACGTCTTTTTCTCCTATACCGACAAAATTTGACGCCAACACAAACTCCCTATTGTCGAACCATTTCGTAACAACAATGCCATCCCTACTTACGGACTCGACTGAATAACCTCTTCCTATTTTTTTCATTTCCTTTTGAGTTGGTAGCTTCAAACCAAAAAAACGATTCACTCTAATTGGTCCTGCGCCAAATATAGACTTTGCAGCAAGATACTGCATCAGATTGTATGAGTTGAAATAATTATCAAACATCAGAATGTGATTTGGTTCAGTAATACGTTCTGAAAGCTAAATAACTGTAGCTGCGGATGCACCAAAGTTCATGTGAATTGGATTGATCTCTGTAGTTTTCCCCTGATATATTACGAAGTCACAAACCATACCACTCTCTCCAGCTAGGACGTAAATCTTAATTCCCCACTTTTTGGACTTATTTTTAAGATATTGCTTCACATCAATATTTCCCTTAAGTGGGACAATTTGTTCGTCGACGCAAAGATTCCTTTCTAGTGGAAGTTCTTGGTACATTTTCCTTGGTGCGTCATATATACAGTGGACCTTCTATAACCTATCCTCATTGGACTCTTCTCCACTAGTGATATCAACGAGATGCAGAGTGTTCCGCAACTTACAAAATCGTTTCAGGGACATATTATTTTTTATTATATCAATACCATATGACGAGCTCCAGTACAATTTGACTATAGGAAATTTTAAGTTTCCCATAAGAGTATGAATTCCAATAAACTTTTTTATCTCTACAAGTGTTGTTGGAGAAAATCTTGGAACATTTTGTTGACTGGCATAAAGATTTGTCATCGTCGCCATTTGTTCAAACACATTTTCTAGTATGTACCGACTGAAAAAGGCTATAGGAGCAGCTAATTCAACGACAGGATCTACTAATGTATTTTGTCCGTGCCATCTGATATCCCTTGTTTGATATTGTGCATCAAGTATCCAGGAAATGTCCTTTTCCATGGTTAGACTATATTCTTTATGAAAATTTTCAAGTTCGTTTTGTTGCTCAAAACTATTTTCGTCAGCATTACTTTCACCGCTATTGGCAATATCCAATTCTCTATTCTTTATATCTGGGCCCATAATATTATCTTCAAAATCGCTGTCATTTTATTGATCACTTTCTAGAACTTCTGCACCGCATCCTGCATCGTCATCGTCAGAAAGTACATCGATTTCAGAGGTATTGTCATTTTCTAACAACACAAGCAATTCTTCCTCAGTTAGAACCTTACTACGCCTATTACGCGACATTTTCTAAAAAAAAATATCAACTAGAAAGACACATCTATGAAAATAGTCTGTTACACTGTACGTTGTACTAGCTCTGGTGAGCTAAAAATCAATACGGTTCATCTATAAGACGCCCTGAACAATATTCAATCAAAAAATGAGTCACTTGTATACACGCTGGAGGCTGTATCGTGTTAACAAACTGAAAATTCTCCTAAAATGATAAAAATTTGGTACCTCAAGTACCATAGTACTCGTTGTACCGGCTTTAGTGAGCTGAATCTCAATAGGGTTCATCTTTGAGACCCCTTGAATATCCAATCATAAAATTTGTCACTTGTATATACTCCGGAGGCTTTATCGTGCTAACAAACTGAACTTTCTCCAAAAATGACAAAAATGTCGTGCTTAAAATACTATAGCACCTGTTGTACTGGCTGTGGTGAGCTGAAAATCGATAGGGTTCATCTGTGAGATGTCCTGAACAACATTCAATCATAAAATTGGTGATTTGTTGCACTCCGGAGGCTGTATCGTGCTAACAAGACATGTAACGGAACGTGGCCGACGACGACGACTTCGACGACGACGACTTCGACGACATACACACAGGATTTTTTTTCTAAAAACCATTTTTTCGTGTTGTTCTTGATGAAAAACGTAAAAATAACGTAAAATAATTTGAACAAGATGTACGAATAGTGCGTGATATATAAACAATAAGTAACGTTTCATTCACCAACTTTGCTCCCATGTTTCACATATTTTCTTGGTTGTACCGTACCGATGACGGCTAATGAGCCAGAAACATGCATGTCAGCGGCTACCACTTTTTTCAGTAGCCCCTTCTTCTATTTGCGTGCATTACCCATTAATATTCGTTACTTATTGTTTATATGTCACGCACTATTCGTACATCTTGTTGTTATTTCATTGATCTGGGTTGGAAGTTTCAGACGGGAGTGTTATATGCACCTCCGTGTCTATGTTGGTTGTTGTCTCGAAAATTCGAGATCTTCTAATATTACTGACGCAAATGTTGTGTTTGGCTATCCTGCTGAATTCTGTTATATTTTTTCATGTTTCATTCACCAACTTTGCTCCCATGTTTCACATCTTTTCTGGGTTGTACCGTACCGATGACGGCTAATGAGCCAGAAACATGCATGTCTGCGGTTACCACTTTTTTCAGTAGCCCCTTCTTCTATTTGCGTGCCTTACCCATTAATCATTCGTTACTTATTGTAAAATAATTTGTTTTTCAAAATTTCAACTTTTTTGTAGGTAGACCAATACTTTTTTCGCATATTAGATAGTTTGGGCGGAAAAGTAATAACAGGTTTTTAGGATGTCCGAAATATGGGGTAGTTGATCCGAATATAGAGCACTTTTTCTCAAGTGTATTTTATGTCAACTTTCTGGCAAATCATACCAAAAATATTTCTGATATATCTAAGACTTAGACAAGTTATTCCAAAGGGATGTAGGAATCCATTTTTGTTTTTTTTAATTTTAGGTAGTAACAATGCAAAAAGCAATTGGGGGTCCGAATTTACCGACTCTCCTGTATATCAAACTGTGCATACGTACCACTCGTATAAGTATTTATTTTGTAGTTGACGTAGTATGGATCTGCCACAAACATTCAATCATGCGGAAATTATAATAAATTTATCGCTTACAAATAATATTGTCGCATTAGCAATATTGGAATTCGGGGAATCACGAAAGAGCTATGTACATAATTGGACCAATCTGATTCTCGACCGCACGCAGTTATCATACTATGTCACTCCCACTATAAATTTTGTCTTGTTTATTTAGTTATACCACCCGTCGCCGGTAGCGCTACATAATCAAGGAACTGTCAGATTTTTGAAATCTCGCCATTTCTATAACCTCCATCTCATTTTGATACTTCGATCGCCATTATGAGCCATTGCTTTCGTTTGTATGTTATACGGTTATTATTATATTAATTTGTATAAACAGACATTTTTGTGAAATTTACTGTCTCGACCCTTACTTCGTGGAATATGCTCATATTATTGTTTTTAAATGAAACTCAAGGTCTCTAGTTAATTCCACAATATAATACAAGTTATTGAAAATTCTAAAAAATTGACAATTGTTTCGATAAATCAATATCATCGTCAGAATGACAGAAGTTACATTTCATTTTATGCCTACCTGATGTTTAGTAGTTATTTTTGGCTAGACCAAGAAGTAACCTAACTTGTGATTGGCTTAATATATGTTTATAGAAAAAAGAAGAAGATGTGATATTACAAATATTGAATCTTAGATATTATTAGCCCTATGGTGATATCCTGGATATCATTTTTCCAATTAAGATCAGTATAACTGTGCAATGATATAGAAAACCAGGAAAACTATATCTGCTGATCTTTACAATTATCACTTAAGAAGACAGTTTATTAGTGGAGAATTCCCTAGATTTAACTGTTCATTGACAACTTCATATTGTGGGTTTCTTAAATGTCTTCTTATTTCCAGTTCTTCAAGGAAATCCAGTTCTTGTTTCTTTTCACAAATATGCAGTACTTCTAGTTCTGTGTTAGGTGTCAATGAATGATTGGTGTCAAGTAGATGTTTTGCGTAGTGGGATTTATCTGGTTGTTTTAATCTGTATGCTCGTAAGTGCTCACTGTATCGTATTTCAAAATTCCTAAGGGTCTGACCAAATAGACAGCATTACATTCTGGACATTTGAGTTTATATATACCTGACTTCTTTAATAGTGGTATTTTTGTTTTTACATTTAACAATTTTGTACTAACGAATACAACAATTTCTTTTAAAACAAGAATTGTAAGGAAAAGTGGCCGACGACAACGACGACGACGACATAAACACAGGATTTTTTTTCTAAAAACCGTTTTTTCGTGTTGTTGTTGATGGAAAACGTAAAAGTAACTCAAAAAAAATTTCAAAATTCCAACTTTTTTTGGGGTAAACCAATACTTTTCTCGCATATTGAAAGGTTGGGCGGAAAAGTAAAATATATTAGTGAGTTAAATCACTCTTAACTAATCAGGTCATTGTATTTTAACGACTGCAAATCAAGAGTAATGTTGACTATAGTTTCTATAATTTTTTTCTCTTAGCTTTTTAGGCAATGGATTCGAATCATTCAAAGAGAGGATATCCCCATAACAAGGAGAAAAAATTATCGAGTATGGGCTATACACTTTTCCGAAGAAATGATGTTTGTTGCACATCATAATAGAACAAACTTAAAAGCAAATGCAGTTCCAAACTTATATATATACCAACACCAACAAGAAGTATGGAGGAATTACCTGAGAAGAACCAGGATATTGTTGAATCCCAAGGTAATGTACAATACTATTGAGGAAATTGACCCATATCATAAGTAGTCGTAGGAAAAACTGGTTTTAGGAAATGTATTTTAATCTGACAGCGAAAAACGCAAAAAAGTAATTAATTGTAATTTCATCAGCTTGCTTCATAATTATGAGGAGCAGCCCAGTAAATATGAAAATTTAGATTTGCAACACTATAATTGAAGTTCTCACTAGGAATCGTTTTCAGTGTGTGCTATTGAATATGTCAAAAATAGACAGAGCCACAAACTTTGTTGTATGTTACAAAAGTTAAAAGCGATTTGGCCTATAACTTTTCCGTCAACCTATTTATATGCGAGAAAAGTATTGGTTTACCCCAAAAAAAGTTGGAATTTTGAATTTTTTTTTGAGTCATTTTTACGTTTTCCATCAACGACAACACGAAAAAACGGTTTTTAGAAAAAAAATCCTGTGTGTATGTCGTCGTCGTCGTTGTCATCGGCCACTTTTCCTTACATGTCTTGTTAGCACGATACTGCCTACGGAGTGCAATAAGTCAGCAATTTTATGATTGAATATTGTCAAGGACATGTCACAGATGAACCCTATTGATTTTCAGTTCACCAGAGCCAGTACAACGGGTGCTATGGTACTTGAAGTACGACATTTTGTAATTTTTTGAGAAGTTTCAGTTTTTTAGCACGATGCAGCCTCCGTAGTTCAAAAGTCACCAATTTTATGATTGAATATTATTCCGGACATCTTGCTGATGATCCCTATTGATTTTCAGCTCACCAGATCCATTACAACAGGTGCTACAGTACTTTAAGTACGATATTTTTGTCATTTTTGGAGAAGCTTCAATTTGTTAGCACGATACAGCCTCCGGAGTATATACAAGTGACCAATTTTATAATTGGATATTATTCAGAGCATCTCCAAGATGAACCCTATTGATATTCAGCTCATTAAAGCTAGTACAACGGCTGCTATGGTACTTGAAGTACCAAATTTTTCTCATTTTTGGAGAATTTTCAGTTTGTTAGCACGATACAGCCTCCAGAGTGTATACAATTGATCAATTTTATGATTGAATATTGTTCAAGGTGTCTCACAGATGTACCCTACTGATTTTCAGTTGACTAGAGCGAGTACAGCGGGTCCTATAAATCCATATATACTAAATTTTTGGTTATTTTTGAAGAAATTCGGTTTGTTAGCACGATACATCCCCCGAAGTGTATACAAGTAACAATTTTATCATAGAATATTGTTCGGGGCCACAAATGCGGAAAAGTTAGTTTCAATCTTTAAAACCGTTTATTTATTTTTGTTTTGCTAAAAAAATTTTTCTGATGATGCTTTAAAAAAGTTTCATTTTGAAATATAACTAAAGCTTTTACTATTACAGGTTCAGAGTCATATCCTGCCATCGCCATCTGCAGCACTCCAACTACCTCGAACACCATTCTTACTATATTAAAGACACCCAGCAAACGTAAAGGTAAATTTTTAGAGTATGTAAAAAGTTTACTGTTTTGACCCTTACTTTGTTGAAACTAACTGTTTCTAAATAATTCCAGACTATATTTAAAAAAGTAATATGTAAAAAGTGAATCGCAATAATAAATGTAAGTAAAAAAAAAGTACATATAATATTTTTTTAGATATTAAACAAAGATTGCATTTACTAAGCCATGGAGATTCAAGTAGAGCCATTCAGCTAACGCCCAAAGCTAGAAAATTTTATGGAATTACCAAAAACATGGTTTCACTAGCCAGAAAAATTGACTGACCCGAAAAACAGGGAATTATGGTGGGCCGATCAATTAATACTAATCTGTTACTATTTACAGAAGTTACTTATCAGGTTTTTAAAGAACAACAGCAGTTAGGTGTCATTTACACAGACTTAGAGACAGTGTTTGATAAAGTAAATCACGATATATTGTTATAAAAACTTAATAACTATGAATTGTCTTTTATTTTATATTTTGTTATCTATATTTTATATTTATTCCTTCAACTTGAACTTAAAATATAGTTGTCAAATTGTTAAATGACCTACTGCCCTTATAATTAGGGTGTAAGATCAGTTAGAACTATTATAAATAAATCTAAATTTGGAATAAGTAAATTGATTTGTTTGCTGTTTTTTATTTTTTCATGAATAAAAATAATGTGTTCAAGCAGTCTTTTATTTTGGAATATTAATTCCACTTTTCATAAAATTCCTTATTAATAGCGTTGTCGATTGATAAAATTGGTGTAAGCTAATGTATTCTCGAGCCCTTCAAAAAGGTGCATGAAAATACATTAGAGCTCACTATTTCTATCTGTTGAAAATAAAAAGGAAAAATAGTTATTTCCATATATTTCAAAAAGCCCGCTGGTTCTATATGCAGCGCTAGAGCGGCGGGTTGAATAAGTAAAATAACATTGATTAATTATTCAGTAGAGTGGCCCATTTATTTTTTTTTATTTTATCTATGGCAGTTGTATCCGATCTGATCGAAGGCTCAGCAGGACGTTAAAGGCGACTTCGTCGTTATAACCGACGACGTTATACACAGCCTTTGATAGTTAGTTTTTGCATATGGAAATCCAACCAATTCTCTAGGAATTGGTCGTTATAAGCAACTTGTTATAATCGACGTCGCTATAAATGACTCACTGTATAATAAAATCTGTCAAAGAATGTTTTACATGAACTAAAAGTTTTGGATGTTTTTTTCATCTAAGTCAAAATATGAAAAACACCTGGGAGAACTTTATTTGCTGAGATAGTACAATGATGAAGAGAAATTATGAAACAAATAATTAAATTATAAAAATCAAAAATACTGTTTCTAGAAACTAATTTGAGTAAACATATTCCACTATATGTATCTCAACTTTAAAGTGTAATTTAGATGTAACACTGTACATTAAAGTAATAGAGTATTGTTTAGACAAGTTAATTTGTTGTAAAAATCAAGCGCCAACATTCTTCCGTGCTTTCAGTCGAACCTGTGCGAAGGGAGAGAAATCCTATAAAAGCTATTGTCAACATCTATTCATTTTCTGTCCCAAGTTAAAAATAAACGGTGTTTGTCAAACAGCCATAATGACTTAACGAGTTTATATTACCATGGAGTGTTAATAAACCACGATTAAGAGAAGATCTTTTAATAGTGGTAATATAATTTCCGTGAATCTTAAGAGACAGCAACATCAAAAGGAGTTTAACAAACATTAGAAAAAATATAGTTTCGTTAATTTTAGTAATACATTCAATATAAACAATCAATTAATTTTAAAAATATCCAAAGAGTTATTTAAAAATACTACCACTTGATATAAATGAAACTACTATATCCACTTTAATATAATTTTGTAGTTTCATGCAGCCATGAAAATTGAAATCTATGAAAAATAAATAAATGTAACTTTTTCAAAGTAATTAATCGAGTCTGATTGTTTGATTTGGGGTTGAACTTCCTATTAATGCAAACGTAAATGTGATATTAAAATTTTATGGAAACGACTATAACAGGGTATTTTATTTTCACTATTTTATTATTTTCGTCAGTTGAATGGAAACAAGTTGTTTGCATTTGATTGATTAAAATCAATTGGAACAAAAGGGTATCCATTAAAAAAGGAAAGATAAACTAACAATACTTTTTTCTATTAATTAGTTTTAACTATTTAATACAATTTTAAAACAATTGAAATAGAAGTAAATGACGGATTCAAATGAAACATGTCAATGATTTTAAAATAATTGTCTAGAACGCTGGTTGTGGCCTGTAAATTTAAAAAAATTACAGTATTGTATTGTAAAGGGATAATATACAGTATCCCGTGAATAAGTTTCGTAAATTGAAGGAGATAAATATTAAAAATACCTAAATACTTTTTAATGAAATTAACTGTCTCGACCCTTACTTCGTGGAATCTGCTCATATTAGTGTTTTAAATGAAACTCACGGTTTCTAGTTAATTCCACAATATAATAAAAATTATTGAAAATTCTAAAAAATTGACAATTGTTTCGATAAATCAATATCATCGTCAGAATGACAGAAGTTACATTTTATGTGATGCCTACCTGATGTTTAGTAGTTATTTTTGGCTAGACCAAGAAGTGACCTAACTTGTGATTATACTTAATATATGTTTATAGAAAAAAGAAGAAGATGTGATATTACAAATATTGAAGCTTAGATATTATTATCCCTATGGTGATATCCTGGATATCATTTTTCCAATTAAGATCAGTATAACTGTGCAATGATATAGAAAACCAGGAAAACTATATCTGCTGATCTTTACAAGTATCACTTAAGAAGACAGTTTAATAGTGGAGAACTCCCTAGATTTATCTGTTCATTGACGACTTTATATTGTGGGTGTCAATGAATGATTGGTATCAAGTAGATGTTTTGCGTAGTGGGATCTATCTGGTTGTTTTAATCTGGTAAGTGTTCACTGTGTCGGATTTCAAAGTCTGACCCAAATAGACAGCATTACATTCTGGACATTTGAGTTTATATATACCTGACTTCTTTAATAGTGGTATTTTTGTTTTTACATTTAACAATTTTGTTCTAACGTTACTTTCTGTTTTAAAAGAAATTGTTGTATTCGTTGCTGAAGATATTATCTTTGAAATATTATTAGAAATATTTCCTGCATATGTGATGGTTTGATAAGTTTTTATTTCATCAGTTTGTTTAGGAAATATTAGTTGTAATGCCACTTTTTCCTCTTTTTTACTGATTAGCTTATTTATCATATCTAATGGATAACCGTTGGATGTTGCTATTTGTCTAATTGTATTAATCTCTCTATCAAAATTGCATTTGTGCATAGGAACTGAAAAAGCTCTATGTATAATTGAATTATATGCCGTTAGTCTGTGTGACATGGGGTGATTGGAATTAAATGGAATTGTTACATCAGTCTGTGTTGGTTTTCGGTGAATTAAATAATCAAGTACATTATTAACTCTTTGAATTTTTAAATCAAGAAAATTGATTAAGCTATTTTCTTCAATTTATAATGTAAATATAATTTTTGGGTGTAAATTATTGATGTGGTTGAAAAATACAGAAGTGCTGCATATTTGTGAAAAGAAACAAGAACTGGATATCATTGAAGAATTGGAAATTAGAAGACATTTAAGAAACCCACAATATCAAGTTGTCAATGAACAGTTAAATCTAGGGAGTTCTCCACTAATAAACTGTCTTCTTAAGTTTTCTATAGTTTTCCTGGTTTTCTATATCATTGCACAATTATACTGATCTTAATTGGAAAAATGATATCCAGAATATCACCATAGGGCTAATAATATCTAAGCTTCAATATTTGTAATATCACATCTTCTTCTTTTTTCTATTAACATATATTAAGTCAATCACAAGTTAGGTCTATTCTTGGTCTAGCTAAAAATAACTACTAAACATCAGGTAGGCATCACATGAAATGTAACTTCTGTCATTCTGACGATGATATTGATTTATCGAAACAATTGTCAATTTTTTAGAATTTTCAATTGTGGAATTAACTAGAAACCGTGAGTTTCATTTAAAACACTAATATGAGCAGATTCCACGAAGTAAGGGTCGAGACAGTTAATTTCATCAAAAAGTATTTAGGTATTTTTAATATTTCTCTCCTTCAATTTACGAAACTTATTCACGGTATACTGTATATTATCCCTTTACAATACAATACTGTAATTTTTTTAAATTTACAGGCCACAACCAGCGTTCTAGACAATTATTTAAAAATCATTGACATGTTTCATTTGAATCCGTCATTTACTTCTATTTCAATTGCTTTAAAATTGTATTAAATATTTGAAACTAATTAATAGAAAAAAGTATTGTTAGTTTATCTTTCCTTTTTTAATGGATACCCTTTTATTACAATTGATTACTTTTTGTCTGACATTGTTAATTTGTGAGATAAAGGGTGCAGAAGAAATTAATATTTTATTGCATATCTTCATGGGGGATAGAAGGACAAATTTATAGTCTCTTCAAAACACGACATTACACTCAATTCGTTTAGTCTGCAAAGCAAAATTTACCTAAGTGAAGTAGTAAAAAAATGTTAAACTTCATAAACCACAACCCTTTTAATTTTATTAGTAAACTGTGTCTTCGTATGTAAATTCCTAGGAGCCAATATGACAAGAATTGGAGAAAATATCCAACAAGCTTTTAAAATACTGAAAAAAACGGTTTAATTATGGAACCTGCGAGGAAGCCACTAGGGAGAAACATATAGGCAGTTAAACAATGAAGTTCATTCATTTCACCTTAATAAGCAAATACCAACAATCGACAAGGTTTTATCAACACTTAATGATGACAATTTACCAATAATAAAGAGAACAAAACTATGGAAATTTTTAATTGAATTAAATTTCATTTTGGAGAAGCAGGATCGTAGATCAGCACTAGTGGAAAGAGGAGAGATAGTTTGTTGGAGACGGAAATATTTGAGGAAAATAATGAAGAGGTGGAAAACGAATATTCTATTTCGATGAAATCTGGCTGAATGAAGGAGACACTCTTACAAAAGTTTGGCAAAACAAATCGGTAAATAATCCTGGCAAGCTTTTTTAGTAGGTTTATCAACGGGTTTAAAAACTCCAATTGGGATAGGTCGTCGTTTAATAATAACCCATGAGGGTTGTGAAGGTTTTGTACAGGGTGGTTTGCTTGAATTTGTGTCAAAGTTTAACCACGAAGAAATGCTCACGCCCAACCTATCAAATATGCGAGGAAACTATGGAATTTTGAAATAAATGTTTTAGTTATTATTACGTTTTTCAGCAAAAACAACACGAAAAAATGGTTTTTAGAAAAAAAATCCTTTGTGTATGTCGTCGTCGACGTTGTCGTCGGCCATTTTTCGTAACATGCCTTGTTAGCACAATACATCCTCCGGAATGAAACAAGTCACCAATTTCATGATTGAATGTTGTTCAAGATATCTCACAGATGAACCCTATTGATTTTCAGCTCACCAGAGCCAGTATAACGGGAGCTATGGTACTTGAAGTACGACATTTTTGGAGAAATTTCAGTTTTTTAGCACGATACAGCCTCCGGAGTGCAACAAATTTCCAATTTTATGATTGAATATTGTTCGAGACATATCACAGATGAACCCTATTGGTTTTTAGCTCACCAGAGCCAGTACAACGGGTGCTATGGTCTCCAACTTGATAGTGTCAGTAATCAGAGTAGTAACTCCTTTTATAGCTTTGAATTTTGCTACATCGGTTTTCAAAAACTTTCTAACGTGAATTCATGTTCCATCGTTAAAACGGGATCGATATTAAATTTAGGTTCGTTGGGGTTTCGTTGTTACTATTCGGGAAGTGTTACGGATATCTACTGTGGTATCAGTATCGTCCTTTTTACTTTTCTGTCCAACCTATCTAATATGCGAGAAGAGTATTGGTTTACCCCAAAAGAAGTTGAAATTTTAAGAAAAAAAATTTGAGTTATTTTCACGTTATCCATCAACAACAACACGAAGAAACGGTTTTTAGAAAAAAAATCCTGTGTGTATGTCGTCGTCGTTGTCGTCGGCCACTTTTCCTTACATGTCTTGTTAGCACGATACAGCCTCCGGGGTGCAACAAGTGACCAAATTTATTTGATGAATATCATTCAACATATCTCATAGATGAGCCCTATCGATTTTCAACTCACCAGAGCCAGTACAACAGGTGCTATAGTACTTTAAGTACGACATTTTTGTCATTTTTGAAGAAATTTCAGTTTCTTAGCACGATACAGCCTCCGTAGTGTAAGTTACCGCTTTTATGTTTGGATAGTGTCTTATAGATGAATCTTATCGATTTTCAGCTAACTAGAGCCAGTACAACGGGTGTTACGTGACCAATTTTATATTTAGATATTGTTCAGAGAGTCTTATGAATGAACTTTATCGACTGAGCTGCTATGGTACTGGAAGTACGACATTTTTGTCATTTTTGGAGAAATTTCAGTTTGTTAGCACGATACAGCCTCCGGAATGTACACAAGTGACCAATTTTATGATTGGAGATTATTCATAGCGTCTTATAGATAAACTTTATCAATTTTGAGCTAACTAGAGCTAGTACAACGGGTGCTACGGTACTTGAAGTGCCATATTTTTGGTCATTATTGAAGAAATTTCGGGTTGTTGGCATGATTCAACCACCGGAGTGTATACAAGTGACCAACTTTATAATTGTATATTGTTCAGAGAGTCTTATGAATGAACATTATTGATTTTCAGCTAACTAGAGCTAGTACAGCGGGTGCTACGGTACTTGAAGTGCCACATTTTTGGAGAAATTTCGTGTTGTTGGCACGATACAGAGTTCGGAGTGTATACAAGTGACCAATTTTTTAATTGTATTTTTTTCAGGGTTTCTCACAGATGGATCCCATTGATTTTCAGCTCACTAGAGCAAGTGCAACGGGTCTTTTAAATCCAGATATACTACATTGGGTATTTATGAAGAAATTTCAGTTTGTTAGCACGATACAGCCTCCGAAGTGTATACAAATAACAATATTATGTTAGGATATTGGACAGATGCGGAAAAGTTAGTTTTAATCTCTAAAACCGTTTATTTTTGAAGAGTATTTCTATCAAATACTGGATTTAATTCCTATTAACTTCGTAAAAGTATTGGATTATGCTAGCTGTATCATTCAAGGTTAGAAGAACCGTTACCCACGGTTAGCTGGAAAAAACAGTCCATAAAAGACTGGTTAATCGATAAAGAAATTACTACTAACAGTGATATGTTCCAAAAAGAACTTTTGGTGTTGGCTATGCAGTATACATCAGCATTTAAAAAATACGCTATTGATTAGAAAGCCAAGGAACGTATGATTACTGTTCTTCGATTGGCACTGCGCCACTGCACCATATCACTGCGAATTGAATCCAATCGAACTTATTTGGGCACAAATGAAAGAATATGTGGCTCATTACAATACAATATTTGAACTTGATGTTCGTCAACTTTTATTGCAATCATTAACAAAAATTACAAAAAAATTGGCAAAAAGCTATAGCACACGCAATTAAAGAGGAACAAAAGATGTGGAATCAACTGAAGCTGACCTCGACTAACTAATTATAAATATCAATATGTTTGATTAATTTTTCTTTTCCATTTTGCAAATAAGTATAAAATTTGAATTTGCACTATTAAATTATTGAATGTTCCGCACGTGATCAAAGATTTCAATAAAATTTACAAGTAAGCATTATAAAGCAACTTTTTACAAAAACAGTAGATAACAGCAGAGCGAATACCACTTGGTAAAAGTTGATTCTAGCCGTATATATGATATTAAAGTTACTAGTTAAACTGTTTAAAAGATTAAAACCAACTTTTCCGCACTCCGGAGGTTGTATAATGCTAACAAATCGAAATTTCACCAAAAATGTAGTATATCTGGATTTATAGGACCCGTTGTACTGGCTCTGGTGAGCTGGAAATCAATAGGATTTATCTATTAGACGTGTTGAACAATATCCAATCATAAAATTGATAACTTGTACACACTCCGGTGGCTGTATCGTGCTAACAAACCGAAATTTCTACAAAAATGACCAAAAATATAGTATATATGAATTCATAGGACCCATTGTACTGACTCTGGTGAGCTGACAATCAATAGGTTTCACTCCAATCATAAAATTGGTCACTTGTTGACAGTCCGTAGGCTATATCGTGCTAAAAAACCGAAATGTCTCCAAAAATGTGGTACTTCAGGTACCATAGCACCCGTTCTCTGGTGAACTGAAAATCAATAGGGTTCAGCTGTGAGATGTCCTGAACAATACCCAATCATAAAATTTGTGACTTTATGCACCCCGGGGGCTTTATCGTTCTAACAAGACATGTTGGGTATAAGCTATTTGATTAATTTTTTACAAACTTTTCCATTTTGTATAGTATAAAATTTAAATTATTCAATGTTCCGCACCTGATCACAGATACAAAGTGCTCAGACTTCTCCTCCACTCCCCTACCCCTTCAAGTGTCGTATTGCGATTCCGGTTTACCAATTATCCATGTTTTCCAATCTCTTCTATTCCTTACTATTTCTTTCGTCTCCTCTATGGATTATCCTATTACCCTTCTATATTCTTCGACTTGATCCAGCCACTTCCTTCTTGGTCTTCCCCTTCTTCTTTTTGTCGACTATTCCATCCCCATTATTCTCTTTACCAGTCCGGATTGGTCCATTCTCACCACATGACCAAACCTCATTTGTTTATTTTTAACCTTTGCTTACTGGTTCTTGGCCAATGCTCTTTCTTAGTAGATTTACTGTTTCTACTTTTAGTGTGTGGTCACTCTTTCTTATTTCTTCACTTCTCACTCTGTCCCATTAAGTCTTGCATGCTATTTTCCTAATATGTTTCATTTCTATTGCGTTTATCCTTACTTCCGGTTTTTTATTCATTATCCAATTTTCGCTAGCTTATGTTATTATTGGTATTGTTATAGTATTGTGAATCTTCTTTTTTACTTCTACTTCCTTTAGTCGTTTAGTGCGTAATATATTTTAGTTGCTTTGTTTCCTCTATCAGTTATTTCCGCAACCATCTTTTCGTCGTTTGTTATCACTGTACCCAAGTATTCGAACGTGGCTATCTTTTTTAAATTCCTTCCCTTGCATTTTATATGATTTGTGTCTGGATCCATGGTGTGTTTCTCGTTCACTATCATTCGTTTTTTCTATGTTCACTTCCATGCTTACTTCCATGTTTACTTCCATGTTTACTTCCATGTTTACTTTTTCTATTTCCTCCGTCCATATCTTAATCAACCTTTGAATTTTGTTTTTTGAATTTGCCATAAGGACCACGTCGTCTGCGTAGTGAAGATTACATACTTTTATTGGTTCCTATACCCTTTAATTATGTATAAATAGGCTCGCTTTTTCCTTATTATATATACTATTATGTTCATTATAATTATGAATGAGGGAGACTATCGCCCTGTTTTATGCCTTTCCTTAGCTCAAATTCCTCCAATCTCTTTCCCGCTATATGTACCTGCACTTGTACAGTCTTGTAGGTGGATTTAATAACTGCTTTTAGTTTTTCTGGTATATCTTCAAGAAATTCCATACCTCATCCATATTTACCGTATCAAAAGCTGCTCTTAAATCTATAAATGTTAGGAAGAGTTCTTCCAATCGTGTTTCTATTACTATTCTTACTACGAATATATTGTCGTTTATTTGTC
Source organism: Galeruca laticollis (assembly GCA_963921935.1). NCBI lineage: Eukaryota > Metazoa > Arthropoda > Insecta > Coleoptera > Chrysomelidae > Galeruca > Galeruca laticollis. Next base: position 203,135,606 of record OY998180.1, read on the forward strand.
TTCCTAGTCTAAATGCTGCCTGCGCATCTTCTATTATCTCCTCAACGTAATCTCTTCTCTAAGATTTTCGTATATAGCTTAAAGCTTATTTGTGCCCATAGCCATTTCATTCCTTTCTTGCCGCAAGTTTTTCCTACTTCAATGCCTCGTATTGCTTCTTCTATTTCCTCCTGTTTTATTTCTAGATTGTCGCGTGTTCCTCCTTCTTTGATATTCTCTGTTTCATTTTATACTTTATTAAATTTTTCTTGGTTGTGTTCCTTCCATACTCCTAATACTTCCTCTTTTGCTACCCTTAGTTGGTTTTGGCTGTCTCTCATGGCTTTTATTTCCTTCTTTTTTTCTACTCTTAATCTTTCCATTCTTCTCCAGAATGTTCTGTTATCTATCCTCTGTTATTTCCTTTCCAAATTCTTTCCAACTTTCTTTTGCTTTCTTTCTTATTGTAGTGTATTGATCCTTGTCCCTTCGATCTACAGTCCGGGTGAATGTTTTCCATGCTTTTTCTTAAGTAATTCTTTAATATCCTCGTTCCACCATTTCGTTTTCTTTAATTTTCCGTTGTACTTTCTTTTCGCAAATATCTTCTCGGCCTTTTCAAGTAGTATTTCTCTAAAGTTTTCCTATCTTTCTTCTATTGTTGAACCTCCTCTGTGATTGTATAGTCTTGTGAATTCCTCATCTATTTCTTTTTGGAATTTATTCCTAAGTTCGCTATCGTTTAGCTTGTGAATTGTAATTTTATTATATTAGTTTTCTTCAACTGCCTTTGTCTTGTTATCCCGTAGCTTTGATGTTACAAGTCTGTGATTTGACACTATTTCTGATTCATCATCTATCATCACTTGTTTAAATTTTTGCGTCAGCTCTTGTATACGTGCGATATATTCAATCAGGCGCTTCACGTTTCTTTCTATTGCTACAATTGTATATTTATCTTCTATATTTTTTCCCAGGAGGTATTTCCTATTGCTAGGTCGTTTCTTCTGCAACAATCTATCATTTTGATGCCGTTCCTATTTGATATATGTTCGCCATATTTTCCCATGCGCCCCAGGCCTCTGTAAGTGTCCCTATGTACTATTTCATTCCAATTTCCCATGATTATGTTTTCCGTTTCCTCTCTTCCGCTGTTTAGTTTGTTTTGTAGATATATGCAAAATTCCAATATTTCTTCTTCCGATGTTCCTCAACTGGGGCATAGATTGGTATTAATGTTATTATCTATTTCGTTTGTATCGTTATTAGCATTAAGGGCTCGTAAACTTTTATTGTATCATATTCTTGATTTATATTTTATTTTTTTATATGTATAGTTTAATATATTTACAAAATAAAAAAGTATCTCTAGATGATTTTAATGAGTTCAAAAACAGAGTACCTTTCATATAGGAAATTTAGTTCTTAAATATCGTGCTAACTAGACATGTTACAAAAAGTGGCCGACGACGACATACACAGAGGATTTTTTTCTAAAAACTAATTTTTCGTGTTTTCCTCACTGAAAACGTAAAAATAACTAAAAAAATATTGGTTGTTGGAGTTGGAATTTTGAAAAAAATTGCCATTTTTTTTCGTTTTTCAGCAAGAACACGAAAAAACGGTTTTTAGAAAAAAAATCCTGTGTGTATGTCGTCATCGTTGTCGTCGGCCACTTTTCGTACATGTTCCCCCGGCAACAAGTCACACATTTTATGATTGAATATTATTCAGGACATCTCACAGATGAACCCTATTAATTTCAGTTCATCATAGCCAGTACAACGGGTGCTATGGTACTTAAAGTACCACATTTCTATCATTTTTGGAAACATTTCGGTTTGTTAACATGATACAGCCTGCGGAGTATATACGAGTACAAGTGACCAATTTTATGATTGAATATTATTCAGGGCGTCTCAAAGATGAACCCTATTGATATACAGCTCACTAAAACCAGTAAAACGGGTACTATGGTACTGCAAGTACCATATTTTTGTAATTTTTTGAGAATTTTCAGTTTGTTAGCACGATACAGTCTCCTAAGTGTATATAAGTGACCAATTTTATGATTGAATAATGTTCAGGGCGTCTAATAGATGAACCCTATTGATTTTCAGCTCACAGAGCCAGTAGAACGGGTGCTATGGTACGTAAAGTACCACATTTTTGGTCATTTTTGCAGATATTTCAGTTCGTTAGCACGACACAGCCTCCGGAGTGTATACAAGTGACCAATTTTATGATTGTATATTGTTCGGGGCGTCTCAAAGATGAACCCTATTGATATACAGCTCACTAAAACCAGTAAAACGGGTACTATGGTACTTCAAGTACCATATTTTTGTAATTTTTTGAGAATTTTCAGTTTGTTAGCACGATACAGTCTCCTAAGTGTATATAAGTGACCAATTTTATGATTGAATAATGTTCAGGGCGTCTAATAGATGAACCCTATTGATTTTCAGCTCACAGAGCCAGTAGAACGGGTGCTATGGTACGTAAAGTACCACATTTTTGGTCATTTTTGCAGATATTTCAGTTCGTTAGCACGACACAGCCTCCGGAGTGTATACAAGTGACCAATTTTATGATTGTATATTGTTCGGGGCGTCTGACAAATGAACTCTATTGATTTTCAGCTGACCAGAGCCAGTACAACGTATCTAAATCCAGATATTATACATTTTTGGAGAAATTTCGATACTGCCTCCGAAGTGTATAGAAGTGACCAGTTTTATGGTAGAATATTGTTCAGGGCGTGTTACATATGCGGAAAAGTTAGTTTTAATCTTTAAAACCGTTTATTTTTTCCAGAATTTATTTTATGTTGACATTTCAGTTATTGAATTGTAATTAGTTGTAGTGCATTACAAAAAATATAGGAGTTTATTGATTGCAAAAAAATAAATTTTTTCAGTTTAAAACAACATATTATATACACACAAGTAAATTGATACATTTAATATTAGAAACTAATTATCTGTTACGAAAGAAAAATTGGAAACTATAAGTTTAACGGTTACTAAGATAAACAGTTTTTATCGATTTTCTCCATATTTCATTTTTGGACTTGTTATAGAAATCAACGCCTCAATTGTATCAAAGTACTTGCAGCCTTGTTGTCCTTTATCAGTTTTGAAATACGGTTGCACAGCTAAAGGTAGTTAGAAAAGATAACGCATTTCTTGAATAACCCTTGTTTGCTTAAACTACCATTTGATTCAGTGAAAATGAATCGTTCGATAGGTAGTTTCATAAAAATTATCCTATCATATTCCTGCCATACGCAGATGAAGTTTTCTGTGTCCTGGGTTATGGCAGAGGTAAAGAAGAGAAATATATAAAGCTTTATCCAGATATAAATTTAAATCCGTCGCCAAGTTTTAAATGGTATTTACTTTAACCTCGCTTTTCTGTTTTAATTTACGATTTTGTTCATGGAGTTGTGAAAAGTTTTTAACTGTTTGATTAAATTGTCTTTGTTAATAAAGGATACAAAATGCACTTCATTCAAATAACGAAAGTCTGTTTTCTCTATATATAATTTAAAGTTGATATAACAGTATATTGAGCTATCGTTCTTATTCAAACAATTAATTCGTTTGTAAAGTTTTGGCCGATAATAGCAATTATTTCACTAAACAACCATTTTAGACTTCTAAACGCGACGAAAAAATCGAAGTCTTACATGTGTCCGTTTTAAGTTTCAGCGGACAAATGGTAAGTGCTAAAGCTTACGTACAAAGAGATTCGGAATCAGTATGGTCTGTATCCTCTACAAGGGAGAAAAATCTTCAGTATTTTATACAGGGTCATTCATTAAACTGGAATCACTGTTTAGAAGTCTACGTATACGTCACACTGTGGGAATTATAATTCAATTGGCTTCATTCCAAGTCCGATAAAACGTACAATTTCCATTGTTTGTCCAGTCTTTTTTAATGATATCGTGCATATCAAACCATGTTTCACCTTAGTGTATTAAATGAAACTAACTGGTTCTAGGTAATTCCACAATATATTGAAAAAATGTTAAAAATTCTAAGAAATTGAGAATTTTTTCTATATTAAATATCATCATCAGAATGACATTTCATTTGATATCTACCTACCTGATGTTTAATTATTTTTAGCTAGACCAAGAAGTGACCTAACTTGTGATTGACTTAATATATGTTAATAGAAAAAAGAAGAAGATATGATATTACAAATATTAAAGTTTAGATATTATTAGCCCTATGGTGATATCCTGGATATCTTTTTCCCTTTTAAGATCAGTATAACTGTGCAATGATATAGAAAACCAGGAAAACTATATCTGCTGATCTTTACAATTATCACTTAAGAAGACAGTTTAAAAGTAGAGAACTCCCTAGTTTTATCTGTTCATTGACGACTTGATATTTTGGGTTTCTTAAGTGTCTTCCAATTTCCAATTCTTCAAGGAAATCCAGTTCGTGTTTCTTATCATAAATATGTAGTACTTCTAGTTCTGTGTTAGGTATCAATGAATGTTTGGTGTGAAGTTGATGTTTTGCGCAGTAGGATTTATCTGGTTGATTTAATTTGTATTCCCGTAAGTGTTCACTATATCTAATTTCAAAATTTCTAGGGGTTTGACCCAAATAAACAGCATTACATTCTGGACATTTAAGTTTACCAGACTTCTTTAATGAGGATATTTTTGCAAAGCATCACAAAACATTTGGTTTAACCGAGAATGTCTTAGAAAAGATGTAATACCAAATTATATAAATATAAAATGCCATACTAAAACACCTCAAGCACAAAAAGCTATAAAATGTGCTCAACGAATATGGAAGAATGTAAAATGGTTTAAAATAAGAGACTACTTAGACAACCACATAAAAGTTGTACATTCTGAACTCACGTTACAACTACATCCAGTGGAATTTGACTGTTTAGATGTTGAGAAAGTGTCAACACGATGAAGCACAAGTAATTTAAGAAACAAGAACAAAAACTACAAAAAATTGAACACACAACATAGAATTCAATAATCAAAACATCATGAAACTGTAAATACTTACATATCAACACACTTTCAACACGATTTGAAAACCTTTCAGACACAAATTTAACAAATAGTGAAAGAGAATTTTGAAATTTGTATTGTTATACATAGCTCTAGGACTATTTTGTCCTACTGATGAGACCAATAAGGTCGAAAGCATGTCGAAACTCCCACCTATAGAAGAAATTGTTCTCGTACTTACGAGTGCGTTTTCAATTTCAAATATATCATCCCAGTTCTTCTGGAGATGGAAAACGAATGTCAAAATCAATTTTGATAGACAATTTTCGATTTGTTTCGCCTTAGAAGTTTGAACTAACACAACAAGTAAGTATTTTATTTTACTTGTTGTGTTAGTTCAAACGTTTTACAGTTCTACAAGATATTGTAGATATGACCATTTTAAACGTTTAGACTGTCAGAAATTTGTTTTTGTCTTGATTTTTGTTAATTAATTTCATGCTCCGGTGATGTTCTTGATGGACAGTTTTCAAAACTTATTTTGGTGAGTCAACTGTGTGTTTTTTTTCAAATATATGTTCAGCTTTATTAATTTGAAAAAAATTTTTGTTCCATTGTAGATGTTCTGATGAAGGAAATAAACATTTTCCGAAAGCTCAACTAGTCAAAAAATAGTTTTCTTTTGATCAGCCCTATATTGACCGCATCCCTACTAGATTGTTTGCAGTTTTGTGTTCAACGGTCACTACCCTTCAGCTTTCGTTTATATATATATATATATATATATTAAGACAAATAAATTGTCTTAGAAAGTTTTAGATAGAATAATGTACCAAATAACAATAAATGATTTATAAAATATTAGATAAATTTGGCACACACTGTAGAAATTTTAAAAATAGCTAAGTAATTAATCAGAAGTTAGGTAAAGATTTTGAAATTGAAATTAAATCAAAAGGGTACAGTAATAAAGAAACATACCTTCACAAGCCATTGACCAAAGTCTAGAAGATTATTTATTGATTGTAAATTATTTTATATATTACGTAAGATTTAAGTTATAAGAAGGTATAGTAATTTACCCGAACATACAGAGTATGTTATGAAATTTATATTTGTCAAGTGCGGGTGACAAATCGTAACAAATTAAGGTTATAGAAAAAAGTTAGTGATGAGTAAGGAGAAAGGATACTTGATCTATGTCTAATGACTACTCTCTAATTTGTTGCGGTAACCAAGAGATACAAATCCAGGTGACTAAAAATAAATAAAAATAGTGTCATTAAGAAAATTTGGAAAGAGCTGTCAAGAAGTCAAAAAGTTTTCTAAAAAAAAGAGATAATTAATAAAATAGAAGTCTTTTAAACAGATACTATCGATAAAAGAAAAGCAAGCTTAAGTGGACATGTTTTGTATTTAATGGTAAGAGGAAATAATTTCCAGAATTTTGAAGAGAAGATAAGAAAGGGTAAATCGTGCATACCGTATACACTGGATTAGTGAGGAGTTTAATGATTTCTTCAAGACGATTTCCTTTATAAAGAGTGTTTGACAGTGGACTGAAAGGTAACAAATCCTTATGAATATTTTGTAGGAGAGAATCATCATCTTGATTGGAAACTTTAAAATTATTGAATAGACATTGATAAATATTCCTAACGATTTGCTTGCTGTTGAGTTGTATGCTTTGCATTCAAGTTTACAGAAATTAGAAACAGTACAAAGACTTTATTTGACATAACTCCGTTTTTTTTTATTGTAAGATTTATCATTGTAGATTTATAGGTTAAGTTTCTTCTCTTTCATTTTCGTAGAGAGAATGCATTCAATCTACTACGTATAACAATGAACTATCTTGAAATTTCTCATCGATATTTATATTGACCTAAATTTGGTAATCCATTCTTTAAAAATTTCAAACTTAATTGATTAATAAACATATTTTGGAATTAATTAGTTTGTTTTCCTGGAGTAGTTTTGTTGGGCATTGATATATTGAAAGTCTGACACAGATGGAGGCCATAAGTCTGGAAAATTGAAATATTGAACCCGTACGCCCAGAGAGCGGAAGCAAAGAGTTCTCAAATAAGATACATAAAATTAAAATTTAAATCTTGTAGAAATTATTATATAGCCAGAGCCCAGAAATTCAAATTTAATAAAATAAACTGTTTGTAAAAGCCCAAGTGTGACAATTTATAATTTGACAGTGACATTAATCAAAATTTCATTTTAATTTTTCAAATTTACATTACAGAGAAATAAATATCGTCACAATATATATATATATATATATATATATATATCATCATCATCATCATCATCATCATCATCATCATACGCAGCTTATTCAACTATTTTGTTATGGTGTAGCCTCCCTTTACATATTTATATATTTCATTTCCATGTGGGCCCATTGTTGTCTATTGCTAGCTATGCGGCCCCAAGTTGATCCTGCGAGTTTCTTTATGTCGTAGTCCCATCTTAAGTTGGGGCGTCTTCTTGGTCGTTTCACACCTCGGGGATACCATTGCGTTATCTTTGTGGTCCATCTATCGTCTGTCCTTCTAGCGAGATGCCCCGCCCATTGCCACTTTAGGGATCTGATTCTATTTATGACATCTATCACTTGGGTCTTTTGTCTGATCCAATCAAGCCTTTTTCTATCTCTCCTTGTTATTCCAAGCATGCATCGTTCCATAGACCTCTGCGTTACCTGGAGTTTTCTAATGATATCAGTTTTCAGGGTCCAGGTTTCACAGCCGTATGTTAATACTGGTAGTACACACTGATCAAACGCTTTCTTTTTCAAACGGAGTGACATTCTAGACTTGAAGATGATAGAATTCTGACCAAATGTTCTCCATGCTAATTTGATTCTTCTGTTTATTTCTGGAAGTAGAGAGCCTGATATGTGTATTAGTTGACCCAGGTATATGTATTCCTCTACTATTTCCAGGGCAGTATCATTAATTGTTATTTCTTGTGCGTTTATCAGTTCGTTATACATTATCTTGGTCTTACTCAGATTTATTTTAAGGCCTACTTCGTTGCTTGCTGCATTCAGTTCATTTATTTGTTGTTGCATTTCGCCAGGGTTACTCGCTATCAGGATGATGTCATCAGCGAATCTTAGATGGTTCAAGTATTCTCCATCTATATTCAGACCTGTGTTGTTCCAGCCCAGTTTTCTGAAGATGCTTTCTAGTGTTGCTGTAAATAACTTTGGTGATATTGCGTCTCCTTGTCTAACTCCTCTGCTGGTGGGGAATTCTGGTGTGCCCTCATATATCCTAACTCTCGCTTTGGCTTCCCTATATATATTTGCTAGGGTCTCAATATATGGCTTGTCGACCCTTTGTTCTGTTAGGGCATTTATTACTGCTCTGGGATATATAGAGTCGAATGCTTTCTCAAAGTCGATGAAGGCTAGTGCTAGTGGTTGGTCGTATTCTTTGGTTCGACTGATAACCTCTTTGAGGGTATGGATGTGATCTATTGTACTGAAGCCTTTGCGGAATCCAGCCTGTTCTCGTGGTTGGGCCGAGTCTAGTGTATTTTGTATTCTGTTGTGAATGATCTTTGTGAATACCTTGTACGTCACTGGTAGTAGACTTATTGGTCTGTAGTTCTTAATGTCTTCTTTGCTGCCTTTCTTGTGGATCAACACTATAAGGGCGCTGTTCCACTCTTTAGGTATGCTCCTGGACATCAGACAGTTCGTGTATAGTTTGGCAAGGTACTTCCATGTTTTAGCTCCAGCATATTTGAGTATTTCGGTCGTGATGCCGTCATTTCCCGCTGCTTTGCCATTTTTCATGCTTTTCAGTGCCATTTCTACTTCCTCCACCAATACTTCTGGTATGGCATCTTCTGAGTGTTCTATTATTTCTTCCAAGTTTTCAGGGGCCTTGTATACGTCTCCATAGAATTTGGCTACTAGGTCTATTATTTCATTCCTGTCTGTGGTTCTTGTGTTTCCATCAGTTAATGCAACTATCTGTCTTTTCCCTATTATTAGTGCCCTTTTTGCATTTTTGTAGCTTTTACTGTTTTCTATTGTTGTTTGTACCAGTTTCTCGTTGTAATTTCTGATATCTTCTGCGATTTTCTTTCGTATCGTCTTGCACAGTTCGGTGTATTCAATTCTTTGAATGTTTGTTCTCTTTTTCATTTCTCTTCGTTTTTGTAATAGTGCTTTTGTTTCCGGAGTTAGTTTTTTGTGTTCACCTCGTTGTTGCAGACCTCCCACTTCTACGGCGCAGTTTCGAATTGTGTCCATCAGTTCAGGGTTGTTATATTCCACTTTTTGTAGTCTTTCTTCTAGTAGTGCTTCATATTGGTGAGAGTTATCTTTCAACCTTTCGTTGTTTATGTTTTTCGTTGTGTTGGTTTTGATTAGTCTTGACCTTTCTAGTTTTATATCTAAGACCAGTCGAGCTCTAATTAGTCGATGGTCGCTTCCTGTAGTGAACTTGTTGAGCGTGCTCAGATCTTTTACTGTGTTAATTTTATTGGTGAGGATAAAGTCTATTTCGTTTCTGATAGTTGCACCGGGGCCTTCCCACGTCCATTTCCTGTTAGGGTTCTTCTTGAAGAAGGAGTTTGCCACATACATGTTCTGAAAGTGTGCGAACTGTATTAATCTCTCTCTTCTTTCATTCCTTTCTCCAAATCCATATTTCCCCATTCCTTTTTCTTGGTCTTTCCTGTGTCCTACTTTGGCATTAAAGTCTCCCATTATGTATTTGAAGTGACTATTGTCGTTGCTGAGCGCTTGAGTTATTTCATTATAGAATTCTTCTATTTCGTCGTCACTATGGCTGATTGTTGGGGCGTATACCTGAATAATCTGGATAGTATATCTTTTGGAGAGTCTTAGTGTTATGCTGGCTACTCTGTCTGAGGTGCTTGTTATCCTTATGATTCTATTTTTCCAGGTTTTCTTAATTAGGAATCCTACTCCGCTTGTTCTTCCTGTTGGTGTTCCTTGGTAGTATAGAAGATTCCCTGATTCAAGTTCTATGAGTTCTTCATTTTTTCGTCTTACTTCGCTAATGCCCATGATATCCCACTTTATTTTTGCTGCCTCTGTTTCCAGTTCCATAATCCTAGCTTGATTAGAGAGTGTACGGCAGTTATAAGTTGCTAGGTGTAATGTAGTTAATGGGTAGTGGTTTAGACTCCGCAGATTCTTAGCACCCTCTGCCCTCGTGGCTGGTTCCCAGGATCTACCCCTCCTAGGGCCCTTCGGGCTTACGGAGAATGAGGGCCGTAACTTGTCCTTGTCTGTCATGCTGGGGTTGTGAGGCGTACCTTACCACGCTGCCCCAATGCGGGTTGGCAAGGGGCGAGGGATGTCGTCCGCCAGTTTTCGCCATTTACTGACGGACCCTGTACCCCCAGATTTTTAGTGGAACTTTTTATTTATGAAAAAGCCCTCACTAGAGTGATTCGAACCTCCGTCCTTCAGGTCAAGAAAACCCAATTTCCGGCGCTCTAACGCACTCCGCCATCTGGGGGAATTATATATTATATACATATATATAATCATATATTATATATATATATATATATATACACATACATATGTATATATATATTTCAGGACTTACCACCCCAACCCTATTCAAAATGAAGATTTGCCAATGAGAAGTTCTATCTCACCAATTCTGGCAAACATTTTTATGGACAGTTTAGAAATAAAAATCTTTGATAGTAATATTTCAAAAAATGTCTTATTTTGATATAGATATGTAGATGACATATTAGCTTGTTTTATAGGTAGTGAACGACAATTAGATGTATTTTTCAACCATATTAATGATTTACACCCAAAAATTAAATTTACATTAGAAGATGAAGAAAATAACTCAATCAATTTTCTTGACTTAAATATTCTAAGGGTTAATAATGTACTTGATTATTCAATTTACAGAAAACCAACACACACTGATGTAACTATTCCATATAATTCCATTCATCCTATGTCACATAAATTAGCAGCATATAATTCAATGATACATAGAGATGTTTCAGTTCCTATGAACAAATGTAATTTTAATACAGAAATTAATACAATTAAAGAAATAGTAACATCCAACGGTTATCCATTACATATGATAAGCAAATTAATTAATAAAAGAGAGGAAAAAGTGGCATTACAACTAATATTTCCAAAACAAACTAAAGAAATAAAAAATTATAAAACCATAACATCTGCAGGTGATATTTCTAATAATATTTCAAAGATAATATCTTTAGCAACAAATACAACAATTTCTTTTAAAACAGAAAGTAATGTGAGTACAAAATTGTTAAATGTAAAAACAAAAATAGCCCCATTAAAGTATGGTATATATAAACTTAAATGTTCAGAATGTAATGCTGTGTATTTGGCTACATAGGTGACATGGAAAGTTCTGATTTTTTCCACATCAATAAAAAGAAGGAAAATTTTGAAGATAATTATAAGTATGTGTACGTAAACTGATAATTAGCGCACTGTGTTTCCAGTATAAAAAGTGTTTGTAGTTAAATAAAAATCAAATTTGGACACTATTACTATATTTACACAGAATTATTACACTATTTACACTTTTTATTAATTGTGAAATGTTTCTTTACGGTTGTGATAATTTGCCACGTAATATTTACTCATTTATTAATCGAGTTACCGAGAGAAAGAATTGCGAAATATTCTCGAGAATGTGTAGCTAAAATAGAGAAACTGACGAGATATACAGAGACAGAGAAGTGTAAGAATAATAATATAAATTACAAGAGTTGGAGTTGAAATTACAAGAGGTGGAGCTGAGCAGATTCACTTGAAGAAACATTCACGACTGATGGTTTAAAATGATATATTCTTGCAAGAAAGATCGTATGCCAACAATAAAACTCATAATTCCATAAATGGTCACACGTGCAAATCTTACAACACAAAGAGATATCTTTACAAATTGTTTATGGAATCTTTTATGAGAGGAAATGTGTCAGGATATATTTCGAAAGTGGCCAATAAACCTTGAATATTATGATAGGATCCTACAAGGGATCAAAGTGCTTCACGCTGCGCGTACAATAGTTTTTAAAATACAAAAGGGGTTTGTGAATTCTGTCACAGCACAAAAGGTTCTAGATTCGATACACCAGAAAAAAAAATGTATTTTCAAACAATAATCAAGGCCAACGTTGGAGAGATAAAAATAAAATGCATTCCCTACAGAAGTTTGTCTGAAGACTCAAAAGTAAAATTGTAACTCTGAAATCCTTAATGGGGTACTTCAACGAAAAGGCTTTTATCACTGATGGAACACAATCAACCATAGTGATAAGAATTTTTTTAATATGACAGATGTTTGTGAATTAATTTTATTCACAAGGATATGACAGGTAAAAAAAAGTTTGTGTAATTTTTAAAGAATTTTGTTTATTATTAGAAATGAATAATCTTACTATTAAATTCAAACATGGCATCAAGTCAAAGTGTGAGTGAATTTCATTTGAAGTTTATATGTATATAATATATATTTTATTTATAATACCTATATTTCACAAAATATTTTATAATTTGATTTTGCAGGCATTAGTTCCAGGCCCAGCTGCAAACATCTTTGAGAAAATGATGAGAGGATCAAGTATTCAAAAGTACGAACCAGAGTTGCTCTGACATTAGCGTTCTATTCACAGATAGCATTCAATATTGTCAAGGATACGTTCAATAAGAGCCTGCCTCATTTAACTACTCTGTCAAAATGGTATATGGCAGTAGATGTTCAAAGAAATATAGGAGTAGGTCAATATTTACTAAAACTATTTTGTTTAGGAATGAGTAGTGAACATTTTATAATTGTGGCATTGATAACAAAAGTGCGTGCTAGGCAACGAAACGTATATATTATTAATTTTATCAAAATGTATTGAAAGTCTGTCAACTGTATTGACAACAAGCAGTTGTGTTCTAAAATAAAAGTGTTTCATTAGTTAATAGGAAACATTATACGAAATTATTCCTATATAGTGCAACATAGTTTATAAAAATTCATAGTTGTTCGATAATATAATTTGTTTCTTATCTATTGTTATTTTGTTATTATTCGAAAATTCAGATATTCTTTGAATTAGGTAAATTCCAAATTTCTTTTTAATTCAGTATTTTTCGGTAATTCAATTACTTTCATTTCAATACACTCTTTACAGTATGTAATTCTACAGCATTTCTGTCACACATATATAAGTTGAGAATCTCAAAAATTATCAAAGTAGTACGCCAAGCCAGGAAAATGGATGTATTGTGGTCCTTTACTAGCAGATTGATTGATTTATTGATGGCTTCAAATCAATCCCGATATTATGAATGAGATGCTAGGTTTATTCTTTTTCTACGTCATTGGATTCAACGATCGTGAAATAGGTTCTATGTACAAATTTTAGATGTTAAACGCTCTCTTACGTTTTATTTGGTGATTGTCTCATACCTTTGTCAACAATATACATTGATTGAAATAATTATCTCTAATCATCTCCTTTAAAAAAATCATTAATCCACGCTTATGCTCCCTCGCTCAAAAATAATATTGCAAGAACGTTTCCTATAAAGTAATTTTTTTAAACGTTTCCGTTCTTATCACATGCGATGTATTAATACTATACAAAAGAAAGCTTTCAATGAGATTTAAAATTGTCCTCGAGGACTTTTCTGATCGATTTTTACGTAAATTGAACATCTCATTTATTGTTTCCAGGTAGGAAATAATATTTTTTCCCCGTTCATTCGAGTAATTTAAAAATAATGCCAACGAGGAAGATAGTCTTAACGATTCCTACGTAATTGAGAATCTGGTATCGAAGTCTGTACCAAAAGTTTCAAAGGGGAAGGCCATAAAATATAATATGAACTGATTGTTGTGCATTTTCTTTTACTCGATAATATTCCACCACGGTGAAGTTTTCTCTAGTATTTCATAAGCATTCCAAATACAATGTGAGATTTATTTTTTGTTCTTATTCTGTTTTATAATCATTTTTATATGGTTGGTGTGTGGATAAGTGATGTTGATGACCAACCATATCCAGTAAAATTCTTCCCGACTGTAAATATGAGTAATGAGACTCTGTGATATTAATAAGATGGCGCTTCGTTACATTATACAGCCAACATTTAACTTTCCATATTATTAGACTTCACTACTGACTCTAGTCACCAATAACACTTTGTAAAAGATTTGTTAATTTGTAGAGCACGGGAATTAGCATAGAAGAACATTTTTTATTATTTTGTCCTATAGATGATGTGTCGGGTGAAGGCTTAACAAAATCTCTTTTGTCGGTGTTAGAGAAAGGAGGCTTAAGAGGGGCCTCCTCACAGGTATATAAACCTAAAAACCTTCACAATACTAGTTACTTATCTAGTAATTATTAGGTTCAAAATATTTACGATAGATGTCGCTAGTAGTACTGAATAGGCTTTTACTTAGTCAACATATTCTTTCTCTCTCTGTCTTTCCACTCTCGACGGTTCAAAGAAACGCATCTCTTGATCAGCTGTTCGGATGTTTTGGTTTAAAATATTTCAACTCTTTTTGAGCACAGAAACCTTATCCCTGTTTTTGAGGTTGTATCCAAACAAAGCTTGCTGACATAAGAATTTCCTAATTGAACGTAATTCAAATTTGAAGCGTTATTTTAAATTTGCACAAGGGTGCCAAAAGTGCTAAACGCGGGTCTGATTATCATAATTTTGTTTGGGTTTTTGTCTGTTGTAATTCTAGTGTTTTTAAATGAAACTCAAGGTCTCTAGTTAATTCCACAATATAATACAAGTTATTGAAAATTCTAAAAAATTGACAATTGTTTCGATAAATCAATATCATCGTCAGAATGACAGAAGTTACATTTCATTTTATGCCTACCTGATGTTTAGTAGTTATTTTTGGCTAGACCAAGAAACAACCTAACTTGTGATTGGCTTAATATATGTTTATAGAAAAAAGAAGAAGATGTGATATTACAAATATTGAAGCTTAGATATTATTAGCCCTATGGTGATATCCTGGATATCATTTTTCCAATTAAGATCAGTATAACTGTGCAATGATATAGAAAATCAGGAAAACTATATCTGCTGATCTTTACAATGATCACTTAAGAAGATAGTTTATTAGTGGAGAATTCCCTAGATTTAACTGTTCATTGACAACTTCATATTGTGGGTTCCTTAAATGTCTTCTAATTTCCAGTTCTTCAAGGAAATCCAGTTCTTGTTTCTTTTCACAAATCTGCAGTACTTCTAGTTCTGTGTTAGGTGTCAATGAATGATTGGTGTCAAGTAGATGTTTTGCGTAGTGGGATTTATCTGGTTGTTTTAATCTGTATGCTCGTAAGTGCTCACTGTATCGTATTTCAAAATTCCTAAGGGTCTGACCCAAATAGACAGCATTACATTCTGGACATTTGAGTTTATATATACCTGACTTCTTTAATAGTGGTATTTTTGTTTTTACATTTAACAATTTTGTACTAACGTTACTTTCTGTTTTAAAAGAAATTGTTGTATTCGTTGCTGAAGATATTATCTTTGAAATATTATTAGAAATATTTCCTGCATATGTGATGGTTTTATAAGTTTTAATTTCATCAGCTTGTTTAGGATATATTAGTTGTAATGCCACTTTTTCATCTTTTTTACTAATTAGCTTATTTATCATATCTAATGGATAACCGTTAGATGTTGCTATTTGTCTAATTGTATTAATCTCTCTATCAAAATTACATTTGTTCATAGGAACTGAAAAAGCTCTATGTATCATTGAATTATATGCTGCTAGTCTGTGTGACACAGGGTGGTTAGAATTGAATGGAATTGTCACATCAGTCTGTGTTGGTTTTCGGTAAATTGAATAATCAAGTACATTATTAACTCTTTGAATTTTTAAATCAAGAAAATTGATTGAGCTATTTTCTTCAATTTCTAATGTGAATTTAATTTTCGGGTGTAAATTATTGATGTGGTTGAAAAATACATCTAATTGTCGTTCACTACCCATAAAACAAGCTAATATGTAATCTACATATCTATACCAAAATAAAATATTTTTCGAAATATTACTTTCAAAGATCTTTCTTTCTAAATTGTCCATAAAAATGTTTGCTAAAATAGGTGATATAGGGCTTCCCATTGGTAAACCTTCATTTTGAATATGTATCTTATTGTCAAAAGTGAAATAATTCTGATTAATGCATACATCAAATAAGTATATCTGATATTATTCCTGGATTAATATTTTTATCTTCTAGTAATTTTCTTACAAGTATTAGACATTCTTTAGGAGGAATTTTAGTGAACATATTAGTTACATCGAACGATATGAGTTTATAGTTATCTTGCAAGTGGATTGCTTTCAACTTTTTGATTAGTTCTATTGAATTTCTAATTGAGTACTGAGATTCATATCCGTAAGTATTGAGTATATTGTTGAGCTTCTATGCCAATATATTATTAGGAGCATTAACATAAGAGACTACAGGTCTAATTGGTTTCGTTATTTTATGTAATTTAACTGTTCCATATAATTGTGGACAATGAGGATTCTTATGTATGATAGACCTCTTTTCGTAAACATTTAAAAGATAATTTGAATTATTAACAACATCCCTTACATTATTAGAAAACTTCTTTGTTGGGTCTGCTTTAAGAACTTTTACATCGCTGGATTCTATAAAGTTATATACTTTGAAATTGTAATTTTCAGTCGTCAAAATGACAGTAGCGTTCCCCTTATCAGATTTTGTAACTGTTAGGTTATTATTCTCTATCTTCTTTTTTATTGCGTTTAAAACTGAAATGTCATTTTTTGTTTGACGTTTAACTTTTGAAGGTTCAATATTTTTGATTAAATTGGCAATTTTTAATTTCTCATAAAAAAAATTATTTGAATTAGATTTTAAAGCTATTTCTGACTCTGTAGCTATAATTTGTTTAATATTATTCGTAAATTTAGGTGGTATGCTGTACTTCAAACCTTTATTTAAGAATTCAATTCCACTATTTGTAAAATTAGTATCTGAAAGGTTTTCAAATCGTGGTGCAAAGTGTGTTGGTATGTAGGTCAATTTTTTAGAATTTTCAATAACTTGTATTATATTGTGGAATTAACTAGAGACCTTGAGTTTCATTTAAAAACACTAATATGAGCATATTCCACGAAGTAAGGGTCGAGACAGTCAATTTCATTTGTTGTAATTCTATTCATGGCTATTATAAATAATAACAGAGCCCAAAACTCAAGAGTTGGCTGTCCCAGAAACCTTGTTATATGCAGGTAACAATAATCGTAATATAAAAAAATACCACAAGAAATTTAAAACTAAGTAGAAACAAAACAAAAGTAATAATAAATGAGAATAAAAGAGAGAATAATATAATTATCAAGGTAAGAAAAGAAAACGGTAGAAATCTTTGAACCCATAGGAACTGTGGGAAGCAATGAAGAAAAGATAAATGTAAAGATAGCAAAGAACAAACAAATTATATCTACAATTAGAGAAATAACGAAAATCTAAGCAAAATCAAAAGAATTAGGATATAAGTGAATTGTACAAACTTTTTATATCTTTTGTCTCGTGGTGGAATGAACATGTACATATTCTGAATGAAGTTCTCCCTCGTAAGGGAACCGAAAGCTCCCTTTAAATGTTCGTTGCTATCAAATCAGCCAAGTAACCGGAGAGGAAAAAAATCTTGAGTAAAACGCACAACCTAATATTCAACATTTTTGATTCACGAGCATACCTGAGCCAAAAATATGGGAATAAAGTGCTGGAAATTCTGGAGTTGTATTCAAATTCTTCAATCTACGTGTCTCAGATTCCGGAGACTTGATTATGCTCAATATGACTATGTTTAAAAAGAAGTTCTTGATAATGTTAACAACTGCGAAAAAAGATTATATATTGAAAAATCACAAAAGGTGAAAAAGTATTTTCAATATTATGAGTGTAATATCGATAATATTAAACGTATTCAATGATGAACTTGTTTTTCGTGTCAATAAAGCCAATAATCTTTTAAAATTGCGACATCGTCAGTGTTAATATCCAGGTCGCAAGTTAAAAGCATATTATACAAAACGTCCATAGATTTCGCAGAAAAATTTCACTTATTAATTGAATATACAGGGCAAACCATCTGTTGTATTGAATGTTTAAGCACTTGTTACTTTAAACATCACCAGAATACGTATAATCCCCCACATTTCAATTTTATCAATCTGGTGTATTTTGAGATATTATCTATAAAAAATTAAAGGCTGCGGAAGTGAATAGAGTAAAGGAGCATTTGACAACACGAGCTCTCGCTCAATAGTGTCAAAGCTGGAATCAAAGGGAACAGACATGACAATCACTCGATGGATAGAGAACTTGCTAAGCAGCAGGAGAGCACAAGCATCCCTGTGTGATGTCACAAGAGAGGTGAAGACAGAAAGAGGATGTTCACAGGGAGGTGTTCTGTCACCAAAGCTATGGAATCTGATAATCGACGATCTTCTTGTTGCGCTAAACGAACGGTGATAGTATGCTCAAGGATATGCTGACGACATAGTTATTCTAATACGGGAAAACACTTAGGCATCTGCCTGGAACTAATGCAGAGGGCACTGTCCGTAGTGGAGAGATGGTGTGATGCGGAGGGATTGTCTGACAATCCCTCGAAAACCATCATGGTACCATTCACAAAACAGCGAATTGTGGAAATCACTAGTGTGCTAAAACTTTTCGGCATTTAGATAAAGGTTGCCAGGGAAGCAAAATACCTAGGAATCCGGTTAGATGACAAGCTAACCTGGAACAGCCATCTAGCAAGCATCACAAACCGTTCTCAGATCACGGTAATAACGAGTACGGGCAATTATGTTGTGCAAAGCACTGCCGCTAAAACGCTTTCTAAAGTGCAGCGAGCTGCGTGTCTGAGCGTTACAGACGCCATGAAAGGCACTCCAACCGCAGCATTGGAAATACTGCTAAACATTCCACCAATAGATCTGTACGAATTTGATTTAACAACCAAATTCTTCCTGTATTCTTTATTTTAACTTCCCCTGTATAACATAATTCATATATCTTGCACAGACCACATGAAGAAATTTATCATATTTCTCAAACATTTAATATTTCTTACATCGACAAAATTCCATTTTAACGATTAGACCACTTGAAGAAATATATCATACGAGTATTTCTTACATCGACAAAATTCCATTTTAACGATTACTACCACATAAAAAATACAGACGATTATTGTTCTAGGAATGTTCCACTTAATATTTCCAAGCAATCGGCATCAGCAAAAAAAACCAACGCACACGTGTACTTTCCACTCACTTTAACCGACCTATAAATAGGAATAATACTCTATTTTCAACCACTTCCCAGTCATCATTCATCTCTTCATCAGTCAGACCTAGTACATAATGGTACTAATTTTATAAGAACACATCGGCATGAGACCGGTGAATCATTTTTACAATTAATTCATTCATTAACTCCATCATATAATGTGATAAATAACCAAAAGTGTAAAACGCGTCTACAGTAAAATTCTTGATTGTTCAAGCAAATGAACAAAATGTAATTTCCGTCAATATACAAGTGAAAGTGACATAATAGTTTGATTTATTAAACCATCTTAAACCTACATAAATAATACAGTGAAAAAAAGGTCCTTCGAACTAAACATTGAACAATACAAACTTTCCATTTCATTTATTATCCCAAGTGCAAAAGAGGGATAATAAAACAAGATCTATACATACAGGAGGAGGCTAAAATGGATGCATATAGAATGCAGTGTAATGGCAACTGGTGCAAGCACCATGCCATGAAACATACAAAAATACACGACACCATGAGGTGCGACATCCTTGAAATGCCACCTGACAGAATGCCCAAGGTCGTGGAAACTGAGATACCATATCGCGTCAACTTGAGTGGCAGATCCGAATGGGCTCAGGGAGAACCTCAACATATGTTGAACAGTATCACCTGGTACACCGACGGGTCAAAGACCCCAACGGGTACAGGAGCAGGCGTCTAGGGCGTCAGACCCAGGCAAAGCATAAGCGTTTGCCTTGGTAAGCTGCCGACCGTATTTCAAGCAGAAATAGCTGCACTAACCGAATGCGGCAGAACATGTATAGACACGAAATATAACATAAAAGACTATCTATGTGAATACGGACAGTCGGGCGGCTCTTATGGCCTTAGGAATCCACAGCTATACGTCGAAGATAGCGTGGGACTGTCATAATATCTCGAAAACCTTGGCAAAAGCCAATAGGGTAAATATCACTTAGGTGCCAAACCATACAGGGGTAGCTGAAAATTAGGGAGCTGATAAGTGTGCCAAGAAAGAAGCTGATCTCGCCTTAATGGGATCAGAACCAGCATACGGCGTTTCATATAGCGTCGTACGAAAAACTGTCTCCAACTGGGTGCCGCATGAACACCAAAAGCGCTGGAACAGACTTGCAGGACACGCTCAGTCCAAAATAATGCTCAAAGGACCATCGAGTTCCAATGCGGCAGATGCTCTTAGACAGGACAGGAAAGAACTGCGAAAAGTGGTAGGATTCCTAACTGGCCACTGGCTATTCAATGCACACCTAGCGAAGATGGGATTGACGTAACAAACCCCCATCGCAGGATGTGTGCAAAAGTAGAGGAAACCGCAAAGCCCGTTATCTTCGATTGTCCTGCCTTGTGCAGAAGGTGAGTCTCCTGTTTAGATATCTTCTTAAATACAAATCAGGAGGAGGGTTCTGTTCTGACTTTCGTACTGTTAACACGTAGTTGTGTGTGTATAGAACGAAGTATTTAATTTAAAGTTTATTTACACTACTTTGAACTAAAAACATGTTAAACGATGTTGCAAAAATAGTGAACATATACATAAAGTGCATATTTGTTAAGGATTGATTGCAATTATTTACCTATATCAATTCAATTTCTATCACACTGTAGTGATTCTTAAGTTGTAAATATACAAAAACGAACTGATAATACTTGTTTGGTGATTAAATATCGACAGCAATTAAGAGTTGAAAAAAAAGTCAATACAAAATAATGGAATTTAATTTGAATATAGAATCCCAAATGCAAACAATTATGAGTCAACTAACTGTGCTTACAAAAAGTGTTACTGACCTGCATTCCATAATAAGTGAGCAAAACGAAAAAATTGATGAGTGTACCAGAAAATATCGATTATCTTCAGAAAGACAACAAAAATATTCACAGAAAAGTCTCGGAATTGGAAACAAAATTTCAGACAATTAATGCAGATTTGTATCATGAATATAAGATGAGAGCAGAACGAGAGAAAAATGTTATCTTGCAAGGTATCCCTGAATGTAGTAACTATGAGGAAATTGTAACGGAGGTTGTAAACACAGTAACAGCCCCAAAAGTTATTGGAATAATGAAAAAAATGATACTGGGAAAGCTTAGAGATAGCCAGCCGCGACTTATTAAAATTGTATTTAAGTCTCATGAAGATGCTTTACTTGTGCTGCGCAATAAATCCAAGTTGCCTGTAAATCAATATCCTCAAATAAAAATGAAAAATGACCTCACTCCGCTACAAATGCAAGAAAATGCTGCAATTTTTAAAGACTTTACTTCTAGAAAGGCTGCTGGAGAATCAATTAGAATCAAATATATATTTAATCAACCACGAATTGTTCCAGTATCTGAACAACGACAAAATACATCTGATAGACCCAAAAGAGAAAGAGATCGCGGTAGCAATTCATCTCCCGAACAGAATATCCCAAAACACAGTAAACTTAATTCTACGCACCAAAAAAACTATTAGGAGTTTTGTTTTGGAATTGTCATGGCTTCGCTAATCTGCAAAATTGTATCGAGGATTCTGCAAATTCGAATGTCGATGTTATTTGCATTAGTGAAACGTGGTTGATTACAGAAAAGGTGCATAGTGCAGGTTTTTTGACTGATTAAGAGGCTGTCTCATTTGGTGCTCTTAGGAATAAGGCAGTTGAGCGTGCCAGTGGCGGACTATGTGTTTTTTATAGAAAGTATTTAAATATAACTATTTTAGATAGAACACCGTTGTGGCTAATTTGTTTATTTTGTTTTGATATGTATAAATTTATTGTGTATACCGTATATTTTAATCCCTCCTTGGATCTTGGGCACATTCTTGATATCTTCCAGGATGTCCTTGATGACATCAGCAATAGTCATAACGATGTAATGATCATTATTGGAGGTGACTTCAATTGCCGCGTTTCAAATGCTGGCATCACACCATCGGAAATCTTGGAAAATACAAACTTATATGAGGAGAGGTTGAGTTATGATTCAGAATTCAATACTAGAGGTCGAAAACTTATTGATTTTATGTATAATAATTCATTTACACTTCTTAATGGAAGAACTGTGGAAGACAGCCCAGCTATGTTCACATATGTAAGTAAAATTGGAAGTAGTGTGGTGGACTTGTTGTGGGTAAGTAATTTACATCTATCTGACATACAACAATTTTGTGTTGGGTATAACAATTATTTGTCTGATCATTTCCCAATCCAAGTAACTCTTACTCATTATCGCTTTAGTGAAAACACTGAAAAACATAATAGTTCTTTCAGCAAATGTCTTGTTTGGAATGCGCAACAAAAAGAAAATTATAAACTTTCCATGTGCCTATCGAACCAAGCCTATTTTATTCCTGATGTGCAGCTTTTATATAATAATTTTTGTTCTGCTATTTTTAAATGCGCGGAAAGTCTCAATATGTTCAGATTCAGAGACACCAGTGTGAAATCAAATTACTATGTTAAGAGTAAGCCTTGGTTTGATAATGAGTGTGTGGATGCAAAAAATCTCTTAAACGCTTCATTGAAATTATTTAAAAAATATCCCTCTGATGTTTCTCAAAAGCTGAACTACACGCAAGATAAGACAAATTATAGAAAACTAACAAGGACAAAGAAAAAAGCATATAAAGATACCTTTATATCCCGTTTAACAAGCTCACGTAATCCTAAAGACTTTTGGTCAGCAATTAAACAATTCCAAAATCACTCAAATCGAAATCTACTATCCGTGTAAATTTGGGAAAATTCACATCCTTTCCTTGATTCCGTAATAACATCCGAAGAGATATACCACGTTCTTAACAAGTGCAAATCTAGCAAAGCACCGGGAAATGATTCAACTTCCTATGAGTTCTTAAAAAATGGTCCTCACAATTGGATACTTTACCTAAATGTTTTGTTTAACAATATTTTTCAAACAGCTCTCACGCCTTTGCAATGGACTGAAATACTACTTACAATGGCACATAAGGGTGGACTAGCGTGTGAACCATCGAACTATAGAGGGTTAGCATTAGCTAACTGCACTGGTAAAGTCTTTACCAGTATACTTTACAACAGACTCACACAATGGTCTGAGGAGTGTCACATTTTCCCTGAAGCTCAGGCGGGCTTCCGTTCTGGACGAGGGTGCATAGATAATGTTTACACTTTGAATTCCATTGTCAACTTACATATCAGGCTTAAGAAGCGAAAAATATTTGCTATTTTCGTAGACTTTAAACGAGCTTTTGATTCCATTGCCCAGCAAATCCTATGGGCAAAACTTTTTCAGCTAGGTTTATCATCAAAAATGTTTCGTGGCATAAAACACTTATATGATAATGCCACTATTAAAATAAAAGCCACTGACGGATTTACCAAAGCATTCGACGTAACTACAGGAATATTACAAGGCGAATCTTTGAGTCCACTACTATTTTCATTCTTCATTGCTGATATTGAAGATTTTTTCTGTAAGAATGGGGCTCGGGGTGTAAACATTGATGATAGGAATGAAATATTAACTCTTTTGTATGCAGACGATATTGTAATACTGGCATTTTCTGAAGTTGATGTAGGAAAGAAATTGCAAATCCTTGAAAAATACTGCGCTAAAAATAATTTAACGGTTAACACTACAAAAACTAAGATCAGGTCTTTTTCTAGAGGTGGGTTTCAACAAAAGTTTATTTTAACGAATGTTTAATCTCTATGACAAACAATTATAATTATCTAGGAGTACTATTTACATCATCTGGCGTATTTTGCGAGATGTCAAAAACAATAGCAAACAAGGCAAAGCAAGCTATAGGACCAGTGTTATCTTTAATGGCAAAAATGAAAATAGATCATTTGTCCCCGCGGATAAAACTATTTGAATCTCTTATTGCTAGTATTATGTACAATGCATTGCCTATTTGGGGATTAAGGTATCCAGATATTATAGAGCGTGTTCAGGTATCTTTTCTAAAAAGAGTTTTGATGGTGCCCTTAAATACTCCTGATTATGCTCTACGATTTGATGCAGGTCGGGTAAAATTGTCGTATAATTTGTTCAAGATAACATTAAATTGGATTATTAAGATACTTCTAATGGATGATTGCAGATACCCTAAGTTATGTTTCAAACGGCAGTTGAAATTGTTGCCTGTATGTGATGAGAAATTTAATTGGGCAAAGCAAGTAAAGTCGTATTTTGATTTTATTGACGCATTTGATATTTGGGATAATATTAGCGCTGTTAAACTAAAAATGAATAGAAAGTCGTTGCTCTCACGGTATTATCAATAGCTACATTTATTAGACGTTATACGAGAAGAAAACAGCTCATTCCTTACATTATATAAATCACTTTCTAGCTGTTCGTTGCCCAGTTCCTATTTAATCCAGAAAATGCCTATGCAGGTTACCCGCACTATTTCCCAGTTACGTTTCACCAACCAGCTGTGTATAAAATTTACCTTGAATGGCTGCTCGTAATAATTGACCAGTCAGAACGGTGCACTGTGTGTAACATGGAAGAACCAGAAACTATATTCCATATGCTTTTTGAGTGTCCAGTGTCCCATATACACCTCTATGAGATCACCGAATTATGACCCTCTCAGAAATATTGAATCTCTCATAGAAACTCTAAATAGCCTCAATGTTGATGATGCAAAATGTATTGCTGCTTACATATGGAATATTCTAAAGCTCCGAGCATTCGTGGTTAACGAATGATGATTGTTGAGCTCTTTCGTTGGTTTCGGATTAGTCCAATAGACAAAAAAATTATTTAGTTAGTTCCATGCGTCCATTATATGTGTTATATTTTATTATTTTTCAATGCTTTGAATGTAAATCTTGATTTTTTGTTTGTTATTTTTTCTATACGTATATTTGCCTTATATTAGTATAGTATTAGCCTTAGACCAAAGATGTAACTACAAATATTTAATTATTCATGCACTGTCAACCGAACCCTTGCTATGAATGTATATTGTATAGGCAATAAAGTTTATTATTAAATCAGGAGGAACTGCAGGAAAGTATAGTCCGACGGATCTCACTGTTCGCCAAGAAATTAGGATGAGACTCTGCTTAATATCTGCGAATGGGGGTGCACAATAATCATAATTAATGGCTGAGCGACAACCATTAGGGCACCCCAACCCTAACCCCCTCGTGACTAAAAAAAAGTGGATATATGTTGGGTTGTCAGTGGACTTAACGGCTGCAACACTCTTGCCCCAACCAAATACTTCGACCGACACAACATACTTGCAAAAATCATCCGCCAGCAAATTGCATATAAATATTCACTAATAGACAAAGTCGTACCTCACTACCAATACACACCTTGCGAAATCATAGAAAACCAGGAATACAAAATATACTGGGACAAAACGCTACAATCAGACAAAACATTAGAATGCAACAGGCCTAACATCACATTTGCTGACAAGAAAAACAAACACACATACCTCATAGACGTTTCCATCCCCACCGATCCCAATATAAACAATCAAATATTCGAAAAAAATACAAAAATACACCCCCCTCGCAATAGAACTGCAGAAAATTTGGAAACAAAACCCGGTCACCATTATTCCGTTTATTATATCTGATACTGGTATTACCCACAAAAAATTCACAAAACACCTAACAGAAATCGACATACCTGAAAATAGTCACACTCAAATACAAAAAAGCGTTATTTTACACACATGTAACATCGTCCGCTCATTTCTTAGAGCTCCGTTAAACTTGGCCCGCCCGTATAAAGAGGAAATCTAGAGGACAAAAATCCTGTGAATCCCTAAAATAATAATAATTTGTTTTACCATGCTTCATATATTTTATTCTTTATATCCATGTTCATATCCAGGAAGGAGCTTCATCAACTGTACCGCTTGAAGCTTTTTTTGCTGGAAGATCAGCTTGGTTATTACCGGTAATATCAGTTTGCCCAGATTTCCACATTGAAATATTCATTCGCATACTGTAGAGATGGGTTGTTAATTTTTGGATTCGTAGAATCCATTCATTTGCAGAGAACTTATTTCTAATAGAAAGAGTGGCAGTTAAGGAATCCGTACAAACTAAATGTAATGTTTTTCTTATTTATTTAAACGTTTTTTGTTACGTGTGGGATAAATTTATACACACGGTAGGTTCACTTACTTAATTTATCTATTTACTACACTATTCACTAATTATATACACAGTATATTCACTTAAACTAATTTAAATAAACACTTAACTAATTTATATTCACTTATTTACTGTTTGCTATTTCGGTGTATTCTTGTTTATTTCACGAGATCACTCTCACTCTCCATGGTCGGTCCTTCATATATGAGTGCCTTTTTTTACCAAATAATTCTAGATTGCTGCTTACACAAAAACAATTGGTTCTCGCATTTTCTAGATAAGATAGTCACAATCGTAAACAATTCTAAGAAATCCATGCGCATCCGCCATAATTTTAACTATCATACATGGCTTAGACAGAGTCGGATTCAGTGACTATACCAGTGTGCTGTTTCGTAACTTTAACCCCTCCTTAAATGGAAGTTCCACCTGGAACTTTTGTGTAGCCGAGACTAGATGTTTGAATCGACAACTGGCCCCATTTCTACACTTTCCGATCTTATGGAAATAGCAGGGCACCGTCTTCATCGGATACTGATAACGGGGGTTATAGCTGCAAATTATTATCTGGACACCGGTATCTCGAAAGATAACCTCTACCATGTTCCAGATGAGTCGCTATCTTAGGCATAGCTAGTTTCTTCACGCTGGATTCGAACACATGGTCTCGGAGGTTTCGAAGTGCTTCCAACACATCGCGGTAGGTAGATCGATCTTGAAATTCATTTTTAGTTACCACGTAGAAGACGTACCGCGAATTATGTTTCAATTTCAGTGTCTTGCCAGGGGCTGGAATCTGGTCTTCAAGTTTTTCTAATTGCTCGAAAGACGGTTGCCAACCCTCGTGCGTTCTTGATACGGGCAGGGATGTTGTATGCCAGTGAATAATCTTCCGGGAGAGTGAACAAATCTTGTTGTTGTTCCGAAGTGAGTCCATATCTAGCTTTCCCGGTACCTCCATACGCGCCCATAAATTCATCGGAGATAGGGACAGACACATCTCGAATATGGTTTACTCCTTCCTCTAGCTCATGGTCTCCTTCGAATGGGGCTATTCGTTTTTGGTGAACTACTTTTGGTTTTCCGTTGGGGATCTTGCTTATGCGATGTATAACATCATTGATCCTTTTCTTGATTAAGTATGGACCTTCCCAGGATTTTTGTAATTTTGTTGAAAATCCTTTTCTCCTCGTCGGGTTGTGAACCATACTTTGTCCCCTTCTTTAAAACCGCCTTCTGTGGCCTGCGTGTCGTACCGACTTTTCATTCTGTCGCTGACAACTTGAAGATTTGTTCAAACTAATTCATGAATATCGTCCAGCCTTCTTCTCAATTGGATCACGTAGTCCTCTCCTGCTAGATCTCCTCCAGGCCGACAGCCAAATTCCAGGTCACAAGGAAGCCTCATTTCACGTCCAAACAGGATTTTCGCAGGTGTTTCACCCGTGGACTCATTGACGGCAGATCGATAAGCCAATGCAAATAGGGAAAGATACTGGTCCCAATCTCTCTGATGGCTGGAAACTACTTTGGACAGGTATTTTCCAATAGTCCTGTTCATTCTCTTGACCATTCCATCTGACTGTGGATGTAACGCTGTTGTCCTGGTCTTCTTCATTCCCAGCTTCTCGCAAATCTCCTGGAATAGATGGCTTTCGAAATTTCTTCCCTGGTCACTGTGGACTTCCAATGGCACTCCATATCGGCTGATAAATTCTTTCACCAATACATCTGCGACAGTTGTGGCCTCTTGGCTCTTGATAGCGTAAATTTCCACCCACTTTGTGAAATAATCCATTACAACCAGTATGTATTTGCTACCATTTTCTGTCGTCGAAAATGGTCCAGCGATATCTAAAGCAATCCTTTCGAAAGGGTTTCCAACATTATACTGTTTCATAGGTGCCTTTCTCTTGCGATGTGGTCCATTATTCGTAGCACAAATCGTACATTTCTTACACCAGTCCTTCACATCGTCGGAGCTGTTCATCCAATAAAACCTTTCACGGACTCGCTGAAGGGTTTTCTTCACTCCCAGATGACCTCCTGATGGACTGTCGTGTATCTTCTTCAGTACCTCAGCTACTCTCGTTCTAGGGATAACTAGCTGTCTCCTCTTCTCGGAACCATCATCGTTTTCAAGGACTCCTTTCAACAGCCCTTCTTCCAGGACAAGGAAGTCCCACTTAGCCCAATACGCCTGGAGTTTCGGTGAAAATCTTGACACTTCTTGCCAGGTAGGTCACCAATTTTCTTCCTTCAACTGCCGAATCTTCTTTAGGCAAGGATCATTCTCCTGGTCTTCTCTGATCCTGTTGGATGACCATTCTTCATTGGCTACTGTAGTTCTTGAAACTGCAACTTCCTTAGATTTCGACTTGTTGCATTGTGAATAGTCTACAGGGCACGACCGTCTAGGCAAAGAGTTCGCTTTTCGGTGATTCATATCAGCTGTATGTTCACTCCTGTCTGATTTCCCCTGTGACTGGAGTTCTTGGGTTACAGGATTCGTCTTGGGGCGCTTAGGCGAACTGTGTACGTGCTCTAGCTCGCCACGCTTCCGGCATTTGATCTTCTTCGGCTTCTTGTCTACCATACCTTTCAACAAGTTGACGATCTGGTCAAGCCTGTTATCGTCACCTTTTTCCTGTATGGTCCTACCTTTGTTGTATCCCGAAGCTATCGTGGCTGCTTCATATTCAAGAGCAGCTGTCAATGCGTCGACTAATGTTTTGGGATGGGCTTAACGAAGCGTCCTCTGCATATCGGGGTCACGTGAGCCATCAATAAAGGCCTGGATGCCCAGACATTCCATCATGTTCTCTAGTGCTGATGGATAAGCAAATCGAACTAGTCGGGCAATATCCAGTTCATACTATTGAAGGGTTTCGTCACGTTTCCGCCTTCGGTTCTTCAGTTGGAATCTGTACAAATGTTCGTGATCATATCGCATGTCCAACCTCTTCTTCAGCTACTCGAAGTCATCCATTTCTTCAAGTAGTATCGTCTGTAGTACATCTAAGGCATCTCCCCAAAGCGCAATAGTTAAGTTCACTGCCTTCTCTTTAATCGACCAATTATTCACTCTTGCGGCTGCTTCAAACTGTTTCACATAATTGGTCCACGACATTTTTCCATCGAACGTTGGGGCCTTTACTCGGGTAAAACTGCCAATATCATCTGTCTTGGGTTGTATTTCTGGCTTGCAGTTATCGATCTTCTTTTCTTCTGCTGAAGTGTCTTGTGTTCTTAAATCGGTCATATTTTTTACTAACTCATTGATTTTCGCGTCCATCGTTGTCATCTTATTCTCAATCTTCTCGTCCATCGTTGTAATCTTATTCTCGATTTTCTTGTCCATCGTTGACATTTTATTCTCGATTTCAGATTTTAGAAACGAAATTTCATTTTCAACGTCAGCGGCAATGTAATTTTTCATTAATAAGATATCGGTAGATATATCGTTCATCAAAGCAGAAATCTTGTCGTCAATATTAGCAGAAATGTCGTTCTTCATATCAGAAATATAGTTTTTCACAATCGTTGAAATTTTCTCTTCCATGGCAGAAATCTTCTCGTCCATGTTCTCTTCCACGGCAGAAATCTTAGCAGAAATTGACGAGATTAAGGTGGAAGCCTCGTCATTAAATAAAACTGTTTCTGGATCAAAGCCGTCATTTTCCAGTGCCACTTTAAGCCTTTCTACTAATTCACTTTTCTTACCGGACGTTTCTAACTCACGATCTTCCAATTTTGCTCTTAATTCCGTGACTTTCAGATCACATAGTCTCTTGGCCATTTTTACGTAGCAATTTATTTATATTACCCCACACCTGACACCAATGTAATGTTTTTCTTATTTATTTAAACGTTTTTTGTTACGGTAGGTTCACTTACTTAATTTATTTATTTACTACACTATTCACTTATTATATACACAGTATATTCACTTAAACTAATTTATATAAACACTTGACTAATTTATATTTACTTATTTACTGTTATGATAATGTAACTTATCCTGCAATCCGTATTTTTAATTTTAAAAGCTATGTTTGAGGTTATGTTTACTGGATAATTTGATTAATGTGAGAATATGAGATAAATAATACTGATTGTTTGTTCTAGTATCATCAAACCATCTTTCAACATTCTCTTGAAACCCTGTTTTAATGATAATATGGGTTTGTTAGCGAAAAAAGCTTAATTTAAGTGAAGTGACCTTTCAAGTATCTGAATGAAGAAAAATTAAAACCGCTCTCAAAAGACAAGAATTACATAATTCATTTTGATGAAAATATGTTAGTGATAATTGAAAAATATAAATATTATCACCAGATACAAGGTGCATTACATATTGCATGAGCGGACATATGCTATTTAATATTATGGATACCAAGTGACATCTTTGTGGTAATTGTTAGACATCAAGAATGGAAGAAAAATTTACTTATATGGTTTAAAAACATTCAACCTTTAGAAATTTGTACATTTTATATTAACATAATAAAATGTTTTCATAATTATAAATTTTTATTTGTTTCGTTGCAAATTTACATGATTGAAAACAGGCCATTTTTTCTGAATACTCATGTCACAACTTTGCCTCAATTAAACCATTTGTGTGAGTTTCAGAGATTCTAGTGGTTGCTTTCAAATTTTATTTGACCTGTAGGCTCTTTTTTCAACTACATGTGTAAACATATTTAATTTTATCTAAAAACAAATAATATAAACAAAAATGTTTCCAAATTTCTTTATTACACAGAGAAATATTTACTTGTAATACAATGGTTTACAATAAATAGAAAGACGAAAGTAAGGTACAATGAGGAATTTCAATTTAAAATAGTAAACGTTTAAAAAATCATACAAAGCAACTATAACAACTTATAAAAAATATAAAGCGAAAGATCTGTAATGACAAATAATAATGTATATATTATAGGGACATCGATATATACAGTACAATATCAAACATACAATCAACACGTACAAGTTTGCTTCTACCTTGTTTACAATTGATCATGTACAAAAAAATAGTTGGCTAATTTTCTTTGTTTACTAAATAAAATGTTATATTTATCATTATGTAGGTACCTTGTTAGCTTCATCCATTTGCTTCTTACTTTTGGATCCTTTGGAAATCTATAAAACTACCATTATTCTTTATGTGAGGAAATCTCAAATTAGATAATACAGATAGAAAAAGTATTAAAACAATTGTATTTTTAAAGTTTATAATAGGATGTTTAGGTTAGATAACTCTTTTATTAAAATTATATTGTTATACATACCTATTTTGGCTGGAATCGACTATATCTCTTTGTAAAAGTCTTAGTGTATATCTAAATGTCTAAATCAGCAGGTATATTCAAAATATAAGGGAATAATCTCTGGTCCAAAATCACACCAATGGTATCTAAATAGCTAGTTTGTTTGGATACAAAATTGACATAACCTAAGATTATGACGTCACCACTAATACCGCGTATAGAGTTTTCACGAATTGTTCTGCAGTAAAAAGATTATACTTAATATTTAGTGTTATATCTCCGGAAAAAACATAAAACTAAATATATAAAATTGAGGAAACTCTTTAGAAAACTCAAGTATTTATTTAGAATGCTTAATTCGTACCTACAATCATTTATTTGTCATATTATTACGGCTACAAAATACTGTCAACTTTAACAAATTTATCATTTCCGACCTTGTAGCCGTTAATTAATTTCCTTGTAAAATGTCAAGTAAATATGTGTCTTCTCGTTGCATACGCTTGTTCACTTTTATCAATTCCATGATACGTTAAATAATTAGTTTCGTTTTTCTTGAAATTCTTTGATAATTTCAAGTCGTTTAATGCGATTGAATTATTAACGGTTTGTTGAAAACAGATAACATTCCTAAAGTCACATCAAACTAATTATTTATTAATATTATATTATGCATTAGATACATTGAAAATTTCCTCATTTATAATGAAGTGCATTATTCACTATTCAGCAATGATTAATAGGTGTCAATAAGGTCGTGGTCGGTTTAAATAACGGGGCCGTGATCTGTCAAACATAAATGCAGTCATCAAAACTCATTAATTTGCAAATTTATATTTATTTCAAGATCAAATATACTAACATATTATCTAATGGGCTATTTCGCAGAATGACAATTACTTGTGAACTCTGTAAACTGATATGAAGTAATGGATACGCATACATCTAAACTAAGAACCCAGTTTTTCGAGTTTAACCTATGGTAAACAATATTATTCTTATGAGAATTATACAGGGTTTTTAAAGTTAACGCTCGTCCTTTTCGAATATGAATCGGGGTATCGCATTATTGGCCTCGAAATGGAATGAAGTAATAACCAAAAGCCCCCTTCAGGATCAACGGAGCAGCAAGGATGCACATACCTGTCAAAATTAAGATCTCAAACCCGGGACCTATTTAATTGAACAAAATTCCCCGGGAAGAAATAAGAATAGCTAAACAGAAAAGCTTCAGGAAATTCCGAGAAGACCTCTGCTGCAGCTAGACTATATAAGGTCATGGCAAAAGGTAGGGTCAACACAGAGAGACTAGTCATTTTAGATCAAAATTTCACAATTACATCAAAAAACTAGTGCAAGCATGAGTCTTGCTGTATAGGTAGTATTTAGCATATCGAACAACATACTAAAAGTCCTCGAAAAAAAAATATGTGCTACGGCCGCCATAATACAAAATGGCGTCCAAAAAATAGTTTTTTTCCATTTACTCGAAAACTGCTACCGTTAGAAAAAAAAATTGCAAATACAAAATAGTTGCTAGGGAATTGTCTATAACTTTTACTCCAAGCATTTTTTGCATTTTTTCGAGTATATGGTAATTATAATTAATATGGTAAAAAACATACTACTGTTCGATTTGAGTTACAATATTTAAAAATGTGTAGGTAAAATATGTGTAATGGGAAATAATTTATTATTATTCGTAGCAAGCAAAAGACACCTTTATTACATTTTTTATGTAAATTCACACAATTAAAATAATTGTTGTTACATAATCTCCAAAACTTCTTATTCATCATCAGACAGAATTTCTACCGCTGGTCCAGAATTTTCACATGACAGCCCTTGACAATGACGACACATGGCAGAACATTGGAGCATAGATGTACAACAGTGACACCGACCAGTACAGTTGGACTTGCAACTGCATGAAATTAGTGTTAGCAACTCAGATGGAGCAGGGCTTTTCGTCATGAATGCGGGAGTTAATGTATCTCCGGTTTTTTTTCCAACCCCATTCAGAAGGTTCCATTTGATTTCCTTTCCATTCCTGCATTTGTAGGTACACACGATAGGAATACTGAGCGGCTGCATCACTTGTTGGGGGTAATGACGCCAGATCAAAAACCTTATTAAGTGTCTGTCTAGAAATAATGTTGTTATATCTGAAGTACCGTAATTCGTCTAAGGTAGTAGTAATGGATCCACCATATAAGCGAATTAAAAACTTCTCTCCTGCGACAGATATCTCTGTTTTTGTTGCGTCTTGTTTGGTGAAAACTTTCATTTCCTCCATTAGAAATGGGTCTTTTTGTACAATCTTCAACGCATTTAACTTTCCTTTCTTAAATATAGCTGAGGTTGTGTCACAGCCTGTTACTGCGTGCACAAATAGAAGAACCTCACCAATGTCTTCAAATAAGGTTTGCTGTCGCGATATATTGAACAGAGTTTCTTTTCTTTTTAAACCAGAAGCTGGGCGCAAAAACATTACCTTGTCAGTAATTGAAGCAAATGAAGTTAATAAAACAAGCAAATCGGTGTCTTGACCAACAACCACGACTATTTTACCTTTCTTTGCTTCCTCTAAAGCTGTAGATAAAATTAAGGAATCTGCATCTGCCACCGCCGAGCGAACTGTGATGTTGTTTTTTAAGCACCTTTCAGTGAGCATTTCTATAAAACACTTTTTGTTCCGATTGTTCGACAAAAACTCAGCCTGTGTTGTTGTAGTAACATTATTTTCTTGTGGTTGAATAGCAGCAGAGGTTCTTCTAGCAGCTCTTCGTTGTTTTTCACAGCATTTTGTTGTCGCCTGATCAGAATAGCCATTAAAAACCACCAAACACCTGCCCATGAAGTGAAATTGAATATACGAAATGTAACAACTAAGTATTTCTCCATAAGTAGCAGGGTATGGCCATTTTACACTATGTAGAAGATGTCCGCCGTCTAAAATATAATAACAATCATCAGGAATGTTAATTGATTTCTCAGGTAGAAAAGCTTTTACAAGGGAAGATTTTATTACTTTTCTTAGAGATACTTCATCAAATAAAGACGGAGGTCTTGGTGCAAGTTCATATTTGAAACACTCTTTCAGCTTATGAGGTTTATTTACAACACATATAATTCGGTTAAAAAGCTGGTGCGAATTCACGATGACAGTATCGCCACCCAATTTAATTGCCGAACTAACTTTGAATTTTCTTTTGATTTTAATTGTGCCAAAAGTTTGTCCAGCTTCATTGACTGTTCTCCCATATATTTAGCATTATCGCAAGTCACGGAAGCATCTCCTACCAGTCCAGAGGATAAGCTTACCAATTCGCCTGATTCATGACAGAATGGATTGTGTTCCGTGAACTAGTTACAGAAGACATTTTGATCATAAGAGTCCCTATTCTGCCTGGTAGGGTATTCATCTATATCTTGCTCAGAAGTTTTTAAACTTGTGCCACAGAAGTTTTCTATCACTCGGGTAATCTCTGTGCATAATGGAGTAGATGAAGTCCATCGTAGAATAGTGTTTTGTGTAATTCCCCGTCCATGAGTAAGGCCCCCAATACATTTCATAGGTCTCATTAGTGATTGTTCAATGACCATATCTGACCATGTACCAGACCAGTATCGGACAGATCGTCGAATGCAGAAAAACCCATTGTGACAAAAGCGTTCATAATCTTCTTTTTTCATCTTCAGTGGGAGTTATTAATAAATACACATATCTATCTCAATAGACAATTTTCAGTTGCAGAAATATATTTTACTTGTGAAAACAAAAAAGAAATAATAATAACATGTATGTATCGCTCTCCATCCACTGATAGTAATGAATTCATTAATGAGCTATGGCAGTACCTTGAACAAAAACATAAATTAAATTTTCGACAACATATATTTCTGGGAGATATTAATCTAGATATCAAGAGAAATATTTCAGAAGCCGCCTTTGAGTACCTTAATATATTGTATGAATTTAATTTTGAATGGTTAATAAACAAGTACACTAGAATAAACGGAAACTCGAAAAGTTGCATTGACCTCATTTTTCTAAAAAGTAACTGTATTAATATCAAACAAAATATCCTAGCAGCAACGTTTGAAAGCTACGTTTCAGACCATAAAGCTGTAATACTAAATATTCCACTGAAATCAGTGAATTGCTTTAATATTAAAAATCACAATTAAAAAGTTATTAATTACAATAAACTAAAAAATGATATTCAAAACAACAATTGGAATAGTTACTACAACTCTGAGGATATGAATGAAAAATGTGACATATTTATTAATACCCTTAAAATATTGGTAGAACTGAATACCCAATTAATAAAAATAAAAAAATCAGAACAAAAAGGACATAAATGGATGACAGGGGACTTGGTAAATTCAGTTGATAAAAAAAATTAATTATATACCGAATATATAAAAAATCCCAATGATATATTAAAGAAAACCGATTATTGCAATTATAGAGAAAAATTAAAAACACTAATAAAAGTAACAAAAAATTATTATAGAAATGAGATTATTAAAAATAAAAATCAAACTAAAAATTTATGGAACATAGTACAAATACAACATAGTTGAACTCTTTAGTAACATTGGTAAAAATCTTGAAACCACAAACAACACCCCCAAGAAACAAAAATAAACGGTTTTAAGGATTAAAACTAACTTTTCCGCATCTGTGGCCCTGAACAATATTCTATCATAAAATTGTTACTTGTATACACTTCGGGGGATGTATCGTGCTAACAAACCGGAATTTCTCCAAAAATAACCAAAAATTCAGTATATCTGGATTTATAGGACCCGCCGTACTCGCTCTAGTCAACTGAAAATCAATAGGGTACATCTGTGAGACACCTTGTACAATACTCAATCATAAAATTGATCAATCGTATACTCTCTGGATGCTGTATCGTGCTAACAATCTGAAAATTCTCCAAAAAAGACGAAAATTTGGTACCTCAAGTACCATAGCACCCGTTGTACTGGCTTTAATGAGTTTAATATCAATAGGGTTCATCTTTGAGACGCTCTGATTAATATCCAATCATAAATATTGGTCACTTGTATATACTCCGGAGGCTGTATCGTGCTAACAAACTGAAACTTCTCCAAAAATATCGTACTTAAAGTACTTTAGCACCTGTTGTATTGGCTCCGGTGAGCTGAAAATCAATAGGGTTCATCAGTGAGATGCCCTGAATAATATTCAATCATAAAATTGGTGACTTGTTGAACTCCGGAGGCTGTATCGTGCTAACAAACTGAAATTTCTCAAATAATTACAAAATGTCGTACTTCAAGTACCATAGCACTCGTTGTACTGGCTCTGTTGATTTGAAAATCAATAGGGATCATCTGTGACATGTCCTTAACAATATTCAATCATAAAATTGCCGACTTATTGCACTCCGGAGGCTGTATCGTGCTAACAAGACATGTAAGGAAAAGTGGCCGACGACAACGACGACGACGACATACACACAGGATTTTTTTCTAAAAACCGTTTTTTCGTGTTGTTTTTAATGGAAAACGTAGAAATAACTCAAAAAAAATTTTCAAAATTCCAACTTTTTTTGGGGTAAACCAATACTTTTCTCGCATATAGAAAGGTTGGGCGGAAAAGTAACAATGTAAATTCTATCTGACACCACTGAAAACGAAATCGAATACATAATAGATTCACTTAAAAACTATAAAGCACCAGGCGTTGATGGCAATAAAATTGAGATTAAATAAAATATGAGATAATACCACAAATAGTACATCTCATAAACTTTACATTTTGTGCAAGCAAATGTCCCAATCAGTTCAAAAAGTCCATTATCTTGCCATTACATAAAAAAGGCGATAAAAGCAATATGTCAAACTGCAGATCTTGATAACAAATTTAACAAAAATATTTGAAAAAACTGTAAAACAAAGATTGGTTACATTTTTTTAAAAAAATAACTATATTTCCAAACCCACCCATGAAATAAAATACCTAAGTATAAAAATTGATTCTCCCTTAAAATGGAATGCACATATTGGAGACATTGCGAGGTGTTTACGATTACTACTTTCGAAGTTTAAATAATATAATTTTTTACTTACTCGTAGAGTCAAGATTGAGTTACGGGATTCTTGGATGGGGTGGTATTTTACAAACACATTTAAAAACTATAGAAGTACTTCAAAAGAAAATTTTAAAAATCATATTTAATAAAACAATGGACTATTCCTCTGACTTACTATTTTTGGAAAGTAGGGTCAAGGAGATCAGGCACTTATATGTTTACTCTATTATATTGAACATCTATAAAAATAAAAACATCTTACGGAATATAGAGCACAGCTACTCTACTAGGTTAAAAAATAAAAGTTATGTAGGTACCAATATATTTAGAAAAACAATTGGACAAAGGAATATTCTATAACTATCTGCTAAGATCTTCAATTAATTACCCAATATGTATAAAAAATTTATAACAACTATTAATTCCTTGAACATGATTAAAAGCTTTCTTAAAAAATTTGTCCTGAATTCAAACAGGCAAGAGCTTCTTGCTATTTTAAACCAGAAAAATTATTAATAAAATAATCATTCATAATAAAAGAAAACATAAAATTAGTATATAATCAAACTTACCTCTCCACCACTCACACGTCTCACCCTTTTTATAAATATTTAATTATCATTTTACTTTATTTTCCTTAATCTTTGTTTGTATTTTTGCAGGATTGTATAGGTTCATTTTGATATTTATAAAACTTGAGAAAATCATTATCACTTATCCAATTGCTCGTTCATGACCATATCGGTTTTAACGAGCTGGAATACGGTCGCTTTTTGATATGTTGGTTCAAACTATCACCAACCCTACATTTATTCTTACTATCTTTGTGAAATTAAAAAAGAATATTTTTGTAAATTATATTATGAAATGTTACGAATAAATATATTATTATTATATGTATACCAGGGGCAATGAAAACATGCCCTACAGCGGTTATGGAAGTAATCACGCATATAGTGTAGCGGAGAGAACTAGACACAGATTGAGTACAGAGGGAATTTTGCGAAAATAATGCCCTCCTCTCTAGATAGAGAAGAGAAATCCTGGAACATGCCACAGGGTGAAATGATGAAAATGGATAGTTTCGTAAAGAAATTCAATACAGAATCTAGTAATAAAATAAGTGGGATTAAAGATCAAAACACCATTACTAAACAGGAATACCATTAAATGGTTTACAGACGGTTTAAAAACAATGGAAGTAACTGGGATATGCGTGTATGGGCCTGGAACAAAACCCTCAAAAAAACTCAAACTCGTGGAAAGAGAAGACTGCAGATTTTGTGCGATAGAGGAGGAAACATCCATGCACATACTTGCTGAGTGCAAGGGACTACAAAATCTCAGGGCTCGACACCTAGATAGAACAGGAAGATTCACCCAAACTGAAGCCGACGGCGGATGTCCTAAAATGTATCAAATGATCAGGAATAAAAGAACTACTCGTTTCAGAAACAGTTCTCGGAAACTCAGTAGAGAATGGGGCACACTAGATCTTTTAGGTCTCAATGAATCTTAACCACATCAACCAACATACATATTGAATTATTTTTTTTAATAAACAAAGATTCAATCTGAAAACTGTATTGATCGTTATAAAATAAGAAATTAATGTATATTAATGCAAACATTTCTATAATTCACCATTGAATTTCGAACCCTCTCTGTAACAGGTTCTCGTCTCTAAATGTCGCAACAACATATTTGGAAATTTTGAGACACCCTATAATAATAAGTTTTTACAGAGAAAATGTAGAGTGGTGAATTATAATCATTGCCATTTTTTGTTAATGACATTTTTACAACGTCTTTGTTGGTGACTGGAACTTTACTCTTAACCAGTAGGAAAAATTAATTTGTCGTTAGTGGAGGATATAGTAATGACGCGTTCCATTAAGGCTTTTATTCAACTTAGTAAATGACAAAATATTAAACCGTTTATTATATAAGTTTATTCGTTGTTAACAGTGTATGTCTATTATATCAACACCATAAATGGATTGACCACAAAATTTGAAAATTAATTAGTTTTCGCGGTGAAATAATGACATCAACGGACGTTAACCATCGATCAATAATACCTAATTTTTATCGCGCACCTAAACACAAAACCAACTCAATAATGCTCCTGATCAGAGTCGGTTTCGTTCAAATTAAGCAGTGAAGTTTGACAGACATTTACTTCAGATTATATCGGGTGTGGAGAACAAATTCTAGCCCTTCTGTTATTACCCAGTTCAAAGTTTAAGAGTAACTGACTGTAATTATAAAAGGAACTTTGCAGGATAAATATAAATGGTGTAGTTACAAGCACAATTCGTATTGATGGAGCTAGGAAAATCAACATTTAACTAGAGTAAAGAATATTTAAATGTTTAGGTATAGAAGAATGGCCTGGAACACTGTTGTCTGTTTTACTTGCAATGATAAATTTAATTCGTTCAGTTTATGAGAGATATCCGCCATAAAAGACAGTCAGAACAACCAAGTTTTATCATACAAACGATCTTTCAAATTAAAAGAAGTATCTGAAAGAAACATTTTTAATTCGGCTCCAAGTACAAATAGCCCTGTTAAAGTTTTACCCCAAGACAGCCATCGCACTTTTGTATGGAGCAGCAGTGTTTTAGTGTGCTGCCATAACCTTCACACAATAATGAGAGCAATCGGGATTGTAGTGGTCGTGATTTCATCAAATTAATTATTTTTACCGTTTCGTCCATAACAAATTTTAAATTTGACAGCATTTTTTTCATCGCAAGTGCTTGTCTATACAGGATACAATGGCTGGAACTACAATTAAGCGCTTTATTTTTTATTAGTGACACTGCTTCTGCTGTTTTACCCGTCATCGCCTTGGCCCCATCTGTACAAACGTCAATGGAATTCTTCGAACTGAGATTATTTTCTTCAAAAAATATATTTATTTTATTAAAAATTTCTTCTCCGGTAGTGTTTGTGGGCAGCGATGAACACATAAACATGTCTTCTTCAAAAGAACTTTCATATGGAAATCTCACGATAACCAGGAAGATAACCAGACCAGCGACATCAGTCGACTCATTCATTTGCAAGACGCGAATCGTGTTTTTTGTAGAGGTGTAAACTAGTTCTTGTTTGACGTAGCTTGCCAGGTCATGATTTCGCCGTGAAACAGTATCGTTTGATAGCGGCACAGTAGAAAGATGCTTTGCAGATTTTTCCTCAAGCATACAATTTATTATGTCTAACACACATGGCTTTATTAAATTCTCAGCGATAGTGTGTGCTTCGCCTGCTTGTGTAATGCGATAGCTAACTAAATAAGATGCCCCAGTGGCATTTTCATTGATAGTTTCGGTTACAAGCATCATAATTTTTTGACTTTCCATTAATTGTTCTTTTTTACGTACAAAAAATTCTTCATTCTTGTCTTAAGACTCGGGGTGAACCGTTGGAATCAACAAATCCGAAACGAATATATGATTCATCATACTTCCTCTTTTTCGCCTTTGAAACCTTGGAGCTTGACGTCGTTGCATAATCGTCTGGATCGGTAATTGCTGTATACTCCGCGCGTAGGGGGAAAGGGCTTACATTGATACACGGGGCATCAGGATATCACACAGATGAACCCTATTGATTTTCAGCTCACAATAGCTAGTACAACGGATGCTATGGTACTTGAAGTACGACATTTTTGAGAAATTTCAGTTTGTTAGCACGATACAGCCTCCAGCGTGTATACAAGTGACACATTTTATGACGGAGTATTGTTCAGGGCGTCTTATAGATGGACCTTATTGATTTTTAGCCCACCAGAGCTAGTACAACGGGTGCTATGGTACCTGAAGTGCCACATTTTTGTCCTTTTTGGAGAAATTTCGGGTTTAGTACGATACAGCCTCCGGAGTGTATACAAGTGGCCAATTTTATAATTGGATATTTTTATAGGTACCTCATTCAAGGTGTGTCACAGATGTACCCTATTGATTTTCAGCTGACTTTAGCGAGTACAGCGGGTCCTATAAATCCAGATATACTGCATTTTTGGTTACTTTTGGAGAAATTTCGATTTTTTAACACGATACATCCCCCGAAGTGTATACAAGTGACAATTTTATGATAGAATGTTAATCAGGGCATCTCATAGATGCGGAAAAGTTAGTTTTAATCTTTAAAACCGTTTATTTTCAGATGCAATAGAGTGTGAAGTAGAAAGTTAAATACAATAAGTTTGGCGATTTATCCGGTGCAGCATGTAAGTATTAGGTTTGATTGTTATATATATATATATTTATATATATATATATATATATATATATATATATTGTATAATTTCTGTGTATTTTCACTTACTAGTACCAATCCTGAGCTAAAGAAAAAGTAAGTTTAACGTGGGGTGGTATGACACAATCTGTTTCGGGGTACTTTGATACGCATTAAAGTATCCCATTGTAACAATAAAGCGCGGTAGGTATTCATTTTATATCAGTAAATTCTTTTTTTTTCAGACAAAATGGTACGAACTTACAAAAGACTAACTGATAGGTCAAATATAAATGAAGACAATATGACAAAAAGGAGTAGATGCAGTTATAAAACAGCATATGTCTTTGGGAACTGCTGCAAAAAACTATAATATATCCAAATCCACTATACAGCATAGGGTAGTATACCTCAAAATATGCGGTGTCTCAAGTATTTACTAGAGATGATAACTATATAATTAATTGCAGTAAACTGTTGTATGGTCTTTCTATCCGTCATCTAAGAAATTTGGCATATCAATATGCAAGTGCTCGCCCTAATTGCAAATATCCTCCATCCTGGGACAAAAATAAATGCGCCGGCAACGACTGGTACTGGAGTTTTAGAAAGAGACATGACAATTTGAGCTTAAGAAAGCCCGAAAAAACTAGTGCTGCTCGGGCTTTTGCTTTCAATAAACAAATAGTGATGGAGTTTTTTAATAATTATGAAAAATATATAAATTTGGCCCTCAACACATTTATAACTATGATGAAACCGGTGTAACAACTGTCCTGGGCACACCGAAAATCTTAGCAGACAAAAAACAATAGCAAGTAGGGCAGTTAGTATCTGCTGAGAGAGGTCAGTTGGTCTCAAAAGACATTGCAGTTCCAGCGATTGGCAATGCAATTTCCCGAGAGTAAATTATTTTATAAATGGAGCACCAGAGGGAAGTCTTGGACTAGCCACAAAAAGTGGTTGGATGACTGGTGATATCTTTATTGACGTTCGGAAACATATCCAGAAAAACAGCAGATGTTCAAAAGAACTACCAATTTTGATAATCATGGAGAATCACGAATCACACATCACAATTCAAGCTATTCAATTTTGTCGGGAAAATGGAATTGTGTTATTGTCCCTACACCCTCATACCTCACATCAAATGCAACCTTTATATGTCGGAGTCTTTGGGCCTTCAAAATCCAAACTACAAATTGCATTCAACGATTGGCATCTTTGTAATCCTGGGAAGACTCTGACAATTTATGTCATTCCAAAACTTTTTAAAGCACCCCGTTTCTAGAAGCAGTGACACAAAAGAATATTGTCGGTAGTTTTGAAAAACAGGAATATGGCCGTTGAACAGACTTTTTCTGATTCAAATTTTGCACGATCGTCTGTAACAGACCGTGAAATCTTAATAAAAAAGGATGTCCCAAGAACTTCCCAAGGCGCAGATGTTACACAACAAGCAACATTAAGTGCTCCTCAATATTCATCCACTGAAATTGTAAAGTCTGAGGAAATTTCAGTCATGACGGATGCATCCATACCGAACTTGAATTCTTTGACTCCAGCTCACATACGCCCTTATCCTAAAGTAGTCCCAAGAAAAAAAATTAGCACGAGAGGGTAAATCCCGTGTTTACAGTGATACCCCGGAGAAGGACAGAATAAGTGAACTTCATGCAATAAAACGGGAGAAGGAAATGAAAAAACGAGAAAGAGAGATTAAAGCTATATCAAAAAGAAACAAAGAGTTACAAAGCGAGCTGCAAAAATCAGAAGCGAAGAGTGAAAATCCAAAAAGAAATTCTTTTACGGAAGATTTACTGACCGTTAAAGATAATTTACCTGCAAAAAAGAGGCCTAAGTGTCGTTATAGTTCTAGTAGTGATTCGTCTATTAGATTATCTAGCATATCAGAAGATTTTAGATCTGACGCAAATTCTGTGCAAGAATTTGATATCGAAAATGCTCAACCGCCCAATTCTGTTGAAGTAAATGAGTTTGTTTTGGTAAAATTTCCAAAGAAAACTTTTGTAAAGTATTACGTTGGAAAAGTTCAAGAGAAATATAGTGCAACAGAATTTCAAGTATTCTTTTTACGAAAAAAAACTGGATTATACAACTATAAACATTACCGACATTGTGTGCAAAC
Source organism: Galeruca laticollis (assembly GCA_963921935.1). NCBI lineage: Eukaryota > Metazoa > Arthropoda > Insecta > Coleoptera > Chrysomelidae > Galeruca > Galeruca laticollis. The sequence goes on from OY998180.1 coordinate 203,179,846, forward strand.
TTCATGTATCCAACGTGGCAGAATCTACGAAGCATGCCTTCAATCTTTTAGCATATATTTCGAAAATATTAACATTCAGTAGGTCCTGTATCAATATGCCCCATATACCGTATCAATGTACCCCATATATGGGGCACTTCGATACAATTGACATCATTTTTTTAAGTTTTTTTTTTATAAAGTGAATGTAAGTATATGATGTTTTAATTTTTTAGAAGCTATACGAGTAAAAAATACATTGCAATTTTAAAAACAATTTATTTTGCTTAATTTACTGAATTTTGTGAGGATGGTAAAAAATCGTATCATTCTGCCCCCTTTCCCCCTACTGCCTTTGAACATTCGGCTTCGTTAGAAGATTTTGTTGCAACACGTTTAACGCCTATAACCCAACGTTCCATTCTTCATAGCATCCGTTGTACTGGCTATTGTGAGCTAGCTGAAAATCAATAGGGTAAATCTGTGAAATGTCCTGAACAATATTCATCATAAAATTGGTAATTTGTTGCACTCCGGAGGCTGTATCGTGAACAAGTCATGTAACGAAAAGTAGCCGACGACGACGACGACACACACAGGATTTTTTTTATAAAAACCATTTTTTCGTGTTGTTCTTGATGAAAAACGTAAAAATAACTCAATTTTTTTTTTTCAAAATTCCAACTTTTTTGTGGGTAAACCAATACTTTTCTCGCATATTAGATAGGTTAGACGGAAAAGTAATAAGTCTGAATTTAGTGGATATGGGCATATAGAACCCAATTTAAAAGGAAATTATATTTCCTTTTTATTGCAACAGTAAAATACAGAGTGTTCCATTTAAGTTAACGTAGTAACTAAACAAAATATTGTACTCTATTAAGACTTCCAATTACAAACACCCAGTGAATTAATGTACATTTTTTATTAATCCAAGAAACAGTAACAACAATTTTGAACCAACGAAGAAAAATTAGTTTATTAAAAATTATGTAATCAAGGGTAATTAATCAATTTAATTTGACTTGTTATTCTAATAAATGCAAATAAATCTGAAACTATTAATAATAGGTATATGAAACGTTTAGTAAACTGGCATTATTTTTTATGCACTTTTAATTTTACAACAAAATACAGAATATTTCGTAAAAATAATATAACTTTGTGTATTTCCTGTTATTTGGGACATCCTGTATATATCTAATAAATTTTAAATTGTAACCGCTTGTGACTTACGTATTCTTCCCAAACGAATTTTTAATCATTTTACCAATACCTTTACATATTTTCTCAGGTTTCATTTTTCTTCAAAAAAGAATACCTACTAAGACATAATGATTGTAACGTTAATATGGAATGTATGAAAAAAAATAAAATCCGTCTCTGCCTGGCATTAAAATCAAACAGCAGAGTTTGTAATGTACAATTTGCCCCATGTCACATGTCACTTGTAATAAAAGGGACTATCAAGAACGAAGTAAATGGAGCACTTGATTATTTAAGTACCTCAGTCATTGTTTTATCGATTTTTCGTATTAGAAATCGGATTTCCATTTATAACGACTATCGTAGGTAGTTGGGGGTGCTCAAACAATCGTGAATTAAGCTTTGTAAAAAAATCAATGGATTCACCCCATACATCATTTATATGACATATATTCTATGAACACTATTTGTAATAATATTACGCTTTCATTCAAAACATACAAAATTTACGATAAATGTTTAGTACAATCCAAGAATTATAGAAACATTTAAAAACCTACCATTTAATCTGTAAAATCAATTTGATGCATCAAATATAGAGCCAATTAACTATTTTTTCTTATGATTTGTTTCAATATTAAAAAGTAAGTATTAATGGCAGTCGTCTTTTTCACACAATTTACAAAAAAAGGAAGTCTGATAACTACTTTAGTCTCCGAAAATATATATACTCGTATTTCATTCAAGGTTTTGAATTGTTTTTTTAATAACTAATTAAATAAATTATATTAGTTTCATGATCTATTTTATATATTTATCGATTGAATATTTCTACAAAAGAAACCTTTTTTTGACCGTTTTGTAAAGAAAACATAAACGGTTTTAAAGATTAAAACTAACTTTTCTGCATATGTAACATGCCCTGAACAATATCCTACCATAAAACTGTTATACACTACGGAGGATTTATCGTATTAACAAGCCGAAATTTTCCCAAAAATGATAAAACTGTGGTACTTCAAGTACCATCGCACCCGTTGTACTGGTTCTAGTGAGCTGAAAATCAATAGGGTTCATCTATTAGATACCTTGAACAATATCAAATCATAAAATTGGTCACTTGTATAAATTGTGAAGGATATATCGTGCTAACGAACCAAAATTTCTCCAAAAATTACCAAAAATGTAGAATATCTGGATCAAAAAATCAATAGAGTTTATCTGTGAGACACCCTGAACAATATCCAATCATAAAATTTGTCACTTGTATACACTACGGACGCTGTATCGTGCTAACAACCCAAAATTTCTGCAAAAATTACCAAATATGTGGTACTTCAAGAACCATAGCACCCAATGTACTGGCTCTGGTGAGCTGAAATTCAATAGGGTTCATCTGTGAAATGTCCTGATCAATATTCAATCATAAAACGTGTGGGGGTGCTAACAAGACTAACAAGACGAAAAATGGCCGACAACGACGAAGGCATTCACACAGGATTTTTTCTAAAAACCGTTTTTTCGTGTTCTTCTTGCTGGAAAACGAAAAACGAATTCAAATGTTTTTTCAAAATTGCATTTTTTTGGGGTAAACCAATACTTTTCTCGCATATTAGTAGGGTTGGGCGGAAAAGTAATGACGACATTCCTGCCCTATATACCTCGACAGATTCTGAATTATTTTTCACTAGGAATCGTATGAAATTCATAAAATCTTCGAACTTTTGGTTTGCAAGTGAAAAATAAATGGAATACTGTTCACTGATGTCAACCAGCACATGCTTCAATCATGTCGTATTCTGTTCAGCTTATATAGCGAGATCTGGCTGCGAAAAACCTTGCCTATCGAGTTACCGGATGTATTTTTTAAATGATATTAAAAAAACTCATTTAGTACCAGGGCAAAAATGGTACATAAAATTGCTATTTTTTTAAGGAGCATTTTTTGAACCGGGTGATCCAATAAGCCGATCTCTCGGCTATCTATCAGAAACTATTCATGTTATAACTTCAGGAGAAAAAATTCCTTGGCAATAGTGGCCAAGAGAAATCGCTGGAAATATCTTTCAAGTGTCTAGGTTAACTGCTAGGGAGCGTAACCTGTGAAGAAAAATTTAAAAACCAGTTTTTTGTGAAACACTTTTTTTATTTTATCAAATAAAGGGTGAGGAAGTTTTTGTGGATAAATACCTAAACTTTGATTTGGATCAACCGATTTTAACGAAATTAATGTCTTAGAAAGAATGTATATGAATTAATTACATCTACTATAAAACAATTTCAATAATAAAATTAAAGTTTAAACATTTTTTGTTAAGAAAATACATTAGTGCCACTATTACTCTAATGACAAATGGATGGTACGATACTTTACATTTCTTGTCCTATGCTATTACTATTAATAGTAATAGCAAGGCTAGACAAGCTTTGACTATTTTGGAGTAAAGAGAGAAAAACATGTATATTTTTGATAATTTGAGAAGAATGGAAATATTGCAAGAATATACTTGTAAACTTTACGGAATAAGTTGTAACAATGTGAATGTGAAAAAGATTTGATTCAACTCAAGTTCCACCATGCTAGAAATCAGTAAGACAAAAAATGTTACGAACCATACGATTTATGTAACTTCAATGTGGCAAAATGTTACAGAAGCCAACTGTATCAATTTCTTACCAAAACAATGCGGATGGACAGATAATGGAAATAATATTGAACTGCTTTGGTTCGAAAGTGATCCAACACCTCTCTTAGTTGACGACATTGTTTGAGCTTGATGAAATTGATAATAGTGACGATGATTATTATGATAATGATGATCACAATAAAAATAATGACAGTGATCATGACGATAATGTCGATGATTATCATTATGAAAATAAAAGTGATCATGGTAATGTTCATGACAAAAGTGACGATGATCATGAAGATAGTGACGATGATGATCATGATGATATTTAACAATAGTTCTATATATATATATATATATATATATATATATATATATATATATATATACAGGGTGTCCCGGTACTAATGGGAAAAAAGTCAGGAGCGTATAATCTGAGCCAAAATAATGTTAGTACTTCATATAAACTTTTTCTATGCAGGCCCTTGTTTTCGAGTTATAGGCCTCCAAAGTTTTAATTTTGAATTTGGTTTTTATTTTTTGTACTAGTTATTTGATCTTTATCAAATTTACGGCAAAGCTATAATGTACGTGTATGTTTATTTTGGAAAGGTAAACAGATTTACAGTAATGCCTTGAAGCCAAGGACGGACTACTCGCAATGGTTAGTGATCCAAAAATTTTGCAGGGATGGCACACCCTATATGAAATTATCGAAATTGACTTCCCCACACATTAAGATAACGAAAAGTTACTCTTGTTGGAATTCGATAAAATAAGCCGTTTGGCTAATATTTACAGTTTTATTAATGCACTACGTACCAATTTACCTAACTAACTTATTAATACGATGTCCATGATAAAAAATAATTTGATGATAGCAGATGATAAAAGCATTAAGAACGTATTTAATGGGAATTAAATAGGTACACAAACAACGTAATTAGTTGCTTTTAATCAAAATTACGAACACAACATTATTAAACCATTAAGAAAACGCCAAAAAACACAAGTTATAAAACATTAGTCTAAAACTAGTTCCTAAACAACAACAAAAACTAACGTTATTCTAAAAAAATTTCAATATGAGCTCCTCCCACTTCCACGCACATCCTAATTCTACGAAGGTTGTTTCTTTGCACTTGAACGAGCAATCCCATATTATTTCTAATAACATTGCAGTGTAACACAATTATGTCTATTGAATCTTGCCTTTTTTGCACAGGTGTTGCATATACCTTACTTTTGAGATAACCCCAGAGAAAGAAATCCATAGGATTAACGTCTCCTGATCGCGGTGGCCATTGAAAAGGGCCTCCACGACCAATCCATCTATTAGGAAACCTTGTGTGTAAATGCTATCGTACATCTAAAATGAAATGAGGAGGGGCCCCATCATGCAGGAACCATAAATTCCTACGAGTTGGTAGTAGCACATCATCAAAGAGGTTCCATAACTATTTTGCAAAAACTCCAAATATCTCTGACCTGTCAAAGTACCGTCAATAAAGTATGGCTCTATCAAATGAATGCAAACTATTCCTGCCCAAACATTGACCATGAATCTATGCTGGTTCCTAGTTTGGATAATGCCATGTGGATTCACATCATCCCTTAAATGCATATTATGAGAATTAATGACTCCATCTCTGGTGAAACCGGATTCGTCCGTAATGAGAACGTTACTAATAATAAAAGTGTTGTCTGCTTGTTGTTATCGCAGAAACCACTGGATATACTCAATTCGTGCAGGATAATCAGCCACTGTCATACTGTGTACTTTCTTCATGTGAAAAGGATATAACTGCGGTTCTCTTAGGACGCGATGAACAACTGATTTCGAGACGTTATGTTCTTTTGATGATTTTCGTAAACTCGTTGATGGTTCATTATCAACTGCATTTAACAAGTCTTGTTCAACTGCCACAGTACGTACGCTTCGTACTGGACCTTCTCCACCTTTTTTGGGCAAAAAACTTCCTAAAATTTGAAATTTTGTTTTGTATACATGGAAAATTACATTTACTTATTCATACCTATTTCTCGTAACCTGAGATCAATACGCTCAAACATTCGCCTGTCTGACAATGCTCTGTTTGAAAAATGTTCTGCATAAAACCTTCTGGCCTCTAAACAGTTTCGAGAAGCCATTTCATATATTAAATGCATATCTGCGTACTCAATAAGATTGAATTCTGCCATTGTAACTGTTAAATTAAAGACATGATTTATTGACAAGTACTGACTACGAACTATTCTACACAACGTTTGACAACTAATCCTATGGTTACTTGATAAACGGTAGAAACACGTTACACTTTTAAAAAGTTTTTACCAGCTTGCGAATTAATAAGTCGTTAATGTTTTTTATCTTCTGCTATCGTTAAATTATTTTTTTATAGTACTGTAGCTAAATCTTGGACATCGTATTAATAAGCTAGGTAAATTGGTACGTAGTGCATTAATAAAACTGTAAATATTAGCCAAACGGCTTATTTTATCGAATTCCAACAAGAGTACCTTTTCGTTAGCTTAATGTATGAAGAAGTCAATTTCGATAATTTCATATAGGGTGTGCCATCCCTGCAAAATTTTTGGATCACTAACCATTGCGAGTAGTCCGTCCTTGGCTTCAAGGCATTACTGTAAATCTGTTTACCTTTCCAAAATGAACATACAGGTACATTATAGCTTTGCCGTGAATTTTATAAAGATCAAATACCTAATACACAAAATAAAAATAAAAACCAAATTCAAAATTAAAACTTTGGAGGCCTATAACTCGAAAACGAGGGCCTGCATAGAAAAAGTTTATATGAAGTACTAACATTATTTTGGCTCACATTACACGCTCCTGACTTTTTTCCCATTAGTCCCGGGACACCCTGTATATATAACACTGTTGGTTCCATCTTTCAAACAAAAGCTAGTAAGAGTAACATGGAAAATAGGTAAAGCAGGAAACCTCATTAGTTGGCACCATTTGAAATAATAACTTGAGATTTCGAGTTTTGAGGTGTAAAACAAGTTTGGGCTTCGGCAAGATGTTAGTGCCTTAAAATTAATTAATTATGTCATGCACTCGTGGTAAATATATTGTGAGTTTAAGTTTAACGTGGTTCGTGCCGAAAAAGTAAGAACTGGCTAAGGCCAATCCATCTACACAAATGTTCACTATGGATGTACAAGTCGCACTGAAAGCATCTAAGCTGCAAATTTCTGCTTACTCCTATAAAATGAAGTTGACCGTCCATAATTTTACGTTTTATAACATGGTTAATGGAAAAGCAGACTGATACATCTGGCATGAAGGTGCCGGGGAGCCATTCTTGATTATATTTATAAAACTTTGACTCCAGATTCTAAAACAAATAGTTGTTAGTGATGGATGTGGTTATCAAAACCGAAACGTAACTTTATCTAACGATTTATTAAACCTTGCCGAGGATAAAAAGCTTAAAACCGTTCGATACTATCTTGAAAAGAGTCACACTCAAATGGACTGACTCGATTCGTGCTTGTATTGAAATAAAACTTAAAAATTGAGAAGTTTACGTACCCGGTTGCAACGTTCAGATTTGCCACCTTGCAAAACAAAAAGACCCGTACAAATTATATCTCCTACGATCTTTTTCGAAAATATTATGTTTTTACTAACTATTTCTCCATTCGTCCTGGCAATACGACCAAGGATCCTAAAGTTACCGATATTCGATGTCTGGCCTACAAAATAGATGGCTTTATTGACTATAAAATAAATTATGATGACAACTGGGTAAAACTTCCATAGCGGATAACAAACGGCAAGAGAACCTGTTTATTCCTCAACTATACCACCAACCACTCAAAATAAAAGCCGATAAATGCAATTAGTTACAGGAATTAAAAAAGTTATTACCGGTAGATTTTAGGCAATTTTATGAGTCTTTTACGTGACTAAAAATGAAATTTATCAGCTGTTACCTGTGTCAAGTAATTGCGATAATTTTACATTTAAATTTGTTACAGTTCCTATAGTTTTGAGAGATTTACGTTTATTTTGTCACAGCTCCTAGTTTTAACAGGTTTGAACTTTTTGCCAAATTTTCGCAAATAAATATCATTTTTTGCAATTATTATTGCTTAAATTATCCTTTGCCAACGTTCCAAATAAAATTATTATAACAATCACTACCGTACAAAACCTCGCAAGTACAAGCTAATTTTACAAATCATATTTCGAAACCTCGTTTATTTTGGCAATACACAAAGCATTACTTAAAATGTTACTTAATGTCTAAAAACTAGTATTATTTAGTGAATTTCGTAGCCTCAATTGTTTTTCAACGAATATAATAAAACTGTGTAAATGTTTTTTCTTCCTCCTGTAAAATTTGAATTAATCGTTATTTATTCCCGAATATTCCTGTAATAATTTGTATTAGTAATAGTATAGGACTTGAAAAAATATAAAGTATCGTGTCTGGCATTTGTCACAAGAATAAAACTTTAATTTGATTATAGTTTGAAGTTGTTACTCGATAGGTACAGTAAGGTAAGAAAAAAAAATTAAAAAAGTATGGTGCTATGGAGTCAGCGTCAAATTTAACGAGGCACTTGTTTATATATTTTTTACTCACTTAAAACTAAATTTTAAAATAAGTTACTCCATTGGTACAATTCATCTACAAAAAATGTCCCGTAGAAAAGATATAGCAATTTTATGTACCGTTTCTGTCCTGGCACTAAATGACTTTTTTAACAGTTTCAGTGAGTAGTATTATTTAAAAAATACTTCATCCGGTGACTCGATAGACCAAGTTTTGTGTAGCGACTACTAAAGATACTGATCGGTAAAACATATCTCTCTTACTGAGGGTGCGTAATGATGCAGTTTCTTCCTTCAGTAGACTAGCTCAAACCCGCACCGAATTTCTCGAAAATAATATATTTTCCAAATGAGAGTACGCAATAATAGCATTTATTCGATCAAATACGTAACATGAATTGTGTAAACTCCAACAAATCTGATTATATTCATGTTTGAGCTTGAAACTGAGCTTGCAAGGAGCCAATGAGCGGACAACTTTACATATTAAACGCTGAATCGGTTGCGATTTTATTTGTTGTCAGATGCTCGATCGAAAATTAACTTAGCGATGTGAAAATGTGCATGGGGTAAAATAAATCTGTTTTTGAAACTTTAGTTTTTTTGTAGTTATACTGACTTATGTTTTGTGTTGTGAATTAAGATGAGTTCATCCTCAATTTATTCTTATTTTAGATTTATTAAAACAGTAAATTCAAGCAGAATAATTTGTTAAGTTTAAAATAAGTAATGTTGAAAAAATAAACGATTTTAAAGACTAAAACTAACTTTTCCGCATCTGTAAGATACCCTGAATAACATTTTATCATAAAATTGTCACTTGTATACACTTCGGGAGATGTATCGTGCTAACAAACCGAAATTTCTCCAAAAAGTAACCAAAAATGTAGTATATCTGGATTTATAGGACCCGCTGTACTAGCTATAGTCAGCTGAAAATCAATAGGGTACATCTGTGAGACACCTTGGATGAGACACCTTGAAAAATATCCAATTATAAAATTGTCCACTTTTATACACTCCGGAGGCTGTATCGTACTAGCAACCCGAAATTTCGCCAAAAAGGACAAAAAATGTGGCACTTCAAGTACCATAGCACCCGTTGTACTAGCTCTGGTAAGCTGAAAATCAATAAGGTTCATCTATAAGACGCCCTGACCAATATTCAATCATAAAATGGGTCGTTTGTATACACGCTGGAGACTGTATCGTGCTAACAAACTGAAAATTATCCAAAAATGACAAAAATTTGGTACCTCAAGTACCATAGCACACGTTGTACTGGCTTCAGTGAGCTGAATACCAATACAGATAATTTTTGAGACGCCCTGAATAGTATCCAATCATAAAATTGGTCACTTGTATATACTCCGGAGGCTGTATCGTGCTTATAAACTGAAATTTTTCCAAAAATGACAAAAATGTCGTACTTAAAGTACTACAGCCCCTGTTGTAGGGTATATTCTGAGCTGAAAATCAATAGGGTTCATCTGTGAGATGTCCTGAATAATATTCAATCATAAAATTTGTGACTTGTTGCACTCCGGAGGCTGTATAGTGCTAACAACACATGTAACGAAAAGTGGCCGACGACAACGACATACGCACAGGATTTTTTTCCTAAAAACCTTTTTTTCGTGCTGTTCTTGATGAAAAACGTAAAAATAAATCAAAAAGTGTTTTCAAAATTTCCACTTTTTTGTGGGTAAACCAATACTTTTCTCGCATATTAGATAAGTTGGGCGGAAAAGTAATACTTTCGAATTTGAGTTTGAGACGTCGAAACACTTCCATTTTTCAGGCATAATTTGTTTACTTACGTATTAATGTTTTACAGTATACAGGATGTCAGGAAAAAAGAAGAAATTGTCTGGATACCAAAATTTGCATAATAAAAGAAAAAAAGAGGAAGAGCTGGAAAACCATGTCAAAATTACGCATTTTTTTTCAAAGCCCGAGTCTACTTTGCCATATATTTATAACAACAATAATACAGCTAAATTCCAATATTCTGAACCTGTACTTGGAACAAGTATGAGCAGCAGACAAGAAACTGATCTAGAAAGCAATCCATCAACATCTTCAAGTTCCGCTAATAATGAGAAATCAACACCTTCAGAAATTACCAAAACGGAAAATATGAGTCAACTTTCGAAAGATGCAGCACTATGGCCAATAGTTACATCTATAAAATTAGAATAGATTGAGCGTATTTGGTTGTTATATTCCGAAACAAAAAATTCATTTTACTGCTTCTGATGTAAAAAATTTAATGACAGCGATTTGAAATCTGTTCGCCTTAGTAAAGAATCTGGTTGTAATGACTGGCAGCATCTAAATGAATATTTAAACATTCATGAAAAGAGTAAGTTACATATTGAAAATGTTCTAAAATTGCTAGATGTTTCTATCAGTTTCAATAAAAATGGAATAAATGATGCTGAAATTAAAAATGTAATAAACAGGGAAACTAAATACTGGCAGTTTTTAGGTGAGCAAAATTTAGCTTTTCGTGGAAGTAGGGGAGACCGGGGCTAAATGTCACAAAATTAGGTTGTTAATTTTTAGTGAAACCATTTTTAATCCTAGCAAAGTTATTTCTGGTGCACTTTGTCACTCTGTTATTTGACTATACAAAGTGACTAAAAATGTATTTATAAATAACGCGAATTTATTAATTTTTTTGCAAAACGTAAACTGTTACAAGTGTGACATCTTGCCCCCATTATGGGGCACGTTGTCTCACGGAAAGGGGTGAAAAGTCACGCAGATATCAGGTTAGATTTTATTTAAAAAAGCTCAAAAATACAGATAAAAAGAAACAAATAATACATTATATTATGCTCTATTCCAATTTTGTTATCCGGGAGTGCACAGTTCATGGGCCCATAGCTTACAGACTGTACATTGGACCCAAACTTCTTTTGGTGAACTATTGGAAAATGGTTCCAAGCAGACAAGACAAAAACTTTCTTCATCCTCGTCCTCTGATTCTTCAGGGGACTTCTCTTTAGCACTTTTATGGTTTTTCCCTTTTTATTTTTATTATTTGACACTCTTATATTTCCTGTTAAATTTTTCTTTACACTTTGGGCAAGGGCCTTATATCTGAGACACTAAATATACTTTCCTTAGGCCCAGAATGCTGAGTATGGTTTGGGATTTTTTGTAAGGATGAGCCACTAGGACCAGGCTGCTGAGTGTCGTGAAGTTCTGTGTTTGCAGGTTCTGACACAGTTGTTTTTTTGTTGCCTATTTCAAGAAAAACAAATCATTGCAGAATAATTTTAAGATACTCAGGTAACTAACTTATTTGTTAACATTTCGTCAATTGTTGGTTCCACAGTTTGGAATGAAATTCCACTGGTCCCGGGCTTTGGATTTTCGAGATCTGGTTCCTGATTTTCTTGGTGCAAATCCCTGTCTTTTACTTTACATGGGCTAAATTCTGTTTCATCAAATACATTTTGGTTGAAGGGAAATATCCCTGATACACGAAATCCGGATTGTATATTTTTTGGTGTTGCGGCTAGGGGATAGCTTTGAGCAACTAAAACTGGAATATCATATATCGTCATCGTTTGACCGGGATGATTCATCATCCACGCATCGCAACCATAATTGTACTGTTTTTAAAACGGACCATAAACTGACCTATCAAGAGGCTGGCAACTTGTGCGAGCAGTGGGGAGGAAAAGATAACATAACTATACCACTTTCCTTAGCCAACTCAAGTCCCTCGATAGAAAGATGCGACTGATGATTATCAAGAAGTAACAGACAGGGGTGTTTTTTGGAACATTTTGAAAATTTAATGAAATGTCTCAAAAATAGCACAAAATTTTCTTCTATCATCCAGCCACTTCGATTAGCTGTTCCCGCACATCCTGCTGGTCCAGATGTTAGCCAGAATTCTCTAAAATGCTCTCTTGGAAATATAAAGAATGGCGGGATGCTATTTATCAAAGCAGATACGGCACAGGCCACTGTGACGAGGGTTCCACGTTCCCCAGAAGTTATGGATTCGACTTGTTTAAATCCTTTTCTGGCCACTACTTTACAAGGCTTCTGAACAGTGGTCACCCCCGTCTCGTCCATATTCCAGATTGAGGATGGATCAAAGTTATATTTTTTCATAGCCTTTTCCAGATTTGTAAAAAAGCTCTTCACATTTGCTTGGTTAAAATTTGTTACGCGTGCGAAACTTGTTGGTTCTGGAGTGCGAAGAGATAAATAATTGTTTCTATTTAAAAATTATGTAAACCATTCAGGTCCAGCCATTTGATCCATTTTCCAAGGCTCGGGAACAGCTATTTTATTGACAATGGCAAACTGGAATGCAAGCTTTCTAATTTCCTTAGAACAAAGTCCGAAATAAATATTTGCTGATTCGAGTAAGTATGTTTTAAAATCCATTTCCATTTCTCGGCTTAATACCATGCGAGGTTTGCCATATCCCACGTCTATATTTAACTGATCTTGATTAAGTACCTCTGCTGAAAGCTTTTTGCAATAGCGCCTCACTGTTTTATAATTTAAATCAAAATTTTTTGCTGCTTGCCTAATAGAAATATTTTCATTTTTTACTTCTAACACCGCTTTCCTTATTGTTTCCTTATCAAAACTCCCTCGATCTGTTTTTTTTCTGTATTCGCGCACCATCTAAAAATTAAATCCGATTCAGAGCTTTACTTCTTTTAATATCGGGGTAAAAGGTCACACATGACAACTTGCCCCACAACGTGTGAGACAAGTTACCCCAAACGGTCCTGCCATTTTCTTTCTAAAATAACTACCTAACCTAATTTTATAAATTAATAAATTTATAGTGACTTTTTGGAGAACACCTAGTGGTATCATAAATATAACACGGCATTTTCAAATTCTGTCACTGAGATAAAATATACGGTTTGTATTATTAATCCAAAAAATTACTTACATTGGCTTTTTCCGTAAATTCACTTATAAACATATACACATGCAACTTATACGAATGGCGAATATGGCGGAACTAACTAGCATTGAAATAGTTTCTGGCGTATGAATATGACGACGTTGCCATATTTACTTTGCGCAGGAAAGGGTTTGTGACTTTAAACCCGTGAGACTTTAAGCCCCGGTCTCCCCTAGTAATAAGTTGTTTGAGAAAAATAAAGGTAACTTTTCAAAATACATAGAAATGATTTCCAAATTCGACCCAATTATGTCAGAACATACAAAACACTCTCAAACAAAAGATCACAAAAACAATCTCGGGGATAAAATACAAAATGAAGTAATCAACTTGATCGGTAAAAATATCAAATCCAAAATTTTAGAACTAACTAAAAAGGCAAAATATTATTCCGTTATTATTTGACTGCACTCCTGACTCTAGTCACCAAGAACAAATATCAGTTTGTATAAGATTTGTTAATTTAAAGAGCACGGGAATTAGTATAGAAGAATATTTTTTATTATTTTGTCCTATAGATGATGTGTCGGGTGAAGGCTTGACAAAACTTCTTTTGCCGGCGTTAGAGAAAGAAAGCTTAAATATCAACGATTTTCGGGGTCAGGGTTACGACAATATGTGTGGTAGGCATAATGGGCGACAAAAAAAAGTTTGGATTTGAATCCGTGAGCTTACTTTATTCCTTGTTGCAATCATAACCTAAATTTAGTCAAAATCGAATACTTTGAGCATCAATTTTTTTTGTTTAGTTCAAGAACAATCTTCTCTCAATGTTTTATATGCATTGCTGTTTCACAAATTAGTTCCTGTTACATATTCTAGCCATTATTAATTTGGTAGTTATTAAAAAGCATTCAAGAAAAATTTTTTTTTAATTTTTTTATTAAAAAGTGATCTTGCAGACTTCATAAAAACATTAAATATCTTGAAAACTACAAGTTTTTTGATATGTAAAGGTTATGCGTTTTTCACGTGAAAACGTTTAAGGAATACGAAATAAAATAAAAATAGCTTCAAATGCCAGTGGCGTAAAAATGGGAGGGGAAAGGTGACATATTCTTCCAAATGTACACCACTGGATCAAGAATTGAAACATGTTTTTCCATCAAAATATGACCTTTTACATTTAAAAACAACCTGCCAAATGTCAGGACAATATATTCATCCATTTTAAAGTTATGAAATTAAAACATTATAGTTTTCATAGCTTTAACACCCTGTATCTCGAAAAGGTAATGGGTTGGACCCCTCAATCCCTATATCATCTTGTCCAATTTTACGAGAGGCATCTACATGCAAACGTTGTAAGTGTCATTTGCAAACACCCTGTATATAGGTATTGATATCATTTGATAATTGGAATGCTGCTTCAACCTCTTCGTCAAGTGGCATTTCATTGATATCTTCTCCTTTCATCATGAAGATATTATGTAGAACTGACCATGCAACTACAACAGTGCAACTACTACAGCCTCAACTTTGTCCAATCTGAGTCGAATTCCCAAGGCTAAAATTGGAAACCGCCTTTTTAAGACACCGAAAAGTCTTTCAATTGAGTTTCGAGTACGAATTTGAGATTCGGTAAATATATTTTCTGCATCTGTTCTAGGAATAGTCAAAGGTGTTATTAAGTATGGTTTTATCCTATAACCACTGTCCCCAACTAGCAAATCTTCACCATATATTCCATGTTCAAACTCATGCCTAACCCTGGAGTTTCGAAAAATATTAGAATCATGGGCAGAACCTGGCCATCTACAGACGATACTTCTAATACTTAAGTTAGCATCTCCTATCATTTACACATTCATGAAAAGAAATTTTTTCTATTCCTATATAGTTCAGCATGTGGTCCTCTTGGGTACAATCAATAGCCCCTATACATCTGGGAAATCTTGCTATTTTGTAAAAACCTTCCCTCGCAATCTGCTTTTCTTCCTCGGTCCGAGGCATCTTTATTACTTCATTTTTGAGGCTGGCAATTGCCCGTAATACTTTGGTAACAACTTTGCTGGCTGTAGATTTGTCTACTCCACAAAAGTCGCCCAATACTTGTAAGAACGAACCAGTAGCCAAAAATCGTAACGCTAAAACAAACATTTCACCTGGAGAAAGTGCAAGATTTCTGGAAAATAAAATTAGGTAATAGAAAAATTTTAATATTAAATTCTAGAAACCACATACTTATTGGTGTCTGAAACAATGATGTCATGTATTTCGTCTAATGCAAATTGAGCCGTTTCCTTTGAAAATCGGAATCTACATTTAAATTCGTTATCATTCCATATTTCAAAATGGTTTGGCCTTTCTCGGTAAGTTTGAGGAAGTCTAGGATTTTCGACCAGATCAATTAGCTCTTCATCATCCGTTAATTCTTCTAATATTAAATCCATATTGCACATGTAGGTTTGATAATAAACTCGACAAAATATTTACTTTCCGTACATAAACAACAATAACACAAACAACAGAAAAAGCTAGGTTATGGTGCACGTTCAAAACGTGAACCACGCTTGAACGGACCGAAATAATGCGTTCAGGTGAACCGAATTTTGATCTATGGTTCAGTCGTGATCGAGGTTGGTACCAGGCTAGGGACACTGCAGACCGTGCCATCTATAGAGCCTGTCGAGTAACGAAAATCGGTAGATAATTCCAAAAAATTAACGAAAACTGTAACGTCGATAGGAATGAAATTTTATTGATTTTTATTACTGTGTATCCGTGATATCATATTGCTCATCCCCACAGGTAATCTGATATATACTGCTATCGTTTCTTAGTTGAAGTGTTGAGGTTAATATAAGGTTTTGGTATTTTGGTGTATTTTTTAATTGCTGTAGTGTAATATTTATCTGTTGTTTCGTTGCTTTATTGTTATTAATTGAAAAGACAATGTCAAAGTGTATTCTGAAGGAGTCTAATAAGTGGTGTACTCGGTAAGTTTTAGTAAAAAAATTTGAGCATTTTTTCTTTCACAATTAACAACCATTATCTTTATTTTTATAAAACACAGAATTTTTACTAATTTAATCGACAAATTTAGAGATCATGGTTGTTTTTTACATTAGCTAAACTGAAAATTGCTGTTCCTCCAGCCCAGGAAGATAAAATTAATATGGCTGAAAATCAGTGGTAATAAATCATTAAATTTGTCGACGAGTAAACGATGGAGGATATGATTCCTTCATTTTTGAAAACAGTGTTTCTTTAGATTTAAGAAAGGCGAAGGGAGGTTATTAAGACAGTTTGATTTGCCATATGAGTGGAAATTAACAAAAATTGATGGTAAGTTTTATTGTATTCAATATAGCATGCTATGGACATTTTGAAATGTAAATTGAGTGAATGAAGAGACGAGTACTGAGTGTGTAATTTTATTAAAATTCCAGCTAATCCCTTTCAGCCATTAGGCCATTCTGAAAGCTCTCGTCAAGAAAAAAACATACAACAGGTGTCAAAAAACATCAAACCCTGTAACTGCTACATACAATGAAATAAAATGTTTGATGTTACATCATTATTTAAGTAAAATTTATTAAAATCACTCTATAAAGAGCATGTACAATTGTAATTCACATAACGAAACGTCTAATTTGAAATTATCAACTAAATGATATGTGTGTACACCCTCTTTATAGAGTAATTTTAACAAATTTTACTTAAATAAGTAACATAACATCAAACATTTTATTTCATTGTTTGTAGCAGTTACAGGGTTTGATGTTTTTTGACAACTGTTGTATGTTTTTCTCTTGTCAACAGCTTTGAGAATGGCCTAATGGCTGAAAGCACTTAGCTGGAATTTTAATAAAATGACACACTCAGTACTCGTCTTTTCATTCACTCAATTTATATCTAGTGTGTACACCACACTCGGACAATTCCATTTTAAAATGTACCCGTTGAAAAAATAATAATCTGGGTTTTATTTTGTGTTATAGCTATTCCCTCCACCAGCTATGGGATGGAAGGTATTGATCGCTTGCCGATTTTCATATATAGCCCATTGTATGACAGTTTATGGGAAATGAAAGGGAGTATTGACTTTTGTTGAGGCATTACATCTAAATATTTGGTCTAACGGTAACCAAAAATCCAAAATATCCAATAAAGACACAAAATAAAAAAAACAATAAATCAAAAAATAGTTAAAAACCAAAAAAAATCAAGAATTCCTAAGAAAATCGAAAGCTCCAAAAAAAGGAATTCAAAAAAACCAGAAAAATTTAAACATTCAAACATTTTTTGATATTTTTTTTGGCTTAGTACAAAAACATGTGTAAACTTATTATTTCAATAGTAAGCGCATTTTGTTTTCTTTTGTTGATATAAATTTTCAAACATACTTGTGTTTTTACTTATTTATTGTTGTTATTTTGTGTGTTTACTTGTAGAACGTCAACCAGAAACGAGAAAGGACTTCCACGAGACGGTAGGATTTTTAAGAGCCCTTAAGAAAAAATTTAACAATCATAGACTGCCAGGAGCTGCAGAGTAACTTGAACTGCCTTATGCGAGGGTTTCATAAGAACGGAATGCTTTTAAATGTAGAAATATGCAATATACTAGGTTTAAGCTTGTGATATAAACATATTTAATACTTCCAGTAAAGAAATAAAGACGTGTTTTAAGTGGAAATGAAATGTTAGATATATTATTTTAAATTTTGTACAGTCACAAGTGCTGTTTAGCACTCTTATATGTAATTACTTGGCACCTTGTATTTACAGAGCTGGGCAGTATTTAACAACTTTTCCTTTAAAAATATTTTAATTACTGTTGTTCTAACATTCACAGTAATTATGATCAAATGTTTTCTTTCACAGAAAGTTGCCAAAAATAGTAGTAAACTACTCATCGCTAACACTTTTTTTTATTAAGTAAGTAGCAGTTATACTCCAGTAGTTTGTCCAGCTCTGTGTGTTTATACGAGTGTAATAATAAATAAATAGATTAAAATAAACTTATCATAAATAATTTTCTGCTTTCATCTTGATTTAACATCATTTAAAAATCTAATGATACTCCAATCTAGAATGTATGTTACTCAAATTATTTTTTAATTATTGCATTGTTTTTACATTATAGTTTATTTATCGTCATTCTGTTTGTTAAAAGTACTTTGTGAAAGAAATTATTTGTTGTGAATTTTTATACCAAAATAAATAAACTGTTTATATGATTGTTGTTTTATTTTTTCCAATTTAATTAACTATTTATGGTCCATCATTTGATATTTCATTTAATCTAACTCAATGTTGAGTTAAATTGAATGAAATGTCAAATGATGGACTATAAATGGTTATTTTGAAATAAAATAATTAAAATACAGTAAATTTGAATATACCGCCAAAACCTAAAATTACAGAAATCTTTTCAACATCACTCAATTGTTTAGTCGACAGGCTCTTTAGATGGCGCCACAATCAGTGTCTCATCTATCTGTGGGTTATCTGTGGTTGGTACAACTTGATTTTTAACGTGATCGCAGTTCATTGTTGAACTGTTGTTGAACCGAGTTGGTGCAACCGGGCCTAAGTAATCAATAGAATCGGACAAGCTAAAAGAATTAGACACCGAAGATTTAATTGAACAATTTGCAAAAACTAAAGCACGAAAAGCTCAATTCACTTAGCTAAAATATTAATAACAATATATTATACATGGATATTAACCTTTAAAAGGTGACTTGTTGTATTATTAAAATAATATATTGTTTTGTTTTTATTTGTCGATCCGTTTCGTCCTGTGATATATAAACGAGTATTTTTAATGTTTTAAATATTTTTTTATTTCTTGAGATTTTGTATAATATATTACATTTGAAACTAAAATACAAAAATTTTTAGTTATAATACTGTTTTTTATAAGTTTATAAATATGTTATGTACCTCAATGAGAAAATACGTGTGTGGCTTGTACTTGTAAAATATAAAAATTAAAATAAAAATATGGAAATACTGTTTAAAATGATTTTTCAATAGTGGATAATAATACCTAATTTAACTAGTTTTATTCAGAAACAAAAAATTACATTTATATTTATAAAGTTTTTCAGTTTTCTTCAAATTGATTTTTTTTCAGACTAAAGATATTTCAAATTGATCAATATTTGAAAACCTGCTACAACTGGAACTCGTAAACAAAGGCCTCCAAATTTAGTTCGACAGGTCATCAATAAAAATAAAAGATTTCAGGCCGAAAAAATTCAGTATTGATTGATGCAGTTTGGTAGAATTGTACTTCAGAAAAAACTTATTTAGTTGAGCCATCGGGAAAGTGAAAATTTAGACAAAAAATTCGCAGTTTAAAAGAGTGTTAGATGGGGGATGTGAATGTATTAGTATTTTTAGATGATACACAGAAATAAATAGATTTGGTATTTTGTACCACTGAAACCATGAGTGTTTTTGGTAATGAATTTAGCAATTTGATAAAAGAGTTAACTTAAGCGAAGTAGTAACATCAAAGAAAAGTAAAAATACAGTATCATTTCCAAAGCTGACAGGATTAGGATGTCTCCGAATGACAGCAAGTATTTTGAATATTGAAAATAATTGAGTAATAAGTGCCTTTTTACATTTTGTAAACTTTTGTTAATAGTACTTGCTGCTTCATTATGTTACATTACAAATATTATTGATTGATTATCGTCATTGCATGAAAATATACGAATATCTTTGGAACAACAAGAGATGTCAGGTTGTGACAAGTTAATATTTGACTTTAAGCTGGTTAGAATTATGACACTACATTTGAAAATTCACATGTTACATTTAGTTATTTTATTGTTCCTCCTAGCAGGTCTATTGACCTGATTACAATGATACCATACTGTACCATACCATACCTACCATTTATTCACCACATAATATACAAAAGTACATGTGAGGTATACATAGTTTAGTCAGGACAAAAATGATAAAAATCAGATATTGAGTAAAAACAGTTCTTTAGCAGAAATTGTTTACTTAATTTATAGAAAGATCTAACAGATAGATCTCTAATTTCAATTTTGCTCATTAAAACTAACAAATCTATTGTATAAGCTTACATCAATTTTATTGTTTGCACTTGTTTGTAAACGAGAGAAAGGTTTTACAATGTTTTTAGCAGATCGAGTATAATAAGCATGTACATCGGCATGTGTTTCATACATTGGTAAGTTCCTATAAACAAGGTTTATTGTCTCTAGAATATACATACACGGAACAGTAAGAATAATAATGTTAATAAAGATAAGTACATCTTATTTACCTTATATTACATTATAAGAAAATTGAAAAGAAACAAGAGAGAGGGCCAATCACAACTAACTAATGTTATTTATCTACACAAATATCGTTAATATCATTTATTAATATTACATACCATACATCTTTATCACAGCCAGAGAAAGCAGAAGAAGCATGGAGACAGGAGATCCAATTTAATTAACAGATATGAGTATGAATCTAAGAGATTTTTAACTATTATCGACAAGCCTACAAGGTTTTTAATGAATCACACCGAAGTAATATCCAGGTATTCATTTATTAAATGTTTATAATCCCTACATGGGGTATTAAACCGATCCAAGTCTTGGACAACAGCTGAAATGTTATTAGCAAAACGTAACCTGTTTACAATGGGTGGAGAGTTAGACATATTTGTATATAGTGGTATAGAGAATTTTAATCTGGTTCGAGTGTGTCTGGGTGATATGTACCGGGTGTCCCAATAAGAATGGCTCTTGGCCATATCTCGGGAACCGTTTATAGTACAGCTTCGGGAAAAAAAATGTATAAAAGTGACCTCGAGAAAAGCCTGGTAATTATTTTTCCCGAAGCTGTACTATAAACGGTTCCCGAGATATTGTCGAGAGCCATTCTTATTGAGACACCCGGTACAAAGACATTAAGGATAATATGTTAGCACAATTTACCAGATTATTAAGAATTTTATAAAAAAACATTAACATTTCATATTTACGTCTTATTTCTAAGGATCTGATATTGAAATCTGTAAGGTAAGATGTCCTTATAGTATGGTAATCAGCACGAACTCGAAATTTTTTGTAATATATAACATTTTAATTACATTGTTTTTTGTGAACTTTGATTTTTGGCGTTTAATAAAACCTAGTACCCGATTGGCTGGATTTACAGTATTTTTTACATACTGAACAAATGAGAGTCAGTAGTCATATTGTTACGAAACAGCACACTGGTATAGTCCCTAAAACCGGCTCTGTCTAAGCCAGGTATAAAAGTTAAAATTATGGCGGATACGCAGTTATAAAAACTGTTTACGAGTTTACGACTATCTTATGTAAACATTGTTTTTGTGACCAGAGTTATCTAGAAAGTGCCAGAATTATTTGTGACTGTGTAAGCCGCAGCCCAGAATTTACTAGTAAAAACGGCTTTAATATATAAGGGACTGATCAGGAAGTTTTAGTTAGTTGATAATTTGACATCGTGAAACATACAAGTAAATAAGTGGATATGAAGTGTTTATATAAATTAGTTTGAG
This sequence comes from Galeruca laticollis, assembly GCA_963921935.1. Classification (NCBI taxonomy): domain Eukaryota; kingdom Metazoa; phylum Arthropoda; class Insecta; order Coleoptera; family Chrysomelidae; genus Galeruca; species Galeruca laticollis. Next base: position 203,201,720 of record OY998180.1, read on the forward strand.
TGAATATACGGTTAATATAAATTAATAATAAAGTGATTAGTTAAGTATATATAAATTAGGTGTTAGTGAGTTAGTGTTTAAATAAATTAGTAAATAGCCATACCGAGTGTTTAAAATTTATCACACCAGTTTACTGTTTAAATAAGTAACAAAAACATTACAATATGTTATTCCAAAATCTTTTATTTCTGATTTACGCTCTAAAGATATATCGTTATTTTTATAATCAAATTTGATAATATTTTGTGCTCTAGAAATACTCATAATGACTTAAATTGAAAGGTAATTTGTTGATTGTGCTCCATTCTGTTACATTATTAATATCCTTCTGTAATTTAACACAGTCAATAATTGAAAAAATTTATTTAAAAACTTTAAAATCATCCGCGAACATCAAACCTTCTGAATATTCGAGCACCAATGGTAGATCGTTAATAAAAATAAGAAAAAGTAATGGACCCAAATTAGATCCCCGCGGGACTCCAGAAGGCACCATAGCGCTCTACAGTTTCTAGTTAAAGGATTAAACGTGTTGTTATTTGTTTCTGAAATTCAATGATCTTTGAAGTGAACTTAAGCTTATGAAAATTAGTTCAGGCACATAGAAGTTGCAATGTGTTTCTTTTACACCCCCCCCCCCCACCCTTAATGGCGAATTAATTGTAATAGACTCAAATTATTCACCAGCATTATTCTAAATAGGTTGTCCTCCTGGGTTGATGACTGTAGACTATTGCCTGAATCCCAATCCGGTTTTCGAGAAGGTCGTGGCTGTATTGATAGTGTTTACACTTTGAGTTCTGTGATTCAGTTACATATCAGACATCAAAAACCCAAGCTATTTGCTATTTTTCTTGATTTTAAGAGAGCATTCGACTCAACAGACTATAAGTTATTATGGACTAAATTATTTAAGCTTGGAATATCAGCAAAAATACTTCGCGTTATAATAACATACTTTCAAGCAACAATTCAAATAAACGCCTCCGATGGATTTACTAGAAAATATAATGTAACAATGGGTGTTCTACAGGGTGAACCGCTAAGTCCACTTTTATTTACTTTATTCATTGCTGATATTGAATCATTTTTCTACGAAAGTGGAGCTCGGGGTGTAAATATTGATCATATGAACGATGTTCTAGCATTACTATATACGGATGATATTGTTTATTTAAATTTAAATTTCACTATAACAATCAACCCATTGAAGTTATGAATAAATATAATTACCTAGATCTAACAATGTCATCTTCTGGTGTATTTTATGAAATGTCAGTAGTTAGTTACTGCAAACAAAGGAAAGCAAGCCGTTGGAACTATATTGCCAAATATGGTTAAAGCGAAGACGGACTCCTGGTATCCAAGAATTAAGTTGTTTGAGACATTGGCTTTGAGTGTTATGTTCAACTCGGTACCTGTTTGGGGTCTCAGGTATTTGGGTATACTAGAGAGAGTCCACATACAGATTATCAAAAGGGTTCTTCTTGTTTCTATCAGCACACCTGACGCCATAGTACGTTTAGAGGTGGGACGAGTAAAACTTGAATATACAATCTTCAAATTATGTCTTAATTGGTTGCTCAAGATTCTGGCTATGGATGATACTAGATATCCTGTTCTTTGCTTTAGACAACAAATTCGTACATCGGGTAGTACTGATTCCAAGTTTAACTGGGCGGTACAAATGAAACAATTTTTTATTAAAATAAATCAGATAGAAATGTGGAACAACTTGAGCTATCATACATTAATTAGGAATAGAAAAAAATTACTTGAGACGTATTATACACAGTTGTATGTATCTGACTTGTCTTTGGTTTCTAGGTATTCCTATTTATATCTATATAGTTTGTTTACTGTTTCCAGGAGTCCAATTTTGTATTTACTTGTAACATTGCCCATTCAGTTCACCCGCGCACTTGCTCAGTTACGTACGGCAAATCCTTTTAAAATTAAGTTCACCTTAAATAGAACTACGTGTTATATTGATCCCGATATTGAATGCTCCGCATGTAATCGGAATGAAAAGGAAACATTGCAGCATCTTCTTTTTGATTGTCCAATTTACGTCGTCATGAAACAAAATATTTCTTGTATGCTTATTTTGGAAGCATTAATCGAAACTCTGCAAAATATCACACTTGCTGAAGCCAGGCAAATTTGTGAATATGTGTGGAATATTATAAGATTACGGTAATTTATTATCAATGAGTAATTGTCTTTTAAGATGCCTTTTAATGTCATAGATTATTATTGTTAAATTGTTTGTTAGTGTATAGCGTATTGTTTAATTTGTACACATACACCCTTGCTGTAAACTCATGTTTCTGAAGCAATAAATTATTATTATTATTATTATTAATTGTAATGGGAGACCCTTTATAAGGGATAAGAGGTTTGAATTTATATGCAAAATATTGACATCAATAAGACGATAAATTGGCTAATGGTGTGGTTATAAAACTAAGATGTATTATATTCATTATAAACTGTGTGACAATATTTAAAAGAATGGAATTTCAGTAAAACGAATAGTTTAGCAATAGTGAAGAAAAAGTGAGACAGTAACAGGATAAAAAAGGACGTTGAGAAAAATAACTGTAATCGAAATCAAACGTAACATTACTTATAATAAATGAAAATGAAGAGGTTTGATTTACTGTAAGCACCAGAACTTCGTGAACAAAACAATTATAGATTTCACGTTTATTGAAGTGGAATTTACAGTAAAGGTGTTGAAAAGTGATGATTCCAAAATGTGTGCTACGTTATAATCCTTTCATTTAAGCGGATTCGAATAACGTGACAGCGAACTCGTAAATTTCTACAAAACAGTTTCATTAGAACTTAACATAATTAAGGTAATTTAGATTAGGCTGAAAAATGTTTTTCAGTTATAATCAATTACATTACTTTTGATATAAATGAAACTAGCAGCTTCGAAATAATTCCACTATACAATAAAAAGATCATGAAAATTCTTTAAAATTTTGACAATTGCTTCTATTTGCTAAAATATCATGACATAAGTTACATTTGATGTGATGAAAAAGGTTTCTAATAATGTAAGATTGTTAATACTTCAAATGATGCCCTGAACAATATTAAATCATAAAATTGGTCACTTGTATACACTCTGGATGCTGTATCGTGCTTACAAACTGAAAATTCTCCAAAAATGACAACAAAATTGGTATTTCAAGTACCATAGGACTCGTTGTACTGGCTTTAGTGAGCTGAATATCAATAGGGTTCGTCTTTGAGATGCTCTGAATAATATGCAATCATAAAATTGGTCATTTGTATACACTCCGGAGGCTGTATCGTGCTAACAAACTGAAATTTCTCCAAAAATGTCGTACTTAAAGTACTATAGCACCTGTTTTACTGGCTCTGATGATCTGAAAATCAATAAAGTTCATCTGTGAGATGTGCTGAATAATATTCAATCATCAAATTAGTGACTTGTTGTACTCCGAAGGCTGTATCGTGCTAACAAGAAATGTAACGAAAAATGGCCGACGACAACGACGACATATTCACAGGATGTTTTTTCTAAAAACCGTTTTTTCGTGTTGTTCTTGATGAAAATCGTGAAAATAACTCAATTTTTTTTTAAAATTCCAACTTTTTTTGGGGTAAACTAATACTTTTCTTGAATATTAGATAGGTTGGGCGGAAAAGTAATAAAAAAAATTATCCAGGAATAATATCAGATATACTTAATTTACTTGAGGTATGTATTAATCAGTCCAAAAACCTCGTGACAAGGTGATAATAGGTGACGTTAGTATACCTCCTTACAAAAGATATAATGTCAAATCATATGATGTATAGGGTGACACAAGTACTATATCTACTTATAATCTTTTTAAAATAAAGGTAAGCTATGACTACATATTCACACTTCCTTATTAATTTGAAAACTTCAAATAATTACTTTCAGCCCTGTATAAATATTGTTAGTGTTTATTGGAAGTTGACTTTTTCTTTCTTTAAATTTTACCACAAATCATCAAAATTTCTGTATATATTTTAGACGGACATGTAAATTAGGTTCTATTCAGTTCATACTACCAAAAATATATATGATTACAATGTATAGAAAATGCTTCATTCAATCAATACCTCCAAAATAGAGCTTCTCTATCTGGGGTCAAAAGCCGTAAAAAATGGAAAAATCTTAAAAAATCAAAAAAAAATCATAGGGTGGCCACTTATTTTGGCTATAACTCCACAAGGGTACACCAAATATTATATACCGTTGAAAAGGTCTTGAATAGAGCTACAAAAACATTTGAGGTGGTTTTTCTCAGTCTGAGATAAAAAATGTATAAATTGGAAAAAACTTAAAATACATATATTTCGAAATTTTAGATGACCATTAGGACCCTTTGCGGATTTTTTAGGGATCGTGGTTTGATGCGATCGTTATAACTTTTCGAGCTCTATCATCCTGCAAAGTTTCATCGAAATCGTTAGAGCCATTACAAAGTTATCACAAATATATATAACGACAAGCTACGTAAAACGAGGTACCTGTATCTTAACTTTGAATACAGCTATGAGTCTGAACATTTTACTGTAGCAGCGCCTCAAGTCAACTGACAAATTCCATCGTGAGCGGTGAACGCGGCCTTATTTTTTCGCTCATTAGAAAATTGACATTTTGTATGAAAATAAGTTACTTTATATATGAGTGACTTTTTATGGTTATTTACATGTCGTAGACAGTTTCTATTGGATTTTTTAGGTGTGGTGGTTTTTGTGGAGGTGTACTTGCGTCACTCGGTAACTGCCGTTGCCTGTGATTAGAACTATTTTTGACTTCTGCCAATAAGGTATACATTAAAAATTGAGCAAACATTTTTATGGACAGTTTAGAAAGCTAAATCTTTGAACGTAACAATTTTAAAAATATCTTATTTTGGTGTAAATATGTAAATAACATATTAGTTTGTTTTGTAGGTAGTAATCGACAATTAGATGTATTTTTCAATCATATTACTAATTTGCACCCAAAAATTAACTTTACATTAGAAATTGAAGAAAATGACTCAATTAATTTTCTTGATTTAAAAATTCAAAGAGTTAATAATATTCAATTTACAGAAAACCAATACAAACTGTGAGACTACATAATTTCAATCATCCCATGTCACATAAATTAGCAGTATACAATTCAATGATACATAGAGCATTATCATTTTCAGTTCCTATGAACAAATATAATTTTCATAAAGAAATTAATACAATTAAACAAATAGCCACATCCAGCGGTTATTCATTGCTTATAATAAATAAATTACTTAATAAACAAACTGAAGGAATACAAAATTACTAAACTACCACATTTGCTGGTAATATTTCTAATAATATTTCAAAGATAGTAACTTTAGCAACAAATACAACAATTGTCCCCATTATAATATATGGTATATATGAACATATATATACAGAATGTAATACTGTCTATATAGGTCAAACAATTCAAATTTTTTAAATCAGAAACAATGAACACTTACGAGCATGCAGATTAAAACAACCTGAGAAATAGACTTACGCAAAAAATCTACTTGACACTAAACATTCATTAACACATAACTAGAAGTACTACACATTTGTAATAAAAAACAAGAACTAGATTTCCTTTAGGAATTAGAAATTAGAAGACACTTAGGAGACCCACAATATGAAGTCCTCAATGAAAATATGAATCTAGGTAGTTATCCACTATTAAACTGTCTTGTTAAGTAATAATTGTAAAGATCGGCAGATATAGTTTTCCTTGGTTTCCTATATCATTGTACAGTTATACTGATCTTATATAATAGGAAAAATATATCCAGGATATCACCATAGGACTAATAATATCTACACTTTAATATTTGTAATATCATTATATCTTCTTTTTTCTATTCATGTTAAGTCAATCACTTCTTGGTTTAGCCAGAAATAATTATTAAGCATCAGGTAGGCATCACATCAACTGTAACTCATTCTGACGATGATATTTTAGCATATCGAAGCAATTTAATTGAATTTTTATGATTTTCTTATTATATAGTGGAATTATTTAGAACAGATGGTTTTATTACTAATAATAACATGAATAGATTCCACAAAATAAGCGTTGAAATAGTAAATTTAAGTAATTATGCAGAGATAAATTTGCCATGATTCCATTATAAACTGGGCAAGATTGTAATAGACCAAGGTAGAAGCCTTTAAAAATAATAAAAAGTGAAAAAAAATAATAGTAGGATGAAACCCATTAGAGAAGGAGGGAAAGATTATAAAAATGAAAGGAAAAATAAGGGCGATCTGAGGTCAGGAAGGGGAGGGGGGTGAGTTTTTAAGGGTAAAAAACGGTTTTTCTCGATTTCCGGCAAAACTAAAAGTCCTATCGAAAAAAGTCAAATAGCAAAGTTGTAGGTAATAAAAAGATCCAAAAATTTTGTATTCACACTTTTTTCACATAACGTCAAAATTTATGTGAAAAATTCAAAATACCAATTTTTTGGTTTTTTATTTTTATCTTTTACAAAAAAAATTTTTTTTAACGAAATTTGGTGAAAACTTAACTTTTTATGTCCCAAATACGCTGTAATTTATTTGATTCAAAATATTTATTTTTTCACCTTATTTTGAATTAATATCGAAAAAACACCCTAATTTTCAATCTAAAACTCACCCGTCAAAATATCAGCTTTTTTAAAAAAGTTTTCTGTTGGTTGAAATCTCTACTTTCCGATGGTGAAAAAAAAAGTATATGTTACTATAGTAAATCTTCTCAGAAAATGCAAAAAATCGAAAAAAACTCGAATTCGAATTTTTTTTTAATTATTATAAAAAAATTTGAGCTATTTATTAAAATTAACACTTTAATTACTCGAAAAACGTTAGATCACATGTTACATTGATAAAAAAAATTCCAAATAAAAATATACTACTATAATTAACAAACAAATAAGTTAATAAAATTAATATTTAATAAGACATCTACAATATTTGGAGAAAGTTGTCGAATCTTCTTTAAATGATATGTGTAGATGTCTATTTATAACTATTTTAAGATAAATTATATACCTGAGTGACCTACGAAAAATAGTAGCCCATCAAAAGATATTTCCATTGTCACTTTTTACAGAAAATGGCCTCAGGAAAAATGTTAAATCTCAACTTTACGATTTATTTGTGAGTGCGAATGGACCAACGCTTTCTGACGGAGTAGTGCATGTCGTTGACGGTGGATTTTTACTGCACAAAGTAATTTGGCAAAAAAATGAAACGGTAGAAGAGATAATGAATAAATATTTGCGCTATGTAGAAAAACATTACGCAATAAGCAGCTATATTGTCTTTGATGGGTATCCCGAAATTAAAAAATCAGTTAGTGTCACAACAGTACCAGCAGCTACTTCAACTAAAAGAGGAGAACGTAGTCGTAGAAAAACCTCAGACAATATTCCAGAGTTCGATTATCAAAATCATACAAAAATACCTTTTTTGCAAGAAAAATTTTTATCTAACGAGAAAAATAAAGATAAAATAATAAAAACTTTGATGAAAAGATTAGTCACGAGGATTTTCCTGCAACCAAGTAGAAGAAGATGCTGATGCTGACATAATTGAAACCGCGATAAAAGTTGCAATGAGTACTAATAAAACTGTAATTGTTGTGGGCCAAGATATTGATCTTTTGGTCCTTTGAAATCAGTTAAATTCATATAATCATGACATTTATTTTCTCAAACCAGGTTCTGGAAATGTAAAAGACCTATTTTTCACGTCTAATAGTTTCAAACATGAATCATTAAGAAACATTGTTGCATTTCTGCATTGTTTTTCTGATTGCGATACAACATCTGGATTTGCCGCAAAAGGAAAGAAAAGTATCGTCAATTCATTATTAGACGTTAAAAATTTGTCAAATTTGGCCAATGTTTTTTATAAGAAAGATGCGAGTAAAGAAGAAATAAAAAAAATGGATTACAACTAATCAAATCTATTTATAAATGTAAAAAGGACAAAATTACACTGAATCAATTAAAGTTTCAAAAATATCAATTGGCAAAAATTAAATCATCTTTCGTTTTGGCAAACCTCCCACCCACAGAAGGAGCAGCAGAACAACATTGTTACAGGGCATATTATCAGCTTCAAACTTGGTTGGGTAACGAACTAACAGCAACAGATTGGGGCTGGAAGCAATATCAACGTGGAATTATGCCCAAATTTACACAAAAAGAATTAATTCCGGAAATATTGCTCAAAACTATTTGCTGCAGCTGTGAAACTGGATGTAACAGTTTAAAATGTGGTTGCCGAAAACATGGTTTAAAATGCACAAATTTATGTTCAAACTGTCATGGTTCTGAAAATTGCTCCAATATTGAAAAAGAAACCTACGAGGAAGTTAATGATTGTGGATGAAGAACCAACGCAGTCTGGAAATAATGTTGGAGAGGAAGAAGGTGATAGTCATGAAGATTTCGAAGATCTACTAGAATCGGAGATTTTAGACGAATCTAACGATGAAGAAATGCCATCAAAAAGACAGAAACTAATGGATAAGTGATTAGAATTGAATATAAGGTATTTATGAATGATAAGATTAATGTGTTTAAAAATATTGTAATGAATAACGTAATCAGAATAAAGTATCTACATTTAATTGTACGATTTACATTTATATCTAATGAGATTTTCTATGACATAAATGTAATTAGTATTAAATAAATCAACTTTTTAATTGAAACAAATTGCAGCAATAACATTTTTTAGATGAAATTATTTATAATAATTAAAAAAAATTTGAATTCGAGTTTTTTTCGATTTTTTGCATTTTCTGAGAAGATTTACTATAGTAACATATATTTTTTCTTCACCATCGGAAAGTATTCAACGAACAGAAAACATACCAACTTTTTGAAAAAAGCTGATATTTTGACGGGTGAGTTTTCGATTGAAAATTAGGGTGTTTTTTCGATATTAATTCAAAATAAGGTGAAAAAATAAATATTTTTAATCAAATAAATTACAGCGTATTTGGGACATAAAAATGTAAGTTTTCACCAAATTTCGTTAAAAAAAAATTTTTGTAAAAGATTAAAATAAAAAACCAAAAACCTGGTTTTTTGAATTTTTCACATAAATTTTGAGGTTATGTGAAAAAAGTGTGAATACAAAAGTTTTAGATCTTTTTATTACCTACAACTTTGCCATTTGACTTTTTTCGATAGGACTTTTAGTTTTGCCGAAAATCGAGAAAAACCGATTTTTACCCTTAAAAACTCACCCCCATCCCCTTCCCGACCTCAGATCGCCCGTAAATTATTTTTCCTTTCATTTTTATAATATTCCCCTCCTTTTCTAATGGGTTTCATCCTACTATTATTTTTTTTGGTTTTAAAAATTATAGACCCTGGTCTATAAAGTGTAAGATGTTTTGAACTAGATACAACAAATTGTAAAAGAACTAAAGCGTAGGATCCTAATAAGAACGTTATAAATATAATTGGTCGCAAATATATTTGTAAATAATAAAGTATAATGTAAGCAATATGAAGAAAGTTTGTAAAGTATAAATAAAATTTACAAAGCTATTGACTAAAAAGAACTGCGTATAAATTTCACACGCGATTCCTAATCTTCGCCCAACGTTTTAAATACTTTTATTTGGATATCCAAATTAATTATTAATTCATTTGTTGATTAATCTTTTCATTAGTTCAATCCTTTACCAACAAAAGTATTATTTAAATATCTTTTGTGTTATACTTGCCAGCGTAAAATTATAAGTATATCATATACAAAACAAATTTTTGATTGTTAGCAATATACCTACAGATTGAAGAAAAAAAAAGAAAAAAATGCGAAATTAATATTTCTTCCTATTTTTGATTTGATAAGGTACCTTTCACAGTTTTTGCCCTTATTTTAATTTGACTTTTCACACATAAATTCAACGGTTCATTAATATCAGCTGTCACAGTTTGTTGCACAGGATAACTAACTTTCGGGGGATTAAAGTTTCCAATCATATTGTCCTGATTATCACACTGTTCACTTTTCAACCCCAAAATGTTTTCAATGTAATGCGGTGTCGGTTTACTAGAAAGTCTTCTATACACGTGTTCGTGCCAAGAAAGCCGATCAAAGCTCGCGTTAAAATTTTGCAAATCTCGGTCACCACAATCAGAATTCGAGGGAATTACAGACGATAAATGTTCGTTGAATTCAGATGTCATTTCTGTAGACCATGGGATAACGGGGTAGAACATTGGGTTCAGTTATATCTCGTCGTCCGGTGTTTCGCCATTAGTCGAGACCGCGTGACGCGAAATAACGGGAAGCACGTGGGGAAACGACAAGCGGCCTACACTGCTACAATAAAAGCGAAAAGCCTTCCTCCAAAGCTCGTGATCGTCTGAATGGTAGGTATGGGGGTGCGCTACTCATGCGACGCAAATCAACGTTTTAGCTTGAGCTTCATTTAAACATTATCCTCGTTTTATCGGCTATTATCAAATCGTTTTCGTGATTTTTTCTTAGTAGCCTTGTCGCGAACTCTTCAGGAACTTGTTTACAATTCAACGCTTTGGCAATCATTTATAAAAAAATATCTAAACCACCAAAAATGTTTGTTTGTCAACAAATAATCAGTAATTTTTTTAGTTAATTGCCAGTTTATATGAGAGTTTTGTTTAATTAAAATGATAAATTCTGTAAATGACAGCTTACATGAAAAATTATATAGGTCCCTAAAAATTGAGAATAAAACATATTTTCAAATTACTTAATCAAGCACTTATGTTATCGATATATTCAAGCATATACTATAGTATACAAATAGTGTTTTATAAAAAATTATGCAAATAGTGCAGTGACTAAATTATTTTTTATACAAAATCTGATTTATGAGTACTGAAATCACTGTTTTCAATGTAAGGATTAACGATAATAAGTTGACTTTCCTACCTATTGAAAACTAGGCCCTTGTCCATACTATTTGGATATTTCCTGTTCGGTATAGGTATAGTTGACGTAAAACATATAGTGTAGCAATGTAAGTATATCCCCTTTAAGAGGGGCCTCCTCACAGGTATATAAACCTAAAAACCTACACAATACTAGTTACTAATTTAGTAATTATTTGGTTCAAAATATTTACGATAGATGTCGATAGTAGTACTGAATCGGCTTTTACTTATTCAACATATTTTCTCTCTCTGTCTTTCCACTCTTGACGGTTCAAAGAAACGCATCTCTGTTCGAATGTTTTGATTTCAAATATTTCAACTTATTGTGAGCACAGAAACCTTATTTCTGTTTTTTATGTTGCATCCAAACCACAGCACAACTGTGCATACATAAAAGAATATTATATACACAGATACAAATAAAATTTGTTGACATAATTTCCATTTGAGTGTAGATTTTTGATTATTTGAGAGTTTCATAAATGTTTTTGAAAGAAATAAATTGTTAAAAAGTACGTAATCGTATTGACCCGATATCAAAAATTATAGTTATGATAATGTAAATTATCCTGCAATCCGTATTTTTTAATTTTAAAAGCTATGTTTGAGGTTATGTTTACTGGATTATTTGATTAATGTGAAAATATGAGATAAATAATACTGATGGTTTGTTCTAGTATCATCAAACCATCTTTCAACATTCTCTTGAATCCCTGTTTTAATGATAATATGGGTTTGTTAGCGAAAAGCGAAAAATGCTTAATTGAAGTGAAGTGACCTTTGAAGTATCTGAATGAAGAAAAATTAAAACCGCTCTCAAAAGACAAGAATTGCACAATTCATTTTGATGAATATATAATAGTGATAATTGAAAAATATAACTATTATCACCTGATACAAGGTGCATTACATATTGCATGAAAGGACATGTGCTATTTAATAATATGGATACCAAGAAATTTAGAAGGGAAGAAAAATATACATACTTTAAAAACATTCTACCTTTCAAAATGTTTTCATGATTATAAATTTTTGTTTGTTTCATGCTAAGAAAATTAAACTGCGGAAAAGTTGTAAATTTACATGATTTAAAATAGGCCATTTAGTCTGAAAACACAGAACGTCGTGTCACAACTTTGCCTCAATCTAATCATATTTGTATCAGTTTCAGAGTTTCTGTTGGTTGCTTTCAAATTTTATTTGACTTGTAGGCTCTTTTTTCAACTACATGTATAAATATATTCAACAAATTGTAGTGATCCCTAAGAGACATTAAAGACAAAAGGACACTACCTTAGAAATAATAATATTTAATCTAATATTAATTATAGTATTTATGGAGCATCGGCCGACCATACTCAATGTCATTCACCAAAGAAAGATTGTTTTTGTTATTTTATAAACAGACATGTATAGTTTACATATCGAGGTCGGCTGTGCAGAAAAACACAACTATGTTTCCTATATAATGGATGTGAACGAACCAGGATGAGATTATTATTATTGTTATTAATACTTCGAATAAGTCGTTTGATATAGTAGTGTATTTTTAATGTATTAAACTTGAACCCAGTGATTTTATAAATGTGTCGTTGTTTATTCTGTTCCCGAACACAGGTTGCAAGGTAAGGGGTCTCTTCCATAATAATATGCCCTTATGGTAAACATCGAGTATACGAGGGACCCTTACTAAGTAACCTCCACAAATATAAACAAAGAGTTTCCCAATTTATTATACAAAGAAATATTTACTTGTAATACAATGCTTTATATTTAATAGAAAGAGGAAATTAAGGTACAGTGAGGAATTTCAATTTAAAATAGCAAACGTTTAAAAAACTTACAAATCAACTAAAACATCTAATAAAAAATTTAAAGCGAAAGATCTGTAATGACAAATAATAATGTATATATTGTGGGGAGATCGATATAAACAGTACAAAATCAAACATACAATCAACATGTACAAGTTTGCTTCTACCTTGTTTGCAAAGATTGATCATATGTGTTGTGGAGATTGAAACTGAAACATGTTTCCTTCATTATACAAAAAAATAGTTAGTTCATTCTCTTTTTTCCATGACAGATACACATATGTGTGATCACCTGAATGGTAAATATTTTTTTTGTTTTTGTATAATACATTATTGGTTTTATTACTTTTCCATCCAACCCATCTAATATGCGAGAAAAGTATAGGTTTACCCAAAAAAAAGTTGGAATTTTGGATTTTTTGAGTTGTTTTCACGTTTTTCAGCAAGAACAACACAAAAAAATGGTTTTTAGAAAAGAAAACCTATCTGTATAACTCGATACAGCCCCCAAAGTGCAACAAGTAGACAAAATTAACTTTTTAGTCGTCCTTTGTTTTACAATTTTTTTTAGTATCAACAACTAAGACTATTACTAAGTCATCCTTTAATAATAATTTGGTTTCTTATTTTCTTTGATTTTTTGAAATGCTTATATAATCAAACAATTTGCAAGGAAATTTTGACTATTGGCTAGACAAAGTTTTAAAATATTTATGGTTCAAAGATTTTTAAAATATAATGTTACCTACTTCATTCATTAATTTTATTCAACAATTACTATTACTATTACCTAAGGCAAGCTAAAAAGTGGATAACCATCCTAATTTCTTATAAAATCTTTGGACAGGTTGTTAAGAGAAAAACAAATACACCTTGTCATTCTCTTGTTAAAACTGTTCTTAAAAAGACTTATTGTACGACGGAGGTAATGGAGTATGGAACTCTTAAGGAAAAAGTGGCTAAGAGCATTTTTGAATAAGTACAAAATGTTGTGGTGGTTGATACAGGATTGTGGGTAGATGTTCAACACGATTTTCTAGGTGCTTCTCCAGATGGTAAATATATTCAACATAACAAATAATTACCATGTGTTATAAATTCTTTTTGCATATTAAATGACATACATTTATTGATAAAATATTTTAGGGCTTGTAGGTGATGATGCACTACTTGAAATAAAATGCCTCCACTCTGCATCAAAACTGAATTTACAAACAAATATAATAAGCGAAATAATTGACCTCATGAAGAACAAAATTTGTCTAGAAAAACACAACAATAAAATTCAACTTAAGCCGAATCACAATTACTATTATCAGGTATGAACATGATATATTTATTCCAAAGAACAAAAACTCAAACTCATTCTCACATAATATATTTAATCACTTTGATGTATTTACCAACAATAAATAAGAATAACATTAAAAAGTAGTTAATTGTGTAATAGGTGCAAAAAGTGCATTTTTGTTGCAAGGAAGCATGAAGCACTAAACACAATCTTGTGGAGTAAACATAAATAGCATTAACGAAGCACAAATTTACTTATTTAGCATGAAAATTACTTAATTATAATCACTTACAAATACAATACACACTAAACTATAAATTTGGGATATTTTTATGAACACAAAACATATGACAACAGCATATTTGACCCATAGAGAAAGTTATAATATTATTTGTCTATAAATTGACCGTCGTCTTCTGTCATTGTTCTATATTGTTCTATACAGCGCCATGCATCAAGACGGTGGATCGGTTGAACTAAAGTAAAAAGATGTTCGTTTGCAAAAATGTGCGCACAACAAATCTCAAAAAATACAATGATTTGAGATTTCATATTTTCAGAATCGAATTCTCTAGGCTTCCTTTTGGGGATCAGGTTTTGGTGTCCAGATTGGTGACCACAAATTGTCAAAACTGTCAAAATCACACCATCACTTAATGGCTTACATCTTTTTTATAACAATATAAAATTCAACCAAAATACCTGATCCCCAAGACAAAGGTCCAAGTTATATTGTGTTAAAATTTCAGCACTTAATTTCCCTGCGTTCTTTAGATTTGTTGTGTACAAAATGACCTAAATTTTGTTGCAAATCACGGGTGCCAACTGTTTTCAGGTTCCTAAAACTTGAGGCCCCTCTTAAGTTATGTTGCGGAGCTAGACTTTGAAAGGTATTAATATTTTGATTACTTTAAACAATACCTATATTGTATTTGATGTTACGTAATTGCTGAAAGGGCGATCGGTTTAATCGGGATACCAGACGTGAACTAAGCCCTTTTTGTATCCCATTCGATTTTTTATGAACAAAACAAAATTCTATGAAAAAATAACAAAAAAAAAGAAAGTTTATAACAATGAATTCTTTAAAAATAAATATTATGTGTAACTCCTGTTTGTCACTACTATATAAATAAGATGAAAAATATATTAAACTTAATTAATTTTCTTCTTCCAAAAATTCTATTAATCCTTCTCCCATATCATCTGCTTCACTATCACAATCGTCTTATAAACTAATAATAAATTTATTTCCTCCATTAATATGGACTTGACCAATATTCTAATATTCTCATCTTCAGTTTTGATTACTTTTTTAATCTCTGTTTTAATTGTGCCCAAATTAACTCGATGGGATTGAAAATACAAAAGTAAGGAGGAAATATCACTATAGAGTGTCCATGTTATTCAGCAATACTCTCTAGAGCGTATAATTTCTTAAATTTCTTACTCTGGAAAACGTCAATCAGTTGTTGTTTTGTATAATAATATTCAAAGTACAAATTCCTGAGAAAAACACTACATTCTTTGTTGATGTCAGCCTACCAACTAAAGAACGAGCGCTGCTCATCTCTGATGGACCCCTGCTGTGTCCGAAAAAAATTCTATCTCAAAATATACTAATAGTTCGGTGAAAGATGGGAAAAATAATAAGCTATTTGAAAATTATATTCCTAATTCTGGTTAATAAAACGAGATATAAGGTAGTGTTAATTGTCTGGTGTTGAGTTCGGTCCTAGCATGATAGTAAAAGACACGAATTATTCTCGTCTGTATGTAAATGATTGATTTTCATTGTTTATCCACCGAATAATATAGTGAAAAGTTAGTGTTATTATAGCATAACAGCAAGAAGAGGTATGTAAAATAAGATCTCTTTTAAAACCCAAAAATTAATTATTTTTTAATGAAATAGTGAAATAATTGTCCTCCAATATATTAAAGAATAAACTTTAGTCATTAAATTTTCACAAAAACTTGTATTCATCAACTGATAACCAACATTTAGAACTTAATATATTAGGGCTGTATTTGGAAACATAAATAATTATTAAAATGGATGAAATTTTGGAGAAACTAAACACCATGGATGAAAGGAATGGAAGAGAAAATAGATGGATTATAAAAAGAACTAACCGCCCTAATGAAAGAAAACACGAAAATAAAGATCTTAAAAAACAGCTAGACAAACAAGATAAAAGGATAGAAGTCTTAGAAAGAGAACTAAGGAGTAAACATTTAATTATCTATGGAATCAGTGAAGTACCGGATGAAAATACCGAAACCCAAAAGGTGGAAGTACAGGAGGTAATTAACCAACTAGGGGTTCAGCTGAAATTCGAACAAGATATAATGGATATCAGGAGATTAGGAAAGGAAAGGGAAAATTCAACTAGACCAATATTGTTAGAAATGGCACATAAGAGTAAGAAATTTGAAATGTTAAAATTGGCACGGAATTTGAAAAATTCGAAGTGGAGTCTTAGCGAAGATTTTCTAAAAGGAATTAGATATCAGAGAACACAACTTTTGGAACAAATGAAAATAGCTAGGAGTCAAGGCTGCAAAGCTTTTGTTAAATACAATAAACTTGTAGTGAATGACAAAGAATATGAACTTAAGGATATGGGAGGTTGGAAGCAGCAGATAAGTGCGCAGACACCAACAGAATTTAGAAAAGCAGGGGGAAGAACAGTAAGTGATAGATCACCAACACAAGAAGAGCATTCTTCAAAAAACCTGAAACTATTATAAAAGAATAGTACATTGTTTACCGGGTAGGAAAAGCTTAACATTCCTGGACGACTGTGAAGATTGCTAAGTCGAGGCGCAAGCCGAGACTTAGCAACACAGAGTCCAGGAATGTGGCTTTTCCTACGAGGTAAACATACTATTTTTCCGCAAATCGTTTAAAATTCGACAGATATTGATTGATTTTAAAAAAAACACGATAATTTTATTCCCAAATAAATGGTGCTTTGAAATTCCTAATAAAATTACTTGGGTTACTATGGAAACGTATTGAGGTTGAATTGTCAAACTTGACGCTTATAAATTTAATTGCTGGTGTTCTCGAACGTAAAATGATAAGTGATGATGAAATTTCCATTCCTGGGACTCCTCCAGAGCTGGTTGAGGCAGTGAATACTGCTTCATTAGAATTATTGCCAAAGAAATCAAGAGAAAAGTACGAAAATGCATACAGACGTTTTATGGATTATCGCATGAGTAAAAATACGAGTTCTTTCTCAGAAAATGTTGTAATGGCATACTTCCTAGACCTTTGTTTAAAGATGAAATCTTCAACTTTATGGGCCAATTATTCAATGCTGAAGTCAACCCTTGCACTTAAACACAATGTAGATATATCTACATACTCAAAACTTCGTTCTTTATTGAAACGGCAAGCTCAAGATTATAGGGCAAAGAAATCTAAGATTTTAACGAAGGAAGAAATTGAAAAATTTATCCAGGAAGCTCCAGATAAAGAAAATTTAATGATTAAGGTAATTTACAAGGTTTTAATTTCTATTTAGATTATACCTTTATTTATTTTTTAGGTGGCTGTAATATTTGGTATTTCTGGGGCCTGTAGAATGGAGGAGTTAGTCCGAATGACTGTACACGATATAGAAGACTTAGAATCTAGGCTTTTAATCAGCATACCTGATTCGAAAACCAACAAACCAAGATCATTTGTAATTAATCAGATCTACTTGAATGTTTATCGAAAGTATGTTTCGTTAAGACCAGAAAATATGAACAATGACCGATTTTTCTTTAAATATCAAAGCGGAAAGGGTTGTAGACAAGTGGTAGGAATTCATCAATTTAGAAAAATGCCCAAAATAGTTGCTACTTATTTGAACTTGGTAAATCCGACAGAATATACTGGTCACTGCTTTCGTCGGTCTTCTGCAACAATATTGGTTGACTCTGGTGCCGACATAACTAGTTTAAAGAGGCATGGCGGATGGAAGTCATCAAACGTTGCTGAAGGATATATCGAAGAATCGCTTAACAATAAGGTTGAGGTGGCAAATAAAATTTTCACAGTACAAAATATTCAACAAAATGACCCTACCACCCTGCATGTTGTCCAAAATGTTTCTCATACTTCTAAGAGTGTTCCTCCAATGTTCAATAATTGTACTAACTGTCAAATTACTGTAAATATAACAAATTGATCTTAAAAATGTATTCAGCAATGACTTGATGTGTTCAAAATATAAATTAATTCCTTATAAGCAATGTGTTTTCAATCATTTATGTAGAACACTAACAACTGTACGGAAATATCATTTCCTTACAGTAAGGAAATGACATTTACTTACAGTAAGGAAGTCCTGACTTTTTCTTCAAGAAATTTTGACAGGAATGTCAAAATTTCCTAGCGATTTGCGGAAAAATAATTTGAATATAACCACAATTGAAAAGGAATCACACACTAAGAACGAAAACAAAATTAAACTAAATGAAGCCAAAACACTTAATATAAATGGTAGAAAGGAGAAAATAAATTCAAATTATGGAGAAAAAGCAACAAGCACTTCAACCCGGGATGTGCTCTTGGGCAGCCAACGCAGTGTTAGAGTAGTACTCTGGAATGGGATTTAAAAATCTCAACAATTTTCTCGTTGAAGATTCGCATGTGCAATATGATTTCATATGTTTATGTGAAACGTGGCAAGCTACTGATATTGAGGTACCAAATCTTATACGTAATAATTACAGTGTTGTTTACTCCAAAGCAATTAGGGAGAAGTCGGTAGGACGTGCAAAGAGAGGCCTAGCCATATTCTACAAAAACAGTTACAGCTCAACACTAGTGGAGACTTCTGCTTGGTGGCTTATATATCAGTTTACAATGCCTTCTCTTCAGTTCATTGTTTGCTTTGTGTACATTCCACCGAGAAGTAATTACAGTGAATTATTAGAAACTTTTGGAGTTTCACTTGATGTGATACTGGAAAAATATTCCGGCTGCATAACTTTCATAATTGGAGACTTTAATGGTCGAATCGCAGAACTTAGTGAGATCCCTGAAGAGACTGTAACAAATACTCAGTCTTTTCCTGACATGTTAAGTCACGACTAGATGAGTAATGCTCAAGGTCGCTATCTTCTTGAATTTATCTCTATTAGAAACTTTTCATTAGTAAATGGTCATGTTAATACTGACAGACCTGCAAATTTTACTTTTTGTAATGCCTTGGGGCAAAGTGTTATTGATCTATGTTTCTGTTGTAATGATAAACTAGAATTTTTTGACAAATTTAGTGTACTAGATGATCAATATTTGTCAGACCACTTCCCAGTACTTTTAACTTTCGGCCCTTTAATAAGGAATGAGCCTAACATTGCATTGTCATCCTCATTCACTAGCCTGAAATGGGACAATACTAAAACCATAGATTTCATTATGTCAATCCAGCACTTGCCGAATGTAGGTATGTGTGGAGATGTAGATATTTTATATGTTCAAGTATTTGGGACGTAGCAAAAAATTCAGGGCTGTTTTCAGCGAAAAAAATTAGTACTACAAAAAAACATCCTCGTAACTCTTGGTATGATGTTGAATGTAAAGAGCTAAAGACTCAAGTAAAAATTAAATTAAAAGATTGCAAAAAGTATGGGTTTTCAGAACCATATAAAACGAACTACATTACTATAAAAAAATAATATAAGCAGCTAATTTTAAAAAAGAAACAAGTGTGTGAAAATAATGTTATGGTTGCTCTTTCCAATACTAGAAATCAGTCAGAGTTTTGGAAAACATTAAACTTATTTAGGCGCAGAAATAAATTCTGTCCGTTATCAATTGCGGAATGGGAGTCATTTTACGACCACTTAACTACAAATAAGGTTAAATTTGATATAAGTTTTTTTGGCGTTGGAAATGAGTTTCTGGATTCACCTATAACACTCTCAGAACTTGATCAATCCCTGTTGGTGTGTAAAGATGGTAAGGCTCCTGGTAGGGATGGCATAACCTATGAGTTTCTGAAACACTTACCACAAAATTGGCGCTTGTACATGTGTCACTTATATAATAAAATATTAGAATCAGAAAAAATTCCACTTGGCTGGTGTGACACAATTCTAACAATGCTTCACAAGAAAGGACCCATAGATGATCCAAACAACTATCGCGGTATATCGCTAATCAATTGCTGCGTTAAAGTATTCACACTTATTTTACTAAATTGTCTGTCCAACTGGTGTGAAGATAATTCCATCCTTCCAGAAACACAATATGGTTTCCGAAAAGACAGAGGCTGTTTAGATAATATTTGCATATTAACCTCGATCTTTCAAATCACTCTTAGACTTAAGAGTAGAAAAGTGTTTGCTGTCTTTGTAGACCTCAAAAGAGCATTTGACAGTATAGATCATAAACTTCTTTGGTTGAAACTTCATAAATTTGGGATTAGTTCTAAACACATTCGGATACTAAAACAGATATATGATAAAGCAACATTCTCAATCAAGCAACAAAACTTATACAGTAAAAAATACAACATCTCGGAAGGTGTCTTGCAGGGAGAATTACTTAGTCCCCTAATTTTCTCTATTTTCATATCTGACATTGAAGATTATTTTCGCTCAAAAAATCTAAATGGACTTATTATTGACGGCAACAACGACGTATTAATGCTTCAATACGCAGATGATATAGTTATCCTTGGCGACTCTCCAATTGATATAGAGCGAAAACTAAAGGTACTCGAGTCTTATTGCTTTGATAACAAACTTATAGTCAATACCGATAAAACAAATGTAATGATATTCTCAAAAAGTGGCCATGTACATAATTACAATAAAAAATTTCATTATAGTGGATATTGTTTGGAAACAGTAAAGCAGTTTACTTACTTGGGTGTTTATTTCTCCTCCACAGCTTTGTTTTGCACCATGGCTAAGAATACAGGTAAACTTTTTCAAAAAACTGTCAAAGAATACCCCAGATTATATTGCACGCTTGGAAACAAGTTCTGATCATTTGTCAACGGTTGTTTTCACACATGCCTTACTTTGGTTAAACAAACTCAACTCTTCAAGACTTTCAAAAATTCGTTTCAATCGACTTGCTCAGTTATCATCTGATAATAATTCAAAGTATAATTGGGTGGCACAACTTAAAGAATGGTTTATTTATGCGCAATGTGAGTGTCTATGGGAAGATTATTTAAGTACAAATGTACGAAGTTTAGATAGACTTATTCTAGACAAATTTCGAAAACGACTGCTTGATAGTGACATAAACAGAAATGTTGCTTCTAATTACTCTTTACTATACTCACACTTACTAGTTGGTGAAAATAGCTGTTATTTGCAAACATCCGCACACATTTATATAATCCGAATCATAGCGCAACGTAGAACCTGTAGTAAAACATTTTTAAAATTGTCTTTTAAAGGAAGTTTTTATATTATTACCAGCACTGAGAATTGCACTGTCTGTAATATGGATTCCGCGGAGGCATTACATCATATACTTTTTGAATGTCTCATTTACAGAAAAAATAGTTTTTTTCAGAATGTTCATAATATTGAAGATCTGGTACACTACCTTAATATTAATAATACACGAAACGGATTCTTTGAATAAAACTAAATAAGCTCATAGCATTATTAGTATATTAAAGCTGCGAGCATTTGCACATGGTGAATGATTGGCTTTATCATGAAGTACACACACATTTTATATTTTGGTTTTTATCTTAATTTTTTTATTAATTTCCAAACTAGTTCTGTGTCATAATTTATTTCGAATTATCTTAATTCCTCTCTTGAAATTTTGTACCGAACCCTTGTGAAAAGATTTATCTTATGCACAATAAACTATCTATCTATCTATCTAATTGTCTGGTGTTATGTTTACGATTTATAAAATTATTAAATACATTATTAGTTGAAATTTTATTAAATGAATATATCGTCAAATAAGCATTTTAAATTATAATATTGACTGGACTATGACGGCATTTAACATAAACGATAAGCTTAAACCTTAAAGTTCACACTATATCTCTTGCGCCAACTATACCGCACCTTGCTGTGAAATATTCCAAATAAGAAATTTACGCAAGAATTGATGACAAATACATTATTCTGCTAAAGTGTATCACATACAGATAGTTTTGATATTTATTTCTTAAACAAAAATTATTTGTTGTAATTTTAAATAAAAGAAGCTCTGGCACGTACAATGGAACAACTTCTGATACTTCACACTAGAAAGTGTTAATTTAAAATAAATGTTTTATTCAACTGACCTTCATTTCTCGTATAGCTTAATTTTCGAGGAACATACATCCTCTGCTCTCTCGATAATTCTATTTTCACCTATTGCAGTTCCTTCATTCTCAATTATCTACATTTGATGCGAAGCGACTCAGATCTTACCATTTTTTTTAAATGTACATTTCATCAAGAAATATAAAAGTTTTTGAAACTTTAAACTTCATGTGCCAGCAAATTTGACAACTGCTATTAACCATGTTATAAAAGTAGTCGCCGAACTGTATTGTTTTCGAGCTCCGTCAAGCTGCCCCTCCCCCCCCCCGGTTAGATTTTTGTTACCAAATTGCTAGTACACATAAAGGGCACCTAGCACAACCTAGCACAACAATTTTTATAGCTAGCACACCAACTGCTCACAATAAAAATGCTTTGGAATTCGGGTAGGGCCAGGTTAACGCTAGCCCCCCCCGGTTGGAATTTTTTCGCCAAAACGCTAGCATAGATAAAGGACACCTAGCACAACCTAGCACACCATTTTTTATAGCTAGCACACCAACAGCTTACAATGAAAATGCTTTGGAATTCGGGTAGGGCCAGGTTAACGCTAGCCCACTCCGGTTGGAATTTTTTCGCCAAAATGCTAGCACAAAGAAAAGACACCTAGCACAACCCAGCACAAAATTTTTAATAGCTAGTACATCAACAATGCTTTTGAATTAAGGGGGTGGGGGGCGTCTGCAAAATAATGCTATGGTTACACGAATGAATGAAAATGTTGGATGTATTTGTCCCTAAACATAATTTTCCTATAAAAAATGGCCCCTAAACAGATGTTGCCAGATTGTGCGTGATATCTATATTTTCCCATCTAGCAGGGTATTTGATTAATTAATAATTAACTATTATTTAATTAATAATTATCTATTTATTTTCAATTAATGCTAAAAAACGAAAGAATACAAAAAACCTTCACTTTTAAAAATAATTTTGTTAAAATAATAGTAATTTTAATAAAACAAAATAATTAAATTCAACCATTTAGTCACGGAATCAGAAACAATCCGTGCACGAACAAGTTGCAAATTACGTCACACTATAAAAAAGGCAACGACAAACGTTTGCGTACAGACATGTTCGATAAATAAATGTCCAAAAAAGCGAAGCCGTGTTGGATATGTACTTTCGACAAAGTTGTGCAATCTGGGAAGGGGCGGCTGAGATCCCTAAAAATGTTCCAATATATTGAGGATACATGTTTTAGACTGATCGTGGTTCACTGTAGTCCTTATTTAAAAGAAATACTCAAACTTTATATTTAAATTTGCCAGAATATTTATTGCCGAAGTTGATGGTTAATTAACATGTATCCTCAATATATTGGAACATTTTTAGGGATCTCAGCCGCCCCTTCCCAGATTGCACAACTTTGTCGAAAGTACATATCCAACACGGCTTCGCTTATTTGGACATTTATTTATCGAACATGTCTGTACGCAAACGTTTGTCGTTGCCTTTTTTATAGTGTGACGTAATTTGCAACTTATTCGTGCACGGATTGTTTCTGATTCCGTTACTAAATGGTTGAATTTAATTATTTTGTTTTATTAAAATTACTATTATTTTAACAAAATTATTTTTAAAAGTGGAGGTTTTTTGCATTCTTTCGTTTTTTAGCATTAATTGAAAATAAATAGATAATTAATAATTAAATAATAGTTAATTATTAATTAATCAAATACCCTGCTAGATGGGAAAATATAGGTATCGCGCACAATCTGGCAACATCTGTTTAGGGGCCATTTTTTATAGGAAAATTATGTTTACGGACAAATACATCCAACATTTTCATTCATTCGCGTAACCATAGCATTATTTTGCAGACGCCCCCCACCCCCTCAATTCAAAAGCATTGTTGATGTACTAGCTATTAAAAATTTTGTGCTGGGTTGTGTCTTTTCTTTGTGCTAGCATTTTGGCGAACAAATTCCAACCGGAGTGGGCTAGCGTTAACCTGGCCCTACCCGAACTCCAAAGCATTTTTATTGTAAGCTGTTGGTGTGCTAGCTATAAAAAATGGTGTGCTAGGGGTCCTTTATCTGTGCTAGCATTTTGGCGAAAAAATTCCAACCGGGCGGGGGGGGGTGGCTAGCGTTAACCTGGTTCTACCGGAATTCAAAAGCATTTTTATTGTAAGCTGTTGGTGTGCTAGCTATAAAAAATGGTGTGCTAGGTATAAAAAATGGTGTGCTAGCTATAAAAAATGGTGTGCTAGGTTGTGCTAGGTGTCCTTTATCTGTGCTAGCATTTTGGCGCAAAAATTCCAACCGGGGGGGGCTAGCGTTAACCTGGCCCCACCCAAATTCAAAAGCATTTTTATTGTAAGCTGTTGGTGTGCTAGCTATAAAAAATGGTGTGCTAGGTTGTGCTAGGGGTCCTTTATCTGTGCTAGCATTTTAGCGAAAAAATTCCAACCGGGGGGGGGCTAGCGTTAACCTGGTTCTACCCGAATTGAAAAGCATTTTTATTGTAAGCTGTTGGTGTGCTAGCTATAAAAAATGGTGTGCTAGGTGTCCTTTATCTGTGCTAGCATTTTGGCGCAAAAATTCCAACCGGGGGGGGGGGCTAGCGTTAACCTGGCCCCACCCGAATTCAAAAGAATTTTTATTGTCAGCTGTTGGTGTGCTAGCTATAAAAAATGGTGTGCTAGGTTGTGCTAGGTGTCCTTTATCTGTGCTAGCATTTTGGCGCAAAAATTCCAACCAGGGGGGGGCTAGCGTTAACCTGGCCCCACCCGAATTCAAAAGCATTTTTATTGTGAGCAGTTGGTGTGCTAGCTATAAAAATTGTTGTGCTAGGTGCCCTTTATGTGTGCTAGCATTTTTGTAGAAAAAATCTAACCGGGGGGGCCAGCTTGAAGGACCTTTGTTTTCGGACTCTTATCGGCAATGCGGAATCGACTACGACTCAACTAAGGGAAAATGAAGGTTACCTCAACGAGAATACTCACGGAGGACCTCAAAATTCCCCCAACACCTGTCCACGGAATCCCTTAATGAAATTTCAAATAAATGTAGAAACAAGTGGACTAATACAGAATGTTCAGAAATAATGTGGTGCTATTTTTATGCCCAAGAAACAGGTTCTGGTTCTGAGAAAGAGACATATAACATCTGGAAACAAAGGAATCCTGAATTAAGATTGAATACAGATTCAAAAAATTTAGGAAACCAACGCAGATTTATAGTAAATAACCAAAAAATAACTCCCATGGAATTAGATACAATTAAGGCTCACGTTAATCGAAGTGTGTACGGTTGGGAGAAGGCTTCTGAGTTGATGGAGGGATTGGTAGCGATACCTGCTGCATCTGACGCTATTTATGCTGAGAATGTTCAAGGAAATGAACAAGAACAACTAATAACATATGAAACCCATGAAAACGACACTACTAATAAGAGAGATAGAAATTGAGGTGGAAGTTACCAAAACAATAGTTATGTATGATCGTGAAAAGTTACCGATAATATCTGAGAAGCACTAGAAATAATTTTGCAAAATAGAGATGACATCAATTTAACAAATATCAATCATATCATATATGCGGCGGCTGTGTTAGTCTCAAAAAAAGTAGGTTGTATTAAACAAAAACGCCAAACGGTTGGAACACAAAACAGAGAACCCGTTTGGAAAACAAGAATTAAAAGAAAAATAGAAACCCTTCGCAGGAGACTGTTTATACTATCAGTACGATCAAAAGAAAAGCAGAGCTGGAAACTTTAGAACAAATTGAGGAACATAAAGTATATATACAACATTATTAGTGAAACTGATGCAGAAACAATCACAGAACAACTTAAGCAGAAGACATTAGCCTACAGTCAACGAATGCGCCGACATAACAAAAGAAACAACTTCTATCACCAAAATAGGATCTTTGACACAAATCCCAAACAGTTTTATAGAACTATTGGCAGCAACCGAACAACTTGGCACGGACTTCCTAGCAAGCAAGAAATAACAGATTTCTAGGGCAAACTTTGGGGTTCTGATTGTCCTCATGTCGATAGTGCACCATGGATCAAACGTGAGGAGCTACGTACACAAAGAGTACCATTTATGAAAATGGATCCAATAACAAAACATGATGTAGAAGACACATTAAAGCAAGCAGCAAACTGGAAAGCAGGAGGACACGATAATATCACCAACTTTTGATTAAAAAAACTAACATCGCTGCACCCAGTACTAGTGAAGGTAATGAATAGACTCTAAAAAAACCCAAACAAATCCCAGATTGGGCTACCAAGGGTATAACATATTTATTGCCGAAGAGTTCTGACACGAAGAATCCTAAAAATTATAGACCCATAACGTGTGTGTCAGTAATATATAAGTTGATTACCTCCATTATATCAAACAAAATATACGAACATCTTATAGCGAATAACTTATATCCAGTAGAACAAAGGGGTTGTGCTAAGGGTACATACGGTTGCAAAGAATTACTTCTGCTAAATATGTTGACAGATAAATGCAAAATGAGAAAGAAAAATATGTTGATAGCTTGGATAGATTATAAAAAAGCATTCGATAGCGTCCCACATAGCTAGATTGAGCAAATATTGAAAATTTATCACCTTGACTCTAATTTTGTATGAGTTCTATGAGGGAATAGTATACTAAAATAATTCTAGCTTCACCAGGAGAGACAATGGAATCAGAGACCATCTGTATAGGACGAGGGATATTCCAGGGAGACTTTCTTTCGCCTTCGATATTCTACATATGTTTGATCCCTCTAACCAATGAACTAAATCCCATGAAGTTTGGCTACACTGCTGCAAATTCAGACAGAATCTCTCACATGTTCTATATGGATGATCTTAAATTATTTGCGAGAAACGAAAAAGATTTGCAAAATCTCATCACAACGGTCCATGAATTCAGCAAAACAATAAAAATGGAGTTTGGACTAGATAAATGTGCTACAGTAACATATCTCCGAGGTGAAATAACTAACAAAATGAATATTAAAATCACAGATGAATTAGAAATACAAAGTTTAGAGCCAGAGAACACATACAAATACCTTGGGGTACAAGAAAGGGCTCAAATCGAACATCAGCGGATGAAGAATACTCAAAAAAGAATACTTCAGAAGAGTCAGGAAAGTATTACAAACCGAGCTCACTGCCAAAAATAAATTCTTGGCCATTTCATCCTTGGCAATACCTACCTTGGAATATAGCTTCGGTATTGTAGAATGGCACACTGTAGAGATAAAAAAAATTGACAGTAAAACCCGAAAAATACGAACATCGAATGGTTTACTTCACCCAAGATCAGATGTAGATCGTATTTACGTACCCAGATCAGAAGGAAGTAGGGGTCTAAGGCAGATAGAAACTGCGTATAATATGGCACACATCACAATAAGCAAGTATATCTCGAAAAGTGATAATAAAATTATAAGAATGATAAAATATCTAGAAGGGCAGTTAGCAACAACAAAAACTATCAAATATAAAGTAAAGCGTATAATGGAAGACTTACACATATCAAGTGAAGAATCAAATCATGAAAATCAACAACAAAATATAATAAAAAAGAAAGCACTGAGAAAACTAAGAGATAAATGGACAATTTCCACAAAATATTCAAAAGCCAACTATAAGTAGTGAACAAACATGAAGGGCGAAACGGAGGCATTAATAATAGCGGCTCAAGATCAAGCACTTAGAACCAGATATTACGAAAAACATATATTGAAATTAAATATCAATAGCAAATGTCGTTTATCTAATATAGAAGAAGAACACATAACACATATAGTGGGATGCTGCCGTGAATTGGCCAAAAAAGAGTATATCGAAAGACATAACAACATTTGCCGATACATACACTGGAAACTGATCAACTCAATAGAAGTTGAGTGCTTGGAAAACTAGTATAAACACCAACCTCCAGACATTGTTAACAAGGAGCACATAACAATACTATATGACCAACATGTTCACACAGACAGACACATACCAGCAAATAAACCTGATATAATTATAAAAAATCAAGAAACTAAAACATGTTTAATAATAGATGTGGCTGTACCTTGTGATAGCAATGTTCTTCACAAAGAAGCCGAAAAACTTCTGAAATATAAAGGCCTGTCCATAGAAATTAATCGAATGTGGCATCTCAATGTGGAAATAATACCAGTAGTAGTCGGAGCATTAGGGACTGTGACGAGTAACTTCTTCAATCTCACGAAGAAAATCCCAACGAAACTAAATGTAGAACTGATCCAAAGAATAGCATTGGATGGCACAGCACATATTTTAAGAAAAGTACTTTGAGTACGACTTGACCTGAGGTGCCGGGAGGACACCTGGTCATTATACGAAACCAGTAATTTACTGTGTAACGATCCATAATAATAATAATAATAATAATAATAATAATAATAATAATGGAAGACCAAACCCAACCATATAACAATGGAGAATAGAACAATATATGAAGCCTCGGACGAGCGACGTCATGGACGGGGACGTCGCGGGAATCTTACACCCGCCCATATGGACTCCGACCCTATGCAAGAAAATGGCCTAACGCAATCACCTACTCAACCAGCTGAAAGTGATTCATTGGATTTACCAACGACCACCAAAGCTGGCAAACAACGACAGCGTATGACATGGACACCGGAAATGAACAAACACGTCATACACTGCTACTTCAAAGCTACCCGATTAAATGAAGATCTCACAGGATACCGTACACTCTTATACCAATACTTCATAGAAAAATTCCCACAAATGCACCATCTCACAGAACAAAGAATAAGCGACCAATACCGAACTATAATCAGAAATAAACGGCTTTCAAATTTTGAAATTGACATTATAAGAAATGAACCAAAGCCCCAATCAAACACAAATACAACCACAAATACCCATAGAAACCACAGTCACAGACAACCTTACTGGTCAAATGCCAACAATAACAACAAACCCCAATCCTCCACAAAATGCAAACCAGAATGGAGCCGTCGCCCCACCCAAAACCAAGACAAAAATATCATAGATGACCTCATCGCTAACAAAATTAAATGGACTGACACAAATCCAAGCACTCGTCCCAGACTGCCACGCCTCAAAACAAACAAAACTACCCCCACCATCATAGCACAAGTAAATAACGCACTTTCCCACCTTATTTCCGAAGTAAATAACATGACGGAACTTCATACTCTCCTATACTGCGCAGCAATAGTAACACTTAAACTACATGACCAAGAACCCATAACCGAAAGTACGAACAAACGAAATAAACAAGAAACCCCCAACTGGCAACGCAGACTTGAACAAAAGATAACAAAAATTCGACAAACACTTGGATTATTAACTCAACTCTCATCTGGAAAACGAACTTCAAAAATTTTAAATAAACTCAAGAAAATAGATACCAATATAGGACAACTCAACCAACAAGAACTGATCTCCAAACTTGACCACTTTAAACAACGACTAGCCGTATACGCAGGACGACTGAAACGATACAAAAACAGCAACCTAAGAAAAACCCAAAATACTATGTTCAACCAAAACGAGAAAAAAATTTACGCCCAGCTGGACAACACCGAAATGAAAGACTACAACATACCAACAAAAGAACAAATTACCAACTTTTGGCAATCAATTTGGTCCAATCCAGTAAATCACAACCCCAATACCAACTGGATCACTGACCTGAAAGAAAGACACAGCCACATAGAAACACAAAACAATAATATCATAATATCGACAGAAAAAGTTCAATCTGCAATAAAAAAAATCACATAACTGGAAAGCTCCAGGCCCTGATGGGATACACAATTACTGGCTAAAAGCATTCACCGTGCTACATAACAAACTCGCTGAACTAATCACATACATTATCCAAAACCCTTCAGAACTCCCCACCTTCCTCACAAGAGGCATCACGTTCATCAAACCGAAAAATAGCGACACCCTAAACCCAGCCAATTATAGACCAATTACCTGCCTTCCTACCTTATACAAAATAATAACATCCATCATAATGCAACTCATTCAGGAACACCTCGACACCTACCAAATATTAACAGAAGAACAAAAAGGATGCAGAAAACACAGCCAAGGCTGCAAAGAGCAGCTTATTATAGACTCGGTCATACACCAACAGGCCTTACAGAATAAACGCAACCTCTTTATCACATACATAGACTATAAAAAAGCTTTCGACAAAGTACCGCACAGCTGGCTCCTACATGTCTTGGAAATCTATAAAATCAGCCCAACTATCATTCACTTCCTAAAAAACGCCATGCAAAACTGGTGCACTAACATCCACATACAAACAGCAACAACTAAACTAACATCCGACACAATTCCAATCAATAGAGGCATCTTTCAAGGAGATTCCTTTAGTGGCCTCTGGTTCTGTATATGCCTCAACCCAATTTCACAAGCCCTCTCTAACACGAGCTGCTGTTTCCAACTCAAATACAACCAGAATAATAACTATAAAGTCAACCATCAGTTTTACATGGACGATATAAAACTATACACATCTACAAAAAATCAAATGAACTCCCTTATCAAAATCACAGAAACAATATCGACGGACATACAAATGGAATTTGGATTTGACAAGTGCAAAACCAACAGTATAGAACGAGGTAAATGGACAAACACTAATGGAACAGTCACAACTGGCAAAATAGAGCACATGGACGAAGCCAACTCATACAAATATCTAGGATTCGACCAGACAATTAAACTGAACCACACTGAGCTCAAACAAAGACTCATCCAGAAATTCACCTCAAGACTCACCCAACTACTTAAAAGCAAACTCAACTCAAAAAATCTCACAAAAGCTATAAATACGTATGCAGTTTCATTACTGACATACTCATTTGGAGTTTTAAAATGGACACACACTGACCTAGACAACATTAACAGGAGCACCAGGACGAAACTCACCAAGCACAACATGCACCACAGGAACGCTTGCATTGAAAGAATCACTCTGCCCCGATCTGAAGGAGGAAGAGGTATTTTGGATATGTACCAACTTCATAATTCACAAATCATGAGTCTCAGGAACTACTTCTACAATAAAGCTACACAAAGTCCTCTTCACTTGGCAATCACAAAAGCCGACAAAAAATATACCCCATTAGAGCTATGCAACACAAACCTAAGTTTAAAAGACGAACCAACCATACACAACGAAAAAATTAACCTATGGTCAGGGAAAGAAATACATGGACGTTACTACA
Source organism: Galeruca laticollis (assembly GCA_963921935.1). Classification (NCBI taxonomy): domain Eukaryota; kingdom Metazoa; phylum Arthropoda; class Insecta; order Coleoptera; family Chrysomelidae; genus Galeruca; species Galeruca laticollis. The sequence goes on from OY998180.1 coordinate 203,233,361, forward strand.
ACCACACTAAAAATACAAGCGTTGACCAAAGACACTCCCACACATGGCTACACAATGGAAACCTGTTCCCCGAAACAGAAGGATTCATGTTAGCGATCCAAGACGGTATAATCAACACACGCGCATACAGTAAATTCATCATTAAGGACCCGACAGTAACGGACGATAAATTCCGACGATGTCACAATGCACGGGAAACAATTGAACATATAACTAATAGCTGTAGCACACTAGCACCCACCAAGTACCTAGATAGACACAACGCCGCCGCAAAAATTATACACCAAAGCATTGCTATTGAACATTCATTATTAAACAAACATACGCCCTACTACACATACACACCATCTGACATACTTGAAAACGCAGACTATAAACTATATTGGGATAAAACTCTCCAATCTGACAAACCCCTATCATGCAATAGACCCGATATTACGTTCACGGACAAGAAGGAGAAGTACACATACCTAATAGACATATCTATACCAAACGACCACAACGTACCAGCTAAATATTCGGAAAAAATCCAAAAGTACATCCCGCTTGCCATAGAACTTGAAAGAATATGGAAACAAAAAACGGTCACTGTCATACCAATCATCATTTCATCAACAGGTCTCACTCACACATCCTTCATCGGACACGTATCAGAACTCAATCTACCCGCAACCATACACAACCAAACACAGAAAGCCGTAATACTGCAAACATGCAATATTGTTAGATCATTCCTCCGACATCAATAGAGTCCTCCTATACTTGGCCTCCACCCGTATAGGCGGAACACACCAGGACAAACCTGTGCCTCAGTTCCAATAATAATAATAATAATAGATAGATAGATAGATAGTTATACGTTTATTGACAACTTGTACATATATATTATGTTTGAAGTCAGTGCCAGTCATGATAAAAGGAATTAAACAATATTTGAAACAATTAATAAAAGAAACGTAACAATAATTTAAAACTGAATTAAACGTAATAAAACATCAACTAATACATAGAATTAACAACGACGGTCTCTGGGCGCAAATTTTAAAAAATCATCGATACAATAAAAACAATGTTCCAATAAAAACATCTTAGCGAATTTACAAAATTTATCTTGGAGATCGAGACCTCTAAAAAAACTATTAAAAACATTGTAAAACTCAACATTTAGTTTATTCGCCTGGGTAGTCCTAAGCCTAGAGAAAGGGGCCACAAGATCTACCGCATTCCTCGTGCCGTAGGTATGAATATTATAGTGCGAATTATAATTAGATCTATTTTTGTGAACCAATACTAATGTTTCATAAATGTACAGACAAGGAACCCCCTAAACAGTGCAAGGCAGTGCGAACCATAAGGAGCATTCCCGACAATCCTCACGGCGGATTTCTGAAGAGCGAAAACTTTATAAGCCCCACTCGAGTTTCCCCAAAATCTAATGCCGTAGGTGAGAAGTGTGTGAATGGTGCCAAAATACACAGTACGAAGGGCTTTGGTTTGCAAGCAATGCCGAAGCTGCCACAGGTAGTAAATTTGCGAAGACACCGCAGAGCACAAGGCTTCAATTTGAGCAGACCAGGTAAGACTCAAGTCAAGTGTTAACCCAAGAAGCTTAACTGGTTGTCACTTATGAGCAAGCTTGTCAGAGGTGAAAGTGATTTTGACGGTTAAACCATTAATCTGGGTTTTGAAAATATCAAAATTACCAGCACACGACGACCTGTAAACCGTAACAATGCAAGTACTAGCACCAGGAATGCAAGCATAACAAAACTCTGCGTGAACAGGTCGACAAAATGCAGAAATATCAACTGATTTAAGGTGAAAATCAAAACGTGAAAAAATAGCTACAACTCCGTAAGAATTATCTTCACGGCAAAATGAAGATACAAGATTTTAGTTTTTTAACTTGAAAAAGAGTAAAGTATTAGCATTTAGCCATTGTTCCGATATACATAGAATTTTAAACTTTTATGTTTCTTCAAGAAAAACATGTAAGTCATCGGCTTTATTTGAAATACTTTGAACATTAATATGGAAAACAGCATGCTGAGGATACCTGACTAAAATAAGGTACAATAGGAACTTCACAATCACTGGTTTCTACTATGAAATTTTCTTGGCGGAAAAAAATGATTGATTGAAACCCCCGAGGGCCAAATATCACTAACTAGAATAGCATCGCACTCACTAGCGGGAACTGATATCTTGAGAGACGAGTAAGAGGCAGAATCGTAACGGTTTAGCTTGAAAACTTCTGCACCAGGAGAAAACTGTATAAGGTAATTCTTCAAGTCAACTGCATTTAGGTTATGCTCCAGGTTGGTAGCATGAAAGTGTTTAAAATTATCATTCCTAGGCTTAGCTGCTTGAAAAGGATATCCATTACTTTTAGCTCCGTTGCCAACCAGAATAGTGGCTTGTTTACGTTTAGGATTAGAAGGTTTGGCATTAAAGGCATTGTAAGAATGCGATGTCGCAGCTTTCTCACTGCTATTAATAACCTCTCAGTCTCAACCTGATGTATGGCTCCTGCCAACTTCCCTGCTTGTAACAATAGGTTCATCCTTAGATGAGGAAGGGGGTGATGAAGTTACCGAGGATTGTTTTTTATTGATGAAGGAACCACGGGATCCAGTAGAATTAACCAAGCCGGCAGAAGTCGTTCTATCGTCTAATGTTTTATGACTTAATAGCTTAATATGATCAAGTAGATTTCAAATCATTTCCTCTTGCTGTTTAATCAGCATATTCTTTTGATAATAGTATTTTCATTATGCCCGATAACAATGTCTCTCTGTTTAATGATTTCTTCAAAATAGGAGCTTTCAGATTTAGATATAATTGGCACGGAAGTATATGAGTCCTGAGCATCGTTAGGAGTTGATGATTTGGGTTTTCTAGTTGAGCCCGTGTCACCCGCCTCACAGCAGATACAAGTAAGAATAATAATAATAATAATCTTTATTCAGCTTGTGTTATATATACATACATTCCTATTTGTACAATATTATTTATGGAAGATTATTGTAATATATAATAGTGCCCATCCACAAAAAGGGGACAAAACAAGATGCGCGAATTATAGAGGAATCTCACTCCTAAACACGGCATATAAAACCCTCTCAAACATCATGCTTAGTAGACTAATCCCTTATGCTGAAAATGTCCTAGGCGAATATCAAGCCGGGTTTAGGGCAAACAGATCAACAATAGATCAACTATTCACGCTGAGACAACTTCTAGAAAAGGGATGGGAGTATAACAGACCCATACACAATCTTTTCATAGACTTTCGACAGGCATATGATAGCGTAGAAAGAAGCCAAGTATGGAATGCCATGGCGGAGTTCTCAATACCAAAGAAACTCATTCGGATGACCAAAGTCTGTATGGAGGGTGGAATATCTAAAGTACGTGTAAATAATAAACTGTCTGGCAGCTTTGAAATCAACAGTGGACTTAAACAGGGTGATGCTTTATCTCCACTACTTTTTAACCTTGTATTAGAGAAAACCATGAGGTCGGCCGAAATAAAAACAGAATTGCTATCGGTTCAAGGTCCCAAGCTGTTACTCGCATATGCAGATGACATAGATCTCGTTGGAGACTCCATCCTATCCACTAAAGACATTTTCAACAAGGTGGAAAAGGCAACAAGTGAAGTAGGGCTGAAGATTAATGAAGAGAAGACGAAATATATGTGTATAAATAGAACGACACAAAGAGACAGAATAGGACAAAATGTGACGATCAACACCTTTAATTTCGAAAGAGTACAACGTTTTAAGTATCTGGGGGCCGTAATCACAGCGGACAACGATGTTACCGAAGAAATAAAAGACAGAATCCAATCTGCAAACCGCTGTCTATTTGCACCGAATAAGCTCATAAAATAAAAAAATCTCACAAGAAGTTCAAAGATCAAAATCTATAAATCCATCGTCAGACCTGTAATAACATACGGATGCGAAACGTGGACCATGAGCAAAGCAAACGAAGAAAAGCTCAGACGCTTTGAACTAAAAATACTTAGAAAAATTTTCTGACCTCACCATGACATCACCACAAACCAGTATAAGATCAGAACCAATATCGATTTAAAAGCACTCTACAACGACGCCGATATTGTCCAAGAAATTAAATCACAGCGACTAAGATGGGCAGGCCACGTGCACAGATTAAATTACGAAAGACTTGTAAAACTGGTATGGGAGGAGATTCCCACAGGCAAAAGACCACTCGGACGTCCCAGAATGCGATGGAGAGATAACATCCAAGCAGATATCCGGAAAATGAACATTCCATTTGACCCTAGGTTGATGGAAGACCGAACAAATTGGAAAAAAGTTGTACAGTCAGCCAAGACCCACCCAGGGTTGTAGCGCTACGTGATGATTATTGTAATATGTAGGTAACTGGTAGTCTATTTATGACCTCACGGTTGCGCATAGGATGGCTGAATTACTTTCTTTTACTAAGCGTGATTCAAATATATAATGTCGTAAATTAAACTGATTTTTGAAAAATATACAAAACAATATTTGATCTAATTTATAAATAATAGTAGGATAACAAATATATTATTATAGAGTGAAACACCCTGTATATTAAATAATAAAAATTAAAGATTGTGCATTGTAATTTAGAAGAATTTTTTTTAAGTCTGAATTTTTTTTTATCATTTGAATGGAGACAATCTGTATGATACACTATTTGATAGAGAAGGCATACACAAGACAGACCGTATAATCGTAGGGAAAATTGTGAATAGGTGCGAGAAACAAATTATGTGAAACAAAATAACACAATTTTTATTCAAAAGATTAAGTATCAGAACTTTGTTTATGATAAAAAAAAAACTAATGTTTCTTTATTCTGTGAAATTAAGATAATCTTATGAATTTGTCAGAAGAAACCAAACAATATTTGTTGAAAGAAATATTAACATAAGAAAGGGTAACTGTTTAGACATAACTAGATAGGAAGCTGTATAATAATATGAATTTCAGAAAGCATGACATATGCAAAACGAATATTCATTTTGCACATATATTTGAAGTTAACAGCTGTCATCTAAAAATATTAAGAATTTTCATTTTACATACACACTTAGAGATTAACAAATGTTAGTTAAAATTTTTATGAAATATTGTTGGGAGAAAACAATATATGAGGTTTAAGCAATTGAAAAATTTAGAATAGAGTGTCCTGATATGATGGAGGGACGATTCACTGTTTGAAGCGAAGGTTTTCAATGATGAAATTGATAGTCAATTTTGATTGGTAAATAAACGTTTAAAAGAATCACATCAGCGACAATTACGTTGCTAATGATAAAAAAATTTGAATGAAAAAAGTTGTTGATTATGTAGACTATTCACTAAGAAGTCTCTTTTTGGGGTAGCAAAAATTTGGAAGAAAAAAAATTATTTTGGTAAAGAAAATTATTTTAAATATTTGAGAAATATCAGTTTTGGCTATGGAATTCAAGAAACAAATACATTATACTTACGAGATATACGTTAATGTAAGTAATTAAGTAAATATTAATAACTACAAAATATAAAAAGGAATTGTTATATATTATGTGGTACTAACCGTGACTTTTCTTTTATAAATGGTCAATTGTTGTATTGTGGAAGCAATGTCTCGACAATACCTTTCAGAAAACACTGAATCATGGAATTCATCCAAAGTGTTTTGATGTTGGAAGAAATACAGCGTCAATTCCTGATTTGGTGGAAATGGACAGGAAGAACGGATTTATTCCAAGAGAGAGAGAACCTAAAATAGATTAAAGGAACTGATCATTGAGGTGAATAAACAAAAACAGTATAGTGAACAAGGTATTTAAATTCAATTTATTAATACATAAAAAGTTAAACGAACTTACCGATTTGTGTAAAGAACTGAACTTTAATGTTACATGGACGCTAAAAAGTTTATAGTTCGCCATCTTCTATAATTCATTTGTATACCAAGTTGCATAATTGTAATTCACCCTTAGAATTAATATCTCACCAGAGTATGTGTCTGTTGTATGAATGAATAATTATTTTAGATAGTTGAATTTCTTCAAGAACACTTGTAAAAGAGTAATGTATTTATTTTCATCACATTAAACAACGTTTTGTTTCTTTTGAAGAACGATTTAAAACTGTACGTTGAGATTTTCATTTCATCTGGTGATTTCCGCTCCATCTATTTTCTATAGGTAGAAGTTTGAACTGACATCTATGAATGGTGCAGAGATTTGATTCCAAGCAGGGCAGGACCGTATTCAGTTCATAATTATTAAGTAAATAATATATTTTGATCAACAAATTTGTTTTAAAATATAAAGAATTTATTGATTTTGGCGCTAATATAAAAAAAATGAAACCGTTTAATTTTTATATACTTGAACTCTACCCTGAGATAAGAAATTTCTCATGCAAGTAGCATAAATTGTTTATCACCTATTTAAAATTATCTATATACCGGGCTAATAATAAAAAGTTTAAAGTAAATCTAAACTAAATAAAATATTAAGTATATTTTTTGTTACAAAGGATAAGTCTATCCAGTTTAAAAAAAAATGGCCCTCAATGTAGGGCTAAAATTTATCCAGTAAAATATATATATATATAACAACAAAACCATTGATTTACGTACTTTTAATAATATCATACAGAATTCATAGTTTTATCACATTTTGCCAAGAGCTTTTCACACATTATTCAATCAACGCTCTCAAAGTTTTCCTGTCACCATTTATAATATATTTTTTCATTAATTGAATCGAGGTTATTGAATACAAATAAATATTGTACATTTCTGGAAGGTGATTAAATATTTTTCACTTAGATACGAATAATACTTATTTACTCATAAAGTGAGTATATAGCGTACCTGTTTCTTTACCTCTTGTTTGTTAGTTATATGACTTTTGTTCGATCTCGAACATTAACACGTTCGCTTCGCTCGCTCGTTAAATTATCTCGATAGTTAATCGCCCTTATTCATACATTTGTTCGTTAAATAACTATTAACGTTGACTGCAATGAAATTACAATAACTGACTTCATAATATGTCTAGAGAAATATAGTTTCGTGCACAATGTGTATATGATAGAAAAGGATAAACAATTGTTATGTTTCGTGGTCGCCTTGTAAGTTGCAAAATAGATTCTAGTGTGATGATACCAATAATAATGGTATAATGGTAATCGCGACTACATGGCGATCGTGCAAATTAAATGGTAATGGTAAAATTGATGGTAAAATGTACATCGCCACCACATGGCGATCCTGCGAAACAAATGGTAATGGTAAATGATCCTGCGAAACAAATGGTAATGGTAAATATTCCTGCGAAACAAATGATAAATGGAAAATGGTAATTAATCCTGTAAATTAATTAAAACAAGTGGAAGTACATGGTCTTTTTATTATATAAATCTGGGTCCCTGGAGAAGCGAAACTATGGGTGGCTCACCTACTAATCAAGAGGTAAAAGAAACTGGTACTGTCAACAATAATTTTATGGTACAACAAGACAGTTTTGCAACGCATATAATGGTTCTATTGTATATCATAACAGTAGCTTTTATCCTGAAATTTATATGGTCATTATGGAAAACGCATCGAAGAGCGTTGAAAGGGGACATCAACCGAGGAATTGCAGCGAAGCAGACATCAGGAACTTTGACTGTATAAAAATTGTAAGTACTTATGCACTCTATTTTTATGAACGAATCTCATAAATGTCAATATCGTGGGAAGATTTCGAAGATGAGTTAAGGTCAATTGTAGAAGAAATTAACAAACAGGGAAAAAGGGTTTTGAAAAAGGAAATTCCTAAAAATCCAGATATTCATATCGAAGTAATCAATAGTATAATTCTTTATAATAATTTTGGTAAATTAATAGGTAAAAGCTGGAAAAACTTAAGCTTAGTACAACCAGAAAGTTGTAAAAATTATTCAGATAGGATTAGAGATAAAACTGCTAGGGCATTTCAAGCGTTAAATTGTATTATTAAAATACCTACCTCTATATTTGAGGAAATCGATACTGGTGTATTACAAGCAATAAGCAAACAGTTGAAAATGGCGACAAGTATGAATGATTTTTTTAATTTTGCGAGTAAGGTTTTACCGACTGAATTCAACGGAGAAGCAAGCAAGTTGCAATCATTTTTGGACTTATTAGATTTGCTACAAATAAACACGACAGGTAACGAAGAAAATGCTATTTTACTAATTAAGACGAGATTAACTGGAAAAGCTAGAAGTTTGATCGCGATGGAAAACTCTATTATAGAAATCAAGAATAGACTAAAATTAGGAATAAGAGGAGACAACCCAAGCCTTAGCGAAACTTAATAAAGTAAACCAAAATGGGAAGGATGTAACACAGTACGCGACGGAAATAGAAAAGTTAGCAGAGAGACTACAGGCAGCATATGTATCACAAGGGATGCCGGAAAGTTTAGCCGACAAATATACCAAAGAAGCAACGATTAAGGCAGTAACTACGAATGCCACAATGGATGCAACAAAAACAATCATAGCAGCGGGAAGTATTATCCAAATTAGTGTCAGTAAGTAAGCCAACAACAAGTTTTACACATGAAGGATAATAGGAATTTCTTCAGGAAATCAAACTTTTACTTTAGGAACAATCATAGGAGGGGATACAACAGACGATTTTACAATGGTAATCCCTCAGGAAGGACATTCAGACAGTTTAATCAAGGAAATAACTACGGCAGATACGAAGATTCTAATAAGGATAGGAAATTCAATAGGAATGGCAATTACAATAATCGAGTTAACAATAATGTGAGAATATGCAAGATAGAAGATAAAATTGAAGAAATGAGTATACAAATAGCACAATTAAAGAAAGAAAACTACGAATTAAGGATGGAAAATATGGAACTAAAAGAAAAAACAGAATTTTTGCAAGGAAACATGACACATACTCAGAAAAAATTTAGAGAGAAGAATTTAATAATACATGGTATAGAAGAAGGAAACGAAGAAGATGAGGAAAACTAGAAAACAAATTAGAAGATGTAATGAAAAAGGTTAATAACACTGTAGATGTTAAATCAGATATTTTGAAATGTAAAAGAATAGGAAATAAAAACAGTAACAAAAATAGGCCAGTACTAATAATGATGAAAGATGTGAATAAGAAAGTAGAAACTTTGGAAGGAACGAATAAACTAAAAGGAACAAAGATATATATTGATGAAGATTACCCAAAAGATATATTGGAAGAGAGAAAACAGTTAATAAGATACATGAAACAGGCGAAAGAAAGTGGAGCTAAAGCTAAGATAATTGATAATACATTAATGATTAATAACAACGTGTATAGTTTAAAAGAACTAGAAGAAAGGAAGATTCAATTAAAAATATTAGAAATACATACAGGATGGAATAAATCAACATATGAGAAAAATAACGAAACTAATCCGAAAATTTTGGATAAAATTTTCAGCGATAAAAGTTTTAATTAACTAAGAGGTAAATACATTGTCTAGGAAAAATGTGAAATTTGATTGATTTGGAAGAATATGATTTTGAAATACAGTATGTTAAAGGTGTAGCGAACTACGCAGATAGTATATCGAGTATATCCATAGAAGAACTCAAGGATTTATACATAAATAATTCACATGTCTTGGCAATCATAAAAGCACAAACGCGCAAGGAGAACGTTCAGTCAGGAAAGGATCTAAGGAATAACGAAGAAACAATGAAGAACGAATAGAAAAACCTTCAGTAATAAAAGTTTTAAATAATCTTGAGGCACATAAATTACCAATTTTACAATTTGAAAATAACCGTATCTCATTAAGGATGAGCATTCGGATCAAAAATAAATTGAAATTTAGTGAAGTCTTATTTACCGGAATACACAACTTCGACCTAGGACGAACGTTGGAAAAGCTTGAGGAGCTATTGGTAAAATTTGAAGTAAAAAGAATGAAAATATACGCAAATGACGATATATTCAAAAAGTGCACAATAGAAGAATTTATAGAAGAATGGAATAAAAGGTTAAAAAATATACAAGTATGTATATGCGAAGTACCAAAAACGGTACAGCAGAAAGAAGAGATCCAAAAGATTTTAGAAAGATACCACAATGATCCAATGTTTGGAGGACATGTAGGAAATAATAGATTATTAAAGAAACTAAGAGCAAATTTCAAGTGGAAAAACATGGAGAAAGACGTAAGGAAGTATGTAAAGAATTGTGATAAATGTCAAGTGAATAAAGCAAAGCTTCATCATAAAGAAAAATTTGTCATAACAGATACATCTATAAAACCGTTTGATATCATTTACATAGACACAATATGTCCTTTTGTAGAAAGTAACAACGGGAATCGTTATTGTATTACAATATTATGCGAACTAACTAAATACACGGTCATGATACCAGTCAGGAACAAAGAGGCAACCACAATAGCAAAAGCTATATTTAACAATTTTATACCAAACTACGGATTGATGAAGGAGATAAGCACAGATCAAGGAACGGAATATAAGAACGAGATAATGAAGAACTTAGCGGAACTTTTAAAAATAAAACATAATTTTTCAATGGCATACCATCATGAAGCAATAGGCAGTTGGGAAAGATTGCATAGAACGTTTAATGAGTATATAAGAAACTTTATCAAATATTCTAGGGATAACTGGTGCGAGTTTGTAAAAATGTTTGCATATTGTTATAATACAACACCAAACACGTATCACGGATACACTCCTTTTGAGTTATTATACGGGAGAAAACCCAATTTACCAGAATTCTTAAATGTAGAAATAGAACCGTGTTACAATCTTGAAAGATACGATAAAGAGTTGAAATATAAGTTACAGTACGCGAATGAAAGAGTCAAACAGTTTTTAATAAAAAATAAGATAATTAGAGTAAATAATAGTGAAAAGGAATCTTCACCTGTAAACTTTAAAGTAGGGGAATTAGTCATTCTAAGGGATGAGGAAAGAAATAAGTTCGATCCACACTATTTAGGTCCGTTTAAAATAACGGAAATGAAAGGCGTAAATTGTGAGATTACATTTCAAAACAATAAAACACAGACCGTTCATAAAAATCGATTGTATAAATACAATAGCGGAAACATTTGTAAACAAAGTGAAGTGTGATCATAAACAAACAAGTATTGTTTAGTAAACAAAACAATTAGTGAGAACTGTTAACGTTAAGTAATATCGAAAAATTTATCAACGATAATTTTTCTCCTCCAAGAGGGGATGATGTGATGATCCCAAAAGACATGTTCATAAAAGGGCATTATCAAAATAAAAAGACATTGTTAAATTCCAATTTCAATACGGTTAGCGGGCATTGATCCAGTAAGGTCAAACAAACACACCGAAAGCACGTTCATTGGAAAATGTAAATATCACATTCATTTTGAATCCGGAAGGTCATGAATACGGGTAACTGATACTTTCAATTGCACGCTTCCTATAAGTAGAAAGCGTCGACCAATTCACTATGATTCATTGTTATTATTTTGAATGGTACAAATGTATGTACCGTATATTTATAATTTGTGTTGATAATTCTTAATATATTTATCCCAGTGAGTTTTTAAATGATGTTATTTATTCAACCCTTAAAGAATGGTTACGAGGTAAGTGTTTCTCCAAGATAAATGGTTTTATGGTTAAAGTAGTCTATACGAGGGACACTTACTAAGTAACCACCACACTAGGTTAGCTGTCACCTGCTTGACAGCGCTGAAATCACTATTTCATATTTTATGTATTTAAAAAAATTGCTACAATTGTATCGAAAACGGCGTAAGGGTATCTCATCTTTCAAAATGTTCAATGAATTCTCTCATATATGGTTGACGTTCTTGTATCTATTGGTCCTAGAGTTTCGCAAAATCATTAAAAATATCCATTTCAAAATAAGTATGAGTTTTTATTTAAACTAGGTTAAAATCGCCAACACTACTTAATTAATTGGAAAAAGAAAAACTCAATTCGTAGTTAAGCGGCGTCAGTGGGTTGTTATTCACAACCCGAATAAGTTTATTTCGAACTTATATAGACTGTAGTAGTAGTAACTGTAGAATAATGCTAGATATTATGCGAATATAAATTATCCAATAGTGGAAAGACCTACCAACGGCTTATTTGATAAGTATATATTATTTACAACTTTATTCAGACTTGGAAAGACCGAGACTAAATATAATTTTGTCTTTGAAGGGTAATTTCCTGATCGTTATAAGTGATATTGAGCTCATTAAAATCTGACAATCTGTTAGTATAGCTTGCAAAAGGCAAAAAAAATGATTTATTATAATTTATAATAAGTTTGTTTATGATTTCACCAATCTATAATTGTTTTTAAGTCATTTTCTGTTTTATATTTTAGTTCTTCCCACGTATCTTCTTCATAGAAAATAGCCGTGTCATCAGCAAAGCTTACAATTTGGCCCGTGGTCGGTTGAATATACAAATTACTTACGTAAAATGAAACTAGTATTGGACCAAGGACTGTCCCTTATGGTACGCCAGTTGTAATTAGTTTGCTTTTACTAAGCTGATCTTTTACTTTCACTTGTTGAAATAGGTTTTTGAGGTTTTAATGCAATTCCTCGTATGCCTGCATCCCCAAAACCAGCAAAAACTGTTCGTGATGTACAGTATCGAAGGCATTAGCTAAATCCAGGAAAATAGTTAAGTTTGGCTTATTAAGGTGCACCGAATGATAAATTCTTTTAGTCAATTCTAGAATTGCATCATTTGTAGAAAGTCCATCTCGACATCCAAATTGTTTTGCAGAAATTATATTATATTTGTTACGATATTCTTGTAATCTTAAATTTAGAGCTTTCTCTACCACTTTTGCGAAAGTTGTGATTAAGGATATCGGTCTATAATTTGTCTCATTGCCTTTCTTAAATATTGGTATCACTAATGATCTCTTGAGCTCAGTGAGAAATTCTCCTTTCAGAAATATTTTGTTAACTAAGTGGGGTGAAACTAACCGCTTCTAGATAATTCCACAGTATATTGATAAAATGTGGAATTATCTAGAAGCAGTTAGTTTCATTTAAAACAGTAATATCATTTACACTTTGTTTGTTGAATAAGACCTCCTATTATATTTATTTTCCAGTCAGTTATTGGCGATTTTATTTGCACATGAAAAGATCGGGCCAAATACTTAGGTGTTACCCTGGACTCACACTTACTGTGGGATAAGCATATAGATAATTTAACTAATACCTTTAAGAACTTGCTTTTAAATTTAAATTTCTCAAAAATACATTAAGCGTTATTGATCTTAGAAGGATTTACCACGCAATTGTTCAAACCAGACTTCAATACTTCATTATCTGCTGGGGGCTACCACAAAGAAGCATTTGAATGAACTGGAAATTTTTCAAAAGAGATTACTTAAGATCATATTCAATAAAAAATTAGATATCCAACGGAACTGTATGATGATACCAAAATTATGGATGTTTATGCAATTTTAGTGTACTCTTACAAGCATAAAGATATATTACGAAAAAAGACATATAACTAACAAACGAGAGGTAAAGAAACAGGTACGGTATATACTCACTTTATAAGTAAATCAGTATCACAAAGATATTTTTATAATTCGCGTATAAAAGAGACTTCATTACAACATTGTTTACAGTGTCACAATGAAGCTCTTTGAACACTGTTATAGTAATTTTTAGTGTACAGTTGGTTATTGAATTTAGTTATATTTTTATTTGACATTTGACTTTAACCTTGACACAAATTATAAATAAAATGGTCTAGCGTTGTTCTAGCTAGCAAACTATTATATTAAAGGTAAATTAGAATGATTTATATATTAAAAATATTAATGGATAAAGTACGCTAACGTTTATTTATCAATGATTTGTCAATTGTTTATTTCTATATATGATCAATATATAGGTATACAAAACGTTCGATTTTTGGGATAAATTACCAGATATCTATGTGAAGATGTATTACAGAAATAATTATGTTCACGATATAATATAAATAGATCGCAAAAGCATATACGAAGAAGCTCTTTTTTAAACAAATAATCATCCCCTTTGTTTACAATTTACACAATTATTTGGTTATAATATGTCAAAAGTCAGAAGTGCTGAATAAAACCATCTGTGATCTGACCAATTAGGAATCTACAGAATTGCTAACTTAAATTCAAACCACTCCTCCTAGTTTAAAAACAGGGATTATAAGAAATTCTATTTTATTTAAATAATTAAATAAATGCGAATTATAAAAAATGTTGTGTAAAACTTGTGTCACAATGACTTTCTGTAGTACTCGTGATTTGCACAACTCACCGCTTCGCGGTTCGTTGTGCAAACTTCACTCGTACTACAAAACGAGTCATTGTGACGCTTGTTTTACAAATAACTATTTTATATTTCGCGTATAAAAGAGACTTCATTATAACATTGTTTACAGTGTCACAATGAAGCTCTTTGAACACTGTTATAGTAATTTTTAGTGTACAGTTGGTTATTGTATTTAGTTATATTTTTATTTGACATTTGACTTTAACCTTGACACAAATTATAAATAAAATGGTTTAGCGTTGTTCTAGCTAGCAAATTATTATATTAAAGGTAAATTAGAATGATTTATATATTAAAAATATTAATGAATAAAGTACGCTAACGTTTATTTATCAATGATTTGTCAATTGTTTATTTTTATATTGTATATGATCAATATATAGGTATACAAAACGTTCGATTTTTGGGATAAATTACCAGATATCTATGTGAAGATGTATTACCGAAATAATTCTGTTCATGATATAATATAAATAGATCGCAAGAGCATATAGGAACAAGCTCTTTTTTAAACAAATTATCATCCTCTTTTTGCTTAAATGAAAGTTTGTTTACAATTTACACAATTATTCGGTTATAATATGTCAAAAGTCAGAGGTGCTGAATAAAACCATCTGTGATCTGACCAATTAGGAATCTACAGAATTGCCAACTTAAATTCAAACCACTCCTACTTTAAAAACAGGGATTATATGAAATTCTATTTAATTTAAATAATTAAATAAATGCGAATTATAAAAAATATTGTGTAAAACTCGTGATTTGCACAACTCACCGCTTCGCGGTTCGTTGTGCAAACTTCACTCGTACTACAAAACGAGTCATTCTGACACTTGTTTTACAAATAACTATATTCGTATCCAAGTGAAAAATATTTAATCACCTTCCAGAAATATACAATATTTATTTGTATTCAATAAACTCGATTCGATTAATGAAAAAATATATTATAAATAGTGATTGCATAATGTGTGAAAAGCTCTTGGCAAAATGTGATAAAACTATGAATTCTGTATGATATTATTAAAAGTACGTAAATCAATGATTTTGTTGTTACATATATTTGTTATCCTACTATTATTTATAAATTAAGTCAAATATTGTTTTGTATATTTTTGAAAAATCAATTTAATTTAGGACATTATATATTTGAATCACGCTTAGTAAAAGAAAGTAATTCAGCCATCCTATGCGCAACCGTGAGGTCATAAATAGACTACCAGTTACCTACATATTACAATACAATTGAAGTATCTGTGCAGATTTGCATTTCGAATATAGTATGGAGCATTCACAATAGTACCGAGTACTTTGTTTTGAAATCTTTGTATGTATGTTGGTTGAACTGGCACAGCCCCAAAGCTGTAGTCCGTATATCCAAATGGGTTTCAGAATCTGCTTATATATGAACAATTTATTATGTGTTAATATTTGGGATTTTCTTCCTATAAGCCAATACATTTTTTTTATATTTTGTATCTAGTTCTTTTCTTTTCTTCTTTACATGTTCCTTCCATCTTAGCTTAGCATCCAGAGTTATTCCGGGATATTTTGCTGTGTTTCCATATTGTACCTCCATTTCGTTAACTACGATTGGTATGTTTTGATTATTCGTTTTGTTTGTAAAATTTATGTTCGCCGATTTTGATTCATTAAGTTTTATTCTACACTTTTTGTCCATTCGTTGAATTGATTAGTGACTCTTTGTAACTTTTGAGTAGCTTCTTCCACATTTGTTCCTGTTGCAAGAAGAGCGGTGTCATCAACAAATGTGGCAATTTTTATATCATTCATATCTGGTATGTCATATGTACTCGTATATAGTAGACATAGAACTAGGCCAAGCACGCTCCCCCGTGGCACACTTGCTTTTATTTGTTTTAGTTCAGAGTATTCAGTTTCTTGTTTAACTCTGAAAAATCGATCCGTTATGTAAGATTCCAATAACTTTGCATATTGTTTTGGGAGAATTTTATCCATTTTATTTATGAGCCCCTCCTGCCAGATCTTATCGAACGCTTGGGCTATGTCTAGGAACAAAGCAGCGCATACTTCTTTTCCTTCATAGACTTTTTCTATTATATATGTGATCCTATGCACTTGATCTATTGTCAAATGTTTTTCACGAAATCCAAACTAGCAGTCTTTTGAGCATATTTTCTTCTGTAATATTTTTAAGTTTGTTTTTCATTTCATCTGCTACTTCTTTGGGAGTGACCAATTTGATATATTTTTCTCCAGCTGATTGTCTTCCTCCAAGAGAGTTCTCTGTTACTAGTTTATTAGGTTGGAATATCCCTTCAAGGTGTTCTGCAAATAGAATTGCTTTTTGCATATTATTTTTTGCCTAACCGCTCTCTTCTTTCCTAATTGCTGGCGTTTGGGTGATTGGCCTTTTAAGTATTCTTGTTGCTTTCCAGAGTGCGTATTCTGTATTTTTGTGGTCTGTAAGTTCGTTTAGATTTGAACAAACTATCGTTTTTTTTTTGATTTTTTGTATTTCCTTTTTTAACTGTTGGGCGAGTTTATTGGATACTGTTTTGTCACTAGGGTTTCTAGAAGTTTGCCATTTCTTCCTTGCCTTTCTTTTTTCTGAGACTAATTCACATATTTCTCTTGGGTAATTGTTTCCAGATACACGGTTCGAATTTGCCAAATAAATATAGAGAGTATAAGTTATTCCAAGAGCCCTTACTTATGAAAACTACTGGTCAAAGTCTCTATATATTGTTTATCGGCGCCTTGGTGGGCAAGTGCATCAATTACTGCTTTAGGATATGTCGAGTCAAACGCCTTTTCAAAGTCTATGAAGGCTAGTGCTAGGGGTAATTCGTAATATTTTCTTCGACTTATGATTTCCCTAAGCGTGTGGATGTGGTTGGTTGTGCTAAAGCCACTTCTGAATCCTGCTTGTTCTCGTGGTTGGGCATTATCTAGTGTGTCTTTTATCCTGTTATTAATGATCTTCGAAAGGCTTTATAAACTAATGGTATCAGAATCCTCCAAAGCTTTTTGTTCGCGTATTTCAGCAGTTCGGCAGTGATGCCATCATTTCCTGCGGCTGTACCGTTTTTCATATCTTTCAGCGCTTTTTCTACTTCTTCCACGATATTTTCTTCTTGGGATGGTGTTGTTCTTATTTCTTTCTGAGTTTGAGGGGTCTTATAAAGTTCGCTGCAGAATTTCGTCAGTTTAATTATTTCATTTCTGTTTGTTATTCTGGTATTCTCCTCGTTCAATAATGCAACTATTTGTTTATTTCCTATGATTAAAGCCTACTTCGTGTTTCTGTATTTTTTCCTATTCTCGATTGCTGCTTCTACCAAGCTTTAATTCTACTTTTTTATGTCTTCAGCAATCTTTTTCGTTATGATCTTGCATATTTCAGGGTACCTACTCGATTCTTTGTAAGTTCGTTAATTTCTTCATTTTTCTGCGTTTTCTTAGTAGTGCTTTGGTTTCTGGAGATAATTTTCTCCGTTTATTATTCTGTTTTGGACCTCCTGTATCTTTGGCACAGTATAGGATGGTCTTCATTAGTTGAGTACTGTCTTCTTGTCATTGGTTTTCTGACTAATTTTAATCTTACTAGCTTAGTGTCTATGACTATTCTGCTCTAAGGAGTCAGTGGTCACTACCTACTACCTGTTTTGAATGTCTCTGATTGTATGTATTTTGTTTGTGAGGATGTAATCTATTTCGTTCTTTGCATTTGCGTTAGGAGCTTCCCATGTCCATATACAGGGTGTCCCAGACTAATTTATCCAGGCTATATCTCTTAAAAGAATAAAGATTTTCGAATGAGACAAAAACGGATCTATTTCATTTCTAATACACTTTAATATGGCGGGAAAAAAATCATCCCCTAAATATTCATCCCTTAGTTACAACCCCTAACTTTAAATTTTTTAATAGCACCCTGTACATTTTTTTATAATTTTAGATGTGGTCTTCCATCGTCTATTCAACAATTTTTCAAAAATAAAATCGGTTCGTAAGTAATCAAGAAAATATCAATTTATTTTTTATTTTGGTTAAATTAATCAAAAAAGCCTTAAAGCTTAAAGGAACTATAAAAATAAATGTAATAAAAATTTATTTACAAAAATAAAAATACAATTAACTAATTAATATTATTTACATTAGATGTTCGAATTGTAGTCCACCTTCTGCAACACACATTTTGAATCGTGCTAGAAGATTTCTTGTACATGTGGCTTGAATCATTGCAGGAGTAATTTGTCGAATTGCTTGTCTTATGTTTTCTTTTACTTCGTCTACATTTTGCGGATTTGATTGATAAACAATATATTTTATCACTCCCCAAATGAAAAAGTCAAGAGGTGACAAATCAGGTGAACGTGCCGCCCACATAATTTCTGGAGAGTTGTTTGCTATCCAGTGGTTATCGAAACGGTTTTGTAGGTAGTCGCTAACGATTCTCACATTGTTTGGAGGAGCTCCGTCTTGTTACCACCACATTTCTTGACGTTCATTAAGAGAATATCTTCTAGCAAATCGGGAAGTATGTTTTCTAGGAAATCTAAATATCGAACACCTGTTAGAGTGCCGTTAAAAATGTAGGGACCTATAAAACGGCCATTAAATAAACCTCACCACACATTTATACCCCAAATATTTCGAAATCTTGTGTCCATCATCCAATGTGCGTTCACGGGAGACCAATAATTTGAATTGTGACGGTTAACTACACCATTATTGTGAAATCTAGCCTAATCGTTCCACAATATTTTTGATAAAAAAAGTGTATCATCATTATTTTTTAAAATCATTCTTGCAATAAAATCAAGACGTCTTTGGTAATCGACAGGTTGTAATCCTTGTACTAAGTGCACTTTAAAAGGATGGTAATTAAAATCTTTTAAAATTCTATGAACTGAACTTTTTGAAATACCACTTTCATTGACGAGTGTTCTAATAGACACCTTGGGATTAAAATGTAAATATGCTATTACATTAATAAGATTTTGATCACATCTTACTCTGCGTTCAATTGTAGCTCGTCTATTATTTGGAAAATGTCCCTGTCTACGTGAGCGTTCCAAATTCTCAAATGTTGCTTCACTTGGAATGTTTCGATTTGGAAACCTTTCTTGATATAGTTGTCGAGAAACTCTCTTATTTTTCAGGCATTCTCCATAAATCAGTATCATATCAACGTATTATTCAGGCGAAAATAAATATGGCATATTGAAATGTTACTACACAATTACAACACGTCAGTTGTGTATTGGCAGTCGAACTGTTTACACGTGTTTTGTGTGCCTGACTAGGACATCATTTCTAGATAAGTACACCTATTTTTAGTTAATTTTCACATTAGGTATATTATCGGTTAGTCATAATTTAATTGAAGTACCTCGTGATTCTATCACATTAACTTTTTTCTTTCTATTTTTATTTACAATTTTTTGTTCTGGAACGAGTTCTTGAAGAGACAAGTTTAAATAATTAATTATGAACACAAATACGGGCGGCCCAGGGCCGCCCGATAATTCTGACGACATGGACACTATCAATAACAAAGATTCCTATAAAGATTTAAAATTATTCAATTTAACAAATAAATACAATATTAAAGATAAAGGTCCGTTTTATGTTTTTGTAGAGCACTTGAACAAAAACTTCGGCAGGTTATTTCCAATGAAAATAGGATATTTTTTGTTAACTGAAGACAAATTTAAACAAAACATAGTAGATATAATATCGGTAGGAGTAAGTAGAGTAAAAGTAATTTTTAAAAACTACGATATAGCGAATTCATTAGTAGGCCATGAAATCATGGAAAAAAATCAGTTGGTTGCGTACATTCCCACATTCTATAATCACCGCAAAGGTCTTGTGAGATGGGTAGACACCTTTTTTTCTGAAGATTTTTTACTCAAAAACATTGAATGCGATAATATGAATGTGGTCAAAGTTCAGCTTATGAAGAGAAGGGTCACGGATGGTGAAGGTGAAATCAAATTTGTTGATCGTCAACTAATAATTGTCACTTTTTGAAGGAAACTTCATTCCAGAAAAAATAATTTATTTAACCTCATTTTCCGTGGAGCCTTATGTTCACCCGGTTGTGCAATGCTATAGCTATTTGAGATATGGCCACACAGCCAAATTGTGTAAATCAAAATCAAAAAGATGTCAAATATGTACTGAAGTACATACCAAGGACTCAGAATGCCCAAATCCTGGCAGTTTTTGCATATATTGCCAAACCAACAATCACCCTACGATATCCAAAGAATGCCCGATGTATACAAAGCAACATAACATCAAAAGAGAAATGGCGTTTAAAAATATTTCTTTTAAAGAAGCCGAAACCATAGTTAACAATCCTTCATATTCAAAAATCACAACAAATAACAGATTTGCAGTTTTTAATAATACACTAAATTTCCCTCCTCTACCTGTAACTTCGCAGTCACAGTACATCCCCCCCGCATATATGCTACATAAACCAACTGAACCCTCAAAAAAACGTAAAGCCTTTACATCTCCCATAACACCCCCCCCCCCACTTCCTCAAAAAAACAGATGTACCAAAGGTATCTAAATCAGCTCTCATTATTCCAAACCCTCACAGGGATGATTTTGTTCAATATAAATAGAAAGTCATAGAAAATATCATTAACTTCATCCATACTAATTTCGATCTAAAATCTAGTACTTCAACTCACCTCAACCCACTCACAGACTCAAATACTAGGGATTTTATAGCTACGGCCTTAGAATTCGATACAATTGATACCGTCAGTATTAGCGATGAGTCATGCTACTAGGCAATTGAAAATACTTCAATGGAATGTAGCTTCTATAAATAAACGTAAACCAAATTTATTGAACCTGCTATCTCATGAAACTTTTGACATTCTTATACTTTGTGAAACCTGGCTAAAACCAGGTGTTAATATGAATATATATGGTTATAACAGTATACAAAATAACAGAATTGATGGCAAGGGGGGCGTTGCCATTCTAATATCCAAAAATATAAGATTCAAAATCAAATCTATTAAACAGAATTTTAGTAATAATATCGAAACATGCGCTGTATTCATTGAAGACATGAACTTATCCTTGGTATCTTTATACAAACCACCAAAATATAATGTTAGCGTGAAGGACTGGGAAAACCTATTTTCACAGTTCAATGGCGATACCATATTCTGTGGAGATTTCAACTGCCACCACACCCTCTGGGGTTCTGCTGGTGATCAAGTCTGTGGGACACGACTTGTTGACGCCTTAAACAACACCAATTACATAATACTTAATGATGGATCACCTACCAAAATTAATAGGCCCACACAAAATAAATCTGCAATCGATCTCTCAGTTGCATCACCCAATTTAGTAAGTAAATTGAAATGGTCAGTACTTCCTGACCCCTTGGGATCAGACCACTTCCCAATTCTATTACATATAGCCTGGATAAATTAGTCTGGGACCCCTGTATATGGACATGGGAAGCTCCTAACGCAAATGCAAAGAACGAAATAGGTTACATCCTCTCAAACAAAATACACACAATCAGAGACATTCAAAACAGGTAGTAGGTAGTGACCACCGACTCCTTAGAGCAGAATAGTCATAGACACTAAGCTAGTAAGATTAAAATTAGTCAGAAAACCAATGACAAGAAGACAGTACTCAACTAATGAAGACCATCCTATACTGTGCCAAAGATACAAGAGGTCCAAAACAGAATAATAAACGGATAAAATTATCTCCAGAAACCAAAGCACTACTAAGAAAACGCAGAGAAATGAAGAAATTAACGAACTTACAAAGAATCGAGTAGGTACTCTGAAATATGCAAGACCATAACGAAAAAGATTGCTGAAGACATAAAAAAGTAGAATTAAAGCTTGGTAGAAGCAGCAATTGAGAATAGGAAAAATTACAGAAACACGAGGTAGGCTTTAATCATAGGAAATAAACAAATAGTTGCATTATTGAACGAGGAGAATACCAGAATAACAAACAGAAATGAAATAATTAAACTGACGAAATTCTACAGCGAACTTTATAAGACCCCTCAAACTCAGAAAGAAATAAGAACAACACCATCCCAAGAAGAAAATATCGTGGAAGAAGTAGAAAAAGCGCTGAAAGATATGAAAAATGGTAAAGCCGCAGGAAATTATGGCATCACTGCCGAACTGCTGAAATACGCGGACAAAAAGCTTTGGAGGATTCTGATACCATTAGTTTATAAAGCCTTTCGAAGATCATTAATAACAGGATAAAAGACACACTAGATAATCCCCAACCACGAGAACAAGCAGGATTCAGAAGTGGCTTTAGCACAACCAACCACATCCACACGCTTAGAGAAATCATAAGTCGAAGAAAAGATTACGAATTACCCCTAGCACTAGCCTTCATAGACTCTGAAAAGGCGTTTGACTCGACATATCCTAAAGCAGTAATTGATGCACTTGCCCACCAAGGCGCCGATAAACAATATATAGAGACTTTGACCAGTAGTTTTCATAAGTAAGGGCTCTTGGAATAACTTATACTCTCTATATTTATTTGGCAAATTCGAACCGTGTGTCAGAGATTTCTTGTCAACAAGTCCGTAGAAGGACTGTTGGGTTTACTTAGAGTCATCGCTTACAATTTATGGGTTGTGTCTTGCGTGGTCAGGAGAACCTCCTAGCTTGTCTGACCGCTAGTATTTGCTAGTTCATTTCGAGTTACCCAGGGTGCACCACGAAGAGGCGAACTAGCTTTGCACCCCAATCATTGGATGGTGGTCTAGCAATACAGAAAATGGTTATTTTTCGGTACAGCTGAACTGTTTCAAGTGAATATCTGTGATTATTTTTTTATGTATCTAAATTGCAACCTTTTATTTAGCAATTTAATGCCAAATTTGTTTTTTCTTTCAAAGTTCGTGAAAATGGATATTAACTGGAACCACACATACACCTAAATCTGGTGTTAGGCAACCCAGATCACACATACAACACAGATTTAACCAGTGCAGTGTTAAGGCTAGAGTTCAATCCGCACTAAATATATTTTCGGGAATAGGCAACCAATGTTGCAAGATCTGTCACTTTATATAAGCAAATTTTCAGGTAGAAAGCTCACAGCGGGGGACATCATAAAAATGAGATAAGAGGCTGAGAGTACTTTTTGAATTAGAATTTAGAATATCCAAGTACAATTTACATTTATTTGTCGGGTAAGAAATAATCGATATTGTAGGAAAATATATTTGTAAGAAATTGATAGCTTAACCAGCTTCTAATATTTCTATAGGTATATGAAATAAAATGCAATTTGAGGTTCTTTTTATTTTTAACTGACAATTCTATTTTTTCAACTGACAAAAATGACAAAGCAAAATCAACATTTTCATTATATACGTAGTGAGCAAAGTGAACATATTGTATTTCTAACATCAGCCCACCGCATTTGTCATTTTCTTTACGGTCAAAAATTTCCAACGCAGTCATCGAATATTCTTGGCGGTTGAACCTTTCTTCCACTTCTTGTGACAATCTGTCTAGTTTCATGTTCTGGTTCTTCTTTTATGACCTTTAAGTTTACTACGTTCTGATTTTTCTTTCATTCTAGCTTCACTAAGTTTAACCTTTTCTCGTAAACCTGCAGTATTTTCTGCAGATGTCAGTTCTAATGGGTACGAATTTTGTACCGGTCTAACAATAGTTCCAGTTGCAGTTCGCAGCCTCACAACATGTATCCTTTTATCTTTTCCAGGATATGTTTCGAATACAAGACCTAGCGGCCAATGTAGTCTCTTCTGCTCGGATCCGATTAATACAACTTCTCCCTTTTGTATCGATTGAGTTTCTTTAGACTTTCGAAGCATTATCAGCTAACTAAGATATTCTGACCTGAACCTTTTTTCTAATCCTCTTTCAGTTTTAATCTATAGTTCAGATGTCTATTCAGGGTACTGCTATCTACTTGATCCAAATATTTTGTCTCCACTGTCTGAATATCTTGTAGGAACATGGCTGGAGTAAGAGGTATCAAATCATTTTTGTTTTCGGACACATATGTGAGAGGTCTGGAATTCATAAGAGCTTCACATTCACATAAAATTGTCTGTAGCTCCTTATAGCTTAATGGACTACTACCCAATGTTTTTCTTAATAATTGTTTGAGCAACCATATCAGGCGCTCCCACTATCCTCCCCACCATGCTCCTGTAGGAAGATTGAATAGCCATGAAATTCTTTCAACGTTACTGAATTCATTAATTTTGTTCCAGTCTAAATTCTTCAATGCATTTTCACTTCCTACAAAATTTGTTCCATTATCACTGTAGATAAATAATGTTTGGTCTTCCTCTTCCACTAATAAATTTTCGTAAAGATTGTAAAAAACTATCTGTTGACAGGCTAGACACAAGCTCCAAATGAACGGATCTGTAGACCGCACATATAAAAATGCAGACCCATATTTACATTATTTCTGATATATAGTGGACCAGTCAAATCCACACCAGTGACTTCAAATATTGCTGTATCGGCAATTCGATTTCTTGGTAGAGGTAAACTGGGCATCTCATAACGTTTTCGTGTCGTTTGCAAATCACACACTTGTGAATCACAGATTTAATTGTTTTTCTACCTTGTACTATCCAAAACTTTTCTCTCAATACACATAGTAGACCTTGAGTACCAATATGATATAATTTCCTATGGTAATCATTCTTTTGACCACAGGCGGGTGATTAGATGGAAGTATCATTGGAAATCTGAAATATTCTGTATCTTCTCGCTCAGTAATTCTAGTTTTCAGTCTTAGTATGTCGTCATCATCTGTAAATGTTTGAAATGATTGTAGAATGGGATCTTCTTTTTTACCTAAAAAAGATTCTTGTTGAATCATTCGGATAATGAGTTTCTAAACCTTTTCAATTTCACCTAATGTCAGAGTAGTTTGTCTTATTTTGGTGTTGACTTCATCCAAATTTAAAACTTCATCAATTTTTATTTTTATTTTCTTTGCAGTTAGTAGCAAATATCAGTCTCCATGCAACTAAATTTAAAATCTTCTGGTACTTTGAAAAACGAAAATAATACCAATGTGAATTTTTCTTTGTTGACTAAAATTGAGGTGTCATTTTTCTTTTCCTCAAAAACAATCTGTTCATTAACTTCAGTTTTTTCTTTTGCCCAATCATCTGGACTTGTTTTCAGCCATGTCGCACCTTTCCACCATTCTAACTCCAATAATTTCTTAGGTGAACAACTTCTGGATGGTAAATTGGCTAAATTCAACTCTCCAGGGACAAAATACCAATTCTCAATTTTTGTTAAATCTCATGAACCCTGTTCGATACAAATGTTTTCCATTTCTACTCTTGTCGTATCTAAAACAAAACGGTGCTGGAGTCAGACCAACAAAATACCGGAACATTTTGTTTTTCTAGATTTATTTAAACGCTAGAAAGCAGTGCTATTATTTTTAAGGGCATTAATTACTCTGTTTTGAACTATAATTAGATTGTCTGTTTAAATTCGGGATTGTAGTGCTATGAATCTATAGCTGAATAATTGTGAGGGATCTTTGTAGGGTTTCAGAATAGGGCAAATTATTTGTATTTCCCAATATTTTTATATTGGATCCCCAAATAGTATACCATTGAAATTTTTTAGTAATTGAATTTTCATAATTTTTTATACAAATTTTAGTTGTGATTGCATTCAATCGCCGATTGAAAAGGGGATTTGTACTTTTACATCTGAATTCGCCGTAATATTTGAAATGACATTGATATCTGAGATTGTCATAATGTCAACAAAATTGTCTAAATTATTCTCAATGAATGTGTTCTTGCACTGGTTATTGTATACGTTATTAAATCTCTTTATTATTCTCCATGTTTTACTTAGATTGCTACCTCTATTTAGACCTGCACAAAAGTTTCTGAAACTAGTTCTTTCTTTATTTCTTAGTATCTTTTTTGTTAATGCTATTGTTCTGTTCATATTTATGTAGTTGGTGAGAGGGCTGTCTTGTAAGTATTCCTGGATGGGGCAAATATAAGTTCTGACTTCTAGTTTATTAGCATATGTAGTAACGTAACTTGGAAATGATTTGCCCTGAAATGTAAATATATATGTGCCAGTTGGCAGATAGCTGACTGTATGGTTAATTTTGTCTTCAACGATCTGTTGAGACGCCTAACTTCTAAGACTTTATATACATTTTCAGATTCTTCATTTTTTTATGACCTCTTCTTCAGTGATGTTAACTCCTACACCTTTTACGACTCATTTACAGGATATTAACGTAGCCGGAATAATAGTTTTATATCCCAGTTTTGCAATTGATTCATTGTTATTGAACATATTCTGTAACTGACTGCTGCTGATTGATGATTGTAATATTGTATTTTATTGTTATAGAAATGTCTCCAAACGGAAGACGAGAGATTGCCTCTATATCATGATGTTCGAAATAAAACGTGGAATTTCGAAAAGTTATCAGAGCCTGAAATTCGGTAAATTATGGAAGCATGTAGCCATGTTGAATCCGAAACAGAGACAGATTTGAACGGTGACTTCGATGACGACTATAGTGTGAAAGACCCAGATTTTAAAATATCGCGTGAAGATGAAGAACTAATAGAATGTGTAGAGCACGCGGATAGATCTACATCTGGTGATTTTCTTAGTTGTAATATCACTGATAAGCTTACGGAAGTAGAACAAACAGGTGAACCAATTGATGAACGAGAATTTGAAGTATTACCTCAAGCAGGACCATCATTTGCAGCAGATACATCACCTCAGGCAGAACCGTCATCTGAAGCAATGGTTATGGAATACACACGTATGAAAAATCGACGTGTCAGACGACCACGTTCACCATTACCAGTGAAAGAGGCAAGTGGGCCAAATATTCCATCAAATGGTGGTGGATTTGTTGGTAACCCTGGCGAAATAATGCTCAAATCAAAAGAATTCCAGAATATTGTGTGGTGAAAAAAATATTTACAACTTCATCGTAATGCAGTGGTATTTAGAGGTTTTGAAAGATAACCGATAGGTTCAATGAGCTGCATACACCATTGGTCTGCTACAATTATTTTTTTAATGACAAAAATAGTCAATTATACCAATCTGGGTGCACAACTGGACGTTAACACAAAATTCAAGGTAAGCAACATAGATATCCGGCAATACATCGGAATACTTGTCTATATGCCTGTATACAGATACCCAAGTTTGAAAGAATACTGGGGTGAACATTCGTTCGAAGCTATTCGAACAGTCATAACATCCAAATGTTTTTACGAAATTCATAAATATATAAGATTCAACGATTTTTCCACTATGAAAGATCGAACTCATCCCGAACACGATCCACTTTTAAAATCAGACCAGTATCTAACCATCTCAATGAACGTTTTGATTCCCTACCGAAATTAGCTCGGTTATGCATTGATGAACAGATGTGCTCTACAAAGATGATAAGTTCATTCAGACAATACATGCCAAAGAAACCTCATAAATGGGGAATTAAATTATTTGTACTGTGTGATTCCAGCGGCTTTTCTTATCGGTTTGAAGTTTACTGCGGCAAAAATGATAATGTAGTTTTACCTGGTAGAGCAGACTTAGGAGCAACTGGTTATGTGGTTGTACGTATTTCGCAGACAATTCCAGACTTCAAAAATCATATAATTTACAGACAATTTCTACACATTATTAACTCTTTTGGTCTATCTAAGAAGTCGTGGTATTTACGCATTAGGTACGATTCGTGCAGATCGTATTCCCAACTGCAAGCTACCGAAGGATAACGCAATGAAGGCAAAGAATAGAGGATATTCGGAAGAGTATGTAGGTACCGCTCTTGGTGTAGATATTACCACTGTAACATGGAAAGATAATAAAAGTGTTAGGCTCGCATCTACATACGTTGGTGTAGAACCGTATCTAACAACAAAAATAAGTAGATATGAACGAAAAAACGAAAAGTTTGTGGAAGTTGATTGCCCACGGATTATCAAGGAATATAACCATCACATGGGAGGTGTGTATCTTATGGATGGTCTGATTGGCCGGTACCATATCCGTCTCAATACGCAAAGTGCTTTATTGAAGTTATTCTATCATTTCATTGACATGGCAATGGTTAATGCTTACCTTCTTCACAGACGCATCCATGGAGCAGGAGTAGCACAGGAAAGAGTGACTGCAGAGTTATCTAAATTCCGTTGTCAAGTTGCGAATGTATTGTTTTTATCAACAGAAACTAGCTAAAAGACCAGTGGGAAGACCTTCAAGCACGTTATGATGATGTTGGTCATATGCCTGATCAACTAGATCGTAGTAAAATAGGTAAATGCACCTGTAAATTGACTGGTTGCAAATCGGAAACACAAATGTATTGCCTCAAATGTAAAGTTCATTTTTTGTCTTTCATCGAACAAAAAATGTTTTCAAATTTATCATACCAAACCATAGTGTTAGTCATTTATGTTAATTTTTTTTATGAATCACTTGTGTCCCACATTCATACTACTTTTATGAAATACAACACAGCTAATTTGTTTCAGTTTCCATTCCCTGGCTAACCCGCCTTTTGGCGGGCTACCTTTTTTTCCACCTGGAGTGGAAATAATGAATCTTTTGTAATATCAGAATCCAAATTCGTGTTCTACGCACTGAAATTATCATATATCATGTATCATATTTATTGTATTGTAGGTCCCGTAAAACTGATTTTCTTCTTGAACTTGAGTTAGGTGGATCACGTCCACCGATTGTTCTGCCATGTGGTTTGACGATTTACACTATTTAGCTAATTTTCGTGAAACTACCTGCTTTATTATTAATTTAGATGATTGTTGTAATATTCGGAAATTAACTTTATACAACCTGAACACTCCAGCTCGGTTTGGAATCCATATTAAAACTTAAAACTGCATGTGCCACCAAATTTGACAACTGTTATTAACCTTTTTACGAAAATATTCGCAGACCTTGCTATTCTTTATAGATTCAATTTTACAATTCGTTGTATTTTTTCTTAGTTTTCAATAATACGAGTTCACTCTTTCACCGTGGGCCTGTTAGGTTAATTATTATTTACTTTGTGGTTCATTATTTCCAGGTTGTATGAGTATGACTAGTAGTTTATGCCATCGCTTCCAATCTCCAAATTTTTTAGTGATTTCTAGTGGTGTGATTCAGGTTTCCTAAAATGGTCCTCCTCCTAGTTTAAAAACAGGGTATACAATCCCTGGTCGCTAGTTGGAAGTACATGATTTTTAAAAGTTACAAGGCAACACGACGGTGCTCCATTAGGACAAAATTATCTATTTAATTTTTTTTGTTTTCATAAAATATGTAAAATACTTCTTGTTATGTCACAGATAGGTTGTCTATCAAATTTGAGGATGGTTTCTGGACCATGAAGTGTGTATAAGAAATAAAAAACATAGTTTTTGTTACAACAAAACATTTTATTGAAGAAACTTGTGTATCATACACGTTTAACTACTCGAAAATGTTGTTCAATATTATATAACAATCACTTAAAAGTAAATGGAAATTACGTAAGTGAATAAATCCTGACTTGTTTACTAGTGTACTCAACACTTTTTGATCAATCAGTCAAACAGTAAAAAAATATTATACGAAGTAAGTAAGTTCCAAAATCTTATTTTTATGGTTTATTTTAATATAGGAAGTCGTAAATGGACGAAGGCTTGCATTTATACATTTAAAGTTACTTCATATAAACGTTTGGAGAAAGTATCTCAAATTTTTTAGTAGTGGCTATTAGTCCTGTACTCTATTACACAAAATTTAAGAAAAAAATTAAATATCAAAAAATATTTACACATTTTCTAGACATCTACAAAAAAGTAGATGTCAAAATTCAATTCCAAATATATAACGTAAGATCTACTTAACTGAAACAATCAGTAATTCAAGCTAATATTTATCATACTATTAGGAAAATAGACACTACCTTAATTTTTGCCTTAACTGAAATGACACATCAAAATCTTCGTCGCATTTAATCGAGACAGCAGCATCGCCTTCCAAATTAAAACATATCTATTAATACGATGCTACAATCTGTATGAAGAAATGTAGTAAGCAATGAGAAGCAATAGAAAAACCTTAAATCGAGACAAACATACTATTATCCGTTCATCTTTTCCAAAAATAAAACCGTATGAACTAATTAAAACAATCTTCGTAAAAATGCAATATATGTAAATCGTACAGGATGTATCAAAATAATCTTCAATTATTAACTGATTTCTCTAAAACCCTAAAACATTAAATAAAATTGTTTCAGAAATATCTTTTGAGATGACACATCCTGTACGTACCAATCAACGCATTTGAAAGAAATGTTGACACTAACATGAGCAGCAGCCACAAAACGATACCGTTAACAATGCAGGTTAACAATGCAGCGTAACACTGACTAGTAATCACCACCCTACAGGGTGTTCCAGTCTACACTGAAATACTGGGTGCTTCTTCAAAAAATACAATTGAAGCGCCGTCTGCCGCTCGCATGGGGCTGTCTCCTAAAGACTCAAACGTCCGGCAGTCAACATGTTAAAACGATAATAAGTATACTATATTTTTTAAAGAAACTCCTTTAATTATTTGAAAAATTGCTAAGAAACTCTAAATCCTGTCTTGTCTATGATACAGATTTTGTATCGACATAACAAAGTAGTTAAATTGTAATATACAGTTTTTATTGTGATGATAGTCGTCCCATAGTAAACCACTAGATAGCTGATAATAACTATTGGTACTGTTTTTGGGCCGACAATTAACCGAGAGAGGGGAAGTCACGTTCATCATCAACTTTTGGGGCTTGACGAGCCTCGTTCCTGTCATCCTGCAAAAAATATATATTTTTCAAGATTATTTTTCAGTATTCTTGTATTTTTTCATGCAGTTATTGTGACACATTTGTTGCAACATGTGCAGAAGTTGGGTAAATATATTTTTAATTATTTCATTGGGCGCAGAAACTAATAGTTTATTTTATTGACAAACTAATTCAAATATTTCACATACTCAACAAAATTCCTTTATTTGTTCACAAAGCCCACTGATCTATAAAGCTGATGGAAATATATTTATTTTAGTCGAAGCAATAAAATCAAAAAATTCGGAATTCAGACCGCAGAGACACATTGGAATGCAGTGTTTTGCATTTGCTTCCAAACATTATTTGTAAAGAATGTGCAGATTTGCTCCCGACAAATCGGAAATTGCTGCAGGCATGTCTTGCGACGCCACTTAGAAGATTTTAAAACTTTGTTAATAAGAGTCAGAACTGGCCCAAATAGGGTACCCTGGGATTTTCGAGGTCGCTGATCACGATTATGATGTTCAAATTAACCCCCAGAACACCTGGAGCTTAGGAACGACGATGAACGTCATCTCCGTGGGACTCTCACGAAAATCTCCAAGAATTTTCCTGACAATATCGAGAAAAACTATACGAAAATCATTGGAGGGGCATTTTTTGAGGCGCTGAATCCAAATTCACCGGCAAAAATGAGCCCCCGAACACTTGGTGCACCGGAACCTGGCCCTGAACATAATCTTCGTGGGGCTCTCCCAAAATTAAGAAAAATGAGGAGAGAAAATCAATGTCCGGGGTTTCTTGGCTCACTGAATACAAATATGGTATCGGCACACCTCCAAACACCTGGTCCGCCCCAACTTGGACGTGGACGTCATCTCCGAGAATTTTCCTGACAATATCGACAAAAACTATCCGAAAATTGGGCGTTTTTAGGGGCGCTGAATCCAAATTCCCCGACAAAACGACCCCCCGAAAACCTGGTGCACCGTAACCTGGCCCTGAACGTCATCTCCGTGGGGTTCTCCCAAAATTAAAGCAACCAATGAGAGAAACTCAGTGCCCGGGGTTTCTTGTCTCGCTGAATCCAAATATGGCATCGGCGAACACCCCCGGACACCTTGTGCGCCCCAACCTGGACGTCGTATCCGAGAATTTTCCTGACAAGGTCGCCAAAAACAACTCAATAATCAATGTAGGATCGTTTTTGGGGCGCCGGAATCCAAATTCATCGGCGAAAAAGACCCCCCGAACACCTGATGCACCATACTGGCCTTGAACGTCATCTCCGTGGTTTTTCCAGACGCAATCGAAAAAGACGACCTGAAAATCGTTATGGAGGATTTTGTTGGCGTTGAATTCGAATTCCCCGACGAAATCGACCCCCTGAACTCGTGGTGCACCGGAAATTGGCCATGAACGTCATCTCCAAGGGCTTTCCAGACACGATCTCAAAAGACAAACCAAAAATCGTCTTATAATTTCACACATTCATTGATGTGAAACTCTCGTCTGGGGCCCTCGAAAAAGTTGATCCAGTCCTGTAAAATTCTCTCTTCGAGGGGTTGTTGTCGACATGGAACTGAGTTTCTCTCTTTCTTCGCTTTAATTTTGGGGGAGCCCCACGGAGAAGACGTTCGGGTACAGGGTCCGGTACACCGGGGGTTAGTTTTCGACGTGAAATTCGAATTCAGCGCCCCAAAAAACCCGTTAACGATTTTCGGTTAGACTTTTTCGATTGTGTCAGGAAAAGCCATGGAGATGACGTTCATTATCAGTATGGTGCACCGGATATTCGGGGGGTCGTTTTCGCCAAGGAATTTGGATTCAGCGCCCCACCAAAGGTTTTCGGTTAGTTTTTATCGATATTGTCAGGAAAATTCTCGAGGATGGGGTCCGCGTCAAGGTTGTGGCAGGTAAGGTGTTCGCCGATGCCATATTTGGATTCAGCGGGCCAAGAAACCCCCAGGCAGCGAGTTTCTCTCTTTCTTCGCTTTAATTTTGAGAAAGCCCTACGGAGAAGACGTTCGGGTCCAGGGTCAGGTGCACCGGGGGTTCGTTTTCGACGTGAAATTCGAATTCTGCGCCCCAGAAAACCACGATAAAGATTTTCGATTGTGTCAGGAAAAGCCACTGAGATGACGTTCAAAGCCCGTATAGTGCACCAGGTGTTCGAAGGGTCATTTTTACCGGGGAATTTGGATTCAGCGTCCCTAAAAACGCCCCACCAATGTTTTTCGGATAGTTTTTGTCGATATTGAGTCCCACGGAGATGACGTTCATCGGCGTTTCCGAGCTCCAGGTGTTCGAGGGGGATTTGAACATCATAATCGTCATCAGCGACCTCGAAAACCCTCAGAGTACCCGATTTGGGCCGGTTCTGACTCTTATTTACAAAGTTTTGAAATTATCCAAAAGGTGTCTCAAAAAATCCATTTTTGGCTGCAGCACTGCAATTTTCGATTTGTCGGGAGCACATTTGCACATTTTTTACAAATAATTTTTGGAAGCGAATGCACAAAACCGCATTCTGATCCGTGTGTGCGGCTTAAATTCCGAACTTTTGCCTTTTTTAGTAGTTCATTGCCTCAACTATTTAGCCAGAAAGATAACATACTTCCTACCTATGGCTTTATATACCTATCATTTATTGTTCCACCTTAAACAGTGGGGGACATCCGCTCGTGAAAAGATAATTACAACTTCTTAATAAATTCGACAACTCTTGAAAGCAGAATATTTGGTGATAAGACTAACAGGTAGTCATAAATCTATTTAGTTGAATACTGTAAGCAAAAATATTTTGACACAAACAAAACTTCTATACATAATGAACAATCACATTCTTATAGCTATTATATTTCTTATACATAAGTTGATGAATTGAAATAAATGCCCTCTTTAATGATCCTGAAAATTTTAGACAATATGTATTGGTAATTTCTTGTAAATAAGATAGTTTCAGAAAAATCAGGGTTATAAATTGAAAATTTATAACAATTCAGATGAAT
This sequence comes from Galeruca laticollis, assembly GCA_963921935.1. NCBI lineage: Eukaryota > Metazoa > Arthropoda > Insecta > Coleoptera > Chrysomelidae > Galeruca > Galeruca laticollis. Next base: position 203,267,630 of record OY998180.1, read on the forward strand.
GAATGAAGAAATTTGGCCACGAAGGGTACCTATATCTGTTTGACCATTCAAATAGCAATGGGAAAAGGAATTTTGGCATTGTGAACAGAAACATTTACAGTGTAAAGCAAGAATTCATGTAAGTGTATAGTTTTTCCTGGTTTTTTTGTTATATTAAAAAAATGCGACAGTGTCAGCCGAGTGCTGTCAACCTGTACTTATCATTAAAGCAAACTTTTTTACCGACTTTCGAATGTGTTTTTCAAGCCAGTTGTGAAAAAAGAAATTTGTTATGTTATCATGAGATAAAACGTCAAGAAAATATGTAACGGTAAACGAATAAAGTTTTTTCTGTAGTAAAGTATTGGATTTTTCATCATGAATTCATTTTGAATCAATAAGATAAGAGTTCCTTCATCCAGACAGCCTTTATTCCTCTCTGAGCTGGTCCTTCAATTACAGCCGTTTTAACAAAAAGTCAATCCACGAATTAAACAATTCCTGTGCGGGGCGGTGAAATAGTGAAAACAATCTATTTTAATTTGCATGATTCATCTGCGGCCAAAACACAAGCGGATTCTGTTATCAGAAAAATTAAGAATTGTGCCCAAAATACAATGGAAGGTACTGTTGAAGTGATAAACGAATGTTGTGGCAATTTAACACAAGCTGCACAGAGAAATCCCAACATGATAGCACTTAAATGTGTAAGAAGACCAATGATCAAAGTCCGAGCTGCGCCTCCAAACCCTGTTGACTTGAGAAGCTTGGTAATTCCAGAAGAGTATAAAATGTATGAAGTTCAACCAGGAATAAAAGGAGATTTCATGCTCTCTTATAGTGGAGCTAGCGACGAAAAAATCATCTTAGAATGCTCCAAACATTGGTTTGTGGATGGCACTTTCAAAATTACTCCACCTCTTTTTTACCTAGTGTTTGTCACACACACGCAGTACATCTAGTGTTATATGCACTTTTGCCCGATACACAAAAAATGACTTACTATCATTTGTTCCAAAGCGTTATTAATTTAAATCCCGAGACTCGGCCTACATCAGGATCATGTGATTTAAAATCGAGTATAATAAAATCTGTCAAAGAATGTTTTCAATCAACTAAAAATTTTGGACGTTTTTTTCACAAAGTCAAAATATGAAAAAACACCTGGGAGAACTTTATTTGCTGAAACAGTACAATGAAGGCAATTTTACGTTGAAGGCCAAAATGATTATCTCCTTGGCGTTTGTTCTCCTCCAAGATTTGTATAGAGCATTTGATTTGTTGGCAGAGGATCTACCAGATCTTCATCCACTTCTTGACTGGCTTGAGGATATAGGTGAGAATATATGTTCAAATTATTAATTTCTGAGTGTGTTCTTAATTTTTTCTTTTTTACGAAGGTCAAATTAATAGAAGATGAACTGGTCGGTGCAGACCCTAGTTTCTAATGAGATATGGAATCTTTACGAAAGGGTCTTGAATTGGAAACACCAAACCAATAATTAGGCTGAGGCGGCTCACCGACGATTACAAGCAGAATTGGTTGTTGACCATTCAATTTATTTATAAATTCTTTAAAGAAAATTTAGAAAAAAAGACATTCCATGAACAACGTGAACCACAAAAATTTGGAAAAATACGTAGACGCTGATAAACGCAAAATCATCTTTAACTGAAAATTACATCAATTTAATAATCAAAATCAATCAAATAAACTGTGAAACACCTTAGAAGACTTTTTTTATTCTCAGAGCTATTGGATAATTTTCTTGATGAAATTTTCATGATAGTAATAATTTTGTATTTTTGTCTTAAAAATTCGACATTGTTTTTTTCTATGCATTAGAATAAAAAAATAATTTCTACGCCGAATTGTTTCTGCAACTAGTTGGCCGCGGAGTTTTTAGAAGTGTGAGTATAAAAATATATTTCTCGCTCTGCAAAAGTTACATACACAGAAACTGGAATTTCAACAGTTCAAACTAACCTGCACATCATTATGGTAACGTCTCTCTGGCCGTTCGCCTGGTTCTTTACCTTCTCTTCCCTCTCTTCCATCTCTTCCGTCTCTTCCATCTCTTCCGTCTCTTCCATCTCTTCCGTCTCTTCCATCTCTTCCGTCTCTTCCATCCCTACCGTCTCTTCCATCCCTACCGTCTCTTCCATCCCTACCATCTCTTCCATCCCTACCGTCTCTTCCATCCCTACCATCTCTTCCACCTCGAGTGCCACCTCTAGTTCCACCTCTTGGACCTCCAGATCTTTGTCCTCTTCCGCGTCCACCTCCTCTGCGTACACTGTCGTTAAATTGAATATCAATTTCCAATAAATGTTTTTGTCGCCCAACACGTTGTGGATATTCAGAAACATCGTATTCCTCGTCGTCGGTTTCCTAAATGCACAAAAAAGTATAATACTTGTAGATTTCACAAATAATAAATGTAAACGATGGCAGGCTATACCAACAAAAACCACAGTAATTTTACTAGAAAGTTCTATAAATATACAATTCTTTGTTCTTAAACAATTAAGTAGGAATACTTGGCAAGTTATATATAAGATGGACAGGGTTTTGCAACAACCATCTAACCCACAATTTATTTACAATTGTGTATTGCATTATGGATCATATTACAATAAGCAAAAATGATATGCCATATTTTAGCGCTATCTATGAACCAAGTTCTAAACCACATTGAATAAATCATCATAACAGAAATCTAGAAAAATGGTCTAACCCGCATTTTGGTTGATATGTCGGTTGGACGTTTTTTGTAAATACCTGTGTGCATGCTGTTAAAGAAATGTTCAACTTCGTTGGTGTATTTTTTAAAACAAGGTTACAAAAAATTGTGGTTTCTTCTACAAAATATATAATCGATCAAGGTATGTATATGACATATATTTGATATCTGCAAAATATGAATTAGCATATTTGCAATGAATTCAATAATTTGTGAAACATAACCTATAAGAACATAATTTTATTTCATTTAATACTGTCATACCGATTAATATTGAATTGTAAATACAAATAATAATTGAATTTAGAAATTACTGCAATTATTTTTATGCCTAATCATTATGTGTTGGTGGATGTGGGTTAGAGCTTTTTTGCTAATCGCACTATAACACTTAATGCAAAATTTAAAATAAAGGCTTTATTTTGTTAGTTGTTTGGAGTAAAAATCGAAGTTAGGATTGTTTCATTGCAGATGATGAATATATCAAGAGGAAAACTCCTAGCAATGTTAGCAGTTGAAAAGTTTAACCACACAGTGATTAATCCTGAAGTACAAGGACAATCTGACGATTCTATGGCTCAGCCAAATATGTCTTCTAATAAACTAGATTTTGATGAACCGAACTTACCATCTGGTAGTGAGCATAATCCTGGCCTACAAAAAAAAAATCGGAACGTTTTTACGGCTCAGCCAAATATGTCAAGACAAGATAGAAAGAAGTATGATAATTCTAACCTAAAATACATCTCGGACAGAAAGAAAACTGTACCACCTAAAGTTTTTAACGAAAATTATTTTTGTCCTGGCTCAAAAAAATGTCACAATGTTGTTAATAGCGAGACCAGACGAAGATTTTTTAATCAGTTCTGGAATATAGGCAGATTTGAAAGTTGTTGTGCCTTGCTTAGCAAATATGTTGTAGAAATTAACAAAAAAAGGTGTTATGTAAAAAATAAAATATCAAGAAGAAGCAAGTCACGACAATATTACATAGATCAATATTCCGTTTATAAAGACACATTTTTAAGCACACTTCAAATAAACCACCATACAATCGGAGTGGCCCTGGATCAAATGAAAAATTACATTATTCTTGATAAACGGGGAGGAAGTAGTGGGGGACGAAATGCCATCGATGAAGGGAGAATTAACAAAATTAAAGAAGATATAGCATAATTTCCAACATATGTGTCACATTACTGCCGCAACCAGACAGATTCGGAATATTTACATCCTGACCTAAATTTGGCGAAATTGTATCAACTTTATAAAGAGATTATGCCTCACAAAATGCAAACATGTGTTTTATTCAAATTTCGATTTAAAGTTTAAAACGCCCCATAAAGATACTTGATGTATGTGTGATAAGTACAAAGCCCAAGTTCGTCAAGGGTTGGCAAAAAAGGACTTTGAAAGGGGTCATAAAAAACACCTTAAAATAGCTGAAGAGCTGCGAAATCAGATGAAAGCAGATCTACATGTGCATTGGAGAATGAAACATTAGAAACTCTTACATTTGATCTCCTGAAAACTCATTCTCTGCCCAAAATACCAACCAGTGTCGCATATTATAAAAGGCAATTGAATTTATTTAATTTGGGTATATATGTTGGCAGCACAAAACAAGGTGTTTTTAATGTATGGACTGAATGAGAGGCTGGCAGTGGAACACAGGAAATCGGATCATGTTTACGTAAATATATTAATGAAACTTTAAAGCCCTCGGTAAAAAAACGAATTTTATGGTCCGACTCCTGTGGGGGTCAAAACCGTAGTATCAAGCTGGTCTTAATGCTGAACGACATCCTTCAAAATCATCCTTCTCTTGAAACAATTTCAATGACATTTTTTCTTTTTGGGCATAGCGTCCTGCCTAATGACACATTTTGGAGATGTCGAATGTGCCCTTAAAACACTTCAACGATTATGGACCGACCAAGATTACATAGAAATCATGTCGATTAAAAAATAAGTTTCTTGTAAATCATATCAAATCTGATGAAATGGTTTCCGTCAATTTATTGGAAAAATCTATTACAAATCGCAAATAACGTTTGAATTAATTGGTTAAAAACTCATGTGATAAAGATTAAGTGAGAAAGAACATCCTACAACTTTATACATGAAAAACCATGTATCAGAAGAAAGATATTTTTAGGTAAATATAGAGGAAGCGGGAAAAGGGCGGAAGCCTGTCCTAAAACATGTAAACTTGCCTCTCTTATGGCCAAATGGTAAGCCAGTATCTGCTAAAGATTTGTACAGTTTCGTTCCCCAAGATGCCTGGCTGGTTTATAGCCTTGTAGATAATGCCGAATGTGGACATTTTCAAAAAGATTTGGAAGGGATTGGGTTAAATCCGGATTTTCAAATTGATCAAGATCAAATGGACGACCAATAAAATTAAAATCAACTAAACAAATTCCGTTTTGTGACCGATACTGGTATTCTTGCATGTGTCTACGGATAGTCAGTTTTTCCAAAACAACAATCTTATCTTCATAAATTTTACAAAAATGGTATATCCCGCTTTAACATTTTTTAAAACAAAAATATTACTCTTTTATGTTGCTTGTTTGTGTTCTTTTAGTTGACTTGTAATCATACTTACAGAAAAAAAAATATAGCAAAACTAACCTATGAAAACTGTATTTTTTTAAGTATTCAACTATATTATGCTAATTTGCTGAAAACAATAGAAAGATGGGTTAGACGGTTTTTGCAAAACACTGTCCAAATAATATTAATGGAATGTAGCATGAAATTATCAAAAGTCAAGTCAGCTCAACAAGATATTTTTATTTTGCCTGTAGTTACTTTACTGAAGAATTTAATAATATGTAGTTTTTGTAAGCTAATAATTTTTCATTCAATTCTACTGACTTTTCATGTTGCATTCTGTATAGGTTTGTTTACTCCTAATGTTTTTAGATTTCTCATTAACAAATAATGTAATATCTGGTCTATTGTATATATGGTCTTGTCAGTTAATATTGTGTGATCATAATATAACCTTTATGTTGACTGTGACTGTCTTTGGTACTTAGATGGTAAAACCTGATATGCCCTTATTTTTGAGAAATTGACATATCAATATCATCTTGATCCCCGCCATAAAATCTATACACTGGCAAAACCACATTCTTACTCTAATATGTTTAGTTGCTTCTTTGAAAGATGGTAGAATAGGATATGTACAATATCAAGTTCTGTCCCCTAAAGCCATTGTTGTAATATGAACTGATAGATGGTAGAATCAGTTATGCTGACTTGTCAATGTTTACAACTTTGTGAATTGTGTTAATCCCCCATGATAAATGACATATCATCTGTTACAGGTTTATTTTAACCCTTCAGCTGCATTATAAATTAAAAGTATGCAAAACAATGTTTATGGGAGTCCATGGTGTGACCAGAGGAAACGTAGATGTTTTACTTTGTAAATTAAGATAATCGTCAATGGATTTTGCATAGCAAGATAGTAGAGAAACACATACACCTCCAAACAAGTTAATCCAGGAAGGACGCATAATCAGGGAATTTTATTAACATATATCCTAGACACATTACCCACCATTGCCACAAACAAAGGATAAAATTTATTTATCTAGCCATCTAAATATAAATATTTGGATAATTGAAGGGGTTATTGTAATAACATGATAAGCCACACAAGTACAGAAATCTGTTTATTCTTTAATTTGATTAAGCATTATTATGACAAGCCACAGTACAAAAAGTGTGGCTATTATCCAATAGATGGGAGCTACCATGTCCAGAATCAAGTTATTGCTATTTGGCGGTTCTTTATAGGCTTCACTTTAAAACGTGACAAGCCACGTCAAAATGGCTACAGGTACAGTTACACCTCTCGATAAAGATTCGATTTTAAGTGATATTTCAAGTTCATGTGATGAATTCTACGAGTCAAATGAGGTATGTATTTGTTTTTGTGGCATATCATGTTTTTCCAAAACATAATTATCACAATTTTGAACATGGCTTATTACTAATAAAAATATTTAATTTCAGAGGTATGCTTCACCTGCACTTACTAAAGTCAGAAGAGTAACTGAAATTACACCCGAAGAAATCCGCCGTCTCCTTGGAGACAAACAAGGGACTATGAACGAGTGAAACAAAAAAGGGGGCACAATTTAGAACAAGAGTATTTAACGGTAAAAAGCAGGAAAACTGTAAAACCTCGTGAATTGGGTTCCCATTGTAGATGTCAGAAGAACTGCAGAGACAAACTCTTTAATAGCCATGAAACCATCTTTACAAGATTCTGGGACCTCCAGAACAGTTACCTTTTTGGCGCTATTCGAGTTGAAAGAAAGAAATGATCGTACAAGAAAAAACAGAAACGTCGAGAATCTAGTTGACAATTTACTGCTCAGTATAATGTAAATGTTGATGGTAGGTATGTCAAAATATATAAGGTCGAGTTTATGCATGTTCATGGGCTTCAGAATTCTCGAGGCAGAATCGACCATATTGTTAATATGAAAACAACCGGTGCTGTTATCCCTATAATAGACGCACGTGGTAAACATATGAACAGACCCGATGCACTTAGCGCCCACCAAAAACAGTGTAAGAAACCATATTGACGCTATACCAAAATATCAAAGTCTTTATCGCAGAGCCAATAACATTAACAAAACTTATCTTAACTGCGATATGTCGATAGCAGGCTTGTACAAGAAGTATCATGTTCCGTGGTGTCAACAACAGAACATCTTCCCTGTTAAATATAGTGCCTACCACAAGGTATTTTGCACCGAATACAATATCAGTTTTAAACTGCCAAAGTCTTACACTTGTAAAACATGCGACTAGGCAAATATTAAGCTTGATACTGCCAAATTAAACAAAGATGACGTGGAAGTGCAACGGTTAACAAATTGCTTGCATTTACATCGAAATAGAGCTACAGCTATGCAAGATTTACTAAAACTGGAGACGGGGCGATCAAAAGATACCAGAAACGTAAGTGTTATCAGTTTTGATTTGCAACAGGCAATGCCTATACCCAAACTCACAACGGGCCGCGCATTTTATAGCAGAAAAGTGTGGCTTTATAATCTCGGAGTACACGACTTTACGGCTGGACAGAAAATCAGGTCAAACGTGGAGCAGATGAAGTTGCTTCCGTACTTTTTAAATTTCTGAAAGACAAAAAGAATAATGATGTTGATAATCTTATTGTATTCACAGACAACTGTCCCGGTCAAAACAAAAATTGGGTTCTTATGGCATTTTGGTTGCAACTAGTTAAAGAGAAAATATTCAAACAATAATACATCACTTTCTTATTAGCGGACATACGCATTTACCTTCGGATAGGGACTTCGCGTTAATTGAAAAAAAGGCATAGGAAATACGTTCCTGAAGTTTATTCTCCAGAAGGTTGGCACAAAATCATTAAGGACGCTAACAGCTTTTAAGGTCACAGTTATGAAGCAAGACGATTTTTTGAGTTTTCAACCTGTTTTGGCTAACGCACAAAAGAGTTTCCACTTTAGACTTTTCCCTTGTATATTATTTCCATTTAAAAGCCGAAAATACAAAATCCTTTTTTGTTAAACACACGGTGAATACAAAGAGGTGAATATTTCAAAAAAGGGTAGGTCTGTAAATACGCCCTTATGTGAGTTGAAAAATAAGTACACGGAACCAATAAAAATTTCAGGGAAGAACCTACAAAACGTACAATCTCTTTTACCATATATACCTCCAAAGCACCTGCCCTTCTTTAACGAGCTAATTTCCACAGAAATTAACGAGGAAGATGTTGAAATTATGTAGTTAAAAATGCAACATAGTTTGTTCCATATTTTCTGATAAAACTATTACGTTGCTTGTTGTAGACAATAATACGATAAGCCACATTATTTAAAAAAAAAGATTTTGTGAGAAATAGTTGTTTTTGCCCTCTTTCCCTACACGTTTGTTAGATCGGTACCTAATCGGCTCACTAGAAGTTCTTCAAAATGTATATTCAATACTTTACACATTTATCCAAAACTTCGAAGTCTAATAACTCAGTATTATGTTTTTGTGGCATATCACGTTATTACAATAAGCCCTTTAATTATAAACACATGAAGAATGTACAAATAATTGGGCAATGTTTTTTGTAACAAGCTTAACTTAACAGTGTACAAATTTAAACAACCCTACATTGATATGTTTCAGACATGTAAGAAATTGTTATGTAAGAATAGGCATTCTACCAATCAAGAAGAACGTCAGATAATTTCAGCTGAACATGACTCTTACATAGCTGAAACAGAAAAGACCTATGAATGCAAACGAAAAAACAAAATATCTGTCAGAAGTAACAGTGAAAAAAGAGTTCTTTCTGCATCTCTACTGTCCACCAAAATAGTTTAATACGAAAAAATGATTTCAATATGCAACCTTACAGGACTGTACTAATTATACTGAATGTTACATGTGATGTGAGTCAGTTGAGGAAGAGAATATTAACAAATTTCCTCTTGTATTTTCAAGAAATTCTCCTAGACCCAGTTACACATGTTACAACATACTTTGACACAACGGGAGGAGAAAATCGCAACAATAATATGGCAGTCATCTTTAGTTTTGCTATGACGGGTGATATAGGGCGATGATTTTAAGATAATGGTTCTAGTTTGTACGAAATGTACGTGGAACTAGACATTTTCAAGTTATTTAAAAGATGCAGGATGACTTCCGGGAATTTTCCAAACTATATCAGACCAACAATGTTTTACTAATAAAACGACCACAACAATGTGAGACCGAATGTGAAAGACTCCATTGGTTTAAAATTAAATAGCTGAGATACACAGCAACATTAGGAGTCATCAACTTCAAATGTGATTTGGCAGAAGATACCCCTTTTCGCACAATGGACTTGAGGAAAATCAGGGGAAGACCACAAACAAGAGAAATTACACTATTCCTCTTTCGTACAATTCTCCTGTAGGTATAAACCACAAAAAAATTGCCAATGGTCAATATTATTAACAAAGACTTCCATCACTTATATCAAAATCTTTCAACCATTGCTCATGTTCCAGAATTTGATGAAATCATCTGTTAGCGTATTTAAAAAGTAACACCAGTTTTTTATCTTTAATTTTTTGTGCAATAGATGTTTCAATAATTTTTTTTCTATATCTATCATGTTTTTCCATCTTCTTGATCACATCCAAATTAAAGGATCTAAAGTTGGCAGAACATGATGTCACAAATTCAATCAGTTGAAATGCAGAAAAGTATGGCCTACATACCAAGTATCTTATGTTTCAGTATTATATTAGTATAAAAAAATTGAATAAGCTTTAGTTTGAATCTCAATGATTATTCTCCGTAAAATTTGAATTTTGGCACATCAGCTTTGGCCATCTAAGTGCATATATATTTGTGATAAGGTAACTATTTAGATAGTAAATTATTAAGGTATTGCACGATTAATGTTGGATAGCATTACTCATGTAATTGCTTTCTACTTTTTTCCAATATAATTTTAATATTAAATCTCTTATACACTTTGTGAAAAGAGGCAGTTTTCTTAATACAAAATACTTATACGAAATTTTAGAATGGTTTTTTGTTATATCAAATAATTAACATTTTACCTCATCTTTTTCTTTTTTCCTAAGTTCAAACATCTTTTTCCATTGGCTTGGGTCCTCTCCTTCTCCGGCTTTCCTAATATTGAATTGAGGCTTAGCACGACCTGCACGTTGAGCTTTCCATTCATCTAATGTTAATTCTTTAGGTTCCTCTTCTACTGGAGTCTGTTCCACTTCAATTTCCTCTCTGTAACCATTTTTATTTTAACATCGCTATTACAACATTGAAATACATAAAATGTTAACAATGAAAGATAAATTAAATCACATAATTAAAAGGACATGGAATTTCCAAAGACTTTAACAAGTTATGATCCAGAGATACTTACTTCTTTTCAGTTGTTTCCACAGGATCTACCTTTACTTCGTCTCCCCAACTTTCATTAGCATCAGTAGTAGGCCTAGATTCTTCCCTTAAAAATGAAAAATGGTATACATAAACAATGTTCAACAAAAAAGTATATAACTTACTCAATAACATCCTTGTGAGATCCCCAGTTGTGAGCTCCAGCTCCGTCACGTTTGTCTACCGGCTTAACTCCTCTGTAACCATGGCTGCATTCAGTATTTGCATTGATATTACCAAACTGTTTTGTTTTTAATATTCAGCTCAAACTAGTCAGCAAGTTGTTTACTTTTAATATAAAAAATATACATTTGAAATTTCAGTGGATTGTAGAGCTCATTAATACTAACTGATTAAAATATCAATTGCCTTTTGTATGTTTTATAAAATTGATATTCAAAAGAAAAGAACTGAATCATGTTTAAAGATTTTATATCAGCTGGACATAATCTTGGATAGAAAAGTTCTATCTATTGTTAAGCAAAAAGAAAAACTAACTTGCAATTTTCATAACCAATAACTCAGTAACTGAAGGGACTCTCATGGGTTTAATTTTGATAAGTAAAAAACTTGCCATCTCGCTTGAAGCTGTATAAGCACAAAGCTTAAACCAAATGAAAAATATTCTTTATGCAGAGCTAAGTATTTCAGAAATAAGTTTTTACTAAGTTGATCATTTACTTTATCAGAAAGATATTCTCATGCCAGCTGCAATGCTAAGACAATATATTTTCACCTAAATATATTATTTTAATGACCCAACTCAGTTCACACTTAGCTACTGTGCAAATAGGTACCTATTAAAATCGGTCTCTCCGTGTGTGTTATAAGTTATAATACTAAGTGATAGTTTATAAATAAAAAGATAAATATATTTAATCTAAACACCAAGTTAGTCCATTAAGATGGACGTGGATAGCGGGGGCGAGCCCCCAGACTTCGACAATCCAAGCAGAATATCACCTCCGCAACCCAGCAATAATCCCCTAAATTTAATAATGGATGTGAATGCCCTATGCAAAGATATTGAAAAATCAAAAAATAAAACCATGAAAAATAATATTTATGTTTCCCTAAGTAGAGATACTTACTATGTCAACTTCCACATTTGAAAACAATCAAACCCAAGAATCCCAACAGAAACAGGTACATACAACTTATTACTATCAACAACCTGATATGGGCCCATTTCATGTTTACATTGAAAATAATAGGCCAGGATTTGAAGGTAAATTAAATGCTATTGAAGTAGGCGAAATTGTACTAAGTGAACACGGAGATTTGGATAAAAAAATTAAACAGATTCAGTCAATTGGTAAAAATAGAATTCGAGTTATCATGAAAGATTACTCTAGTTCAAATATTTTATTAAAATCTACAACATTGGTAAAATATGATTTGATCGCATATATCCCCAAATTTCTGGTTTTTAGACAGGGTATAGTGAAACAAATATACTTAGATTTAACAGAAGAGTACATTAAAAAAAGAATTACAGCTTACGATCACCATATCAAATTTTAAGTTGACTTTGTTAAAAGAATGAACAGAAGAATCAAAGACGCAAATGGAGAAACAATACTAAAACCAACCAGCACCATAATGGTCTCCTTCAAATGTCAAAATTTGCCAAAATATATAATAATAAACAAAGTATTATATGAAGTTCAAGCATATCAACAAAAAGTTGTCTTATGTAACAATTGTTTCCGATACGGACATATAGGACGTCAGTGTAGGGGCAAGCAAAGATGTCTTAAATGCGGAGATAATCATTCGGCCGACATATGTACAGAAACCGAGGTTAAATGTCTGACATGTAGGGGGAACCATTATGCAAATGATTTAAAAGAATGTAGAGAGTTCACTAGACAGAAAGAAATAAAAAATATAATGACAAATACAAACTGCTCATACAGAGACGCAAGTCTCCAAATTCCAGAAACAAGGTATTCAGACATACTAACTTCAGTATCTCAACCTTCAGCATGCAACCAAACAACGGCAAACAATAGTATATCAAGTTTCAATTTCCCTCCCCTAACTTCGGCAAATCTATCCCAAAACTCCTACTCTTCACCTGTATCCCAACCAACTAGATTACCAATACCATCTTACTATAATACTGTTGTAAAGAAATCATCACTCATACAACAAACACCTCAACAGGGACATAAAAGGATAAGATCTAATTCTACGGACCCCATTACACAACAACGTAATCAAATAATATCCCCAATTAATATCCCCCACCAAAGGGGAGGTATAGAATTGAGAAAGTCCAAAATAAATTTTTAAGGTCGTGTGCATTCAAACTTTGATATCACAGGAGAAACTATGAATATTCCGACATTTTGAATTTTTCAGGTTTGGAACATCGAAGGGCTGGTATTGATTTGAGATTTCTGCACAAAGTTGTAAATGGAGCTGAAGTTGTCCAAATTGAATTGAACTCTTTAAACTGAATTTTAATCCCAGAAGAACAAGGATTTCAGAATTGTACACGGTTCCCTATCACAGTACTAAATATGGCCGAAATGAGTCAATTACGAGGGTAGTTAAATTGGCAAACAAAAATTGTGAAATAATTGATTTATTCACACACATTTATTCAAAAATCAATTGAGGCACATCAATTTGTTGTAATTTAGTTATAGTTGATTATTATTGTATTTGTTGATAAGGTAACTTAAACATTGTATCTTAAATATTTGTTTTTTGTAAATTGGCATGTCCATATATAAAATGAATAAATTATTCAAAATGCACAATTTTTAAGGCTTTACTCATATTTAAAAAAATGAATATTTGCGTTTATATTAGGCACTAATACTCGATTTAAAACACTTTCCCAAAAATAGTCAACATCCCTATTATCAAAATAATAATATCTAAGTCATTAGGCAGGATTTAATTTAAAAAATAGATAATCTAAATGTCTTTAAGGAGGCACTATATAAATTCGAGGTAAAAGTGTATATTTAAATGAGCACTGCGCTCAATATATTTAAAAAGTTTAAAGTTATTGCTTTTGTACAGCTCTAATTATATGAAACAAGTTCTTTTATATAGTTCTGGGTATGAGCTTGATACTTTTGGCTTAAGCAGTAACAACACTGTTGTTAGCTTCTGGTTTTTATATTACAAAATAATTGTATTATGGATGAGAAACTAATAGGAAGGGTCCATCAGACACCAGTTTGAAACGTCCTTAAAAAAATAAAAAGGTCTGACTTTTTTTATTTCCGTTACAAATTTTGGTAAAGTCGTGAAAAAATCAATGTCTTTTTCTGAAAGTATGAGAATTTATATATTTTATCAGCTACTAGCTTAGAATACCGTGCTTTTAATTACAGACTGTAAAACAATTTTTTGGGCCAATGTTTTCTAAGTTACATTAGAGACAAAAATATGTTTATTAGATTTTCTCAGAACTAAAGTTTTGCAGATACAGCACTATTTGTTAGCAGTATATAAGGAAGAAAATTTCAAGACAATATTCTGCATTTCAAATTATTACAACATTTCCTATAAATCAACAACTTATGCAAATATAAGTTTTCCATTTTTAAAAATATTAATAATACTACTGAATGTTTTACTTCCTGCAACTAATTTGTTTTAAAATAAAGTTAATAATCAAAATAAAATAGCTCATCCCGGATATCAAGTTCTATAATAACTTATTTCTTTAGGCATAATTTAAAGTTTTCTCAATGAAAAACTTACGTCTTGTCCGATCCGCTTTGCCTGTCGAATTCCCTTTTACCTCTTCTTTCTCCATCAGGATTCCTTCTTGGGCCACGAGGACCACCTGGTTTATTTCCTATAGCGCGAGGCTCACGTCGATCTCCTCGGTCACGATTACGATTTTCGAAGTTGTCTCCTCCACTTGGAGGATCTCTCCTAGGCCTGTCCTCACGATCCCTTTGGACAAAAAAAAATTAAAAATGTTTCACAAATCTAATTTAACACATCTTATTTATATAAATTTGATAAATTCATATTTCCAAAATTGTTTCGTTTTAATTTTTAAATATTGTCGACAAACTACTTTTTAGAGAACTTAAACAAACTCACTTTATGGGGAAACCTGTACAATGCATTTAATTTTTAATCCCCTTTGTGAAGGAGCTGCAAGACCTAGTTATGTTGCTGTTTATAATACATCAAAGATGTTTTACATTTTAGTTTGTAACAATGCTCATCATCACACTATCAAAGTTAAAAGAAAAGTATTACTTATTAAAACAGCATCTCATCAAAACTGCCTCTATATAATTCTCTTTGCTCTTCACTTTCACAAAAAATATTAAAACTATCAGCCAATGTTATACAGAATTTCGAACACATCTAATTTTTAATACTAAAGAAGTATAAATTAAATTCATGATAAACTTGAAAAATCCTGTTGGTTTTAGTAATATTATGAATTAATAAATTTATTGCGTTGCCTTCAAAGTTATAAGCAATACACTTTATAGTTGGCATAGTAGATATAGTGCTAACTTTAAGCTGTCAGATTTTCGTTTGACTGGATAGGAGGATATTGTCATAGTCCAGTCAATATTATAATTTAAAATGCTCATTTGACGATAAATTTAATTAATATTATAATTTTATAATTATTAAATACATTTATCGACAGTCTAATGATTATTTTTAACCCGCAATTATGGAGCGCCATCCTACTGTTTCAGATACTTTGTGTTAATGTATACATTGCTTTAAACAATATTAACCTATTTATATTTAAAAACATCTTAAACATAACACCCCACAATTAACACTACCTTATATCTCGTTTAATTAAAAATTAGAAATATAAATTTCAAATAACTTATTATTTTTCACATCATTGACTGAACTATAATCTTTTTGAGTGCGTTTTTTTTAGGAGCACTCCCTAGTTGGTTGTCTGATATCAAGAAGGAGTGTAGTATTTTCTGAGGAATTTGGGTAAGTATAGCAATTATATTTCTAGATAAAAATTAAATATTTACAATGTGGCGTCCTTGGGAAATATCGAGTTCGGTCTAAAATATTGTGTGTTACAACGGCGAAAATTTAAATAATTGTGATGGAAGTGAAAACAGGATTCGACGACATTTAAAATTAGAAACACAATGTGTATAAGAATCTACGGGAAAAGTATGGTGTCGATGAAGAAACAGAATTAATGCATAATGCAAGCAGTATCTGATTTAACAGAAGTTCCCCTGTCGACTATACGTAAAATAGCCAAGAATGGGCCTTATGAACGTAAGAAGCGATATGATAAGGAATTAGTCAAACCTTTAGATGGGTCTGTAATAAAGTTATTAAAAACCACCATATATGACTGTTACAACTGTAATGAGTTACCTACGATTGAAATAAGAAATAAATTGACAAATGCCGGCTGTAATGAAAACTGCTGTAAGAAAACTACTGAAAACTTGATTAAAAAATTGAGATTGAAATTCAAAATGATTAATAAACGTCAAATTGTCTATTTGGACGATACTTGGTATGATACACACGACATGGTTAGGAAAGGATGGACTGATGGGTCGCCAACAATGCCTGCAAACAAAGGATCCAGACTTATTGTGCATTGCGGTGGAAATGAAGGATGAGTTCCAAATGCGTCAAGTAGGTTGTAGTTCTTGACAACGCTTCTTATCATTCACGAGAGCTCAATAATATACCAAATAAAAGCTACAAAAAGACCAAACTACAAAATTTTTAATGGATAATAATTTGTACCTTAAAGATTCTTATGCAAAACAACTGTAACGACATAAATGCGTTAGTATAAAACTCCATTCAGAAAACCAGTTATCAGCGCGATGACAATATACCCCACCAGAAGAAGAGCAGAGCCACCACGCCGGATGCGCACGATGAATCGACGGTAGAAGGGACAGAGACTACCACCACCACCACCACGATAATGCGAATCAACAGACGAAGAGGCGACTTGGTTTACGGACTCCTGCTCCTACAAGTTCAGCCGCCTTCAGTGCGAAGCGTAGGTCGAGGGTACTGACTTCAACCTTAAACGCTTTACACTATCTTCTGCCGAGTGTTGTACTAAGTCGGAGTATTGATCTTACTTTATACATCATTCATTAGAACGGCCGTTGGTTTCTGGTATTGACGGAAGCATGAACGATTGTTCTGTTAGAAGAATTTCGGTGTGGTACTGACGCACTGAAATCTCTGCAGTATCTCCGTAGGGAAGCGCCGTTAAGCTGGGTACTGACTGGCTATAAAGATCGCTTTAACTGTTAGAATAATTTCGGTGTGGTATTGACACGCTGTAATAACTAGTCCCTGCATGTAGAAGTATTCGTTAAGCTGGGTAGTGACTAGCTACAAACGATACTCCCGAATCTTGAGACTAAAACCGAAAGAGTATTGAGCCGCCGGTTAGCTGAACATTTCACAGGACATAGAGAGTCACGCCTACCGTCTAGTATATCTTCGAAATCGAAACACACACCGCTCTAGTTCCACCTAGGTACAATTCAGGCCGCCAGTACCTATCAACTGATGAAAGGATACGGATCGACGAAGCGTGACCTTCGAAATATTTACGTACCGAAGTATTATATAGAATATTGAATGTTAATTTATTTTTGTCGTTGTAAATATTTTCAGAAATAAAACAGTTAATTTAATTGGACTCTGTCTCCTTTGGGCTTACCTGGGCAATACGCATTACACAACAACTGATTGAAATTTTACCGACAAAGAAATTATAAGCTCTAGAGAATATTGCTGAAAAACATGGGACACTCTATAGTGAGACTTTCTCCTTATTTTTGTATTTTCAATCCCCTCGAGTTAATTTGGGCACAATTAAAACAGAGATTAAAAAAGTAATCAAAATTGAAGACGAGTATAAGAATATTGGGCAAGTCCATATTAATGGGGGGAAATAAATGAGTTAGACATAATATTTATGTTTAATTCATTGTTATAATTTTTTTTTGTTATCTTTGCATAGAATTTAGTTTTGTCCGTAAAAAACCGAATGGGATACAAAAAGAGCTCAGTTTACGTCTGGTATATCGATTAAACCAAACGCCCTTTCAGCAATTACGTAACAACAACTTGGTAAGTAAACAAAATATGAATACCTTTCAGAGTTTAGCTCCGCAACTTAACTTAAAGGGGATATACGATTACATTGCTACACTATATGTTTTACACCAACTATACCCAGAAATATTCCATTCATCAAACACACGCCAGTATTCGCCTAGAATTATCTTTTATGCCTTCTATAGGTGGAAAAAAGGTGATTCTAAGTGGTAATTTATACTTTTGGAAAAAGAAAAAAATTGGAGGGTGCGCTGGATCAGAGGAATAGGGTTGTTTAATAGGTTTTCTTACAATATTGTTTCTTCTCACTGCATCACACATTTAGATCATTCTTAAGAATCAAACATTTTGGTAGTTCCGAGCCTTTTCAAACAGAAAAATGTTTTCAGCCAGAAATTCGTTTACAATTATAGCTTGTGAGATGGGCGTTTTATTGTGACACCAAAACAATCCTTTAAAATGGTACAAATCGTGAACAGAGCCAGTTAACTATCTCAGATTTAAACAGCAATTTTCACTCACCATTTCCTTTAATGATGTTAAGTTGAATTGAAGACATTAATGGCCAGCCAGTCAATCTTCCGACACATCATGACCGCTTTTGAATATAATATACCACACATATATACATGTTCTTTCACTGTGTCCTTAAGTAACAATTACAATACAAAATGTAAGAGATACTATTTGTAAAAATCGAAAATCATACTTGATATGAACTATCAAAATGAAACTCTAAACAAACTAAATGACGGGTGATGCGGGCTTTCTAAAGGATAACTACCCATTCCCATTAATTTCTCGACTATATGCAAAACCGAACAAATGAAAAAACGGCACTGGTAGACAAAAAAATGTTTTTTGCTGTAACATACTATAGTAGAATGAACCTATCTAAATACGAAAATGGCCAGAAAAAAGCTGTAACACGTAAGGATTTTTTGTTACATTAAAAAAACCACATACGTTATGTTTAATATTTATTTAAAAAATAACTTCACATGTTTTTTAACGTTGTGTATTGACAAAATTTGTATAATTGATATTAAACTAACATATCGTCGGATTACTGTCAAAACAAGGTACCTCCATAATTTGAAATTTTGAGAAATCATTTAAAAATTTAAATTGAAATGAAAAATCGTAACAGCTTTAAAATGATTTATTAATTGAAAAAAATCAAAGTAACAAAATAAAAGAAACATACCTTGTAAATATTCCTAAACATAAAAACAATTTAATTTTTTCAGTAAAAAAAAAGTTTATGGCACTTTTTTTGGCAGAACAAAATTATTCGTCCTCCATATCACTTTGAACATCACTATCCTGAACATCGGGTTCAGGAATACCATCTTCCATGTTCTTAGACATTGGTTACGACTTATAATACTGATGAAATTCATATGGGATGATCCCTGATTTGCAGAGCTTCAGCAAATCCTGCTTCTTCTGAATACTAATAGGTCGAGGTTTAGAGTATGCATTTTTCAAGTCGATCTCAGTGAGATTAATGGGGCGCCCTTTACCAAAAATGCTTATCTCTTTATAATTGGATTTATGATCATACCTGTATAAAATAATAGCTGGTTTGGCTTTCAAATATTTCAGGCATTTTATTTTCAGCCAGCTGACTTTTTCCCCATGAGTGTTTTTGGTTTTATTTCTCATTATTAGAAAAAGTCCTTATAGTTAAGCTCTTCTACGGTAAACGGCTTTTTATTTGACCTAGACGTCCTTGCCATACGGAAAATATTTAGCCAGTCATGCATAGTGTAAACTGGAACATATTTTTTTTGTCTTTTCGATAGCGCTATGCATGCTATTCTACCTCTATATAGCTGTGTCCACTCTCTAGGAATTTCTGTTATATCACAGGTAAGTTGGGATTTCCTTGAACCAAATACAACAACAAGGCACTAATATTTTGATTAAGGTTCTGCCCGCTGCATGTATCAGAGAAGAGAGAGAGTTCTGTTACAGCCGAAGGGAGTTTACCTACATACCTCAACAGACAAGTACCAATTTCAAAGCTTCCCCTTTTTCCATTTAGGTAAGTTGGGATTTCCTTGAACCAAATACAACAAAAACAAGGCACTAATATTTTGATTAAGGTTCTGCCCGCTGCATGTATCAGAGAAGAGAGAGAGTTCTGTTACAGCCGAAGGGAGTTTACCTACATACCTCAACAGACAAGTACCAATTTCAAAGCTTCCCCTTTTTCCATTTAGTTCAGTCCATGAGAAGCAATATGCATTATTGGGTATGGATAATTCATACACTGTTAAATTGTATGTGCAAATTTTGCGGCTGTAGTACATTGGACTAACATCACTACTTGGAATCTGCAGTACACATTGAGGTCAAAAGTGCAGCAGACGAAGTTAACTTCTCGATGGGCTCTCTCTTCATCTTCCAATTTGGCTCTGTAGCAATCGTTTTTCCGCACAATGTGACTCTCGTAATTTTCTTTAAGTTGTTCCTGTTTTTCTAAATCAACTGTCTCATATTGTTTACAAGTCTGACATTGTTCTTTTTTGGGGGTAAAAAAAGACAGATTGTAATTCGTGCAGAATATTCTTCTGTATGTTATGAGAGATACCAGCTTCAGATTATTTTTCTCGCACACCTCTTTATACAAGTTATGCATTTTGCAATACTTAACTTGCTATCAAGATATTGCCTCTTTGTACATTTCCGCGTGTAGTGAGATTCCATCACAGGAAAGCTTTGGATATGATTTTTCACCATCTCTATATCAGAATCCTTTGTTTTATTGTAGGGTGCCTTTTTACCTCTTTGATCATTGCTGGCAAACAAGCCTCATTCACCTTTAAATTGGAAGGCATGTTCAATGACTTATTTGCTTATACAAAGAGTTTTTATAAAAAAATCCCTGCAGACTCTGCTCCTAATATTGTCATATTCATGAAAGTAGCGTTTAGAATCGAGTCGCGGCTTCTTCGTACTTCCTGGAGTTGATCTTCGCTCAGGTGCATGGCTCTTAACCCTGCTTAGGATGAAATCCTTTCGCTGATTAAACTCTGTTGACCAATAGTTGTCACATATCATATTTCTTGCAACTTGATTTAACTTATCTGTGTATTTGAAGCGACAGAACAATCAATGGGTTTAGGAGCCTTAGTCTCTAATTTTTGGTGTTTTATAATATTCTTTCATTTACTCGGACCACATTCTTTCCAGTGTGTTCTAGATGTCAGATCTTTCGGCAAAGTACCATTTTTCTATACAATATCTGAAACAAAAATAAGGGTAACGAGTTAGAACTTACTTCATAATATTATTTTGAAAAACAAAACGTCAAAATTAGATAATAAAAAAATATACCTTCTTCTGAAGAACTTTCTGATCCTGGCACATAATCTTTGTCTTTTATCGAGCAATCGGAATCGTCTAAAATTGCTGCCCATTCATTACGTACACGCTCTTGTTACTGGGCTTATTATTGTGAGTTATTTACCGGCATTTTGTCTTCTAACAAACGAAATAATTAACAATGTTGAATGTAAACATCTCATTTAATAATAATACACTTACCATTATTAGGTTCAAACACCATTTTTTCAACATACGAGAACTACGAGAAGACATTTTTAAATTATTATAACTACTAAAAAATCTCAAATAAGTGCACGCCACAACTCAAATTTTTAGGTTATGTTTATACAAAAACTTTAGACAAATCCGAACAGCTGATACAGAATCACGTGTGTATTTCCGAATATTACACTGCCAAAATAAACTAAGTGCCAATTATTTTACTGAATGTGATGAAGATTGTGTATTTTGTCGAAAACAGTACAGCGAAAACCAGATATCTGGCAGATGTCCTGGTTTCGCATGATAAAAACAAGCTAACCGACTTTTGTCTTGTTTTGGTAAAACTAGAAGGTTTCAAATGATAAAATACTTTTCCATTATGAGATCCAACTGTACTTATCTCGTTTTAGCAGACTAAAAGTTGTAAAAATGAAGTTGGGTTTTTTGGTCCACTTGTTTTGTCTACCTTAACAGTTTGTTTGGAGTTGTCAGGTTTTGTCAGTATGTTTTTCGAACATTTCTTAATCCAATGGAGTACTTAACTCCAAATTGAGTAAAAGTGGAGTTGCCAATTTAATAACCCCTCATAAAATTTACTACCAGTGAGCAAAAAAGGATCATTTGAACTGGGTTATAAAAATTATTGTTTAAACTGCATTACAAAAATCGTGTAGGCCAGTGTAATCAATGACTGCAATGAATAAAAAAATTATGAAGAGATTAGGATGTGAACCAAGCAAGGATCATTAATAATATTTAAAAACGCATTTCTTGTTGAAATAATAGTAAATTTGGAAACACTGATGCTAACATTTGGCTCAGAAACATAGACGCTGACAGAAAAGCATAAGCAGAAACTACAAAAATTAGGTTATTACAAAAAATATAGATGAAAACTGAATAAAATGAGGAACAAGATTGCAAGATGTGATAACTATAGTGCATAATAGAAAGTTTTGAAAAAACAGATAGAAGATTCGTAGATCCAGCAAAATTTCTCGTTAACGCCTAACCCACATAAGAATAGCTAGGCAGTACAATTATGTAAGTAGTCAAAAACAAAGAATTTTAGATTCAGTTGAATTTCAAATTAAATGAAGTTCAAGCAAAGAAAACATTTTTCTCAAAAAGATAAAAATGAAAATCACTTCCCAGTTTGCAAAATTGACAAAAATCAGAATTTTCATGTTCAAGGTGAAATTTTCATATATTATTAGTCATATTAAAACCACGTGAATGGCAATAAGAACTTTGCCCAAACATTAATTTAATAGTTTGATGTAGATAAAATAATAGTTGATTAAAATCCAAGCTCATATGGATACCTTAATGCTGAAGTAAATATCAACAAACAATTAAGATAAAGCTATTGGATGATAAACTTTTGCCTTACATCTTTTCATTGTTCCACTAGCACAAAGAATAATATTATGTTGAGTCAACAAACAGAAAAAAATATTTTAATCAATGTGTAGTAACTAGAATCTTATCGATTAACTACTAGAACAATGATAAGAAATAATAAATAAAGACAGGAATAGTGGTAAAATATTTTCATATCTAAACCATTAAACATGTATACATGTATATTATAATATAATATTATAATATTAAATGGAACGAGATCAAATAAATTGAAATCAGTTTTGATGAACCTTTTAAAATCAAAATTAAGTACGATTATCTAGTCCAAAATGCACAATGTGTGATGAACTTATTGAAGGAAAAAATCAAAAAAGAATAAATACCACCCCCAAAACAGCAATCAAAGAATTGGTTCCAGCATACCAGAAAATTGTTCCAAAAAAATATGATCACCTTCAGTTCCTATGCAAGAGCGAAGTTCCTGAAATTTACCACAATTTTTATAAAAACATTCCAAAACAAACAGGTGAAATAGATGAAAATACAGATAATGAAGAAATGGATTCTGATAGAATTAAGATAGGAGTAAGGGTTCAATAACAAATGTTACCTGACATGTTGTTCCTATGAGTAGGTATTATGTTAAAGTTATCTATGTGTTTTTTTTATAAAACAATATCATTTTATTTCGGAATAAATTTCTGTACTTTTCAATTATTCATTGTTTCACTTTCAAAGGCAAAGAGTAAAGTATAGTTACCATGTAATAAACAAAACAATACTCGGAAAAATGAAATGAAAAAGAATATTATAAAAATCAAATAACATTAATTGTATAGTGAATTATGAACAATATTGCGTATCCTATGATACTAGCTATTTTAGATATGGTTAATAAGTACAATCATCTTTAGATACTATTTTCCCTACTTCACCAATAGCAAATGCTTATAATATCTTTTTAAAATTAAATTTACAGTAGTGTTGGCTATTCTATATGTTAAGTACGGGAAGATTTCTATATAAAATCACTATACCTTGACCAAATTTCAAAAACCACTTTCAAGTTACCATATTATTTGTGAGCGTTGATATACTCTTCAATATCAGAAAATAGGCTTAGAAAAAGCTACAAATGATCAGATACACTGCAACTCCCCAAATATTGCTAGGTAAGACATGCATCATTGTATTCTTCCGATTACACTGGTAGACAAAAAAACATTTTTTTACTGTAACATAAAGCTGAATAGCATACTATAGTAGAATTAACATATCTAAATACGAAAATGGACATACAAACTGCTGTAGAATGTAAGGTTTTCTTGTTACATTCAAAAAACCACATACAGAACAGTTACATTTAATATTTATTTAAAAAATGACTACAAGTTTTTTAACGTCTACTATATTTGTATAATTGATATTAAACTAACATATAACAAATCAGAAATAAACTGTTTTAAAGATTAAAACTAACTTTTCCACACCTATGATATGCTCTGAACAATATTCTATCATAAAATTGTCACTTGTACACACTTCGGGAGATGAATCGTGCTAACAAACCAAAATTTCTCCAAAAATAACCAAAAACGTAGTATATTTGGATTTATAGGACCGGCTCCACTCGCTCTAGTCAGATGAAAATCAATAAGGTCCATCTGTGAGTCACCTTGAAACATATCAAATTGATCACTTGTATAGACTCCGGAGGCTGTACCGTGCTAACAACTCGAAATTTCTCCAAAAGGGACCAAAAATGGGGCAATTCAGGTACCATAGCACCCGTTGTACTAACTCTGGTGAGCTATAAATCAATAAGGTTCATCTATAAGACGCACTGAACAATATTCAATCATAAAATTGGTCACTTGTATACACTATGGAGGCTGTATCATGCTAACAAGCTGAAATTTCTCCAAAAATTACAAAAATGTCGTACTTAAAGTACTATAACACCTGTTATACTGGTTCTGGTGAGCTGAAAATCAATAGGGTTCATCTCTGAGATGTCCTGAATAATATTCAATCATAAAATTGGTAACTTGTTGCACTGAAGAGGCTGAATAGTGCTAAGACATGTAACGAAAAGTGGCCGACACGACATACACATGGGATTTTTTTCTAAAAGCCGTTTTTTCGTGTTATTCTTGATGGAAAACGTAAAAATAACTCAAATTTTGTATTCAAAATTCCAACTTTTTTGGGGGTAAACCATATTAGATAGGTTCAGCGGAAAAGTAATATTTGTTTGTAACACAAATTATTTTTAGCTTCTATGGGGGTCATATCCTCCCTCTTCAAAAACCAGCTGTAATCACCCATCATGGCTGGATTCCATCACTCTTAGTACCGAATTTCCATTGTTCTGATATCTTGGTTGAACCTTTCACCATACTCGTCACAAACAGCTTCCAAATTCTCAGGAGAAGATGATAAATGAGAATGGAGAAAATGAATTCATTCAGCAGCCAAGTGATTTATAGGAATACAAAAGTTCATTAACTAGCTGTTCGTAGTTTGCATCCATATTGTTGCCCAAAAACCCCCTCACGAATGAGTTCCAAGCTCTAATTTCTTGCGTGTTGTTAAGCTTTTCTATACAATTAAAATCATCCAGCAACTTTCTAATTTGTGTCCCAATAAAAATACCCTCCTTCAACTTGACGTCACTTAACTGGGGAAAGGACTTGTCTTAGGTATTTAAATCATTCACCCTCTTTACTCATAGCCTTCACAAAGTTTTTCATTAGTCCAAGTTTAATGCGAAGCAGAGGCAAAAGGACATTTTTTGGGTGTACAAAAGGCACATACTTAACATTTTGAGATCCCGGTTAAATTTGCCTCGTAGTGTTCATTCACTGCACGAATGGTTTTTAATTTTCATTATGTGATAACACAGCTTTTAAACTATATTTCGATGAGTCTATGTACAATCACCATTCAGAAGGAGATATATTAATATAGAGTTCCTGCATTAAATTAATTTTCGTTTCTTTGGACAAGTGAGTTTCACTCCTTAAGACGTGAACCATGAAGTTCTGTCTTTTGCTTTGACAACCCCAAATCATGTACTAAATCATATAACTCTTTTTGAACAATCAAATGTGGCTTGCTGGAACTGGACCCAGATGTGAATGTGGTGTCGGTACACTGTTCCTCTGCATTATTTTCCAAAACAATATGTTGCCAATTCAAAGGCGCTGTAGGTACTGGTAAGTGAGGAACAGGTCTTATGCCAGATTACAAATTTGGATATTTGATCTTACGCTTTTCTTTTTTGGAATAACCTTCGGTCTTTGTCATACAAAAATAGCAATCATCAAAATGGTTGGTCGGTGAACCAATGACACACCACACATGAGGAGTCCACTGTCTCGACAATTACAACACCAAAATACATTAAAGAAGCCGTTGTCACATTTTCCGAAAATGGTCTGGTTTGTGAGTTCATCATAAATTCTCCATATAACAAAAATTGTCTGGAGAAATTTTGCTTCAGCAGAGCGGACTTGTCATTTTCATCGTTAAATTTTTTTTCTTAACTACACAGAACCATTCACTTTAGAAAGCAAAAGAAAGAAAACTCAAATTTAAACTAAATAAGAGAACAAATAATCCATTCTATGAAATTTTTCTGCTTATAAATAAAGGCCATAAAAGGCACTACCATCAAAGAAAGAAATAAATGTATTCATCTGTGAGACTTATACATTACATACTTATACTAATATACAGTCTACAAACCTATGGGACTAGTCAATTACATAGAAACAAAAGTATGATTAAGAAAATAACAAGACATAAAAACAGAAAAATACAACAATGATTAAGGAAATATAAATATATCTAAAATTATTATAGTACGTAGGACAAATCAGTTCCCTAAAAAAAAGAGATGGAAACTATGAAACAAATGAATCCCTCCAACAATATGGATCTCATTCTATCGGAAGTCTATGAACGTTCCCAACCAGCGAATAACATGATGATCTATAATATGGAAGAATCAGGTGCACAGGAATTGAACCAACGTATTGAGTATGATAGAAGAATAGTAGTTAATATCTTGGAGTCCGTGGGTGTTCATGAAAAGGAGCTTGTTCGAGTGATAAGAGTTGGTAAGAAATCCAATAAGCCGGGACCCGTCAAAGCAGTCTTATCTAACCCTGAATTTGTTACTAAAGCCTTGAAATCAGGAAGAGTTTTGTCCACCTCTAGATATAATATTGGTCCTGACAGAACAAAATTACAACAAGTAGCGTTTAGGAAGGTTCACAATGACTTAAAATTACGCAGAGAAAATGGTGAACAAAATTTGATTATTCGATACAGAGCAGGTCATCCGGTTATTGAAACTAAACTCCTAAGAAAAAACTAAGTGAAACCCCTCTACAAAAATTCAAGATTTATTTTCAGAATGTTTGAGGATTGAGAACAAAATTAATTGAATTGCAGAATGCTGTAGCATGCTGCGATTACGATATCATAATCTTAGTTGAATCTTGGTTGACAGACTCATTTGCTACTTCAGAGCTTGGTTTAAAAAACTATCAAGTATTTCGATGTTATAGAAATGAATCAACAAGTAACCTGAAAAGAGGTGGAGGAGTTTTTATGGCATTCAAGACTGATTTACAAGTTTATCAAATTACTGAAGTGAATATTGATGTTGAACATCTATTCGTACATCTTACACACAACAAAAGCAGTTTCATTTTTGGTTCAACATACATTCGTCCGGGCTCTGGCAACGTCATCTATGAAAGTCACTGTCAGTCAGTCGAAAATATACTATTCAATTATATGAACTCATCAGTATTTTTATTTGGTGATTATAATTTGCCATTGGCCACTTGGTACCCCCAAGATCGGGATGGACTATTACAGCATTGTCCAATTGGATATCCAGCATCGATACTGAATGAACATTTTTCTTTTAGTGGACTAAAACAAATTAATACGATGCCTAATAACAATAATGTATTTTTAGACTTAGTTTTCTCCAATTCGCAAGACATTATGTCAGTGAATCTTGCAATTGATCTATTATTGCCCAACAATCCACATCATGTAGCATTATCCTGTGACTTAGTACTACCAGATAATCATGAGAGCATGAAGTTTGATACTTATTACTATGATTTTAAAAATTCAGATTTTATTGGTTTAAATAATTATTTTGCTGTTATTGACTGGGATGTGTTCTTGAGTGGTAACGTTGAATTAGCGGTTAAGAATTTTTATCAAATTTTCAATAATGCATTGGCAAATTTTGTACCTTTTCGTAGATTCAAATCCTCAAATTATCTGGTGTGGTTTAATTCTGAATTGAAGCAACTAATTAGAGAAAAGAAAATAGCTCACAAAAGATTCAAAGAGACGTCCGATACTAATGATTATACTACTTTTTGTAATTTGAGAACTAGGTGCAAAAATTTGTCCAAGTTATGTTATAGTGACTACATAGGTATGGTTGATAACAACATCTCAACTAATCACAAATATTTTTGGAACTATATCAATTCTTTGAAAAAAGATCATGGAATTCCTAATATTATGACATACAATGATGATGTAGCCAGCTGTGGCACAGATATTGTGAATTTGTTTGCTGAACATTTTGGAAGTGTATATAGCAATATTGAGGTTGCTGATTATGTAAATTTCAATCCAGTTAATACTGTATCGATTCCCCCTTTGAAAATTACCCTTCTGGAGGTTTTTAATGGAATAATGAAACTGAAAGACAATTTGAGTTCTGGACCAGACGGAATTCCTTCGTATATTCTGAAAAGGTGTGTTTATTCTTTAAGTAAACCATTAGAAATTTTATTCAATTTGTCACTCAAAAATCAAATATTTCCTACTACCTGGCGAAATAGTTATGTAACGCCTATATTCAAAAACGGTTCTAAGGGAGGAATCAGAATCTATAGACCGATAAGCAAACTTTCTGCCATACCAAAATTATTGGAACAACTCTTGGTCAGTCATATTTCTATTTATTGTAAAAATTTAATAATTGAACAACAACACGGTTTTGTAGGTGGTCGATCAACGATAACTAACTTATTATATCAAACCGATATTGTCAGTGCACTAGAACATAATCAAATTGACTCGGTCTATACTGACTTCAGTAAAGCTTTTGATAAAGTGAACCACAACTTATTAATCAACAAGTTATCTGCCACTGGCTTTCCGTCATGGTTGACAAACTGGTTACATAGCTATCTTTATAATAGACATCAGTTTGTTAAAATTAAGAATTTTGTTTCCAATTCTTTCCTTGTCACATCAGGAGTGCCACAGGGATCGCACTTGGGTCCCCTATTGTTTAACATTTTTATCAATGACATAGGAACTATTTTTAAAAATTGTAAATTTCTTCTTTTTGCTGATGACTTAAAATTATATACAAACATCTCAAATCCAACTGATTGTAACAAACTACAAGAAGATCTTAATTCCTTGATAAACTGGTCAGAATCAAATGGAATGTTGTTGAATCCTGATAAGTGCCAATGTATTACTTTTAGTAGAGCAAATCCTATAATTCAAAATGACTATCATATTGATAATAAGATCATAAAAAGAGTATCGGTTGTTAAGGACCTTGGAGTATTATTTGATGAAAAACTTACATTTGTTCAGCATATAAATTCAACTGTAAGCAGCAGCTCTTGAAAACTAGGTTTTGTTCTTAGAAATACACGGGAATTTTCAATTCTTTCAACACAAAAACATTATACATGTCACTCATATATTCTTGTCTCCAATATGCCTCTCCTGTCTGGAGCCCTCATTATCAAGTTCATATTCATCATCTTGAGCGTATACAAAACAAGTTTTTGAGAGGTGCTGCCTATAAAATGGGCTTATACCAGGGTACATACAATTATTCCCAAGTCTTAGAGCATATATCAATTCATACCTTAGAAACTAGCAGAAATCGATCTGATTTGATTTTATTATACAAATTAATTCATGGCGTAATATCATGCCCAGAATTGTTGGCACAAATCAATTTTAGATTCAATAGAATAGAATAGAATAAGTTGTTCGATTTGGGTATTTGCCATAAGTATATTGGTATCATCAGCATATTGTATGATTTGATGTCGAATAGAATTTGCTAATATCACTGACAAATATTATAAAGAATAGAGGGCCAAGTATCGAACCTTATGGCAACCCCATTATAGATTGGAGTGGATCAGATCCAGCGTTGTTGTTTATGATGACTTGAGTTCTATTTGATAGATACGATTCTGTCCAATCATAAGGTTTTCCACATATTCCCATTCCATACATCTTCCTCGGCTGAGATCATAGAAAAGTCTCACAGTGTTCTCTTTATTATCGATTTTTTTCCTGAATCCATTTTGAACAGCTGGTAACATACTGAAATGCTCGAGGTATTCAATAAGTAGTGAAGAGTAGGCTGACTCAAATATTTTAGCGATTTGGCTTGGTATACAAATAAGGCGATCGTTTTCGATATCCCTTACTGACCCTTTATATTTATAAATAGGGATATTTTGGATTCCTTTACATCATGAAACAAGCCTGATGTAAAAGACTCGTTTATTAGGTAGGATAGGGGCTCAGCAATACATGCAGCAACCAATCTTAGAATTTTACCATTAATTTCATCAGTACTTTCTGCTGGTTTACATGCGGTTCCATATATGATTGAAACAACTTCCTCAGAAGTGGTTGGAAAAAGAAAAAACTTCTGTGATGAATAAATTTTCATATTATAATTTGGAGAAATAGATTTTTATAAAATATTCGTTGATGAAATTAGCTTTCTCTTTAGGTGTTAAATGTTTTCCCTATTCAATTATAAGTGAACATAATGACTTTTTGGTTTTCCAATTGCTTTCGTTTATTATATTCCACGATTCCTTCATCATGTTACTGCTGTTCTGAATTCTATCATTATTTATTTCTTTCAAATATTTTTTTGTAATTTCTTAGTATTCCCTTTTAAAACTTTCAGTGTAATTCTCGTTTTCTACCTCTTTTCTCAGCCTGTTCATTTCACACAAGAGATTGTGCAATTCTTTGATTTCTGATGAAAATTGAGGTTTATGTTTAGTTGGCTAAATCTCATTCAATGTTTTGGTGAAGACTGATTTGTAATGATATAGGAAAGCTGTATAAAACATAGAGATGTAAAATTCTCGGTAATAATTGTTTGGAGAATATTCCCAAGTTGGAGAATGCTTGAACAGAATTTGCAATTATATACTGTCTTTCCATGGACATTTTTTTTATTAACATATTTCCAAACATTACTTTTTGGTTTTGTGCTACTCTTCAATTTATTTTGCTCCATGTTTTTATTCTTATAGATGGTCTAAACTGAGCCAAACAGAACGCCAAAATAAAACTAACTTCCCCACATCATTTACAATTCACACAGCTGTATAGGAGTATATGTTCGAGCTTCTAGGGGATTTCCCTGAATCACTGTTGCCAGAGTTATAGAAAAAGTTAGAGACTCAAAATTTTAAAAATCATTGCAACATTTTTGAGAAAAACTTCTAAATATTCTTACAGAGAATATTCTAGTTCTCGAGAATATTCTCCTCTCACATCTTAATAAAACAACAGAAACTTTTCATGAAAGTCCCTTGCTGCATACATATCATGCCATCCCTCTTTTGATAAACTATTTTGGAAGGTGCATATATTTGAATCATTTAGGAGTCTTGTATAAATGTAAAGAACACTACTGTCCCTTGAAAGTTCTGTATGTAAAGAGCATACCTGATAAGTATGATCAGACAGAAAAGTATCACATACTTTAACATTATCTATAGGAAAATTGGTGAAAAACATTATCTATACAAGTGTAAGTTGTCCTTGTTATTCTGGTTGGAATATTTATATGATGCCTGATGTTGAACTCCTTCAACACATTGACCAGACAACTTTTTTGGGTACTATGATTCAAAAAGTTTACATTGAAGTCACCACAGATAAAATATTGATCATTATTACAATAGAGGACATTTATTAGTAGCTCTAATTGACTGATAAAAGTATTAAAGTTATTGGAGTCTGGAGGTCTGTACACGGTAAGAATGAATAGACTTTTTTGAATCTAGTTTTGGTTTAACACCACATACCTCAAATTCACCTTCCACACACCATTTTTTTAATTTCACTGAGTCGAAACTTAAATTGTTTATTATGTCGGTCTTGATAAATATGCAAGTGCCCCCTTTTTCTTTTCTAATACGTGAGAAGTGTGATACAAGTTTGAAATTTTTTATGGAAGTTACATCTATACAATTTGAATCATGCCAGTGTTCAGTAACAAACAAAGATCTAAAGAACATATTGGAAAGTGGTAGGTGTTAGGGCTTTATGAATATTTTTCTATTATTTGGAAGGTATTAGCATTATAAAAATAATTGTTTGATCTGTATTACAAAAAACGTGTTGACCGGCGTAATCAATGACTGCAATGAAGAAAAAAATCATGATTAGGATGCAAAACAAGTAAGGATCTTCAATAATATTTAAATACACATTTCTTGTTGAAATAAAAGTAAATTTGGAAACACTGATGCTATCATTTGGCTCAGAAACATATTGTTTGGAAGATATTGGCATTATAAAAATAATTGTTTGAACTGTGTTACGAAAATCGTGTGGGCCAGTGTTATTTCCGCTCAAAATGTGACAAAGCAAAAAATAGTAATACATCTATGCAAATTCAACTGATTTAATTAAAATTCATTTTGAATTTCAAACTACCAAAACTTGATAACAACAAAAAATAGAAATTGTCCAATGTTGATAGTTTCTTATACCTACTAGTAAATGAAAAACCTCCAATTTTACTTCATGTACTCAAGTGGAAAATATAAAAATTTGTATGATTGAGATTTACTTTTTCAAGTAAATTTATCAATGTGATACACTATAATGAATGTAAATGTGGATATTTATATAGTTTAATTTTGTAGACTATATCTATTTTTATGCACTTTGAAAACATTTAAAGAATGTTAATTTTGGTTTAGTTTTACTCAACTGAAATCAAAATTGTATCATAAATTATGCAAAATGGAAGTGAATATGCAATATCTTTTGGATAATATTCTATAAAAAAATTATTTATTCAACACTCACTTGTTTTCAGAAGGTGCATTGTACGGCCTATCTTCACGGTTCCGTCTGTTATTTCGTTCTTCCCGGTTTTCGTTATTAAATTTGTTAAAACTACTTTTTTCTTTATCGGGTTTTCCATCACCAATGTTTCTTTGAGTAGGCTTCGTTTCTAAGAAAAATAATAAAAGATTAAAAACCTACCAAGAAGAAAAGTATCAAGTTATTATTTACTAAATTATCACATGTGCACAATATTCAAAATGGAATGGCTGCCTTGAACTGATAGAAAATACTCACCATCACGTTTGAGTTCTAAATTCTTGTTTATATCTTTCCCCTGTTTTTTCTGAGGGGGGGTTGTTTTTCCTTTAGGAGCAGCAGGGGTTTTCACTTTATTTTCCTTCTCGGCAATCTTACTCTTTTTCTTCAATTCTTTTTCCTGTTCTTTCAATGAAAGCGTTTCCAAGGGATCGGATTCGTCGTCCAAAAAAAGAGCGTACCTATTGGCAACACCAATTCCGTACGAATTCTCCATGATGGTTAATTATAGGAAAAGTCTTCACAACTCGAAGATGTTGGAAGATTTATTTATGGCTACTTTAGCCTTCTCTTATTCACTCAATCATTCAAAGCAATATGGCCGGTTGCACGAGGTAATGGCAAACGACTTATATATTCGATTACCAATACGCATGCTTATAGCTCTTGCGCTACATTCATTGGTGCTTTTTACAATCACTTAAAACTGTAACCAATTAAATAACTTTCTCCCTCTCCGAAAACACTTTCACTTTAGCGGGATATTTAAAAACATCTTCAATGAACAATAAGTAGTGTCCAAATATAAGTTTAAAGTGACTTTGAAAATATATTTATAACACTTTTTGAATAGTTATAAGCATATTATGATGAAAAATTTAGAATATCAAGGAAATGATTATCGAACATCCATTATTCTATTTTATTCTAAAATAGCCTATTTATTATTTTAATGTTAATGTAACTATAATCTTGTCATTAAAACTAGCCTGATTTGTTAAACGTTTATTAATAGCAGATTACTCTGTATAAACCACAGATTATAAATACTTAAATACCAACATTTTTAATTTTAATCATAATCTTTAATTCAAACAAAACAGTTAGGCCGCTTTCACACGGGCGACTTTTTGCAATCGAAGTTAGAAGCAAAAAGTCGAGCGTTTGTAGGGACGGTTTGATAGAACAGTGCGTAGTACCCTTATTTATATATAATGCAATAACGCATATAAACAAGGGTAGTACACGACGGAGTCGGACGGCAGAATCTGTCGTGCGCGACTCACGACAGTTTTCGGAGAAGTGCTTTGTTAAAAAATATGTGGCTCGTTCTGCCTGTGCCGATGTATGCGGATGAAAAATGAGTGTCAGCAATAATGCGCTAGCAGCAATTATTTTAATGGAAGGAAAAGGAAAAATGCTATTGTTATGCAAACAAAACAAAAGTGTTAATGAAATATTTATTAACCGAGGTACAGAAGGATCTTATCACATAACTGCAGAAAGGAAATTGTTTGCATGCTATTTTTAACGGGACTAAGTTGTAACTCCTACTTTTACTTTGATATAATGCTGCATATACACCTTGACACGATGTGACCTAACCTGAACGACTGCGTCCAAATCAAACTCAATTTAGTATTGGCGTACACTGTCGACGGAGACGGACACGCTATGGGTCGAGGGTTTGCTCAGCTAAGCGAAGTCTAAAAAAAGTCTCATCATATTTCATGTGCTAAGCAGACTGAGAGCTGGACGCTGCCCACTGTTCTAACAAACCGTAGCTTGTGGTTGACTGTCGCTACCTACCCTACCTAACAATAGATTCATCTTTAACGAATATTTGAATAAAATATAATAATAGAAAGAAAAATAATCAATATAAATCACAATTAATCATTGATATCAATAGATCTGTTTGTTTTTAAACTTAGTGTTTATTAAAATAATTAGGAAATTAATTGATCTATTAAAGATATTAAAAATCGAGTAAAAATTATTTTACATAATTGTAGAATAAATAGTGTAAAAGAATATTTTAGGGACAAACAACCACAAACGCTGGACTTTTTGCCGCCACATTGACAGCAAAAAGTCGCCCGTCGGAAAGCGGCCTTAGATATTTCCCAGCAATTCGACACACAAACCACTTATAGGTGATCTGTGGTTCGACAGAAATAGGCTCTACTTTTCTGGGAAAAGAATAAGATAGACATATTATATCAAAAGAATGTATTGAATCATGTCAATCACTAAAGATTATGGCCAATCACAACAAAGATAATTGAATCACAGTCTCCTTGGGTTTGTTGTGTGCACAATATTTTGTTTTTTTCAAAACACAAAATAACTTGATAGTTATTATACAATGTTTATTCTGTTCAATTATTAATTTTACAAGAAAAAATGGATTTTCTTTGCACATTAAGAGTCCACTATGACAAGTTAAATAATGTACATGCTATCAACATTCTTTGGAGAGAAATGATAGAACTAAAGCGCCCCGAAGAAAATTTGGACCAATTAATCGAGTATAGTTTTCACTACCCAGTTGATTCTGATTCTTATTTAGAAGATCTATTACAAAAATTTGATGCAGTAGTTAATGAAGATTTACGTAATATAGATGGTCGTCTGAAAGCTTATTTGATCACGTTTTTGTATTATTGTACTAGTAGGTTTGTACACAAAAGTTCATTATAACTAAGTTTCATATATTTTTATAATGATAAGTATAGTAGCATAATATTATTTATCTATTTTATTAGAATTAGAACCAGCATTCCAGCCAAAACAGCAATATTAGCATCAACGTTGTATATAAAACTGATTTCCTTGCCTAATATTGGAAAATTTTTCTTTGAAAAAAATATGATGCTACAGCAATTATCAGTATTGTTGGATGATGCTTTTTATGAAAGTTCTGTGTCTGAACTAAATAGACTGAATATACTGAAATTATTAAAAGAATACTGTATAAAAGAAAAGTTAGAAGTGTCTATTCTAAGAACTATACTCTCTGCTCTCATAGGAGTTACAATGATTGGATGTAAGGACGTTGTGCAAGAAATTAAGGATGGTAAGTTATTGTTTTATGAAGAGAATATTTTGTTAAAAAATATATTTTAGTGCCACCTGTGCCTTTATTCTGCATGAATTTTATCAAAGACATTGTCTTACGTGAAGAGGAAGACAATAACATAAAATATATGATGCAAGTTTTGTTTATATGTTTGGGGGACGAACAGCAATATCAAATTTCTGCAAAAAGTGCAATAAAAATTTTTATAAGGGATGTATTACAAGAAGAATTGGATCAATCAAAGTTTCAATTTATTCTTGAATCTTTTTGTACGTGTTGGGGTAAGACCCACTTTAAACATTATGAGGTAAATATGATTGGGAGAATAAAATAGTATACATAGGCTGCTAGAAATGTTTCCAAAAGTGGAAGAAGAATTGTACAAAATTATGTTTTTTTTATTCATTTAATTACCTACTCCAAAAGATAACAAGATGCACGATGAGTATATATCATGTAAAATTATAAGAGCAACACATGCATGACCTAACAATTCTATAACTAAATATCCATTACAGTCGATAAATATATATTTTAGTACAGAGGAAGAGATCACTTTTTGTTAATGACAAGTTGTCTAAGAGAAATTTTTTCATCATTCTGTTGAAAATGTCCGTTTTTTATATGTTCAGGAATTTGGTTAAACCATTGTGGAACTTGATAGGTAGTTCTTTTTTCACAAGATTGCTTAAACTAATATATGGAGCCCAACTAACATTTTAAGACGTAGTCAACCTTCTAGTAATTATTACTGGTCATTGTTACATTCTAAGTACGTTGTTAACACGTAACTACTACCAAAATGGGGAAAACAATTGTAACCACAACAGTGACGGACACAAAGGTGCAATAATACCATTTCATTGATGTTATAATGTAATAAGTAGTAATTTTGACAACACATTTTGTATCCTCCTCGGTGATACGTGAAACAAATTTTTATCTCTTTATCTTTTACAGTTTAGATCTAAACTATAGTGACATGCTCTACATAATCACAATAATATAATATTGGTAAATAATGTGAAGTAAAATAACTCAATTCAGAAACCAGGTATACTTTGCTGTTAATATGGATACTTTTAGCTCTTAATTTATTATTCCCCTCCAAAATAATCAGTTTTTCTGAAAAAAAAAACAGTGCTAAGCATAATACAGTCTAGAAATTAATTTCATATCTATAAAATTTATTATAGGCTATTCTTACATACAGTTTGGTCATAAAAATGATATATTAACATTGTTCTGGGCTCAAAAGTAGGATTAAGTATAATAATAAAATAACAACCTTACCGATACTTTGGCAACACTAAAGTTGTATTAACTAATAAGTAATTTTTGATGTAGCGGTTTCCAACAAAATACCAATAATTTGACACCTATAATTAATAAACTGTTGAAACTTTTACATCATAAAAACAAACATTGGTGACTTAACAGTGAATTGGACTGTAAAGTAAAATTAGAAATATAATTATAACCACAGCAATTACTTATAAGTGAGAATAACTTATAGGTAAGCTAATGGTAATTATTACCGCTGAAATTATACTTATAAGTAAAAATAATATATAAGTAATTCTGAAAGTAATGTTTTCATAACAATAACTTCAAATGTTACTGTTACATTTACATTATAGGTAACTCTCTGAGTAAATCTTTCGTATTATTGATTTTATAAATTTACTCTAATGTATGATTTTACAATAAACATATTATTTTGGTAAAAAACACGAAATTATTACTAAGGATAGGTAATAGTTCCTTAGACTAGAGTATTTATTACTTAAATTGGTAGCTGGGAGTGTTCATTTATTCTTGTTTTGTAATGATGTATGTATATCACAGTTTTGAGTTAGGTTGACTTATGTTTCAGCTTGATTGCTTTTAATTTTATAAATAATTTTGACACTATCTAGTTTAGCTACATCAGTGACTTACAAAAATTTTAAATCCTTGTAGAGCATTGTTCTATCAGAGCTATATAGTAGGTTAAATAAGGTTTTAACTGTTCTGTTCTGAGCTATTTGTAGTCTGTTAATGTCTAGTTTTTTTGCTTGTCCCCAGAAAGCCGCTAAGTAAATCAGATGTGGGTACTCATTTGAATAGTAGATTTGAAATGTAGTTTTATTTTTGAACCTCATAGCACTGTGTTTTAGATGATAACATATATAGTTCAGTTTTGTGCATAGTTTAGAGATATGTTTTTCAAATGTTAATTTATTGTCTAATAGTAATCCCAAATATTTAGAACTTTCAACTTCATTTAATTTTTCACTATTTATGGTTAATTGGTAGTTACCATTTACTCATCACCATTAAAGATCATATAGTTGCATTTAGTTTGATTTAGGAGAAGATTGTTTTTTGTTGTCTACTCACTTATGCAATTCAGATCCTCTTGAGCCATCTGGAAAATTTGGTTGGGCGTTCCTAAATAGAAGAATGCAGTATTATCCTTATACAGAGTTATTTTCCCGTGTAGTCTATTACTACGTAAGTTGTTTATATATATATATATATATATATATATATATATATATATATATATATATGAGAAACAATGTTGGACCAATTATATTCCACTGATTGCTGTGTAGTACCATTGTTTGCTTAGATAGCTAGTGAATAGATCAAGTATTTTGTTCATAATGCCATTCATGTTGAATTTATTTATTAATTGCTTGTGTTTCAAAACATCGAAAGCTTTTCTAAGGTCTAGGAAAACTGCCATAACTTTTTTTCATTCATCAACTTCTTTCTAAATGTATTCCATCATGTTAAGGCCGTATGCCATTATGTAGTTTTTGTTATCATTTGCTGTAGTCATCAATGTCAACAAAAACTGTACAGTTTTCTGTACAGGAAACTTTTAGTCCATTAAATTGTGTATGACACTTATGTAGTTTTTGATATTGAAATTAACAAAAATATCGCCTCTGATTGATGGTAGAGCTGCCAAAAGTCATTGTCATTTGATATTTACGACTTCCATTCATTGTGTAAACTTAACTTACCATTGAGTATTATATGTTAACCCATTAAAATGTGTATCGTATTTCTCAATATCCTGTTTCACCAAATTATATAAATAATCAAATTGTGTCTGGGACATCCTTAAAAAGTTTTTATATGCGACAGAATTACTTTCAAATTTGGAATTGTCTGATAGATGTCAAATCTTGAATGTTGCAATATGACATATTCATAAGACAAATTCAAGCAGCTAGAATTAGACAAAAATCTGCTATAAGAGTTGTCCCATTTTTTATTGGCCGCAACTGTACATCTGCTAAGGATTGAGGAGTTGATATTTAGTGATCACACAATATTAGCGAAGTAGTTGTTTAGTTCTTTAGCGATTTCCCCTGGATTTTCAGTTTCCTGTGCATTTTCCTGTTTTAACTTAGGTATTTCGCTTTTATGTGTTCTTTACAAGAGCCTCATTTATTATATTCCATTGCATTTTGGAGTCGCCATCTGTGTTTATTGGAAGCCCATGTATGTGTGTTGTTTTTGTTGATTAATGATTTCACTTCCTTTTTCAGGTTTTTGAATTGAGGGGATAAAGTTTCAATTCCAGGTTTTTTTTATATAATTTATATGCTGTGTACCTTGCCCTCATTTTACTTTTAACTTCTTTCATAAACCATCCTACTTTCACA
Source organism: Galeruca laticollis (assembly GCA_963921935.1). Taxonomy (NCBI): domain Eukaryota; kingdom Metazoa; phylum Arthropoda; class Insecta; order Coleoptera; family Chrysomelidae; genus Galeruca; species Galeruca laticollis. The sequence goes on from OY998180.1 coordinate 203,307,268, forward strand.
TTATTTGTGTATTTCATCATTTTTGCTTCAGTTATGATAATTTCGGGCAGCTGATCGAATTCAAGAGATTCTGCATCTGTTGTATCTGGTCTTTTTTAAATTAATTTTTAGATCTTCATAATTACACAGGTCCATTGTATAGCTTTGTTTTTATACTTTCATTTAGGTGTTACAACAATAGGTAATCTTAGTTCATGATCAGAGACACAGTAGGTATTTATTTTCGACTCCATTTCTTGATCTCAGATAATACGATCTATGATAGTGCTTACATTGTTCCGGTTGTCGTTTCAAGTATAGAAATTCAAGTCATTTAATATTTTATATTAATTTGTTTGTACAGTTGACATGTAATCTCGTGTTAAATTATCTTTTCTGTAGATATTGATATTGACATCACCAATCAGCATAGCGATTTTATTTGTGCTCAAAACGTCTTCAAATAGCTCTAAGAATATATGATTTGGTGAACTGGGGGTTTTGTAGAATGCAGCTAACTTAATTCTTGGCTTCGGTGCTTCGATTATCAGCAGGTTATTTCCATGTTTTATTATGGGTACAACAGTTCAGGTAATTTTGGTAAACTATCCTCAACTTTGCATTTAAGGTAGTTCACTCGTAAAACGGTTTATCTTAAGAATTAAATGAAATTGAAATATAGGGTTAATAAAAGTGTCTTATCTAACTAAAAAAATATTATCGTCTGGAAACGACATATTAACAAACAAATCGTGCATAATTAACCTTGTCGATATCTGTCATGTATGAAATCTGTGCATTCATTTTAGAATATCTGGAAAACGGCTCTTACGATATGTCTTAAAAACGAATGCAATGGAAATCAGAGTATCGGAGATTAAAAAAAATTAATTTTTTGACCATTCTGTCAAAAATAAATAGATTTTTGAAATTAAAATACTGTGGTCAAAAAATTTATGGAACACTTTTGGATAACCCTGTAACTTTTTGGCTTGCTGTTATTAGGAAATGAAAATTACATTTTCATAACTGATTTGCATTTTATTTTAGTGATTTGGTAGAAATAAATGTGATTATGCTCATTTATTCGATATAAGTTTAATATTCCACAGCAAGTACAAAAAATAAAGTGATTATGAAAATATCCACATTTAGGGTTTATGTCACAGTCCGTCAATCATCAAACGTTTGTATGATTGCTATAGAGAGACTGGATGACATAAAAGGCGAACTGGACAAGGTCGAAAGCGAAAAACTACAGAAATTCAGAACCGACAGCAAAAGACCTTCAAATGACACCATTTTTGACCACACTGTTAGAAACAGGTTACGGGAAGCAGATTTAAAACCAAGAAGACCAATTTAAACTCGACATCATAAAACTGTATGATTAAACTTTGCTTGTGGTTATTTGGGATGGCAAATTTGACAATGGAGACCAGTACTTTTTACAGACGAATCAAGATTTCGTCTCACTCGTTGTGATAGCCGGGTGCGTGTGTATAGATGTCCCAATGAACGATACTCTGCTGCTGCTATACAAGAAGTATCCAGATTTGGAGATGGTTCAGTAATGGTCTGGGTGGAATAAGTTTAGAGGAAAAAACCGATCTTGTAGTGATACCAGGAAGTCTTACTGCTGCGCGATACATTAATATAAATATGTCAGATCACGTTATTCCTGCAGCATATGGTATCGGCCCTGATTTTCTTTTCATGCAGGATAATGCAAGGCTTCATACTGCTGCCATTAGTATAGATTTTATTAACGAGCTTGAAATTCGTAAGTTGGATTGGCCAGCGATCAGCCTTGACCTTAATCAAATTGAACACTTATGGGATTGGACAGACATAAAAGTGTTCTTTTCATTTTTTGATCACTGTATTTTAAATACTGGATGTGCGGTGGGGTACAACAATAACTGTATGAGAATGTTCACGTATAAATAAGTTTACATGTATTGTGTACGTCTCCTACAAAAATTATATTGAGATCCTCTAACTTTTATTACTTACTATAAGGCGATACTTATCTCTACGACTGTCGCGATGAACTGCCTTAAAAAATAAGTAAAGAAGTGTGTAAATGACTCTAATAATTAGTTTAAGATTGACAGATAGATGGAAAATTTATTTGCATCATTTCTGGCAGCTCTACAATAAGTAATAGAATTGTTTAAAGATTTCTAACATATATATCTTAATTTTAGGATGCTGTAGTCTTTATGAATGCATTACGAGTTCAATATTATAAGGAATTACTAAGAAAAATTGTTTTCCACACTCAATCCAAAAACCAGAAAAAAACGTTTTTATTAAATGTAATGCATATTCTACGTAACATGGCTAATAATTTACCTACATTCAATTTGGATAAAATATCAGTCCTGTATTCTTGTGCATTAAGAAATATTGTTTTCTATTTCCTAGAAAAAGATGAGCCACTTGTGAACACAGCAATAGAAACAATAGAAAATATTTGCCTAATGAAAAATAATCCTTTGGTTAATCAAATTTTTAGTGTAAGTTGATACCTTTGATATTTATTTATTTGTTTTATTGTCTAAATCAGAGTTGCTCAAAAAAAATTATTCTTAAATTTATTTTAGCATATTAGTAGCAATGGAAAATTTGTTAATATGGAAATAGAAACTTTATTACTGGCTATTAATAAAATAACTGATGATAAATTGGGAGTTTCTCGTAGGAATCAAAGTCTCTTTATTATTGTTGCAAGATTTTTGTCCAGCAGCAGAGGAGTTAACAGTGATCTTGTACAAAAGGTTTGTATAAGAACACAGAAAATGACAGTTTTCAGATGCTATTAATATAAACTCATGCTTATCTCAACTGAGACAATATATACTCAGTGACATAGAAACCTGAACACCCAGTAAATATTATTTTATTTCCAAAATATTTCACATACATGTTTATCATAAAAGTGTTAATACAAGATTAGAAATTGAGCGCTATCAATTGAACATTCCTGTTTTTATTCCATTATATTTTGTAAGTACAGGACAAACCAGCCCATTTCGATATCTGTATACAGAATTTATTCGAGTACACTGGTTTTAAACGCTGCCTTACAAGAATTCACAAGTGTTTATAGTACCAAAAGTGCAAAGAAATGCAAATTATTGGCAGCTAACTGAGTTCGAGAGAAATCGAATTGTTGGTCTTCAGGTAGCTGAGCTGTCGTTCCGAGAAATTGCTGGTAGAATAAACAGGAGTGTGGATACTATTGACAGATGTTATCAGGCATAGCACTAAGAAGGCAGAACACAAAGAGTCTGAGGCACAGGACGAGTTAATAGGTCAACAGAGGGCCAAGGTTGTCGCCTAAGGTTTTTAGCTCTTAGAAATCGTTTTTCATCGACAAGGGCCATAACAACTCAGTGGTTTGCAGAACATGGAAGGGTCCTTTGAAGTGTTTACAAATGAATAAGAAGGTTTGGACTTTTTTTCATACCGACCTCAGTTGGTGTTGCCTTTAACTCTGGAACATCGAAGAAATACACTTCAGTGGTACCAAAAACAACTAGTGTGGAATCAGGAATGGAACACTATCAGCTTCAGTGATGATTCCCGTTTTTTTATTGTTATTATCATCCTAAACGGTCTGCAATTTTCTACATTTTTAATGTTGTGCATTCAGTCATTGTCAATCTGTGGTATGGAAAATATATATCTTGTGTTCTTGTATCGTAACTAAAACTAGTATTGTTTAGTAGAAATAATTCTTTATTTTTGCAAAGAAACATTAGGCATTCAAATATATATAATGCATATAAAGTAAATATTCCTTTTTATTTGAAAACCCCCCGGCAAGACTCTTCGTACCATATCATATATTATTCGGACTGCCCTTTTTTGTGTGATAAATACACTTCATATATTTCCAGCTCCCAAAAAAATTAAACCATATCTTAACAATTATTCAAAATTTGCATAGTTTCTTAAAAATATGCTGCTGAGCCTGGCCCTAATATATTCTATATGTTTATCCCACTTCAAAAACTGATCAATACTTACTCCAATGAATTTAGTGTACTCATCAATAAAAAAATCTTGATCAATTAAATTAATGAAATTTGGTATTACTCATTAGTTTTTTTTCATTTAAAATCAATTTGTTTTTCGAAAACCAATCTTTCGCCCTACGCAAGTATTGATTAGTCCTCAGGATAAGACTCTCCACTGAATGATCTCCAACCTATAAATTACTATTGTCAGCAAAGTTATTTACATTATCAACAATTCTACATAGGTCATCATTGATGAAAATCATGAATAAAATTGGTCCCAATATACTCCCTTGTGGTAAATTTATGTCAGAGTTAAAAGTTCTTTTATATTTAACAATTTTAACCCTTTTATGTCTATTTTAAAGGTATGACTCAAACCACCTATTTACATTTCCTGTAAGCATTTCTCTATTCCAACACTCATAAGCTTTTGGTAGATCAAGAAATAAAATTGAAACTATTATGTTGTTTACTATCAGTTCCACTATCTTTCTCGTGAACTGAAAAATTGCCGTCTGGGTAGATCTACCTTTCAAATATCCATGTTGTGTATTACTAAAAATACCACAATCATTACAAAAATTAAGACACCTTTTACACATTGCAAGTTCAAATAGTTCAGAAAAACTAGTCAATAAGCTGATGGGTCCATAATTATTAGATATTTGTTAGTCCCCACCCTTGAACAAAGATTTTATGACTGCAAACTTTAGCTGGTCTGAAAAAACGCCAGATTTGAATGAATTCCCAATAATGTAAGATAACACTTCTTTAATTTGACGGGTGGAAAATTTATTTAAACGAATTGGTATTTCGTCCACACCACTACTTAACGTATTTATTAAACAAGTTGATAATTCTACTACTTTATCTGAAGATGGAAGGCATACAGTTTAGCGAATGAATATTTTATAATATTTTTCAGGTACACCACTCATGGGATTTGGAACAGCAAGCAACAAAAATTCATTAAAATAATTTCCAACCGCATTTGGCTGCCCTTCGCATAAAAACTCTCCATTACCCATTTCTTTGCCTAAAATATCATTACATATACTCCACATTGTTTTGTTACTTTTCCGCTCAACCTATGTAATATGCGAGAAAAGTATTGGTTTACCCCAAAAAAAGTTGAGATTTTGAAATTTTTTTGGTCATTTTTACGTTTTTCATCAAGAACAACTAGAAATAAATGGTTTTAAAGATTAAAACTAACTTTTCCGCATCTGTGGCCTTGAACAATATTCTATCATAAAATTTTTACTTGTATACACTTCGGGGGATGTATCGTGCTAAAAAACCGAAATTTCTCTAAAAATAACCAAAAATGTAGTATATCTGGATTTATAGGACCCGCTGTACTCGCTTGAGTCAACTGAAAATCAATAGGGTACATATGTAAGACTCCTTGAACAATATTCAATCATAAAATTGATCAATCGTATACTCTCTGGAGGCTGTATCGTGCTAACAAACTGAAAATTCTCCAAAAATGACAAAAATTTGGTACTCCAAGTACCATAGCACCCGTTGTACTAGCTTTAGTGAGCTGAATATAAATAGGGCTCATTTTTGAGACGCTCTGAATAATATCCAATCATAAAATTGGTCACTTGTATTTAGTCCGGAGGCTGTATCGTGCTAACAAACTGAAACTTCTCCAAAAATTACAAAAATATCGTACTTAAAGTACTGTAGCACATGTTGTATTGGCTCTGAAGAGCTGAAAATCAATAGGGTTCATCAGTGAGATGTCCTGAATAATATTCAATCATAAAATGGGTGACTTCTTGAACTCCGGAGGCTGTATCGTGCTAACAAACTGAAATTTCTCAAAAAATGACAAATTGTCGTCCTTCAAGTACCATAGCACCCGTTGTACTGGCTCTGGTGAGCTGAAAATCAATAGGGTTCATCTGTGACATGTCCTTAACAATATTCAATCATAAAATTGGTGAATTATTGTACTCCGGAGGCTGTATCGTGCTAACAAGACATGTAAGAAAAAGTGGCCGACGACGACGACATACACACAGGATTTTTTTACTTTTCCGTCCAACCTATCTAATATGCGAGAAAAGTATTGGTTTACCCCAAAAAAAGTTGGAATTTTGAAAAAAATTTTTGTTATTTTTACGTTTTCCATTAACAACAATACGAAAAAATGGTTTCTAGAAAAATAATCCTGTGTGTATGCCGTCGTCGTTGTCGTCGGCCACTTTTTCTTACATGTCTTGTTAGCACGATACAGCCTCCGGAGTGCAATAAGTCATCAATTTTATGATCGAATATTGTTAAGGACATGTCACAGATGAACCCTATTGATTTTCAGTTCACCAGAGCCAGTACAACGGGTGCTATGGTACTTAAAGTACGACATTTTGTAATTTTTTAAGAAATTTCAGTTTGTTAGCACGATACAACCTCCGGAGTTCAACAAGTCACCAATTTTATGATTGAATATTATTCGGGACATCTCACAGATGAGCCCTATTGATTTTCAGCTCACCACCGTGAATACAACAGGTACTACAGTATTTTAACTACGATATTTTTGTCATTTTGGAGAAGTTTCAGTTTGTTAGCACGATACAGCCTCCGGAGTATATACAAGTGACCAATTTCATGATTGGATATTATTCAGAGGGTCTCAAAGATTAAGCCTATTGATATTCAGCTCACTAAAGCCAGTACAACGGGTGCTATGGTACTTGAAGTACCATATTTTTGTCATTTTAGAAGAATTTTCAGTTTGTTAGCACGATACAGCCTCCAGAGAGTCTACAATTAATCAATTTTATGATTGAATATTGTTCAAGGTGTCTCACAGATGTACCCTATTGATTTTCAGTTGACTAGAGCGAGTAAAGCGGGTCCTATAATTCCAGATATACTACATTTTTGGTTATACATTCCCCGAACTGTATACAAGTACCAATTTTATGATAGAATATTGTTCAGGGCTACAGACGCGGAAAAGTTAGTTTTAATCTTTAAAACCGTTTATTTCTAAAAACCATTTTTTCGTGTTGTTGTTGATGGAAAACGTAAAAATTACTCAAATTTTTTTTTCAAAATTCCAACTTTTTTTGGGGTAAACCAATACTTTTCTCGCATATTAGATAGGTTGGGCGGAAAAGTAAAAACGGTTATTAGAAAAAAATCCTGTGTATATGTCGTCGGCCACTTTCGTTACATGTCTTGTTAGCACGATACAGCCTCCGGAGTGCAACAAGTCATCAGTTTTATAATTGAATATTGTTCAGGACCTCTCACCGATGAACCCTAGTGATATTCAGCTCACCAGAGCCAGTACAGCAGGGGCTATAGTACTTTAAGTACGACATTTTTGTAATTTTTAGAGAAATTTCAGTTTGTTAGCACGATACAGCCTCCGGAGTATATACAAGTGACCAATTCTATGATTAAATATTATTCAGAGCGTCTCAACGATGAACCCTATTGATATTTAGCTCACTAAATCCAGTGCAAGGGTGCTAGGGTACTTAAAGTACCAATTTTTGGTCATTTTTGGAGAATTTTCAGATTGTTTGCATGATACAGCCTCCAGAGTGTATACAAGTGACCAATTTTATGATTGAATATTATTCAGGCCGTCTTATAGATGAACTTTATTGATTTTTAGCTCACCAGAGCTAGAACAACGGGTGCTATGGTACCTGAAATGCAACATTTTTGGAGAAATTTCGGATTGTTAGCACGATATAGCCTCTGGAGTGTATGCAAGCGAGCAATTTTAAAACTGGATACTTTTTAAAGGTGTCTCACAGATGTACCCTATTGATTTTCAGCTGACTAGAGCGAGTACAGCGGGTTCTATAAGTCCAGATCCAGGTTTGTTAGCATGATACATCTCCCGAAGTGTATACAAGTCACAATTTTATGATGCGGAAAAGTTAGTTTTAAACTTTAAAACCGTTTATTTTTCATTATCTGAACTTGAAACTCTTTGTTACATAACTCGAGGACCGGCATTTCTTTAACTGACAGTCATATTATTTTTTAGCTAAATTATATTATGCTTCTTTATACACAGGGTTGTCTTTACTTAAGACCAGAAGGGTGTCAAGTTTTTTTACACTTAACTAGATCAGGATCATTATATTTATATTGATTTTCTTTTTATTAGCTGTCACAAGCTTTAAAAGAAAACACTGATTAAAAAACGAAGATATAAATTTAAAAAAAAATTCCATTGCTCATTTACATTATCTCTGGGTTCACCAAAATATTATGTTTGGCCACTTTACTAAAATATCTTACATATTTGGATAAAGAACAAGTTTCGTTTTTATTGTAAATATGTTATCAATCCAACTTAGAAAATATGTGTAAACTCAAATATAGTTTGATTTAAATAAAATGAACCCAAAAGATTTAGCAAGTCTAGCTTTCTCCGATTGTCTTCTAACATTTCGATATTAACATCATCACACATAATTACTAACCTATTTTCTCTTGTTATATTTACAAAAATATTTTCTAATTGGTACAAAAAATAATAGGTTTTTGACCTTTGTCAAATTTACTCTCTACACTGTAAAACATTCACTTACACCAATTTCTGATATATTTCTTACAACCTCCTCTTGTTTCCATTTGACTCCCATTTTTAGTAAATTGCCGAGCCTCCTTGTAAATTTTCTCCTAAAAATGCAGATCCTAATTCAAATATTTTAGTGTCAGCTCCCTTAACTGCTCTTGACTTTTACAATGCGCGGTAATACAAAAGGCCATACTGCCAGGGTTTTCTTCTAACATATAACATATTCTATCAACCACATTTTCTAATGATTGAACATTCTGATGAATAACACAAACATTTTGTCGGTTAATTCTAGTTCCATCAAACTGCTTACTGACAAATTTTCTTTTTGTTACACCTGGATTATTTTCTTGTGATGTTCTTAAATCCCTAAAAAATCTATTTCTTGGTTTAAAAACTCACTATGCCTTTTAAAATCAAACCTCTAGAGAAAAAGAAAGTTCAAATGTTTGAATAACAAAAGCATTTGTTATGATCTCTATTATCAAAACGTTTCACAAATATAATGAAAGTTCTCCGATTCTTTTGCCACAAAGGATCCTCGCAAATAAATTATGTATTTTAATATTGAGTTTGTTCAGCTTTGGTATGTTTGATTCTGGAAAAGGGAACATTACTCTCAGCACCTCAATAAAGAGCCTCAGATCAACGTCCCTGATGCTGTAGTGTTCCATTTTAATGAACAGGATACCATCATCAATGCAATTAAACTCCTTAGTGAGCTCAGTAGAGTCAAGGTATAACGATGCCCATCAAAGCCTCTTAGGCGACAAATTTAATTACTTTCAATAGTGTGTTGATGGTCGAAACCCAAATTTCTTAAATATAGAATAGAGTATAACACGATGAATCTCTGTTAAGTATAATTTCAATATGCTTAAAAATAATTGGTATTATTGCAGTCTAAATAATATGTACATATAATAATAAACCCTTGAAATTTGCACGCTACTTCACTTTTAATTGTATTTTAAGCCTGAACCACCAGCTACTTTATAAAGGTTTTGTTGCTGTAACAATGACAAATATGATAAAGGGTGATTATTTTAGACTGAAAACCTCATACTTTTCTCTTTTGTAGACTTTGAATGCCATCTGCAAAAACTTTACTCCATTTTCTTTAAGACCATCTCTGCCAATCCTCCATGAATTATATTGTGTACTAGCACTTAAAGAAGAAATAGAATCTGCTCAAACCGTTTTGAAAATTCTTTTTAAAAGTGCCATGCATCAAGATGCTGTATCTGTGAAATTTGCAGAAGTAAGTAGTATAATTTTGATTAGATAAAATATAAAAAAAATATATAACATGTATTCAACAATGTGAACTTCCAAAACTCAATTCAATTTATTAACAACTTCATTACACAAGTACTCCATTGGAGTTACAGTATGTAATACCCTGAAGAGTGGAACAGGTCTTACCTATTATTAAATTTTTTAATTTACTTAATTTTTTATTTTAAGTAACGAAATGCAAATATTTATAAAGTGATTAGATTAATTGCTTTATTTCAACATAATGTGCTTTAAGATAATTTTTTTTACTAACTTTGAGATCTTTGTAATCCTCTGGCAATAAGTTGGCGCATATCTAATTTTTCTGAGATAAAATATATAATAGAACACATTTAGTTAAGTAGAGTTGTTTTATTGTCGGGATCTTTTCATTATTTTTAATTTTTATAAATTTATTTTGTTATTTTTCTGTTTGTTTCAAGCAAGCATCATATGCCCTCCCCCCACTTAATAGAGCATAATTAAGTATATCGTAAACATATGCATAATATATAACCTAAAGGGATCTTTTCATTATTGTTAATTTTTATAAATTTATTTTGTTATTTTTCTATTTGTTTCAAGCAGGCATCATATGCCCTCCCCCCACTTAATAGAGCATAATTAAGTATATTGTACACATATGCATAATATATAACCTCAAGTACTTTTTCTATGAGATGTTTTAATTTAGTCGCATTTTGAATTTCGTGTACTGTAAAGAGTGTTCTGCTGCTGCTATCAATTGCCCTACAATAAAAACAAACAAAAACAGTGATTCATTAAAAATTAATTATCATTATTGACAAAAACTGAGCAAATCTTTAATTAAATATAAAAATGAACATAATACCTGCTTTCAATGGACCAGGTATAAATAACAGCCAATCAGAGTTTTAAAATCACTGTGTTATACAGGGTGTACCATATTTTAACACACAAATACCACAACATCATCAAATGCAAACTTTTAGTCAACCAGCTGTACAAGATAATAGCATGCATACATCATATACACAGTACCCTAAAAACCAATCACATGTCGGATAATACACAACAAACAATATCCAATATCTGCAAAGAATGTCATCAACTAGCGATGAAGAATTCCTTGGTTTTGATGAGAGTGAACAAAATAATAGCCCTAAAGAAAATCCATGGCAGGAAATAAAGAGAAAAACTAAGAAAATAAAAATCAGCATTGCCAAAAAATTGCCTGAAGCAAGTTCAGTGCTCTAGCAAATGTACATAATGAAGAAACCAGCCAAGAGAACAACAATGCAGGAGGCAGTCAAGAGGACGTCAACACCGAAGAGATTAAAACACAAGACCTCCCTCAATATTTGTCTATGGAGTAATCAATTATAAGGAAATGACAGAAAAACTTAATACAGTAGTGGAAAGAAAACAGTACATTACAAAATCATTAGCAGACCATACAGTAAAAATAATTAGCGATACACCTGACACCTACAGGAAGTTAATAAAACTCATGAGGGATAATAATGAGATACATTATACATACCAACCTGAAGAAGAACGTGCATTCAGAATTGTAATTAAACATTTGCACCACACAACAGACACCAATGAAATCAAATCTGAGCTAGCCATAAACGGACATAAGGTTAAAAACGTAATGAACTGCAAAAGTAGAATAACCAAAGAACCACTAAATCTCTCTTTTGTCGATCTAGAGAACAATAAAGAAACATATAAATTAACAAATCTTCAAAATAGAGCAGTACACGTAGAACCACCAAAGAAAACAAAAGGAATCACACAATGTATGAGGTGTCAACAATACGGACATTCTAAATCATACTATAATAGACCATATGTATGTGTCAAATACGGAGGAGGAGATAACACAATAACATGCAGAGATACTCCTGCTAGATGCGCCCTATGTAACAGGGCTCATTCAGCTAACTACAAGGGATGCTCTTTTTATCATAATCTACTAAGGCCAAACAATACAAACAACCGATTGAATATCCAGCAAAATACAAGCAACATAATAAACATACCCCAGTACCGGTGCCTCATACCCAACAACTACAACAAAAACACAACAGTTACGCTAATGTGGTAAGAAATGGAAGTGGTCCACAACAAACCGATATCAATGAAACAATGATTAAGTTTTTAGAAGCATTTAAAAATATGTTCCAACAGTTAATACAACAGAATAGCATGATTTTAAATATGCTAACCACTATATTAAGCAAAATTCGATAGTTTTGTCAAAACCGCAGAATGAAATACCAACGGGCTTCTGCAATATAGAAGATAAGTTGAACTATTCCTGCCAGACAATGAAATAGACATCTTATTAATAAGTGAAACTCATTTCACAGATCGGTCTTACTTCAAAATACCTAGTTATAAAACTTACTACACAAACCATCCAGACAACACTTCCACGCTGGAGCTGCTATTATAATAATAAGTTCAATAGAACATATTGAACTACCAAACTATGCACAGAATAATCTGCAAGCTACAGTAATAAAAGTATACATGAGGACATATGAATTAACAGTAGCAGCAGTATACTGCCCACCTCAAGGGATGCTCTTTTTATCATAATCTACTAAGGCCAAACAATACAAACAACCGATTGAATATCCAGCAAAATACAAGCAACATAATAAACATACCCCAGTACCGGTGCCTCATACCCAACAACTACAACAAAAACACAACAGTTACGCTAATGTGGTAAGAAATGGAAGTGGTCCACAACAAACCGATATCAATGAAACAATGATTAAGTTTTTAGAAGCATTTAAAAATATGTTCCAACAGTTAATACAACAGAATAGCATGATTTTAAATATGCTAACCACTATATTAAGCAAAATTCGATAGTTTTGTCAAAACCGCAGAATGAAATACCAACGGGCTTCTGCAATATAGAAGATAAGTTGAACTATTCCTGCCAGACAATGAAATAGACATCTTATTAATAAGTGAAACTCATTTCACAGATCGGTCTTACTTCAAAATACCTAGTTATAAAACTTACTACACAAACCATCCAGACAACACTTCCACGCTGGAGCTGCTATTATAATAATAAGTTCAATAGAACATATTGAACTACCAAACTATGCACAGAATAATCTGCAAGCTACAGTAATAAAAGTATACATGAGGACATATGAATTAACAGTAGCAGCAGTATACTGCCCACCTCAAGGGATGCTCTTTTTATCATAATCTACTAAGGCCAAACAATACAAACAACCGATTGAATATCCAGCAAAATACAAGCAACATAATAAACATACCCCAGTACCGGTGCCTCATACCCAACAACTACAACAAAAACACAACAGTTACGCTAATGTGGTAAGAAATGGAAGTGGTCCACAACAAACCGATATCAATGAAACAATGATTAAGTTTTTAGAAGCATTTAAAAATATGTTCCAACAGTTAATACAACAGAATAGCATGATTTTAAATATGCTAACCACTATATTAAGCAAAATTCGATAGTTTTGTCAAAACCGCAGAATGAAATACCAACGGGCTTCTGCAATATAGAAGATAAGTTGAACTATTCCTGCCAGACAATGAAATAGACATCTTATTAATAAGTGAAACTCATTTCACAGATCGGTCTTACTTCAAAATACCTAGTTATAAAACTTACTACACAAACCATCCAGACAACACTTCCACGCTGGAGCTGCTATTATAATAATAAGTTCAATAGAACATATTGAACTACCAAACTATGCACAGAATAATCTGCAAGCTACAGTAATAAAAGTATACATGAGGACATATGAATTAACAGTAGCAGCAGTATACTGCCCACCTCGATATAACCTAAACAAAGATAATTTTGAGCAATTCTTCCAGACTCTGGGAAACAAATTCATTGCAGGAGGGGATTACAACAGTAAGCACCTATTATATGGATCATGCCTTACCACAACTAAAGGTAGAGAACTAGTAAGTCTTATCCAAGAAAAATATTATCACCCTTTGTCAACTGGCACTCCTACTTATTGGCCGACTGACTCAAATAAATCACCAGAATACATGGATATTACACCAAGCTATGATTTTTCGTCCGATCACTCACCAAAGTTAATTTACGCTGAATAAATTCCACAGACAGAGATTTCACTAAGAGAGCAAGTGTCGAAATGTCACCAAAGTGGAAGTTGCTCTAATAAATAGAAACTTTAAGATTTGACGTTTTGTGTGTATATATTTGCAAGTTTCTTTTTCGTTACTTACTTATTTAAAAATTTGTTTCATTATAATATATCCTCTTATTTTTGTATGTAGAGAAATATTTTCAAACTGCCCGCTCGACTTTCGGCATTATTGATAATGCCCGGGCATTGTGATAGTTTCTATATAATTTATCACTTCTTCACATTCCTTTTGGTCATTTTTTAAATTGCCCGGGCATTATGAATAATGCACAATTATTCACATTGCCCGTAACATGTACATTTATTAAATATTAGACAATTCTGGATTAATATACAAACTGTCCGCAGTCAACTTTCAAAATAAACACGATTATTTGTTAAAAGTTTTAGTATTTATATAAATTTTTTATGTTTATAAAAGCCCTTTATTAACTTATGCATGTTTTATTTTTAATAGGGTTAGTTCCTTCTTAACATATTCTTTATGAAAAGTTATAAGATTTGGTGAACATAAATAATTGTTTATTTAAGTGATGTATTATTGTTTGTTTCAGCATATCTTCCACTCTATGTTGAAACCATCAGTAATTGATAAAATTACATATGACCCAAAGTATTATTACAATATATTTTTGACGTCAGATTTTGATTATGAACTTTTATTTTCAAAGTGTCAACGACTGATACAGTAAGTAACATATCCAATTCTTAGAATCATTCTTTTAGTGAAAGTTAACTAAATCTCTATAAGGTTAATTAATTATCTAAGACGTATAAGCAAATTCCTACTAAGGTTATTGAATTATAAAAAAGACAATAACAACAACAACAACATTTACTTGTATTTTGAAAGTTTAAAAATTATCAGTCACTTTCACTCCTTAAATTTTAAATATACATTGATTTTAGACCAATGCAAATCGAAAACGTAATAAAAAATTTTGATTACGACGAACCTGGAGCTGCAGTACTTCTCTGTTGTTTACTTAATTATTGTGAATATGAAGAAAGTGCGGTTTTTGCAGAATATTTTATTAAACATTTTTCTGAGGTAAATAAAACAACTAAAAGTTTCAACTACCAGCTATGAATATGTTCTTAAAATATTCCAGATCGCCATAAGATCCACGATGGGACCACTAAGTATTGCCTTCCGAAAAATTATCATAAACAGAACAATAACCGTAGATGATGCACCACAGCTGGACATACTTCATCGTTATATATTGAAAGGCCTTTATGAACAAACTTATCAAGTTCCATGTATAAAACCTGCCTTTGATCTCATGCAACAAATCAGAAAACTTCTGGAAATCGACGCGGACGATCAATTTTTAAATGAACTCATATTCTGTACTTCAGAGAGAGCTTTTAGAAGAATGCATAGACGGGAGATTGGAGATCTCAGCGTTTTTATGTACTTAAATGAACTGTGCATATTAACAAGAAAACCTCCAACTGAAAACGTTATTAGTTATCTACAATTGTGTATGAATAATCCTATTAAACTACAGGGTAATTCATGTTTTTTGTAAATCATAATTCAAAACAGAAATAGTAGAAATCATCTATAAAATCTGATTGCCTATGTGTTTTAGATCTGAAAACATTCATGCCTGATATTCATTTACAACTACTTACACTATTTACAACGATGGCTATGATGAATAAAAAAGAAGTTCCTCTTGCACTAGAATATTTGAAAGATGTTTTAACTGATGAATCTCAAATAACGAAGATCTTTGGTTTTAAGTTATACTATTCTCTTTGCAAGGAGTAAGTACTTTAACACTTTTCTTGAGATCAATATTTAATAATTGGATAGATAGATGATCATGAACTGAAACCAACACTATCGAAAGGTAAACTGATAAACTGAAACAACATTAATTGAAATCACATCCCATTTGGCTAAAAACTATAGTTAAAGCATCCCATATGGTACAACTGTGTGGTAAGATAATGGAAATTAATCTTGATCTTCCCTGTCTTCACTTGGTGAGTTAGAGAAGCTAGATTTGATAAGTGAGAGAATATAGACTAGCTTTACTTTGTTTAAAAATGTCTCCCTTTACAATCATTTTTATCTCTAATTACAGGTAGTTCTAGAAATATAAAATTAGTAATATCAATGTTGTGGCAATTCCTGAACCACTTGTGTATGTCTAAGTGTATGAATTGGGTCCTTGCTCTTGAAGCATCATCCAATTATTGCTGGAGAGGGTAGTCAGTTTGTCCCTAGTATAGAAGTATGACTTCCTAGCTTTTTCGACTGGTATATCCCTGAAAAACAGGGTTTCCAAATTGAATGTTGAGTTACTTTATACGAGATGGCAACATGGCTGAAGTTAATTGTGATGAAGTTATGTTCTCTACGAAATGAAATTGTGCGGATTTGGAGGGGATGGACTACTTCTTGATAAGTACAGGTTTCCATGTCCACTTCAAATGACTTAAAAATATTTCTGGCTTCCCCTCCAATATAATGTAATAAAAGTGCTACTTTCCTGGTCTTCGTTTCATCATCCAAACCACTGGCTCTCAAGCAAATCTTTAAGTCCTCCCAGTTTCTCGAAATGTTACTTTTTAGTGACAATGTGGGTATGTTGTGCCCAACTCCTAAATTCATTTTGACGACAGTTTGATTGACTACGGTTGATTCCTCTAAATCTCTATCCGTATCGGACATTATTTCTAGACTTTGGACTAACGGATTGACAACGACGACGACTGACTGACTAATATATTCAAAATCTGCCTCTTTTCCTTTGTTTGCCTTGTGCTTATTTAAGGTTATGTAAACATTTTTAATATAGAAGCATCCTTTTCAGTAAATTCGACACAACACTTCTGACACCATGTTGTGTTGTGGACTGATCGTAGGTTCTGACTATATAATAACTAATTATAATCAAATTATAATTAGGAGTAACTAAGTTAACCCCTAAATTGATGTCGTTGGTTGTTTGAGATAACAACCAGTT
The DNA here is from genome assembly GCA_963921935.1 of Galeruca laticollis. Taxonomy (NCBI): domain Eukaryota; kingdom Metazoa; phylum Arthropoda; class Insecta; order Coleoptera; family Chrysomelidae; genus Galeruca; species Galeruca laticollis. The sequence continues at coordinate 203,324,288 of OY998180.1, forward strand.
AGGTATATAACGACCCGTGCAGAAGCCTACACCGACTATCGCGGTTGCCTTCTGCGCGATTGGTGGCTTTGAGATTTTCACGAAGATTTTTTGGAAGACAATGATTATAAAAGTTCATTGAAATTTTTGAGATGAAGTCCTTAATAGTGGGTATGTCGGCTTTTTCGTGTAACCAGAATGTTTTAGTAAGTTTTGGATAGCAAAAATGTTTGATTGCCATGCGAAGACACCTCTGCAAGGTGTGAAAATTGTGTTCTGTGTCAGTAAGATACACTGGGGCAGCTTATGTTAAGATTGATCTTATGATTTGTTTGTTAGCCATTGAGAAATAGCTATTTTTGCATATGATGGGGCATAGTCTAGTCACTGCAATCTTAACTTTTTGAACTTTGTTGCAATTTGGTGAGCAGTGTATGTCGAGATTTGAAGTGTATATCGCAAAAACAATTTGACAAAATGCCTATATGAACGAATATATAAACGAGGTACTTAGAACCTTTTAACTAGTTTAAAAATCTATTCATAAGAAATAATTATGAGTTTGTGACGGCATTTACTCGAATAGAAATATATTTGATCTGAGAATTTGATATCTCAAACCGTCGTACATATATTCCTTCCCAATAGGGGTTTAGTCGCCGAAATGGCATTTTAGATCCTGTTTTTTTGAGGGGATTGGGCCCTCAGATTAACAAATAAAATAGATATGTTTGTTTTGATCTTTTCCTGCCCCAAACATCGAGTCACATTCTAAGCTCACTTGCAGACACTTCCACTGCTTTGCCATATTTACAAAGTCTCTTTAGTTGCAGGAAAAATGAAATTGAAAATTTGTTAAAAAGTTATGCAACTAAAAAAAGTCATATTAATTTATGTATTTGAGTCGCTGCTTTCAAAATTAATTAATATTACTTGAATTTTATTAAATAAAGGCATATTCTTATATAAATTTTAACCTTAGATATCTTTATGGTTATAACTAAAAGTAGCAGCATTGCTCAAAATTTCAGTGCCTGTTTTATGTGTCTAGGGTAACCTATTTAGTAGCTTTGTCCTCGTTTAATTACCATATAAGAAGAGATGCAAATATCGTCAGAGTGTGCTCGACGATCATTTCGAATACGCCGTAGTATTATAGTAAATAATGTCAAACGTGGTATGTTTATACGAGCGCCATTACGACTAGAGAGTAAACATTTAGTTCTTTCGTTTTGATGAGTTTTTCAAGACTTTTAGTGACGAAATAAACTTTTTAGTTAATTAATTAAATGTTTTTGGATTATTATGGTTCGTCGGTGCCAAGTTTGTTAGAATAACAGCAGAAATTACCAAGGCCATATGTGTCTACAATATCATCCACACTTTTTGTAATTCATTCATTATTTTACTACTGACGTTTAGGATTGTTGGCCGCAAAAATAAACGTGTTTATGAATGAAATGCCCTCTTTATTGTATATTATTACTCTAAGATCGGGCCCCATTTCTAAGTTTTTAAATTAATTTTGTCATGTTCCTCCACTGCTTCCTATCAGTTGTTTTGTCTTTCCTGTTTCGGATTCGTAGGCTGTTTATGTCAGCTATAACTTCTTGTAATCACATAGATTTTGGCCTCCCTCTTTCTTTTGCTGCTTGACTTCCACTCAGTAATTGCATAAATTGTGCTATTTGGATCTGCTCTCCAAACATGTCTCAACCATTTTAGTCTCTGCTCTTTCTTACACTAATGACTTCCCTCTGGATGTCCTATTTTAGTTTTTTATTTGTTCTTTTCCTACATTCATTTTTCGCTATTTTCTTGGGTCCTAGTTCGGTTCTTCATATTTTTCGTTCAAAAATTCTTAGGTCTTCTTGTTGCTTCAGCTCGATAATGCTATTGTTGGTCTAGTTGGTGCATCCCTATCGTTGGTTATTGTCACTCCTAGATATTTTATTTTATTAATTTCAAATTTAAGGTCGTCAATTCTGGTATTACTTTTCATTAGGAGTTTGTTTATGGTCATTATTCTTGAATATACTGTATTTATTAAAATATTCAGAAGTTTATCTTAATTAGTCTATACATTAATCCCTCGAGCCATACGAAGTCAAAGGCGTTTTGAATGTCAATCGTGACCATTTGGATTTGCTCTTTTCCCGAAATCCTTCTCTGACATGTTTGAAGGCTCTAATGATTTGTGCAATAGTACTATGCCCAACTCTGAAACCATATTGCTCAGGGAGAATGTGTTTTTGTCGGTAAAATTTTGGATTATTTTGAGAATTATTTTGTCTATAACATTTGTTATGTTAGTGTTTTAAATGAAACTCATTTGTTATGTTATTTAGTAAAGAAATAGGCCTATAGCTATCCATATAACATGGTTTATTGGCTTTGTTAATTGGTATAACGTTGGCAATCCAAGCATAATCTTGCAATTCCTTTTTTATAGTTCACTTAAGTTGCCTGTATCTCATAAGTCAGAGACAGATCTATCGGATGTAAGCACAAAAAAGCTAAGCTTTGGCATGTATTTTAGACACAGGAACTATAAATAGAGGCCTAATATCCAGGTAATCGAACTCTAGAAAGTCTCTCAATGTCTGTGTTTTCTAAGATTAGATTGTTAGTGAAATAGGGGAACTCTTGTTCTCTTAAAATCAAAATATTTATCCCAGAAAAGATAGATTATTAAGGGAATTGGTGCAATACTCTTACAAGATTTTTAACCTCAAAGAGAGGTATTGCCCTTGATAATAACACTTTTCATAGATATGTTACTCAAATTGTTATTATAACAAAGCAGATCCATTTTAAGTCGACAATAAGGATTCCCCAATATTTAAAATTATAATATAATCTTGAAATTTCTTCTTTTACTGATATTTATTCCTTATTTCTAGGATAACTCACGAATTTGAAGAAGTAATAAGCTTCTCGTATAGAGAAATCGTTGTAGCAGATCCTTGTTTAACTAGATTGTGTATAATTACGATAGAAGAACTAGTGCATGATGATTTCATAAAATTGGAAGCTGATACTTTCTTTAAATTTATATATGCTCTAGGATATGATGAACTAACCATTTTTATGAAAGATATATTGACGAAACGGTTTATGCTATCGAATCATAACGATATCGCCAAGTTTTACGTACAGACTATTATGTATATTCATACATATTCGAAGGTATTTAATGAAATATAATTAAAAATCCAGTTCAAATATTCCACACCTACGTTTAAATAGGATTCACTCAAAAAACACTTATTTTAGAAGAGCTGAAGCACTCACAATATTTTCATTATGAAATAATAAAAGATTGAAATAAGAATTAATGACAGTATCTTATATCCCTTAATTATGTTCTTCAAATGAAATCACAAAATTTATAACACTGTTTAATTTGTGGATCAATAGTTGGTTGATTGTTTAATTTGTGAATCAATAATTGGTTGATAAACATGTTTTCCCATCAAATCAATTATATAAACTCTGATCTAGCTTCTGAACCCACTTGTTCAACAAAAAGGGCTTCTAGCATCATTTAGCATTGGTATTGAGTTACGACCCTGCATAAGGATGAGCAAACTAAAGGTCTTAGCACGCAAAGCATTTAACAGAGCCTAGAGGACAGGAAACTGGGAAGACTACAAAAAGGCTCTAACTGAATATAACAAAGAACTCAGAAGGTCCAAGAGGAAAACTTGGAGGCAATTCTGCGAAGGGATTTCTAACGTAGCCCCAGCAGTGCGCCTTCAAAAAGTCATCGCTTAGGACCACTCTAACGGTATTGGACTCCTTAAAAAACCAAACGGAGAGTTCGCCGAAACCATAGCATGAGATGTTTATTAGACGCTCATTTTCCTGGTGCTGCCATTATTGAAGATAACGCAGAGGCAAATCTTGATGAAGTATTCATCAAAACTTCTAGATCAGCAAAAAGCCTAGCGGGTAAAATCTTCACCAAGAATAGAATTGAATGGGCAATTAACAGCTTCAAGCCCTACAAATCACCTGGAGAGGATGGCATTTTCCAGCACTTCTACAACAGGGATCCAATATCTTAATTCCCCACTTATGTAAGATATTCAAGATGAACTTCATCTTGGGATACATTCCAAAAGGGTGGAGAGAGGTCAGGGTCTGCTTTATTCCTAAGAGTGGCAAACGTCCTCCAGAGGAACCAAAGTCATATAGACCTATAAGCCTTACCTCAATCTTACTCAAAAGTATGGAAAAAATACTCGACGCATACATGAGAAGTGAATATTTATCAAATTCACCGCTTCACGAGGAACAATTTGCCTACCAACCTGGCAAATCTACCTTAGATACCTTACATTGTCTCGTAAGAGACCTAGAAAAGGCAATAGCTGCAAAAGAAGTATCGCTATGTATCTTCGTAGATATAGAGGGAGCTTTTTATAACACCTCATATGAATCAATTAGCGCTGCTGCAACTGCAAAGGGTATTCCACCTTCCATAATCAAATGGATTCAGTCCATGCTAAATACTAGGAAAATAATCACCTACCTCGGAGACCAGTCGACTACTATAAAAGCGGTGAAAAGTTGTCCTCAAGGAGGAGTACTATCACCTCTACTGTGGTCACTAGTGGTTGACGACCTACTAACAAAGCTATGCCGACGATTTAGTTATAGTGGTCAGAGGTAAGCACGACGGCATCATTGCCGATCGCATGAAATGTGCCTTGAACCTCATAACTACCTGGTGTTCGAAGGAAGGACTTTCAGTCAATCCTAATAAAACGACACTTGTTCCATTCATTAACAGGAGGAAGTTAAGTATACGAACTCCAAGCTTGAATAGTACAACCCTGTTTGTTTCGGAAGTCGGAGTCATCCTTGATAGGAAACTTACGTGGAACTCACACCTTGCACACATCACCTCAAAAGCAACAAGAGCTCTTTGGATGTGTAGGCTCTTTGGGAAAACTTGGGGTCTGAAACCAAAAATGATCTACTGGTCATATATAACTGTTGTCAGACCTATCATCACCTATGCTGCGCTTGTATGGTGGAAGAAAACAACGCAACAAAGGGCTACAATAGAGTTGCAAAAATTGCAAAGACTCGCATGTTTAGTAATAACGGGTATAATGAGATCATGCCCTGGCGCGGCCTTGGGGGTAATGCTAGATCTCCCTCCATTACATTTACATCTAAGGAGGATTGCTCTGCAAAATGCCTATAGGTTAACACAGGGTAAATCTCTAAAAGCCGGCGATTTGACAGGACATCTCGAGATACTAAGGGTTGGATCAACCCAATCTATGATAATGCCTAGGGACATAATGCCTGCTAATCAAGATTTCGAAGTTACTCTAGATGTTATTATTAACGATCGTGAGAACGAAATCTCAGAAACAACTAGGGGTGCCCTCACATTTTATACTGATGGGTCAAAAACAAACGAAGGAGTAGGAATAGGGGCTACAGGACCTAATCTTAGGTTATCAGTAGCCCTAGGTAACACTCCCACAATATTCCAAGCGGAAATACTAGCGATAGACTTCTGTGCTCAAGAGTGCCTCAAAAAGCGCCTAAACGCAGCCAGAATATTTATTGCCTCCGACAGCCAGGCTACTTTGAAAGCTCTAAGGTCTTTAACTTATGAGTCCAAAACAGTCTGGAGCTGCAAACAATCTCTTAAGCTACTGGCTAGATATAACAAACTATCTTTGTTATGGATGCCCGGGCACAAGGGAATTGCTGGGAATGAGACTGCCGATGGTCTTGCAAAGGAAGGAGCTAGCACTCCTTTCATCGGACCCGAACCGTTTTGTGGCATTACTCTAAGCCACATTGTGGAAGAAGTCCGGAAATGGGAAAAGGAACTTAGTGCAGCCTACTGGAAAAATGTTCCAGGCCAAAGACAATCAGAAAGGTTGCTACAACCTTCTGCTCGCTATGCTAAATCGCTCTTAGAGCTTCAGAAGTCTGATCTCAGAGCAATCACAGGACTCCTTACGGCACACTGCCCACTCAGATATCACCTCTGCAAGATGGGAAAAGTGGACAGAGGAACATGTAGATTCTGCGACAGTGCAGATGAAACATATATTATGCCATTGCGGAGTACTTGTTCGCCAACACCATAGGTACCTGGAACGGTTGTTCTTGAGACCTGACCAGGTAACAAAAATAGCTCCCAATCGGATAATAGGCTTCCTTAGAAGCCTTGATCTCTGGGACAAAAAATAGATGGAGGGTATACACAAAAGATCTTTTCAGGTCGCAGTGTGGAAAGGCCTGCTATTGGCCAATTGACCCCTTTGTAATCTACAACACCTCTCTGGTTAATAAAACGAGAGATTAACATTAACTAATGCAACCGTTTATAATCTTAAAAAACCTTAAAATCCGTCATCTTTTTTTCTTTAGTATTTTGGAAAGAGAGAAGGGTGAAAATAATTATGCGGAAACCCTAACAAATAAACTGAGAATTCATAATGAAAAAGGAGATATAGACAGTGAATGGAAGATCATTAAAAATAGCATTATAGACTCTGCAGAGAAAGAAATTGGATTACAACAAAACAAAGCATCCAAAGAATGGTTCGACGAAGAATGTAAGCTGGTAAGCGTAGAGAAAAAACAAGCAAGAAATAAATGGTTGGAAACAGGAAAATATGAAGAGATGGACAAATACAGAAAGATAAGGCAAAAAGCGGAAAAAACCTACAGAAGAAAAAAATCAAATTGGGTTGCAGAACAAATGCAAAAAATAGAAGAGAACAATAGGGATAATAGAAAACTCTTCGAATATGTGAGAAAGCAATACAGTAGCAGAAATGCAATTGGGACAGTAAAAATAAATAAAAAAGAATGGGAAACATACTTTCAAAATCTATACCAAAACAATCATATTATGGACGAAAATTATAAGGAAGCAGTAACGGAGGGAGAAATCGGCGAACAGCAGTACAGACCCTCTTTCGAGGAATTTATAGATGTTGTGAAACAACTCAAACCAAACAAGGCGGCAGGTCCAGATGATATAAATAACGAACTAATCCAACATGGAGGAGAAGCCTTACTTCAACAAATATATGACCTGATAATGAATATATGGGCAGAAGAACGTATGCCAAACGAGTGGAGTATTGGACATATAGTTCCAATCTTCAACAAAGGAGACCCAACCAAATGCAAGAATTACAGGAGTATAATGCTGCTCAACACTACATACAAGATATTAACCAATCTAATAAAAATAGAACTAAATAAACAGGCTGAACCCATATTAGGTCAATATCAACAGGGATTTAGAAAAGGAAGATCTACGGTAGACGCCATACACCTACTAACACAGACTATCGAAAAGTGTTATGAACATGACATTGATCTACATGTATTATTCATCGACTTTCAGCAAGCGTTTGACTCTGTCAACAAAGAATGGCTAATATCTGATATGAGGAGCATAGGAATTTCTGAAAAACTTATAAGACTAGTGAAAATGACAATGAAGGATTCTACTGCAAAGGTGATAACCAGAGACGAGAATACAGGAGACATAAACATTGATGTAGGGGTAAGGCAAGGAGATAGTTTGTCTACAACTCTTTTCAACATAACCCTAGATGGAGTGATTAAAGCAACAGACATAAAAGGAATGATTAGTAACAGCTCCACACAAATAATAGGATATGCCGATGACTTAGCTTTAATTACTAGAGACAAAGAAACCCTAGAAAATACATTCAAGAACTTAATAAAAGAGGCAGCAAAGAGAGGGCTGGTAGTTAACCAAGAGAAGACAAAATATATGCAAATTTCGAGGAAGACACACAACACAGCCACTATAAATATGGGAGGTTACACTTTTCAAAGAGCAAGTCAATTCAGATACCTGGGAATAGTAATTGATGAGAAGAACAACAGAAGTGCGGAGATAAACGCAAGAATAATAGCAGGGAACAAAGTGTATTGGAAGTATCAGAAACTGCTAAGGGACAAAAGCATCAGTAAAAAAAACCAAAATTAAACTTTATAAAGCTGCAATACGACCAGTAATAACGTATGCCGGTGAAAATATGAGCTTAACTGATAAAGATGAAGAAAATCTCAGAGTGCTAGAGAGGAAAATCATGCGGAGGATAATAGGACTAAAACATATCCCGAATGAAGGGTATAGAAGGCTATATAACTACGAAATAAGTCAGTACATGAATGGTAAAGATATAGTCAAACATATAAAAGCGCAGCGTCTAAGATGGTACGGGCATCTTCGAAGAAGGAATAAGGACGATCCAATAAGGAAAATCACTGATTGGAAGCCTGCCAACCCCAGGCCCAGAGGACGTCCCAAACTTAGATGGGAAGATCAGGTGATTGATGACCTAAAGAAAATGGGATTCAGTGACTGGGGAAGAAAAATAGAGGACGGAAAGGAGTGGAAAAAAATTACAAAGATGGCGAACTCATACCGCATGCTGTAGCAAGCAGTAGATATCACACGGATTGATCCACCGTACAAAAGGGATCAAAAGAGCTCAAAAAGAGCGGCCTATACTCCGACACAGGAGTGCTGGCCTATATATATATATATATATATATATATATATATATATATATATATATATATATATTGGAATTTGGCTTTACAAAAATTTGCAATTATGATATTATCCATCCACTGTTTTCGGGATATGGTCACATTATTAATTTCAATTTAGAATAAATCAACTCAATTTAATCAAAAACTAACTTTGTACTTTTATTACATTTATTATTCATTCTGTTTGTAACTCTGAAACAATAAAGTTGTATTTTAAAATTCTTCTTTGAAAAATGTTTTGATTAATTTTAATTTGTCAGTCCAGAGTGGTGTGTGGTGTTAGTCACACTTTGTGATTTAAATTTAGCACTAAATTTTTTTACAGATGCCCAATTATCCCATCAGTAATGAATTTATGCAAGAATTGGTTAGAATGAAACTGAGACTTAATTGTAAAAAAGAAATTCCAGTATTTTTATTTAATGCTTTACCAATTAAGAAGAAATTTAATGTTTTAACCGAGATTTCTTATATATTTGGTAAGTTTCTTCAATATTACTTAAAACAAGCCTTTAAAGTTGAAATAAATTATATTCATCTGTATCAATTATCAATATTGTATTATCATTTATAGATGATATAGTTAGGGGCCAGTGCAAAGTAGAAGTTGACTTTTTCCCGATGTTGACAGATCTAATTTTGACATTCAGATTTATGAAAAATCCAAGCCCTGAAACGAAGGTTGATCATAATTATTACAATCAAATATGTAAGAAAATTCAAAACAAAATTGTTCAATCCTGTACTTCATACAAGAGTGAAAGTTACTATAATGTAAGTTTATAATTTTGTTTACTTTTTATCTAAAAAATATCAAACTGTCTTATTTAATCCATGTCATATTTTGTTCCTAGCAGCCGAATTGATGTCAGTTTTAGATGCTCAATTCATCACAGCACATACACTACCTGTGTATTATGTAGTGTGAATTACAACAGCTTTCAACAGTCCGGTTTGATGTATATTTACTTACTTAATCCTTATACCCTGTACCCTTACAGGTGTGGGTTGTTTAGTGGACTTGAGTATGTTGGTATTCTTCTCCAGCTCTCTCTCCACTCATCTCTTTCCATTTTAAGTTTCTCTTATTTGCTGCCGCCTTCACATCCTCTAATCATGCTCTTCGTTGTCTTCCTCTTTTGTGTTCTAGCTTCAAATACCCATTTTACTATTATTTCTTCCGCCATTCGTTGTATATGGCCGAACCATCTAATTGTCTTATATTGGTCTCAACTTCAGATTTTGTCTGTGTTGCATTCCTAATTTTATCTCCCCTGCTTTTATTTTCTATTTGTCTTAGGAACCTCATCTCAGTTGTATTTAGTTTTTGTTTTAGTTCATCTGTTATTGTCCATATTTCTGTGCCATTTATAAGTATCGGTATTACTACTATTTATTAAACTTGTGTTTTAATATCTTTGGGAACCTCTCTTTTCCTGAGGAATATATTACTTTTCCGCCCAATCTTTCTATATGCGAAAAAAGTATGGGTTTACCCCAAAAAAAGTTGGAATTTTGAAATTTTTTCGAGTTATTTTTACGTTTTCCATCAACAACAACACGAAAAAACGGTTTTTCGAAAAAAAATCCTGTGTGTATGTCGTCGTCGTTGTTGTCGTCGGCCACTTTTCCTTACATGTCTTGTTAACACGATACAGCCTCCGGAGTGCAATAAGTCAGCAATTTTATGATTGAATATTGTTAAGGACATGTCACAGATGAACCCTATTGATTTTCAGTTCACCAGAGCCAGTACAACGGGTGCTATGGTACTTGAAGTACGACATTTTGTAATTTTTTGAGCAATTTCAGTTTGTTAGCACGATACAGCTTCCGGAGTTCAACAAGTCACCAGTTTTGTGATTGAATATTATTCAGGTTATCAGACTGATCAGATGCTATTGATTTTCAGCTCATCAGAGCCAATACAACAGGTGCTACAGTACTTTAAGTACGATATTTTTGTTATTTTTGGAGAAGTTTCAGTTTGTTAGCACGATACAGCCTCCGGAGTATATACAAGTGACCAATTTTATGATTGGATATTATTCAGAGCGTCTCAAAGATGAACCCTATCAGCTCACTAAAGCTAGTACAACGGGTACTATGGTACTTGAAGTACCAAATTTTTGTCATTTTTGGAGAATTTTCAGTTTGTTAGCATGATACAGCCTCCAAAGAGTATACGATTGATCAATTTTATGATTGAATATTGTTCAGGGTATCTCACAGATGTACGCTATTGATTTTCAGTTGACTAGAGCGAGTACAGCGGGTCCTATAAATCCAGATATACTAACTTTTTGGTTATTTTTGGAGAAATTTCGGTTTCTTAGCACGATACATCCCCCGAAGTGTATACAAGTAACAATTTTATGATAGAACATTGTTCAGGGCCCAGATGCGGAAAAGTTAGTTTTAATCTTTAAAACCGTTTATTTTTTATATACTATTAAACAGTATTTGCCCTGCTGTTTCTTCCTTTAATTTCCCATATACTAATATCTAAGGGATATATTTAACATTGATCTGCCTCCTTAGAAACAGAGTTCCAAACCGCAGAATTAGGGAAAGAACCGCGGTTACGGACGCAGTTGAAAGGATAACAACGCTGAAATGGAATTGGGCAGGACGTATAGCTGGAGTCCGAGATGGAAGATGGACTAGAAAAATTCTGGAATGGAGACCTAGACACGATGCGTATCGTAACCGAGGACGTCCCCCAATAAGGTGGTCGGACGACATCAAGCGCATACAGCACAACTGGATGCAGAGTGCTCAAGACTGGAGGCAATGGAATGAGTTACGGGAGGCCTATGTCCAGCAGTGGCTGACGATGATGATGATGATTCTGATATAATTTAACTCAAATATTTGAGCTTTTGGACTTCTATATTATCCTGCATGTATTGTATGCTCTTGTCGTTTCTTCCATATTATCATGGTCTTTGTTTTTTGTTTATTTATCTTTTGTAGCGCCTCCAGATTTTCTTTCAAATTTTTGTTATTTTTCCCTATAATCACCGTGTCATCCGCATAGCAGAGTTCTGATATTAGTACATTTTTCAGTAACATACTTCATATGGCTTAACTTTGGTATATATAAAATAACTTAAATTGTAACTTGAGCATTTGACGAATCTCTGACGAGCAGAAACTTGTTCATTGTTACCAGACCAATCTGACTGATTTTAAAGGGTTATTGATTATTGTTGATAAAACAAATTTCGTAAAACTATTAGCCAAATTAATGAATCACCCATTTTAGGAGTATGAAGATGAAATAAGAAAATGCACATTGTCTCTTCTGAAACTCTTATTTTTGGAGAATAAACAAATAGCAGATGGTATACAGATTGTATTGTTTGACGCTTTAATGCACTGGATAGATTTTGTCTTCCATGAGGTAAATAAGTTGTTTCATTTTTGATTTTATTATTTAATTGTCTGCTAATGGTCTGCAACAATAAAATTCTTTTTTAATTAAATTTTTTTTTAGATAATTGCTTATGTACATGTTGAAAAAGGACGAGACTATGCTCAGTATTTCTCCAAGTTGGTTCAGTACTTCAAGAGAAACCAGTCAAAATTTGTACCTTCAAATAATCAGTAACACATCGATACTTCATGTGCCCATGTTGGCTTTTTGATAACGATATTACTGTTTTTTATTTAGTTTTAGATTTGAACGTTCCAATCAAATAAGCTTTAACATTAGTGTTTTAAATGAAACTCAACGTTTCTAGCTAATTCCACAATATAATGAAAAATATTAAAAATTCTAAAAAATTGACAATTGTTTCGATAACTGAATATCATCGTTAGAATGACAGAAGTTATATTTCATTTTATGCCTACCTGATGTTTAGTAGTTATTTTTGGCTAGACCAAGAAGTGACCTACATTGTGATTGACTTAATATATGTTAATAGAAAAAAGAAGAAGATGTAATATTAAAAATATTGAAGCTTAGATATTATTAGCCCCATGGTGATATCCTGGATATCATGTTTACATTAAGATCAGTATAACTTTGCAATGATATAGAAAACCAGGAAAACTATATCTGGTGATCTTTACAATTATCACTTAGGAAGACAGTTTAATAGTGGAGAACTCCCTAGATTTATCTGGTCATTGACGACTTCATATTGTGGGTTTCTTAATTTCCAACTATTCAAGGAAATCCAGTTCTTGTTTCTTATCACAATTATGTGATACTTCTAGTTCTGTGTTAGGTGTCAATGAATGATTGGTGTCAAGTAGATGCTTTGCGTAATGGGATTTATCTGGTTGTTTTAATCTGTATGCTCGTAAGTGTTCACTGTATCGGATTTCAACATTTCTGAGGGTCTGACCCAAATAGACAGCATTACATTCTGGACATTTGAGTTTATATATACTTGATTTCTTTAATGTTGGTATTTTTGTTTTAACATTTAACAATTTTGTACTTACGTTACTTTCTGTTTTAAAAGCAATTGTTGTATTCGTTGCTAAAGATATTATCTTTGAAATATTATTAGAAATATTTCCTGCATATGTGATGGTTTTATAAGTTTTTATTTCTTCAGTTTGTTTAGGAAATATTAGTAGCAATGCCACTTTTTCCTCTTTTTGTATTAATCAGCTTATTTGTCATATGTAATGGATAACCGTTGGATGTTGCTATTTGTCTAATTGTACTAATCTCTCTATCAAAATTACATTTGTTCATAGGAACTGAAAATGCTCTATGTATCATTGAATTGTATGCCGCTAGTTTATGTGACAGGGGGTGATTGGATCTATAAGGAATTGTCACATCTGTGCGTTGGTTTTCGGTAAATTGCATAATCAAGTACATTATTAACTCTTTGAATTTTTAAATCAAGAAAATTGATCAAGTTATTTTCTTCAACTTCTAATGTAAATTTAATTTTTGGGTGTAAATTATTAATGTGGTTGAAAAATATATCTAATTGTCGTTCACTACCCATAAAACAAGCTAATATGTCATCTACGTATCTATACCAAAATAAAACATTTTTTGAAATATTATTTTCAAAGATTTTTCTTTCTAAACTGTCCATAAAAATGTTTGCTAAAATAGGTGATATAGGGCTTCCTATTGGTAAACCTTCATTTTGAATATATATGTTATTGTCAAAAGTGAAATAATTCCGACTGATACATACATCAAACAGATTAAGTATATCTGATATTATTCCTGGATTAATATTTTTATCTTCTAGTAATTTTCTTACAAGTATTAAACATTCTTTAGGAGGAATTTTAGTAACGTCAAATGAAATAAGCTTAGCTTTATCTTGTAATTTGAATGTTTTTAATTTTTTGATTAGTTCTATTGAATTTCTAATTGAGTACTTAGATTCATATCTGTAATTATTGAGTATATTGTTAAGCTTCTTTGCCAATATATTATTAGGAGTATTAATATAAGAAACTACAGGTCTAATTGGTTTCGTTATTTTATGTAATTTAACAGTTCCATATAATTGTGGACACTGAGGATTCTTATTTATGATGGACCTCTTTTCGTAATCACTTGAAAGATAATTTGAATTATTAACAATATCCCTTACATTATTAGAAAACTTCTTTGTTGGGTCTGCTCTAAGAACTTTTACATCGCTAGATTCCAGAAAGTTATATATTTTTGACTTATAATTTTCAGATGTCAATATGACAGTTGTGTTCCCCTTATCAGATTTTGTAACTGTTACGTTATTATCTTCTACTTTCTTTTTTATTGCATTTAAAACTGTAACGTTGAGTTTCATTTGAAACACTAATATAAGTAGATTCCACGAAGTAAGGGTCGAGACAGTTAAGCTTTAACATGTTCCTACAGGGTACTACATAACTCTACTACTAAATATGTAGTAAGAGATTGTCATTATAATGGAAAAATGGTCGAAGTTGTAGAATACTTTCTTTTCTCGCCATTTCAATTACTTCATGTTGAAGAATAAATTTAATTGTTTATTGACATATAAATATTTCTTACATTGTTCGAAAATTGAAGAAAGTTTATTCTGTTTATTTGACAGTTGAGTGATTTTTGTATGTTTGTTAAACTTTTGGACGGTAGCTTATGTAATTTTTCTAAATTACAAATTACATCACCAGGATGTGTAATAAATGTTCAAATTTCCTAATATTACTTGTTTTGGTTCTGACTGTTACAATCATATTTAAAATCCTACTTATTATTTATTTTCAGCGGGTACTGTATTGAACAGCAAGTGTCTTTGTAAGGATTGTCAAGTTGTATTTATTCTGTTTCTCATCCCAACATTTCTGTGTTAGATTTCAACTGTTTTACATTCCGGATAATTCAGTTCATAGATATCAGACATCATATTGCTGCTAAATACATTTCGAATCTAAGCAAGCAAGTTATTTAATTTGTTTTGGGGGTATTAATTCACGAAAAAAAATTCTGTATTAACGTGTAACACACATTCCAATGAGAGGTAGCAGTGATTTTTTTTGTATTTTCAGTAAGTTAGAAACATGAAATCTATAAAGAAAATTTGATGATTACGGGTTTATTCGAGTTGAATCAAGTGTCATATTTATTTCTTATGAAAATTCAAAATTGCCGTTAAGCTTAATACTTAAATCTAATAAAATTATTTACTTTTGCTTAGTAATTTAACAATATATATATATATATATATATATATATATATATATATATATATATATATATATATATATATATATATATATATATATATATATATTTAGCATCACTTTTTGGTCACTTAAGATCTAGAAATAATCATTTAATGACTGTTATACTGGAATGTTAAGTTTTATTTCCAGTCAGCTTGATTTAGTATTTTAGTACTTACTTTAAGCATATCGTTCAAAAGTAATTTTATAAGAAAATGTTAACATATCATATTTTTAATAAAAATTTATTTTTTACTTAATGATTTATTAAACCACCTTTACTTGGATAACCCCCATGTTTGTCACGCAAGAGAAGAGTTCCTGGATGTGTTTTCTACGTGCAGTGTTTGGTCGTGTCGTCCGTTAATTCAACAATTGAATTAGCTCCAATACTACTTTAGTGAACGAAATGAAAACAATGAGTCTGTGTCACTCTCTTCTTCAAAATCTTCGAACTTTCTTTTAGTTAATTTTTTTTATGCTTCATTTTTCATAATCTGAACATTTTCCTCATCAGATTCTTCTAATGTTTTTTTTACTAATTTTCTTCTTTGGCGTTTCATTTTTCTTTTTAATTTGTTTGTCATTATTGCCACAAACTACATTTTCGTTACGCTCTTGAAACACATTTTTTTTGTCTTTTTGACTTCTTTTTGTTTTCTTATTGCTGCTCTTTCCATAATTTTCTTCATTTCAGGGGAATCCGTATATATTTTAGATTTACCTTTTTCTCTTGTTCTTCTACAATTATCAGTTTTCTCAATGAAAGTTGGGAGAGGTCTTACATGTTCAGGTGAAAATAATGTTTTCAGTGTTTGACCAGTTACTTCACTAACTGGTTTATTTTTTATTTCTTGTGCTATTTCTAAATGTGAAGTGATCTCAGAGTCCATTATTTCTATAGTAGGTTCAAACATAACACCGTCGTAATTACTAAGAGCACGTGTATCAGCTAAATATGTCTCTGCCTCTAATAATGCTGCATTGGGTTGCGGATCTGGCAGTTTAGTTTCAAGGTGATTGTCTGTAAAGTCTAATTCTTTAACTATGTTAGAATTGTATGGGAAAAGACCTATGGCACTAAATCCCGCAGTTATATTTTTTGGCGATGCTGTAAGTTCTCCCATGTCATCAATAGATGCTTTTTGACCAGGGTGGTTAATCATAAAGTTATTTAGGGACTTTTTCAGGTATACTTTAAATGGTGCAAAAACTCCAACATGAAGAGATTGGAGTTTGTGTGAGGTGGAAAACTGAGCAAAATTATACCATTTTCACGGCAAAACTGGAGAGTGTTTACTGAGAGGTGGGTGTCACTGTTGTCGATTAGAAGCAGAAGGCATTTGCCTTCGGTTGCAAGTGTTTTTTCAATATGTTTTAAAATGTCTATGAACAAGTCTGCTGTACTCCAACCACTTTTATTGCATAAGCCTATGCTACCAGCTGGAGTTCACTTTATTAAGGTTGGAATAAAATTCATCTACACTGTTCTTATTAAAACCTCTTATATGCGCAAGGCTGGTATTCTCGGCTTTGACCTTTATGCCTTTTCATAGATGATACCATTATTTGTTTTCCAAGATGTTGGCATTGATTTATTGTTTACTTCAGCTAACTAGTAAGCAAACGTTCTCATTTGAATATAATTTAGCCCACAATTTAAATGGCAACACTTCTTTAAGTACTCCACCAGCAATAGTTCTTCTTGATTGGTAAACACTTGACTTGTGCATTTAGACGAATAAGTAGCTTTGTCCTCATCTCCCGAATCTTTTTTCCATTCGAGATAATAATGTCGTTCTATTTATGTTATAAACACTTGCCGCTTATCTGCAACTGTACTTGCCACAAGCAATGACATTTAATGCTTTTTTTATCAATATTACATATCGGTTTGTCGCCTTCTTATAATTTCGCACCATATTGCTACCCTAAAAATATTAGGAGCATTTAAGTGATGATCACAAAAAATAAATTACGGTGGGGAAGATTTGACATATGTCAAAACTACCCCTCAAGTACCATGACAAATCTGCCCCATCACCACAAACCACGCTTTTATAGATCAAACTTACATAACGTCGTTGATTCTGCAATACCTGCAATGTGCACTTTTTGGCGATTTTCAGGTTTGGTTGTATTCCAGCTATATTAACGTGCGTGCATCGGTTGGTAACATCTGATATGTGCTAAAGAAATCCGTTGATTTTTTAAATCAAATAATAAAACCCTGCTATGTGCCACCATTCAAACTATGGACAGTAATAGCTGATATGTGTATCAGGATACACATGGCAGATATTATTTAGCCTTCCCCACCGCGGGTCTTGCACATAGCAGTTATCGCATTCCATAAAATCTGCTATTATGTACACTTCAGTTTGTTGTTATTGTTGTTCTGAAGTAGTGAAGAAGTAAACACGTCGTCTTCTTTTGTTATTATAACTAGTTAAGTGTACCTACCTACAAAGATATTATTTCTATTGTAAGTATAAGATTGTGATTAATGCACGTGTGAATGCACAATTTTTTATTATGGCCCACTTGAGTTCATACCGATTATAGTGACAACATTATTTTGGCACCAATCATACTTTGCCTATAAATCTAAACAGTTCACTGGTCGGACTTAAAAATTTGATGTTATTTAGGGTAGATAACTGAGTAAAGGCTAGCAAAAGAATATTAAGTTTTTCATTATACAGTGTGGACCAGTCAAGAAGTATAAAATGTGTACAATATAATATGACAAGGTTATTTATTCCACAAAAAATATTTATGGTACCTAATACTCGGGGCATAAAAAAGAAAATTTCCGCTCATCCACTTTTTATATAATATGTAAAATTAATACAAAAAACGAAGGTTATAATAGAGTTTTTAAAAGTGTTTCGTTTTACAAAATCAGGTTTTTATTTGTAAAAGTTGGATCAGTAAAAGTTAATTATTATACTATTATTTAGGTCCAAGCTTATATTTATTGTTGTTTCCTTCCAGATGACATCTCGTAGCAAAAGAATTTTCAATTTGGCCATTGCAAAAAAACCAGAATCTTCAGTTAGTGAAAAAATTACAGTCACAGTAAATGAGTCTGATTCTCAAACAGTATTGATTCCTGATCACGATCTACTTAAGGAGTTAGATAACGTTCCCGGAAACGTTACTTCCATTTCAAATTTTGTGATTCCAAATGAAGGTATCGATGGCGAGGTTCCTGAGTGGGAAGTACTAAAAAATGTTGAATTCGTTAGGGTATTAACAGAGGACATATCTGCTTTTGGTGAAGATACTTTTACCGAACAAGTTATTACGAATGGATGTGAAAATAATACTGCGGATACCATTATTGAAACAGACCAACTCGTCATAATGAATCTGGATATTATTGAACATAGTATTGAGGAAGACAAAAAAAATTCAGAAGAATGCACAGAAAATATGGATATAGGGGATGATGCAGAAAATCGAATTGTAAATGAAAGGCGAGATGGAGGGCATGCAGAATACGAAAATAATCCTGCAGAAATGGATTCAGATTTTAATGAGGTAGACACAGAAGATATGGATGAAGGAGAATACACAGACAAATCCAAAGGTGAAAACACAGAAACTGTTTTTGAAAAAAGAAGAAAAACGTATAAAAACAGAGTAAGCGGTGAAAAATATACTGGCTATAAAAGAACGCCCCTCAATGTGATTACCCACGACCAAAATAGAGATGCAAGGGCTATCAAAGGTCGCTGTCCTCATAATTCCCTGCCAAAAAGAAAAACGAAGAGCTCATTTATGTGTGCTCAAATAAAAGATGAAGACAGAAAACATATTTTTGATAACTTTTGGAAGAAACTAAAAACATGGCCTGAGAAGAAAGCCTATGTTAAAGGATTAGTAACTTCGAGAGACATTAGGAGGAGAAGAAAACAAGTAACTGGGAAACGAATTAAAAGCGAAGGCCACGATTTATTTTTACCAACTGGCACAGGGGACAAAGTGAGAGTTTGTCGAACTTTCTTCCTAAATACCATTGATCTGGGACGAGACACTTTTATGAGATCGGTAAAAAGAGACACTCACATTTCCAGTCCAACCTCAAGTGGAAATAAGGATAAAGAAACTGCAACAACTACTGTTAGAGATACGCACACAGTTAAAATTAATAAGGTTGAAAAAGTGAAACAATGGTTGGATTTACTGCCCAAGGTGCCTAGCCATTATTGCAGGGCTTCGTCAACAAAAAATTATGTCGAGTCAACTTTTAGATCTTATCTTCACATGTATGATGTCTACAAGAAATGGTGTACAGAAAATGAACTGGTACCAGTTGGAAGAATGCAGTTCACAGGTCTGTTAAAAAAAGATAAAATAGCTATTCATCACCCCAGAAAAAACCAGTGCGATACTTGCTGTGGATTCAAAGTGGGTACTGTTGATAATGAAGAATACGCCAACCACATCAAAAGAAAAGATGATACTCGCACTGCTAAAAGAGCTGCCAAGGAAAGCGCTAACTCGGAAAAGTTGGTTGTAACAATGGATTTGCAAAGCGTACTCGTTTGTCCAAAAACAGAAGCATCGGCAATGTATTACAAACAAAAATTACAAGTCCACAATTTTACTATTTATGAGCTCAATAAAGGAGACGTTTATTTGTACGTTTGGCATGAGGCTAATGGGGGTGTATCCAGCAATTAATTCACTTCATGCATAGTTCACTACATTTCTACAATGATATCCGAAACTTATAAACACGTGGTTTTGATTTCGGACGGTTGTAATTACCAGAATAGAAATAAAGTATTGGCCAGCGCTTTAAGTGATCTTGCACAGTCAAAATCTATCATCATTGAGCAGCTGTTTTTAGAAAATGGTCACACAATGATGGAGGCGGACAGCGTCCATGCGACCCTGGAACAATACTTTAAACCACCAATAAATTCACCCGCGGATTACATTGCTCGAATGAGGCTGGCCAGACCTAAGCAGCCTTATAATATTAATGTGATTGATTTCAACTTTTTCTTGAAGTATGATGGCCTAGATACAAACTTACAATCATTGAGGCCAGGAAAGAAAACCGGTGACCCTACAGTTACAGATATTCGCCAAATGAGGTATTTACCCAGTGGAGAAATCTGTTATCAACTAGGATTTACAGATGAATGGAATCAACTACCTCAAAAAAGAAAAAAAACTGGTACAGGTACACCTACAAAAATGTACAACTCAGAACTTCAAATAGCAGAGTCAAAATTTCGTCATCTTCAGGAGCTAAAATCGGTTATTGAAAAAGATCACCATGCTTTTTATGATGCTCTAAAGTTTAAACCGGATTCAAAAAAATCAAAATAGGTATCCGACATTCTTAAAATTTGAAAATTTGTTTAGTGAATGAATGTTCATTTTTGTTACTCACTAGAATGCCGATTTAGCTACAGCTACATATTTGTAAATTGTTTAAATAAATAAATAGTCATCTTATAATACGGTTTTAATGTTTTATTAAATTACTTATACCTAATTAATATGAAATTACTGCTATGTGCAAAAAAGCAGACACAAAATATCTGTTATGTAACATAATAACTATTAATTCCAGTTTTTAAGAAAACTAACCTAAAAACTGCTGTAATAACTAACTACACTTATTTCAAGAAACATATTGATGTGTTTGGCTGGAACAGAAAGCTGTAAAATATTGCTACTTAATTTAAAACACGTTTTATTTCAGTCCTGAAAAAAGAGTTCTTTTTCACATAGCAGATATTGCAGAATCAACGACGATAATACTTTTAAATAAATGCTTGAAATCAACGCAGAACTATTAAATTACAACCCTACCACCTATGTAAAACCAAATAAATATTATATAAGTTACTAAATTCAACTTAAGTCAAGTCAAAAACTTGATGTCCACAAATATTTGAGGTAAATTTCCTTCTTGACCCTTTAAAATCTTACAACGTGCTTTCTCGAACGCCAGTTTTCAACCGAGGATTTAAAATCAGTAACACAAATATATATTCGCGTGACAATTGAAGCACTAGCATTTTTAGCGCTAAATTTGAAATTATCAAATGTTCCATGTTGCTGCTAGGAAAAATGTAAGAGCCTGGAGGGTGATGGACGACTTTCTGACCATAGGATAATCGAATTTAGGATAAAGGGAGATCTACCTCGATTCCTTTAATCCGAAATCCTGGAAATACGGATTGATCTCTTTACATGACCAATCTGAAGGACAATTTGGAACACGTCGAAGTGAATGGGGTAAATCACCCGCACTACGACCTGGAACAAAGGGTCGAACAGATCAGCGAGGCAATAATAGAAGCTTTTCATTCCAGCTGCCCACTGTAAAAAGTTCGATCAGACACGGTTGATCCTTGGTATAATGAGAACCTGTCAAACCTCAGGAAAGAGGTCTGTCGGCTCTTTAATAGAGTTAAAGGAGACGGTAATTGGAAGGGGTGAACTGAGAAGCTTACTCAGTATAATAGAGAGATTAAGGAAAGCGAAAGGGCTTAATATGCAAGCCTTTTGTGAAACGATTACTTCCACTCACCCAGCGGCCGGACTACAAAAGGTCATGGCAAATGGAGGAACTAACCTGACAATGTCGCTGAAAAGCCAGACGGATCATACACAAAATGTGTAGAGGAACGATCGATTCTTCTTCTAAGAACTCACTTTCCAGGTAGTGGGCCTACAACCAGCACTGAAATACCAATTAATTACACCAAAAAATCCCGCAAGGAGTATTGGGACATTTATATGAAAATATTTACCAGCAGCAAGGGACAGAGGAGATTCTTCCTCGCCTGCTGAAGATTACAAGAAGCCGTCTAGCAGTGGGTATATTACCTAGAAAATGGAGAAGGGCAAGGGCAACGTCTAGAACACAGGTTCCAGATGGTAAAAGACTTGACGAAAAGGGACGACATTTTCTGAAAAAACGTTCTAACCAAAAACGATGTCAGTACATTTCCTGCAAAAGTCGACCTTTAACATATTGTAAAAAATGTAATGTAACCTTCTGTACTACCTGTTTTAGCAAGTTGCATCGTAAAAATTAAATATTGACCTGAATAAACTAATTACATAAAAATAATCGTATTAGCTTATTCGCCCAGCGATCTATTTATAGATCAGCATTTTGTGAAGAAACTAAAAGAAAAAAACGTTGAATTCACCCAATAGAACCATAAAATTCAGTTATTCGATAAAATTTCAACAACAAAAATAATTTGGACATTAATGGGTTAAATTATGCTTTTCTAGTGATGGGCTGTTGGTGTTTCAAGAGGCATTCAATTAAAGAATAATCACTTTAAATATATTTAATATAATACGAAAAACAGATATAAATATATAAATAAAATGGCTCGAATAAATTTTTACAACATAATATTACAAACAATTTTTAAATCTAACTGATTGCACTATACCTACTGTTAATCAGAAAATATCAACTAATTTTTACAAGCATTTGTCTATTTTGTAATCGCTCTACTTTCTATTGATTTAAGAGTAGTTTACCAATTTTATTTATGATGTCATAATAACATTCAATCTTAATATTTTTGAATCTGAATCAGAACAAAAATTAGATGATCCATTTATATAATTATAATATGATCCTTGATGCTTACTTTCCAATAAAGACATTTTCAATTACAACATGGTTAAAGTTACAGACTGCTTTTCAGTATCCCGCCTTTATTAAATCCTTTTTTCAATGGCATACGTTTAAAAATAATACGAAAATTCGATCGGTACCATTCCATGAACAAACATATATTTTAACACATCAGTTTTACTTCCTACAGTAGTAGAAATACTGAAAAGGGGGCATACCTTAATTAGAAAAGGAAAACAGCATGGTGAAGAGCTTCTCCATGTAAACGCTTCTGGAGAAAAATTAAATGGCATAAAAATACCCTTAAAGTATACAGAAAATACACTAAAAAACTGGTATGCTCAATAGTTACTAGAACTAAACAAAGTATATATTAATAAAATACGAAGGACTGGTAGAATAATAAAATTAATCTAGTGGAAAGTTGCGACTTATCAATGAAAATTGAGGAATTATATAAAAGATTGTTCAAAGCAGAAAGTAACATTTCCCACCAATATATAATGTAATTTATATGTACATAAAAATGTATATATCAAAAATAAAACTTTCAAGAACGTTGGATGAATGAAAGTAGTCATCAGTTTGACAGTAACTAATAAGTAATCGTCAGAATAATACTTTATTTGTTATGTTACACGCAGAATTTAATACAGTATTTTATGTGTTAGTAGGTTTACAATATCATATAATAATAAATTAGAATAAAATACGGTATATCTGTATAATTGCAATAAAATATTTAGTTATTTCTGTTCATATCTATCTACATACATTTAATAGAAACAATTATTGGAATTATCTATAAACAATTGATAACAATAATACAAAGAAATTGTAATTAAAATGTACTATATTGCACAATGATTCAATAAGAAAGAATGTATTGCTCATCTCATTTTATTTGACTGACATCACTTCCTGATTTAAATAAATGCGAATTGATTTTATAATTTTGTGAAGAGTATATTTTAATTGGAAATTATGAAAAAATTAACAGTTTCTTATAATTTAGTTGTATTTTGATACAATTACCCTGTATAAATCTCTTTAAGAATAAAAATCACCGCAAGATTATTAACAACAGAAATTGAGATAACCAATTTAGAAGTATAAACAAATATATTGATATTAATAACAACATAGATGGTGAATAAAAAAAATGAGCTTAACAATAATTAATATTTTTAGGCCCGGTTTTTTCATGTTCTAATAAAGTGCCAAATAATTGTTAGCCACATACCTTTAGTGGGACTTTTAATCAACGAATAAATATTTACCATTTCTTCACCCTGGTTGGTTTGCATCCGAACTAACAAATAAGTATTTGACACTTTATTATGTACTAAACAAATTTTCTACCCATGATAACTCTAAGAAAGATGCATATAGTGCCCGTCTAAAGTCTCCCCCCCTATCTATTTCATGAACCATAGAACTTAAATCAATAACTGTTTGGGTGCCTTAAATAGGGTACAAATGCAACGTTTTTGATAGTATTTCTCGACGTCATTTTGTAAGCTAATTTTAAATGGAATCATATGGAAAGATACCTTCTTCTGTAATAAGAGGTCTATTGAAACAAATCTGCTAACGTTCTCCAATTATGTAGTTGAATCAATGGATAAAGGGGAACAGCTTGATGTGGTATATACAGATTTCGCCAAGGCTTTTGATAAAGTAAACCACAATATACTTTTAAGAAAGTTAATTTTACTGGGAATGAGCTATCCTTTACTAAAACTTTATGCAACTTATCTTAGTGATAGGTGGCAATATGTGTCTTTCATGGGAGAGAAGTCTGAGGCATTTATGGCGGAATCTGGTGTACCACAGGGATCTAATCTAGGACCCTTACTTTTTATGATTTTTATAAACGAAGTGCCTTCCTTATTTACATCTGAGTGTTTATTGTTTGCGGATGATTTAAAAATGTATACAAAAGTGAATAACTCAAATGATCATCTACAATTACAGCACGACATAGATAAAATATATAGAAAGAAAGAAAGAAATTTATTCATCATTGAAAATTCCACAACTGCATTACATACATTTATAAAATTTTATCAGACTAGTCAAGGATACTAACCTATGTACAGACACAAACAGTTGAAAATATATGTAAAATTTGGAATATAAACTTTTTTTTTGGAACCACCATTTATTTATGTAGATAAATCAGAAAGTCATTATGATAATAGAAATTCCTCAACAGAGTAAAAAGCATTTTGGATGAGATGCTAACTAATAAATTATCATTTAACACTAGCAAATGTGTTGTTTTGACACTGAGTCGCCAAAAAAACCCTAACCATTTTTATTATACAATGGGGGATGCTCAATTAACGAGACTAAAGGAGATAACAGACCTTGGTATTTTACTCACTGGTAAGTTTAGCTTTAAACCACATAAACTTATCATTGTTTCTCAATCATATAAATTACTTGCGTTTATAAAACGTACTACCCGTGCTTTTACTAATGTTAAGTCGGTTACAAGTATTTTTAATTCGCTTATAAGAAGCAAGTTGGAGTTTGGTAGCATCATCTGGAGTACACTTATTAATATAAGCCTAAGTCGCCAAATTGAAGCCTTACAAAATAAGTTTGTGAAATATATCTATTTTAAAAACACAAGGAGTCCCCTAAATATGAGTCTTATATGATCCATTAAGGTCAGAGTTTAGTATTAGTCTGCAGGAGAAAACGTCGAGATTTAATTTTTCTGTATAAGTTATGCAACCATTTAATAGACTCAGCTGAACTTCTCAGTCAATTAAATTTCTACGTACCCGATTATCGAACCCGTCCTAGGAACTATTTATTCTTAACACCTTCGATAAATTCGCTAGATAGAATGTCAGCTATACAATAGCGAAGTGAAAATCTGGATACTGGGCTGCTAGGAATTAAACTGTGTAAATTTAAAATATCTATTGCAGATCTAATATTAGAGAATTAACCTTATGTGTACATTCAGTCGTTTTTGTCGCATAAACTATATGCGAGCGTTGCAGTATTAGTACTCATTTGTAATCACAGTTGTATAGAATAAGGGAAACCTGTTTGCTTCTGTAAATAAATAAATAAATACCTCATTTGAATACTCGTTCTAAATCTTGTTCAACTATTTCTACTTATTTGTGAATTTCAACCCAGTTGCTAATTTAGAAAAGATGAACGTGTTCATTGGTCGCTTGGATATTTCGTGTGTCATTAATCTATTAATCGGTTCATTTTTGACATTAGCATCGTATTACTGTCAAAATTGAGAGTTAGTTACTAACAAAAACATTACATGTGTACCCTACTTCAGGCACCCAAGCAATTATTGATTTAAGTTCTATGGTTCACGAAATAGATAGGAGGGGGGAGACTTTAGACGGGCACTCTATATAGCAACTGTCCATGTATTAGACAAGGAAATAGAATAAGGAAGTAGCTATTTACATACACTAGGTTTTTGTAAGCGCAACTTTTGTTTGTAATTGTAATGATCAATTTTATATCGAATAAGCTCGTTTCTCTGGCAATTGCTGTATTTCTTGAATTAATTCCTCATCAAACAAATCTTCGAAAGCATTCATATTAATTATCAATTATTTTTATATATTATATTAACGATTAACGACCTATACTTTTGTAGGTTATGTTGCTGCTAAACCATTTAATTGACAGTTGTGACTGCCTATAACTCGAATTATTCGAAATTTTTATTTATTATGTGAAGAAACATAATTTTTCGCTATTCAGTAAATAATAATTAGTAGGAACTTTATTAGGAGGTAAAAAAACCGGACTTTAGTAACATAGAAACCTGAACACCCAGTAAATATTATTTTTCAAAAATATTTCACGCACATGTTGAACATTCCTGTTTTTATTCAATTATTTTATTGCTGTAAGTACTGGACGAACCAGCCTGTATTCGATATCAGAATACAGAATTTATTCGAGTACAGTGGTTTTGAACGTTGCCTAACATGAATTCACAACTGTTTATCATGCATAGAGTGCGAAGAAATGCAAATTATCAGCAGCTAACCAAGTTCGAGAGATGTCGAATTATTTGTCTTCAGGAAGCTGGGTTGTCGTTGCGAGAAATTGCTGGTAGAACAGGAGCGGGGATACTGTTGCCAGATGTTATCAGGCATGGCATCAATAAAGCCGAACACGGAGAGCCAGAGGCACAG
This sequence comes from Galeruca laticollis, assembly GCA_963921935.1. Taxonomy (NCBI): domain Eukaryota; kingdom Metazoa; phylum Arthropoda; class Insecta; order Coleoptera; family Chrysomelidae; genus Galeruca; species Galeruca laticollis. Next base: position 203,351,370 of record OY998180.1, read on the forward strand.
GACGAGTGAGCAGGACAATAGAGAGCAAAGATCGTTGCCTAACGTTATTAGCTTCAAGAGATGGTTTCTCATTGGCAAGGGCAATAGTAACTTGCACAACATGGAAGGGTCCTTGGAATGCGAAGTGTTTATAGACTTTTTTCATACCCACCTCAGTTGGTATTACCTGTAACTCTGGAACATCGAAGAAGTCAACTTCAAAGGTACCGAGAACGACTAGTGTGGAATCGGGAATGAAACAGTGATGAATCCCGGTTCTGTCTAGACATGCATGATGGTCGAGCGAGGGTGAAAAGAAGACGAGGAGAACGTCGTAATCCTCAATTTTTTGTTGAGCGGCATGTAGATCGCTCTATTGGAGTTACGATATAGGGTGCCATTGATTAGGGCTGAAGGTCACATTTAGTCTTCATCAGGGGAAATAGTGCTATTCAACACTTCGATCTTGATTCCGATTTTGTTTATAGTCGAAATCGAAAACGGATTGATGTTTGTTGAACGACCAAAAAAATTGTCATTTTTAGTGACATAACCTCATCATTATTTTTATTCATTTCGCGTGTATTTCACACTTTTCACAAGTTCATTTAGTTTAATCACGTTTAATTTTATAGAAGCTGTTCTGTTAACTAAAAATGTAATATACAATTGCAAAATATCACTCACATTACATAACCCATAGACAAACGATAGTTTATTTAAATTTTTCGACCAATCACATGCTTCCGATTTACGATTACTTTCAATAGCATCATAATTTTAGACCGATTATAATCGGAGTGATCGATTGGTATCGAAAATGTATTGTTGAACATGTTGTTTTTTAAATGACAGGAAATGATTGTAATCGATTGTCGCGTTGAATAGCACACTATTGTCAATGCACATTGATACATTTAAGAAATTGGAACCTCATCTGATTCCTTACCACAGACCACTTCAAGATAATGCTCGGCAACATATAGCCAGACAATATCCCCGGATTTGTCCACAATAGAACATGTGTGGGATATAATCGGTAGAGGGGTAAGAAATTTACAGCGTCAAACTCTAACAGCTCTTTAACAATAGATAGAGGTGGCATGGAATGAGATACCCCACGAGGATATTGATCACCTGATTATGAGTATCCCTAAACGTATTAGGGGAATGTGTAATAAAACGTGGAGATTGAACCAATTATTAAAGTTGGTGAGCAGAAACTTGGATTATCTATACCAGATTGGAATGAAATATCCCCGGATTTGTCCACAATAGAACATGTGTGGGATATAATCGGTAGAGGGGTAAGAAATTTACAGCGTCAAACTCTAACAGCTCTTTAACAATAGATAGAGGTGGCATGGAATGAGATACCCCACGAGGATATTGATCACCTGATTATGAGTATCCCTAAACGTATTAGAGGAATGTGTAATAAAACGTGGAGATTCAACCAATTAATAAAGTTGGTGAGCAGAAACTTGGATTATCTATACCAGATTGGAGTGAAATTATAATCATTTACATACACTCATCCAGTGTACAAGAGACAGGTCGCGTTTTATATGCTCATGAATATAATCAAAAATCGACAGTTTGCAGTGTGCTTCCTACTGGAATTTAGTGTCAAAGTGTGGCAATTCTTACAATCTATCCAGTGATCAAATACACATCATTCCAATATTAAAATATATCATATAAATCATCATATAACAAAATTAGTTGGAACAATTTATTCTGGAAGTACCTAGCAAAAAAGGTAATTACCAAAAACCTTCACAGTAAAAAGAAATGCGATAAAGATACACTTGAACTTTAAATCAGTGAACAGGTCTCGACTTGGACCTCTGTGAAATGAATTATGCACGTTGCAAAGAAAGTAAAGACATTCCGACCGTATCATGTGAGGGCTGTGAGAGAACAGGAGTGTTCTAATCTCAATGCATCAGAATTAAAGGTGATGGATTTGAGAGGTGGCAGAAATTCGAAATTTTACTGTGCCGATTGCCAGATGAATATAAAATGATTACCTAAGCTTCCCGCCTCTATTGATAATATTCAGGCAGAGATCAATGAAATGAAGAAGAAAATCGATTCATCTGCAACTTCTTGGTCCGAAGAGAGCATAATTGATGAGATAAGTGAAAGGGAAAAATAAAAAAACAATGTCATGGTGTATAATCTACCTGAAAATGGAAGCTCACAGGATGCCGATCTGAAAGAATTGAAAGCAATTGTTAAAGAAATAACTAATGAAAACTTGAGAGTGATTTGAACAAGAAGAACTTGAAAAAATAATAAAAATGCATCACGCACACTAAAAGTTGTATTCTCCAATCCCGAGGATGCTATGAAGGTCATCAAGAACACAGGAGTCTAAATAAAGAAAAAATATATTTGTAAGAGCGGATTTAACTCGGCGTCAAGTTGCACTTGAAAAAATTTCAAGAGGAGATGCAGGAAAGAAGAAATAATGGAGATCCGATACACTGGTGGCACTCCTCGAGTAACAAAAAACTTAATAGCATATTAAGTACCAAGCACTCAACTTGGGAAATTAATAATTGAAAAAAAGAGACCGCATAAAAGATTTAAAGTCACTGGAGAATAGATCATTATCAACAATTTAATAATATCAGAACAAGATGTGAACAGCTTCAGGCCCATTGTCATCAAAATTATATTGAAAAAATTGAAAGAAATATTGCTCATGACCTCATCGCTTTTGGAATTATATAAACAGTAAAGGAAAATTATATAACTTACCCTCCAGCATGTTTTTCGAAGAGGCAACAAGCAGTAATAAGAATGAGATTGTGAATCGTTTTACCAACTATTTTTCCACAATTTATACTGATAAGAATGTTACCCAAATTCCGGAATATGGAAAAAGAGATTGTTTGAATGTTTGCAATTACTATATTGAAATAACAGAATTGATCAATTGATGTAAGCCTCAGAAAAACTTTCTACTGGCACTGACGGAATTCCTCTACATTTCATGAAAAAAATGTGTATTCACTCTGGCAAAGCCTCTTCAAACAATTTTCAATATCTCCCCGTCATCGAGAACATTTCCTAAGTTTTGGAAACAAAGTTTTCTCACTCCAATCCACAAATTTGGAGCTAGAGATGACATAAAGAATTATCGTCCTGCGTGTAAGCAATCGGAAATCCCCAAATTACTCGACTGTCTGATTACTAAGAAACTTACTCATGACACCAGGCACATAATTAATGAAAACGAACACGGCTTCATCTCAGGAAGATACACCACAACACAAATTTGCTTACTTATCAGCATTTTCTTTTGAACAGTTTAGAGGAAAGGCACCAGGTTGACTCTATCTATACTGACTTTTTAAAAGCATTTGATAGATTCAATCATGACCTTCTAATTGCAAAATTCTCTGCGTTAAACAATGACAGTACCTTTTTGAACTGGAGCGGATCTTATTTGAGAGGTAGGACTCAATGTGTCAAATATGCTGGTTCTGTGTCATCAGAAATCTCGGTAACATCTGGGGTTCCCCAAGAATCCCATATGGGTCCACTACTTTTTTGTTATTTGTTAATGATATATCAGAATACAACACAGCTGCCACTTGATGTTTGTTGATAACTTCAAACTCTATAAGATCATTGACAATATCTGGGATGCTGAACTGTTGCAAATAGATTTGAGTAGTTTGCTCCGTTTGTACAATATAAATGCGTCATCTTAATATAAACAAATGTTATCAAATCACATTTTATTATAAATCTAATTCAATACTCTTACCAAGTGAAAAATGTTATTTGTCAGTAACTGATAGTGTTCGAGATCTTGGCATATTATTTTATTCCAAAGTTCTATTTAAGACACATTGTTTCGAAATCATTTAAATTATTGGGCTTCATAGCAAGATCTTCAGATACATTTTCCCTTTGCACTTCTAAAATATTATACCGCTTTCTCGTTCGATCAGTTATTGAATATAATTGTATGATATAGTGTCCATTTTATCAGGCGGATATCAATAGAATTGAGAAAGTTCAAAATAAATTTTTAAGGTCATGTGCATTCAAACTTGTATATCAGAGGAGAAACTATGAATATTCCGACATTTTGAATTTATCAAGTTTGGAACATCGAAGGGCTGAGATTGATTTGAGATTTCTGCACAAAGTTGTAAATGGAGCTATAAGTTGTCCAAATTGAATTGAACTCTTTAAACTGAATTTTAATCCCAGAAGAACAAGGATTTCAGAATTGTACACGGTTCCCTATCACAGTACAAACTATGGCTGAAATGAGTCAATTACAAGGGTAGTTAATAGGGCAAATAAAAATTGTGAAATAATTGATTTATTCGTCGCGTCCACGTATTTATTCAAAAATCAAACAAGGCACATTAATTTGTTGTAATTTAGTTTTAGTTGATTATGATTGTATTTGTTGATAAGGTAGCTTAAACATTGTTTCTTAAATATTTATGTTTTTGTAAATTGGCATGTATATAAATAAATAAAATAAATATTACAAACTTCCTGATATGTTTGTCAAAAATTAGCGAAATAATAGTATATTAAGTACCAAGTGGCAAAAAGGTTACTTTAGTCACGAGTTTTACTAGACACGAGTGGAGCGAAGCGGAACGAATGCCTTGTGAAACTAGTGACTAAAGACGTTTTTAACACGAGGTGCTTACTATACTTTTTCTTCGCCCGCAGGAAGGAATTTTTTTTATATTTTAATTATATATAACATTATGGACGATGGCTGACTGAGAAATAAAATGACACAGTACAACAAAATCATCACGGAACATGAAATTTAACATACAAACGATACACTTGATTTGACGTTTAAAAAATAAAAGATAAACGAAACGCGACTTTTCGCATTTTAAACACTAGTGTTTAAAGAGTCGTTTTGTGCATGTCAAACCCGTGTTGAAAATGCGGTTTTGGTAACGGAAGTAGAAAAATATTTTTTACTGGGTGTTCGGGTTTCTACGCCACTGAGTATATAATGGGTGGGCTATTTCTAATTATGTTAAATTCGTAATTCCCGATTTATGGAATGTTTTTAATATGACATCAATTATAAATTTTTAATAATAACTCAATAAAACAAGTAATGTAAAATTAATACTAATGTCACAGACAAGGGCAAGACGAAGAATAAGATACTTTAGCCCCTATAGGGAGATCTTTAAGTCTATATAAGTAACAGTGAGCATATTAATGAGTATCATAATCTAACTAAATGCCATAGTTTTAATAAAAATCAATACTTCTTGGTTTCAATTGAGCCAAGCAAAGTAATTTTTTCCAAAAATATACAAAACTATGAGTGAACATGGCAAAATATTCTCATAAGTACTGAAGTTTTGTTTTCACTAGTCATTTTTAATCATGTAAATACACTAGCTGAAATCAATAGTGAATTGTAAATTAATGATAACAGAATAACAAAAGAAAGTTTTGAAAATGGAAGAGAAGAATACGGTAGGAAGACCAAGAATAAGATGGGTGGGACAAGTACGACAGGAGACAGAAAGAAGTGAAATTCAGTGGAGGGGAGCTAGATATTTAGCACAAAATAGAATCTATTGGAAAAAAGAGGATGCGTGAAACATTGTGAAAATTTTGAATTTATACTGTAACATGTGATGTGTTGATTTAAAATTTACCAAGTCCTACACCTTACTTACTTATGCAGAAGAGACAAACAAATTATATTTAAATTCTGATAATTAGAACAACTATAAATTATACAGAACTTCAAACTCAATTTTTTCAAAAAATTATTTTTAATTTCTTCATATTTTTATTTCGAATTTTCTTTAGATGTTTCTCAAGTTATAGTTTTCAGTGGTTATTAAGAAATACCTTGAGCAAAACTAGATTTTAAAAGGAACACTTGGAAAATTGACCTAGCACTGAAGTGTTTTACACTGTCTTGGAGATCCTATCAAAAGTTAATAATGTTGCTATGAATGTCTTTAATATTTAGTTATATATTTGGAAATGATTAAGAAATGAATTTTGTTGATAGAACTGAAATTTTTTTTTAATTATAGGAAACACAGTGTGATTTTTGCTAGAATAGACTTTGTTGCATTCACTGTCATTTTTTATGAAGCTTTTTTACTAGGCATTTCAGATTAAATATAATCATATATAACTTAAAAGGTATTAAATAAAATTAGGTAGCCCCCAAAGTTTTCACGATTTAACTAAATTTAGTTTCATCGGTTAGTGTCTCTTAGTGCTTCTATAAATTTCGTTTTGATACATAATGAATAACAACTTATTTCAAGGTCAGCCTCCAAAGTGTTTAGGATGAATTCCAAATTGGTGTCATTCGTTAGAGCACTTTAGTGCTTCAATTATTTTCTCGTTAGTGCTTTATTGGTTTTTCGAGATATTTCATGTTTTTTTTTGAGTTCAGCCCAATGACACTAAATTTAGTTAAATCGTGAAAACTTTGGAGGCTAACTTCACGGTCCTATAAAATTTTCGTTTCAATGTAGAGAATAAATGTTAGTTACTATTACAATTGCACTCATTCTTAGAACACTAAAGAATCATGTACATTTTTCATCAGTTGTCAATACCATTTCATCATATTGTTTTAATACATTTTGATAAAAAATATATATATTTGTCATTTTTAATTTAAATTCTGTGTTTCAATAGTTACTAATTTTTTTACTAAATCAAAGATGAGAATGAAATATAGGGGTATTTATTCGAAAATATTTTAAAAGTCTAATTAGTTAAATTGTTATATTAAGAGTCATTGTTTATCTGGGAAATCCATGTTAAGAATTCACTTATTAACGATCCTCTTGAGTATAGCAGACACAAAGAGATTATAACATACCGTGTGTAATCAAACAATAAGTCTTAAAACCTCTACCAAATGAACAAAATATAGGAAAATGTATTCGACACAAATTTAAACATGATAAGTACAGTATTTTCAGACAGCGTCCTGTAAAGTTTGAAATTGAAAATATCTTGGAACTCACTACAGAAAAGGTGGTTATTTTAAGTTAATTATATCAAAGCAAATTAACATTTCTGCAATTTTTAATCCTACATAACAAAGCTATCAAATATTGCACTACTGGAACCTTTAGTAAGTAATAATATTGACATAATTTCATAGCGAGTTTCTGAACTTAACTTCCAATAGATGAGATTTTGGTTCAAGTCAGTAAATGGTTGAATATGTCACAATGATCATAATATTTATAATAATGTTTTAGCAACAATAAACATCAACTTGTAGCATTCAATTTTTATTTACTAATAAAATCTTTGGTTTCATTTTGATTAAAAATTTTCTATAATTCAAATTTTTAATTTGTAGAGAGAGTAAATTCAAACATAAAATACTGTTAATATAAAATATCAAAAAACGACCCTGGTTGAAAATTAGGCATAATATTCGACTATTTTTGTCAAGTACTCCAAGAATGTCAAATTGGAATCAGATTCAATTTGCTTGGTTTATTGCCTTGGCCTCGCAGGTAATGGTGGTGGCGGAGCTGAGCGAGCTGGGACAGGTGGCGGTCCTCTAGAAGGAGTAGGTGGTAGAGCGGTAGCAGCTTCTTGTCTTGGAGGGGGTGGAGGAGGTGCTGACGGCTCAGGAGTACTTATCACATCATCGCTTATTTCTTCATATACGCATTCTTCCTGTGACAGTTGGTTTGGCAAATCTGGAGGGGGCATTTGAGGGGGAGCAGATAGTGGTGGAGCCCCTCCTACATATACAGAAAAATATAAATAAAACTTACCAAATTGTATATATGTCACCTACGCCATTGCCCTTACGTAAACAGTATATTGTGCTGATTAAGGACTTATTTTATTGTATAATTGCTTAGTTCGTGTTTATTAAAAGGTTATTTAAATTCATGTTTGTAATAAAAATATCAGTCTTGTATTTGAAATTGTTGTTATAGTTTTGTGTTAGACATAAAGTTAGTTTTTAAAAACACGGTTTCAGTTAATTGAAAGTTAAGTGGCGCAGTCAGTAGGATAGTCAATCGAAAGTTAAAGCATATAACATTCGGTTCGTTTCTACGATTTATTGACTATTCGAACAAGTGAATTTTAATTATTGGAACTCTTAGTTGGGCGAACTAAGTAACTGAACTAGAAGATCTGTGTTGTGCTAGAAACCGGAAGAATCGAGAGGATATTGGTTGTTCCTGTGCAGTCCGAGCCAATGGAAAGGATCTTCGTTCTATTACTGTAAGTGTTTTTATGTCATATAGAGGAAATATTAACAATTTTTCTGATACATCTGACGATTCTCAAATTCTGATTCAAATAATTCAAATTCAGACTCAAATTGTTTTAACACTAAAATAAAATTTAACTTAACATTACCAAAACTTTTTCTCGCAAATAATTTTAATAAAATGGCTACTCTACATTTACCTATTTTAAAAAACGAATATCTAGGTATGATATCAGAATTCGATGGAAACAATGCATTACTTCCTAGGTTTATTAAAATTTTCAAAATGAATATTTGATGCCCAGCATCTTAGCAAAAATAAAAGGTGAAGCAGCTATAAACATTTCTTCTTGTACGATAAGAACTTGGGAAAATCTAAAAGATGCACTTCTTAATACTTATGCTGATAAAAGAGAGATTTACACTTTAAATATAGAACTTTCAGAAATGAAACAAGGTAATGAAACGCCTTTCGAATTTTATAATAGAATTCAACATTTATTAAATCTTCAAATTTCTCATCTCATCACACATTCCAATGTAGAATGAACATTTAATTTTAGGAAATTACTTTAAAAATTTGGTACTAAGAGTATTGCTATGCAGGTTAAAAGAACCTTTAGGTACATTAATGCGTACGAAAAATCCAGAAAATATGAATATTGCTTTAAATGTTCTTACAAATGATTTTCAAGTTTATATGAGCCAGAATAATCATCCAAAAAATATCTTTTCAAATTTAAATACTCAAAATTATTCTCATAAAAATAAAAGCAATTTCCAAAATAATCTGGCACATAGGCAGCCACCTCCTAAGCCAAATTCTATGCAGAATTATCAAAACACTAATCGAAATCCCTCATCAAACCCACAAAATCGTCCATCAACTTCTTATAATCCTCCTAATGGGAATAATACAAACTTTTCTAATAATGGTCAAAACGTCTTTAAACCTAATCAGAATCAAAGATTTCCAAATCCAACTCCCATGAGTATGCCTGACACACCTAGACCCCAACCCCAAAATTATTAAAATAGGTTCCAACACAATCTTAATCAACCTAGAAATTTTATCTCAGAAGAACTCCATAATATAGACGATTCCGATTGCACAAATGATGAATCCGATAATTTTTTAGAGACACCAGCCTCGGAACTAAGCCAAAAATTAAAATCTAACGAAATAATTACCGGGCACATGGATAGTAATACACCTTTCGATATAGAAACAGATCGACAAGTAGTTAATAATTATATACAAAATCATAAAGATAAAATGAAAATTTTATACTCGAATTTATTTCAAAAATTACAGGAAAACAAATCAAAAGTAATCTCTAAAGCCAATAAAAGCCGTGAAGAATTACCAGATACAATACCCACTAAAAAGTGTATGTACGTAATAAACAGGCACAAGGTAAAAATAAAAGTGAAGAAATTAAAAGCAAAAATATCTGACTAAAAACGGCTAAAATCGCTATTAGACACAAAAATACTTCAGAAAATATTCATCTTTCAAACATAAAACGTCCTAAAAAGACTCCGTATAAATTCATTTCAGGTTTGTCACCGTCGGAGATGTAACAGTCAAAATAAAAGATGTTACCCATAACTTGGGAATACTTTCCATAAATCTTGGATATGCCAAGCTGCAGAAATCCAGTCATACTTTCGTTCGTTTCTATAATTTAAGTCCACTATTAGTAGAATATAATAAGTTAAGTATACAATATAATCATGTAAAATATAATACGTCTAATAATACATTTTTTCTAACTGCAACAGAAAATATTGTAAATATAATATAATACACTAGGAATAGTATAGATGAAATATTTGATAACATTAATATTCATTCTACCTTAGATAGGCCAAAGAGAGGGTTAATTAACGGTCTTGGATCAATAGTAAAAACAATTACGGGAAACTTGGACTCTGAAGATGGAGAAAGAATTAATTCAATTATGGAACATATAAAACAAAACCAAGAAAACTTGCAAAATCAAATTAAAATGCAATATTCTGTTAGTTACCAAATAATTGATAGTTTTAATAAGACAATTCAGGACATTCAGTATAATGAAAAAATATTAAAAACGAAAATATTTGAGATAATAGATATTTTAGCTTTTCAAGCAAATGCAGAAAATATTATTTATTTGAAACAGCTGTTCAACGAACTTTTTATCATATTCAATGTAATTTTAGAAAAGTAGAAAATAATCAAATACAATATTTTTTATAGATACCTATTAATTATGATATTTTATTTAATCTTTCTTATATGTTATCTATACCTACAAAAATTGAATCAGAATATGTAACATTTATACCTAATTCAAAATTTTTACTAAAATCAAATAATGTCATTAAACCTCTAAATGACATTTGCACTCGCGGCAATATTTTTTAATGTCCTAACAATTTGCAAGACAATAATAATTATGGCTGTGAAGAAAAGATATTGCTAGCAGGAAATTCTACATATTGTCAATATAAAAAAATTGAAATAATTAAGAATCCATTGAAATTATTCCGGAGATAAATCAATATTTCCAATAGAAGTAAAGTTAATCATAAAATGTAAACAAGAAACTAAAGTGAAAACTCTTAAAGGCATTTATTTAATAGAAAATTCAGCATGTAAAATTATATTTTAGAAATCAAGAGTTAATGTTTCAATAAAAAACTTTGGACAACCTTTTGTAATGAATGAAGTAAATTTGAAATTAAATCAATTACACGTTTCTCCAATGAAGATTTAAAAAGTTTAAAAATAAAGGATATTCCAAATCAACTGGTAACGCCAATATTCACGGAAAACAATAATTTTCACATTCCCAGTATTTGGACTATTCTTCTTTATACAGCATTGATATTGGCCTTCTTGTGGATCATGTATAAGAGGAAACATTCAGGAAGGACAAGTAAGAGTCATCTGCAGGCAACGGAAGATGGGATACAGCTTCCTTCTAAAGGGGGAGGTATCACCTATGCCACTGCCCTTAGGTGGACAGTATTTACGTTGATTGAGGACTTATTTTATTGTATAATTGCTTAGTTTGTGTTTGTTAAAAGGATTTAAATTCATTGTAATAAAAATATCAGTCTTGTATTTGAAATTGTTGTTATGGTTTTGTGTTAGAAATAAAGTTAGTTTTTAAAAACACGGTTTCAGTTAATTAAAAGTTAAGTTATATGAACGCTTTCTTACCTAACGTTGGAGCGTTTGGGAGTGGTGGAGGAGCAGATATTGGAGAAGTTTGTGTCGGAGAAGTCACTGAAGGTAGAGGTTTCATAGGCATATGTATCACACCAGCTTTAGGAGGTACTCTTCTTGGCGATGGTGGTGTAGATTTTACTGCTGGTGGTGGAGGTCTTCCTGGTGGAACGGAACGAGGAATTTTATTAACTTCCGGAATGCCTAAGCCTGAAATAATATAATATATAACTCGGGAGAACTGGAGAAAATATTTTCTCTAAAATACAGAGAGAAATAAGTAACTTACAATTATAATCAGACTGACTTGGAGAGGTGTATAAAGGAATAGTATTACTTGAACACAATCCAATTTCTTCCTTTGTTTGGTCAACCCAGTTAGGAGTTTTCAATGACAAAGTAAAATTAAAACCATTAATCTAAAAAATATTTGAAATTAAATACATGTATATGTTTCAACATTCAAGATATTTTTTACATACTGTTATCTTCCCATTAGTTTTCTTCAATGCTTCTAAAACCAACTGTCCATCTCTAAATGTTATCCACATGGTATCTGCTACAAATCTAACTAAAATAGTTTCTCCAAATTGTGAAAACTCTTCTAAAAGTATTGTAACCATGTTATCATCAAAAATAATGAAATCATCATTTTGAGGTGCATCTTCACAATGCACAATTATTGTTGAATCCGGCGGACCCATATCAGCAATAACTTCATAAAATACCTGGAAAATGAGTAATTTGCTTTACATTATTGCTAAAAATATACGGACTCAACTTAGTTTACATATAAGGTTACCCATAGTTTTATCAAATAATCTCTGGTTATTTAGTAGGGGCATTTAATTTTATGAGAACTTACAGTGCTTAAAACATTTCTGATTAACCCTGTATGAAGAAACTTTTTAATTGATACCCTGTGTATACATGTTTAGCAACATCTTTTGATGTAGACAATAAATCTGTAAAGTAGCAAAACTTCTGATTAAAAAACAAATTTGTGGTTAGACAATAAATCTGTAAAGTAGCAAAACTTCTGATTAAAAAACAAATTTGTGGTTAGACAATTGAGCGAAAATACTGATGTCTAATAGACCATGTATTTAAAAATGTTCCAGTTTATTGCTTTGATACGCTGCATTATAAAAATGTACAAACCTTTTGCCGTTTTTGATCGTTGACATTCCTAACTTCTATATCGACAATAGCGATGACAGGCCTGTGATCACTCTGCTTAAGCTCAGCTCTACCGTAATAAACCAAATTACCGGGTGATTCTTGTGCCACCCCATTGATATCTGGGGTGAGATTCCTCCTTTTCCAGAGAACCCTATCAGTCCACGCAGGAGCTCTACATTTTTCACTAGTATCGTAATCATCACTGAACAAATCGTACTTGTAAGTTGGTGGAAAGGTAATGTTCCCTTCAATAAAGTTTTTAAATACATTACCCTCTTCTTGCTGCTTTTTCAGTTGCTCATTGACCAATATAGAATCAAAATCTCCTTGTTTTATCAGTTCTTTTATTTCATCTTTATCCATATCTACCCGATAGTTGAAATCCCCACACCAGAACAAATATTCATGGCTGTTTAGAGATCGACTCATAGGAAATGTGATTTTTCTTGTTATTTCGTTATAATCTGCATTTCTTTCATTCACCTGGGATTGTCCAGCTGCGAAATGGGCACATACAAATGACATCGAGGTAGCGTAGAAGACTAATCTTATCGCAGCTGCCCCTAAAAGATGTAAATCAACATTAAGTCGTAGTCTACATTGAACCGTTGTACTGTATAGTTGTTCATTCCGATACGTTAAATGAAATAAGTAATTGAAACCAATTAGTGCATATTCGAAGTGAACAAAAAGAAACAGTAAGAATTTCAGTTTAACTTTTTATTAAACATCAATAAAGAGACAATTAATAATTAAATTAGGTGAGTCCCGCTATCAATTGAAAGAAAAAGTGACCGAATGTAGATAAGTTTTTGTGCCCGATAAATAATAATAAGCAGAATATTGACTGTTGTTAAAATTAAATAAAGAGAAATACAGAGTGAGTCAAAATGTCAAATCCATATAATCATTCATATTCATGTTTACAACCAAATCAAATATTCTCTGATGTCAATGGTCAAATGTTGGTGAATCAGCCAATGCCAATGTATCAACCTACACCATACATTACCACGCAACTAGTCATGCCACAGATAACACAAAATTCATTAAACAGTCTTGTAATCAAACTAATTTTCCTACTGGGGCAACCAACAGTTTAGCTGCACCTACGCCAATTCAACATATTGAATGGCAAACAGTGAACTACAAAAAGAGACAAAGAAGTCCTTAAGAAAACATAAAAGTTCAAAGACAAACCAAAATAAAGGATTACGGATTACTGGGTATCGAAACCACGCATAATGGAATGGATATTTTTGTGGGGATGTGGCAATAAGACTCCAGAGTAAATTCTTTCAGATATTTATTCCCGAGCTTTCGAATGATTTTCATTCATTATCAAGGGCTATAAATAATTGGTCAATGTTATCATTAATAATAATTAAATGAAATAATGAATACTTACATAAAATCTATAGCGAATTTTGGAATAGTTGTAAATTTTTATAATAAACTCTTTTAAACATAATTCAATGAAAAACTCAAAAAACAATATGACAATAAACAAAATATTTGATCTTGAACTACTACAATTTTTATTTTTTAATCATAAAATTAAAGATTGTTATGAATCTTCTGTTCTTTTTTCATAATCTAAAAGATATGCATAGATAACACTAAGGTTATTTAAATCTGTTTTTTTATTTATTACGTAATTTTGTTCTGCAATATATGTTGTTTCCAAAAAAAGGCGTTTTCTATAATTACTTTCTATTGCTAAGACTTTGGCAGATTGATAATCCATAGAATGGCCTTCATAAAACACGTGTTCCGCTAAAGCACATCTATCAGGATATAATCTACTGTCACTTTTATGAAGGCCATTCTATGGATTATCAATCTGCCAAAGTCTTAGCAATAGAAAGTAATTATAGAAAACGCCTTTTTTTTGGAAACAACATATATTGCAGAAAAAAAATTATGTAATAAATAAAAAAACAGATTTAAATAACCTTAGTGTTATCTATGCATATCTTTTAGATTATGAAAAAAGAACAGAAGATTCATAACAATCTTTAATTTTATGATTAAAAAATAAAAATTGTAGTAGTTCAAGATCAAATATTTTGTTTATTGTTTTTTGAGTTTTTCATTGAATTATGTTTAAAAGAGTTTATTATAAAAATTTACAACTATTCCAAAATTCGCTATAGATTTTATGTAAGTATTCATTATTTCATTTAATTATTATTAATGATAACATTGACCAATTATTTATAGCCCTTGATAATGAATGAAAATCATTCGAAAGCTCGGGAATAAATATCTGAAAGAATTTACTCTGGAGTCTTATTGCCACATCCCCACAAAAATATCCATTACAAATAAGTTGGCAAATATCTTTTTTCAAATTAAATATATATATATATATATATATATATATATATATATATATATATATATAATAATCTCCAAGAAGAAGGCGAGGAAGAAAAGAAAATTAATACTCAGAAACGGCAGCAGAAAAAGGTGAACCCAAACCACCACGAATATTCGTATCAGATCTGGCGTATCTATTTTAAAAGTACTAAGTGAAAACCAAGTAAGAATACAACCTACTACTGGAGAAATATATACTGCAATCGTAAAGGCAATGGCCAATAAAAACAGAGTTTCATATGTCCCAAACAAAACAAGCCCTACAGAATAGTAATAAAAAACATACATTATTCAATAAATACTGATGAAATCAAACAGAACATAGAAGACCTTGGGCACTAAGTTATAAATGTGTGGAATATAAAACAAAACAAAAGAAATATATAATGTGAAAAAATTGGGAAAATCGATAGTCACAATTGAAGCACCTCATTCTAGAAGAGTTATTCCACAGTGCACTAAATGTCAAAGATATGGCCATGCAAAAAACGTCTGCCATAGAAACCCCAGATGTGTCAAATGTATAGGATTAATATCACACTACAGAATGTCTTAGGAATACAAAGGATGAAAATGTAAAATATATGAATTGTGGTGAAAAGCACCCCGCAAACTATAGAGGATGCATTGTACATAAGCAGTTGCAAGAGAAAACATATCCCAAAATTAGAGAACGAAAGCTACAAACACCAAGAGAAAACAGGGTTACATCGCAGGGATTGACATTTGCACAGGTAGTAATCAGAACAACCAACAAGAAGGTAACAACGCTATCCAACAACAACAACAACAACAAAATAGTTCAACACAATCTAATGATATCTCTGAACTAAAAACAATGATGAGAGACCTCATTATGCAAATGGAAACAATAATGAATTTAATCACTACTCTTGTTGCAAAAATGTCTTAATGGCCCAGATACTAAAAATAGCATGCAGGCGGCTTAAATCAGCATTCCCATGAACTGAAAATGTTCATAGCCAACAATGCAATAGACATCATGCTAGTTACGGAAACGTAGTTCACTCTCTAACTACAAAATCTATTCTACTAACCATCCCGATGGGACTGCACATGGAGGCACAGCAATATTAATAAGAAATACATTAAAACACCATGAACTGGAAAGCTACAAAGAAAATCATCTACAAGCCACTAACATCGCAGTTGATGTAGTTACTGGAAGCATTAAAATATCTGCCGTATACTGTCCTCCCAAACACAACAATAAAAAAGACAAATATGAACATTTCTTCAAAACACTTGGAAACAAATTCATAGTGGGTGGTGATTACAATGCAAACAACACAGTTTGGGGTTCGAGAGTCACAAATACTAAGGGTCGTGAACTTCTAGCAACAATGTCTACCAATAATTTCAACTATCTGTCAACAGGTGAACCCACATATTGGCCTTCGGACCCTAACAAAATACCAGATAAATACCAGATCTCCTTGATTTCTATATCACTAAAAGAATTGACAATAAACTGATCACAACTAGTTCCAGTCTAGACATATCCTCGGACCACACTCCAGTCATAATACATACGTACTCTGATATAATACACAAACCAAAAGCTCTTGCTCTTTGCAACAAATACACAAATTGGAACACGTTTAAGGAAATTTTGGATCAAGAAATAGATTTAAAAATACCATTAAAAAATGTACAGACATGGATTTGGCGGTGACTAATCTTACAAAGAACATACAGAAAGCTGATTGGGCAGCAACACCATACTACAAACAATCATCACCGAATGAATTATGCCCTCCAACTGTGAAAGATAAGATTTCCGAGAAAAAAAGGCCACCAACAATATAGCAGCAAAATAAAACAATGTACAATAAAAATACATTTATTAAAGCAGCAAGACAAATAAAAAAATTAATACTTGATATAAAAAGTCACTCCATACAAAGATATTTAGAAGAGCTTACGCCAACAGAAATCACTGACTACTCGCTATTGAAAGCCACAAGACAACTAAAAAGCCCCCAGAGATCAACATCACCAATAAGAAAAAACAATGGGGAGTGGGCAAGAAACAACCCAGAAAAGGCACACGCCTTTGGTGACTATCTCCAACAAGTCTTCCAACCCAACAATTTGGTAACTACACCTGAAGAGCTGGAGGAAATAAATAGAGTTCTAAACGAATATTTTCAAATGGAGTTGCCGATACAGAAATTTGAATTTAATGAAGATAAAAATGTCATAATGAACGAGATTGGTCTAAAGAAAGCCCTTGGTTATGATCTGATAACAGGCAGATTATTCCAGAAATTAACGAAGAAAGGAATAACTGCAATACTAAAAATGATTAACGCTACCCTAAATTATTTTCCACCACAACTGAAAACAGCAATTATAATTATAATAACAAAAACCAGGAAAAAAATTAGAAGAATTAACATCATATAGACCTATCAGTTTATTACCAGTGCTTTCCAAAGTCCTAGAAAAATTAATAATGGGTGCGTTCATCCGAGACACCGATCCCTGAGCGCTCAGCTAGCGATCTTTAAAAAATTTATGAACGCGACATTTGCCCTACTTTGCTACTTGAGCGCTCAGGGAGCGGTCGCCATTTTATAGATCATATTTACGAGTATTTTTGCTCAGTCGATAAAGTATTGGTGATCATAAGACAAGAAGTGGGAATTTTGAATTTAAATTGCGAGCGAGTTGTTGATACAGGAGAGTTTTTTAAAATGGAAAGTGTGGGTTTAGATAAAAATGTTAATGGACTATTAACAAATGATGCCGGTGTCGTAGAGCAAGCCAATAGAACATGTTCATCGAATAGTTCAACAAATCAACTGCGATCTCAAAAATAAAAGATACTCTTCAGCGGTATTTCTTGATATAAGCCAGGCCTTTGATAAAGTCCGACACAAAGGCCTATTATATAAACTAAAACACCTTCTGTCTCATCAATTCTATGAACTACTAATGTGACAGATACTTTTCAGTTAAATATGAATCAATTATACCCAAGTGAAGCAGGAATACCGCAAGGCAGTGCGTTAGGCCCGATGCTCTATCAGTTGTTCACTGCAGATCTACCGACCTCAAGAACCACAACAACAGCGACTTTCGCAGATGACACCGCACTATTGGCATCTCACTATGATCCAGTAATCGCTTCAAGAAACCTACAAGCTAGCCTCAACAAAATTCAGATTTGTTTACAAAAATGGAAAATTTGAGCGAATGAGACCAAATCAATTCATGTTACCTTTGTTCGTGACATTTTCACCTCGTCAAAGTTTTGTACCGAGTGTGTGTAAATTATCGTACAAGTAAGACAATCACCGCGCGCTAGAGTACAACGGTGTGTGAGTGAAGCGACATCGATATACAAAGCCGACCGGTTAATCTCCGAGAAATGAGTAAAAGGTAAAATGTCAGCCTTTAATTATTTATTATTAATGAAAATTACAGTTCACTTCAATTGAAATTTAAAACAAAAGGGAAATTGTTATCGTCCCGAACAACCTTTACACTGAGAAAAGATCCATGTCCATCAGTACAATTAAATAATCAACCGCTAACTCAGAATAACTAAGTTAAATATCTAGGTTTACATATTGATAGAAGACTGACATGGAAATCGCGTATATTTACAAAACAACTGTACTGGCTCGTTGGCAAAAAATCGCAATTAAACTTAACAAACAAAATGTTAACATACAAAGTCATAATAAAACCAATATGGACATATGGCATTCAACTATGGGGATCTGTTAGCAACTCAAATTTGGAAATCATGTAACGATTCCAGTACAAAACACTTCGAATAATCACCAATGCACCCTGGTATGTTCCAAATAACTTAATAGAAAAGGACTTCCAAATTCTTTCTATAAGAACTGAAGTCACAAAGTACAGTGAAAAATACAAAAACAAAGCTAGTGCGCATTCTAGTGTTCTAGTGTGTGACTTATATAACACCAACGATGAAGTGCGCCGTCTAAAACGCTTTAAGCCAACAGACAGATTTACATGAAAATTATTTATTTAAGAGGGGCCTCCTCACAGGTATATAAACCTAAAAACCTACACAATACTAGTTACTAATTTAGTAATTATTTGGTTCAAAATATTTACAATAGATATCGATAGTAGTACTGAATCGGCTTTTACTTATTCAACATATTTTCTCTCTCCGTCTTTCCACTCTTGACGGTTCATAGAAACGCATCTCGTTCGAATGTTTTGATTTCAAATATTTCGACTTATTGTGAGCACAGAAACCTTATCTCTGTTTTTTATGTTGCATCCAAACCGCAGCACACCTGTGCATAGATAAGAGAATATTATATACACAGATACAAACAAAATTTGTTGACATAATTTCCATTTTAGTGTAGATTTTTGATTATTTAAGAGTTTCATAAATGTTATTGAAAGGAATAAATTGTTAAAAAGTACGTAATCGTATCGACCCGATATCAAAAATTATAGTTATGATAATGTAAATTATCCTGCAATCCGTATTTTTTAATTTTAAAAGCTATGTTTGAGGTTATGTTTACTGGATTATTTGATTAATGTGAAAATGTGATATAAATAATACTGATGGTTTGTTCTAGTATCATCAAACTATCTTTCAACATTCTCTTGAAACCCTGTTTTAATGATAATATGGGTTTGTTAGCGAAAAATGCTTAATTGAAGTGAAGTGACCTTGAAGTATCTGAATGAAGAAAAATTAAAACCGCTCTCAAAAGACAAGAATTGCATAATTCATTTTGATGAATATATAATAATGATAATTGAAAAATATAACTATTATAACCTGATACAAGGTGCATTACATATTGCATGAAAGGACATGTGCTATTTAATAATATGGATACCAAGTGACAGCATTGCGGAAATCGCTAGAAATTAAGAATGGAAGAAAAATTACATTCTACCTTTCAAAATTTGTACCATTTATATTAACATAATAAAATGTTTTCATGATTATAAATTTTTGTTTGTTTCATGCTAAGAAAATTAAACTGCGGAAAAGTTGCAAATTTACATGATTGAAAATAGGCCATTTAGTCTGAAAACACAGAACGTCATGTCACAACTTTGCCTCAATCTAATCATATTTGTATCAGTTTCAGAGTTCCCGTTGGTTGCTTTCAAATTTTATTTGACATGTAGGTTCTTTTTTCAACTACATGTGTAAATATATTCAATTTTATCTAGAAACTAATAATATAAACAAAGAGTTTCCAAATTTATTATACAAAGAAATATTTACTTGTAATACAATGCTTTATATTTAATAGAAAGAGGAAAGTAAGGTACAGTGAGGAATTTAAATTTAAAATAGCAAACGTTTAAAAAACTTACAAAGCAACTATAACAACTATTAAAAAATTTAAAGCGAAAGATCTGTAATGACAAATAATAATGTATATATTGTGGGGAGATCGATATATACAGTACAAAATCAAACATACAATCAACATGTACAAGTTTGCTTCTACCTTGTTTGCAAAGATTGCTCATATGTGTTGTGGAGATAGGAACTGAAACATTTTTCCTTCATTATACAAAAAAATAGTTGGTTCATTCTCTTTTTTCCATGACAGATACACATATGTGTGATCACCTGAATGGTAAATATTTTTTTTGTTTTTGTATAATACATTATTGGTTTTATTACTTTTCCATCCAACCCATCTAATATGCGAGAAAAGTATAGGTTTACCCAAAAAAAGGTGGAATTTTGTATTTTTTTAAGTTGTTATTACGTTTTTCAGCAAGAACAAGACAAAAAAAAATGGTTTTTAGAAAAGAAAACCTATCTGTATAACTCGATACAGCCCCCGAAGTGCAACAAGTAGACAAAATTAAAACTTTTTAGTCGTCCTTTGTTTTACATTTTTTTTTTAATATCAACAACTAAGACTATTACTAAGTCATCCTTTAATAATAATTTGGTTTCTTATTTTCTTTGATTTTTTGAAATGCTTATATAATCAAACAATTTGCATGGAAATTTTGACTATTGGATAGACAAAGTTTTAAAATATTTATGGTTCAAAGATTTTTAAAATATAATGTTACCTACTTCATTCATTAATTTTATTCAACAATTACTATTACCTATGGTGCATAGGCTAAGGCAAGCTAAAAAGTGGATAACCATACTAATTTCTTATAAAATCTTTGGACAGGTTGTTAAGAGAAAAACAAATACACCTTGTCATTCTCTTGTTAAAACTGTTCTTAAAAAGACTTATTGTATGACGGAGGTAATGGAGTATGGAACTCTTAAGGAAAAAGTGGCTAAGAGCATTTTTGAACAAGTACAAAATGTTGTGGTGGTTGATTCAGGATTGTGGGTAGATGTTCAACACGGTTTTCTAGGTGCTTCTCCTGATGGTAAATATATTTAACATAACAAATAATTACCATGTGTTATAAATTCTTTTTGCATATTAAATGACATACATTTATTGATAAAATATTTTAGGGCTTGTAGGTGATGATGCACTACTTGAAATAAAATGCCTCCACTCTGCATCAAAACTGAATTTACAAACAAATACAATAAGCGAAATAATTGACCTCATGAAGAACAAAATTTGTCTAGAAAAACACAACAATAAAATTCAACTTAAGCGGAATCAAAATTACTATTATCAGGTATAAACATGATATATTTATTCCAAAGAACAAAAACTCAAAATCGTTCTCACATAATATGTTCAATCACTTTGATGTATTTACCAACAATAAATAAGAATAACATTAAAAAGTAGTTATTTGTGTAATAGGTGCAAAAACTGCATTTTTGTTGCAACGAAGCATGATGCACTAAACACAATCTTGTGGAGTAAATATAAATAGCATTAACGAAGCACAAATTTACTTAAAAAATTGACTGTCTCGACCCTTACTTCGTCGAATATGCTCATATTAGTGTTTTTAAATGACGATGATATTGATTTATCGAAACAATTGTCAATTTTTTAGAATTTTCAATAACTTGTATTATATTGTGGAATTAACTAGAGACCGTGAGTTTCATTTAAAAACACAAATTTACTTATTTAGCATGAAAATTATTTAATTATAATCACTTACAAATACAATACACACTAAACTATAAATTTGGGATATTTTTATGAACACAAAACATATGACAACAGCATATTTGACCCATAGAGAAAGTTATAATATTATTTGTCTATGAATTGACCGTCGTCTTCTGTCATTGTTCTATATTGTTCTATACAGCGTCATGCATCAAGACGGTGGAGCGGTTGAACTAAAGTAAAAAGATGTTCGTTTGCAAAAATTTGCGCACAACAAATCTCAAAAAATACAATGATTTGAGATTTCATATTTTCAGCATCGAATTCTCTAGGCTTCCTTTTGGGGATCAGGTTTTGGTGTCCAGATTGGTGACCACAAATTGTCAAAACTGTCAAAATCACACCATCACTTAATGCCTTATATCTTTTTATAACAATATAAAACTCAACCAAAATACCTGATCCCCAAGACAAAGGTCCAAGTTATATTGTGTTAAAATTTCAACACTTAATTTCCCTCCGTTCTTTAGATTTGTTGTGTACAAAATGACCTAAATTTTGTTGCAAATCAAGGGTGCCAACTGTTTTCACGTTCCTAAAACGTGAGGCCCCTCTTAAGTAAGTGTAGTTATGCCATTTCATTTATTAACATTGTTAATTAGATTTTAGATGAAGTCTCTCATTGGAGAGAATCCCAGCATGTCATAATCCAAAATTGTCATGAAATTTACTTATTGTTAACGCTATTAACAGATTGTAAATAAAATGGAGTTAAAAAAACATTAAATCGCAAGATCTAAGCAGATATATGAAAAACTATTTATCCACAATATATTGTTAGAATATTATATGGGTACTATAACATAACTATTTTATTTATTAAACCATCACACTCGATTGTTTTACAACATAACCTCAATCTAAGGTGTTCAAACAACCATTTAAACAGAGTGGTTCTTTTCAAACACGGCGAACCCCAATCTCATTTTTCTAAAATGAGTAATCGTAGTGTATCCTCATGCATTTTCCTACAAGAACATATATTCCTGAAAATAGCTGTATCTCAGTTGGGGGACTGATGTTTATTTTTCGAGTTCTACGAAATTTCTGGGAACCTACTTCGATAAGGATATGAGTTGGAATACGCATATCAACCACATTTGTAAAAAATTAAATAGTAGTTACTTTGCAATATTACAGCTAAAAAATATATTTACAACTAGTCAACTGATCAATGTTTATTATGTGATAGTATACTCCCATATTTCCTATAATCTCATTATGTGGGGGGGGGGGGGGGTGCGGTAAATGCCTTGAGGATTTTTATTTCTCAAAAAAGGATTGTCCGTCTAATTTTTAATTTAGATTATAGAGAAACATGCAGAAACCATTTTAAAGATTTCGGTGTACTAACTTTTTATTCGATTTACATCTACAAGTGCATATTTGATTTCCATGATTACCCAACCAGATCTGGAAAACTTATAGGGCCACCGAAACATGAAACCTCATTGTTTGAAAAAAGTCCTGTCTATAAAGGAATTCAATTGCCCAGCTGTATAAGAGGTGAGAGCCATTTCAATGTGTTCAAACAAAAACTTAAAAATTATTTAATTGTAGAATGTTTCTATGATGTGTCAGAGTTTTTAAGCAAACGATTTTAATTGAAGTGTTTAATAAGTAAGTCGTTTTCAATGTAATATCCTCTTCTCTGTTTGACCTGTCCTATATCATGTACTATGATCAAAAAGGATGAATAAAGTATTATTATTATTAATGCTGGATCGTAGAAGTAGACGTAAATTTAATCTAACACTGGGCTGTCGTTCTCATTGCATAGATTATCGATACTCTTGTAAATATGTAGTTATAATTTTTATTTGTTAACTTGATCGCGACGGGAGCGTTGTGCAAGGTTGTAAGTCAACACACTTTTAATAACATTTATTATTTGTGAATATTTCTATAAACTGCGTATTAAGTCTCCTGGCACCAGCAGGGTTGCCACATGCTCTACCAAGCTAATTTTCCTTTATCCATTTAATTAGTACCGTTTTGGATCTCAGAGACACTTAGGTTACCAAATTTGCATTGTATGTACTCTATCTGGACCTCTGAACGAGGAACTTTGCATTTTATTATTTTTATTTTATCACTGCCTGCCAAGTAGGAGAGATGAACGCAACATCAGGTGTCTGGTTATGTATACCTTTCCAGATGCTTGGCAAAACTTCTTAATATAAGGTATAACAGGAAGCGTGTATTTTCTTACCTGTTCCTTATTCCGAATCAGAAGGTTTTTCCCAGACCTCCGATATTCCTTCAAGTTTAAATGTATACAGTCTCTAGCTGTTCAGCTAGAGTGGTCCTTCAAGATCTATTAGTTTTGACCCGCTCAAAATTATGTAGTGAAACCCGCTCAAAGCAAACAACTTTGCATTTATACTGTAACCAGCAAATTACTTATCCCCGTTTCCTTACATTATTTTAAACAAGCCGGACTAGCTTAAGCTAAGGAATGACTCGCATAATAATAATATTATTTCTCAATTTTTAAAAAAAGACAAGGGAAAAACGTAATGGTTAAAAGATATGTAGAAACAAAAACAAAATGTGGAAAAGATAAGGGTTATTTTTAACACAGCTTACCTTTATTTCCGGTGTGACCACCAAGTCCAGTTTTCACAGAATCTACGGCAACATCTCTGATATAAGGTACATGTTCAGGTCGTACATAAACGTATAAACACACACCAACCAACTGCTGATAAGTTAACAAAACATATGGTCTATCTCTAGATAATACTTTCTGTAACTCTATAGCCCAAGCTTTTGCATTTTCAGTGCTTGAATTAACTATATTAGCAGCACTTAAGTCTACTATTTCCTCAAAACCTATAGCATAAATATCTACTGGTATAGATTTATGTGCGTCTACAAATCCTGTATCAACTAGACTTCCTTGACATTTTAGATGCGGGTCCAGGAGCCAATCTGATAGTTTAATGTCTTTAAAAACTACGCTGCGGAAGTGTTTGCCTCCATTTACGTTGTAAGTTCCTGCTGCTACCCTGATTCGGAGAACTTCTGTATATTCAGTATAACGTCTACACATTTCTCGAAGCACATGATTAGGAGCTAAAAGAATAGGATTGCTTATTCAACTAACTTATACATCAAAACTAACAAAAAAATTAATATTTTTATTATAAATTTCACTTATTTATTTAACCTTCATGCGCACGCATACTTTTTAAACATATTGTGCTCGTATAGGTAGTGTAATAAGTACGAATATGGAGAAAAGAAAGTAAAAAATAATCTTCTGTAGTAATAAATCCAGAAACACCCTGTGAATACATATTTCGAAGTCCAAACAAAATTATGCGATAACTCGACCTACTTTTTGTTTACTAGATCGCATATTAGTCAAAACATTTAGTAAAGTACTTTTAAATATAACACAACTTAGCTACACATATGGATTGCAAAATGCCAAAATGCAATTTAAAAATATTAAACAAAATTGTTGAAAAAAAAATATATTCAATGTACAAACAACACAACATTTAAAACATACGTATTCGATTACACAGCAAAGTAATGCGAAAACGTAGGACGAAAATTGATAGAAAAAAAGGAACGCAATTCGTCCAGAGACAAACCTTGTTTGTTCGCGAAGGTGTCTGGTACTTCGACACTAAGCGTAGGGGTGAGATAGCGCTTCGCATGACGCGAATAAGTTTATCAGTTTCTTAACTGATTTTTTGTGTGTATTTAAAACTACTTTTCTTGCATCGCGTTCTGAGTGTTATAGGTGATATTTAGATATCATCAGCATGCGATAAATTAGGTCGTTGATTTTCTTGACCACTAGGTAGGGACCTTCTCAATTTCATTGAAGTTTCGGAATTAACCCTTTCTTTCTTCTGGGCTCGTACAACCAAACTGTATCACCGGGCTTAAATATCTCTTCCTTAAGATTTCTATCCAACCGTCTCTTCATTTTTTTGCTGGTTAGTTTCAGTCGCGTCCTTGCAAACTCGTGAATCTTCACCAACTTTTGTTGAAGGGCTTCAACATATTGAGGCAGGCTTTGGTCTTCTTCTCGGGACGAAGGGGGAGGTTTTCCAAAGAGGATATCGCTAGGAAGTTTCATTTCTCGACCAGTGACCAACATTGAAGGTGTATATCCAGTGGATTCATGCTGTGCACTCCGATAAGATAAGAGGAACAATGGAATCAGTTCATGCCAATCTTGCTGATTTTGGGAGACAAATAACGATAGAAATTGGCAAATTGTCCCGTTATGACGTTCCACTAAATCATCAGACTGTGGATGCATTGGTGTAGTTCGAGTTTTCTTAATCCCGAGAATTTTCATTAATTCTGTCTACAATTCTGATTCAAAATTTCTTCCTTGATCGGAATGTACTTCCTGTGTCTTGCGATGACATTATTCATAAATGCTTCAGCGACGGTTGCAGTCTCTTGGTTAGGAATTGGTTAGGTTAGGGGTCACCCTTTCCTTCTAACATTCATAAAGATTTTAATAAGGTTAATAACAAAATATGACTATTAACTAGAAAAGTAATTAACAAAATGTACTTATCGTTTAGGTAAAAAACTACACACGTATTTAATCGCACCAACACTTAATCGAACCTACTCGTACCAGTGTCAGAGAAATACTGTGGAGAAAGATATAAACTACAACCATGCAGATAACTTCAATTTGACAACGTTCCATTTAGCCTTCACTTCGAAGACATTTGAACAGTTTAAAAATAGACCAGTCAAATTATTGAAATACATTTTTGAAAATTTGTAAGAGATTAAATATATTTTGCAAAAACCCACTAATTTGTTTATTAATTAATACTGAATATTCATCCTTTGGTCGATATAAAAAAAATCAACTTTTTTTACAGATAAACGTCTAATTTGATTGGCCTATAAAATCACTTTACTACATGAGTTACTATTTACATTTTTTGTGGTACTGATTATATAATTTTCATTAACAATGGATACTCACCGTGAAGTGTATTATAAGGTAACAAATTTCTAGCTCTATCAGCTAATTCTGATGATAACGTAGATCCAACTAATAATATATCAATAGCCTCTTGTTTCGAATTATCTAACAGATTATTTTGAATTGTTCTAGCTGCTGATCTAGCACCATCCATCAACTATAAAAATATTAGTTTAATGTCTAATTAAGCCTGAGATCCCATTGGGCATAAAATCAACTTACTTTTGATCCACCTTGTATTGCCCCTGTTCCTGCATAAATTTTACTAATTTCATTACCATTGTTTATCCACATCTGCTTAAAAACCTCTTCAAATCTAGTCTTTTTCTCAGTTAATTGCATACAAACTAGTTGTCTTGATAAAATCTACAATTAGTAGTCAAAATGAATTAGCAAATAGTACACATTCCTCAGTACAGATTACCTCAAGTCCAATAAATGTCTGAACACAATTTGTCCTATCCAAACAATCCAAGCAATTTGTACGAATGGTGCCTTTTTGTAAACTAAAAACAATTTTCATTGAAATCCAGAATGTATTGTGTTTAGTGTTGTATGTATGATATACCTAAAAATGGTAGTTCCATTTGCGTGATAAAATCCAAAATCCTGTAGCTGTACGTCTAATTTACTTTTAAGTTTATGCAAATTTGCCTGATTTCCACTTCTACACTCTTGATGGTAATCAAACACTATATGGGGTATATCACTGTGAACTGACTCTTTATGGTGTTTCTAAACAGAAGTATATAGATAATACAACTCAACTTCAAAATTTTTAAATTAAATTAAATAATACCAGTGGCGGCTCATACGGGTAAGCAAGGTATAAATGATACATTTTTTATTTATAGAAACTTAAGTATTTCATCACTTAATTTATTTTACATTTTTAATACTGTTATCAATGAATATTTTTAACTACTGATGTTATGCAAACAAATTTTATTAGCTTGCTAAAAACACATTTCAGACCACTGGCGATTTCACTTATGCTCTCCCAACCACCTGCTGTTCTACCTCCACACGTCAGTGCACGACTTTAAACCTAAGTAAAATGCTCTTTGGCGCGTGGTCTTACGTAGAGTAAAATTTGCGAGGATACTGGGAATTCAGTCCATCGGCTCGTTCGCATTCGACATATTTCGGTCTGACTTCATAGGTTTTATGAATGATTTAGAAATAGTAAAATCTTCTACACTGATGGTTCCAAAATCAACTTCAACAAAATAGGAGTTTACAATAATTATCACAAGTTCAAAGTAACAGTATTTGCTTTGCAGAAATACTTGCTATTGCAATGGCTACTGAAAGGATCTAACAAAAACAATAATACTTTCAGACTCCTATAGTGCCATTCAGATATTAAAACAAAGAGGACTATTGTTTGCAGCAGACTCTAGTCAAACAATTTGGACTGTATATAAGAAAAACATTACTCAGATGGATACCAAGCCATACAGGCATAAAAGGCAATGAAATTGCTGATAAATTTGCCAAAGGAAGTTTAACAAAAGATGACATCACATACAAACTAGTAGAATATAGAGACATACGTCCACAAATGACATCAAGTTACTTTCAGAAGAGGACTGGAAAGATATTAGTAAAATGAGAGGAAAACATTTATTCAAATTAATGAACAAGCTACCTTCTAAACCGTGGTCCTATGAAATGAATAAGGACAGACAAAAAATGTTGCAAAATGAGAATAGAATATTGCCGTACACAATAACTTCTAAATAAAATGGAGTTAGTGAGTCCCCCTTGTGTGAATGTGGAAAAATTGGTAACCTACAACAATATACTATTAGAGTGCAGCATTAAGAGACCTGTGCGAGATAAATTCGACTTTGATATGCTTCAATGCTTAAAACCTTCTCAATCTGTGCTAAACTTAGAGTGCATGCTTAGTAATCGTGGTGCATCAAGAATATGTAGCTTCCTTAGAAGATTAGGATATAAAATCTAATAAAAATAACGATTTTATCTTTAAATTTCAAGGCTCAGAGGAGTTATTGTTGACTGTCAGACAAGCGAAAGTGTAACTCTAATAAAATAGGAAAGAAATAAGAAAAGAGTTATCTGGGTAAATAATCCATCAGGTGTGACTAAAAAAAGGTTAAAGAAGAAGAATGAATTATTTAGAATTTTCATTTTTAACGGCAGTTTATAAAACATTTTTGACATTACTGATTATTATTTATTTAAATACATAAAAAAATCTTAGCCATAACAATAATAATAATTTTAGACATAATATTTAAAAAAACCTCAACCTCGATTTACCTTTGATCAAACTAAAGTGCAACCCACAAAATAATTAAATTATCGGACACCATAATAGGTGATGAAAGATCCTCTCTACGGGTTTTATTCTATGAAATAATCGATATAATATTTTAAACCTGTTTGTTGATAGATTTGCAGAAGATATGTTAGAGATATTATATTTTTCTCTAGCAGATTCTGCAAAATTTAAGGAATGCATCAATAATTTTCCAGTTAATTTAGTAATCTCATTAAATTTAAAAAAATATATTAGACAAATAAAAATTAATTAATGAACTAAGCTTAATTTATCAAGATACAGATTTATCAAAATGTTGAAACATCGAATCCATGTTACAACACTTCATAAATAATAATCTTCAAACAATATTTTCAGAAGATTTCAAATTTTTTACATTAATTGCTACCATCCCAGTTACAAGTGTTTCTTGCTTAAATCGAATTAGAATCTATTGGCAAATGACCGTTTGTCATCACTCGCACTAATTTCGATAGAAAAAGAATTATTTTGTACTTTACAGGAGACTGATATTTAGGTCTAATTTATGAAATCAATAACTTATATAGTAGTTTAATTAAACATGAAATACCTCTCCCAACAGACCTCAACTGCATGTTATTTTCTGAAAATACTAACATATTGTAGATACTC
This sequence comes from Galeruca laticollis, assembly GCA_963921935.1. Taxonomy (NCBI): domain Eukaryota; kingdom Metazoa; phylum Arthropoda; class Insecta; order Coleoptera; family Chrysomelidae; genus Galeruca; species Galeruca laticollis. The sequence goes on from OY998180.1 coordinate 203,381,415, forward strand.
CATTTACATATCAAAAAGTGTAAAATAAATTTGTAGCTATACTAACAAAATATTGCAAGCAATCTTATTATCAAGATAGAAAAAAGAAGAAAGAAAAAGTAAAACAGAAAAAAAGAGAGAAAAAGTAAAAACAAATTGTAAAATATAATCACAAATAATTTAACAAAATCAGCCTGGCTAATTGGCAATCGCCAAAGCTGTTATGTATATGAGATGACATGTCAAGCTTCGATGATCTGTGGTCGCGTGACAGGCGACAGACCAGAGAAGGCGGTTATGTCATAGAGAGCAGAATATACACGTGTTCATGAATAATCTTGTTTTATTCATTTAACATTAATATTATTAAAGCCAACTTGAAACATGGTGTCAGGTGTAAATTAATAAGAAGAGGAAGTTTAAGAAACATAAAAGACAGAACGTTAATTGGTAATAAAATTTTAAAATGGATTCAAGCGGATTTAAACCGCCATCTAATCTTGTGTTTGATCAAAACCTTCATAAAAATTACGAGAAGTTTAAACAACATTTCGAAATTTACTTGAAAGCAGCCGATTTAAGTGGAAAGGCAGACGAACGAAAAATCGCTCTGTTTTTAAATTCCGCTGGTGAGGAGGCTATAGAAGTGTTCAGCACATTGAGTCTAACAGAAGACCAAAAAGGGAAATACAAAGAAGTCATAGCAGCTTTTGATAATTATTGTAAACCACGTAATAATGAAACGTTCGATCGTTTCAAATTTTTTTCAAGAAATCAAGCAGATGGAGAAAGTATGGATCATTTTATAAAAGACTTAAAATTATTAGCTAAACCATGCAATTTTGGAACTCAAGAAGATAGTCTTATAAGAGACAGGATAATTTTAGGGGTCCAAGATCATAATTTGCAAGAAAAACTATTGGGAATAAATAATTTAAATTTGGAAACTGCAGAAAACACTTGTAGAACAACAGAAGCTACTAAGATTCAAGCAAAGGACCTAAACAGGGAAGAAGTAAATTTAATTCGAAGAAGATACAGTCAAGGTAACCCTAGCACTAGCGACAGTGGCAATTATAATAGTAAGGAGTACATTTGCTTGAAATGTGGCAGAAGGCACATTAAAGGCAAATGTTTTGCATTTGGGAAAAACTGTGCAAAGTGTGGACAGGAGGGACATTTTGCTGTCGGATGCAAAACTGGCAATAATAAAAAAGATAATTTTGGTAACAGTAAGGTAAATCAGAACAAAGGTAAATATTTTAACAGTCATAATAGAAATATGAGCAGTAATCAGTATGTAAATGTTGTCGATGAAAATGATTCGAGTGATGAAGATTTTGTTATTGATAATCTAACTGTGTTTAACATTTATGAAAATAATAATTCAGAACTAGAGAAAATTTGGACAGAAAAGGTATGTATTGATAATAGTGTAATTAAGTTTAAGGTTGATTCTGGGGCTCAATGTAACGTACTTCCATTAAGTTATATAATAAAATTAGAAAGGGAGAATGATATAGTACATTCAGAGCAAAGTATTATAGCCTATGGCAATAATAAAATCAGAGTTGTAGGCAGTATAATCTTAAAATGTTTAATTAAAAACAATGTTCAAAATGTAAAATTCTTAGTTACAGATATACAAGGCAAACCTATTCTTGGATTAAAAACCTGTGTAAAATTAAATATAATTTGCAAAATAGATGAGATTAACTCAAACAATAAAAGAGATACTAAAGAAAATTTCATTAACCAGAATAAAAAGTTGTTTGAGGGTACTGGTAAAGTTCCGTTTAAATATAGGATTGTATTAAAAGAGGGTTACAAACCAGTTGTAAGTAATTGTAGAAGAGTCGCTGAAAAAATTAAAGGTAAGCTAAAAAATACTCTGAATGAATTAGTAGACAAGGATATAATTGAGAAGGCTGATGAACCTTCAGAGTGGGTAAGTAATATAGTATGTGTCGAAAAACCTAATTCAGACAAATTAAGAATTTGCTTAGACCCTATACATTCAAATAAGTATATTTGCATAGATAGGCATCCGATACCAACAACAGAAGAAATAAGTTTAAAATTAAGAGGGAAAAGTGTTTACAGTGTGATAGATATGTCAGATGCCTTTTATCACATAGGGTTAGATAAAGATAGCCAAAAGTTATGCACATTTATAACACCATTCGGTAAATATCGTTTTAAAAGGTTATGTTTTGGCCTATCATGTAGTCCAGAAGTTTTCCAACGAGTAAACGAAAGAATCTTTGGAGATTTAGGTATCCCAATATATTTTGATGATTTAATAATTGCAGGTAAAGATGAAAAAGAACACGATTTGATAATGAATAAAGTATTAGAGAGAGCTAAACAGTTTAATGTTAGATTTAATGCTAATAAGTTACAATACAAAGTAAATGAAGTAAAATACTTGGGGCAAATTTATTCCAAAGAGGGAGTAAAGCCAGATAATTCATACGTAGAGGCAATAAGGGCTTTAGAAGCGCCAAAAAATAAAAAAGAGTTGCTGAGAATTCTGGGAATGGTAAATTACCTAATGAAATTTATACCAAATATGTCAGAAATAGTAGCACCTCTAAGAGGTTTAATAAAAAATAATGTAAATTTCCTATGGACTGCTGATCATGATAATACATTTAGCAATTTAAAAAAAGTTATAGGTAATTTACCAACTCTTAAAATATTTAACCCAAACTTACCTATTACAATACAAAGTGATAGTTCCCAGTACGGTATGGGAGGTTGCCTCATGCAAGGAGGTCAACCCATAGCATTTTGCTCAAGACGTTTCACAGAAACTGAGACAAGGTACGCACAAATAGAAAAGGAGTATTTATCAATTTGTTTTAGTCTAATTAAATTTCATCAGTTTGTTTATGGTAATAGAATAACAGTACAAACAGATCACAAACCAATAATTGGCATTCAGCAAAAAGATATTAATAAAATTACTTCTAGACTACAAAGAATGCGCTTAAAAATTTTAAAATATAATTTTGAAGTAGAGTACATACCAGGTTCAAAGATGTATGTAGCCGATCTCCTAAGTAGATCGTTTATAAAAGATAAAGTAAATGAAGATGGTGAAATGGAAGAGGTTGTACATACAATTGACATTGAAATTTCCATCACTAATAGACGATTAGCTGAGGTAAGCAAAGAAACTTTGAACGATAGTAATCTTAAAAAAGTTACTGAATTTTGCATTAAAGGTTGGCCAGATAAAAAACTATTAGAGAACACTGATCTAAAGCAGTATTTCAAAATAAAAAATGATTTACTTGTTCGTGATGGAATTCTATTTTTCAATGAACGAATTTGCATACCTAAAAAACTACAAAATCACATGATTAGAGAGCTACATAAATCTCATTTTGGTATGGAAAAAACAAAAAAGTGGGCAAGAAAAATATTATACTGGCCTGGTATAATAACTGATATTGAAGATTACATCTCAAGGTGTCGCATATGTGAGAAGTTCAGCAGAAATAAAACAAAAGAACCTCTAATACCGCAAGAGGTACCTAAATATCCGTTCGAGATAGTGGGATCTGATATATTAGAATATGCATCAAAATATTATTTAGTTGTAGTTGATTACTATAGCAACTGGTTTGAATTAAAAGAAATACAAAGTAAGTGTGTAGATGAAATTATAAAACAATTAAAAGTAATGTTTTCTAATTTTGGGTTACCTGCAAAATTTATATCCGATAACAATCCATACAACAGCTTAAAATTTAAAGAGTTTTGTAATCAATACAATATACAATGTGTTTTTACGAGCCCCAGGTACCCAAGATCGAATGGGTTGGCTGAAAAAACAGTACACATCTGTAAACAGATATTAAAAAAGTGTAACAACGAAGACGAAATGTTTCTTCATTTGCTAAATTATAGAGTTACACCACTATGTGGTCTTAATGTCTCACCATCAGAGTTATTACAGAGCAGGTTACTAAGAACAGGTTTGCCTATATCCAACAAATTATTGGAACCCAAAGTCACTAATGAGTATGAGAAAAAAGTAGAAAGAAAATTATTATCAAAAAACTATCATGATAAATCTGCTCAAAGCAGCTCAGATTTTAATGAAAATCAAGATATACTATTTAAATTGAAGAAGGATGGGTGTTGGACACCGGGAAAAGTTATTTCAAATAGTAACACTCCACGATCATACTTTGTGAGTGATGAAAGTGGCAGAGTTTATAGAAGAAATTCTTCCTTTCTAAAAAATACAAAAAATCCAACGTTTATAAATGCGTCAAACAACAACGAAAATGTAAACGCAAACTGCAAACCCAGTAACGCTGATAAATCTAGCGAGAACACTTGTGTGGCTAATAGCACTGATTTATATAATAACGAAAATGATTGTAAAACTAACAATAATAAAAAGCCAAATGAATGTCAAGGTGTCATTGACAAGGAAACAAATAGCAAATGCACAAGATCAGGTCGAGTCATCAATGTACCAAATAAGTTAAGAGACTATTATACATAGCAAAAAAAAAAAAAAAAAAATGTTAATTTCATATCTAGTATATAGTCTTTAATATTAGTTATTTGTATTTCAATAATTTTAATATTGACAAAGTCCAAAAAAGGGAGATGTTATGTATATGAGATGACATGTCAAGCTTCGATGATCTGTGGTCGCGTGACAGGCGACAGACCAGAGAAGGCGGTTATGTCATAGAGAGCAGAATATACACGTGTTCATGAATAATCTTGTTTTATTCATTTAACATTAATATTATTAAAGCCAACTTGAAACAAAAGCCATAAACCTAGTTACAAAAAAGGTCTAATTCAGTACTAACTTGTACCCAAAAAATAGAATTTGTAACCACTCTGTTTTTGCTGTAAATGTAGGGGTGCTGGCTTGAGTTCAAGCCCCCCCCCTTTACAAACTCAAATTTAAGCAGTGTAGATTTAAACTTTGATTTTATGCTCAAAAGCGATTTTTCATTTTTATAGCATTTTGTTTTCAAAAGACGCTAATAAATTAGACCACGTTTTATTAATTTCCAAGTAAATCGTTAAAAATTTGAAATTATGAAAAGTAATTAAATATTATTAATTTTTGAATATAGAACCACAAAACTAGAATTTGTACCCACTCAGTTTTTCTGAAAAACCGCTATTTAAAGTGGGGGTGCCAGCTTGATTTCTCAAGCTAGAACCCCCACCTTTACAAAATCAAATTTTAATAGCATAAATTTAAACTTTTAATTTAGGACTAATTTATACCCCAAAAATTAGAATTTGTACCCACCAAGTTTTCCCTGTAAAAGGATTTTTACAGCTCAAGCTAGCACCTCACCTTTACAAAATCAAATTTAAGCAGTGCACTTTAAACTTTGAATTTAGGACTACATATTATTAATTTTTCACGATCTAAGAAAGTGACTAGCCTCCAGTATAACCTAACCTAACAGAGTCGGATTATGTATGGTCCCAACGCCTTTTTCTGTCAGTTTATCTCGAGCCTTGGAACAGTGTGTATTATGAAGTTCGATAGTGTCATTTAAAATGTCTACCGAAAAAGCGCAAATGTTTGCCGTCGAGGGAAAAAAATGATAATTTATTTATTTATAACGGGAAAATCCCACTAACTGTTACAATACAACAATAAATAATACGATAAGGTCAGGTATAAAGACTGTTGCAACATAACCAATTAATTTAAAATACATAACACTTTCCATGTAGCTACAGGTACAAAATAATACTTATATAAAAAAATTAAGAACACAACATAATTCAACAAACCACAGCCCTAAGCAATGTTCAAACTGACCCAAAGACATTTGAAAATATCAAAATTAAAGCTATTCAAAAAACACTGATATCTATTTATAGGACTCATAGCACCATAAGTTGTTCTATGAAAGGGCACATGAAAGGTAACTTGATGGTGAAGACTCCGACAAAGAATGCTAAGCCCCACCTGACTCAAAAGATCCGCACAATCAACCTGCCCAGTTAGGAGTTTAAATATAAATATAGCCCCCAACATATCTCTCTCCCAAGAGGAGCTAGTGACATTTATTTTTCAATTTCAGCATAATTATGGTCTAATATTCTATGGCTGTTCCTAAAAGCACGGTATCTAAGACATCTATGTTGAACTTTTTTAACCGAATTAATATGACTATGAAAGTATGGGGACCATACTAGTGAGCAGTATTCCAAGATGGACCTAACAAATGAGTAATATACTAGTTTCGTAGATTCAACAGAAAAATACCTGCAATTCCTCATCACAAAGCCCAGCATTTTTGAACTCTTCACCGAGATTGTATTGATGTGCTCAATAAGTGATAATTTCTCATTCAAAACAACTCCCAAGTCCCTAATCATCGAAACATATTTTAAAGCCTTACCATCAATGAAATAACTAGTTTGCACCCTACTTGCTTTACGAAAAAAACTAATACAGTAACACTTATCAATATTCAGCTGGAGCTTATTTTCTGTACAATTCCTGATCTCGCACAATTTCCACCCTTCTCCACAACTTGAAGTCATCAGCAAATTTTAAGCATTTGCTGTTTATAACATCACTGATGGAAATATTAAATAAGAGTGGCGAGCAGTGACCTCCCTGTAGAACGCCAGATGAAACATGAATTGCCCCCAAGAAGAAGATGCCAATCTTAAGATATTGTGTACGTTGGGTTAAAGAACTTTCAATCCAAGAACAAAGACTAGAATGGAATCCAACTTTACTAAGTTTACGCAAAAGCAGCTGATGGTCTACACGATTGAAAGCTTTAGAAAAGTCAGTGTATATTGCATCTACCTTCTTACGATCTTCCATACCCTGTAATATATCTGTTTCATAAACCACCAAATTAAACACCGTTGATCTATTTCTAGTGAAACCATGTTGTTCTTCCGGGTACAATCCACTGCACATCCACGTCAATTGTTTGCTGACTCTCTCTGTAAAAAACTAAATAAACTCTACTTTGCTTTCAATAATCTAAAATCAAATTTTTATCAATGTCACCTACTTAACTTGTATTATGCTTTTATGTACTCTGCTATCAGCTGCAATACAGTTGTGTGGGGCCGAGCAACAGATTTTGAGCAAATATTCATCTTTCAATTTTCAACTTGAAGTACAACGAATCTTGTAGAGATACATTTAAGAAGAATGACATCATGACCTGCACATGCATCTATCTCTTTAAATTGCAAACCTACACTTTTCTTAATAAGAGTAAGTTCCAAATAAATAGTGAAATCCATAATTATAACATGAGAAATAAAGGTGATATCCACCTAAATCGATTCAATCGATTTCAACTAAAAAGAGTCTCCAAAGTATGCAAGAGGTCAGTTTTTTAACTTGCTACCAGACTCAATCAAAGAAATAACACATTTTAACAAATTGAAGAAAAGTTTAAAGTTGTTTTTAACTAAAAATTGTTTTTATTCTCTAGACGAATTTATTATCTGGAACAATAACACTTAATTTCTGTAATTTTGTCTATTTATTTTTACTTTAAATTTTAACAATACTTTATCAGTCTTGTAATTTTCGGGGTATTTTTACTCAATTTAAGTGTTGTTTTGTAACTTTATTGTTTACTATTAATGTTTTTATGAAGTTTATTACTTTTAAACTTACTTTTACCTTAGTATACTGTGTTTGACTTGTCTTATGTCATGTAAATGATACACAAAGATTAATAAATCTATCTATCTAGTAAAGGTGTGCCTTATAATTTATTACGGAGGCCTTTTGTTTTGTGATTGGATGAAAAATTGAAAAACATTTTTTGTCACACTGTAGCAAAAACCGAAAGGAGCCAATATTTTTTGTGTTTCAGTTGATACGCGTTTTTGATTTATTGCTCCTATTTCTGATTGGTGCTTTATTTCGTAATAATTTTTTTATTGGTTGGAAAAAATTTAGCATGGATTTTTAGGACCATTTAAGTAGTGGACGAAACGGCAGAAGTGCTTATTTTAATTTTTTGTAGTTTGGTCTGTCTATATTTAAAATATTCTAAACAGATAAAATAAGTTTTAGTGGTTCAATTATGTTTCTGTGTTTAAAAATATTTCAAATGATTAGAAAAGTAGGAAGAACTCGACAATTGAATTATGCAGCTTAATGTGTTGTAATATCTTGCAATAAAGATAAACTCGTCGCTAACAATTCAGTGATATCGAAACAATCAGAAACATGGAATGTTGTAGGTGATGAGTAATTTCAAATTTTTTAACGATTTACATGGAAATTAAACAGATGGTTCAATTTATTATCATCATTATAAAGAAAATAATGAAAAAAAACGCTTTTGGTTACTAATTAGTCGTAAATTCAAAGTTAAAATTTGTGGTTTTGAAATTGGATTTGTATAGGTGGGGGTGTTAGCTTCAGCTCAAGCCAGCACCCCCAAATTAAAAATCCTTTTACAGGGAAAACTGTGTGGGCAAAAATTCTAATTTTTTGGGTGCAAATTAGTCCTAACTTCAAAGATTGAATTTTATACTGTTAAAATTTGATTTTGTAAAGGTGCGGGTGCTAGCTTGAGCTCAAGGTAGCACCCGCACAGCTAGCTAACTTTAAGTAGTGGCTACAAATTAGTCCTAAATTACAACTAAAACCAAGAAGTATGGATAGTGCAATGACCTCATAACATACACATAAAGATGAAAGCGTTATTGTCATATTTAATTCTAACATTTCTTTATCTTTGCGAATAATCCGGAAATACTTTTAAAAACTCTAAAACTAATAATTTTAATAAACGATGAAATAAAACAATATAGTTTGTTTAAATCTTCATTTATTTGAACTAATGTTCAATTTAAACTTGTTGACGCGTTTCACTAACACAGTAGCTTTGTCAAAACGAATGAAGGTAAAATATAAAAATGTCTTAATATATACAGTGCTAAATCTATTTACTAAGGTTAACAATGGTATTGAAAGAAATTAACCTTAAATAGATTTAGCACTGTATATATTAAGACATTTTTATATTTTACCTTCATTCGTTTTGACAAAGCTACTGTGTTAGTGAAACGCGTCAACAAGTTTAAATTGAACATTAGTTCAAATAAATGAAGATTTAAACAAACTATATTGTTTTATTTCATCGTTCAGTATGGATCTTCATCAAGTAGAAGCCTCATCTATTTAATTTTAATAAATATTCTTGAATTTTTTTAAATTCAATCATGTTTGTAAAGTAGTGTTCCAGATTTATGAGTCACATAGAAAAATGTTATTTCTATGAAACAAACTTTGTACGTCTAATTCTTATCTTTAAGAACTTTCTTCAAATAATGCCAACATCTGCCTGAACTGCGACTCGAAAAACGCTCCTCTCTTTAGCTCTTTCGAATATTACTTCCATAACTGCCAGCCAATGGAGTTGCATTGGTGTACCAACGTCGGTTAGGGTAGACTCGCCCGCTTTTTTTATTTCATTAATAATATCTGTTATACTTAATCAATTGTACAAAATATAGATTTTTTAAAATTTGTATCGATAAGTACAAGTGACGCGTAATTCTTGTATTACTTCGATTGTGTAATGTGACCAATTTTAACGCTGTAGTGTTGTGCAAAGCTAGTAAATAAAATATTCAAGAATCTATTAGTGAATTCCATTAATTGAATGTTGGAAGTTGTGCCAGAACGGTCATCCTCAAGCGTAAAAAGATATACCGCTCAAACTGAAAAGGAAAAAAATCATACTAAGTGTATTTCAGCGTCTGCAAAAAGATCAACTGCGCCTAAAAGACGAATTAATAGATATATGTTCAGATTACACAGGAGCCTCAAAATCAAACATCTAGAAAATGTTGAGAGAACAAAAAGTACATGGAAAAGTGCAGGCACCAAAAACGAAGATGCGATATATGCTATATGAAGAACTGTTCATACGTTTTTTATAAAAAATAAATTACGAACATTAGAGAAAGTGGTGGAAGCTGTTAGTAGAAACGAGATCATCCCTAAAATAGGCAAGAAGACGTTGAGGAAAATCTTACATGGTTTAAATTTCAGTTATTAGATAATAAATAGAAAGAGTGTCCTTATTGAAAGATCTGAAATAGTATTGTGGAGAAGAGAGTATCCAAGTAAAATTAACGAGTTTCAGAAGCAAGAAAGAAAGATTTATAATACAGATGAAACATGAGTCAACAAGGGGTACACGGTGAGAAAAGTATGGCAAGGTAGAAATGTGAAAAATGCATGGCAAACAGCAATTGAAGGCTGGTCAACCGGTTTAAAAATGCCATCTGGAAATGGCCGTCGTTTAATAATTACATATATAGGAAATTATATTGGATTTGTGTTAAATGGTTAATTAATATTTAAGTCCAACAAACGGGGGGACTACCATGAAGAGATGGTTTAGACGCATTACTGAAAATTCGGAACCAGGATCTGCCGTCGTTGTGGATAATGCTGGACACTGCGAACAAACGCCACAACAGGCATGGAGAAAAGCTCAAATTCAAGAATGGTTACGGGATAAAAGCATCCCTTACAATGAATTGCTTCAAATTGTGAAGATGCGCCCATAAATATAAGAAACTTGCTATAGATGAATTGGCATTGAGCTATGGAATTAGTTTATAAAGGTTACTCCCGTATCATTGTGAGTTGAATACAATTTTATTGAATTAATTTGGGTACAAGTTAAACGGAATGTGGCAGAAGAAAATTGAACGTTTAAGTTAACTGACCTAACCTAACCTTCATAAGAAATCATTGGAACGAGTGACACCAGAAAACTGGAGCAAGTGTATTGCTCATGTTCAAAACGAAAAGAAAATGTGAGATGCAGATAATATGGCTGATAAAGTTATAGATATTATATCAATGTCGGTAATAGTGATATTGAAGATGAAAAATCGGTAAATGGCAAAGGATAAGTTCTAACATTGTTTTTCGGTGTTACAAGTTTTATTTTTGAACCTATAATTTCCATTATTGAAAAAAAAATTCCTTTTGTCTTCATTGAAGAAATTTCTTTATGTTATAAATTAATAATAATGAATTAAAATTTCATAAAATACGAGGTGTGTCTGTATGAAAGATAAATTTCGGTTTTCTACTGTACACCTCCGTTTTATTCAAAGGCTTTGACTAGAGCTACGGCATTTATAAAGATACCCAAGAAGGTTGAAACCAGCCAGTGTACTATGCCCTTCTCTTTACGGTTGCGAATCATCACAGATGTCCGTATCGACAAAAGGGTCGATCGCCGTCACCTACTTCGAAGGAGATTTAATTCAATATTCTGCGTAGTATTAGACAGGAAAGTAGTTGTTTATCTATTCGGACATGCCAATTTACAAAAAACATAAATATTTAAGAAACAATGTTTAAGTTACCTTATCGACAAATACAATCATAATCAACTAAAACTAAATTACAACAAATTAATGTGCTCCATTTGATTTTTAAATAAATATGTCGACGCGTCGAATAAATCAATTATTTCACAATTTTTATTTGCCAATTTAACTACCCTGGTAATTGACTTATTTCGGCCATAGTTCGTATTGTGATGAGGAACCATGAACAGTTCTGAAATTCTTGTTCTTCTGGGATTAACAACATTCAGTTTAAAGAGTTCAATTAAATTTGGACAACTTATAGCTCCATTTACAACTTTGTGTAGAAATCTCAAATCAATCTTAGCCTTTTGATGTTCCAAACTTGATAAATTCAAAATGACGGAAAATTCATAGTTTCTCCTCTGATATCCACATGACCTTAAAAACTTATTTTGGACTTTCTCAATTCTATCGATATCCACCTGATAAAATGAACACTATATCATACAATTATATTCAATAACTGAACGAGAGAGCAGTATAATATGTTAGAAGTGCAAAGGGAAAATTTATCTGAAGATCTTGCAATGAAGCCCAATAATTTAAATGATTTCGAAACAATGTTATCAATATGTGCGTTAAATGTAACTTTGGAAACCTGTTTTTCAGCCATTTTTCAGGGACGACTCAGTCGAAAATGCTGGGGAGTCATATTTGTATATTCGGGACAAAGTTGATATTTACAGCCACAACAAGTGAGTAGTGCCATCGGCAAGGAATCACATTCTTCTCCAGATGTACACCAAGGTGGTGGGAAATGCCAGAGCATCGGCCACGGTACATTTGGGGTTCTGAATTTTTTCACTGGTACAAACATATCAATTCCAGAGTAAACTAAACATCTGAAGAACCTGATCCAAATATAAATTTCCCTCCAGCATGTCATTCCAATTGACACAGGCCAAAAAGTTGTTAATTTCAAAATAATTTGCATTTTTGAAATCATAATACATAATCATATTGAAGTTGCTGCTCATTATTGAACTCTAAGTGGCAGGTAATTGCTGTATGATGTACACTGTTTGGTAACAGTAAATACAATGGTTCAGAGATACAAATATCTTTCATTGATGAAAAAGTTGAGTCGAGTAAGACATTTCGACTATTAGTTATGGTATTACTTGATGGAGACTATAATAACCAAAAGAGTTTTGTAATGTGATCGCAGGCGAGTTTGCCAGACACCAAAATCATCATTAAAACAAACAGCCTCAGGCAAATTATAATCCTTAAACAGAATAAATTCACAGTCCTTGTTATTCTCAAAAACATGATCAACATCCTGAGTGTGTTGTTTATAGATCTAAACAGTTGTATATGGTGGTATATAGACTCCCCCAATTATTATTTTATGGTCTTTTATATAAAGAATGACAAAATTCTGCTCGACTATATTCCTTTAAATTTCAACTTTTTTAGCTTTTATCTCAGACTTTATGGCAATTAAAATACCTCCTCCATATTTTTTGTCAGTGTTTGTTTCATCCCTATCAAATATGAATATATAATAACCATTTAAACCTAATTCTTCATTACAAAAATCTTTGCTCAGCCATGATTCTACAAGGATAAAAATATCATAATTGGAGTTTAGTCCTGAGACCACCAACATGTTGATAATAAAGATAAATTTTACCATCATCACTGAAATCATTATTTACTATGTTTTTTGTTACTTGAGGAGTGCCACCAATGTATCGGATGAATACATCTTTTCCATTATTTCTGCTTTCTTTCATCTCCTCTTGAACTTTTTTCAAGTGTGCATATTGACGCTGAGTTAAATCCGCTCTTATAAATACCTTTTTTTCTTTATTTAGACTCCTTTTGTTCTTGTTGACCTTCATAGCATCTCCGGGATTGGAAAATACAACTTTGAGGGAGCGTGATCCATTTTTATTATTATTTTTAATTCTTCTTGTTCCAACCACTCTCAAGTCTTCATTAGTTATATCTCTAACAATTGCTTATTATACACCATGACATTGTTTTTCTTTTTTTCCCTTTCACTTATCTCATCAATGATGCCCTCTTCAGATCATGAAGTTGGAGATTAATCGATTTTTTTCTTCAATTCATTGATCTCTACCTGCATATTATCAATAGAGGCAAGAAGCTTCGGTATTAATTTTATACCCATCTGGCAATCGGCCCAGTAAAATTTCAAATTTCTGCCACGTTTCAAATCCATCATCTTTAATTCTGATACATTGAGATGAGATGTTACTGTTCTGACTTGAGAGTTCTCCGTTTATTTTTGTTATGGAATTTTTTGTTACTTTAGTTTATTTAACGAATTTGTTTTGTTTATATTTATTTTTTATTTATGCTTATTAATCAGAAATAATTTTCCTTTGGCTTTTGTTATGGATATTTGTTCATTTTATGAGAAATTGTCAAGTTTATGTGGAAGACATGGCTACTGGCTAACCACTCACAAAAAAAATGGTAACGTGCCATAAGCAATAAATAATGAGTAGTGTGGTAACTTGTTTTCCACGTCCAAAAAATAGTTCAGGAAAATGTAACAATGCAATTTTTGACCCCGCAAAAAAAACGTCCACGTCACTGAGCAAGAACCATATTGCTAGACCAGGACGTCATTGCACTTTCAAAACTTATTGGTTCAACTGTAAATTATTCATTCACTTTTTTAATTTAAAAAAGTGGGAGTGCTAGCTTTACTGACTTCTGAATAATACTAACCTGAAATTCTTGACTAAGATTAGCTTCACCTTCTTTACTACCTATGAGACTGGTTCCTAATAAATTTACTATAATTTGTTTGCCATAGCGTTCTTTAATAGTTGTCATGTGTCTATTAAAAGCTGCTTTTGATGCTTCATATCCTCTAGATATTCTTACTTTATGTGAACCAACCTAAAAAATATTTCAGGAAATAATTTGCAAATATTGTTTATTTTTGTACGAGCTGCTACTATGTGACTTAGGTTTACCCATGGAATGAAAAATATGGCATATTTTTATCCAGTTATGTAGATATTGTTAACTCACTTGTACTCCAGGTTGTTCCCAAAACAGTGGTACTGAGCCTCTAGTTTGCAAATAAGAAGAAATTTCATTATCCAAAAATATCACTTGTTCAGTCTCCACAAAATTAGCTACATGTCCTTCATCATTTGTACCTCTAACATTAAACCTAAAATAAATTCATTTGAGAACAAGATACAATGGTTATTGTTTGAGGAAAATATAAAATTTAAAGGTGCTAGTACAAAATTATTTTAAGTATAAAGCAATAATAGGAACAGAATACTGCGTGCAATAGAATCAAGAAGTCATCATTATTAATAGCAGATAAGACTAAAGGTTTTCCAAAAATTTACAAGCAAAAAATGTTTATAAAAACCTTGTTCCAGCTCGCTCACAGCTTAACCTAGATATAATTGCTGCAAGTGCTATTCTGGAACCAACATATACTGTCCTCATCTCCACTGAACCACACATTGATTTCACTAGCCAGTTATTACAATCTACACCAAATCTAACAAAATGTACATGTAACATTCGGTTCCTACAATTTAAAAGAATAGAAGATAATATCAATATCAAAATTGAGAAATATGAATATTTAAAAAACTAACCAAAAGAATCTATGATCTGTAGTACTAGTTTTACTTCTTCTTTGAGCACATAATGTCAAATCAAGTGCAGATCCCCCGGGTGCACCCGAGTACCAGGAGAAATAAAAAGTACCAGAATTAAGTAATTTTCTTACCTGAAATACACATATTATAAAATAGTATATTGTATAACAAGTGTTGGAAATGAAAAATTTCACACAGTTTACAGAATTGAGCCGTAAGCGAGTGGCTTAAGCAAACGAGTGTGAAATCGAATTTTCAACACATGTTGTACACGATATTTTTCCGAGGACCACAAAAAAAGCAGAGTTAGTATTTATTTTATTAATTAAAGATACGGCAACGTGGCGATGAGTGTGGAAACAGTGGTTGCATTTTACTCCTACATTAAACTCGAAAATTCGAGTGGTGTAGAGGAAATCAAATACAAGAAAAGTTATTTAGTGTAGTTAAATTCTGACATAAAAACACGTATTTTACGTATTTACCCAAAAAACATTATAGTGACTGTGAAGAGTTATCCAAATAAATAATTAACTTTGAACATTATCTACAACAGAAACTTGACTCGATAAAAAGCGATGTTGCCAGATCCTCACAACAATCAGTAAGGCAAAGAAATATTATTATTTGTAATAAACTTAATTTATTAAAAACGCTAGATCATTAAAAGTTAGACTTCCGACGTGTTGACTGGGGTCTGCTGTTTCCGCGATCAGAAGTAAAAATGGGAGATATGGCTAGAATAGAACAAATGTTCCAACAAATCAAGACAAATATGAAAGAAATGGCCCAGAAATTGGATAACATCGTGTTAGAATTGCAAGAAGTAAAACAGGAAAACAATAAACTAAAAGAAAAACTCAGAAAGACAGAATAGAAAAATTAGAACGGACGGTCAGACATAAAAATATTATAATAAAAGGAGTTACTGACGAAGAGAAGGAAGACGAAACCGAAACAAAAGGAAAAATAGAAGTAGTGATGCAGAAAATTGTAATAAATATTGACATGGTAACAGAGGTATATGTAATTTGAAGACTAGGAAACTATACAGAAAACAGAACGAGACCGATAATAATAAAATTATTGAAAGAAAGCACGAAAATTCAAATTATGAAAAATGCCAAATATCTTAAATGTACTGAAATATGGATTGATGAAGATTATCCAAAGAATATTCAAGAGAAAAGAAGAGCACTAATACCCCAACTAAAAGAAGCAAGGAGCAAAGGACACAAAACGATAATAAAATATTACAAATTAATAATAAATAACGAAGTACTTGAGAAAAATAAACCAAACAAAGAAGAAAACAAGAAGGAACAACAATCTACTACCGACAGGCATAAAAGAACAGTAGGGGAAAGATCACCGGAAAACATCGATGATAGATACCAAAAAATATTTAAAATCATAAGAAAACTACAGAAGACAGAAAAGGAACGAAAATAACAAAACAAACTTGCAATGAAAACGGACAGGAACTAACATAAAAAACAAAATGAAACAAGGAAAAAATGGAAGAAAAACAAATTGGAAATTAATCAACAATATGTAGACTAGGGACCTGGAATACTAGAAGTCTACAAGGGAAGGAAGTGGAATTAATAAATGAATTTGAAAAAACAAACCTACAGATACTAACAATAAGCGAAACAAAAAAGAAAGGACAAGGACAAATTCGAATGCAAAATGACCACATTCTAATATACAGCGGAGCAAACTTAAACCAGAGAGCTGCGACAGGAGTAGGATGTATTATACATAAAAAATTAACAAAACAAATTGTAAGGTTAGAACGTTATCTGAAAGAAGACTACTTGTAGAGCTAAGAAACGAAAAACAAAAAGTTAGAACGATCATATCAGTATATGGCCCGGATGAAAATTGAAAATTAGAAGAAAAAGAAAAATTCTGCGAAGATTTAACAAGTACGGTAGAAGAATCAAAAGTATATACATTTTAACAGCAGAGTAGGTAAACAGGACAACAACTACAAGATGGTACTAGGAAACCATGGAGAAAAAACAAGAAATAACAACGGAAAAAGACTATTAGATTTCTGTCAATTATAAAATTTGATAATTTGTAATACCTTCTACCAACACAAAGATATTCATAAATACACGAGAGTACAACATGGCAGAGGCGAAAAATCAATTATCGACTATGTTTTAACACAAAAAGAAGAAAGAAAAAATATACTTAACATTAAAATTAAAAGAAGAGGTGAAATTAACAGTGACCACTATCTACTGGAAACAAAAATTAAAGGCCACAGTACACAAACTGAACAAATAACAGTAAACAAAGAAAGTCACATATCAATAAAAACATACAAATCAAGAAATAAAACGGTTGCAACAAAATATCAACTAAAAACAGAAGAAAAATTTACTGATTTAAAAAAACTTAACACAGAACGGAGTTGGAACATATTTAAAAATGAAGTCATTAACATTGCCATTGAATTATGCGGGAATTTCAAAACAGATACTAGGAAAAAACAAACAGCATGGTGGAACAATGAAATTAAAGAAGAGATTAAAAAGAAGAATGGAAAAAATATTTAAAAAACAACACACAAGAAGAATATGAAATAAACAAAAACCAAAGAGAGAAAATCAAAGTTCTAGTAATGAAAGTAAAACAAAATATCTGGATAGACTTTGGGAACCAAATGGAAAAAGATAGTACAGGGAATCAAAAACTATTTTGTAAGGTTCTAAAATCGTTAAGAACAGAAAAGCAGATAAAAGATCAGTACATAAAAGATAAAAAAATCAAGAGATACTAACAAATGAAGCAGATATTATGAAAAGAGTATTTTGAAGAGCAATTAGAGCAGAAAACCCAAATAAATCTAAATAGCGAACAAGATATTGAAAATCAAAATGAAGAAGTCGAAATACAGAGCATAAAATTGGAAGAGCTAAAAAAAGTTGATAAGGAATTAAGAATGGGAAAGCGCCGAGTGATGATAAAATTGTAGCTGAAATGATGAAGAATCTAGAAAATAGGGGACTGGATGTGTTATTAGAAATTATCAATAAAGCTTGGCATAATGGAAAAATCCCAGAAGAATGGGGAGTAACCTTAATTACACCTATACACAAGAAAGGAGACCAGAAACAATGTCAAAACCATAGAGGAATAACCTTATTAAACACCATTATAAAGATATACGAACAGCTTATAAACAACAGAATTAAACCAACTCTAGAAAACCAGCTTTCAGAGGCACAAAGTGGATTCAGACCAGGAAGAAGTATGCACATCTTCACAATAAAACAATTAGAAGAAAAAAGACATCTAGAAAATAAAAACACATATTTAGTGTTCATAGATCTTGAAAAGGCGTTTGATACTGTACCCGTACCCAGAGAATAAGTATGGAAGGGGCTGAAAGAAAATGGAATACACAAAAAATAATTCAAATTATTCAAGATATATATGAAACAAACAAAAAATTTATCATAAAAAACAACATTAAATCAGAAGGATTTAGAACCAACATAAGATTAAGACAAATATATATGGACAACATTATCAAAAAAAGCGAACAGAAGGTAAAGAAAATGTTCATTGGTTATAAAGATTTGGAAAGAGTAGAGATAGCCGAAGGAGTTTTTGCAGATGATGTGGTGTTAATGGCAGGAAGCAAAAACCGATTACAAGAAAACCTGAATATATGGAAAGCTGTTATGGAAGAAGAAGGCATGAAAATCAACAAAATAAAACCAAAATACTTGTGTAATTAAAATAGATAATGTACAAATACAACAAGTAAAAGAAAGCAAATACTTAGGAGTAACTTTTGACGAAACAGAAAAACAATATGCAGAAATAAATGAAAGAATCGAGAAAACAATTAAGCTATACAATCCCATGAACCAAAAATGTATAAACAAAAAAGAATCACCAAAGAAACAAAAATAAAAGTGTATAGCACAATATATCGACCAGTTCTAACTTATGGTTGCGAGTCTTACAAATAAGCAAAAAAGCAGAATACAAGCAGCAGAAATGAAATACCTAAGAAGAACATTTGGAGCAACAAGAAAAGACAAAATTAGAAACTCGAAAATAAGAGAAGAATTAGGTGTCCAAACCGTATTAAAGTTTATAGAACAAAGACAACTCAGTTGGTGGGGACATATTTAAAGAATGGACAACAATAGACAAGTTAAAAGGACATATGAGGCAAAAATACATATGAAAAGAAAAAAAGGAAGACCAAGACAAATATGGAATATAGTATTGGGTGATATACTAAAAGAGAGAGATAAATCCTGGGAAGATGCAATAACATTAACAAGAAACAAGAAAGACTGGAAAAAATGTATATACAAAAATTAAATGCAAACCCGACACCTTAGGGTAAAATTTTTAAAATAAACTGGTGTTTCAAGATCGTTGTTGACCATTTTATGTTCTTTAGTTGATACAAAGTTTTGAATTTTATGCATATCAGACTCACAATAACAGAAAATTCAATAATTCTCTCCAATTCGCTTTGTTAACAGTTCAAAAGTCAAACTAAAAATATCAGGTAGACATCGATAATCATCAACCCATGTGCAAAATAATTACACACAGCTGTCAGCAGATTTCTCAATTTTTTCATTTAACACGGGTACGCCCTTCGTTTGCAATTTTAAATTTTCACTAAAAGAAAACTGTATGAAATGTACCATACTTCATAGTGGTTGTCGGAAAAATATATTTGAAAAATACTTTGGTGTTTTAAAACGATTTGATGAATACAATAGCATAAATGTATAATTTTGTGATGGATCCACTTTGAAGAGAATAAAATGAGTTTGGATGAATAATACACGTAAAACGCCAGTAATTGACCACCAGCCAGTGTTTGACCGTTTTCGTGAAAAAATGTTAAAAATGAGAATCCCAGGAATATTTCAACAAATATAAAACTATTTATGAATAGCCTCAAGTCTCTTTTCCACCTCCTACTATGTAAAACGTTCGTTTATAATACTGTTCCCACGTTTTTATTGTTTAGTATGGCTCTAATCGTGGGCTGTGCACATCATGTTAAGAAGGGTAAAATTATTCAGCCGTTTTTGCATATTTTCTATTTACGTTTGTCAGTATTCTGTTCTATTTATTATTTATAACGAAAAATACCAGTTTAATTTATTTTCTGCCAAAATACAGCTGGTTAAAGACTGATAGCTCTAAATTTGAATAACAATTAGTGTTTGACAGATCAGTCAAATGGTCAAACAATTACAGTTTTAAGGTCAAAGACTAGGTAATTTCGGTCAACTGTTTTCTTTTTTATTATTTGAAAATACTACTTTATGGGTATATTTAATATGTGGGGGAGTAACATGTAAAATAATGTTTCAACACATTTTTGATCATTTTACTTAAATGTACAATTTTCCACAAGAAAATTAATATGGCATGGTCAAACACTAGCATTAAAAAATCCTTAACCAGTCAATTACTGGCGTTTTACCCTAGTTTACTTTATTTACCAATTCCCTATAATTTTTTGTGATATATTTATATATTATTTTATTTTCAAATGGTAATGCTCGTAGCCTGTTTGGATAAAAGTATACCTTACTTACTTCTGAAATCCGATCTTCATTTTGAGAATAATGTAGTGGTACAAACTGAGTTTGAGTAATACGAAATATTTCAGAGTCTCCTATTTTTCCTACAGAAAAGCAACCCGTAATTATAACTAGGTACAATACTGTGGTATCACTTGCATTAAGCTGTAAGACACCTAAGCAACCATAAGCATCTAGAATTTTTGTATATTGCTTCTTTACGGCTTCAGTTTCTTGGGGAGCTAAAATGAATATACTTAAATATTGTAGAAATTATTCTACTGCGGTATTATTGACTTACATAGAACTGCCACGGCCTGGGATTCAAATAATAAAGTGTTTTCTTTTCCTTTTCGTTCAAGAAGAATACTATGAGGACTTGGTGGAGTAGATTTCTCGTAAACACGAAAACCTTTATGCATAGCCATTTTTACTGAGTTTTAGATGATGGTTAGGGGTGCTAAAATGTCCCTTTACTGGGTATTTTTGTATTTCTTAACATCTATTATTGTTTGACTGTTTTTATACACCCCTCATCTCAAATCAAAATCAATTTTCAACTTCATACGCGAACAGCTGAGAACTGACATTGACGTCAACGAACGACACTATTGGCAACTGAACTGAAAACAGATAACTTCTGTGAGTGAAATGGTTTTCAATCTCATTGATATTGACCATAGAGAAAGTAACTTTGGTTTTTAAGACAATTGAAAAAATTGTTAATAAGTAATTCACAGTACAAAAATTATATATACAATATTTATTTGTAAATTGTTGATGCTTACATTTAATGTATAACATTTGTTTTTTTATTGTTTCATTATAAATTGTTTATATTTATTGATTTGCGATAGTAGTTCCATCTATCAGTTAGTGTGTAAAATATGAATTCAGGAGCAATGTTGGTGAAATCGATAACTGTACTTCATAGAGGGCACCAACACACTGTTCTTACAACAGTGCCTTTGTTTAAAGGTACTACAGTGACCATACAGTCTTTGTATAAAGTAACTAACTGTTCTACAGTGACTTTTTCATGTACCTGTTCTACAGTGACTTCTCACTGTAACTGCACTACAGTGACTTCCCACTGTAACTGTTCTACAGTGACTTCTCACTGTAAATTGTTCTACAGCGACTTTTAAAGTCACTGTAACTGTTCCAGACTGGACGAATCTTACTAAAACCAAAAGTTCGAATAAAATAACCTTTTGTTTGATCCGAAATATGATAAAAATTGTGAGTTTATTTTTAATTAGATAAGATATTAACAGATGAAATGAAATCTGTATCAACTTCTGTGTCCTTTCTTTGTTTCTAATAATTTTTTAGATGCTAATTTTTGGGATTTTCTAAGGATATGCCCACACATATGTAACTGTTCCTTTGTAATTTTATTAAATATTTATATTAGTTTTGTCATTTTCTATATATTTTCAATTTATATATCTATACGATTTAGTTTTTTCCGCTTTTTGACTGTCAACTGAAGAGAATATATTATTATACTTTTACTCATTAAAAGAAAACAAATTGATCTAAGAAAAAAGATGTGGTTCATCCATAGAAAATCAAAAATGACTGGACAACAAAATTCTCATCTACAAAGATGTCATACAATATTTTTACGTAATATGTAGCTTGCTTTGGGAATGTGGCTTATTGGTAAGTCTCAACAAATTTTTTACAGCGAATTTGTAACATAATTTAATACTTACTCTTTGTTCTATTGGGAGCTTCAGACAAGCGATACGCCTTTTGGCGATAGAAATCTGATTAAGTGTCAGCTAGTACATTACTGTTATGATTATGGAATTCTAAGTAAATTTGCTTACGTTCCCTTAATTTACGGGCTTTTATACTGATTTCAGAGCTGAAAGTTTTTGTGATGTTCGTTGCTTTTCAGTTTGTAGTGGTCCTTCAGCCCTTCCAAATTTAATTTATTTCATTCAACCATTAAAATCTTCGATTTTATTGATTCGAAATGGCGTGCTTGACTTTTATTAGGAGAAATAGGTGCAATAACCACTATAATAGGATTATTAAAATGATTCCACAATTTATTAATAATCGGATTATCAATTACAATATTAGTTATATATCTAATGATGACGTACGATCGAGATATTGTTCGAGAAGCAACTTATAAAGTTTTACATACATTTTTAGTAACTAAAGGTTAACGTTGAGGAATTATTTATTTAGTACATCCGAAGTATTCTTTTTTATATCATTTTTTGACGATTTTTTCATAGTTCTTTAACTCCTAGAATTGAATTAGGATTACTTTGACCTCCCAAAGGAATTCAAACATTTAATCCAATCGAAATTCCTTTATTAAGTACATTAATTTTATTAACTTCAGGATTAACAGCAACTTGATCTCATCATAGTCTAATAGAAAACAACTATACCCAAGGATTACGAGGTTTAAACCCTGATACAATTTAATGCACCAAGCAACAACGGACACTAAAAATAATATAAAAATTATCGTCCTAGAAGGATCTAAACGAAAGGTTCCTACGTATCTGATCTTATATACCAAGTTATAAAATAAAAATCGATATTTTTTATATATTTTAGCTCTGATTTTCACAAATTTGTTCTCTAATGGCCCTTACAAAACTTCTGTGCTGTTTGCTTACATTTTGTACTACCTTGCTCAAGTTCCAAATTTATTCGCCGGGGCGCTGGCATCTACGCAAAATGCCTTTACAACTACTTTACAACCTGTCAATGAATTCGGAAGAAGAAAAATGTACCTTCTGTCGCTGCCAACTTTGAATAGATGGCGCCATGTGCTTTTTTATTTCAATTTTGAATTAAAAGATTGGATATTCTTATCAATCTGTGTATATACTTTTAGAAATAAAAAAACAGTTATTTTTAATATTTTATTTGTATTTGAACCAATAACATTGTTAATATGATTTACTACTATTTTACATAATACAAAGAATGTTTTATATTGCACTTTCAATTCCTACTTAAATAACTTTAATAATATACAATTCGTCTTAATTAATGTTTTGACAATTTAAGTAACCTTATTACTAGTTTCTGGAGAAGAAAATACGGCGTTATTATGATTCAAACAAGTTGAACAATCCACGTTAGGTTTCAGATTCATGGCCATCCCGACTGAAGTTCGCAACATTGATGACGACTCTTCTGAAAAAGAAACAAATTTCGTTAATTTAAATGTTATACTTATTGAGATTTTAACAAAACTAATGATATATTATTTATTGAAGTCATACATTTAAAAAAACGAATTCCAACAGAAAAAATGTACCCCATACCACAGATAACCCCCCCCCCCCCCATACCACGGGTTTATGAATAAGGTTAATAATGGTACATTATCAGGCGGAAATTATTTTCGTGTTTAGATAAGCAAATCGGTAATAACACAAAAAAAGAATGATTGTGGTTGGCTGATAGCTGATAAATGAGTATTGAATATTTTGAATTCTCTTTTATGTCTCCAATGTGAATTTTGGAAAGATAAAAAGTAGGACGGAGGCCATGTCAAGGAAATACGGTTGTTATTCGATGGTTTTTGCTAAGTTTAAAGCCATAAACTCGTAATAGGTTTGTGAGATGGCGATTTTTTTCTACAAAGCTGTTTATTTTCAACGGATTTGTTCTCTCAAAAGTACCATAAGGGTCAGGTGATAATATATTATTTATTTACTGTCTTCCCTTACTAAAAATTTACTTCAACTCCTGGTAAAGCATGTCTCATAACCAATTACAATGCGTTTTATGAATGTCGGATTGGAATTGAATTGTTTTAGCATGTCTTCAGCTATCATTACGCTTGTGTTATTGCAGAAAATTCGGATCTTCCGGCTCCAGTCGAGCGGCAGTCTCTCATGCTCAAACACTCTTTTGAAATGGTACGAATTGATATACATTAGGTATACAGTAATTTAGTGCCTACTTCTCTAAGACTTAAACGACGATTTTTAGTTACCGTGAGTATAGCCAAGTTAGTGACACGAACAATTTCGACAATCCCTTTCAGTGGGCTATTAAAAAACGAACTTTTGATATGTTTAATATAAAAAGTTATTTCAAAATCACGTCAGTATAAGTTGGCCGAGATGCGATATTCGTAGAATTTAAAACTATGGAGGGCATTGTTTATAGCGAATTTAACTATTATTTAATTTTAGGAAACTCCGTAGGTATTTTATTTATATATAAATTTTATATCCCTTTCTATCTATTATTTGTTGATTTTCAATTAGAGTATGTTACCATATTAGAATCGCAGATCAAATGAGCATGATAGTTATCAAAATAACTTAATCCTTGAAATTTACCCCAAGTATATCAGAATATGCTCGAAAACAATGTCCACGTATCTAGGAGGTGAATAATATATTATATCCCCATAAATTCGTGTACCAATTCATACAAACTCGAACGAGTTTGTGGAATCCGTACCAATTAAACTGAGACTTATTCAAGTAAAGTACGTGCTTAGGGGATTTGATTACACTTTAGTAATTAACAGATCCGCTTAGAAATGATTACTCTGTGAAGTTAACTTACACCTTTCACCATTCAGACGGATTGTAAATACCTATCTAACGAATCAATTTCAAAATAACATTTCTTTTTAATATACTTAAACCCCAAACTCGTATAACCAAACTTTATTTCGTTCAGGTAGGTATAAAAATGTTGTTTTGACCACAGTAAATGATATAGTTTGTTTGTTGCGATAATTTTTTGGTATTAAATAAGTCAATCAAAAACTAGTAAGTTTTTTATTTTCTTCATATTCTAGAACGAAGATGATCGGTTCATTTTAACTTATAGATCGACAATAGGGTTAATTATAGTCTTCTTAGAAATAGAGAGAGATTGTAATCAATCAAATAATATAACGATAATCCTTTCATTAGGTAGACATTTAAGAGGTATCATAAGCGTATCTTTAGAGAATTAAGGAATTTTACTAGCCCAATGCCAACAGATTTTAGATGAAACGATCCCGTTTGTTTGAAGGTCGTTTCATCAGAAAATAAAATATTACTTGTATTATATAGATACTTGTGCCTGTAAGTTAATACCTCATATTTCTAAACTCTTGCTTGTACTACCACCTGTGTACTAAACATAGTTATAGATCTCAGTCTAATATGTGATCTATTAGTTTTTGACAGCTTGTCAATTTTCATGTATTACTGTCACCTCAATGAATAAAAGCAGTGTTACTAGAACTTATTCGATGTTTATTTTATATCCGCTCGGATCGGTACATGTTACATTACTTACCTGCTGATCCTATAAGAAAATGTCGGTGTAAATCTTGCCTATATAGGAAATTTGTTCTGTCGGTTCCATCAAAAGATAATCTTGAAAGGTTCCAAATTTTTTGCGAGATAGCGGATATGTCTTCGCGCTGGCCAGCAGGTTCAGTAGATGGTTGAGGACTAGGAGATGGTTCAACAGAAACTGTCTGAAAAATGAAGAACAGTGATGTCTTACTTTTTAATACAGTGTACTGTATAAGATTATTTATTACAATTAGCAGGCTTTACGATTTTTATTACAACTGTTTGAACATATTATTAATTTCCGAAAAAGATCTTGGCTGCAAACTCTAAAACCATTAAGTTCTCCAGAAGAAGAAATATTACCAAATATTACCTTAAATAATACCATAATTCCTACTGTTGACTAAGTTGTGATTCTAGGAATGGTATTTGATTGGAGGCTTAGCTGGAGGGGACACATCAAACAACTCAAAGACAACTGTCTAGATAGATTCAACAGCCTTAGACGCCTATCGCACCGTCAATGGAGTGCTGAGTAAGATATATTGCTAAGAATCTATAGATCATGCATTCACTCTAGAATGGACTACGCCAGCATTATCTACATGTGAGCCGCTAAAACAACTTTAAGCCATCTAAGCAGTGTACAAAATTTAGCACTACGAACTTGTTTAGGAGCTTTCCGGTCAAGTCTTTTACCTAGTTCGTTTTTGGGAACTAATTCCATATGACTTAAGTCGAGGTCAGAATACTGTTTATGGAAATCAGGCTGTTTGATCAGACGATGCTCAAGAGGATAAAATCGTTGTAAAGCTAAATCACGTATACCAGGAAAAGTAGGAGATGATTCTTTGAACGGAAGAGGAACAATATAGCGACCTGAATCATCTCTAGTATGATTCTCATTAAAAATTTGTTCATATGTTTGTTCATCGAGATTTATATGGATAGTTACTGGGATATCTTTAACCACTCAGAATTTTTGTATGATGTTATCTAGGGGTGTATCGTTCACCAGTCAACAACATAGAGAAGTGACAGATAGTCTTTGGGTTAACAACCTGACCGCGAAGGATATAACCGAATACGGTGTTAATCGCATCAGGTTCACCGAGGTTTCCAGAAATTTTTCCAGATAACAACAATTTCGAAAATTCATCTGCACCTAACAATAGTTCAATTGGGCCTGGAACGTTAAAGTTTGGATCTGCGAAATTCAGATTAGTTAAATGGATTCCGGTGACATCTTAGTAGAAGGCATATCGTTACAAATTCGATCCAAAATAATTGCTTCGATATATAAAATTGGATTTTGCTTTTCTCAGGGAGTGATTGACAAAGATATTTTCTCAGTGTTGAGTTGAGTTTTCATGGTATCTAATCCCTGAACTTCAATTTGACAATGGGTCTTGGAAGCCTAAGCGGTTGGCTGTTTTCCTAAGAATAAAGACGACATACTTCCGGGGTCAATCATATAACGAACAGTTTGGTTAACCTGTGTTTATTGGGTAATTAACAAGACTTGTCGAGATTAGCACCTCATCATTCTGTTTTGGTTTGCGCTCTATTAAACGAGTAGCTTTCAGCGTTTGTGGAGTTATGACTAGAGAAGTAGTCGAATTGTTTGAAACGGGTTGTGAAGAGAAGGCGGCTACATTTTCGATTCGAGTTGGTTTCGATTCGAAATTCAATAAAGTATGGTGATTGGAAGATTTGCATTTTCTGTACGAATACTTTGAGCGACATTCACGTAGTCCATCGGACGAGCTTAGACAATTAATACACAGATGTGCCAATTTTCACATATTATGACGATCAAACGAAGATTGGGTGACAAATTCGGAACAATGATATACCCATGGGCTTCTTTGCAGAATGCACATTGTTGAGTCGACTTTGATGCTAGTAGGCTTGAGACGGGCTTTGAGTTACGATAATTTGGCTTAGGAGAAAGAGGTTTATTGGACGAAGAAGTGTTTCCCAAGCGAGGTTTTTCAGAAAAATTATCATAAGCGATAAGTTGAGATTCAAAAAGTTCAATTAATTGTCCGTTAGTTAGAATTTCTGTTGATCTTTTTTCCAATTCAAACAATTTGATTGTATCAGGATCTAGATGTGAAAAGAGGAGCATAGAACAACATAATTCCAATGCTCGGTAGGTGGACCGATGGATTTTAACGCTGCTAGATTTTCCTGAAATGTGTTAATCAAGTTTGACAGAGTGATTACATTTACTGTAGTTAGCATTGGAACGTTCAAAATGGCATCCCAGTGTGCCTTTGCACATCGTCGTTTATGCGTGTATAGTTTTACTAAAATGTCATAAGCTACGTTATACTTTTGTTCAGTTAACGGTAAATTTCTAATCAAACCTTGAGGAGTGCCTTCTAATAATCATTTCAAATATTGAAATTTTTCTATATTCGATAAATATACGTTATTATGAACAACCGAATAAAACAAATCTATAAATGCAGCGAATTTTCGAAAATAACCTCGAAACTTCTGAAGTTCCAGTTTCGGAAGTTTTATATGTAGTTGAGAGTTTTGACAGGGTGATGAGTTATTTAAAATTTTATTTGAATTGTTGTTATTAAATATTTCACTATATGTGGTTTTGAATTGAAAATACTGATTGAAAAAACAAGTACGAATATTAGTGTTTTAAATGAAACTCAATGTTTCTAGCTAATTCCACAATATAATGAAAATTGTTGAAAATTCTAAAAAATTGACAATTGTTTCGATAACTCAATATCATCGACAGAATGACAGAAGTTACATTTCATTTGATGCCTACCTGATGTTTAGTACTTATTTTTGGCTAGACCAAGAAGTGACCTACCTTGTGATTGACTTAATATATGTTAATAGAAAAAAGAAGAAGATGTGATATTACAAATATTGAAGCTTAGATATTATTAGTCCTATGGTGATGTCCTGGATATCATTTTTCCAATTAAGATCAGTATAACTGTGCAATGATATAGAAAACCAGGAAAACTATATCTGCTGATCTTTACAATTATCACTTAAGAAGACAGTTTAATAGTGGAGAGCTCCCTAGATTTATCTGTTCATTGACGACTTCATATTGTGGGTTTCGTAAGTGTTTTCTAATTTCCAACTCTTCAAGGAAATCCAGTTCTTGTTTCTTATCACAAATATGTAGTACTTCTAGTTCTGTGAAATGTAGCTTCTGTCATTCTGACGATGATATTCACTTATCGAAACAATTGTCAATTTTTTAGAATTTTCAATATTTTTCATAATATTGTGGAATTAGCTAGAAACATTGAGTTTCATTTAAAACACTAATATGAGTAGATACCACGAAGTAAGGGTCAGACAGTTAATTTAGTTAAGTACGAATATGTTTCTCGCTATCTACATCAGTTTCTTTCGTTAGCAATATTGAAATAATATTGTTATGTTGTTCAAGAACAATCTCTTTTAAGTTTTCGGTATAATTATAGCGAGCTTGACACATTGACCTTACAGATTTATCCACTTTAGCATTTTCCGAAATATCAAATAAAATTTGAATATCATTTAAACAAGATGAACGTAGATTCTTAAATTTTCTTAGCTTTTTCATTGCGTGAAGATATTATTTTGCGCGTAAATAAGACTAATTAAAAAAAGCAGGGACAGAATTTTGTTACAAATTCACGAGTTTATCGCAAACGTGAGCTGCAGATACGATAAAAAAAGAAAAAAACAAGAACAGAATTTTTATTATAAATTCACGAGTATATTGTAAACCACTAGATGCAGATACGATAAAAAACTAGAAAGGAGAACAGAATACTTATTCTGTATTCACGAGTTTGCAACTAAATATTTCTTAGCGAGTCCGAACCTGGAGTACACCAGCCAGAGAAAAAGAGCGATTAATTGTTTATAACCCAAAGGTGCCGGTAATTGCTAGGAATGAACGAATATTTCGAGTTCTGAAACCAAAAGAAAACACACCAAAAAGGAGTAGCAAAAATGTGGAATTCGACGTGTATTTAACTGGTATGCATATTGCGACTGCGCAAACAAATAATAATAATAAAATTTAGCTTTAAAAAACACAATAAGAAATGGTGAAATAAAAATACAATTAATTATTATTAACTCGTTAAGAAACAAAATGCGGCTACGAAGGATCAAATTGTATCAGGTAAATTTAGGACAGAAAAAAATGGACTGTAATTTGATACTAATAATAATTGTATTAAAAAAGGTGGAATATTGGAGATTGGTGGAGGTTGATCTGTACACTCGCTTAATGCACTTAAAAATCTACAATTCTGACCGGTTTTCGAAAACATGAATAAAAAATATCTCTATCACGTCTTCGATTAATACTTTATATCGTATTTCGAAAAATATTGTCTACTTTTGGTAGGGGTACGTAGAAATAGGACATAGGCGGGGGGAACTTTTTATTTTAAGGAAAGAAATTTAATTTGCGACATTGCCAAGAGCTCGACAAAATGAATTAAAAATAAAATATATTCTAAAAATCGAACACACATAGATAGGATGTTTTGATTCTACGACTGGAGTTGAGTTGAGATAGTACTAAATGAATTTAAAGTATTCGAATCTTTAGAAATTTTTTACAGTTGGGACAGTTTGCAGGCATGCGCATTAAGTATAAACCTATCGTGCTGTGCGAAAATCCCATTTTAGGTAAAAGTTGAGTTAGGAGGTTTTAAACGCATGTCGTCGATATTATTATTTGTTCTACAACCCTCTGACCCACATTTTTTTTGGGTGCACAGTTGAAGAGTTATCCGGTTATACGGAGCGGAAATGTGAGACAACAATATTTTTTTCCAAAATTACAGACTTTTTAGAACGGATAACGCTAAAACTATACAAGATATCCAAAAACTTGCACCAAATTTAATCAGCTTTCAGTTTTTATAGAATTGTCATTTCGCTGGGACGCGTATTTTCAGAGATTTAACCCAAAAAACGAAAAATGGGACCTTGAAACCCCCCTCCCCTCCGGCTCTAAGGCTACGGGCGGGGAATTTTGATATGTTCACCTCCTAACTAGTCCAAACAAAGTTACGTAGTCAAAAATTGTGTTCCAAACATTTCCCTCTATACCTATTCGTTACCTGGGCTAGTAAATTTTATTTTAAATTTGATTGATGGGATGTTGTTTAATTAATGTAAAAAGTTCCCCTTTATATTAAAGTTAATTGAATACAATTTTAAACTTTTCGAATAAGTTAGAGGGCATTCTGTTGAGTTTTTTTAATTGAGTAGGGGGAAGAAAATATTTACTAAAGATAGATAGATAGTACGGCTCTGGATGATCTCCGATATTCTTCATTTTGTAGACAAAAGCTGTGTAAAGAATAATATTCAAACATGACATAATGGAATTCTTACGAGTAAATTAAAACGAATTATATAGAATACGATGCTACAATGAAATTTAACGTTTGTATAACTTAACAATAGATTAATTACTGTGTTTCTATAGCGGCATGAATATTTAAATATCAGAACTGAATATACACAATGTCAGTATTGAATTTACTCAGTGCATACACCCGTTTACTGTCTGACATCTCCCCTAGGGAAAAACTCAAAAATCACTAGATGGATCTGCGAAATGTCTGGGTATTCAAATAACGACGATCCGAACACCGGTCTGGTTCATTTAAATACAGAATAATCATAGGGATATTTATACTTCATTAGATAATCTACTTGGATTAAATGAGTTAAGACAAGGCTGGATTTTCACTTGATACTTTTTCTCAATGTTAAACTCTCAGATAAGACGTTCAGATTTAATTTTTCTATTATAATTTCGGTATAATTCATTATTACATACAGGGTGCTTCGAAATTCACGGGAAAAATTCAAGAAATTATTCCCTTTGAAGTTATGAGTGTCGAGACAACTAGTTTTTAGTTTTTTAAAAAAAATCATTTTGGAAAACATTTATTCTCACAATAAAATGGAGAAACATATATTACACTTCGAAACTAGCATACACTAAGTCAAAAAGTTACACAGTGAATACAAAATATATACAGAGCGCGGTTAAATTATGGAACAAATTCATATTTTTGCAAACAATTGACTTTTTATAGAAATCCTGAAATAGGTCGATTTTTAACTTTAAATGCCGATTTTTTAAATAATATGCGAATATAGTGACGTCACCGGTTTTGACGTGGTGATGTACTTGTTATGTTATTTTTTTAAATTGAAATGTGGGTCTCGTAATACCTCATTTGAAAGGTTTTTAATACTGTATTCAGTAATGGCATATTTGGTCAATTATTATTTCTACGGAGTGAACAAAAGCTTTTTTCAGTTTGAGAATTTGCAAATACTGTTAAAAATTATTAAAAATAAGCTGTTGTAGTTCAATATTTTAGGTGACACACACGGTATTTAATAATCTTTATCTTTTAGTAAGAAAAGGACAAAGCTAAAGGAATACACAAAAACAGAACAGCAATTAATCGTGGAAAACCAAATTGCTCTTAATCGATAAAAATCAAGTTGCCTGCCTAATGTCAATTAAAATATCAGATACACCAAATGTCAAGTAAAAAAGTTTCAGAAGTAAATTATGGTCACTTTAAGTGAAACCCAACGCATAGAAATTCTAATTTTTATAGGATGTGGAGATGAAACGAGAGCTCAGCAACAGGTATGCGATTTGTTTAATGCAAAGTACCCATGCATACCTATCAGCCGATCAACAGGCATATCTTAACGGTCGGTATTACGTATTCTGAAAGAAGAAATGTACCATCCGTACAAAATTCAGTTACATTAAAATATCAACGATAATGATACCGATCGCTGTATGAAGTTTTGTGACATTTTGCAGGATTTATGTAATCGAAAATCCACGTTTTATTAAACAAATTATGTTTTCTGTTGAGGCTACATTTTGCTTAACAGGTTGACTGCCAAAGCGGTCATTATGGCCGCTACCGCACGCCGTACACAACTTAAAAAAAGTATCTAAAATCGGTATATGACCGCCGATTGCGTTAAAAATGCATAGGCACCATGCCCGCCTGGCCTGTACGGATATGTGAGTTACTTTATTTACTTAAATATGCGATATGCATTATATGTATATCATACAACATATATACATTTATAAACTGTAAATAAAAAGCATTTATATTTAAAAGAAATAAGTATTTATTGTAACAAATAATATTGAAATTAATAAAATATTAAATAAATTTAGAAGACATTACATTTTTAGATGTATATTATTGAAGTAAGGAAGTCTGTACAGTATGTAGTAACCTTTTTTAAATTGTTTTTAGATATTTCTCCTCTATCCTTCTTCTCGTAGCAACCTCTGCAGTATTTCCATACAGCACTAGCGATTCCATCTTTTTTAACCAAAGCATGGTTTCTCAAAGTCTTTCTTGTAACTACCGGTGTTTGACCTTCACCTTGTTCGACTTGATCACATAGTGGCCAACCGTTGAGTAAGTTTATATATAAACGTTTACAATAGTTGTACCTAGCAGACGTTCTATTGCGATTTTACGATACCATTTTAATGACCGACGCAAAGCAGAATTATAACTTGACATCTGGTCCGACAAATCGATTGCTGATTTTCCAACATTACAATCAATTATAGCATCTGGTTTACTTATAGGTACTGAATAACGTTCAATGATTTGGAAACTATCGGAGTGCTTAGTGGACAAAACAAGAACATCGCATTTATCATGCCATTTTATCACACATACACCTCTAGGATTTTCTTTGGCAAATATTTCGCCCTTTTTCAGTTTCTTAACCACAACTTCTTTTGGATTACCTATACGATTAGCTCTCTAAGTTCCAATCAAATGCGTACGGTTGTCTAGTAAACAATTAGCCAGTTCAAGGCTGGTGTAATAATTTTATCAGTGATGACGGTCCGACCTGCATTCAAAAGGTCTCTAGACAAATTCATCACAACTTTTGTTGGAACTGAGGCTCCTTTGTCTCTTCCTTTACCAGCATAAATTTGCAAATTCCAAGTATAGCCTTTACCACAGCAAAGCTTGAATATTTTAACAGCATATTTATGTGTTTTTTTGGGGTAAGTACTGCTTCATTACTAACTTGCCTTGAAAGGAAACGATACTTTCATCATTACAAAATATTTCTCCTGGAGTATATACATCTTCTTCTTAGTCCACTAATGGATTAATTTTGTGCAGTCTATCTCCTTCTTCGCAGTCTGCGTTATTTGAAAAGTGCCACATTCTGAGTAGCAGCTCAAAGCGATTACGACTCATAGTATTTCTTAGGGTTTGTAATGAACTAGATTGGTGGAGTGGACTGTTGAATTTGTCGTTCACTACTGCACCTAAGTAGATGTGTTGTTTGTTTACTTCGATAAGGTTGCGGAAGGAAGGACCAGTCGTAATTTTAAGTAACGTTCAATAAACCCTTAAATACGACAATCACTTTAAAACAAAATAGTAACAAGATAGAGCAACAAGAATATCCACAGAGAATTGATAGTTGGTTACTGTTTTCTAAAGGATACTAAATGCTCGTGAGGTAGTTATGTATATTGTTTCGATAATTCTCGAACGATGTCACAGAAAATTGCACGTTTTTATATTGCGTCCTAACGCGAGAGATATTTTAATACTTCAGGTAAATCGTAACTTTTCCCATTTTTAAGTTTAAAATTGATATAATTCGTTGATCTAGATATAGTTTTAACGCGCACTGTATGTTTTCGAATACTTTTTTATGTCGACCGTTCGAGAGTGGTTTTTAGTTCTGTACTCTTTGAGAAATTTTAAAAACTTCTATTTTATATAAAATGTTGAGAAAATTGAAACCAAAATCCAAAAATATTTCTTTAGTGCCTATTGATATCGTTGAAAAATTTTCATCCCAAACTTTTGAGAAAAAAGGAAGAGGTAAGTTAAATAAAGTTTTGAATTTTGCAATGCCTTCTGGTCAGTGTTGGGAACTATTTAGAATAAAATCATTCAAAATACATATTTAAAATACTAAACGGCATTTTATATTTTTCATTTTAAATAAATCTGAAAAAACCATTTTGCATTTTGTATTTTAAATAGCTTATATTTTCCATTTCCATTTTGCATGTGAAAGTAAAATATAAAATGCTTTGGGAACGAACTTCACAGCTTACTAGACTTGGAACATTTGATAAGACCTGACGTCATAGACAGCAAAGCCGATCGTTCATCGACTAAAATCACGGAATTTGTCTACGTGCATATAATTTTTGATCATATATTTTTTATATTCATTTCAATGAGTTGAGAGTTTTTTATATTTTCTATAGTAAAATTATTGTTTTTTTGTCTCTGGGATACTTTTTTCTGGCAAACTAAATGTATGAGCAATCCGAAAACGAGATAAACGAAAATTGCGACAATGAAATGTCTAAAACATTACCGTTACTTCTAAACGGCAATTTTTTCAAAATTATTAAAATTGATAACGGTAATCCTGACTCAAGTGTACAAGCTGAATGCGTAAATTGTAAAAAGCATATAAAGGGCAGGTTGAATGCGACTACTATTTTCAGAAATCATCTAACGGTTAGTATTTTCCTAGAGTTATCATGTTCTTTAGATATACATAATAATGTTTTAAGGTAAAGGAACATCCTCATTGAATCCAAGAATATGAAAAATATATTAAAACAAAATTTGTCCACCCCAAGAAAAGATTGCCAATTTCCTCCACTCATAAAGATGGCTCAAAACCTAAAAAACTGAAGCAAACATTACTAAGTAAGATGTCCCAATATTCTGAGCAAATAGTTGCTGATAATCTTATCACGAATTTCATCTGCCAAACCATGAGTCCTTTGGTTTTAGTGGAACATGAAGCTTTTGTCAAGCTTGTTAAAGGTACTTTTTTGTATTTCTAAAATAAGTTTGGTTATCAAACACATATTTTAGGAATGTGTGAATTAAAAAGTTCACCGAAAATAATGTGCAGAAAAACGCTGGCAATTAGAATAAATTCAGATTATATAAAGATGATGGATTGTATTAAATGAGAATTACAATCCGTAAAATATGTGTGTACTACTACAGTGCAGATGTATGGTCTATCAATAGGAGGAGCTTCATGGGAGTGACAGTACTCTGGGTAATTCTTATTATGCATATAATATTTGTTCATAATTTGATGGAAAATGATTTTTAGATTACTGAAGATTTTAAACGCAAAAGTTTTGCTATTGCATGTCGCCGTTTTAAAGGAAACCATGATACTTATGATAAAGTAGCCGGTCTGTTGAATGATATCAATGAAGAATTTATTGATAGATCCAAAACATATATTGTAAAAACGGTAACTGACAATGGATCAAACATGATTAAAGCGTTTAATACATTTTCCCAAAATAAGGAACCTGTTGCTGCTACAAGTTCACATGACAGTAGAACTGATCAGCACATTGTTCGTAAATTAACTACTGATGAATCTTTAAGAAGTATTATAGAAATAGGTAAATATAACAGTTTCTTGTTCGTGCATAAATGATTTTCTCTATTTTTAGTTTATGATGACTCTGAGGAGTCTGATGATGAAGGTGTAATCCCTATTAGTAATACAATAGGTGCAGTTAAGGATATAGGATATGACATACTTTTACCCGATCATCAGCGTTGTGCCAGCCATACGTTGAGCTTAATCACAAACTGATATAAAACAATTTACAAAAAATTCTAACAGTATGTATAGTCGTACATATAATTCTTGTTTCGCAAAATGTACATCTATTTGGACTTTGACAAACAAATCTCCTTGCCCAACACGCTGGAATTCAATGTTTGATTGTATTGTAGATTTATTAAAAGTTAAAGACAAACTTAATAAAGCTTGTGAGTCCATAAATTTATCAGGATTCAAAGAATTTGAGTTCCTTTCAGAATATTTAGAAGTAGTAAGGCCATTTGCAGAAACATTGGACCATCTTCAGGGGTCAGAAGACACATTTTATGGCGAATTGCTTCCGAATGTATGTAGGATTCATAGGACTTTGCAATCATTTACACTGCGCCATTTTAAATTTTGCTCAGAACTTATTAATTATTTGATAAAACGGTTAAATGTTAGATTTGACGATCATTTAAAATTATCTCCAGCAGTTAATGATGCAATTTTGGCAGCAGTAACGCATCCATTTTATAAACTGCGTTGGGTTCCCAAAGAACACAAAGGTAGATTAAAACAATTAATATTCAATGAAATGGCATCAATTACCAAAAATCATATTAAATGCATCAAAACTGAAAAAAATAATGAAATTCCAAAATATTTATTTGAAGAAACTGAAACTTCCGACTCTGATGGCCCCGAAGATAATGTAAATAGTTTGCATTTGCAAGGTATTCAGTTCTTACAAGACAGTCGAACTGAGATATGTATGGTGGAAAATTATCCAGAAATAGAATATTTATTCCTCAAATTTAATACTCCATTACCTTCATCGGCAGCTGTGGAACGATTATTTTCGTTAGGTGGAATGATCCTGAGGCCTAAAAGGAGAAATTTAAGCGATGAAAATTTTCAAAAATTGCTTCTTTTAAGAGCAAACGAAACAAAATAATGAAATATTTGCAATATTATAAATAAAACTTTATCAATTTAAAAAGTATTTTAATTTTATCAATCTATTTGAAATACCTATCTTCATTTTCTATCTTGAATAACTTTTTCAAAGCTATTTTGTATCTTGTATCTTAAATGAATTTATTGAAATCCATTTTGTATTTTCATTTCAAATAGATTTCATCATCCATTTTACCCATCTCTGCTTCCGGTGGCGATCTTGGTGAATTGGACATATTGAAAGTTTTATTCAATATCTCCCTTATGATATTAAGTGATTCATGAGATACAAACAATCTCAGCGACTCTCTCAGCTCTTTATACTCACTCGCTTTAATCAATCAAAGGATAACAAAGATTTCAACAATCATTTAAGCGGCCCTTTCAAATTATCAATTCATAGTATTCATTGACAGTATTTTGGGAAAGTGGTGTAATTATGAAATACTGCTACATATATTAGATATTTTTGAGAGTAATACTCGAATACTTTGGTACTATACTTTTCTGGAATTGATATTTGGTGAATACTATTCTCAAATCC
The DNA here is from genome assembly GCA_963921935.1 of Galeruca laticollis. Lineage (NCBI taxonomy): Eukaryota > Metazoa > Arthropoda > Insecta > Coleoptera > Chrysomelidae > Galeruca > Galeruca laticollis. The sequence goes on from OY998180.1 coordinate 203,419,447, forward strand.
GAATCGTAATATTTGAACACAGAATTCTGTTCTAGTGTACATGACCGATTTGCCATCAAATTAATTCTTGTTTCACTCCTCAACAGTTAAACACTTTTCAATATCGTTGTCTGGCTGATGCAGCACTGGAAGCGACCCTTATTACAGAAAATTTCATTGTTCCCTAGGCTCGAACAGAATTGTCTATTATTTACATTCAACTTTTAATTGAGTGAACAACTAGAATTTGTAAAAAAAACTAATCAGTTCTTAAAAAAGTAACTTCTTTTAATTCGGTATTGATTGAAGGGGGAGATTGTTCGCATTCAAATGACTTCGTTTGAACTTTCCACAGTAAAAAGGCAGCTACTTAGTTCATCATTTTATCATGTAAATTACAAATTTCATGTCTGAAAGAACTTTACGTTTTTCGAAGAAATAATCTCTGTAAAGTTGTGTAAATTGATAGTTTTTTTTGAACATGAACTGGTAAATTCTGTACCTCGACTGTTTCCACTTATTTTTCGATGTATATTATCAATAACCCTTTTCCTATCTGAAGTGGAGTACTGTATCAAACTACATTATAATCAGGGCCGGCGGAAGGCCCGCACGGGGCGCCAACATCTAGGAGCGCCAAATCAAGAGATAGTTAATAAAAAACTGGCAAGAACTAAAAATGTCTAATATAAAAAAAAATAATAAACTAGAGCACAAGAAAATGTGTAAAATTATTTATTATCCAGTATAAATTAAGTGCATAATATATCAATCAGTTTATTTGCTTATGATGTATTGTGCCTTACCGAGCGTGAACAGACGGGCGGCATTATTTTATTGACAAAGAAGGTAAGCAAGCCCAAGCGCTGTTATTTTATTGGGGAATGAAAGGCGCCGCCAGTCGCCACCGCACCACCTGCTGGTAATAAATATTTTTTATTTTGTCTAGCCGGTATCAGGGTAGTGTTTTCAAAATCAAAAAGAAATAATTAGTTGCTACCTACTGTGTCTTACAGCAGCGTTAATCTGACTAGCATAGAATTTGATCAAATGATGAATATTATTATTGTCAATATTCTTAAGGATTTTTCGTAAACTAAAGCCAGAAAAGTTAATTTTAATTAAATTTAGTTTGTATTTAGTAGAATAATATAATTTTTATGCTTTTTGAGAAAATATTTTTATTATGTTTATTTTTATAATATAACGTTTTAGATGTTTATAACTTTAAGTGTCATTATTAATTTTTTTAATATTTAATAAATAATTTTCTTCTGTTCTTTTGTATTTTAATTTTCACACGATTCACGATTATGAAAGTGAATATAGTAACGTATTAGTTTTTCTTCGAGTATTTTTATTTTAACTTTGTAAATTGATTTCACATAACAGTTATTGCAAAACTTACAAAATTTTAAAAATATGTGTTTCATCAAATCGAGGGGAGAGGGGGCGGAAAATTTGCCTTTCGCCGGCCTGATTATAATATTTTTCTAAAAACAGGATTTTATTGTTAAATATGTACCAATTTCAAGTAGTAACGTCCTGGTATATACAGTGCTTCTCAAAAGTCCCTCCCCCTCTTTTATTTTGAACGGTGATGCTTAGAGTGATAAAATTTGGAGCGTGAGAATGAACTATTGTCAACTTCTCTACTAGTGGTAACAGGTGACATAATAGGCATCGGTGACGTCACCAGCCAACTGAAACCAATAATATTAAATGGGACCTTATGGCAAGTGACACCTCATTTGAAAGGTATTTAGAGTACCTATTCAAACATACTAATTTTTTGGATTTACGATGTTCTTGATGGTTAAAATAAACACTAAAATTTGAGTTTCACTTTTAATTAATAAATATTTAAGAACAAGTTCTTATAATAATTGTTCAAAATGTGCTCCATCTACTTCCTGACAGTGAAACATCCTATTACTCTTGTTCGTTGTTTTAAAACGTCAATACTGTCAGGAACTGGCGTAAAGTTTAGATTTAAGGTATCCCCACAGAAAAAAATCTAAAGGTGTTATAGTCTGTTTCTTATTGACTGACAGCACGCGAAAAGGTGCTAGTCAGGTAGTAAAGCATAAGCGTCACAGTTCATCTAAGGAATTTATTTACTATTTAATTTTGTACCCGATCTGATATATAAAGGTAATATAAATGTAAATTCGGTTAGTTAAAACAACTAACTGACCTTCATACATTTGTAGAGAACATACAGGTAAAACAATAAATTATTTTTGAAATAATCTTGTAACGCAACTATTCTGACTGAATATTTCATTAATTATCTTGAGAATTTGGAAAGGTCAATTCTTGGGAGCCATATTAACAAACCATTTATCAATTCATTCTCCAGATAATTGTGAAACATCACAATAGGATCCTACTAGGGGTTGTCCCAATGACTACTTAGAAATTTTGCAGGTATATACGGTGAAACTTGGTCTCGCCCAAATTTGTATAATTTGTTTTGCTTAGAGTCGCTTATGTTCCATAAGTGTTAACTGTGTTGTGAAAAATGTCTTCAAGTTTTACCCCAGTAAAATGTAAGAGCGTTATTAGCTTACAAACGAAGACTGTAGTGTTAAATGTGCATGATGCTGTTGTACATCAAATGCCGGCTGCTACTGCTAGAAACATAGTTTCGACATGTTCCAATATGACAGGAGTTAGTGAATCTACTAATTACAGGCTTCTAAGAGAGAGGAAAAATGGAAATGTATCTCCACCTAAAAAGTCAACTGGGAGAAAACCATTTGACCTTGATGAACATATGCAAAATACAATAAGACGAAAACTACATGAATTATATTTTTAAAAAGAGATCCCAACCCTTGATAGAATTCTAAGAATGGTGAAGGAGGACGAGAATTTGCCTTACATAGGGCGAAAAACTTTGTGGAAAATATTACACAAATTAAATTTTACTTGGGAGAAGCAAAGTCGCAAATCAGTGCTAATCGACAACGAAGAAATAATATGTTGGAGACGCCAGTATTTACGAGATATCCGAAAATACAGACAGGGGGGAAGACAAATCTATTATCTAGATGAGACATGGCTCAATGAAGGACATTCAGTGAAAAAAATATGGCAAAACAAAAGTATTCAAACCAGTCGTCAAGCTTTCATAGAAGGTTTATCTACTGGACTGAAAACTCCTATCGGTAAAGGTCGCCGACTAATAATAACGCATATTGGATGCAATCAAGTGTTCGTTGAAGGTGGTTTACTGGAGTTTCAGTCAACATCAACCAAAGACTATCATGAAGAAATGACTGCAGATGTATTTTACACAAATGGTCGAATTAATTCCAAATAATGCTCTAATCGTTATGGACAATGCCACTTATCATTCGCGCTTAACAGAAAATCTTCCATCTACCTCTTGGAGAAAAGCTGATATTAGAAACTGGTTAATCGTAAAAGATATACCATTTGAAGATGATATGTTGAAAAAAGGACTTTTAAAGGTTGCTTCAGATCACAAGCTACGATTTAAAAAGTTTGTTATTGATGAAATAGCCAAGAATCGTGGGATAACAGTGCTTCGTTTGCCGCCATACCATTGTGAATTAAATGCGATAGAGTTAATATGGGCCTAAATGAAAGGTTATGTAGCTAGACATAATAAAACATTCAAAATGAAATATGTTCGTGAACTCATGAAGTACTCATTGACAACAATAACTGAAGAGAATTGGAGAGACGCTGTGAATCATGTAATTAAAGAGGAAGAGAAAATGTGGGTTTTAGATAACCTCATAGAACAATCTATAGAACCGATAGTGATCTCTCTCGACGAGTCTTCGGATGATTCTTGTATGGCCAGCGAAGAGGATGATACTATAGGTTGAATTTTATATTTCCTATAAATGGTATGTTTACTTTAGTTAATATACATTAATTCATTGTCAATAAATTTGAATTATGAGAATTAAACTATATTTTCTTTAATTAATTTAATTTAATAAAAATGAAAATGTAACTTGTTAATAGTCCTAATCGAATGAATTTTATTTCAACTCTAATGTTGACCGAATCTAATTAAATAAGCAAAATGAACTAATATCGTAATCTCCGCCACTGCCGCACTGTTTATCCTTTTGCTGGCATTGTTCAGTTTTATTACCATATTGTATTTTGAGCTGAAAAAGGGATGTACAGAACAATAAGTGACGCCAACGCAAAAATTGGCACAGAGGGTATGTATATACCAGTAATTGGAAAACACAGGAAAACGACGAAACGAATGATAATGGAAAAATACTGATTAATTTTGCAACGGAGATGATGCTTGTTATTACCAGTACAAAGTTTGAATACAAAGAAATCGACAAAGGAACCTGGTTAACGTCAAATAGGAAGTAATCCAATCAAATGGTCCATTTCCTGATACAACAACAATCAATAAAAAGAGCAGAAAACGTCAGAACCTATAGAGGAGCAGATGCGGACAGCGACCACTTTTTAGCAGTCGCGAAAATAATACAAAATGGTAAACAAAGAAGGGAGAAGCAAAAGTGCAGACCAAAAAGAGGGCTACAGGGGGAAAGGCTCATAGATAACAAAACAACAAAAAGAGAATACGAAGAAGAATTGAAGAAAACCCTAGAACAACAACAGAATCACAATGTAAACGACGAATGGAAACATTTAGAGAGAACTATAAAGAAGGCGATAAGAAAAATAATACAACTGAAAACAAAAAGAGAAGAATGGTTTGATGCAAAATGCAGAGAAGAAATTAAAAAGTGAACCAAAGCCAAACAGAAAATGTTACAAACTGGTACATGTAAAAACAATAGGCAGTACGAAGAACAAAGAAGAATAATAAAGAAGATATGTAGGGCAGAAAAACAAAATAAAATGCATGGAAAAAATTTTTGTAAACAAAGAAATGAAGAGCTTTATCAAGAAATAAAATGTAATAAAGGGAAAGTTGGGCAGATGACCATATGTATAAAAAGGAAAAATAATAATGGATGAAAGCGAAATGATACAAACATGGGAATAGTATTTCAAAGAAATACTAAATAAAGAAAATGAGAACGAGGAATGGGAGAAGCTTATAACCCTATATATGCATAATGGCGTAGAAATACCACCATCAAAGGAGGAAATCTCGGAAATAATATAACGACAAAAGAACGGCAAATCCCCTGGAGAACACGAAATACAACCAGAAGATCTACCATTTGATATCGAATATATGGGAACAAGAGACAGTGCCAGAAGCATGGGAAACAGCAGTAATGGTACCAATTTCCAAGAAAGGTAAAAAGGACGAATGCAGAAACTATAGGGGGATCGCGCTACTGGACACAGTGTATAAAATAATGGCCAAGACCAAAGAGAAAAGGTTAAAGGAATATGGAGAAAAATTGTTCGCAGATTATCAATGCGGATTCACATCTGGAAGATCGGTCATGGATTATATTTTCACTTTAAAGCAAACGCAAAGAATGGGGTACACAACTTATGTGTCTGTCACAGAAGCACTAAAAAGGCGAGGAGTGAATGAAATCATCGTAAAATGGATGTATGAGTTGTTGACGACAAGGATAGCCGAGACACAGGTGGGTAATCAAACCACCTTAGTTAAAACCACTCGCTGGACACCTCAAGGGGGAGTAATATCTCCCCTTAGTAGTAGATGAGTTGCTCAACAGGCTAACGGAGCTTGGCATCGAATGTATGAGCTATGCTGATGACATAGCTCTGATAGTCAGAGGCAAGTTTGAGAGCACCTTATGTGATTTACTACAGAAGGGCCTCAGAATTATTGAGCAATGGTGCTTGTTGCCAGTGGGGCTAAATATTAACTTACACAAGACCATAGTAATAGGGATTAGAGATGTTGACTAATTTTTGAAATTAGTAGTAATATATATAAAATCGAAAATAATAATTTTTTTAAAAAATATGACAAATTTCAATAAAAAAATACGTAATTAGAAATAGGTTTCAAAATTCCCGCTAAAATGCTCCACACTGTCCCGTGGCGTCATCAAACTATATACGAATCTCGCGTTCTGTCAAAGTTTCTTATGAATAAATTAAATAAAAGCCGTAAAAATGAGTAGATCGTCTTACAAATGTAGTGCAGTGCCGATGTGCAAAGTACGAAATCAGAATACCAGAAAAAACTTTTTATAAACGTTCCAAAAAGTGCACAAATAAAGAGAAATACTTGCTGGATGAGACCCAGCTTCATTGACAACAAGTACCAGTTATTTTTGTGAACATCACTTTAATGTAAGTTCTAAGCTCTGATAAACTACAAATATAGATTTAAAATCTTTGTAGATATTTTTGGTTAAGAGGCAAAAATAAAAAAGTCAATTATTCATTAGTAGTTTATTTGTTTACAGAGCTAATTCCAAGTTTTATTTCGTCGATACAGATGATAAGTACTTCTAAATATGATAAAGAGTGTATAAAATGAGTAAGATGTCTCTCTCATTTGTAATATCAATGTAAAATTATATGTACTTACAAAGATATTTTCAGTAGTAATACCACAAGTGATTGAATTTTCGCGATAAGTCTGTCGATTCATTTTTGAACGAAACTGAATTGTTTCGAGAAAACACAACGAGTCCGCAGGACGAGTGGTGTTTTCTCGAATCAATTCAGTTGAGATCATAAATGAAAGACAGACTTATGAGATAAATTCAATCACGAGTGGAATTTTATTAGACTATTTCACAAACAGAGTGAAAGATAAAAAATCTGAAATTCGGCAGGATTAGAGGAAATTGGCAAAAAAGTTGACCTGAGAAATCAATAAATTTCAATGAACAGAAAACATTGACATTGAAAGAAATACTACACTACCAACAATAACCATAACATACTGAAATATTTTTCAATTATAATTATTATAAATGGTACAGTTATTATATACAATGTTTTGAGCTTGATTATTTGAACACGCGCTTCGTATTTTTCGGTACATTTTCATCGATTTTTTCGTTGATTGATTCGATAGAATTCATCCCAAATCTACTCATTTTTGAATGCGTGCACAGCGTAATCACTTATATTTGACGTTTAACTGTCACATGCACTGTAAACAAATCTGAAAACACCGAACTTGATAGGCCAATCAGAGTCAAGAGTCAAGTTTGGTATTATCGGTAAGCCGAACTTGACTAGAGCTTCTGATTGGTTCATTTTGTAGGTGAGTGAAATAGTCACATTTTTAAGCTCCGCTGCAAAAGAAACTTTCACCATCATAGAATCAATCTTCGGTAAGTTACAACTATGTATTTCTTTTGATGGATCCAGTCTCCATTATGATAAAAATCGTAAAATATTATCGTTGTTGTATTATCAAGAAAAATTGTTCATAGTTTTAACTTGGTTATGAGAAATAAGTCAACTTGTTAGTGCAGTGACGTCATCGAGCTCTGATTAGTATTCGCAGTCACGTGATAATGGGTAATAACTAATGCAATTTAAATTGATTTTATTCAATTTAAGACGAATAATTAGGCTCTGAAAATGTTATTTTAGATTTCTAACAACTGTCTTTAATGTGTAAAACATAACTTCACATAAATTTGTAACAACTGTCAACATCCCTATTCTATTTATCCGGAAAATAAGACTTCCAGCTGGGAAACCCCTAGCTTCAAGCGGGGAAATAATAAAATGGAAATCTGATGCTAAATATCTAAGGATAACCCTAGAGCCCTAGACAGTAAGCTTCAGTGGAATAAGCATTTTGAAATAACTGCTAGTAAAGTAATAAAAATAAGATAGCGTGCAGAAGTCTAGCTGATAAGACTTGGGGCTGTAACCCAAAAATACTGCGATGGATGTACGCCATGATTGCGAGACCAGTAGTTACGTATGGGGATTAGCCCAAGAGGCAATTCTTAGAACATCTGAGGAAGGTTCAGGCAATGAGAGTAATAAAAATCAGGGAGCCTGGTTCTCTCTAACAAAATAAATCTCATCAGCGAATCTTCCCAGTGTCGAAATGATCAAGAAATCTAGTATCGAAAAGAACTTCACTACGATGCTAAGTAAGAGAAGAGACTAGGAAAGGGAATACACCCATCCAAACTCTCAAAGATGGTACACAGATGGTTAACAAACCACCACAGGAGCTGGCGTTGGAGTATTCGGTTCGGGCACCAGATAATCGTATCGTTAGGCCTATGTCCGAGCATCTTTCAGCCAAAAATATGTGGAAATTAACCTAGAAAGAAACTATCATAAATGTGACATATCGATTCATTCTGGTAGTCAAGCAGTTATCAAAGCATTGAGCTCCCATGTCATTGAGTCAAAGGTGGTATGGAAGTGCCGAAGAAAACTTGATGAACAAGGCAAGAATAACAGGGTCTCCTTAGTCTGGGTTCCTGGCACTGGGGAATCACAGGAAATGAAATGAAGAGTCCAATACACTTGCCAAGAATGGATCACGAATGCCCTTTATTGGACCAGAACCTTTCTGTGGTGTAGGAAAATGCTTCTATAAGAAAGAGTTTCCGAAGAAGAAGGAAACCGAAAGAGAAGCACTCTGGCGGTGCCTTCCCGGGTTGGAATAATCCGAAGAGCTCCTGCGAAACTTTGACACCGCTGGAACCGCTAGATCCGAAAGTTATTTGGATCTCAGTAAAAAGAAGCTCACGAGCTTTCTTACAGGGCACTGCCGCCTTAGGAAGAAATTAATGAGAATAGGTCTAGCAGAAATTGACGAGTGTACATTCTGTGGGGAGGAGGAAGAAGCTCCCAAATACTAGAGATCATTAGAACCTTGGAACTGGAAGGCGAGCTGTAGTAGTAGCGAGAACAGCTCTGATAGAGGGGGCACAATAAATCGTAGGTTTTAGTGCTTTGTAACCCCGTTAAAAATCTAAATCTACTCTGAGAGTTGAATAGGTAGGGCTTATCAAAACAACGTATTTGTTTGGCGGAGAGGATTTGCGTGCAGAACAGTGTAATTAGAAAAGGACGAGGAGTTTAACATATTTGTTAGCTTTACGAGTTTAATCTCATGCCAAAACTCCTATGGTGTCCCATGAAAAGTTTAACTTCAATAATTAATTAAAAAGTTTTATAATTAAGTGGTAAAAGATGAAAAACTGTCATGGACTTATTGGATATATACAAATAAGAACATTGGAAGATATGAGTTAAACGTATCAACAAAAGTTTCAGTAATTTTCACGTGAATAGAATGACACACAGTTGCTATCATAAAATCTGTAAAAATCAGAAACTTTAACAACTGTTAGATATTACTACAATATCCACATGAAAATTATGTCATGAATATTATGAAATATTCATTATCAGTCACGCTAATCAATTTCGTATAATGAAATCACTTGCCACAAAAGCCGAATATTATATATCCATCTCTTTTTCACTTCGGGCTCATCAATATACTTTTATTCTCTATGACCCTACGTAAATAAAAAACTATTATGAGAGATATGTAATAAAACCACATTAAAAACATTAAACCATTCATTTAGTAAAACTCCACCGTACGATTTTCAATAAAAGGGGTTTTCATATCGGTACATGAATATTTAATTCGATAATAAAATTGATTAATACTTCATTATTTGAATTTGTACAATTCTATTAGATTGAATGAACATTGTGTGAATTTGTTCAGGGGTGAGGGGAGCTCTATTTTCGATGACATATCGGATACATCGATTATTACTGTTTAATTAATTGTCAATATAGCCGAAATTATCATAAAATTTGAATATAATTTGATTCAATGGAAAATCAGCTTTCAGTGAGATATTATATGTATTACTATGTCAAAAAATGAGAAATAGGTATTGGGTGTCGGGTTTACATTTTAGATATTGTATATAAAAATTTCTCTCATCTATTTTTGGCTAATGTAACTGTTTCCCTCCACGTTTTCCCTCGTTGTTGTAGTATATTACCAATTATGTTATCCCGTGTTTGTCTTGGCCTTCCCATTTTCCTTGTTAACTGTGTTTTCGCTTCGCATACTTGCCTGTTGTTATTCAATTGTTGAATGTGTTCCCACCAACTTAGTTGTCGTTGTTCTATAAATTATAATACTGGCTCGACCCTTAATTTGTCTCTTATAAATTTGTTTTTGATTCTGTCTTTTCTAGTGACTTCTTTTACACGTCTTAAGTACACAATTTCTTAATTATATTATCCATATACGGACTCAATCTCCACCTTGTCTTAATCCCATCTCTGTTTTGAACCCTTCTGATTTTTTATTGTATTTGATCACATAATTACTGTTTGTTTTACAAAGATTGTAATGAGTTTTAAAACTTGTACAATTACAAAGATATAATAAACCACAATAGATATTTCACCAGGTTTTTATTTTTCAAATCTCATGGTCATAGAACCGCCATTGACGACCATCTGTCATCAATGACATGTCTTTTATCATTTATATTATACCAACAAGAACAGTTCTGTAAACTAATATGTTATATGTTACTAACTAAATAAGGAAATATCACACATACAGATAATAGAAACAAAAAAATGGATAGGCTACTATAAAGAATTACTTACTGAAGACAGACAAGAATATTTGAATGAATCAATTACGGAAGAAATAGATATACAAGGCGAAAACGTTGAAATCACTGGGAATATAATTAAAAAAGCAATAAAAGGTTTGAAAAATGGAAAAGCTTGTAGCCCTGAGGGTGTGTGCGCTGAACTTCTGAAGAATGGAACAGATACATTGTTCGGGGGTCTAGCGTACATATTCAAATTGTGCATTAATGGACATCCCGTTCCAGAAGAATGGAAAACTGTATATATAACACCAATCTATAAAAAAGGCGATAGAAAACGATGTGAAAATTACAGAGGAATATCCGTAACAAGTGCAGTCAGTAGACTGTATGGACGAGTACTGAGAGATCTTATAGAGGATGAAATTAAAGGTCAAGAAGAAGAAGAACAAAGCGGATTTCGTGCTGGAAGAACATGTAACGATAATATATTTTGTCTCAAACAAATTATTGAAAACTAACAGAGAAATACATATAACATTTGTAGCATACGACACAATACCAACGGTGAAACTCTGGGAAGTTCTAAAAGACACCAACATCAATCACACTCTTATTACAGCTCTACAAAATCTTTATAATGGAGCAAACTCAAGAGTAAAAATAGGAAAATATATCACTGATGAATTTACAGTGAATAAAGGTTTGAGACAGGGATGTTGTATATCGCCAACATTGTTCAAAATCTATGTGGCAGCAGCTTTAAAACAATGGAAAAGGAAAATTCATGGAATGGGAATAGAACTCGATAACACAACACTTTATACTTTGCAGTTTGCCGATGATCAAGCAATTATATCAAATGATAAGGAAGATATGGAGTACATGATGCGCAAGTTGATTGAAGAGTACGAAATCTGGGGTCTAAGGGTCAACATTCAAAAGACCAAATATCTTTGTATCGGTGGAGAACCTAGTGATCTAACATTAAATAATGATCGAACAATAACACACTGTCAGGCCTATAACTATCTGGGAGTGACATTTGACTTAACTGGGACAGATAACAAAGAAATAGAAAGTAGAATAACAACAGCGAAAAAAGCGATATCTTGTCTCAATGGCATTCTGTGGAATAAAAATATTACAAAGAACAGAAAATTCAATATATATGAAACTTTAGTGAAAAGCAGCCTATTGTATGGATCTGAAAACTGGAGACTAACAGAGAAATATAAAAAAAGATTAGAAGCTGTTGAAATGGATGCGATGAGAAGATCACTCAGGATTTCAAGAAGAGATAAAATCAGGAATGACACCATTAAAGAAATAATGGGGATTGAAGGTACCATTATAGACGACATAGAGAAAAAACAACTTACATGGTATGGGCACATACAACGTATGTCAGAAACAAGACTCCCTAAACAAGTAATGAACTGGCAACCGATAGAACGTCGGAAAAGAGGAAGACCGAAAACCACTTGGAAACAGGGCGTGGTTAAAGCAATGAGTGCTAGAAACCTGCAAGAAGTAGACTGGGACGACAGGAAAAGATGGAGGCAAGGCGCCGGACAACGTCGAAAGACGTTCTAAACCGGCCTATATATATATATATATATATATATATATATATATATATATATATATATACTAACTAAATAAACAATCATGAGAAACATCTTGGATAACTCTTATCGTCTTGCTGTTTAATCCCCTTTCTTCCAATCCACTCCATATTTTTGATCTGGGTACTACGTCGAAGGCTTTTTCTAAATTTATAAAAGCCAGATAGAGGTTTTTACTTTGTAAAAATTGACTTTGTGATTCTGATAATTGTGGTTCTAATAATGGTTTTAATCTATTATTTATTATCAGTGCATATATTTTTACTATTTTGTTTAATAATGTTATTATTGCAATCATTTTAGTGTCCTTTTTTGAATATAGGTGTTATTAATGCTGTTCCCCATTTTCTGGTATTTTTTTGTTATTCCAAGCTTTATTTAATAGATAATGTGTTAACTACTAACTAAGTTTTTCATCATTTTAGCCATGATTTCGTCATTTCCTGATGCCTTTCCATTTCTCTGCGTTTTTATTACATTCTTCAGTTATTTAATTTTTAAACTTTCTATTTCGGTCTCTTGGTTGGTTTTAGGTTTGTTGCCTCAGTAATTCTTGGAAATGGTCTTACCTTCTCTTCTTAAATTTTATTTACCGATTTCTCTTGTCTGAATGCTGTCCATTTCCATTTTGTTTCCAACGTCAATCCATGTCTTTTCTTTTGCTTCTAAATTTGTTGTGTATTAACCTTTTTTATGTCATCTATTCTTCCCTTCAGCTTGTTCTCAGTTTGTTGTTGGTATCTCTTTATATGTTCTTATCGAAAGTATTGTTTTTTGCTAGAGTTATTTTTGTTATTTTTTATATTTCTGCGATTTCTTCCTGATTTTTGCCGTTAGTTGATAGTAATTGCTGTAGATTTCCATTCCTCTCCTTACTCTTACGTCTAGTACATTTTGTGTTTCTTTTCTTTGTATCAAAACTTAAAATCAATTATTGATTTCTGCTTGGTTGTACTCTTGTATATTTATATATAAAATGTTTGTAATTAAGTCTTGCAATTGGCAAAATTCCAGTAGTTTGTTCCCATTGCTGTTACGTGTTTCTTCTCCATGTTGCCCTATTGTTGTTTTGTATTCATTGTCTGTTTTACAGACTCTACCATTGAATCTCCAGCAATAAATATTGTTTCTTGTATTTCTTCTGTAATTATTACTCCACTATTTTCTTTTTTATCTCTCAGTTCTACCAGCTGTATTCTTTCTGAGACAGCTTTCCAAGCTACAATTTCATCTGTTATAATACTTCCTCCCTGTCGAATCCCTTTGGTTCATCAGTACTCCTCTGTATAATAGTGTGTGTCCATTTGCAAGTAACATTTTGCCTTTTCCTTTTTTCTTAGTTTCACTTAGTACTAAAATTTCTAATCCAGTTTCTTCCAACTCGTTTTCCAGTTCTATTTCTTTACGATGTAAGCTTCTTATATTCCATGTTCCTAAACTCCAAGTTTTAGCTTCAATATTGTAATGTTTTTCATATTTATTAAAACGTTTTTATAATGGGTGGGATAAATTCATACACACGGTAGATTCACTTACTTAATTTATTTATTCACTACACAATTCACTAACACTTAATTTATATACACTTAAATTTAATTTATATACACACAACCTTAATTATTAATTTATATCAACACTTTACTGTTCGCTATTTCTATCACGAGATCACTTTATCAACTAAACGAACTCTCCCTGATCGGTCCTTTATATATTAGTCCCTTTTTTACTAGATAATTCTAGATTGCGGCTTACACACAAACAATTGGCTTTCTGGCATTTTCTAGATAAGACTGATCACAAAAACAATGTATAGATAAGATAGTCACTATCGTAAACAGCATCCGCCATAATTTTAACTTTCATACATGGCTTAGACAGAGTCGGGGTCTACACAAGTGTGCTATTTCGTAACATTACCCCCTCCTTAAATGGAAGTTCCACCTGGAACTTTTGTGTAGCCGAGACTGGATGTTTGAATCGGCCCATTTCTACACTTTCCGATCTTATGGAAATAACAGGGCACCGTCTTCATCGGATACTGATAACGGGGTCGTAGCTGCAAATTAATACCTGGACACCGGTATCTCGAAAGATAACCTCTACTATGTTCCTGATAACTCGTCAATCCAACTGGTTACTCGCTATCTTAGGCATAGCCAGTTTCTTCACGCTGGATTCTAACACATGGTCTCGGAGGTTTCGAAGTGCTTCCCACACATCGCGGTAGGTAGATCGATTTTGAAATTCATTTTTAGTTACCACGTAGAAGACATACCTCGAATTATGTTTCAGTTTCAGTGTCTTGCCAGGGGCTGGAATCTGGTTTTCAAGTTTTTCTAATTGCCCGAACTTCTTTCGAAAGACGGATACCAACCCTCGTGCGTTCTTGATACGGGTGGGGATGTTGTATGCCAGTGAATAATCTTCCGGGATAGTGAACAAATCTTGTCGTTGTTCTGAAGTGATTCCATATCTAGCTTTCCCGGTACCTCCATACGCGCCCATAAATTCATCGAAGGTAGGGTCTCACACATCTCGAATATGGTTTACTCCTTTCTCTAGTTCATGGTCTCCTTCGAATGGCGCTAGCCGGTTTTGGTGAACTACTTTTGGTTTTCCGTTGGGGATCTTGCTTATGCGATATATAACATCATTGATCCTTTTCTTGATTAGATTAGAGTATGGACCTTCCCAGGATTTTTGTAATTTTTGTAGAAAATCCTTTTCTCCTCGTCGGGCTGTGTAACCATACTTTGTCCCCTTCTTTAAAACCGCCTTCTATGGCCTGCGTGTCGTACCGACTTTTCATTCTGTCGCTGGCAACTTGAAGATTTGTTCGAACTAATTCATGAATATCGTCCAGCCTTCTTCTCAATTGGATCACGTAGTCTTCACCTGCTAGATCTTCTCCAGGCTGACAGCCAAATTCCAGGTCACAAGGAAGCCTCATTTCAGGTCCAAACAGGATTTTCGCAGGTGTTTCACCCGTGGACTTATTGACGGCAGATCGATAAGCCAATGCGAATAGGGGAAGATACTGGTCCCAATCTCTCTGATGGCTGGAAACTACTTTGGACAGGTATTTTCCAATAGTCCTGTTCATTCTCTCGACCATTCCATCTGACTGTGTATGTAATGCTGTTGTCCTGGTCTTCTTCATTCCCAGCTTATCCCTGGTCACTGTGGACTTCCAAAGGCACTCCATATCGGCTGATAAATTCTTTCACCAATACATCCGCGACAGTTGTGGCCTCTTGTTTCGGAATAGTATGTATTT
This sequence comes from Galeruca laticollis, assembly GCA_963921935.1. NCBI lineage: Eukaryota > Metazoa > Arthropoda > Insecta > Coleoptera > Chrysomelidae > Galeruca > Galeruca laticollis. Next base: position 203,434,836 of record OY998180.1, read on the forward strand.
GCCACCATTTCTTGTCGTCGAAAATGGTCCAGCTATATCTAAAGCAATCCTTTCGAAAGGGCAAAAAATAGAAGGAATTTCTGGAAAATTTTCGAATTATGATTTATTATAATTTTTGACGTGATCTAATTCAACTCACATCTACTTTTCGTTAGCACTATTCGTGGCTAGTACACTGAATTCAAACGTGGCCGTAGTAGTTCTGTTGTGGATGTTAAGCTAAAGAAGGTCGCTATAAACTGGTCGTTGACATGTTTAAGTATTAGGATAACCAGTATAAATAAGATTTTACATGAAATTTTGGATGCTCGGATCTATGAATACGTTGGATTCCACATTTTTTGACAGATGATAAAAAAATGATCGATTGGTGCCATAAAATGATTAAAAAATAGAGCTGAGGTGTATCCGAATGTTTATTCAGCATAGTCACAGGTAGTGAGATGTGGATTTATGCATATGAACTAAAAAGAAAAGGCTAACCAGAAGTTTGGATGCTGCAACAAAAGTTTCTCATTCTCGAAGCATTAAGAACCAAACTAGTCATGTGGGAACTGTGCTTCTAGGAAATCAAAAGATCGTTGGTTCAGCGTGGTATACTTTTATTTGTTTGCAGAAGTCTTTGGTATATTGAGAGAAACCAACCAAAATCACGAATCATTTTCCATAACGACAATGCGAACTTTACACACATCGCATGAAAGAAGAGAGTATTTGGAAACTCAAAAGATCGGATTGGTGGGTCATCTGTCTTACAGACCCAACTTGGCACCCCGTGATTTCTTTTTGTTCCCACTAGTTGAAGATTAGCTGCATGTACTCCGATTTTCGTCGCTCGTGAAAGCGGTCGAGGCTTTAAAAAGGATGTTTAGGGCTATATTTTCTGACTGGACAAAGTACTTTGAAGGGTGACAAAATGTATAGATATTGAAGGCGAATATTTTAAAAAGCAATAAGAATATTTTTGATGAAATTCATTTGTTTGTTCTTTTTATACTCAATACATTAATCGAAGATTTACCAACATGTGAAATTCAATTAAGGCGTGAAAATGTTAAATTTGTAAGCCTTTAGTCTTCGAAAAAGTCATTTTGATTCCTCTTGTTAATAAAATGGGAAGGTCGAAAAACATTGTGAAAATAATAAAGAGGGTGAAGCTTTTGCATACCTAAGACAAATCTTTCCCAAAACTAAAAGAAGGCATTTTTATTGCACACAAATCAGAAAATTGTTAGACTATATCAAATTTATAGAAAAGCTCAGAGCTTTGAACCCATTTGTAAATGAAGTGTCGGTATCAGGCAATATCATTTAAAATTAACTTTTTAGAGTTAAGTGTAACTAATGTATCAATTTTCGTACTTAATTTCTACAAAATGTATTGTAGGCTAATTTTGATTTAAGATTGATTCGAGACAGTTACATATTTGTTATTTCTCTTCAACATTGTCAACACGATTTAGTTTTCTGTTAACAAATTTAAATGTTTAACAACAGTAGTCATTTAACATCTTTGACACTTTTACGAACATCTTGTTTGAATTAATTTCTATTCTATCCCTTACTCGGATTTCTCAAGTCTTAATACAATATCCATAATCCTCTGAGGATTTTAATACTGCAGGGAGTGAATTTGCCGTTTCCATGTTCACTAAGCGTATGAAGTTAAGCCCACCTCGGGTTATTATTTCATTTGAATACATTTTTATTAAAGCGATCATCATGTTCTTCTATGTTATGATTTTCATTGTGGTATTATTTGTTTCATCTTATTAATCTGAAACATTTTACTCAAATTAAATAGGGAAAAGAAATACACTGAGATAAACAGTTTGCGTCAAGATACACAAACTTGTTTGTTTCCAGTTTTTTGTGACCTTTATGTAATTGAAATACACTCTTTTCAATTCCCTGTAATGTGTAGGTTTCGTTTTTGGTTGTTAAATTATATTTCTATGAATAATATTCTGTATGAAGGATTTGGAAATACCAACAGTAAGTATTTTGACATAAATTCTCTTTGATTTTTCTAAGAATTACGCACATTTATTAATCATTGTCGCACTATAAAAATATGAATATTTCCAAACAATACAAATTTAAGCATTTAATTGAACCTGAAGCCGATTTTTTGCCCCATTCGGTTACAATGGAAATCACTAAAAATGATATATGGTCTTCTCATTTTGTAAGAATCTTTGATTTGGGGCTTGTCAATATTTTCCAAGATAATGGAAATGTTCTCATATTAATAAAAAAACTGGTGCTTTTTGTTTTCGATTTTTTAAAGTTTTCGTTATTTAAATAAATCTAAATGTTTTGATTGATTTGTTAATTTACGGGATTTAAAATTTTGGTGAACGCACTGGGTATGTTAGATTTTATTAAGAGCTCAGAGAAACCCGTGAATGCACCAAACATTGAAATATGTTATTTGAAAACTAAATAAATGAGAAATTAATAAATTCGGAGATACTCTTTTGCAATAATAAAAATGTCAAATATTGCGAATACTAATTTTAAAATGTAATCAATTTTATTCTTAGATACATTTACACGAAAATCGGGTAGGTGGTGTGGGTCACATGAGAAATGTTCGTATTGCTCGTACTGTTGTGTTAGAGCAGTGCTTCCCAACCCGCAGATATTTACGGACCACTCAGCCTAAAAATCAATTATCGTGGACCACTCATTACCCAATACATTATTACATAGGGGGAGGGACCTATAATGACATACTTTCTATAAAAATATCATAATTTTTTTGTATTACTTTATTTTGAAAATATTTTCAGAGAAGAGCAAATAAAAATGAATAGTCCTTAAATGTACTGTTACGAACTCGCACACCGAAGCAGATACTAAGTACGGTCCTGTAACCTTATGTTAACGGAGTTAAAAAAAATGGCGAGCGCGCCGAATTCTGAGAAGGTCTATTGGGATTTATTGTGACAGTTTTTATAGACATGTTCTCGGAAGGTCTTTTAAGGATTGAGCCGGCAATCGAGAAATATCGCGAAAGGCCTTTTTCTGGGTAAGCCGCAGTCCAGAATTCTCTAGTAAAAAAAGGCACTAGTATATTAAAAGGACCGATCAGCGGACCAGGGCAGTTGATAAAGTAATCTTGACAAATAAACAGTAAATAAGTGAATACAAAAGTGTTGATATAAATTAATAATTAAGTTAGTGTGCATATAAATTAAATTTAAGTGATTAGTTAAGTACATATAAATTAAGTGTTAGTGAGTTAGTGTTTAAATAAATTAGTAAGTAGCCATACCGTGTGTTTAAAATTTATCCCACCCGTTTACGTTTTAAATAAATTAGAAAAACTTTACATTGGTGTCAGAAGTGGGATAATATAAATAAATATCTACGTAAACATGGCCAAGAGACTTATTGACCTAAAAGTGACAGAGCTAAAGGCAGAATTGGAAAATTGCGAGTTGGAAACGTCCGGTAAGAAGAGTGAGTTAGTACAAAGACTCAAAGTGGAACTGGTAAGTGACGGCTTGGATCCAGAAATATTTTTATTCAGTGACGAGGCTTCTACCTTAATCTCGACAATTTCTGCCATGGAAGAGAAGATTTCTGCTAATATGGACGAGAAAATTTTAACAATAAAGAACGATTTTTCTGCCATGGACGAGAAGATTTCCACTATGAAGAATGATATTTCTGCCGATATCTTATCATTGAAAAACGACATCTCTGCTGACGTCGAAAATAAAATTTCGTCCCTAAAATTGGATATTGAGGAGAAGATAACAACGATAGACGAGAAAGTTAAGGAGTTAGAGAGAAATATGGCAGATTTAAGAACACAAGGCACGCCAATAGAAGAAAAGAAGACCCAGCAAACAAAACCTTGCAAGACAGAAACACACCCTAAGTTAGAAGACATTGGCAGTTTTACCCGAGTCAAGGCTCCAACGTTCGATGGAAAAATGTCTTGGACCAATTATATGAAACAGTTTGAAGCAGCCGCTAGAGTGAATAATTGGTCCGATAAGGAGAAAGCAGTGAACCTAACTATAGCACTTCGGGGAGATGCCTTAGATGTACTTCAGACGATACCACTTGAAGAAACGGATGACTTCGAGCAGTTGAAGAAGAGGTTGGACATGCGATATGGTCACGAACATTTGGAACAGTTGTACAGATTCCAGCTGAAGAACCGAAGGCTGAAACGTGACGAAACCCTTCAAGAATATGAAATGGATATTGCCCGACTAGTTCGATTTGCTTATCCATCAGCACCACAGAACATGATGGAATGTTTAGGCATCCAGGCCTTTATTGACGGCTTATGTGACCACGATATGGAGAAGACGCTTCGATTAGCCCATCCTAAAACATTGGTCGATGCATTGACTGCTGCTCTTGAATATGAAGCAGCCACAATAGCTTCGGGATACGACAAAGGTAGGACCATACAGGAAGAAGGTGACGATGACAGACTTGACCAGATCGTCAATTTGTTGAAAGGTATGGCAGACAAGAAGCCGAAGAAGATCAAATGCCGGAAGTGTGGAGAGCTAGACCACGTACGCAGTCCGTCTAAGCGCCCCAAGACTCCTGTAACCCAAGAACTCCAGTCACAGGGGAAATCAGACTGGGGTGAATATCCAGATGATATGAGTCACCGAAAAGCCAACTCTTTGCGTAGACGGTCATGCCCTGTAGACTATTCACAATGCAACAAGTCGAAATCTAAGGGAGTTGCAGTTTCAAGAATTACAGTAGTCAACGACGAATGGTCACCCACCAGGATCAGAGAAGATCAGGAGAATGATCCTCATCTGAAGATGATCCGGCAATGGAAGAAAGGAAATCGGCGACCAACCTGGCAAGAAGTGTCAAAATTTTCACCGAAACTCAAGGCTTATTGGGCTCAGTGGGACTCCCTTGTCCTGGAAGAAGGGCTGCTGGAAAGAGTCCTTGAAAATGATGATGGTTCTGAGATGAGGAGACAGCTAGTTATCCCGAGAATAAGAGTAGCTGAGGTACTGAAGAAGTTACACGACAGTCCATCGGGAGGTCATCTGGGAGTGAAGAAAATCCTTCAGCGAGTCCGTGAAAGGTTTTATTGGATGAACAGCTCCGACGATGTGAAGGACTGGTATAAGAAATGTACGACTTGTGCTACGAGTAATGGTCCACATCGCAAGAGAAAGGCACCCATGATACAGTACAATGTTGGAAGCCCTTTCGAAAGGATTGCTTTAGATATCGCTGAACCATTTCCGACGACAGAAAATGGTAGCAAGTACATTCTGGTTGTAATGGATTATTTCACAAAGTGGGTGGAAATTTACGCTATTCCCAACCAAGAGGCCACAACTGTAGCAGATGTATTGGTGAAAGAATTTATCAGCCGATATGCAGTGCCCTTGGAAGTCCACAGTGACCAGGGAAGAAATTTTGAAAGCCATCTATTCCAGGAGATTTGCGAGAAGCTGAGAATGAAGAAGACCAGGACAACAGCATTACATCCACAGTCAGATGGAATGGTCGAGAGAATGAACAGGACTATTGGAAAATACCTGCCCAAAGTGATATCCAGCCATCAGAGAGATTGGGATCAGTATCTTTCCCTATTCGCATTGGCTTATCGATCTGCCGTCAATGAGTCCACGGGTGAAACACCTGCGAAAATCCTGTTTGGACGTGAAATGAGGCTTCCTTGTGACCTGGAATTTGGCTGTCAGCCTGGAGAAGATCTAGCAGGTGAAGACTACGTGATCCAATTGAGAAGAAGGCTGGACGATATTCATGAATTAGTTCGAACAAATCTTCAAGTTGCCAGCGACAGAATGAAAAGTCGGTACGACACGCAGGCCACAGAAGGCGGTTTTAAAGAAGGGAACAAAGTATGGTTACACAGCCCGACGAGGAGAAAAGGATTTTCTCCAAAATTACAAAAATCCTGGGAAGGTCCATACTTAATCAAGAAAAGGATCAATGATGTTATATATCGCATAAGCAAGATCCCCAACGGAAAACCAAAAGTAGTTCACCAAAACCGACTAGCCCCATTCGAAGGAGACCATGACCTAGAGGAAGGAGTAAACCCTACCTTCGATGAATTTATGGGCGCGTATGGAGGTACCGGGAAAGCTAGATATGGAGTCACTTCAGAACAACGACAAGATTTGTTCACTCTCCCGGAAGATTATTCACTGGCACACAACATCCCCGCCCGTCTCAAGAACGCACGAAGGTTGGCATCCGTGTTTCGAAAGAAGTTCGGGCAATTAGAGAAGCTTGAAGACCAGATTCCAGCCACTGGCAAGACAATGAAACTGAAACATTATTCGCGGTACGTATTCTACGTGGTAACTAAAAATGAATTTCAAGATCGATCTACCTACCGCGTTGTGTGGGAAGCACTTCGAAACCTACGAGCCCATTTGTTAGAATCCAGCGTGAAGGAACTGGCTATGCCTAAGATAGCGAGTAACCAGTTGGATTGGCGAGTCATCAGGAACATGGTAGAGGTTATCTTCCAAGATACCGGTGTCCAGATATTAATTTGCAGCTACAACCCCCGTTATCAGTATCCGATGAAGACGGTGCCCTGTTATTTCCATAAGATTGGAAAGTGTAGAAATTGAGTCAGTTGCCGATTCAAACATCCAGTCTCGGCTACACAAAAGTTCCAGGAGGAACTTTCATTTAAGGAGGGGGTAATGTTACGAACTCGCACACCGAAGCAGATACTAAGTACGGTCCTGTAACCTTATGTTAACCGAGTTAAGAAAATGGCGAGCGCGCCGAATTCTGAGAAGGTCTATTGGGATTTATTGTGACAGTTTTTAGAGACATGTTCTCGGAAGGTCTTTTAAGGATTGAGCCGGCAATCGAGAAATATCGCGAAAGGCCTTTTTCTGGGTAAGCCGCAGTCCAGAATTCTCTAGTAAAACAGGCACTAGTATATAAAAAGGACCGATCAGCGGACCAGGGCAGTTGATAAAGTGATCTTGACAAATAAACAGTAAATAAGTGAATATAAAAGTGTTGATATAAATTAATAATTAAGTTAGTGTACATATAAATTAAATTTCAGTGATTAGTTAAGTACATATAAATTAAGTGTTAGTGAGTCAGTGTTTAAATAAATTAGTAAGTAGCCATGCCGTGTGTTTAAAATTTATCCCACCCGTTTACGTTTTAAATAAATTAGAAAAACATTACAGTACTAAAGAAAAACGTAAAGTAATGAAAAATAAACGGAACAGAGACCTAAAATGTTATTAGTTGAACTATGTCATTTTAGACACTGGGGTTGTCCAAAATAGTAACAAAATATTAATAAAAATTAATTGCACTAGTCACAAATAAATGTTGAATCTGTACACTCCAAATGAGCCCACAACTAACACAGCATACACTGGATCCAAGTTTCCTTAGATTTTGATGCCCTAAATAACCCATTGCAATAAATGCAAGACTCATCATCTTCATCAGCAGTCTGTTGAAAGGGTTCACTTTCTTCATCTGTTTCATCTTCAATTATTGCCTTGGGACTCTTTTTTGTAGTTTGATCACGCAAATTTATATATAATTTAGAACAATGTGCTTCTGACATGTTTTGTTCTTTAGAGTCGTCACATGAAATCCTCTTTTTAATTTTCCGTGCGTCAATTTTTGATTTCATCTTTGCTTGCTCTTCGTTTTTATATTTCAATTCCTCAAGATTCGGAGAACATGTTAGGACTGCGTACTTTTTTATATTGCTTTTGGAGGTGGGGATATTTCTAAAAATGGCACCTTTGCGACTACTGTCTTGTCTTCTTCATTACTATTGATTGGAAGTTCAGAAGCGACATCTGGTTGATTTTCTTTTTCTATTTGATTGTCATCGTGAATCTGCTCCTGCAACGGATTTGGTGTTTCAACCTGAGTATCTTCTAGTGCAATATCAGTTGTGTCCGCTGGTACAAAAAGGTAATCGTGAAAAATGTTGAAATTAAATGGACTGATTCCTGTTTTAGCAAATCCGCTCAATGCATTGTCGCTGCTTTACCATGCGCTTCAGAATAGAGTTCACTCACTTGGTAATCTGTAATAACACGACCTGAATGATTTTTCATCCATGTGGTACAAGCATGATTGTAATACGCCTTTAGGGGTCCAAAAAAACTCACATCAAGCGGCTGCATACGGTGACACTGGCTGACACTTATCCATGCTCACAATAGTTTTAGCATCCGATAATCTCTTAAAAACCTCTTCGAATACCCGTACATGTTCCTCGAAAGTTTGAGTACAAATAACAACGTCATCGAGATAGACAAAAACATGGGATTCGAGATCGTGGCCTAAAACATTGTCGATGAGTCGCTGCCAGGTAACCGGGGCGTTATGCAGACTAAATGGTAGACGTTTGAATTGAAACAAGCCCATATTAGGCACTGTAAAAGCGGTATATTGCCTCGGCTACCGGAACTTGCCAATAAGAGGACTTAACATCCAGACTCGACAGATACTTGGCTTCACGCAGCTTCTCGAGAGTATCAGTTACCAAAGGAAGAGGGTAACAATTTCGAACGGTGACGGCATTCCACTTCCTATAGTCCACGCAAAACCGGTAGGAATTATCCTTTTTTTGACCAATAAAATGGGAGAAGTCCACGGACTATTACTGGGTTCAAGAACACCTAATTGCAACATTTCATCCAGTTCAGCGGCAATGTGTCTCTGTATAACGGGGCTAACCCGATAATATCGATGTTTTATGGGAGACCTAGACGTTACTATCACATGTTTTACCCTATCAGTGCACCCTAACCCTTCTCCCATAATCTCCACATTCCTATCAATTACGGCCTGAAGTCTCTGATGTTCCACAGGAGTGAGTACCGTTCTAGACAACACATGTTTCACACTATTTAACAACACGGGTTCGGCCGAAAAGTGCCATTCGTCATGACGAAGATCTGGGACGACACCCATTACATTCCAAAAATCTACACCAAGAATTAAAATATGAGTTAATTCAGGGACAACTAGAGCCTCAATCAACCGCATATGACCTCTCAAAACCACGGGTAACACTAACAAATAATTGACAGCCGCCTTCTGTGTAAAAGCACATTTCCTAAGTAATTATGGAAGTTGAATGTGTTTTCTGCGTTGTCTCACAAAATTCCATATTTCTCGAAAACCACTAATTTTATCGATTTTGACAGAGAGTACCTTTTTTGTTGAAAAATATTTGAGAATGAACTGACAGTATTTGAAAGTTTCTTACTTCATTCACTGTAAAATTTTTGACATTTTAACCAATCCTGACTTTCTGCAACACTAGTATTCTTACTGATTTTGCCAAAATAAATACCCTTGACAATCCACCAAATTTGCATAAACGAAACATAGTTTTAAAGTTATAAATAAAAATGTATTTTAACTTCTAACTTTAAAGCCTTATAACTCAACAAAAGAGGTCCGTAGGAAAAAAGTTATATAAACTGCTGCCATTGTCTTCATACCATCTACCCATTCCTGTAGAGCACTCTGTATTTTTTCTCTGCTTTATATATTTGTCAAGCTTTCATTTCTGTTATTTCTCTTATATAAGAAAAACTGAAATTAAAGCAAACAGATAAAAACTGTTTTAACAGATTGAATTAGTAAATTTTTAGGGTAGCACTAAACAAGATCCCACACTAGCAAAACACTCAGGAGTTCTTAGAAAGTAATTTTGAATTAAAATTTACATAATAGCTACCCTCCCTTTTTTATCAACGGAGATGTATTTAACGTTGTAACAACACCCATCAAATTTGAGACAAATTAACTCAGATGAAGGCTGAACTCTCCCAAAGGAGAATTCAAGCTTTAATGGAAAATTACGAATTTATACAAGAGCAATTTTTACCTCCCTAAATTGAAAATAAAAACACAATTTTTATGCTTTTTCAGAGATATTGAAACTGACTCAATTCTTAACTACAATGCCAAAAAAATTATTCATTCAAATCTAGTGTGTCGCTAATAAAACATTCCTAACTCGAAGTGCTGATTTAAGAATTGAGAAATGTCGATTGGTGTTACATCAGGGGAATACGGTGGCTGTTCTATGGGTTTAATTGAGTTCACAATGATGGTGAGATACATAAATTTCAGCAGATATTTCTCCCATAAACAAAAGCTTACTTCTCAGTTTCTAAGTACATACCTAGAAGCAGTAATCACAGATGACAATCGAGTAGAAAGAGATGACACGGCAAGAGTAATGGCAAGAAATAGAGCGTTATACCCTCTAACATGATTATTAAGATCTAAACTACTAAAAAGACAATCCAAACTAACATTGTACAAGCCAATTATTCGTCCAGTAGTTACTTATGGCATCTAAGCTTGGACCCTCAATCAACAAGAAATAAATAAGGTTCTAGTATTCGAAAGGAAGGTTTTTAGAATAATATTTGGACCCCAAAAAGGCTAAACAACGGGACTATGGAGAGTGCGCCATAATGCGGAATTACGATAATGTATGTCAGTGAAAACATAGTCATGCACATGAAAGCTAATCGAATAAAGTGGAAGGATGCAGACTTATCTAGGATTGTAGTCCGGCAGTGAGAAGCACAAGATGGTGGGACGTGGAATGCGATGCGGCTAAGACTTACCCAGAGTTGTAGGGCCAGGAAAGAAGAAGATTTTTCAGTCAGCCACCTTTTTCGTCAGTCACAGTTCGGTTGAAAACGTTGATGGCAAATTCTCCATTACATCTCGACTTATTCTTATTACACTCTCCACGCGTGTTTTTGATAAAATCGATTAACAGTAAGTGGGTACTTGGATACACAACATTCAATTTGCAATGAAAAATTTCAGATCGTTCTACTGTGAAAATCACAAAACACGCTGAGATGAACTGAGAGAATGGAACATTGTGAATAAATAAAATGAGACGATGCTCAAACAGTTGTGCCAATAGTTTTAGAATATAGTAAAATCCACACATGAATTAATATTAAGTACCGTAATATGCTCTAACTTCGGATCGTTTCCTAACTCCGACAGCGGGCGTTCGCCACGACCGGACACGTGACAAATCAAACGTTTAACTCCGAGCGATTCCAGCTGCGTTCGTCTTGAAGACTTACTCATCTAACAGTTCAGTACCGTAGTTGACGAAATAACAGTTGCTTCTAAAGTGTGGACTGAAACGTGTATATTAGGATTCATAAGATTTATATTGTGTTAATACTCCTAAAGAGATTAGGAAGGCCAAAAGGCTTAATTTTCAAGCCTTTTGTGAAAAGATCACTTCCACTCACACAGCGGCCAGACTACAAAAGGTCATGGCAAATGGGGAACTAATCCCACAATGTCGCTGAAAAAGCCAGACGGATCATACACGGAAGGCGAAGAGGAACGATCGATTCTTCTTCTTAGAACCCACTTCCCAGGTAGGGAACCAGCAACAAGCACCGAAATAGCAATGAACTACACCAAAAAATCCCGCAAGGAAGATTGGGACATTGCTAAGAAAATATTTACCAGACAACGGTTGGAATGGGCAATAAGTACCTTTCAACCATATAAATCACCAGGAGTGGATGCAATATTTCCAGCACTCTTGCAGCAAGGGATAGAGGAGATTCTTCCTCACCTGCTGAAGATTACAAGAAGCAGTCTAGCAGTGGGTCTAATACCTAGAAAATGGAGAAGGGCAAGTGTAACCTTCATACCAAAAATAGGGGAAAAAGATGGGACTGATCCCCGATCTTTTAGACCCATCTGTCTAACATCGTTTCTACTCAAATCGATGGAGAAAGTAGTGGATCACTACATAAGAACAGAGAATCTGGAAAATATACCACTTCATAAATTTCAGCATGCCTACAGAGCGGGTCGATCAACTGAGACGGCTCTGTATCAGCTAACCGAAGTCATCCAGAGAACTCTGAACAACAAAGAAATTGCAATGTGCGCATTCCTGGATATATCAGGGGCCTTTGACAACACAACTCATGTGTCTGTCCAAGAAGCATTAAAAAGGCGAGGAGTGAATGAAACCATTGTAAAATGGATATATGAGTTGTTGACAACGAGGATAGCTGAGACACAGGTGGGGAATCAAACCATCTCAGTTAAAGCCACTTGGGGGACACCTCAAGAGGGAGTGATATCTCCCCTTCTAAGGAGCTTCGTAGTAGACGAGTTGCTCTACAGGCTTCGAATGTATGGGCTACGCCGATGACATAGTTTTAATAGCCAGAGGCAAGTTCGAGAGCACCTTGTGTGTTTTATTACAAAAGGGCCTCAGAATCATTGAGCAATGGTGCTTGTCAGTGGGGCTAAACATTAACCCAATCAAGACCATAGCAATTCCATTTACCCGGAAAAGAACACTTCCAGCCATGAAACCCATATCCTTAAACGGGGAAATCATAGAATGGAAATCAGAGGTTAAATATATAGACAGTAAGCTTCTGTGGAATAAGCATGTTGAAATAACTGCTAGTAAAGCAATAAGAGCCTTAATGGCGTGTAGAAATCTAGCTGGTAAGAGGTGGGGGTGTAACCCAAAAATACTGCGATGGATGTACGCCATGATTGTGAGACCAGCAATTACGTATGGGGCAGTAGCTTGGCACACAAAAGCAAGTCAGTACAGCACGAGGAAAACCCTCGATAAAGTTCAAAGGCTTGCCTGTGTGTGCATCACAGGAGCTATGAGAACGTGTCCAACTAGGGCACTTGAGATCATTACAGATCTCACACCTCTACATCTGGTGATAGAAAGATCTTCCCAAGAGGCAATTCTTAGAATATCTAAGGAAGGTTCAGGCAATAAGATAATTAAAAATCAGGGAGCTTGGTCCTCTCTGACAAGATACATCTCATTAGCGAATCTTCCCATTGACGAAATGATCAGGAAAGTAAGCATCGAAAAGAATTTCACCACTATGCTAAATACGAGGAGATACTGGAAAAGGGAATACACCACCCAAACTCTTAAAGAAAACATCATTAGATGGTATACCGATGGTTCAAAAACCACCATTGGAGCAGGCGCTGGAGTATTTGGGCCTGGCACCAGATACTAATTATCGTTAGGCTCCTTCCCGAGCATCTTTCAAGCAGAAATACTTGCGATCGAAAGATGCGTGGAAATGAACCTAGGAAGAAACTACCAGAAATGTGACATATCGATCCATTCTAATAGTCAAGCAGCTAGCAAAGCATTGAACTCCCATGTCATTGACTCAAAGTTGGGATGGCAGTGCCGAAGAAAACTTGATGAATTAGGCAAGAATAGCAGGGTCTCTTTAGTCTGGGTTCCTGGCCACTCGGGAATCACGGGAAATGAAGAGGCCAATACACTTGCCAGGAAAGGAGCACAAATGCCCTTTATTGGGCCGCAGCCTTTCTGTGGTGTAGCAAAATGCTCCTACAAGAAAGAGTTTCGGAAGAAAGAGGAAACCGAAAGAGAAGCACTCTGGCGGTGCCTTCCCGGTATTTGGACTTCAGTAAAGATAAGCTACATCTCCTCACGGGGTTTCTTACAGGACACTGCCGCCTTAGGAAGCACTTAATGAGAATAGGTCTAGCAGAGATTCACGAGTGTAGATTCTGTGGGGAGGAGGATGAAACTCCGGATCACCTAGTTCTGGAATGCCTCGCCATTGCAAGCCAACGCAAAAAATGCTTCGGACAAGAAACTTGTAAGAGTGAGGACCTAACCTCGTTGAAGCCGTTCTAAATACTAGAGTTCATTAGAATCTTGGAACTGGAAGGCGAGCTGTAGTAGTAGCGAGAACAGCTCTGATAGGGGGGGCACAATAAACCTTTGGTTTCAGTGCACTGTAACCCCGTTAAATCTAATCTAATCTAATACTCCTGTAGAAAGTACAAAATTCATATATAAAATCGGTATATTGGGACAAGAATGAGCTAGAGTTAGGCATTATCCTTATTTTTTCACTTTAACTCATAGCAGAAAAAAAGTAGTGTTTATTGTAATGGCGGATAAGTAAAAATAGTACGACTGTACCTACCCTAACTTATGACATCACAATTCCTAGCTTCGGGCGTTACAATTGCTAAAATTCCTAACTTCGGACAGATTAGCGCTGAATTATAATAGCTACTTAGTTCATTATACTTTTTATTTACAGGTCCAGTATGGCCCCTGTTAAGAAAAAGGGAAAATTAAGTTAAAAAATACATTCCAAGCGGAATGCAAAATACTATGGTTACTCTGAGAACAATGTAAAAAAGACACTTCTGAAAGTAGTTAATGGTAAATTAAGTCTCAAAGCAGCATCTGAGAGATACCAAGTACCAAAATAAAGTTTGTACGATAGGTATAAAGGAGTTCATACCCGCAGTAATGAGCGGCCCACTGTATTTACCGAAGGCGAGGAAAATAATATAGTATCGGGTCTTTTGATTGCGGCAAAATGAGGATATCCTCTGACGACACTGGACCTGAAAAACATTATTTAGGGATTTTTGGACCAGGTTGGAAGAGTTGAAACACGTTTTTCCAATAATACACCAGATGACAAATGGATGCGTCGGTTTATGACCCTCCATTGAGATACACGATTGAGTGAAAATATCAAACGACACAGAGCAGCAGTATCAAAAGAAATCATCCAGCAGTATTTTCAACATTTAGGTGAAACATTACAAAACGCCCCTGCTGCCAATATAATAAACAACGATGAAACTAATTTTACCGATGATACGGGGCAGCAAAAGGTTATCGTAGGACGAGGAGCAAAACACGCAGAGTTTTTGACTCTTCTAAAAGCAGTACATCCGTTATGTTTTCTGCTGCAGCATCAGGAGAGCGCCTTCCTATTTACCTACGTAGTGGATAAAGCCGTTCATCTCCACAATACATGGGTTCAAATTGGGCCAAAAGGTACAATTTATAATCGAAGTACTTGTGGATGGTTTGATGGATTTATTTTTGAAGACTGCATTTCCCTACCTTTAAAAAAGAGAAAGGACTAAACGTTTTAATTGGGGACAATTTAGCTAGTCACATGTCTATCAATATTATTAACAAGTGTGAAGAAAATAATATTGAATTTGTTTTTTTCCTGCTAATTCAAAATACTTATGTCAACCACTCGACGTCGCATATTTAGGCCTTTAAAACGGGCTTGGGGAAACATTCTTTTAGATTGGAAAAAAGGCATCGCGGGACAATTCCTACAGACCATTTTCTTTCAATTTTAAAAAGTACATTACAGTCCATTTCTGAAACTGAGCAAACAAATATAAAGGATGGTTTTCAACCCTGTGGAATATTTCCCCTAGAAAAACAACAGGTTTTGAAAAGACTCCCAGATGCTGTTAATACCACAGAAACTGACGATGGTCCGGAGTGGGGTGAGACATTCGCAGAATATTTTAAATACACAAGAATGTCAGACACGATATCTAAGAAACGAAGAAAAAACTCATGTGCCACCAGGTAAAGCAGTTACATCAACTGATATAACAAATGCCGACAATACAGAAGAGCAATCAGAAATCAGAAGCAGAAGTTATAGAACAACAGCATGAGATATAAAGTGTGTAAGCCGAAGACGTAGAAAATTAGCAGGCAGAAGTAATAGCTGCAATAATACAAGACGAACAAAATCATGTCAGGAACGTCGAAAAAGAAGCATGGGAAAATGTACAATAGTCACGGAACTTTAAAGACGGTTTGGTGCCCGGAAAGTTTGTAGTTATCAAGTTTTTATATAACAAAAACACAAAAACTGAGATTGAGAAACAATTTGTCGCCAGTTTATAACAAAGAATAGGCGAGGACAACTGTGAAGTGTCCTGTTTGAGAGCAAGAGAGAACGCTTTCATATATCCCGATGTTCCGGACGTAAATATAGTGAACTGTAAAGAAATCACTAAAGTCTTAACTGACCCCATAGTACGCCGAGGAAAGCATAGTTTTAAAGATACTCTTACATTAGCTTAATATTTTTTTATTTTGAGTTTATATATTTTTTACGCTGTATAATAAACGTTTAAAAGCATTTATGGTACTACAGTTTATTCATACTTCCAACTTCCAGTTATTTCGCTTTATATATTATTTAAAATGTCCGAACTTAAGTATTGTACTTCCTAACATCAAAATTCATGATTAACCATGGAATATGTGTTTAAAAACCAATTGTCGAAAGTTAGGATTTCTTATTCCTAAGTACAGACAAATATTTTTTTTTTCTTACATAAAAGTTTAATAACGAAAAATTTCGCCATACTAATAATGTATGTGAGTTTTTTTTGTAGGCACTTAATTTAATTCTTTTCATAGTTTAGGTATCATTGTTCGGTTTGGAAACTCGACTTCATTTATTCAGACACTGTATGAAGTTACGGAGTTTTACGGTATATTCTGCTCAAATTAAGTAAAATAATACACGATGCTTTCGTTAAACCAACATTTGCGTCACTTTCACTCAAACATTTAATACAGGAAAATCTTTTAAACCTAATTGCAACATCAGTTATATTTTAATTATGTTGCTTTCAATTAAATTCTTATTATACTTCGTCGAAACACTGCAAATCTACTAACGTGTTTAGTTTCCATTGAAATACTTTGTTGACAATGTTTTTTTATCTATTAGTTCTCATTGTAATAGAATCCCAAGCCAACCTTTGAATTGATTAAAATATACGTCCATCAGTATCATATTTCGGTATTCAAGTCCGTTAAAAGTTTCATTTAATTTTAGGCTTGACTAACGCCTACTTTAATTTTCGTGGGGTAGTAAAAAAGGTCACCGCTTGACATTTGCAAATGTTTCAGCTAACACCATTTAAGCTCTTTTATGTTTTGATAATAGGAAAGTTTGAATTGTATTCTATTTGTACAATGCGGAAGTGTGAGTGGTTTGATTGAACGTAGTTTTATAATACATGAGTTTAGTCAGGATTATCCTTAATAAAATGTTAATCTATTCAAATATTATTATTATTATTACATTTTAAACATGGGTAGAGGGACAAGTCCCTATTATACCCAAAGAAAATTCAAAGGAATCATCAGTATGTTATCCTACGTAAATTAACAAGTGCAAAGTGCACACACAGAAAATACATATCAAATACAAATATAAAAGAAAAATAATAAAAGAAGTACTCAATATAAGATCTTTCGTTCAAATCTATTTTTAAAAGTATTTGTCGAATGTGTAGAAACTATATCAACATCCAAATCGTTCCTAGTGTCAAATATTCGATTTGATAAAACTTTCTGTCTCTGCCTAACAACGAAGTTTTCTTTTTTAAGTTTGAACTGATGACCTCTAAGGCGACTGTCCCGATTTAGAATGAACATGTCTAAATTTCCGAAATTGTACTTTAGTATCTTGAATGTGATTATTAGGTCTTCACGATGTCGGCGAAGTTGGAAGGACGTTAAGTTGGCCATAGACAGCCTTTCTGTATAGGAGGGTCTTCTCGGACCAAAACGAATCGGTGTAGCTTTCCTTTGAATGTGAATAGGGATTTGTCTGTAGCAAGGTCTGGATACCATGTTGGCCCAGCGTATTCTAGAATGGATCTCACATTAGTAGTGTACAAACTGCAAAATGATTGAAACGAAACTTTTGAAAAGCACCTCCGAATACGATACAGACTAGTGTTGGCCCGTTTACACACAGATGTAATATGATCAGACCAGGTTAGACGATCGTTTACAATGACTCCTAGATCGTTGTAAGAAAATACCGAATTTAACGTTTGTTCGTTGATAAAGTACGTCACAAGTTGTTTTTACAAATTCGAAGCACCACTCACTTATCAGTATTCAAGGGTATTAACCATTCAGAGCACCACACTGAGATAGAGTCCACATCTTACTGGATAATTCGCTGGCTGGTGATTGGATTAGCATAGATTTTTGTGTCATCATCATAGAAAGATATTTTACTTCAGACGTAGTGAATAAGATGTAAACGGTAAAAAGCAAAGGGCCAAGTACTGAGCGCTGTGGTACACCACTTTCCCCTAGTATATCTTGTGAGAGAATTTTGCCGACTCTAACTGTATAGTATCGATCCGTCAGGAAATTCTCAATCCAGAGTAACAGAGTGCCTCGGATGCCGAAGTGGTTAAGTTTGTGAAGAAGTCTCTGCTGATGTACACGATAAAAGGCTTTGGAAAAGTCCAAATAAATAATATCAAGTTGTTAAGGGATCATGTCTAATCATTGACACAGTGTAGTAGGTTGGTTAACGTGGAGCGGCTTGGAACAAAACCATGTTGTTGTTTTGGAATAACCTTTTCCTCAAGAAGAAACCTGGTCATCTCTTCTTAAACAATGGCTTCCATAACCTTACTGACTATTGGCAACAAACTTATTGGGCGATAGTTATTTGAGTCCAATTTGTTACCTTTTTTAAAAATAGGGATGATAGATGCTAATTTCCAACTGGGAGGAGGGAGGAGAGGAGCTTAGAGTAACTGAAGTACGCATAATTAAAGATAACGGTAGTGAAATGCTGTTTGCACAACTTTTCAACAATTTGGGAGTTATACCGTCTAAACCAGGATAAGAATTAGACCAAAGTTTTAATAAATGTTGAATAGATGAGGCTTTTACTTGATGAAGATCCATACTGAACGATGAAATAAAACAACTTCATTTATTTGAACTAATGTTCAATTTAAACTGGTTGACGCATTTCACTAACACAGTAGCTTTCTCAAAACGAATGAAGGTATAATATAAAAATGTTTTAATATATACAGTGCATAGATACAGAATTCTATTTACTAATGTTAACAAAGGTATTGAAATAAATTACCTGGAAATTCATTCACTACATACATTCCTAAGCTATCTTCTAGGCAAACAGGTTTAATAAAGGAGAGTGATTGATATCTATTTGGTCATCAAGAAGTTTTAAACAAATTATATTGTTTTATTTCATCGTTTAATAATTGTTATTTAACACGGTCCTCTGTAAATACTACTTGTTCCAAACATGCACTAAGACGAGGAAGGTTAATGCATGGGAGGTTATCGTTTTTAGGTTCTCTAGTAAAAACTTGGGAAAATGTTAAAGCAAGAGTTTGAGACGATTGTTTATCGGGTGCGCATAGAGTCTGGTCGGACTTTTGTAGTATATATCGAAACTTTAGACGTTAAAGAAGACCGTACGTATTTGAAAACTTTTTTCTTGTTACCACATGCAATAATATTTTCTTCAAAAGTTTGTCTTTGCGTTGTAAGGAATTAGAAAATTTGCGGTGGTTCTGAAAATCACTAAGAAGCCCTGTGTGTTTATATTTACGCCAAAGACGACGTTTGTGTTTTATTAGTCGTATTGTTAGGGGATTTATCCAGGGTTTGAGGTATTCGCGGAAATGATATGAGACATAGCGTCACGTAATGTATACTGACGAAGAGTCAGTTAATTGGGAAAAATAAAAAATAAAGTTCCAATCAATTTGAGATAGTTGAGCGCTAACCTCTGCCAAATTAGTACTAGCGTATGTTATCGTATTTTTGTTTATATTGGGAAGTATTAGGTTAAACTGAATATGGACAGTTTTGAGTGCATGGTCTGACATTCCGATCGGGCAATTAACTTCAAGTGATGAGATAAGTTGTTCGTCGTTAACAAGTATGAGATCTAAAGTAGACGGTTGATTGCCAGCTGAGAATCTTGTGGGTTCGGTAATGAGCTGTGTTAGATTAGAATTTGCGACATAGTTTTTAAATAAATTGTCAGAGTTAGTGGCGTCTGATAATCAGATTATGAGCCATGTGAGTTCTGGGAAGTTAAAATCTCCAGCAATGCTAAATACTTTCAAGAAGTGATAATTGTTCGAGTTTGTCAACAAATATATTGTCCTGTGGAAGTTTTATATTGGGAAGCGAAATACGCACACTAAATTAAGAGATAATAAATTTTTGTTGATAGATAAGTGAAGAATATCTATTCCAGGTATATCCAATAATTGAGTGCTTATACTAAAATTTTGAGTTATATTATCTGATAAGTACATGCATACACCCTTCTACCTATTTCTCTGTCCCGACGATATAATGTGTATCCAGTTATATTGTGTGGTTTAAGAAGTTGCACTGTAGCTATAAGTTCGTCCAGTTTAGCTGAAAGGGAGTCCAAATTTATGTACATAAAAAGCCAGTCGTTAAATTTGTTAACAGGAAGATTAAGGACAAATTTCGTGATCCTGGGCGTACCGTTAATGTACCTAATAGTCAGATCCTGTTCACCGTTTTGTTTGCGAGTTTCTAGTTCACTACGAAGTTCTTTTAATCTCTGTTGTTGTGTCGGTGTCTTATCATCAATTATTGAAAAAATTTCCGTAATGTTGTTCTCTAAGATTTTGTCTTTATTTCTCAGAAAGGCCTTAACGTGATATTCTGACGCTATAACCACTTTAATCATTCGAGGAAATCTTTGACAATGGCTTAAAAATGGAAGCCAAAACGTCGAGAAATCACAAATTTCCAACGCGGTTCGACCCATGTACCTAGTTCATTACTTCGTATATCATATTTATATGGATTTTTTACTCTGTAATATTAATTTATCCTGTATATTACTTTTCCGCCTAACCTTTCTATATGCGAGAAAAGTATTGGTTTACCCCAAAAAAAGTTGGAGTTTTGAAATTTTTTTTGAGTTATTTTCACGTTTTCCATCAACAACAACTCGAAAAAACGGTTTTTAGAAAAAAAATCCTGTGTGTATGTCGTCGTCGTCGTCGTTGTCGTCGGCCACTTTTCCTTACATGAATTGTTAGCACGATACAGCCTCCGGAGTGCAATAAGTCACCAATTTTATGATTGAATATTGTTAAGTACATGTCATAGATGATCCCTATTTATTTTCAGGTCACCAGAGCCAGTACAACGGGTGTTATGGTACTTGAAGTACGACATTTTATAATTTTTTGACAAATTTCAGTTTGTTAGCACGATACAGCCTCCGGAATTCAACAAGTCGCCAATTTTATGATTGAATATTATTCAGGACATCTCACTAATGAACCTTATTGATTTTCAGCTCACCGGAGATAATACAACAGGTGCTACAGTACTTTAAGTACGATATTTTTGTAATTTTTGAAGTAGTTTCAGTTTGTTAGCAAGATACAGCCTCCGGAGTATGAACAAGTGACCAATTTTATGATTGGATATTATTCAGGGCATCTCAAAGATGAACCTTATTGATATTCACCTCAGTATAGCCAGTACAACTGGTGCTATGGTACTTGAGGTACCAAATTTTCGTCATTTTTGGAGAATTTTCAGTTTGTTAGCACGATACAGCCTCCAGAGAGTACACGATTGATCAATTTTATGATTAACTATTGTTCAAGGTGTCTCACAGATGTACCCTATTGATTTTCAGTTGACTAGAGCGAGTACAGCGGATCCTATAAATCCAGATATACTGAATTTATTGTTATTTTTGGAGAAATTTCGGTCTGTTAGCACGATACATCCCCCGAAGTGTATACAAGTAACAATTTTATGATAGAATATTGTTCAGGGCCACAGATGCGGAAAAGTTAGTTTTAATCCTTAAAACCGTTTATTTTTCTTTATTTTTAATTTTTGAATAATTTGTTGAATGTGATTATTTAAATTAAGTTTTATATTCATTTATCCCAGGGTTCGGGGTTCATACATTCAATAAAAAATAATTTTATAAGCGGCCAAATAAATTAATTTTTGATAAAAATAATTTTATCAATGTACCACAATTTTTCCTTTCCAAATTATTTCGAAAAGTACTTTATTTTAATAAAATCTAAATTCCTTAAGAGTACTAAATACAGCCCTGTATACACCATCCTCAAATTCATACACCTCTAACGTAACCCAGTGTAGAGTTGCCAACATAAATTTAATAAAGAAGAAAACGACATATTTTTGGGTAAGTGAAAATATAATAGATCATTTAATTTGAATTTGAACCTAATAAATTTTTCAAACTTCCCAATAAACAATACGTCATTTTGACATAATAAATTTTATATATAATGAACTTTCATTCATCCTCATATACACCAATGGAACAACTTGATAAAAATAATAACCATAATAAGAAATTTATTGTACCCAATCTAGTACCCTTTTACTAATTTAGTTATGTATATTGCAAACTTGTTTTTTATATTTAACTCTGTCAACTGTCAATGTAAATCGATTAATGAACTTTGTTTGGGGACAATAATATGTTTCTAAAATATATCAAAATCATGATAATACTCAGGTAAGTTCATTATATCCTTTTAATTGTCCACTATCGTCCAGAGATCTCAATGTTCTGTGTTTCTAGATTTTATGGAGTGTATAACCTCTTATATACGGTTATGTCAGATGATGGATTATCCTATGATATGTGCTTTGTTGCCTAGTTACCCAACCTTGTCGATCACAATATAAGATAGTCTTTTGATGAATTTTTACAATGCAAAATCTTTCACTCAACGTTATGTTTATTCTCAAAACGTACCAAAAAGTTTATTTCACTTTTTATACTGCCTTGCATAATTATTTACTTAAATTTATATAAAATTTCTATTGACTATATCTTTTACTGACTGTCTTTATTTTGTTTCTTCGTTACTAAGGACTCACTTTCATTTTTTCTTTCAATAAAAAATCGTTTGTAAATTCAAACTCAAATTGCTTGATTCTCATTGACCAATGACATCGAATCCTGTTTAGGTATTTGTTATAAAAAAGTTTAATCATTTCATTGAATACATATTCAATCTTTTAAAGAAAGGAATGCTATTCATACACTTTACAAATGATCATTGTTACATTTGTCATTTATTTGACAATATTTCTCTAATTTAAATTATGTTGGCATTCTTTTAATTACGCAAATATTTATGTTTATACGCCTGCTTGACATTGTATGAAACATATTCACAGGGTGTTCCAAACTTAATAAACGTATTAATAGAGGTTTTTAATTGTATTCAGGCAATGCACCTGTTTAAATGGGGATTTGAACCCAGATAGTTCGTTCAGGTTTTCTATTTTTCTATAGTTCGTCCGGTGTGGCATTCTAGGTGACCTTATGGTAACATCATATCTTCTTGAGGGAAATTTAAATGGTGAGACTCATCTACAATTTCACAGAGAAGCTGTTGATCCCGAAATACCACGAACCAGAAAATTATGATAGAATGTCAGAAGCCCTCTGCTGCCATTTAACACATTACGCTCTTCAGATACAACTGTTTTTAAACAAAACAATTGGTTCGTGTAATTAAATCGACATTACAACATTCAATACGTTGTCCAATTTAAAGTGACAATTAATTGAATAAGCAAAATGATTAAGAGCTTGACAATCAACTATGCCGACGCCACTGTTCGGTTTATGTCTATCAATGAAGAGAGCGTTGAGATTTATGTTGTACTAGTTATAGGTAAATCTACCAATACTATATGCTTCGTTTCTTGTTTTCTTTTGCCACCTTGTATTATTCGTTATTAATTTAAAATGCTTACCTGAGTTATGATCATAGTTTGGATTCAAGCAAAACAAATTTTCTCTTGTTTGACGTCTAATTAAAAATAAAAAATTCAGTTGCTTGTTGGAGTAACATTTACCCAGTTTCTGTTATTTGCAAACTTTTTGAAACGTGAAATTTAAAGCGAATTGAGACGTAAAATCTCGTTTAAGTAGAAAAGTTTACTGTAAAATTGAAAAAGTGAAATAATTCACATTAGTTGTGCCGATAATAAAATAAATAAACATTCTAAGTTAAATGAGTTCTTATTCTTGGGGGAGTTGGCAACAACCGGTAGAGAACAAATGTGTCCCTGTGGAAACATACAAACAGTCGATACCGACGCTGATATTGTACATGATTGCTTTTTTATATCACTAAACAAGACACGTACACTTACAAGCTAACAGGGTCATTTCAAAACAACTCAAGTGTTAGTCTTGGCTCGTTTCCCCTAAAAATAATGGCTCCAAGATTTCATAATATGGAAATTCCACGCTAACAACTCCGCTTCTTGCTTTTTATAGTTACACCTAGACATTTTATCTTGTTAACTTTTACTACTTCGTTCAATAACCGTAAAAATTATATTCGCCATTGTACTGACATGCAAGTAGTTCTCCAAAATGTTGCAAAGAGGGGAGCCGATGTTAAAACTGTTTTCGTTATTACCAAAAATATTTTTTCTACGTTCATGCAAAAAATAAAACTTTATTGAATTCGATTTAGTGGAAAGACTGATTCTTTAT
Source organism: Galeruca laticollis (assembly GCA_963921935.1). Lineage (NCBI taxonomy): Eukaryota > Metazoa > Arthropoda > Insecta > Coleoptera > Chrysomelidae > Galeruca > Galeruca laticollis. Next base: position 203,459,093 of record OY998180.1, read on the forward strand.
TGCTCTAGGGCAACAAAATTTTTATTGCACTCATCTGTCATTCTACTATAGGGTTTTGTAATCATGACAAATATAAACTAATGGACGCCAAATATTCAGTCCATTTTCTGTGAGATCGTACCTATGGCGTTTAAAACAATTGCAATTTCATATTATGTTCAATCATATTTATTCCATATTAGATTGCGAAATTACTAAAAAATGCATTTTATTTAAAATTTGCGCTCACGGCTACTATGATTTGAATAATGCAATTGGAGTTCTAGAAACGTCAGTCAAGAATTAATTCTGACAATTACACAATTTAAAGGTTAAAAATGAGTAATATTATTGAAAAAATAAACGGTTTTAAGGATTAAAACTAACTTTTCCGCATCTGTGGCCCTGAACAATATTCTATCATAAAATTGTTACTTGTATACACTTCGGGGGATGTATCGTGCTAACAAACCGGAATTTCTGCAAAAATAACCAAAAATTCAGTATATCTGGATATATAGGACCCCCTGAACTCGCTCTAGTCAACTGAAAATCAATAGGGTACATTCCACACAATCATAAAATTGATCAATCGCATACTCTCTGGAGGCTGTATCGTGCTAACAAACTGAAAATTCTCAAAAAATGACGGAAGTTTGGTACTTCTAGTACCATATCACCCGTTGTACTGGCTTTACTGAGTTGAATATCAATAGGGTTCATCTTTGAGACGCTCTGAATAATATCCAATCATAAAATTCATCACTTGTATATACTCCGGAGGCTGTATCGTGCTAACAAACTGAAACTTCTCCAAAAATGACAAAAATATCGTACTTAAAGTACTGTAGCACTTGTTGTATTGGCTCCGGTGAGCTGAAAATCAATAGGGTTCATCAGTGAGATTCCCTGAATAATATCCAATCATAAAATTGGTCACTTGTATATACTCCGGAGGCTGTATCGTGCTAAGAATATGAAGTTTCTCCAAAAATGACAAAAATGTCGTACTTAAAGTACTATAGCACCTGTTGTACTGGCTGTAGTGAGCTGAAAATCAATAGGATTCATCTGTGAGATGTTCTGAATAACATTCAGTCATAAAATTGATGACTTATTGCACTCCGGAGGCTGTATCGTGCTAACAAGACATGTAAGAAAAAGTGGCCGACGACGACGACATACACACAGGATTTTTTTTCTAAAAACCGTTTTTTCGGGTTGTTGTTGATGGAAAACGTAAAAATAACTCAAAAAAAATTTCAAAATTCCAACTTTTCTTGGGGTAAACCAATACTTTTCTCGCATATAGAAAGGTTGGGCGGAAAAGTAATAGATGATAGTGGTGAAGGAGAATTCGTTGGGACAACACTAGAAGTGGATTAGAAAATACATTAATCCTATTGCCTAGAAAATCAAGAAAAAAATATGAAATAAACGGTTTTAAAGATTCGGTGCTAACGTACCGAAATTTCTCCAAAAATGACCTAAACTGTGGTATATCTGGATTTATAGGACGCGTTCCATTGGCTCTGGTGGGTTTAAAATCAATAGAGTTCATCTGTGAGACGCCCTGAACAATATCCAATCATAAAATTGGTCACTTGTATATATTTCGATGGCGGTATCGTGCTAACAAAGCAAAATTTCTCCCAAAATGGTTTTAGAAAAAAAGTTCCTCTGTGTATGTCGTCGTCGTCATTGTCGTCGGCCACTTATCATAACATGTGCAGGAGTACAACAAGTCACCAATTTTATGATTGAATACTGTTCAGGACATCTCATAGAAGAACTCTATTGATTTTCAGCTCACCAGAGCCAGTACAACGAGTGGTATGTTACATTTTTGGAGAAATTTCAGTTTGTTAGCACGTTGCAACCTCCAGAATGTATACAAGAATACAAGTGACCAATTTTATGATCGAATATTGTTCAGGGCGTCTCACAGATGAATCCTATTGGTTTTCAGCTCACTAGAGCCAGTACAACTGGTGCTATGGTACTTGAAGTACCAAATTTTTGTCATTTTTGGAGAATTTTCAGTTTGTTAGCACGATAAAGCCTCCAGAAAGTATACAAGTGACCAATTTTATTATCAAATATTGTTCAGGGCGTCTCACACATGAATCCTATTGGTTTTCAGCTCAGCAGAGCCAGTACAACTGGTGCTATGGTACTTTAAATGCCACATTTTTTATTATTTTTGGAGAAATTTTGGTTTGTTACCACGATACCGCCTCCCAAGTGTATAAAGTGACAATTATATGACAGGATATTGGTCAGGACGTTTCACAGATGCGAAAAAGTTAGTTTTAATCTTTGAAACTCTTTGATTTTCAATCAAATATATATATATATATATATATATATATATATATATATATATATATATATATATATATATATATATATTCCCTTCTCATATTAATTTCCTATGGAAAATTCGTCACAACTCGTGACTTGTCGAAGTTGATAGTTATGAGTTTATTTTTTCTTCAAATGAATGTAGACAAACTGGAAGAATGGAAGAGAAAAGTACTCCGAAGAAGCTTGAGAGGCCCAAAAATGGAGCAGAAGAACAAATGCCGAACTGAAAGAAGTATATAAAAAGCCTAATATAACACAGATAGTCAGACTCCAAAGAATCAGGGGGTCACGTATATTAAATGTCGGTAAACAGAATATTTTATCACTATTCATCGGTTCTGTAGGATAATAAGAAAACAGATTTTCCACTATGCCGACGTTTCGGATTTATTTGAATCATTCATCAAGGCTAGTGAGGTTTTTTCCGTCGAGCAGAAATGATTTATTTCCTGGTCAAAATAAAAATAGACGAGAAAACATGAAAACATTTCAGAATGTTCTGGCACGTCATATAAAAATAAAGTAATGCACAATATTCAAACATTGGTAATAACTTTTTTCTTTTTATTGAGAGTCTATAAACAAACGGTACCTTAATATAATATAAAATAATAATTAAAAAAAATATATTAAGGTACAGTTTGTTTATAGAATCTCAATAAAAAGGAAAAAGTTATTGCCAATATTTGAAGATTGTGCATGACTTTATTTTTATATGACGTGCCAGAACATTCTGAAATGTTTTCCTGTTTTCTCATCTATTTTTAATTTGACAAGGAAATAAATAATTTCTGCTCGACGGAAAAAACCTCACTAGCCTTGATAAAGGGTTCAAATAAATCCGAAATGTCGGCATAGTGAAAAATCTGTTTTCTTATTATCCTACAGAGCCGATGAATAGTAATAAAATAAATAATACATAAGGATACGATCACAGAAGTTGTAAACAGAATAGTTGAAAGCAGAACGAAAACGGAAGGAAAAGGAACTAAAAAGAGAAGAAACAGGCCGAAAAGGAATGGATAGAAGAGAAGAGTGGGAATAATCGATTGGAGAGAACGGACAACGGACAGGATTAGATGTAGAGGTATAGTCAAGAGAGCGGTGAATGAAGAACAAAACAAAATTTTGAGATTGTGAGATATTGTGCTAAGATAGGAATATCAAGACATGGGTGCAATAATTTTACTGAATAAATTTTCTTGATTCTAGGTTTAATTTAATGAAGTTAGTGTTTTTATATAAAAATATGTTTTTGACGTTTCGGTACTATCTTGACAGCTGATAAATATATAGGAAGATCGTGCTATGAATATAATTTTAAATACGATCTTAATAAATGTAAATGAATAATAATCACAAAGCAGCCCGGAAATATGTCAACTTCTCAATAATATCACACTACACCAGTGGTTCCCAACCTTTTCTGGATCGCTGGTTAGTCCAAAGTAGTTAATTTTATTTGAATATCATCTGTACCGTCCCAATTGATCTGTATTTAGCTTTAATTTCAGTTAATGTCTAAATTTTATTTTAGAGGAATGATGAAGTAGAAATTTATTAAACGACTACCAAATGTACAATAAAATGGTTTATTAAACTTTTAAATATAAACACAGAATCAATAAGAAATACAATCACAATAGAAATAAGAAATGCAATACAATAAGAAATACAAAATTAATAATAAAGAAAAAATCAATGAGACGGTTGAGAGGCTGGTGGAGTGTTACCAGTTTGTTAATATCGGGTTCCAATTTCGTTAACATCAATCGCAGATCGCCACGTTCAGTTATGTGTAGTCTGTTCCTCTTCTTTGACAGCAAATCAGTTACTGCACTGAATGCACGCTCAGCCATATAGGACGAAGGAAATGCAATTAACAACTTCTGTACTATTGTCCACAATCCAGGATAGAGAACTGGCATTAGTTTTTGAAGCCAGAACTCTTGATATCCACGTTTGAATTTTACTTTCAGTTCTTCGTTAGTTGTGAGTTCTAATAGCCCCTCTTCCAAATTTGATGAGCCTTCAGTATCTGTGTTTGCGAAAGGATATATAACCCAACTTGGTATTTCCATGTTTAAAATATCTTGGAAACGCTCTGTAAAATCAACATGAAGAACTTCCAAGTGGTGGCAGTAAGTAAGTAAATCTTCCGGTTGTGCAGGCACTGTTGATAATGTGGGAAAATGGTTGTACTCACCTCTACCAAGATTTCTTTTGAATATAAGAAGTTTTCCTGCAAAAGCAGCTATGACGTTTTTAGTTTTAATTAAATTTAAATCATCACCTTGCGATTGTAGATTAACTTGATTAAATACTTTAAACAGGTCCGTCAAATAAGCGATGTCATTTTTTGACGTAATCAGGTTTTCGCGCAATTGTTCGTTTTCTTCAAGAAATTCCAACACTGAATCAAATAGATTGAAAAAACGATTCAGACAAACACCTTTAGAGAGCCAACGTACTTCTGTGTGCAGCAGCAAGCGATTGTAGTCTTCATCATTTTCAATGCAAAGCTTATGAAACAAACTGTCATTCAATGAATTGCTTCTAATGATATTGATTGCTTTAATAACGTTATTGAGGGACGCATGCAGACGTTCATTTAATTTTTTTGCAACCAAATGCTGACGGTGAATAATACAATGTACAGCGAGTACATTTAGCACTGCTTTTCTCAAATGTGCTATAAAACCCTTATGACGCCCGGTCATCGCTGGAGCACCATCAGTAGCAGCAGACAAAATATTGCTAATAGGAATTTCTTTCTCTTGAAAAAATTCTTGCATGATATTAAATATAGAATGTCCCTTTGTATCAGATTCCAAATTCTTAGCAAATAATAACTCTTGATGAATTTTTTCTTCTTTTATAAATCGTACGTATGATAAGAGTAGAGCTTCGTTACTTGGTAGAGTTGATTCATCGAGTTGAATGGAAAATTTGCAAGTCTTTAGGTAATCGCATAATGATATTTCAACGTCATTTGCCATTTCATCTATTCTTCTTTGCCACTGAATTATTACTGAGAGGAATTTTTTTAATGATATCAAATGGTGTCTTATGATGGAGAGCAGTTTTTAATCTCTCTTCGACTGCCGGCAAAATTAATTCCTCGCCAATGGTGTGTGGTTTTCCTGACTTTGCGATTAACAATGAAACGTTATAATGAGGCTCGTAGCCCAATAGAATATATCTTTGTTCTTCTTATCAGGATGCATTTTATGTAAATGCTCTTGTAGCCTAGAAGGTTTCATAGCTTCATTTGAAAAAACTTTTCGGCAAATTAAACACATAGGTAATGATTTGTTTGTAGAAGATTCCGCAAATCCATATTTTAAATATTCAATACTGTATTGCCGGCATTTCTTTTTTAATTTAGAAGTAGATTCAGCCATTTTCATACAAAAATTAAATTCTCAATAGATTTATAGATAGTAATGTTTATAAAATGACACACCACTCACGATTATTTACTACGGCAGAGCTTATGATTCACGACTATATATCGCGGCCAAGCACATACAACTAACTAACAAAAAACTCGTAGAGCTGTTGCTTTTACACGTTTCATTTCGTGCATGATTCTACTTGTCTGTGTGCGAACATGTCGAAACATGTTATTTTGTATGAACATCGAGCGTTCGCTTATCAACGTGCGAGGACAAGTCGTATCCTTCTATTCTGAACTAAAAGAAATTATTATAATTATTAGTATTATTATTAATGCTAATTTAAAATTGCTTATTAACCCTTATTAAATCATTTTTATTTCACCATTCCTCTTGACTGCTTATTATTTGCTTCTGAATCCGCTACCGCCCCCCTAAAAGGCTGCAGCGCCCACAGGGGGGCGGTATCGCCCCCGTTGGGTACCAATGCACTACACAATCCTGTTATCTTCATTCTATAATCTTTCTACCAGTCAATATAGCGTAATAAGAGAAAATTACAAATGGACAATTAATTTGTGAAGATCTACATCGACATTATATTTCTTTTCAAAACGTGGAAAAACAAGAACAGATGCAATGGAAACACAAGAATTGACACTCTGAATAAATGGGATAAAGATAGTATAGCAATGCTTTGAAATGTCGTTAGTTTTAAAATGTTCTGGGTAAGCTAAGGTAGCTACGCGAGCATTACAGAAACAATAAACTAACTGTACTGTAGATCACCAGATGAAGTTAACTAGAAAGTAAATCAAAATACAACTATTGGAATAAGTTTCTGAGAATAGGTACAAACAGAAGAAACTTTACTGAAATCAAAAAATAAATTGAAGAAAACAAAAGCAGCTATTGGAGTAATTTGTCAAAATAGCGATAAATTACGAGTGATTACTTGGAAAGTTGGACACCGACTGTCTACTCTCAATGGTAGAAAACCAGATTGCGGAGAGTGAGTACCAAACATATTCACAGAATGGATGGTACTGCTAATAGCTTGTCCATTTGGAGAATGGGATATAGAGAAAATCTACCTATGTTAACATGTTTAAGGTTAGGTTAGAAAAACTGCTATAATGTTGAAACTATTTACTGAATACATACATGCAATCAGCGCCGGATTAATGGTTTTTTGCGTCCTTGGCCAATAATTTTTTTTCGCCCCTTCCATCTATCTCCCCTCCTTGTCTTTCAGACAGCACATATGACATACGTAAAAGGTATATTTATTTACACAAGAAAAAATAGTCATTTATATTGAAAATAAATATATCAAGAAAAAAAAAATTAAAAAGAGCATATGTAGAAAAAAACGATTACGAGAAAGTTATGAGAGTGAGGACAATGAGACAAACATTCTAACACTGTAGAACAATAAAACATATGAGAATTCAGAAATATCAATTGCTAATGAATACTAACTCAATACTATTGATGATCAATAGTTCAATACGACATTTTTATATCTCTGAAACTCACATGCTTTTCATTTAACTTTCTTTCTAGCTTTCAGAGATATAAATTTCTCATTGACGAATTGATCTTCAAGCGTATCCATCAGATCGCGTTCAATGTTCGAAAGAAAAAGGTCGTTCCATCTCTCATCCCCAATAGGGTTTCTCAGATAATTTTTCACTCTTTTTAGGGTTGAGAAGGACCTTTCTCCCGAAGAATTAGTTGAGGGCATGCATAAAAATATTCTCAAAATTGTTCAACGGTCGGACAGGTTGAAACTATTTTTTCAGTTTTTATCATCTTTAAAATTTCGTGTAAATTTAAATTTTGGCTTTCCGATTACGTGTTGGTTTCATTATCAGTTTCAGTATCTTTGGAGCTTGTCAGCTCATTTTGAAAACTACTAATGAAATATTTGAACTGAACGCACTCTTTTGGAAAATCGGGACTCAAATCGTCGCTATAAAGTTCAAGAAGTTATTAAGCACTAGAGATTATTTCGTTGTCAGTAGCTGTTATTAAATTAGTCAAGAATACAAATTTTTCTGATATTTTTTCATACGAACGTTTTCTTCTGTTCAACTCCGCTACCATCGTATCAATAATGACGTAAAATACATTGATTTTCATATTATTTGAACCTTCAATAAATTCGCGGCATTTTTCCTTGATTCTCCACTAACAATGTACGAATTTGAACTCACCCTCAAATTCTTCCTGTAACCATTACTTTTCTTCACCCCGTATATCAATAGTTACACATTCCGTATACATCATGAATAAACATATCATTCTTCTTATCTATTCAATATTTCCTTGGCTACGCAAATATCCATTTTAACGTCCCTTTCACATAAAACACACATTTTCTGCCTTAAAATTATTTCAAAATATTGATTCAACACTTCAAAGCCCCCCAAATATCAATTTTAATCTTATCACTCCATGCAAAAACTACCTTAAACAATTTCCTTACCTGTCACGAACATAACTTTTTCATGGCAACAAAAAACGCCCAGCTTAAGTAGATCTCAACCGCCGATCATGACGGTTAAATTTTAAACTTTCATCACCCATTGGTCAATTTCCCACATGATTTCCCTTACTTCCACCCACTCTGAACAACACATAAATACGAATACAACCCAACTTTTCACTCACTTCTCATCCGTTCATCGTACAAAATGGTACTCACGTTATAATAATTTGCTGGCATTCACCGGCATAAATTTGAAACATTCATTAATTGCTCTCAACAATGTGATAAGTAATGAATACTCCGTATAGCTAATAACCAGTGATAATACAATCTTAATTGTTCAGCAAAAGAACAAGATGTATACTACATCCAAATAAAAGTGCAAACGAATTTAATTCATTCATCCATATAACTCATCTACGTTAAAACACATTTTGGTTGGCCCTTCGCAGTCAACATGAAAGTGAAGATCCTTCCCGCATTTTGCGACATCGATAAAATAAAGCGAGATCGCGAAACAAACAGGTTTTATAATTTTTCTTCTTTTAGTTTCGTCTTCATAAACTGAGCATTTTGTCAAGTTCCTACCAATTGTTTCATAATTCTGGAAATTATTTCTAATGAAGTTCAAATAACCTACCAAAGAATCGTATAATTTCACCACGAGAAGTACGTACGCCGTTACGTTTTGAATACGTTTAATTGTTTTATCAAATTTAGATAGAATGTCGTTCCACACTGCCAATAATACACCAGTCTCTAATTTCTACATATTTTTAATTAGACTACTGGCATGAACTTTAGTAGCTGCTCCCTGGTTTTTGTCATTAATAATTTGCTCTAAGCAATTTTCAAAACAGTCTTAACCATTATACAAGGCTTTAACAGCATGTGCTCTTGCCGACCATCGAGTAGTAGACACTATTTTTGGTAAAAGCTTGGATTACAGTTTTGAAAGAGAAACTAGAATCATTTCCGAACGATTTGTGGATTCAGAAAAAAATGTATATAAATCTTGAGAAACATGAAAATTTTTGTCCAATATTGGTTGAACATGCCGGTCCACCGGGTCCACACATATGCCTGGATTTTCACTATTTTGACTATCAACTGAAATCAGGGATAATAATCAATCAATCAATAATAAATACCGCTGCCAATGGAATCGGTACTTCCACTCCGTACATAGACACAAGATTATTTTTTTCTGAATACTATTTTTCTCGATGTTCCTGATCATTTTGAGTCATTTAAACAAAACAAAAAAACGAAAATTTCAAGTATTGCATATCGTAGAATAGATGCTACATACATGTGTTAACCGAGAACTCATCTTGGGAATTTAAGTAGCTAGGTTTATTTCTCTCGATGAAGAAATTATCCAATTTGGGAATGTTTTCTAGCAGTTTTTCAGACTTCTCTTGCTTTTGTTTCTGAGCTTTGCGGCTCTGTGTCCCACTAGGTTTTATATAACTCATTTTGAGTTTGATTTAAATTTTATAAGCGTTATTCCAACTTTTATCACAAATCACAGTAGCAACAGTTCAGAGCAGTGGATTGTGAAAACTGATTCGAGAATTCCGTCCTTTTACATACCAAACTGTAAGTGCAATAATTCTCTTTGAGTCCTACCGATTTTTTTAATGATACCGTCGATAATCCTGACAACATTCAAAGAGTCGAAAAAATGTCGGTTTTGCCTTTGAAGCCTGTAAAATTAACCGAGTGGCCCAGTAGACTTTTTCGACGCGGCTTCCGACAAAACGCCTGAAAAAAGACAAAGGACGCCGCGCCGCATTCGGCACTTCTCTGTATAAAAACATGAAACATCATTTCCCTATTCATATTTAAGACTTTTACCACTTTAACCAGTATGATTTTAATAATCATGAAATTTTTTCGCCCCCTATTTGAATTTCGCCCATGGACAGTTGCCCATTGTGTCCTGTGGTTAATCCGGCGCTGCATGCAATGGAAGCGCAGAATGGAAAAGCAAACAAAGTGGTAAAATAAACACAACAAGAAAGAACTATAGAAGATAAATTCAAGGAATTAAGAGAGAAGGGTATCAAGAAAAACTGAGGAAGAAATTACCGAGAAACATACTTCAAACTGCAAAGAATAATAACTAGCAGAATCAAAGTGGTAATAAAAAAGTACTACATTTCATACAGATAAGATTTAACGAGTATGATTTTAATAATCATGAAATTTTTTCGCCCCCTATTTGAGTTTCGCCACTGGGCATTTGCCCATTGTGCCCTGTGGTTAATCCGGCGCTGCTTGCAATGGAAGCACAGAATGGAAAAGCAAACAAAGTGGTAAAATAAACACAACAAGAAAGAACTATAGCAGATAAATTCAAGGAATTAAGAGAGAAGGGTATCAAGAATAACTGAGGAAGAAATTACTGACAAAAATAATCCAAACTACTAAGAATAATAACTAGTATAATCGAAGTAGCAATAAAAAATGCTACATTTCATACAGAAAAGATTTGCCAAATTTCAATTGTAATTCTGCTTACAAATTTTCAGTAAGTTACAATTGAATTAAGTCTTTTTCTTTTGATAAATTGATTCGTATCAAATTAAAAAGACAACTTTACTATCAATCTAGAAAATAAAATAAATTTTCATTTCCTATAATATCAAAATATACTTTTTGTCATAAACAGATTATCGAAAATCATATACGCTTGGAAAATTTGTCTAATAATTCAATTAAAGTAATAACTAGACGGCAGTAATATTTTATTAGGATAATATTTACAGGTATTTCGATAAATAATTCAAATTCAATTCATGTAAACGTCACCGCATGTTTACATTTAATCACTTTGAAAGGCTCTGCCACCGTTAAACATAAACACTTAAGTATTAGGTTACATTTGATTAAAAACACTAACACATTAATCGGGAAAAAGGGTGGTGAGTGACAACACACCCTGTAGAATCTATTTATACTTGCCGTTGGGTTGATTATTTACTGACATTGTTACGGTCTCTTTCATAATAATATTGATGATGACCGTTCGGACTTTTCAAAGAATACACCCTCTAAATTACTTTTATCATCAAGATATTGTCATTCTGAATAAACGTGATTATATTACGTCAATATTTTACTGAAGGGTTGAGAAATTTTGCAGTTAAATATTAGCTAGGACGTCTTATTTTACAGGCTTATGCTCGCATATAGGAATTGAAAAATATCTATATATTATATATTGTATATTGTTATATATAATTTGACTTCACGTTGAGACGAGCCAAATAATTTAATTTTATCGCCACACGTTTGGCCAGCCAAGTTGGTATATATTTAATTCTATTGGCCTACACGTTGAGGTGCCAGTTGGAATATATATTATTTATTTCATTAGTGTTGTTTTATATATTTTAATAGTTATATATATTTTTTTAATTATGGGCGCCAGAATTGGTCCGTTTACAACGAATCCCAATTCAAATTAAGATCTTCTCTTGTTATATAAAAATTTATTCTTTGTTATTAGTATTCTTACCTCAGGGATGAGTTCGGCACTGAGCGCTCGCCAGCAACAGGAAGCTGTAGGTAGAGATATCAGAGAAACGCACAAGAGATAATAGATAAATATTTTAATATAACAGTGAAAATTCAAAAATAGTTAATAATTCACAACGAAAACTGGAAAGTATCATGTAATTCAAATGTCAAAACTTGTGAAAAACCTTCACATAAACTCAATTATAGTTTCTTAGTTATAACATCTTATTTAAAATTCTTATTAAGTAAATTTCAACCAATATGTTCATCTAATATTTAGTAAGCATGATCATGATTATCACTCGTCAATCCCAACTCTAAATCGTTTCAAATAACTGTTGCGTTCGAGTGAATTTGTGAGATGTTATTTAATCTTACATGGACATAAAAGCGTGGTGTGTCGAGAATGTTATTTTTATTAAAAGAATATGAATCTGGTGAGTAGTTAAGTGTTTAATTTATTAGTGTATTATATCCGTAAAGTCAGTGGAGATTGAACCTTTAAATCTAATTAATATATAAGAATTAATAGCAATAATAAATCCCTAACCTAACATTCGAGAAATTGCTTCTATTATTATTTTTATAGGAAAAATTTATATACACAAGAAATTAGTAAGTTCATCATTGGTTTCTTCTCAACTCTGGAGATAATATAAGGAATGTTCGCGGTCATGATGGAACAAAGTTGGAACTCAGGATTGAAAAATAATAAATTGTGGATTATTTTCCAATATTGTACCACAATTAGTAGTAATATGTATCGACGATCATCAAAATTGTTTGAATAAGGTAAATTGTTTTAATCTTACCAAGTTCTAGTAGATAACACTAACGTTTTATTCATTTATTTGTTTTAAAGACAGGTTATTATTGTTATTTTTATTTATATACGTTATCTAATACTTTAGTTGACTTTTTTATTAAGTTTGTTACAGTTATTTTTACTTTTTTATCATAATTTTGGAGAAAGAAATTTTATACGACTATCGTCTTTTAAACTCGCGATGCTTCTCTCCAAGCTTAAAATCAAAAACATTCACTTGTTTTTGATTTTGTTTTATTGTTTCTCGTTGTTAGGTGAAAATAATTGTTTTTTCCAAATCAAAACATCCATTCTTGCGTTCTCTTAGATATTTTAACTGTGTTTATTTACGTTTCAAGACCGCACTATGATCACTTCTAATTACACTATCCGAACCATCAAAGAACGTCAATTTCCGCATTAAATATTTTCGTTTGACGTATGGAGGGTAGAACTAAGGAGGACCAACTCAGTGTATGAAAAAGTGTCCGCTGACAGGGAGCAAATTAAGGTGGCGCCATAGTAGCAGGTGGAAAGATTTTAAAAACAGCGCCATAAATTATTAGAGTAGGATAATAAAATGAGCACTTTTTAAGTTTGTTAATTAATTTTTATGATAATGATTCACAATTATTATAAAAAATGAATAATTGTTTTATATTTCTTAACTTCAGTATTGTAAAATAATAAATTTCATGTCCTTTCCACTAGCTACGCTAGCGTTATTGTGGTCGATTATTGACCTGTAATTTGCTGCTTACAGCTGGACACTTTTTCAACTTGTCCCCTATACAAGACGGTCCTCCTTAGTTCTACCCTCCATAGTTATGATGCAATCTGATCGAAAAGTTTATACTATATACAGGGTTTATTCGAAAGTAACAATAAATAATAAAGATACAATTATTGCATTTTGTTTCAGAATTCATGTTGTTATTTATACAGGGTTTTTATAAATACCAATTAGAATATAATTGATGAAATTTACTCATAATTGTTTTTATTCTTTGAAATATAATTATAGAGATTTATACTTAATGTTTTATTGTTCTCTAAATTAAAAGATGTCTAATAAATCATTTTAAAATGTATGCAGTGTGTAGTTTGGCTTATTTCTAGACATGTCCAAACTATGTACATTTAGATAGCATGTCGTTATGAATTATTTTTATTGAATATTCATTAGAAATTGTTATCATTCAAGTGATATTATTAGTTTAATTTTCCTCGTAGCTATGTTTCACTTTATCAATGATTATTTCATCACAGACTCTTTCGAATTCAGTACTTTCATTAATGAATTTCAACTTCCTCAAAATTACATAATTATCAGCTTAGATGTGGTTTCTTTGTTTAATAATGTCCCTGTTTCATTAGCCAAATATAGCATTGTCAGACATTGGGTAGAGATATCATCGCATTGAAGATTGTAGATTGTTCCTCTATATACAAACAGATTTTAGGTATGCCGATGGGCAGTCCAGTTTCACCTATCATTGCTCAATTTGTCATGGAATATCTTATCAATTCTTGTTTAAGCCAGCTTCCATTCAATGTTCCGTTCTTAAAAAAGTATGTGGATGATATAATATTAAGTGTCCCACAAAATATTTTAGAACTTGTTACTTGTGTTCAACTCTTATCATGAAGCCTTACAGTTCACGAACGATCGAGAGAGAAGATGAAAAATTGCAGTGTCCCTTTCCTAGTGATCAGGAGAGTGGATAACACCATTATTACTAGTTGGTATACGAAACCTGGAGCCTCAGGTAGATTCTTACATTATGAATCAACAACATAAACAACAAATCAACCTCGTTCTTGGCATGAAAAATAGAGTTATTAAGACTAGTCACACTTCGTTACGTGTTCAGAATTGAGGAAAACTTTCAATATTTTTTATCAACAGTGGTTATCCTAGAAGACTGGTTTATTCTTTGTTGTTCAGTAGGTCTTCCATTGGTGATGAGCCTCCTTCTAATACCGCTCCTTTAAATCAAAATATACCCAGACAGTATCTTTCGTTACCAAACATTCACACTATCAATCATAAATTTAAAAAGATTTTTTCAAAATTTCCTTCAATCACTTTAGCTAGTAAAAACATACTCACAATTCAGAACATTTTTTCAAAAATCAAAGACAAAGATCCCGTGTTGGATCAATCCAATGTGATTTATTGAATTCCATGTTCGCAATGCGGTAAGAAATACATCGGTCAAACTAAACGTAGGCTGAAGGACCGTATCTGCTCACATAAGAGTGATATTAGAAATTTCAGAGAAACTTGCACGTTGGCAAGTCACACTTTGTCTATGGATCACATACCTGATTACGATGGTGTCACTGTGTTAGATCTCGAGTCTAATCTCACTAAGAGATCGTTTTTGGAGAAGTCTCACATTTTTAAAGAACCTTATGTTATGAATGCCAGAACTGATATTGATAACCTTAGCATCATTTTGTCGTACCTTCTTAGTCTTCCATCTTATTTTGCGAGCCCTAACCATCAACTTTCACAATAAATTTCAGTTGTTGGACCTTTTCCTCTTTCTTTCACGTATTACTACATATTGGCATCATTGAATTTTGAGTTCTGATTCTGTGTTTGTGTCAGTTGTCAATTCATAAATAAAAGAAATTCTTCGTGTTCCTGAACATGTGATTGAATTATTTTTATCTTTTCCTTTTAATATTAATTTTAGTCATTGTATTTATTTATCAATGTAATGTATTTATCACGCATTGTGGTGATTTCGTCAGTTATGTACATTTTATTTACATCAAACATATTTAACCTCACTTTCGTAAGTAATAATATTCAATTCTTGTTATTGGTATTTTGACATTTAATAATTTATTGTAGAGTTCCTGATGAAGAGCCAATAAAGTCTCGAATGCTTGAACAGAATAAAGAGTCCACTTTTTATTTCTCCTTTGACTGAAGACCCGATTAAGATATTAGGCAATATTTCTGTAATTTGTTCCTAAAAAACAATTCTAAGTTAACCTGCCTCATTGTTAATAAGTAAGATTGAATCTTATATTTTTTGTTTGAAGTATAAGTTAAGTTTTGTAAGTTGACGACTGTAAGAAAGAAATATTCTGAGAATTATATTGTGGCCGAAAATAGAGAGAACTGGGGAAAGGAGACTTAAAACTAAAGAAGAAATAGAAAGCAAGTTAGGGAGTGAGACAGTCGTGAAGTGTATAAAAGCACAATGCCTAAAATGGGCAGGACATACATTATGAGATGAAAACCTGGAGAAATTATAAAACGGATCACACAATAGATTTCACTATGGCCGAGGAAAAAGGAAAGAACCAGAGAAATATGGGGGAATCAGAAGATGCTACGAAAAAGATAGAATTTAAAGAGTGGAGAGAAAGATGCAGTACCAGAGCAAAATGGAGGAAAATAACTTTTGAAGGCAGGACACACAAGAAATTGTAACAAGAAGTGGAAGGGATGTAACCGATTCTAATAAATGGATTTAAAAACGCATTAGCGTTTAGGCTTGATGATGATATGAAAACCTAACCAAACATTTTGTTTTCATCAACTTTTGACATTTCTAACAATAGCACAAAAACGAGCTATGTTGATCTGGAATAGGGGAAAATTAGGGTCTCTAAAATGATTGAATATAACAACTAAACTACAAATTGCTTTTTTATTGTTTCACTCGATTATAAACGTTTTTTAAACAATTTCCAGGTTTACATACCGTCAAGGAAGTACTGGTATTATTTAAAAAGCATTCATCAATTGATTTCAAAATCCTATCCTATACATCCAGGCGAAGTTTGAAAATAATGTGTCGTTTAGGTTATTTATAGTGGTCAATATTGTCAACTTATTTTATTTCAAGTTTTTTACGATTTTTACAAAGAATTTGTCGTAAATTTTGCATTGCGATAGACTGAAAATGAAGTGGTACAGGCTAATCAAAAGCAGATATTTGTTGAAAGATTTGCATTGCTCTCGCTGGACATCAACATTTTCATATAACATAACATCGTTAGAGTGAAGTGTCCAATCTGAACAAATTTGTGGCCAAAAACACAACAAATCCTATAGTACAATCTTCGTATTCAGTTAATATGGCAGAGTTTTATCTTTTTCCAATACTCAAATTACCACTATCCATTTACGCCCGTCTTCAGTGGATAGGAGACAAAAAAGAAAATTCGCGGCTGAAGTTGTAAGTATTTCAGATCTAGATTTATTGAAATATTAAAGTTGTTGTTAGTAGGTCTCCTTATTTTGTTTCTTTTTTTGTAAAATATTCAAAATATATATTTTATTACAACTTTGAATCACCAAAATAATTCTTTAGTAATCACTATTCTTTATTCTAGGGTTGCTGATAATGAAATTCAGCCTGTTATTTTCACTGTATAAAGAGACTCGTTATAATTGCGTCAATTTCAACCCCTCTTTAGGGAATATACCTTCATCACTTGTTAGTCCTGTCCTTTATCCATAACAGACAAAAGAAGTTTAAGCTGGAATCCCATCCAATCAACGTATGATGGCCGTCAAATAATAATTCATTCTTTTTCAATCACAACATATTAAAATTAGCCACAGGGTATTTTTACTAATGCTATAGGGGGAGTAATTTTATAATCCGTTCTCTACCATCGATTTTTCGATTGTAGTTTTTCAGATTCTTATATATATATATAGAAGTAAATTCTAAGTGTATCCATCATAATATTGTTGAAAAAAGTACTACTGTAGTACACTGTCAGTAACAAATAAAAGTTAATTTTGACCGCTACTATGTTCCTGTCGAGATGTCTTCAAAATAAAATGAACCTGTTCAGATATTGATCTTTTCTACGCGATACGTATGATTCCATTGTGAATTTTCATCAGAGCAATACTAATTGTTTTCGCCGATTAAATGCTCATATTACGTTGCCTCTTTAAGGATGTATACCCAATGTTTACGTTCAATTATTAAAACTAAAGGATTTAAAAAAATAAATTACATGAAAGCAAATACCAATTAACCGTAGGTTTGAAAGTAATAATTAAAAGTGTCATTCGATGGTGGGTTATTTTTGTCGGGAACAGTATTTTTTTCAAAACCATAATATAATTAATTTGAATTACAGCTGTGTGCACAAGAGATGAAAATCCCAAACTTGGGATTTTCATAATATAATTGTAGAATTGTTTTATGCAAAAAAATATGTGGTTACCGTAGCCTTTTGCAAAATACTTGAGATTATTTTCGAAAAGTGTGTTGTGGACGCCACTACAACTACTGCAACAGTAGTTGTAGAGGGAATAACATGAAAAATGGGTTAGTACGCAGGGGGCTTGTTCGCCATCTCGTTTAGCGTTTTCTGTACTTATAAATAATTCTAGAAAATATATTGGTATGCATAATTCTTTATAAAATTAAAACTAAGTTTTCCGCATCTGTGAGATGCCCTGAATAATATTTTATTATAAAATTGTCACTTGTATAAACTTCGGGGGATGTATCGTGCTAACAAACCGAAATTTCTCCAAAAATAACCAAAAATGTAGTATATCTGGATTATATGACCCGCTATACTCGCTCTAATCAGCTGAAAATTAATAGAGTACTTCTGTGAGACACTTTTAAAAAGTATCCGATTATAAAATTGGTCACTCCGGAGGCTGTATCGTGCTAACGACCCGATATTTCTCCAAAAAGGACAAAAAATGTGGTACTTCTGGTACCATAGCACCCGTTGTATTAGCTCTGGTGAGACGCCCTGAATAATATTCAATCATAAAATTGGTCACTTGTATACACTCTGGAGGCTGTATCGTGCTAACAAACTGAAAATTCTCCAGAAATTACAAAAATTTGGTGCTTGAAGTACCATAGCACCTGTTGTACTTGCTTTAGTGTGATGCATATCAATAGGGTTCATTTTTGAGACGCCCTGAATATTCAATCATAAAATTGGTCACTTGTATATACTCCGGAGGCTGTATCGTCCTAACAAACTGAACTTTCTCCAAAAATGACAAAAGGTAGTTAAGGTACTGTAGCACCTGTTGTACTGCCTCTGGTGAGCTGAAAATCAATGAGGCTCATCTGTAAGACTTCCTGAATAATATTCTATCATAAAATTGGGGACTTGTTGCACTCCGGTCTAATAAAATGAAATTTCTCAAAAAATGACAAAAATGTCGTACTTCAAGTATCATAGGACCTGTCGTACTGGCTATGGTGAGCTGAAAATCAATAGGGTTTATCTGTGAGATGTCCTGAACAATATTCAATCATAAAATTGGTGACTTGCTGCACTCCGGAGGCTGTATCTTGCTAACAAGACATGTAACGAAAAGTGGCCGATGACGACGACGACGAAATACACACATGATTTTTTTCTAAAAACCGATTTTTCGTGTTGTTCTTGATGAAAAACGTAAACATAACTCAAAATTTTTTTTCAAAGGCTAAACCAATACTTTTCTCGCATATTAGATAGGTTGGGCGGAAAAGTACAACTAATTAGATGTACTGCAGGATTTGACATGGTATTCATCCTTAAATAGAAAGAACATTATCAATGGAATTAATATATAGATATATTTATGTTCTACTATTTCTAATCTGAAACCATTGTAATAAAACTTTTGATTATAATTATTTAAGAAAGGTAAAAGACAATCGTGAAGATAACGTCTGCTCCTGAAAATAATAAATACGAAATATCTAGCATATTTATGCAATAGAATATACGAAACAGGCAAAATCCCAGCTGATTGGCTAAAATCTACTTTTATACCAATACCTAAGAAAAGTACTCCAAAGAGGTGTGAAGATTATATACTCATAAGTCTCATGAGTCATGCTCTCAAGGTGTTACTTCGAGTCATCCACTCCCGAATATATGACAAATGCGAGGCAATGAGTGGAGAAACCCAATTCGGTTTCATCAGGGGTTTGGGTACAAGAGAGGCCCTGTTCTCAATGAAATTACTTGTACAAAAATGTTATGACCAACAAAGAGACGTTTATATATGTTTCATAGATTATGAGAAGGCTTTTGATAACATTAAATACGATCTTCTTCTGGATAGACTATATGAGATTGGCATCGATTCTAAGGACATACGAATAATTCAGCAACTGTAACAGTATTGGCATCAGACCGCAGAGGTAAGAATTAACAACGACTTAACCACAGAGACATTTAAAATATCCAAGGGAGTACGACAAGGATGTATCCTATCGCCAATGCTATTCAACATATATGTCGAAAAAGTTTTTCAAATAGCATTGGAAAAGGAAAACAGAGGAATTAAAGTTAATGGAATTCCAATAAGCAACATCAGATATGCGGATGATACCGCTATATTGGCGAATTCTCCTGAGGACCTTCAACAAACTGTTGACAGAATCAACCAAATAGGAAAACAATTTGGCCTGAAGATCAACATAAATAATACAAAAGTTATTGTAATAGCTCGACACCACAGTAACATTACAATTAGGATTGACGGCCATAAACTGGATGTGGTGTCAAGATTTGTATATCTGGGCGCCACCATCAACCAGAAATGGGATTGCGACGAGGAAGTGAAAATACAAATCGGACATGCAAAAGACACATTTCATAAACTTAAGAACTTCTTTCTTGTCCGAACATTGCCCCTGGCACATCGGATTCGATTAGTTAAATGTTACGTCTGGCCTATCTTGCTCTATGGGGCAGAAACATGGTCTCTAAAAATCAAAACTCTGAATCGGATAGAGGCATTTGAAATGTGAAATGTGGACAATTCGTAGACTCCTACGCATCCCATGGACTGCACATAAACCTAATGAAGAGGTGCTGGAAATGGCCGGTATGCATAGAGAACTTCTGCAAATCGTGAAAAAGAGAAAGATATCCTATCTTGGACACATACTCAGAGGCGCCAGATACTCAATACCTAGGTTGATTTTGCAAGGAAAAATAGAAGGTAGAAGAGGCCCGGGAAGAAAACAACATTCATGGCTGCGAAACATTAGGGACTAGTGCGGAACTAGAGATGCAGCCACAATCTTCCGAAAGGCAGAAAATGGCACCTTACATTTGACATGAAAGAAGTACAAAGGACCGCCAACGTGCGAGAAGCACAAGGCACAAGAAGAAGAAGAAGAAGAAAAGACAATCATAGATACAATAGTAACTTTCATTATAAAGGGTGATGCATAGCGAACAATTTTGCAAGCCCCCCCCTTTCTTCTTCTTCTTCTTCGGCTCCAACCGACAATTCAGGGGAGAAACAGATAAGTAGCAAAGAAGGAGATCAGGAAGAAATATCAATAGGAACATGGAACATAAACACAATAATTGGAAAAGAGATAGAGATAGCCGAAGAAATAGCAAGAAATTTAATACAAATACTGGGACTAAGCGAAGCAGAGAAAAAGGCGAAGGCATGATCAAATTAAATGGTAACCATGTACTATATTTTGCGGGAGTGAATGCTGACCAAAGAGGAAAAGAGGAAGTAGGAATAATAATAACAAAAGAAATGGACCAATAAGTAATCCAGTACAAATCAGTTAACTCTAGGATAATGACAAGAACTTTACAAGTGAAATAGTTGATTACAATAATACAAATCTACGCCCCAGTAGAGGGAATACCGGAAGAAGGAATATTGGAATTTTACATATGTCTACGAAATACACTAGACAGCGAAACACCTTCTGGGAACAAAATATAGAAGGTAAATATTGTATCGTACATACACAAGAGTTGACGCGAAAATTGAACAGACAAATAATCAGAAATAGGGTCAAATCATAGACTAGTAACAGCAAAGCTACGGGATAATATGACAAAATGCAGTTGAAGAAAACGAATATAGTAAAATTGCAATTTACAAGCTAAAAGACAGCGAATTTAGAACTAAATACCAAAGAAACAGATGAGGAATTCACAAGACTAGACAAGCACAGAGGAGGTTGGACACTAGAAGAAAGATGGGAAAAATTTAGAGAATTACTACTAGAAAAGGCAGAGAAGATATGCGGGAACAGAAAATACAACGGAAAATTAAAGAGAACGAAATGGTGGAACGAGGACATTAAAGAATTAGTAAATAAAAGGAAACAAGCATGGAAAACATTCACCCAGACTACAGATCAAAGAGACAAAAATGAATACATCACTAAAAGAAAGATAGTGAAAGAGGCAGTAAAGAAATCAAAAAGGGAGAGTTGGAAACAATTTGGATAGGAAATAACAAAGGATTATAGGGTAGATAACAGAAAAACCTGGACAAGATAAAAGACTAAGAGGAGATAAAAAGAAAGAAATAAGAGCCACGAGGGACAGCGAAAACCAACTGAGGGTAGGAAAAGAGGAAGTACTAAGAATATGGAAGGAGCTCTACTAAGAAAAATTCAATGAAATACAAAATAAAGCAGAGAATATCCAAAAAGAAGCAGCAAGCGAAAATCTAGAAATAAGACAGGAGGAAATGGAAGAATTAATAAGAAGCATAAAAATAGGAAAAGCTTGTGGAGAAGACGATTTAGCTCCAGAAACGATGACATAGATGGGCGACAAAGGAAAGAAATGGCTATGGATTATACTCAAAGAAGACTGGAGAACAGAGAAGATACCTAAAATATGGGAAACCAATTTAATAATACCAATACATATAAAGGGAGATCAAACACAATGTGGAAACTACAGAGCAATATACCTCGTACAAACAAGCTTTAAGATATATACGAAAATCTTAGAGAAGAAATTAAGAAATTACGTTGAGGAGATAATAGACGATACACAGGCAGCATTTAGACCAGGAAGACAAATAAATGATAGTATTTTCGTAGTAAGACGGGCAATAGAGAGAAGGTTAGAGGAGGGAGAAGAAATCTTCCTAACATTTATAGATTTAAGAGCAGCTCTTGATACGGTAAATAGAGATGAAGTATGGAGTTACTTAGAGGAAATACATACACCAGGAAAACTAAAAGCAGTCATTAAATCCACCTACAACTTTGTAAAAGCGCAGGTACAGATAGCGGGAAATAGATCAGAGGAATTTGAGCTAAGGAAAGGAATAAGACAAGGAGATAGTCTGAGTTCACTGTTATTCATAATTATAATGGACAAAATAGTCAAAAGAATAAGGGAAAGAGGAGCTAATCTAGATATAATTATATAGGATATAGGAATCTACAACCGATAAAAGTATGCGATCTTCTCTACGCAGACGACGTGGTCGTTATAATAGCAAATTCAAGAAACAAAATGCAAAGGTTGATTAACATATGGACAGAGGAAATACAAAAAGTAAAAATGGAAGTAAACATGGAAAAAACAAAAGTAATGATAGTGAACGAGAAACAAACCATGGATCCAGATTTGGATCAAATAAAATGCAAGGGAAGGACTTTAGAAGAGGTAGCCACATTCAAATACTTGGGTACAGTAATAACAAATGACGGAAAGATAGATGCGGAAATAGCAAATAGAGGAAACAAAGCAACTAAAATATATTATGCATTAAACAAAACAATACTAGGACTTAAAGAAATAGAAGTAGAGGTAAAAAAGAAAATTCACAATACCATAAAAATACCAATAATAACACAAGCTAGCGAAAAATGGATACTAAACAAGAAACAGGAAGCAAGGATAAACGCGATGGAAATGAAACATATTAGGAAATTAGCAGGCATGGCTAAATGGGACATAATGAAAAGCGAAGAAATAAGAAAGAGTATTGGCCTAGAATCAATACTAGCAAAGGTGAAAAGGAAACAAATGAATTGGTTTGATCACGTGATGAGAATGGACTAATCCCGACTGTTAAAAAGAATATTGAAGATGGGAAAGTCGACAAAAAGAAGAAGACTAAGGAGGAAGCGGCTGAATCAAGTTGAAGAATATGGATGGGAAAAAGGAAAATCCATAAAGGAGATGAAAAGAATAGCAGGGAATGGAAGAGAGTGGAAAAAACTGAAATCACACTACCACACCTGAAAGGGTGTGGGGAGCGGAGTAGAAGATTATAATTATGTTTGTGACCTCCTATTGCAAATATTAATACTTTCGTTTTATCAGTGTTTACTGTAAGTTTATTGGCAGAATAAGTCTCAAGTATTCTCAGATTCCGTTCTATGTCTATTGGAGAATCACCCAGGATTACTATATCATCTGCGCATTGAAGCATTAAGGCACCATTCTTGTCATCAATATTAATCCCGCATAAGTTACTTGAACAAAAGTAATCTTCAATATCAGAAATGAAAATAGATAAAAGCAATGGATTCACCTTGGGAAACTCCCTCATAAATAGTATATTTTTTACTACATTGGTTTTGGTGGCTAATTAAAAATGTGGCATTGTCATATAAATGTTTTAATATTCTGATATACTTAGTATTAACCCCAAACTTATGTAATTTTATCCAAAGGAGTGTATGAGCAATACTGTCAAATGCTCTCCGAGAGTCTACAAAACGGCATTTACAAAACAGAAGTTAAAATAAAAGTATCATCCAAACACCCCAGATTATTTCTAAAGCCAAATTGTCTTCCTGAATTCGCACCGGATTTTTAAAAAACGATGCCTACCGTCTGCACATATATGTACTGCTGCATTTCATTTCATTGAAACTACTTTTTTCCGATACGTACCGTCCGTCCGATGCCGATGTATGTGCGCGTACCTTAAGGGTCCTTTTTGTGGAGCATTGTCAGAATTGTTTCATGCCAACCAGAAGGAATAATTTCCGAATCAAAATTTTTTTACATAAATGACAAATATATAACCGCCAGTTCTGTGGTAAACGCTTTAGATATTCGTAAGTAGGTGATTTGCTCTCTTTGCACAAAATTAAAGATTGATCAAAGTCTAGAAGTGATAAGGGGGTGTCCAGAAATTCGTCTCCGACTCCAAAAAAATATACATCATACTCCACTGTAAGTGAAGTTAACTGTCGTAAAAAGATTGATATAGGACAAATTTAATTTTTACGTGTAAATAACTTTAAGGTTTTTCAGAACTCCGATTGATTTTTTGTGTTGGAAAGAGAGGTACAATATTATTTTTATAATCATTTTTCAGACAACAAAATTTTAAAAATAATTTTTTTTAAATATCAAATCAATCTATTTGTTTATAAAAATTGTATAAGCAAATGACGGACAAAATAATTTTCTTAAATTAATTAATGACTTTTATTAAAACAAAACCGGTAATATCATATTACATTTAAAAAAATACAATACTTCGATTTTTCATTTTTGGATGACCAAAAAAAATTATAATAAACAAGTTATTCAATTTTTATGACGTGATCTTGTTAAGTATTGTTACGAAACAGCACACTGGTATAGTCCCTAAATCCGACCCTGTCTAAGCCAGGTATCAAAGTTAAAATTATGGCGGGTACGCACTGTTTTTTATATAACTGTTTACGACTATATTATCTAAACATTGTTTTTGTGACCAGACTTATCTAGAAAAGGCCAGAACTAATTGTTTAGTGTGGTATGGCCGTTGCCCGGAATTTACTAGTAAAAAAGGCTTTAATATATAAGGGACTGATCAGGAAGAGTTAGTCAGTTGATAATTTGACAACGTGAGATAAACAAGTAAATAAGTGAATATAAATTAGTTTAAGTGAATATACTGTGTATATAATTAGTGAATAGCGTAGTGTTTAAATAAATTAAATAAGTGAACCCACCGAATGTTTAAAGTTTATCCCACCCGTTTACTGTTTAAATAAATTAGAAAAACATTACAGTATGTATATAAGAAGGGCTCCACGAAACGAAATATTTTTAGGCCAATTATTTACATATTTTTTTTATTTACAATGAAGACATAAGTTGTAGAAAATGTTAATTAACAATCGTCTAACTTGGTGGAAAATTAACTTTAAGACAAATTTGCAACTGGAATCAATTTCTTCGATGTTTTAAAAATACAACATATTTTTTTCGAATTTTGTAATTAATATTTAATACCTAAAAAAATATTTAATATGACGTACTACCCCGTATTTTTAGGAACTTTATCTCTGCTTTTCACGAATCTCGTCATGTCGACGACTATTCGATTCTCACCTATTACCGCGCTTCTATACCATATGCGTAGATACTAAATTTTTTTATATTGAAGTATTATGAATATGAAATTGAAAAAACCAAATATGGTGAATCATTTAGATCCATCTTTTGTTTATCGAATGACGTGAAAAATAATCCCACATCTCTCAAAGTCTCGTAATTATTATATTTTTCATGGAAGCATGTAATTTTTGGTTTTTAAAGTTTTTCCGACCGGAAAATTGAAAATTTGCGGAAAAATTACATATTTTATTACGGACGATCCAAAAAAATGGTTTCTGATATTATCGTATCTTTGTCCGGTAAATAAGATTTTCATGAATTGTACTAATATTGACCAGTAAGATGCAAAATAACTTACCTGTTCCTCTTTCAGTTCCCAGTTAGGTGTAGTATCAGATTTGTCATCAGTAGTTTCAATATCAACTTCATCGTCACTTTCTTCGTCCTTTTGCGAGACAGTCCTTTCAATGATAGGTTGCACTGGTTTAAACGCAGATTGATAACTTTTATCGATGGGAAAGAAGGGATTGTCTTGAGGAAATAGTATGGGATTGCGTTTCAGCCAAGGAAATGAAGAGTAAGAAGTGAAAGCTAGCGGTTTGTGATAGATAAAATCCATTGCAACTCTGGAAATTGGTAGCGATATTTCCTGACAATTTGGAATTCTGGGAGCTGGAACAATGGGCTGAGGTTGAGACTCAATTTTATTCTGTTTGGGGGACCGGCCGACTAGAGAACTGGCTAATAATCTTTTTCGAGTTCCTCCATTAAACATAGCTTTTACATCTTCCCAAGCGTAAATAATTTCTTCAGGAGGATTTCCGCTCAGTTTCATGTGACGTCTCCAAGAGTTGAAATTGGCCGCATCTGGTTGCACATATTTATCGTTAGCACTTAAGCGATGTGAATGGAAAATAAACTTATTTGGAGAAAAGAACAGCCCGCACACTGTACATTTAATACATTTAGCTCTTGAAGAGTTGTATCGCGAAGGTAAAAACGATCCTCTGCATCCCCAAGCGCATTCATGATGAACTGCAAAGGCAAAATCTTCTGGTAAACGTGGAGGTGCATTGTCACCAAGAAAACTCTTGCAGAGGCGCTCTGCTTCCCTTCTAGTTATCATTCCGCATCTCCTGGAGGACACCGGCATGGCTCCAGCTCTTCGAAGAATTTCAAGTTGGACTGGAGTGCACTGAACGCATGTTATCCCTAAAAAAGTATAAAATTAAAAACTTAAATGAAATTAATGTTTATTACTAAATATTTCTTTCAATTTAAATTTAATTCCACTCACCCAGAGCTACACGACGATTGTGTATTTCGTTGTAGCTGAACTGTTTCAATAAGGTATTAGATATCTGAGCTAAGCACAACCTTTCCTGATTTTCGATAACTAACGAAACAATTGGTACTCCATAAAGGACTACTGTTGAAACCTGAAACTTTTACATGGATAAATTACTACATTAATTAATGCGAATTTGTTCATACAATACAAACATAATAATAAAACAGATCCTACAACAATCTAAATAGTCGGCAATAATTATTTCTATATACAGAAGAACTGCAACTTCTCCTAGATAAATTAGAAATCAGCAAAAATCCATTTGAGATGTACTGAAATTTACTGTTTCGACCCTTACTACGTAGAATTTACTTTTTAAATGAAACTAACTGTTTCTAAATAATTCAATATCGAAACAATTGTCAATTTTTTCATTACATTGAGGAATTATTTAAAAACAGTTAGTTTCATGTAAAAAGTAATATTTTGAATATTTTTGTACCTATCCGTTCCGGATGTTGGCGATAAGTAAAGTGATTTGAACTTTACTTACTGCTGTACTAAATAATCCTAGTGAAGAGAGGGAAAACCAAGTTTTAAGGATTTTCAACCAGGAGTTTCCCCTGGAGTATCAACTGAATCATCTCATTTTGGTTTCTCATTATGTGTCCTAAATATTCTAATTTGAACTCTACAATAATGTCCACTATTTCGGTCTCATTTTAAAGCATTTCTAAACCTGCCTTGTTGGATACATGGTCAACCAGAGAATCAAAGAATTCGTCTGTATAGCCAAATCTCAAAGGCAAATTTACGTATACATCTACCACCTCGATCCCTACAATCCGAAATCCTAGAAATACTGATTGGTTTCTTTATAAGACCATTCTGAAGGACAATTTGGAACACGTAGAAGTGAATGGGATAAATTATCCGCACTACGACCTGGAACAAAGAGTCGAACAGATCAGTGAGGCAATAATGGAAGCTTTTCATTCCAGTTGCCCCCCACCTCTCAAAAGCTCGTTCAGAAAAGGATGCTCCTTGGTGGAATGAGAACCTGTCAAACCTCAGATAAGAGGTCCGTCGGCTCTTTAATAGAGCCAAACGTGAAGGTAATTGGCAGAGGTACACTGAGAAGCTTACTCAGTACAATAAAGGGATTAGGAAGGCCAAAAGGCTTAATTTTCAAGCCTTTTGGGGAAAGATCAATTCCACTCACACAGAGGCCAGACTATAAAAGATCATGGCAAATGGGGGAACTAACCCCACAATGTCGCTGAAAAAGCCAGACGGATCATACACGGACGGTGTAGAGGAACGATCGATTCTTCTTCTTAGAACTCACTTCCCAGGTAGTGGGACAGCACTACCTGGGAAGTGAACAAGCACCGAAATAGCAATGAACTACACCAAAAAATCCCGCAAGGAAGATTGGGACATTGCTAAGAAAATATTTACCAGGCAACGGTTGGAATAGGCAATAAGTACCTTTCAACCATATAAATCACCAGGAGTGGATGGAATATTTCCAGCACTCCTACAGCAAGGGATAGAGGAGATTCTTCCTCACCTGCTGAAGATTACAAGAAGCAGTCTAGCAGTGGGTCTAATACCTACAAAATGGAGAAGGGCAAAGGTAACCTTCATACCAAATATAGGGAAAAAAGATGGGACTGATCCCCGATCTTTTAGACCCATCTGTCTAACATCGTTTCTACTCAAATCGATGGAGAAAGTAGTGGATAACTACATAAGAATAGAGAATCTAGAGAATATACCACTTCATAAATCAGCATGCCTTCTGAGCGGGTCGATCAACGGAGACGGCTCTGTATCAGCTGACCGAAGTCATTCAGAGAACTCTGAACAACAAAGAAATAACAATATACGCATTCCTGGATATATCAGGGGCCTTTGACAACACAACTCATGTGTCTGTCAAAGAAGCACTAAAAAGTCGAGGAGTAAATGAAACAATTGTAAAATGGATGTATGAGTTGTTGACAACGAGGATAGCTGAGACACAGGTGGGGAATCAAACCACCTCAGTTAAAGCCACTCGGGGGACACCTCAAGGGGGAGTGATATCTCCCCTTCTATAGAGCCTCGTAGTAGATAAGTTGCTCTACAGGCTAACGGAGCTTGGCTTGTTTGGGCTACGCCGATGACATTGTTTTAATAGTCAGAGGCAAGTTCAAGAGCACCTTGTGTGATTTATTACAAAAGGGCCTCAGAATCATTGAGCAATGGTGCTTGTCAGTGGGGCTAAACATTAACCCAAGCAAGACCATAGTAATTCCATTTACCCGGAAAAGAACATGAAACTCATATCCTTAAATGGGGAAATCATAGAATAGAAATCAGAGGATAAATATATAAGGATAACCCTAGACAGTAAGCTTCTGTAGAATAAGCATGTTGAAATAACCGCTAGTAAAGCAATAAGAGCTTTGATGGCGTGCAGAAATCTAGCTGGTAAGAGGTGGGGCTGTAACCCAAAAATACTGCGATGGATGTACGCCATGATTGTGAGACCAGCAATTACGTATGGGGCAATAGTTTGGCACACAAAAGCAAGTCAGTACAGCATGAGGAACACCCTCGACAAAGTTCAAAGGCTTGCCTGTGTGTGCATCACTGGAGCTATGAGAACGTGTCCAACTAGGGCACTTGAGATCATTACAGATCTCACACCTCTACATCTGGTGATAGAAAGATCTGCCCAAGAGGCAATTTTTAGAATATCTAAGGAAGGTTCAGGCAATGAGAGTATTAAAAATCAGGGAGCTTGGTCCTCTCTAACAAGATACATCTCATTAGCGAATCTTCCCAGTGACGAAATGATCAGGAAAGTAAGCATCGAGAAGAATTTCACCACGATGCTAAATACGAGTAGAGACTGGGAAAGGGAATACACCACCCAAACTCTCAAAGAAAACACCATTAGATGGTATACGGATGGTTCAAAAACCACCATTGGAGCAGGCGCTGCAGTATTTGGGCCTGGCACCAGATACTCATTATCGTTAGGCTCCTTCCCGAGCGTCTTTCATGCAGAAATACTTGCGATCGAAAGGTGCGTGGAAATGAACCTAGAAAGAAACTACCAGAAATGTGACATATCGATCCATTCTGATAGTCAAGCAGCTATCAAAGCATTGAGCTCCCATGTCATTGATTCAAAGTTGGCATGGGAGTGCCGAAGAAAACTTGATGAATTAGGCAAGAATAACAGGGTCTCTTTAGGCCAATACACTTGCTCGGAAAGGAGCACAAATGTCCTTTATTGGCCCGGAAACTTTCTGTGGTGTAGCAAAATGCTCCTACAAGAAAGAGTTTCCGAAGAAAGAGGAAACCGAAAGAGAAGCACTCTGGCGGTGCTTTCCCGGATTGGAACATTCCAAAAAGTTCCTGTGGAACTTTGACACTGCTAGATCCAAAAAATATTTGGACCTCAGTAAAGATAAGCTACATCTCCTCACAGGCTTTCTTACAGGACACTGCCGCGTTAGGATGCACTTAATGAGAATAGGTATAGCAGAGATTGACGAGTGTAGATTCTGTGGGGAGGAGGATGAAACTCCGGATCACCTAGTTCTGGAATGCCTCGCCATTGCAAGCCAACGCAAGAAATGCTTCGGATAAGAAACTTGTAAGAGTGAGGACCTAACCTCGTTGAAGCCGTTCCAAATACTAGAGTTCATTAGAACCTTGGAACTGGAAGGCGAGCTGTAGTAGTAGCAAGAACAGCTCTGATAGGGGGGGGGGCACAATAGACCTTAGGTTTCAGCGCACTGTGACCCCGTTAAAATCTAATCTAATTTACGTATACATAATCAAATTATCGAACGCGTGAGCAAATACAACTATCTAGGTACTGTCATCAAGGAAAGTAACGATATCTCTGAAGAAATCAAAATAAGAATAGAAAAATCCAGAGCTGTGTTCACCAGAATGAAGCGAGTCTTATGTGGAAGAGATTGGAGTCTTGAAATAAAAGTGCGTCTTATGAGATATTACGTGCTCTCAGTTATATTTTATGGGGTGAATGCCTGGACCCTGAAAAAGATCGGTATTAAGGGAGTGGACGATTTTGAACTATAGATGTATCGCAGGATGTTAAGGATATCTTCGACGGAGAAAATCGCAAATGCGGAATTGCGATACCTGGGATACATTACGAGAGGAGGAAGATACCAATTGCTACAAACTATTATGCAAGGGAAAATTGTGGGAAAAAGATCTATCGGAAGAAGACGAAGCTCATGGTTGAAAAAACTAAGAGAATGGTACAATTGCAACAACAATCAATTGTTCAGGTCTGCCGTCTCGAAAATACGTATAGCCCTGATAATCACCAATCTTCGGAACGAAGATGGCACCTAAATAAGGAGAAGAAATGCTTCAAGTTTCAGCACTATACATAATCACAGACCGGACTTAGCATTTAAGTAATATTCGTTTAGTTTGTAAATTAAGGTCTCTATTCTCTTGCTTTCTCTATGCGGTATTTTATTTCTACAGAGTGGCTCCATTGCTCATCAATCGTAGTACTCAAATTATGATTTTCCTTATATTGTTTAAACGGACTTTAGGGCTGAGATAGACAGATTCATTACTGACTGATCACATCAGCATTACTCGTTTGAATATGGTGTTTACTCGCGATGAAGCAAAAATAAATGCATATTTTCCAAAAGCTTCTCCTTCTTCATACTTTATGACTAGGTCCTGTGTTTTGTTCAGAGGTTCTCTAGGAACAAGCAGGATGATGAAGACCAGCTTACATACCATCTTATAGATGGCTGTCCATGTGGTCATTTGGTATTCTTTCCACATGGTCTCTCCATTTTCTCCTGTTTGATGCCCATTTAACTACGTTCGGAATTTATATAATTTCTTCACTTCTCTTCCGGTAGAATAAGGTATACCCTGCAATTGATATAAGTGTTCGCGTACGTCATAACCGGTCTTACGCTCATATCATTATCCAAATCTTATCGCTTAAGCATCCATATATTAATGATGATTTTGTTGTTTTGGCTTTTACTTCTTCCTTTAGATTCCTCGATATTTCTATATCATCATTTGTTCTTCAGTCTGATCATGGATCGCGAATTTCCATGTTCTAGATTCTCTAGATACTCCAAGGAATTTTGTTTTCTTTACGTATATTTGCATATTAAACATTTTTGATGTTTCTTGGAACTCATAATATAGAAGTTTTTGTAAGTCATCTTCGTCTTCAGATATGATTACTGCGTCGTCAGCACAGCATATTATTGAATTGAAACTTTTTATGGGATACTATAGGAGTTTTGGCATGAGAGTAAACTCGTAGAGCTAACAAATGTGTTAAACTCCCTTTTCTAATTATTATTTACTAAAGCTGAGTTTGAGATGCGCAATGCTATTCTTCCCTCCCGTTGTCCCACTCGACTCTTCAACTGACTGCGTCCCTATGCTAATTAACAGAACATCGTAGAACGCATGCTAGACACTGTCAAGACAGCAAATCATTATGCGCCACCATTGTCAAAAAAAAATTAAATTAAAGTTTGGCTCAAAATGGTGGTTTGTTCGAACATTCAATAAAATAATTTCTTAAAAAGAATATTTACTTTTGTTTGTCTTTTATTGTAAATAGTGTTTTATAGTCTATTCGAAAAAGTATTTTTTTTCTTTTGGAAATAATTTTTTTGTTTTAATTTTTTTAAAGAATTATGTATCGTTTTATTTTGTTGATGTTTAATTTTGTTTGCTTTCTACACTCATTGACAGTTTTACCGTAACATGAAAAGTTTCACTTCTGACGCTGTTAGTTTTCAATTTATGCATAAATTCTTTAGTCAGCGACATTTTTCTAGCCAATTATATTCGTCCCTTTCGCCTTTTTTGTTATGTTAAGTGGCTAAAGCTTGCTTTATATTCCACGATTTTGCAATAGCCTTTTATGATATCGCTCATATCACCCGATGACAGATTAGTCTGAACAAATTGCTATTTTCGAACGGCTCGACCAAATAAACCATAGATATAAACGAACTTCTTGCCTATTTTTTACCTGTGTTCTTCTTTTACGGTTTTTTTATGTCCTTATCTTCCAACCGATATTCATTCCATTTATAACTTCATACATTATGAAAGATTGGGTTTAGACTATCTCCCTGTTTGATTCCGGTTTCGTTTTGAAATAATTGTGACGACCATTTAAAGATTAATTCAGTACAGACGAATTAATATTTTTGTCAATCCTCGGTGACATTGACTCATGTAATACTGTCTTGAAGTTTCACTAATATACAACAATTTGTAACATTTCAAGAAAGCCTTACATTCATTTTATTTACGTATCAGACTTACCTGATTTGGTTTCGGCGTTAATTCTTTCTTTGCTACGCCAGGTTGAGGAGATTCAGACATCCTTGGTTTCAGTGACTCGATTCTGGAAACATAATATTAATGTTTTCTTCTGACGGATTTTATTATTAAAATTTTATTCTGCAGTTTCTAGGATCATCATTATATCGCCTGATATAATGAAAAACTAATAATTTTTTATAATAACTTTGGAAGTATGTAAAATAATCGCTGGTCTATTCAAATAACCCATATCCATATTTGCGATAAATATATAAAAACCAACCCCCCACAGTATAATAATGAAACTGTAATGTAAATCAAATAAACGGTTTTAAAGATTAAAACTAACTTTTGTGCACTCTAGAAGCTGTATCGTGCTAAAAGATCGAAATTTCTCTAAAAATGACAAAAAATGCGGTATAACTGGATTTAAAGGACCCATTGTTCTGGCACTGGTGAGCTAAAAATCAAAAGGGTTCATCTGTGAGATGCCCTGAACAATATCCAATCATAAAATTGGTCACTTGTATACGCTTCAGAGAGTGTATCATGCTAAAAAACCGATATTTCTCCAATATTAATCCGCTAAGTCTTTTAACAATGAATCTGATGTTCCAAACTCATTTCTCCTAGCATGCCACCAACGTCGTTGCTTATTTTTTCCAATTCTTCGATTCAATGATTGCAATTCAAACGAATTCCACGACCCACAACTTCGTTTGACGACATATTCGAAAAAATGAGCGAATAACGTTCATTTGATTGTCATTTTTTGTGTATCGTATGACTGTGGAATGGAAAAAAGTGAACATTCACTTGAGTGATCATTTATTCGAGTCAACCGTCCGATATCACCTAGACAGACGAGTAAAATTAACGTTTACAGAGTACAAATTACCAAATCAAGGGTTGTTCAACATTGCTGCAAATTGTCACAAATCGTCTGTCATCAGCTCCCGGACTAACACCCACACCACACATTTTATAAAATATAGTTGGAAATTGGAAAATCACAGTTAATGTCTACAAATCCACACAAGTTATAGGTATTCACTACGGGCGACAGCTGAATATGAATATCTAATACACCAATCCATCAAAAATCGAAGGTCAAGACTATAAATTAACCTGGAAAAGCATTATTCAATCCAAAAGAATTCAGACATAAGAGTCAGGCAAATCAATTGGTTTTTTTGGTAGAAAATTACAAGTATGGAGTGATAAGCAGTTTATTCACAAAATAATTTTGAATTCCATTTGAACGTATGCAGCAAAATACTTCACAACGTTAAGTTCAAAAGGAAAGAAACAATGGAAATTAAGAGTGTATCTGTAGTAAAGCAAAAAGTTCATATGTTTTAAAATGTAATCTGAAACTGAAACAGCTAGGTACTCCTCGCGCCTGTAGAGACAAAGATTTAATTTATTGGTATTTTATCAAAAGTGAAATAATTTATCAATATAATGTATTTCACGTTTAAGACGAATTGTTATTTCCAAACTATGTCTTGATAGTAATTAAATTACATACACAAGCATGTTTATGAATCAGCATAAAGTCTTTTACTTATTCTCATTTAGTTATATAGCAGGAATTCAAAAAAATAAAACGTTCGAAGAGGAAAAAAAAACTAACATCACAATACAACAAAAAGGGGAACAAAAAACAGACTACTTCAAATATCATTTGTGTAATAAAGCAACAAACAAGCGGCCAATGTCGAGTCATTGTTGATCGAAGTGCCTTGTTCGGGTTTGGTGCTAATCGTGTCTGCTATTTTTTACGCCGGTTAATGGTATGATGTGTGATTATTTCTCACGTTTTAATAACAATTTTATCTAAAAGTTTAGTGTATATTCAAAAACTTTTATAATTAATTTCTCAAAAGGTAAATATCCATTATTTAATTTGCCTGATATTCGATTAAAAACAGTTTAGATGTTTATCGCAGTACGTACCTATATAATTAAATCAGAATTATATTTTCAATTGTTTCAAAAGCCAAATTGATAATACACCAATAATATTATGGCAAATTTTAGTTCATAATTAATTTCAAATTTTCAAATAGAAAGTGCTCAAACTAATTGAATGATCATGAACATAAATTTTGCTTAAATTGTTTATGTCCTTGTAATAATTTAGATGTTACGGCTCTTTTTTTTTACTTAACACAAATCTCCCCGCATCAACTACCTACTGACATTTATCAGCAGGTGAGACAATACACAATATATTACAGTAGTAAGGAGAAAGAGTTAAATTTTATAGTATAGATTAATGTCAAAAGGTATTGAACTGTTAATAACTATAGTTCAAAAGCTGTCATTTATCTGGTTTGTTTTTCAATGGTCAGTCGTCAATCGCAATCGATTCTTTGAATTTCAGTTTGGTAATGTTTTGGTCAATTTTTGTGTTCCAGTTCATGTTTGTGTATTTCTGATCATAAACTCTCTTTTTCAAATATTTCTGTGGTAGGTACAAGCACGGATAAAGGAAAACAAAATGGATTGCTAGCCCTTACAGAAAATATTTACTAAAATGACTGTGGCATGCAAGTCGCCATCGTGTGACTATTTACGTTGGCTATATTGAATTTACCAAAAAATACTAAGCTGCTGACACTGAATAAGTGAAAACATTGGAGATTCAAAGAGTATCTGGCTGATAAAGATAGGGTGAATGTTTATTATCTCATAATTTTGTATTTGTTTTGCAAAAAAAACTAATAGTATTTTTATATAGTAGTTTAAAACGAAACTTAGTAGAGCATGGTTGTTTTTACTAAATCAACCACTTTTCAAGAAAATAAACAGTTAGAGTACATATTAGATTTCTATTTCGAAATTTTAATTTTGACTTCTAGCACCGCATATTAAGGTAATTTGGAGGCTGACCAACCTGTGGTATTCGAACATACAACTATTAAACATAAAAATTGAGAAATTAGAAGTAACTTCTTAAGGTATTATTCAATTATAATGTGAAGTAAACATTATTTGGTTGATGAATTTCGGAATAACTCTGAATAATTAAGTTTGAGAAGGGTGCTTGCTATATACTGGATGTATAATACAATGTTTGAGACACTTTAGCTACATAAATTACAGAGTTATATGTTCATATTCTCTTTTCTTTGTATTTTAATCAGAACTGTGTAGTAGGGATCTGGAATAATAAAAACTAAAACTTGCATTGAGTAAAAAATATATATATTTATATTTCAAATCAACTTGCTGAATATATAACAATATCAACTTAATTAAGCCTCAATACATTTATTTGAAATGGGAAAATACCAAAAATTTTCTATAGTTCCTATAGAAAAGGATTTGTTGGCCTTAATTGCAATGCTATTTATTCTGATACCACTGTAAGTGTTGATAATTATTTTAATTAGTTTGTTTTGGTTAATTTCATAATTTCATGAAAGAAAGCATTCTGTTTCATTCATTAACATACTGATTAAAATATCTCTTAGTGGATGTTTGCCTATTAATTTTAAGCAGGACTGAACTCTTCTCCATATAATTACACATGTTTTTTCCACTTTGACATGTAGGCCAGGAGCACTACAGTTTGACATGGCTGTGTCGTGACGTAGATTAGATATTGGTTGGAATTGCTCGGAAACCATCTGAGAAAAGAAAATATGAAGGCCCGCCAGCTGAAAAAGTTGTGCTATTTGCAGGAAAAATCATAAACTGCAAAAAAACGCGAAAATCGCTCATTTTTTCCGATATTTCCTAATATAACTCTTTTAATATGCAATATAGAGAAAAAAAGTATACTTACGAATTTGTTCTTTATGAAATTCTCTACAAGATAGAATTGATTATTTAAAATCAATATATTCAATTTTTCCGTTGAGAAATGGCGATAAATGCAAAAAAAGTAACTAAAAAACGAGGTTATTTTAAAGCATTTGTTTCGCAGATAAGAAATCATCCAATCACGCTATAAATTGGGATTTATGAACCTTATTATAGTATAAAACAATAAGCCAAAGGCCGATTAAATTGGCCTGATAGTTTTAACATGAATTAATTGTTAATTAATTTCCGCGAAAAAATTAACGTCATTTTTGCGTTCCTGCCAGGCTTACATTTTTGAGTTGTAATAGGCACCGATTTTTTTACAACTACTTAGACCTCTAAACTATAATACACAATAGTTATACTGAACAATTTTTAAGTTTTTATCATTTTTTTACCCGATTTTTAAAAGTTGAAAAATTTCGTCTTATAAATAATTAATTTTTGAAGCGAATTTGGATACCGAAGAAAAATACTCAAAGTACCTGAAAAAATTTCTCGGAAAAACGCTCCTTTTAAAAAAAATGCGTATAATTTGGCCGAATAGGTGCTGAGATAATAAACGTCCAAGATCGAGAGTGTTTGCGGTATAACTATTAATAATTCATAACAATAAATAAAATGCCAGCAGATAGATTTTTCCGTGAAGTTTTTGTATGTGCTTTGAGATATAACATCGCACTTGTGCATGAAGTAGGAAAAATAAAAGAAAGTTGTACCGGTAGCGTTCGGCGCGTCAAATATTTGATTTTTCCTACTTCATGCACAAGGGAGATGTTATATCTCAAAGCACATACAAAAACTTCTCGGAAAAATCTATCTGCTGGCATTTTTTTATTTTTACAACATTAATAGTTATATCGCAAACACTCTCGATCTTTGGCGTTTATTATCTCAGCACCTATTCGGCCAAATCAAACACATTTTTTTTAAAAGGAGCGTCTTTCAGAGAATTTTTAGGTGCTTTGAGTATTTTTCTTCGGTATCCAAATTCGCTTCAAAAATTAATTATTTATAAAACCAAATTTTTCAAGTTTTCAAAATCGCGTTAAAAAATGATAAAAACTTAAAAATTGTTCATTATTACTATTGTATATTATAGTTTAGAGGTCTAAGTAGTTGTAAAAAAATCGGTGCCTATTACAACTCAAAAATGTAAGCCTGGCATGAACGCAAAAATAACGTTAATTTTTTCGCGGAAATTAATTAATAATTAATTCATGTAAAAACTATCAGGCCAATTTAATCGGTCTTTGGCATATTGTTTTATACTATAATAATGTTCTTAAATCCCAATTTATAGCGTGATTGGATGATTTCTTATCTGCGAAACAAATGCTTTAAAATAACCTCGTTTTTTAGCTACTTTTTTTGCATTTATCGCCATTTCTCAACGAAAAAATTGAATATATCAATTCTATCTTGTATTGAATTTCATAAAGAACAAATTCGCAAGTATACTTTTTTTCTCTATCTTGCATATTTAAAGAGTTATATTAAGAAATATCGGAAAAAATGAGCGATTTTTACGTTTTTTTTGCAGTTTATGATTTTTCCAGCAAATAGCACAACTTTTTCAGCTGGCGGACCTTCATATTTTCTTTTGTTAGATGATTTCCGAGCAATTCCAACCAATATTTAATCTACGTCACGACACAGCCATATTTCAAAGATTTGGGGTCTAATTCTCCTGGACTAATGGAAATAATAGGCCGCCTCTAGATTTCCTGTAAATTAATTTGAAAGATGTGTCATATTCATTCTCTGATGATCCAAGTATCTCACAAAAAACGGTCCAAGTTAGTTTTTTCCTAAACGATCTTATGAAAAATCCAGCTATGTATCCAGTACATTTTCAGTAAATTCATTGAAGCTCTGTTTCTGGAAAAATGAAAGCTACTTATTTCTGAAGCCACACTCAAAGTTGGGAGTATAATATCGAGATATAATATAGTTGCCGGTGTTGTTATGTATATCGATGTGGGTTATCATTCTTTTATATATTTAAAAAAAATTGTAAGCATCTAGGATTGTTGTGGGGGGCTATTTGTGATCCAAAAAAATATCAATGAAAAGAAGGAAAATTATAAAACATAAGTCATTTAAACTTTTTACATAATGTAAAACCGAAAAAAAAGGTGTCTTCTAGTGAAAAAAATGCAATAAAACTAGAGTGGACTTTGTAAGGCAGAAAAAAAACTATTACCTTAAATCATTGAAAAATAACTCCAAATGATCTTGGCTGAATTTGTATGTTAGTAAAGTGTCTTAGGTTATTTCCTTCTTTGCATTGGGATTCAAATATAGCAAGTAAAGACTGTGTAGAAACCAAAAAGCCAATAATAGTTGTTTTCATCTTTGTCTTAGACAAAACTGTCTTTTTAGTCATTCAGATTTTTAATGTAGTCCAGTGTATTTAAAAGAATTGGCTTCCAGTAAGTTTCATTTATTCTTTCAATGGAATGTTCATATTACTTCCAAAAGGGTTCCTTGAATTTGAAATATCGAATAAATGATTGAAAAAAAAGGTCACATCATGTATTGGTTACTGTTATTTAGGGAAGGCTTTAAAATAAATGTAGCTTTAAGAAGCACTTTGACGCTAAAAATAGATTTATATTTACACTCTAAACAGTTCTAAAGAACTTTTTCTAGAAATAATATATTAAAATAATGTTCTAACCTACGATTAAACTGGGATTATAATACTATGAATGTGTTACTTATATTTGGAATTATAAACTAATGAGAAATGATTAAATTAACAACAGGTAGACAAACTTATAACCAACAGCTCTCTAATTTGTTATGACTATAAAATTATTTTATTTAACATTTGGATACTTACATACTTCTTAGTAACAATAAACGCAGCGAAAATTAGCCGTAATATACCCACAAAAAAATTGAAGTTATTTTCAGAAACTAAACATAAACACAACCTTTAAAGACCGATTGATGGGACATTCAGTGTCGCCAACAGAAATTATCACCACCATTAATTACATAATAAAATCTTGTTCATTATGTACAGTTTTCGAGACTTCCGGATATAATTCATACACTGTTGATTTATTGTTTTTTCGCATTTGACCATTTTCATAGAAAGCGAAAGGATAAAGTGCTAGTTTATAATTCATGTAATTTTTCAGTTCTTCACAGATTTTTTTAAAACACTAATAAGTTGGAAGTTTCAACAGCAGATCAACTGCAACAAAATCATCTTTTATTTGAATCTTATTTTTTTACAAATAAAGTAACTTTATTATGATGTGATAATTTGAGTTGTTTTAAATTTGGTTTCATCATCTTCGTTCTTTCTTCAAACGCGTTATAACAATAACTTTGCAATCGACATACCTAATAACATCTGTATCTGGAAAGGGACAACGTTGTATGAAAAATGATATTATTATGATATAAACTATCCAGCAAAAATAATAAATAATACCTTTAATCTAATTGTGGGTTGAGATACTGAGAAATATTTATATTATAAAAGACATACCAGCCTGAAATATTAATATGGAATGATGATCTATTATTATTATAATTATGTGTTTAAACGTATTTGGAATATAGATGAAATAAATGAGGTAAATTGAGCAGTAAATAAGTAAATATACCAGGTCATACAACCAAAAAACATAAAATACTTCAATAAATAATCTTTATAACAATGATTTATAATCTGACAGATTACATAATCAAAAAAATACTTCAATGACATCTAAGTTGAGAAATATACGATTTTTAGGCTGGATCCACATGCATCCGTGATACGTATCGGTTGTATACCACGTGATCAATATCAACTAATTAAATTTTCACACGTTTCAAGGTCACAACGGATTGAAGTTGGTTAATTTTAACTTTTCATGCGTGATTGAGGTTAGGTTAATATTTTGTTTACGTTTTTCTGTGATTCGCCGACTACTTTTGATAAGAATTTTTTAACGTATATTAAGTTGCGACAGATTTTTTAGGGGGGAGCGCCCGGACTGGTACCATAATTTTTTACTATTTAATTGCTAATTTATTACCCAAAAATCAATTTTATTGCTCAAGCGGTTCACGAGAAACGCGACACCCCCCTACCTTAATATTAAGCTACGGCAGCCATATGCATTATCTCGGCAACGGTGAAAGCTATCGAAACGAGTTTGGCGCGATAATTTATTGCTAATTAATTGCTGAAAGATGGCATGGGTCCTGAATCCCGAAAACCACCCCCAAGACTCGAACTCGACAACCCCCTAGCAGTCTTAAGCTACGGCAGCCTGGAAACGCTATCTCGACGACGAAAATATTTACCGACGCTGACTGGTACCATAATTTTTCACTTTTTAATTGCTAATTTATTACCCAAAAATCGATTTTATTGCTCAAGCGGTTCACAAGAAATGCGACACCCCCATACCTTAATATTAATCTACGGCAGCCATATGCATTATCTCTGCAACGGTGAAAGCTATCGAAACGAACAAAATATTGTAACGACTCCCATTGTGGGGATGTGGCAATAAGACTCCAGAGTAAATTCTCTCATATATTTATTCCCGAGCTTTCGAATAATTTTTATTCATTATCAAGGGCTATAAATAAGTGGTCAATGTTATCATTATTAATAATTAAATGAAATAATAAATACTTACATAAAATCTATAGCGAATTTTGGAAAAGTTGTAAATTTTTATAATAAATTCTTTTCAACATAAATCAATGAAAAACTCAAAAAACAATATGACAATAAACAAAATATTTGATCTTGAACTACTACAATTTTTATTTTTTTATCATAAAGTTAAAGATTGTTATGAATATTTCGTTCTTTTTTCATAATCTAAAAGATATGCATAGATAACACTAAGGTTATTTAAATCTATTTTTTTATTTATTACATAATTTTGTTCTGCAATATATGTTGTTTCCAAAAAAAGGCGTTTTCTATAATTACTTTCTATTGCTAAAACTTTGGCAGATTGATAATCCATAGAAATATCGTTATTGCTAAAACAACAAATATATTAACTAATTATATTCATGAACCTAAAAAATCTTCTATATTCCGAGAACTGTAACAAAAAAAAATTTCTAAAAGAAAATCCAAATTTAATAGTCATACCATCAGACAAAGGTAACATTACAGTTATCATGGAAAAACAACATTATTTAGATTTATGTAAGGAATTAATTGATAATAACTCATCATGTAAAGAACTGAACAATGATCCAACTCTTAAAACCATTAATAATTGTAACAAATTAATAAAAAAATTATTTAATAAAAAACTAATTGATGAAAATACAAAAAAAT
This sequence comes from Galeruca laticollis, assembly GCA_963921935.1. Taxonomy (NCBI): domain Eukaryota; kingdom Metazoa; phylum Arthropoda; class Insecta; order Coleoptera; family Chrysomelidae; genus Galeruca; species Galeruca laticollis. The sequence continues at coordinate 203,501,549 of OY998180.1, forward strand.
AGTTAACTACTTATAACGGTATTTCCGCAAAATTTTATTGCTTACCTAAAATTCATAAACCAACATTATCAGCTAGGCCGATTGCAGCATCAATTAATACTCCAATTGAACCTCTTACTCTTTGGTTAACTGAAATATTGACAAAATCTTACGACTATAACAATGAATATTATGTTAAAGACTCCTTGGAAATTAGTAAATCATTCAATAACTTACTATTACCATCAAATTACGTTCTTTTAAGTTTAGACGTAGTATCACTTTTTAGTAATGTTCATTTAAATATATGTTTAACATCTCTTCAACATAAGTGGAATGATATAAGTAAAAATTGCAAATTCGGAAAAGAAACTTTTTTAGAATTAATTACATTTATTTTTAATAATACATTTTTCTCTTACAATAACAAAAATTACCAACAAACCTTTGGAACACCTATGGGCTCTTCAATATCTCCTATATTAGCAGACTATGTTATGAATTATATTTTAGACTATGTTATTTCTGTTTTACCCTTTAATTTGTTCTTCATCAAAAAAATATAATTTTTGTGGCTAAGAACTAAGTTTTCTACGGCCAAAATCTCACACACACACACACACACACATCAAAAAAATATGTAGATGATATAATACTATTTCTTCCATGTGATGAAATAAATAATATACTCTTTTACTTCAATAGCTTCGATCCGCATATACAATTTACAATGGAAACGGAAAATACAGAACAATCTTTACCTTTTCTTGATACCAAATTTATTAGAAATAATGATAATAGAATCTTAATTGACTGGTATAGGAAACCTATCAATTCTGGGAGATATATAAATTACCATTCATATCATCGACGTAGTACAAAAATTAACTTAATTAAAAAGATGAAAACCAGAGTCCTAAAAATTTCCAATCCAATATTTCACAATAAAAATCTAAAAATACTCTATAAACTTTTCTATAATAACTCATATCCTTCATAATCTTTTGAAACATGTTTTATATAATACTTCTGACAATAGAAATGACATTACTGTTGACATAATAGGAAACGAAGAAAACAGTGACATTTTAACTACTAATATTACATCTCCAACTTATATTTCTTTTCCATATATAAAATCTATCACACTTAAAATTTTTGGAGTATTTAAACCACATAATATAAAAATTGCGAACAAAAAATGTGTTACAATAAAATCAATTTTCAGTAAGATCAAAGACAAGACTCCTACTAAGAAATTAACTAATATAGTTTATGAGATTCCTCGCAATATCTGTAATAAGAAATACATTGGCCACAGTAAAAGATCGCTAACCAATCGAATCGCCTCTCATAAAAGTGACAGTAGATTATATCCTGATAGATGTGCTTTAGCGGAACACGTGTTTTATGAAGGCCATTCTATGGATTATCAATCTGCCAAAGTTTTAGCAATAGAAAGTAATTATAGAAAACGCCTTTTTTTTGGAAACAACATATATTGCGAAACAAAATTATGTAATAAATAAAAAAACAGATTTAAATAACCTTAGTGTTATCTATGCATATCTTTTAGATTATGAAAAAAGAACGAAAGATTCATAACAATCTTTAACTTTATGATAAAAAAATAAAAATTGTAGTAGGTCAAGATCAAATATTTTGTTTATTGTCATATTGTTTTTTGAGTTTTTCATTGATTTATGTTTAAAAGAATTTATTATAAAAATTTACAACTTTTCCAAAATTCGCTATATATTTTATGTAAGTATTTATTATTTCATTTAATTATTAATAATGATAACATTGACCACTTATTTATAGCCCTTGATAATGAATAAAAATTATTCGAAAGCTCGGGAATAAATATCTGAGAGAATTTACTCTGGAGTCTTATTGCCACATCCCCACAAAAATATCCATTATATATATATTTATACGGGGTGAGTTATATTCCATGATTAGTAGTTACAGGAATCTCGGAAACTATGAAAGCTAGAGAAGCGGTTAAATGGGGAAACATTTGCAGTTTTTCATGCTCATTCCTAAACACCTTTGTGGCTAACTATATATTTGAAAAAATCTCAATTTCAACGATATCCTAAATGTCTCAGTTCTCCGTTATTATAAGCGATGCAAACAAAACTTAAAGATGAAGTAGGCTATGATTTTATTAAAAACGCCTTTTAAATTATTATCAATGATATAAAAATGTTTATAGTGATTTTGAAAAATACCAAAGTTATATTCTATTTTTTATGAATGTATGTTATAAAGCAAATATTGGTACAAAAGTGTAATAACAGATATGACAGATATCTACAAAATTATTATTTTTAAGCAGTTTACATGTAATTACTTGCAATTAATCAGTTATAATGCAATTTTCAAATGAAGAAAAGCGGTATATTATGATAGATTGTTACATTGTAAATCGTAAAAATGCTGTGCAGAAGAATATTTTAATCGCTTTTTTATCGTCGCCAACCTAGTTGAGCAACATTTAAATGGCTATTAGACAATTTAGGAGAATACGGATCATTTTTAAAACCCATAAATATATATCAGCACCAAATTAATGAAGTGCAAAAATAAATACTCTAGCTTGTGTACATGAAAATCCAAGGACATCTACTCGCGAAATTGCAAATGAAGCTCGAACATCTCAAAGTAAGGTAGTTCGGATGCTTATAAAGAATAAATTCCGTTAGTCACCCACACTTTATACCCAGAACATGTGCATTGCCGACACACAGTTTCAATTATAAATTCTATGGACAGATGAAACTTGTTTTACAAATTGTGGTATTTTCAACAGGCATACTGAAACACATTTGGGATCAAGTAAATCCTCATGAAGTCAACCAAAGAAGACCACAAATTTAACGTTTGGTGTGGTATACTTGGTTCAAAAGTTTTGGGTACATATAATTTTGATTCTACTCTGACTGGAAACTGTTACATTCACATTTTACAATTTGAATTTGAATTTGAAGAAAGGTTGGACGACTTTCGTTTAGAATCGCGTCGAATGTTACAATGGTTACAGCATGATGGTGCGCCTCCACATATTATATTGAAGTGCGAAATCATGTAAACTTGCTTTTTTCCATTTAATGGATTTGACGAAATTTACCGATTGAATGGCCACCTCGGCCTCCAGATTTGTCAGCTTAAGATTTTTTTATAGAGAATGGTCAAAAACAAAATTTATCACAGATTATATGAAAATGTAAACGAGTTAAGAAAAGCTATTTTGGAAGCATTTATATTGGACGTTTTCTTCGCAATGCAACCAATTCAGTTTTAAGAAAGTGTAATAAATGAATAAATAACAACGTTGGTATTTTCAGTCATGTTTAGGTTTTATTTTATTTAAAGGATGTTCTTAATGAATGACAATGTTTTAAGTATAATCTTTTATTTTTAAATATTTTTTTATTTTACAGCAACTACTTACATGTATACTGCTAAACAATAATTTTGTAGATATATCTGTATTATTTGCCACATCTCTATTTTATAACATAAATTCATAAAAAGGGCCCTTTCTTATCTTTCAAAACATGTTTATATCATTGAAAAGCACTTAGAAAGGCCTTTTTAATAAGATCATAACCTACTATAGGTTCCATTTAAAAAAATACGAGTTTGTTTTCAAATATCTAGTAAAATGAAAAATGTAAAAGATGTTTGGAAATAGGCCTAAAAAGCTGCAAATGTTTCCCCATTTAATCGCCTCTCGAGCTCCTATTGTTTCCGAGATCCGATATATAAATACTGGTTACTTTCTTGGATTAAAGTTTTTCCTGTTCCCAGTTGATGAGTCTACTCCAGTTATTACTATTTAGCAAATGATCAGGCCTTAAAACAAAATTTTAAATTAGATGCATCTAAAATTATAAGAAAGAATAATTTCAATTCATATGAAATACTGAATACGTATTAAGGAAGCTGAACTATTCGAATAATTATTACAAAACTTCAGGACGGTGATCGTGGTATTTGACATTTTAATTGAAAAATTTATAAACGTTGCAATTAGATATTAGTAAAGAGTGATAATAGTTCTTAATTAAAAATTCTATCTTTCAATAAAAATAAAAAATTTTGATAGCCGGCAATTTGACAACTATTGTCAGTTTGAACTATTTGACATTCGGTAATTAAGCTGTGTGTACAATTGTGTTCTTGTAAAGCTGCGTGTACAATTTTGACGCATCTAACGTGAGGCGTATATTACGCTGGATCGATAATAATAATATATATATATATATATATATATATATATATATATATATAAGAAAGATAGTCTTTGCTGACTAGTTAGGAATAAAACTAGTGAATATTGGGGATTGCAGCAAAAAATTGGAAAAGATATACTCTTAGCGGAAAATGTCCAAGCTTTCGAGGATGTTTGTCCTCATCATCAGGGAAACTAGAATGAAAAAACAACAGTTAAATACTGTGGTCAAAGAGAATAATTAAAAATGAAATTCACAACCACGTGTGTACTTACCTCCGAAGTGAGGTTAGATTCCATAAAGATGTAAAATCGTAAACTACAAGTCGTAAATTGTGGAATATTTAAGTAGGAATTGAACCAACGGCCTAATCAATCGTGTCATAGCAACAATTGTGAATGTCGCAGCATTTTATAAAATAAAATGCTGCGACATTCACAATTGTTGCTATGACACGATTGATTAGGCCGTTGGTTCAATTCCTACTTAAATATTCCACAATTTACGACTTGTAGTTTACGATTTTACATCTTTATGGAATCTAACCTCACTTCGGAGGTAAGTACACACGTGGTTGTGAATTTCATTTTTAATTATTCTCTTTGACCACAGTATTTAACTGTTGTTTTTTCATTCTAGTTTCCCTGATGATGAGGACAAACATCCTCGAAAGCTTGGACATTTTCCGCTAAGAGTATATCTTTTCCAATTTTTTGCTGCAATCCCCAATATTCACTAGTTTTATATATATATATATATATATATATATATATATATATATATATATATATAAATACAGTTCCTTTATTTCAAAGTTGAAAAAAGAAAATTATTTATATTTATTTATGTGCAATATATTTGAAAGACTCAGTATATGTCAAATTTGACATCATTTAATTTCTGATGACATTTACATAGAAAGTATTCAATGATGGATAGATCATGTTACAATTTAGAATAAATATTCAATATTTAAGAAAACAGAGGTCACTGTAGGTATATCGATAGTAATAATAAAAGAATTTCAAATCTCTTTGTGATTAGAAAACAAATTTAGATTTTTTTTTAAAAAAGGAAAGTTTGTAACCACAGTAGAATGTAATTATTTATTTGAAAAGTTGAATTTGATATCCCGAAGAGACAACATCGTATTTGAGATTTGTCCAAACATTTTGTAAAAATAGTATAATAAGTTAAATAGTATAATTAATAATCATAAAGCTTTAGTCGATACCCATTATAAATACAGTGCGTGTGTGTTTTTTAGAAAAATTAACCGTATTTAAAAAAAAGTGAAAGTTCCCGAATTCTAAATTATATTTAGAATAGTACGAGTTTGTTCCTGTTCCCTAGTATTGGTGAGTCCGTTCCAGTTTATTATTATTTCTCGAAAATATCAGGCCTTTTAACATAATTAAAATAGATGCATCTAAGTTTTAAGATATATTAATTTGAATTCAAATGAAATACTGAATACGTATTGGAAAACTGAACAATTCGAAGAATACATTTAATAAAAATTTTGGACATTGATCGTGGTACTTGACATTTATCTGAGTCAAGTGGCAATTCGAAATTTTGAACTTTTTTGAAAAATTTATAAACTTTGAAATTAGATATTAGGTGTTTTTAATATGTAGGTTGTTTTTAATTTTAATTTCTGTAAGAAAATACGATTTTCTAATTAAATATAAAAAAGGTGAAAACTAAAATTTGAATTTTGTGATTTAATAATTTAATATAAATTTTGAATCTTAACTTACTGTGGTATTCGTTTATAACATATTTTGAAACAGTTTGATAGAAATTAAAAATATTTAACTCAATAATAATTTTATTTTTGGCAGTGACATTTGGATTATTATTGGTGACAGATAATTCATTTAAATATCGTATATGTCATAAGGCAGTTAAAAAGCCTTTATAATCTAGAACAAACAGTCACGCGAGACTATTGTGACTATCAGGAATAAGAATATTTAATTTGGACAATACTTTACACTTTATTAATTTACTAATATTTTTAATAACGATTAAGAGATAAGGGTGATAATAATTCATAATAAATAAATTCATCTTTTGATTTGATTAAATATATATATATATATATATATATATATATATATATATATATATGTTATATACCTTAAATTACTTAGTACATATTAAATAAATTACTTAATCAGCACATTGTGTAATAACATGTTGTTTTATAAACTGTTGAACCTTATTTTTGCTTACATTGTATTTTTTACCTTTTTGAATTGTTTAGTTATATTGTCAGTCTAGAATTTACTTCGAATCTTGAAACTTGTAACTTTTGTTAAATAAAAAATTTTTAAAAAACCTTTTTCCGTGTGTAAAAAGTTATTTGGCGCAGTCAGTAGGATATGTTAAACGGGCGTTAGTGAATATAACAATCGGTTCGTATCAACGATTTATTAACATACCTTAAGTGAATAATTGGGACTCTTGGTTAAGTGAATTAAGTAGCTTAACTCGAAGACAGTTGACTCGTACGAAGAGAATTTCAAGTGAATATTGGTAATTTCAACTACAGTTCAACTAGATGGCGAAAGCAGTTCTAATTTTCATGTAAGTACTTTATGTCGTATAGAGGAAATAATTGTTGATTTAATTCAGAAAGCTCTGACAATTCTGATTCTGATTTAGATTCTGGCTCACAAACTTATATTAACCGTAAAATAAATATTGAATTATCAAAACCTAGATTAACCATAAATAAATTTTTCAAAATGCCTGCAGATCATGTAGTACCGCAATTGAAAAAGGAATATCTGGACATGATTCCAGAATTCCATGGCGAAAATGCTTTATTACCCAGATTCATAGAGATTTCTGAAAAATTAGTAAATAAATTTTACAATACAGTAGATTTAACAGACTTTCAAAACGAATATTTGATGTCTAGCATTTTATCTAAAATTAAAGGCCAAGCCGCAATAAATATTTCAGCTTGCAGTATTTCAAATTGGCAGAATTTGAAAGATGCTTTATTGAACACATACGCTGACAAACGAGACATTTACACGTTAAGTATTGAAATATCGGAATTAAAGCAAGGAAATGAATCACCTTTTGACTTTTACAATAGGATACAGCATCTTTTAAATCTACAAACATCATTATTAATGACTCGCTCAAATGCAAGTGAACAAGCCATTTTAGGTAACTATTTTAGGAATTTAGCACTAAGAGTACTATTGCGCGGTTTAAAGGAACCTCTCGGTACACTAATGCGTACCAAGAATCCTAGCGATCTAAATTCAGCTTTAAATGTTCTAACGAATGACTTTCAAGTTTATTTAAGTAATAATAATAACAATACACATCCAAAAAATTCATTTAATAAGCCTAAGTCATAATTTAATGTTACATCACATAGCAAAAATAATTATCCTAATAATCAAACGGTAAGCAGACCAAATTTACAACATAACTATCAACCACAATTCAACAGAAATTTTAATAATGAAAATAATCTACCTAGTACAAGTAGAGATACAAATTTCCAGAATAGAAATACTAATGTTTTCAAACCTAGTAGAAATCATCAATTTCAAAAACCTACTCCAATGAGTATATCCACTTCTAATACGTACAATAAACCCAATGTACAGAATAAAAATAATGGACAAAATCAATCGCATTTCGTGCGTAATAGAAAAAATTATATTTCGGAAGAATTGCATAACATGGACGATACCGAACGTCCCACTGATGTTGAAGATTGTTTTTTAGACGAAATTGCCTCGGAAGAGACAGACACGTAGAAATGTTTAATTTTACGAATTATGAAAGTGAATTACCGTACATAATATTTCCTGAACAACATTTAAAAGTAATGATTGACACAGGTAGTACAAAATCTTTTGTAACACCTGACATTGCAAAGAAATATTTTTCAAAAGCAACTATGAAAAAATCTTTCAAAGTAACTTCTGCTTTAGGCTCAAGTCAACAAAATTATTGTACAGTAATTCCATCTTCAAAGATATTTAAAATGAAAAATAAAATGAACTTAGAATATTGTATATTTAAATTTCACAATCATTTTGATTGCTTATTAGGTTTAGATAATCTGAAAAAACTGAATGCAACTATTGATTTAGTAAATAACGTTTTAATTACGCCTTATAGTGAAATAAAAATAAATTATTTTCAAATCAGAAGCGAGAACACGAATTGTATAGTAGTGCCTCCGCGAACTGAACAAATAATTAAATTGAATATTGATAATATTAATAATGGCGATATAATTATACCTTATACAAAAATAGGAAAATTAGAAATTCCAGAATGTCTCACAAGAGCGGAAAATAGTCAAGCCGTATGTACTATTTTAAATCCGTCTGAGTCATATTTTAAAGTAGATTTAAGTGCTCCTTTAGAGGTTGAACAGTTCGACGAATACGAACACACCTTGAGCCCTAATTTTAATGCTATTTAGAAAAATTCAAATTTGATATTAATAAAGTTCGAACAGAACATATGAATTCTGAAGAACGCAACGCTATTCTTAAATTAATTAAAGAATATTCTGACATTTTTCATGTTGATGGTAATCAACTAACTTTTACGAGTAAAATCAAGCATCAAATAAAAACTACAAATGATGTTCCTATTTATACTAAATCGTACAGATATCTAGAAGTATATAAAAAAGAAGTCCAAAATCAAATACAGAGTATGCTAGATCAAAATATCATAAGAGCCTCATCCTCACCGTACTCTAGTAGTATTTGGGTTATTCCAAAAAAATTGGACTCTACAGGTAAACAAAAATTCAGAGTCGTCGTAGACTATCGCAAGCTTAACGAAATAACTATTGGAGATAGATATCCATTACCAAACATAACTGATCTATTGGATAAATTGGGACGTTGCCAATACTTCACTACATTGGATCTTGCCTCCGGATTTCACCAAATTGAGATGGCTGAAGAAGATATACCCTAAACGGCTTTTACTACTGAAAATGGCCACTGGGAATTTTTGAGAATGCCATTCGGACTAAAGGGAGCTCCAGCAACTTTTCAAAGAGTGATGGACAACATTTTAAGAGGTATCCAAAACGAAAAATGTTTAGTTTATCTTGACGATAGTACAAGCTTGCAAGAACACATAAATAATTTAAAGGGAGTATTTAAAAGGTTACGCGAATCGAATTTTAAAATACAAATTGACAAATCCGAATTTTTGAGGAAAGAAGTAGCTTATTTAGGACATATTGTTACCCCTGAAGGTGTAAAACCAAATCCCGATAAAATAAGTGCTATTCAAAAATTTCCCATACCAAAAACTAGTAAAGAAATTAAAGCTTTTCTCGGACTTCTTGGATATTATAGAAAATTCATTAAAGATTTTTCAAAACTGACTAAATCTTTAACTAATCGTCTTAAGAAAAATGCAGTAATTAACATAAAAGATCCTGATTATATTAATTGTTTTGATACTTGTAAAAATATGTTATTAACTGATCCTATTTTACAATACCCGGACTTTTCTTGTCCATTTAATCTCACAACAGACGCAAGCAACTTTGCTCTAGGCGCTGTTCTTAGCCAAGGTAAAATCGGAACTGATTTACCTGTGGCATATGCTAGCAGAACACTTAATGATTCTGAAGTAAATTATTCAACAATTGAAAAGGAACTCCTTGCAATTGTTTGGGCTGTAAAATATTTCCGCCCATATCTGTTCGGAAGAAAATTCACTATAGTAACAGATCATAAACCACTTCAATGGTTATTTTCTTTGAAAGAACCCAATTCTAAATTAGTTAGATGGCGGTTGAAACTCGAGGAATACGACTATGATATAGTGTACAAGAAAGGTGCATTGAACACTAATAGTGACTGTTTATCACGAATCCAGCTAAATATGAATGAAGTAAATTCTTCGGATAATCCTCCCAAAAAATTATTAGTTTATATGGAAAGATTTAATGACTCACTTTCAAATAATACAAAAAATAAAAATGTAGAAACCGAATCACTTATTGTAGAAGCTGAAGATTTTAATGACGAAATCGATGACGATAATAATACGATTCACACTAACATAGAAAATCCTATTGCAGGAATACCTATTTCGGAATCTGCAATAAATGTGGGAAAAAATCAAATTATAATCTCTGAAGTTAATTTTGAACCCGTTATACCAACTATAATTAAATTATATGAAACTAAGCAAAGAATTCTAGTACAATTTTCTAAAAATAACTTTGAACAAGACGTAATAAATTGTGTGAAAGAATATGTAGCACCGAAAGCAAAATATCATATTTATTTTGAAGATCCCTTATACGAAAAATTCAGCACTGTTATACAAACATATTTCAAAAATTCACAGATTTCATTTATCAAATGTAATAAAAAATTGATTGATATCCCTCTAAATGAAATCAAAGAAGTAATACAAAACTATCATGAAAGTAAACGGAATCATAGAGGATTAGATGAAACCGAAAATAATATAAAATCTCGATACTATTGGCCTAATCAAAGATCTTCTATTCAAACGTACATTAACGAATGCGAAATATGTCAAATAACAAAATATGTTCGCAAACCCGTGAAACCATATTTTAATATTACCCCAACAGCTATTAAACCATTTCAAATAATACATTTAGACACTATTACTTTAGAAAATACGAAATTTCTAACTATAATAGACTCATTTTCAAAATACGGGCAGTTGTATCAATTGAACTCAGCCCAAGGTATAGAGATAGTTAATAATTTAATTAGATATTTCACCCATCATTGTATACAAATAATATCCGATAACGGAACAGAATTAAAAAATAGTTTAGTAAAAGATTTATTAGAAACTCATAAAATACAAATTCATTTTATCAGTTCACAACACCCTGAAGCAAACGGTATTGCCGAACGATTTCATTCAACAATTATTGAACATATTAGACTTTTAAATAATCAGAACGAATTTAAGAAAGAACCTATTGAAATAAAAGTAAATTATGCTCTTTTGGCATATAATAATAGTATTCACTCTGTAACGAAACTAAAACCATACGAAATTATCACAGGTCATTTAGAGAATAACTCTTCTTTTGATTTAGACATTGATCGACAATTAGTAAATAATTATATTCATAATCACAAAGAAAAAATGAAATTACTTTATTCTAAAATAAATAAATCATTGCAAGAAACTAAAGATAAAGTTATTTCAAAAGCTAATGAAAGTAGAGAAGATCTTCCAGACCCTCTACCTACAAAAGTATTTGTCAAAAATAAGCAGATTAAAAGTAAGACAAAAAATAAATATCAACCTGAAAAAATAAAATCCGTAAACAGAAAACATAAAACTGCGAAAATTGTAACACGTCATTTTAATACCGCTGAAGATATTCATATTTCAAATATAAAACGACCTAAGAAGAAACCTTATACTTTTATTACAGATTCTTCTCATTCGGACAAGCAAGAATAGAAATAAAAGACATCACTAATAACCTAGGAATTTTACCAATAAATCTTGGACCGGCAAAACTACAAAAATCAAGTCATACATTTGTACATTTCTATAACTTAAGTCCGTTACTGGAAGAATATAATTCTTTAAATAAACACTTTGAAAATATCACAGTTGAGATATCAAATAGTACATATTTCGTACAACAAACGGAAAATATAGTTAATCTTATTTTTAATGTTAAGAGTAATATAGAAGAAAAATTTGAAAATTTAAATATTCATTCAATAACAAATAGAAACAAAAGAGGCTTAATAAATGGACTTGGATCTATAATAAAAGCCGTAACCGGCAACCTTGATTCTCAAGACGAAGAAAAAATAAATATAATCTTATAGCATTTAAAACAAAATCAAACTAATCTTCAAAGTCAAATTCAAATGCAGTACAGCGTTAGCGAACAAATAATAAATAACTTCAATAAAACTATTCAAGATATTCAAAATAATGAAATATTGCTCAAATCGAAATTATTAGACATAAAATATATGCTTGACCTTCAAGTGCAATATGAGAATCTTATTTATCTCAAAGATATGTTGAATGAAGTTTTAATTATTTATAATGTTATATTAGATGTAATAGAAACTGTAGAGAATTCCTGGACATTCTGCAAACTAAAGTCATTGCACCCTAGTATAATTAAACCCAAGGAATTATTTACAGAGTTGCAAAAAATATCTTCGTATTATAAATTACAATTACCGTTGGAATTGAAATACGAGAATATTTTAAACTTTGAATCAATTTTAGATGTAACATGTAGAGTAAGTAAAAATAGAATAGAATATTTTTTATCAATTCCCATAGATTTTAATATAGAGTTTGAATTATTTTATTTATTACCCATACCTACTAAGTTAGAATCAGAATTCGTAATAATAATACCAAATTCAAAGTATTTGCTAAGATCTGATACACAGATAAAACCTCTAAACGATATTTGTACAAGAAGTGAAAATTTTCAATGTGCTTCACACCTTCAAGATAATAATAAACAGTTATGTGAAGAACAAATACTATTAATGGAAAACTCTACTAACTGCGAATACACTAAAATCAAAATTATTGAAAATCATTTGGAAATTATACCAGAAATAAACCAATACCTAGTAGTATTTCCAGAAGAAGAAAAATTGATAATTAAATGTTCAGAAGACACTGAAATCAAAATTTTAAAAGGAATTTTCCTAATCAAAAATTCGCCATGTAAAATAACTTTTAAAAATCAAGAATTAATATTTCAAGATAGAACTTATGGTCAACCACTGGTACTGAATAAACTTCAGACACATCTTAATAAAATTAAAATCCAACCTTTGGAAATAAATTTGAAAAAATTAAAATTAAAAGAAATATCTTCGCAAGGATTGACACCAATTCAGGAAGAACAATTAAATCTCCATATTCCTAGCATATGGACTATATTTCTATATTCTAGTGGAGTATTGATAATTATTTGGCTACTCTTGAAGAAAATTCAGAAAAGAAGAAAATCAGAAGAAACTCCAATGGAATTACAAGAAAAGAAAATTCAACTTCCAGGGGGTGCGTCGATCTAATGGGGGAGGTGTTATATACCTTAAATTACTTAGTACATATTAAATAAATTACTTAATCAGCACATTGTGTAATAACATGTTGTTTTATAAACTGTTGAACCTTATTTTTGCTTACATTGTATTTTTTACCTTTTTGAATTGTTTAGTTATATTGTCAGTCTAGAATTTACTTCGAATCTTGAAACTTGTAACTTTTGTTAAATAAAAAATTTTTAAAAAACCTTTTTCCGTGTGTAAAAAGTTATTTTATATATATATATATATATATATATATATATATATATTGTTCAGAACACGTCCGAACGATTATTTTATTTAAATTTATATAGGCCGGGATTATCCCACTACAACTTGGTTTAGTCTTGGAAGAAATAAATGTCAGTGTCGACCAATATTTTCACCAACACAGAGCGTTACTTTGCTCAATATAAATTAGTAATTTCATTCAATAATGTGGATAGTTACGACATGTAATTACTAATAAATAAAAAGTGTTTTGTTTTTTGAAGTGAAACAACCAATTGTAGGTAGTCTTATTATTAGTCACATTAGTATCATTGTGCTGATCAAGTTAATTTCCTAATTAAAGTGGCGTAGCAATTTTGTATATAATGTATAATATTTTTGTCAGCTTTAAATAAAATAGAGGTTGTCAGAAGGCGGAATATTCAGTTTGGATTAGAGACTCCGAAATAGGAGGCATTACGGCGCCCTTGAAGAGACCCAAGAAGGTCGAAACCTCTCAGCGTACTATGACATTCTTCTTACAGTTGCAAATCGACACAGATATCTGTATCGACAATAGGTTCGATCGACGTCACGTTCTTCGAAGGGGATGTAATTCAATATTCTGTGTGGTATTAGAAAGTAGTAGTTGTCTTCTTCGAAGAATGGTCAGACTGATATTTCGATTCAAATGTTGATGTATAGTAGAAAACTGCAATTTATGTCTCATATAGACTTACGTCGTATTTAATGAAATTTTATTTTATATATATATATATATATATATATATATATATATATATATATATATATAAGGCACAAATGTGCGTTTGGTTATCTTGTTGAAATCCGTTGTTTGTGTTTTCTCATGTTTCAATTAACATCCTTGCTCCCAAGTTGTACACCTTTTCTTGGTTATGCCGTACCGATGAAGGCTAATGAGCCAGAAACATGCATGTCTACGGTTACCACTCATTCTCTGTAAGCTCTTTTGCGTGATATGCCCGCTAATTCTGTTTTTGTTATATATATATATATATATATATATATATAAAGGATAGTCTTTGCTGACAGTTAGAAATAAAACTTGACATCTATACACACTACGGAGAAGCAACGGTAAAGAACTGCAAATCATGGTCTAGATCCTTAATTGATTTAACTGTTGTTTTTCATTTTAGTCTATCTGATTATAGGGATAATCATCCTCGGAAGCTTCGAATTTTTCCGATAAGAGTACACTCTTTCCTTTTTTGTTGCAATTCCCCAATATTCTCAAGTTTTATATAGTTAGGAACCAAACTTGCCGGCTTAGTGCAGTCCTTTTTCAGTAAGAAATACGAGTGCGTGTCAGTCTTTTCATTCGAGATTATGTCTCATTCCACTTATCCTTAAACAGTTTATGGAAAAGCAAATCCTTTCGAATCCTGTTAAAACTAACGATGTACTTCGTATAGGTACAATATGTATGATATGGATCGATGACTTATTTTAGTGAATAGGTGTAATGAGGGGAAGATATAAACAAAATTTAATCATATTTTCTGCCAACCGGTTATCTATTGGTAATGGGATACACACAATTACCTTGAAAAACAAAGATTTTTGTTTAATATACAGTTTGTAAATCTGCGACTAGCTAAATCATTTAAGTAACTAAAAGAGAAATGAGATAATGATGTTATTTCTTCGTCTTTTATTATTGACCTTTCGTTTTAAAACTGTCAGCCAGAATAACAATGATTTTATTTGGAATGTTATACAAAAGAAATTCTAAAAATCAAAACTATAAAACTTTCATTAAAATTAAGAATATTGTAAGTGTATATTCATGAAAAATTAATTTTGTGCGAGATAATAATAAATAAACATTAATTATTTTTCGATGTGTGTATAAAAATGTTTTTTGGACACCCTGTACAGTGAAATTCATTATTTTTAATTGTAACAACAAACAGAATAACCTGTAGTATTAAGTAATCGTTTCAATATCAATATGTATATCATTTAATTTTTTACTAAAATTATTTAAAAAGTATGAAAGTCAAATATTACTTACTGTCACTGTCTCGTCACAATCCGAACGTAAATCCAAAAATTGTCAAAGCTCACATGCAACAACAACACAACAACAAAACTTCAAATTGCCATAAGTTGTTAACGAGACAACCCTTAGACAGGAAATGAGAGTATTTGTTACAAGGGAAATCACACTTTAGAAGCTCCGCCTTAAACACTGACTAGGGGCTGTGTTTACACTTCAACCCTCTGTTTTATCCAATAGAAAATTTGGAACAGCATTGACAGTAGAGAAATGTTTCCAACCCTTGATAATTGACCAATGGAACTTTAGATACATCTCGGCACTTTCCTTCAAAAATGTGAAACATAAATACTGTTTTTTAAGGATTTCTACTTTTTAATCTTACAATCTTTTCGAGTGGAGACAGTGTTGATTACAAAAAAGTGTCAGTCTCAGTTAAAAGAGGAAGAATGGGAACGTTTCATAATGACTATTATCTCAGGAAGACTATGCCAACAGTATACAGGGCTAATTAATTCACTATAGCAATAAAAGAGAAACAACTACCGATAATGTTCCAAATATAAACTATAGTATACATCATACTAAAACATAAATGCAGTGTGTTTTAAAATGAAATTAAGCAAGGCAAATATCACATTATTAATACTAAATACGCTATGGTAGATAGTTCCTTCTGCATAGGTGCAGGGTCCCCGCTAGCCCCTTTAGGGGCGACAAAACCCAGGGTCCAAAAAAATTGCAAAAAAAAATATTTTTAAAATAAAAGTTCAGAAATTAAATAGGATTAGATATAAATACACACGAAATTTTATTAGAATATCATCCAGTTACTGCTGATTCCTATGTTGTGAGAACATGTCATGCGGTAGATTCTTGATTTTTCCTGTTCAGACATGAGTAATGCCTGGAGCGCTATAAAAGCGATGCATCGCCAGAGGCGTTTTTAAACCGATTAGTTCACTGGACCGTGCCACAAGTGCATAAAAACAAGTAATGCTATTAATTTTTACATTTAAAGTTATTTTTATTTTGTTAAGTGTTGCGTTGTATAATATTTTGTTTACTGCTTTTTTTTCTAAAAAAGTGCTGGGTACCTGCTGACTGCAATTTCAACAGTTTGATTTTTTATAAAATGGTAAGTGTTCCCTACTTTATACTATCAACATTAACCCTTTATATGATACGCACTTTATACCACGCAGAATATTGAATTACATCACCTTCGAAAACCGTGACGTCGATCAGCCATTTTGCCAATACGGACATCTGTGGTAATTCGCAACTTCTCACTTGTGTAACTACACGAGCCAAGTAGAAGTTGTCGGAGGACGTAATCTTCAGTTCGGATTAGAGACTCTGAACTGGAAGGCATTACGGCACTCTTGAAGAGACCCAAGAAGGTCGAAACGCGTCAGTGTACTATGCCCTTCCGCTATCGGTTGCGAATAACCACAGATGTCCGTATCGGCAAAATGGCCGATCGACGTCACGGTTTTCGAAGGGGATGTAATTCAATATTCTGCGTGGTATTAGCCAGGAATGTAGTTGTTTTTCCCTTCGAAGAACGGTCAGGCCAATACGTCGAAATTATTGAAACTTCGACTACAACAGGTTGTAGTCGAAATTTCAATATATATATATATATATATATATATATATATATATATATATATATATATATATATAATAAACAACGAATAGATTAGTGGGTATTGCACGCAAATAGAAGAAGGGGCTACTGAAAAGAGTGGTAACCGCAGACATGTATGTTTCTGGCTCATTAGCTGTCATCGGTACGGTACAACCAAGAAAAGAGGTGAAACATGGGAGCCAAGGTGTTGAATGAAACATGAGAAAATATAACAGAATTCAGCAGGATAGTCAAACACAACATTTGGGTCAGTAATATTAGAAGATCTCGAATATTCGAGACAACAACCAACATAGACACGGAGGTGCATATAACACTCCCGTCTGAAACTTCCGACCCAGATTAATGAAACAACAACAAGATGTACGAATAGTACGTGACATATGAACAATAAACAACGAATAGATTAGTGAGCCTGCGAAAATTTTGTTAAAAGCACTTATGACAAACTCCGCCCCCGCACGTGCCAAGTTCATGGTCGCTACGATGATAACATCTTGTAACTTCATCCAAGAATAATATCCTTTATCAGATTTTTTTTCAATTACGGTGCATAAGGATAACATCATTATGGCATATGTCAAAGTTTAAATATTACGCTGAAACTTCGTATATCATCTAAAAAAAACTCTCAAAACGAATATTTCCGTCAAAAAATGGTTATCACGGACAATATTTCCTTTTTCGACATTGTGATGTTTGGAAGTAATTTTATAGTAATATTTTCAACAGCACGTGTTAAATGTCAGATTACAAAACTAATTTAATTTGTTATGTTACTAGGTTACTTCGAGGGCGCGCGCAACTGAATTTAATGAATATATGAACTACTGCGCATGGACCTGGTCAAAGCGATGAAAGTTAAAATGTGACATTTACAAAAAATTAAATATCTGTAATTATTAATTATAAAAATAGTTAATGAATTCTAAAGTTCTAATAAATAACGCAGGATAATTATGAATTTCATTATTTTAGTGTACGAAATATTTTATTTATATTTTACGAATTATTTCGCCGATACATGGCATATCGCAAAATTGCGTCAATTTTCCCTTTTACCCCACGCCGAAGGAATCGATCCATTATTAGACATTGTTTGTTTTTGTTATTACAGCACACTAAATATTAGTTTTAATTATTAAAATCGACTATATTTAAGAATTTTTTTTCTCAAACTATACATTTTTTTTAAAAAATGTTTCAAACAAAAGATCTTCAAAATTTAATTATCTTCAAATTCCATTATTTTATAATTTGGATGCCTAAAATTAAGAAACACTGTATAATGTTTCAAGTAAACTGTCACTTCCGTTGACAGATTTCAACGGAAAGTAACTGTGGTCTGCATTATGTCCATAAACTCCTAAATTCAAAATTTGAAAACGATATCTCAACTCCTTAGGTAGATATGCCGCGACCAAAAATTGAGGACATACGAACGCACCTACATCGTGTCCAAACTTAAATAGTCATGAAACGGATATTTCCGCAAAATTACCGACTTTTTTCGCGCCATTACAATACTTCCTTTTCTGACATTGGGTGTTCGAAAGTAAAAATCGTTAGGTTAAGTCTTTAGTTGTATGATATGATATTTTTATTACAAATATTAAGGCTAGTGTTAATACCCGTATAAAACAGATTTGTCTCAACATATATAAGCAATACCGAAACTAATATTCTTTTATTTTTATATAATGGAAAAACAGAACGCTGAAGCATTTTTAATAGAATATATACACAGAAAATAGTCAATGAGCGAGCTTATACTTTATTATATTTTCCACTGCTTCATTTTCTCATTCAATGAAGTTGTTTTTTAATTTTTGTGCGAAAATACAATTTTTGGACAGGAATGAATTACAGGCTAAATATGTGGTATTTACATGATGGCCCTGCAGCGAATTATAAGAAAGAAGTTAGGAAATATCTTTATGTACGACGATCATATAAAACAACTATTATTGATGTGGACGCTCTACTGTAAATTATTATTTTATCTACTTATAAATATAAGACAGTGTCTAATTGGTACCCAGGTATGGATAAAATTAAAATTAAACATATCGGGTTTTTTATTTTTCACCATTGTTAGGTTGACAACAGTTTTCAATAAATATTGTATTAAAGTAACTCTGGAAAAATTAAAAAATACTGATTATGAATTTTTATTCGTTTGGTTGGATGGTCCTAGATAAAGTATATTATTAAACTCGCAAGTAAACGCTTTCATCCACCCAAGTGATTACATCGACTCGCCTTCGGCTCGTGCAGCAAACTTCACTTTCCTGGATAAAAACCATTCATTACTTGCTCATGTAATACCATTTCGAGCAGTACCCTAGATATTGGATTGTAAGGAGCTATTGCTTTGTCGTCCAAAGTTCCAGATCTTAACCCTATTGACTTTTGCTTCTGTGTATTACACTATTGTGCAATAGGCCAAGTTTTGTGTAAAAAGTGTTAGTAGAAAACCAGCAACGCCATTGTTTGGAACATAGTTTCATAGGATATAGTGAAATGTTTTTCACTAGATTTTATCATAACTTTGTTATTAACAATTATTTATAGTTGAAAATCGCTTTTTTTAGTTTTTTGCTTATAAAATTAAAACTGTCTAATCGTGATGGCGTCAATAGGGAAATTATAGAGAATAAAAACACGAAGAAAATAAGAGGTGGAACAGCTCGATCTGATCGTCAGTTTAGAAGAAAATTGCACATACTATCAGGTTCAACTATGGCGTGGCTGTCCGAAAGCAGTTGAAGAATGGGATTGGAAGAAAACACAAACTGGGCTCACTCCAGTAACTACTTTAAAAGATCCTGCTTCCAAAGCACTACTTGCTTTTTTATCTCCATTCGCTGCTTGATGATTCTTTATGGACTGCAGAAGGAGAATCCGATGAATCGAAGGAAACTGACATCGACTCAGAAGCTGAGGTAACCCTTTTCCCCGTTGAAGATATGGAAATCAACGAACCAGGTCCGTCTGGCCTTTGCCAAAGATAATTTTAGTACCTAAGTTGATGAGGCCTACAGGGGAAACCACGTTAAAAAAACGCGTCGTGTACTTTACCTGTTGGGTGGTGTGGAAACAAGTACAGCATTTTAAATCGAAATTAATTGATCATAAATTATTAACATGAATTAATTAATGAATTATTCGATTAATTGAATAAAAGATATGCCACTGTTTCGTGATAAATATTTATAAAGTCCTAAAATATTAGATTTGGGGACCCCTACCACACATATTATTTCCGACATTACTGTTTCTAGTTCTGACGATGACATTTAATATCGAAA
The DNA here is from genome assembly GCA_963921935.1 of Galeruca laticollis. Taxonomy (NCBI): domain Eukaryota; kingdom Metazoa; phylum Arthropoda; class Insecta; order Coleoptera; family Chrysomelidae; genus Galeruca; species Galeruca laticollis. The sequence continues at coordinate 203,522,095 of OY998180.1, forward strand.
CAATTGTCAATTATCTTATAATTTTTAAAATCTTTTCAATATATTGTGGAATTAACTAGAAACAGTAAGTTTCATTTAAAACAATTAACGGTTTACTTTATCGAAAATATACTAGGAATATATTTTATAGGAAGTTTCCTCCTCTTTAATTTTGCGCTCTACATACTTTTTCCAAAACGCCTATTTTTTGAGATATTTGCAAAAAAACATTTTTGGGCGCCATCTTCTCAAGATTAATATCCAATCATAAAGTTGGTCACTTGTAGACACTCCGGAGGCTGTATCGTGCAAACAAACCGAATTTTTTTCAAAAATGTCATACTTCAAGTACCATAGCATCCGTTTTACTGGCTCTGGCTAGCTCAAAATCAATGAAGTTCATCTGTTAGACACATTGATTACTATCGGTTCATAAAATTGGTCACTTGTAGACACTCCGAAGGCTGTATCGTGCTAACAAACCGATTTTTTTTCAAAAATGACAAAAATTTGATACTTCAAGTACCATAGCACCCGTTGTACTGGTTCTGATGAGCTGAAAATCAGTAGGGTTAAAGTATTAGACACTTTGATTAATATTCAATCATAATATTGGTCACACTCCGGAGGCTGTATCGTGCTAATAACCTGAAATTTATCTGAAAATTACGAAAAATGTGCTACTTCAAGGACCATAGTACCAGTTGTACTGGCTGTGGTGAGCTGAGAATCAATAGGGTTAATTATTAGACACTTTTATTAATATCCAATCATAAAATTGGTCACTTGTAGATACTCCGGAGGCTGTATTGTGCTAACAAACCGATTTTTTTTTCAAGAATAACAAAAATGTTATACTTCAAGTACCATAGCACCCGTTGTACTGGCTCTGGTGAGCTGAAAATCAATAGGGTTAAAGTATTAGACACTTTGATTAATATTCAATCATAATATTGATCACACTCCGGAGGCTGTATCGTGCTAACAACCCAAAAATTCTACAAAAATTACGAAAAATGTGCTACTTCAAGTATCATAGCACCCGTTGTACTGGCTCTGGTGAGCTGAAAATCAATAGGGTTAATGTATTAGACACTTTGATTAATATCCAATCATAATATTGGTCACACTCCGGAGGCGGTATCGTGCTACCAAACCGATTTTTTTTTTCAAAAATGTCATACTTCAAGTACCATAGCACCCGTTGTACTGGCTCTGGTGAGCTGAAAATCAATAGGGTTCATCTATTAGATACTTTGATTAATATCCAATCATAACATTGAGATGTATATTTAAAAGGACTAAGCCCGTCAGCCTCTCTTCTGACATATTCTCTCTTAAGTTTTTAGGCGCCTTAAAATGGAAAATGACCTTTCTGAAGTCGCGGCGCTTATGGGGAGGGTTGCCAAAATTTTAAGTAAAATATTGATATTTGGATAGAGGTCATTATCACAAACTTCGATTGTAGAAGTCACACAACTGGGCTCTTTCAAACTATTTCCTGCGAGCTCCCTTCTCCACTTCGAGACCCATAGCTGATACTCTGTAACGACTGTGGAAGCAGAAACTCCCAGATAATGAGTATATAATTCTGCTGCCTTCTTCACGTTAAGAATGTCTTCTTCCGTATATTCGCATTTTGGCATAAAAATTCCCATGCCAAGAAGGTTCAAGGCATATGGAGATAGGCGGTCTTTCAGGACAGTCGTTATGCTGCCTAGAAGTGGAATATAAATAGTCCTCCGAAAATATTCCTTTTCGGATCCTTGCTGATTTGCTTGATGAGTCAGCCGAGAAGCAGTACGTAGTGCCTTTATCTCTGTATCCAGTTTTCTAGATAGATCTTGTGCCTCGACAAATAAGTCGTGAAAATGTTTATCAGCGTCTTCCCGCTTACGAAGCAGAACGTCCAACGTATCTTTCAGTGCATCTGTTGCTCTCTTTAAATCCAATGATATTTTTTATAAAAAGCGGCTAAGCGAATCAGTTACTCCTGAAAATAAACATTATATGTTGAATTGATATTAAACAGGGTTTCAAATTTTGTTTTAAAAGAAAGATTATTATTAAGGATACAGTAAGGAGAATTTATCTTATTTTCTTACCTAATACATCGAACAAGCAAATAGATGCAATAATATAATCTGGAGAGCATACAGCTTGTCGTAAGCAATTAGCATTAGAAGCAGACTTGCCGTCTTGCCATGTTGAGATTTTAGTCAATGCATCACAAATTTTAACTAATGTGTCGCCTTGAAATTGCAAATAACCGTCATACCTCTCCATCCATCGAGTATCACACAGGCTATTCAGTTTGCTACCAAGAGCATCATTGAAAATTCTGCTTCGTTTGGCGGAGGCATTTGCAAATACCACTAACTTCTTCATGGTTGCTGACGCATTTTTGCAACTGGTGACCTTTGATTATTTTGCCAAGAAGTTATTGAGAATATGATTATTGAAAGGACATATTCTGGCATGGGTTGCAGGTTTTATCAGTTCGCTTACGGTTCCCTTCACTTCAGAGGCCATAACAGAGCAACTGTCTGTGCCGATTCCAACGCAGTTCGATAAATCTAAGCCAGATTTATTACAAAGATCTACGACAATATGTGCTAAGGCAAAACCTGTAAGACTTCGTTCTTCTACCCGCAGCGCATCTTCTTTTCGGATTTCTGTGTAGGTATCACAAAATGAAACAAAGTCCTCACGAATGACATTATTGTGAAGATACCGGAATGATAAACTGAGTTGTTCTGTAGCCGAGATGTGAGTTGTCTCGTCGAATATGACGGCAAAATATTTAGCCTCTTTTACATTATTTATTATAGTTTCCTGTATTTCTTCTTTACATAGAACTATTATTTCGTTTTGTATTATTTTGCTTATGTATGTAGCATTTGAAGAGCTACTTTTCAAATGGTCTTCTAATATTTTATCACCTGCGTCGATCCGAAACTTTAGTAAAGCACGAAAACTTCCTTCATTAACAGGACTTTCAGTTCAGAAATGACCCTGAATCACGATGTCCTCGAAGAGCGATATTTTGTTGCCCACAAAATATTAAGTTTTAATTATAGGTGTCAAACGTTCTCTATTTTCTTTTACTTGTATTGCTCTTTGCGATGATATTTGATTCCTGATTTCCTTTGAGGGATTGTGCTAACTAATAAGAAAACTTTCTCCAGCTTCCACAGCTCTCTTGTGGTAATGGTTTCTTTCATGAACAAAAGATCGTCAAAATGTTTTAAAGGTTATTTGACTAACCTTTTTAACGGAGTCTCAAGATTTTTTCCTGCTGTACTTTTGGCAAAAAGAGCGCAATACTTGCAATAGAGGCCGAGGTGTTTATTAGAGAGAACCAACAATGGAATTTTTCTAAATGAGACTTTTGGGCGTACTTTTTTGTGTCCTTCCCTTTTTTACGTACAATGTTGTATGGAAAGTCATAATTTACAGGTGGGACCCAATATGTTTCCAGAAGTGCAGCTCTTGTAAAGTCCTGTAGATTCTCGCAATTAATATGATATCCAATATCAGTCTTAGTAGAAGTTAAAAATGTTCTTCGGTTGGTGCAAGCTGTATTAATAGAATATAAATCGGATATTTCATTTTCAGAAGCACCATTTATATTCTTTCTCGAAAAAAAGTAGTTTCATTATCTTCATTGTTAATATTTATTATCTGTGTTATCACTTCTTTTAGATTTTTTGGTGAAAAAGCTTTAAATAGTTCTCATAGTGCGTTTTAAACCACTTGCCAAAGAATCACCCTACAACAACAAAATAAGAAATTTTACACGTAATAGAAGAGCACTGAGAGAAAAAAATTATGAAAATAGGCGAGTTCACTAATTTCTGGAAAAAATACCACAATAAACCTCCAGAACAATGAGAGAGAAAAGTGGTTGAATTTTTTTTTCAAAATAAATTCCCACAGAAATGTTCCTGTTTGAACACTATAGAAAACGGTTTTAGACCGACGTTTATTCCAATATTACATAAAAACTTCTAGTACAAACTATGCATACATACATAATATTTTATCAGTAGGGGAAACTGTTGTATAGTGGGACAATTCAAATTGCCCGCCAACGGTATCGCTTAAAATACCGAAAAAAGTTGTATCAACTGCATCATATATGCGCAGTGGATATACCCTTGCCACTCGCCGCTAGAGTCTTCAGTATGGCGTCAATCTCGTTAATGTGAGCATCAGAGTGTCAAAGTTTTTTTATACGACCACGTGTTGGGCACAGTTTAGGCCAGAAATATTCATTTGTTTGTTCCGTATTTGAGAATAATTGTGCCCGAAGGTGCCTTGAAGGTGAGTTGAGGTTATTTTTCAATGTTATTTGTTTGTTTTTTTTAATTCCGAAAATGTTAAAAAGTGTATACGGGTGTATAGTGGGACATAATTGCATATTGTTATTGCAGAGTTGCATATTGGGACAAAATTTTTTTTGCTCTCTAATAGAATATTTTTGTTTCTTTCAAGTTTAACTCTCTAATTACCTTTATTTTCCAGAAATGGACAAGAAAAGGGGCCGCAAAAATAAAAAATCGTTTCTTGAGAGTAGGAGAATACACCTTGAGAATGCTGAAAAAATGCGAAAGGCAGTAGAGGCTGTTCTTAGAAATGAGATCAATATTAGGAATGCTGCACTTCAATTTGGAGTTAGCAAATCAGCGTTGCATAGACACTTGAAAAAACATAACATCAATGAAGCAAACGCGCAGGAAGTAAATTTTCAGAGGCAACATGACTTTAAGCAAGTTTTCAGTGACGATGAAGAACAACTGCTTAGCGAATATTTAGTTACTTCATCCCAAATGTGCTACGGATTAACAAGCAAAGAAGCTAGAGAGTTGGCTTATAGATATGCCGACGCAAATAAGAAAAAAATTCCAAGAAAATGGTCAGAAAATAAAATCGCTGGGGAAGAATGGTTCAAACTTTTCCGAATCCGACATAAGATAAGCCTGAGAACGCCCGAGGCCACAAGTTTGAGTCGCGCAACTAGCTTCAACCGCCACAACGTAGAACTTTGTTTCAATAACTTGCGTACAGTTCTGGACAAATACAGTTTCAACCCCAACCAAATTTTTAACTGTGACGAAACTGGTGTAACTACTGTACATAAGCCTCCAAAAATAGCTGCACCATGTGGTCAAAAACAGGTTGGTAAAATTACTAGCGAAAGAGGTATACTAGTAACAATGTGTGCCACTATATGCGCCAATGGGACATTTGTACCACCCTTCTTCGTATTTCCACGCATACATTTCAAGCCACACATGCTGCTTGGTGCTCCCCCTGGATCAAAAGGAACAGCGAATGCTAGTGGATGGATGTGTGGTAGTAATTTTATAAAATACTTACAGCATGTTTCAGACACCATACACTGTAACAATGACAATAAAATTTTACTTATTCTTGATAACCACGAGAGTCATACAGATGTTAGGGTACTTGAATATTGCAAAAAACATGGCATAGTTCTTCTTACATTACCACCTCACTGTAGCCATCACTTGCAGCCTTTGGACGTCAGTTGTTTTGGTCCTTTCAAAATCTACTACAACAGATCAATGGATGACTGGATGCTACAAAACCCCGGCATTCCTCTGACAATCTATAACATCGCCGATATAGCTTTCACACCTAAAAACATTGTCAAAGGATTTGAAAAAACTGGCATTTGTCCATTAAATGTTAGACCGAATTGAAACCGAGAAACCAGTTCAATTGGCCAATACAACTGCAAATAACTTTGTTGAAAATCCAACTCCAAGTTGCTCTGGAATTTCCAGCACTGGAATAAAATCACTCAAAGAGAATATTGTTACCCCGGAAGCTGTAAGACCATTTGCAAAGGCTGCACCTCGAAAAACAAATACTAGTGCCAGGAAAAAAACTACTTCTACTGTATTGACTGATACTCCCATAATTGAAGAGACGAAAGAAATATTGAGGTTGAAGTTGGAAAAAACATCTCAAAAGCGACAGAGAATTGAGAAGGCCAAGGTAGTTAAGAGAAATTTATTCGCTTCGAAAAATGACAGCTCAAGCGAGAGTGACTTCTCAGTGACTGAAATATGTGATGATGAGATACTTAATATATCTGATTTCATACTTGTTCAGTATCCCATGAAAAAAAGCACCAAACACTTCGTTGGTCAAATAGAAAAAATAGAGAAAGATGAATACACAGTTAATTTCATGAAAAAAAATCCAAATAATAGGTTCAGCTTTCCTGAAAACCGAGATGAAGATGTTGTGTCGGAAGAAAATATCATTCAAAAACTTCCAATGCCTTTTGCTTCTGGTGGAACTGAAAGAGCAGCTAAGCAGTGGCTTTTTGATTTCGATTTCGAGGACTTTCATATGCAATAATGCTTCTCGCCACTGTTAATTTCATTCTTGTTTTGAATTTATAGCCTAGTTAATACTTCCCCATTTGTACTACCTCTCCGAATATATTTATTTTTGATAGGTAAGATGAAAACTATAAGTTCAAGTTATGTTTTCTAGCTCAAGTTATGTTTTCTAGTTAAAGTTATGTTGAGAGATATGTTTTCCTATCATTACGATTGGGCGACCTACTCAGTTTATTTAGAAGATTTATTATTTTGTCAATAAACGACCACAATTTATTTTTGTATTTATTTATTTGGCTTCAAAAACCATTGTCCCACTATACATATGCATCTTTCCCAGTATGCAACATGGGGTGGTTGCATAGTGGGAAAGTGGTGTATAGTGGGACATTCAATTTTTTCTTACTTAAAATGTAAAAAATTTTGCAGGTGTTGATAAACAAACTAATTTTGAATATATTAGAATGTTTACAATAGTTAAAAATTATTCAACAAATTTTCTATTTCAATTACAAGAATATTGTCCCAGTATACAACAGTCTCCCCTACAAGTACATTTGAGCCAAATTTACGCGTTTGTGATCTCGCCTATTGTCTCAAATGAAAAAAATTGTCTTAAATATTTACTTTTAAAAATCAACACTTAAATATTTCCATCAATACGTATTCAATAAATTTTTGATAGACTATCAAAAGTTTTAAAACTTACCATCATTCACAATTTTATAACGCGATGTACGTATCAAATATAGATGTCTATGAATAAACTTTAACAAATCAATTTAGTAATAATTTCCTTACAGATCTTTCCCGATTATATTTTGAAAAAAACAAATGTTAAACTGAACTGTGTTTTATTCAAGCGACGATTACAACATAACCAAAATATGCTGTGTCACAGTTGTGGTCACAGCAATGTTGCCAGAAATGCAGAATTTTCTTCAATATGCAGAATTTTAACCTCCAAAAAGAGCTAATGAAGAAGAGAAGAATATTTTACGAAAACCACTAAAATATGAAGAATTTTTCCAAATTCACATGTTTTTGCTATTATTTTATTGATTTCGTTTGCGATCTGACATCTTTCGGTAAAATAGTTTAGCTATGACACGAAATTATTGGCAATTCGCTCTCGGGATGTTGCTAGTAGTAGCAAAATAAAAATATTGCAGTGTGCTACAGTTTTTTATAGGTAAACTGGTGAAGTCCCGACTCCCGAATTTGAATAGGTTAGGTTTTAGTTATTGGTATGAACATTAAAACTGTGGAGGTATTTATATTTTATGCATTTGTCTAATTGATTTGTTTTTGATTATATTTCAAGTTGAACTTCGTCGACTGGCGTAGACATTCAACTAGATTAATAATCTTAATTTGACAAAATTAATGTCGGAATTAATAATTTATTATGTACAAATTTACAAGAATGGTACAAAGTTATGAATGTTGAACTTCGGTGGTTTCAGATTGGAAGGCACTTTATGTTTCGATTTAATGAATACTCACTTGATTCGTATAGAAACTGAGTAACGATATGTTAGACTTAGTATCTCTGACTGTTTGACTTTGAGTGAAGGTACTTGGATATGTAACGTCGACTCGATGAACTCGATCGAGTTAGGAACTTATTGAGTGATGCATTCGAAAGCTAATTAATAAACGACGTGTTTGACTTAATTGAGGTAAAACGATGTGTTTCGACTTGAATTACACTTAGAACTTGCACTATTTAAGGAACCGATTCACTGTTCAACCAACTGACTCATTAATAATGTAACCGATAACTTAGTAAACGATTGTGATAACTGCTTAACTAAGTGTGAATGCTTCTTGAATGAGTGTTGAACTCACTTCGTTGATTGACCGATGAGCTCGTAACTAACTTTGTTGTTGAGTGATGTACTGAATTAGGAATTGAGTTATGAACTGATTTCTCCACGCTGTACGACGTGTTAAATAGAAATCTGCAAGGCGCGTGTTTACACGTGGATTGAGTTGACTAAAAGGAAATGAACATTTCCTATTGGCCAGTATCATTTGACTTGCCGGAATCATCGACAAGAATCAACAATGGACGCCTTCAATAGATATTTCAACTTCTATTGAACATTCAAAAAGTGAGACCTTTCTATTGTAACCTTTTACTCAGAATGGCTATTCAAACATTTATTACACTCCTTCCGATCATCTACCACAAAAATTCACGTACAACGTGACAATAAGTTACAATTTTAGTTTTGCTCCAAGTAATAACATTTTAGGGCTTTTACAGCACAATAAATAATATTGTGAAAACTATAGGGATTCAATCACAATGCGACAATATGTCTTTCACGAATTTCAAAAAATGTGTTATTTCGTTGCTCTAACAATACTATTTTACAAATAATAATGCGAAACGTGATCTTTTAAAAGTATTTAACTGAGCTATGAATAAAGTGAATACCCCTTGAATTTACCACAACACCGAAAGAATACAAAAAGATCTACCAATTCTTTAACATATTTTTACAACGCTAGCAAATGAACTGAATTTACGCCTTAAAATGTAATACAGTGACGAAAAGAAGACACATGAGTTTAATATCTACAAATATTTTACACGTTTTTCAAAAGTATCGTAATCTATATAATTCAAGATTTTCTAATCTTGAACATGTATATTGTGACAATGTGATTTGTATCGTTTCTCGATTTGAAATTTTACAGATTTTTTTTGGCCTTACCAAAGCTTACGTAATATAAAATATTCATTACGTAGATTTTAGCCTTACTATTACTAACAGTGGGTGGGTACTCCAATATGACGTTACACACGACTGCAGAAATATGAAGAATTTTTGAGGTTAAATTGAAGAAAATTAATATAAAGAATCTGGCAACACTGGGTCAGAGTCACATTGTGAAATAACCGCGGTGGGTTGCGTAGGAGTGGGAAGAAGGCGAGAAGGATTTTCAATTGAGCGGAGTGAACTCTCATTCGATAATTACGAATGTTTTTGATTTCATTGCATAGACGTTAGCACTAATTTATTTAAAACTTTCGTATACCACCGATAAATTTTAGTAGGTTTTTAGAAATTGTGGTCATTACCCCTCCCCCTCTCGAACCGCGCCTGTTGGTTAACTTGACCATATTTTCACAAAATTCCAATATTCGGTCTGGGTCGTCGCCTGAGAGTTGAACAGTTTTTTATTCGACTTCCGAGTTTGACTGACTTCACAGGTAGATGCAACTTGGGTTGTAGAAGAAGTAGGATTTACTACCATTTCTGAGATTAAATACATTTTTTTATTATCTGGTATTTTTGTGGTTTGCCAGATTATTTTGCATCATTAATACTACCCGTTGTCTCAAACTTACGAAGCAACTTCCTCAAATAAGTTTTCGAAATGGGATGATTGGGAAACTTTCATTAAAAATGCGTCCCGCTGCATGAATATTTTGTCTAGTTTCATCAAGTATTAAGAACGCTGCTACTTTATCACCTAGAGCCATTTTGCTTCCTGAAATACTTAAACGTGTGATAAAAAAAAGTAAACAAAGTATTTAACGTAAAAAGTTGGAAAGTCTTTCCAAATCTATCTGCAAAAAACTAGTTTTAACAACCAAGCCATATCTAAATGGCAAAAAAATATACTTGCACTAACTTCAGATTTTAGTTAAAAAATCTTTTATTTCGAATTAATCATCTAGCTTGAATCACTGGCATTAAATTTAACAACTTTTCAATTTATTAAATATTAATATTATGTTATAACAACGCACAAATTATTATTTAGTAATGTGCCTCTACATAACAACAAATTTGCAACAATGTAATATTTTAAAGGATAAATATAGAAAACTAACAGCTTATTTATGTAAATGATTTCCAACATTGTAAACAATTTGTAACTAATGACAGCAATTGAATATCTAATACATTTTCTAATTAATATAAAAACTCATATTGTGATTATAGCTATTTAGATAAAACATTCACAATATGCCCGAGGCAACAAAGGTTTAATTAGCCATCACAATACAACTTTTTCTTAATTTTTGCTACGTATATCAACCCATGAACGTCCTTAGGTTGTTTTAGGATTTTTTTGAAGAAAATTATTCCTGTAACTCTGCCTTTAGTCAGAGGAATTACAACAAGAAGGATTTATTACAAAATGATATTATATATTTATATTAAATTATAAAAAGGTAATAAACAAGAAGAAATTGAAAAACTGAATTTAATTGAAGTATCTGCAGAACAAAATATCAAAGTTGCATTTTTACATCAAAATCAGTGGCATAACTACAGGGAGATGAGGGTATGGAACCCCCCCCCCACCCCAACCCTAAAAATAAAAAAATATCCTAAAACATAATCACAGCAACGACGGCCATGCTTGTGTGTCGTGTGTGGGCAGAAGAAGCTAGAGGAACACGAAAAAGACCAACTTGTCAACCGAGGCATTCCAGCCTTTGGTCTCTTTTTATCTTCCCCTTCTGGTGCATATTCATTCCGTCTCTGGCCGTATATATTAGGCTTTCTACTGTCCGTATCCGGTCCACTGTCTTATGTTGCGCAGCCATGACATCTTCCTTCCCATTCCTCTCTTTTCCTCTATCTTTTCTTCAATGATCAGTTGTAAGATCTGGTATTTCGCATTATGTGACATAGATATGCGGTTTTTCTTTTTTTTATTATTAGCAATAATTCACGCTCTTGGTTTATTCTTCGTAGGATAATTTCGTTGGTTACTCGACAAAATTAATGTCGAAATTAATAATTTATTATGTACAAATTTACAAAATGGTACAAAGTTATGAATGCTGAACTTCGGTGGTTTCAGATCGGAAGACACTTTATGTTTCGATTTGATGAATATTAAAACTAACTTTGTTATTGAGTGTTGAAATCGTTTCGATGAGTATAAGAACTTTGTTATTGAGCGTTGAGCTCGATTCGATGAGTGTAAAAAAACTTTGTTATCGAAAGCTGAACTCGCTTCGATGAGTGTAAAAAACTGACTTCTTCACGTTGTAAGACGTGTTAAATAGAAATCTGCAAGGGGCGTGTTTACACGTGGATTGGGTTGACCAAACGAAAATAAATCTTTCCTATTGGCCAGTATCATTTGACTCGTCGGGTCCATCGACAAGAATCAACAATGGGTGCCTCCAATAGATATTTCTATTGAATACTCCAATAGCAATTGTAACCTATTTACTCAGAAAGGTTATTCAAACATGTCTTTCAAATCTTCCGATCGTCGACCATAAAATTCACGCAGAAGTGACACTAAATTTAGGGTTTTTACAATACAATAGATAATAGTGTGAAACGTGACATTTTCCTAACTTCTTAACTATAGGATTTCAAACACAATGCGACAAGATGTCGACTTTCAAAAATGTGCTATTTCAATGCCCAAACAAAACTATTTACAATTATTGTTGCAAAACGTGATATTTTAAAGGTATTTAACAAAAGTTGAAAATAAAGTGAAACTATCCTTTGAATTTACAACAATATAAAAGATCTTATCAATTCTGAAATATATTTTTACAACGCTAGCAACTAAAATGAATTTACGCTTTAAATATATACAATGACGAAAAGAAGCATATAATATATCTTACATATTTTAAAAGTATCGTAAACAATATAATTCAAGATTTTATAATCTTGAACAATCACTCTCTGAAGACGACATGTTGCTAGAATTCAAACAGTTTCCAAACTCGTAAAAAACACGTACAACAAACAAAACACTCTAGTTAAAACTACTGCGTAGTTGTATCTACTGTTTTTCCGGTTACTTACACTTACACTAGTAACTACCTAGTGATGTCATCTACTTATTCACGTCGATTTTAGTTGTCGCTATCACTCAGCCTTAGATTCTACTATGTAGTTGCTACGTTTTATTCACTTTATTCAATAGTACCAATTCTCAAACAAGTAGTAGTTTCGAAGCCGAAACATCAACCATAACACAAAATCATAAAAGAAAAATATAGAACATGGAGATGAGATACCTGAGAAATAAATAAGGTGAAACTAAACTGGATATAATTAGAAATAACACATTAGGGAATAAAATTATATTTCCATCCATATGAGAAAATCGTAGCTAAGATGGGAGAAAATAGAGTATGAAAGTGACAACAATAATAAGAAAACAAAAAGTTTTACCAGGAAAAATATTAACTGTGGAAATTAGGATGACAGCGGGAAAAACAAATATCAAATAGAACGAGACAAGAAAGGAAGCTTGGAAGAAGCTCTTATCACAATTCTATTCACGCCTTATATCTACAACGATAGAAAACGATTCCGGATAATATATGTATGTAAATAATATACAACAATTATTATAAATAACAACGAGCACACTAAAATCTTATATTCTGAAAGATAAACTTATGGCTTGGAATATCGCATAAATATATAGACTGTGTTCTTTTTTTAGTGGCAGCTACGCACCTTCATTATAAATGCAAATTTGCGAATTGTTGATACCTTTGTATACCATCAAGAATAAATAATACGTGACTTCAAGTGCTTTTGAGCTAGGCCTAGGCCACTCTGGTATTAGTAGTATTATACATTCATTTTGTAGGTATTAACCATATTCTCAGATCTTGCTCTTAAGTAAATCTGTATTTCACAGTATCAAAGTTCAAAATAATTATAATTGAATTTATTTCTTACATTTTCGCCAATATTGACTAATACCACGTTATTTCAAAATGTATTACAGTGAATTCAAAGTTCATTTGCAAACTCGATTCATTTTTGGAAATTCCTGGCGAAATTATTATCAAATTAGTCTAAATCTTAACGTTAAAATGCTGCAGTAGAAAGTTTTATTTGAATTACAAATTTGTAGTTGTTATCATAAAAATTCATAAACTTCATTTTATAATTTGATGAAATTATTTAGTTTTTTGAAATTTCTATCCAAGGATTTTTCAAAATTTAAATTGAGTAAAATGGTACTAAATAACATTTTTCGATTTATCATATATAATTGTGAAATATCTGTGAAGCCCACAGACTAATATCCAATAGCCAATATTATTTTCCCGATGGTATCCTAAACCGAGGAACGGCCGATGAACATGTTTTCAATCACTGTAAATACCATTACGTAAGCTAAAGTGTATTCATGTGCAATAATACCCTAGCGCTTCAATTATTGCTATTATTGTACTACCCAGAGACGCGAAGAAGATTATCCGGGATTTTAACATGTAATAGAAGGAACTTCTAAATGTATGTAACATCCATAGCCTTTCAGCAACATGCAACTCTTGAAAAAATATACTTCAGTAAGGTGGGTTCGGGAGTCTAATTGATTTTCATTGTTACAAAAAACTACAAGAGCCTTAATGTAATATATCTACGAGATATTTTCTGAAAAATTGAAATTCATTTACTCATCAAAACGGTAATAATAATAATTCAATTCAAATTTTCACAAATATTATTGAAACAGATATGCATTGAACGTACGAAATCTGATCCGTTTAATGAGATTCTTGATGCTTCTGACATTTATCAAAACATGAATTTCGTCACCCGTTACAAGAATTCTATCATAAAAAGAAGCACGACCTCTTATTAATATCGCAAATATATTTGATCAAAGCTCAAACAACCAAATTTCAAGATTATCATACATGTCTTGCAAACTGAAAACCACAAGGTGGTTTTTATTATGCCGTTTTAGGGGGCCCAAAATTACTACTTGGTCCACCCCATAATGGCTTAATCTCACCTTACACCAATAAATCAAGAGTCAGACACACGGAGATTTGATAATTTAAAAGCTCACTTAAAGAGATTATCAAAATTCTTTTTGTTGCTAAATTGGCACTATGCTCACGTAGCGTTTGAGCATAATTAATTCAGTTGGTTGACTGTTTTCCATCTTATCAGTTTCCCAATTCTTAAAATAAATCGGTCAGAGGATATTCTTAAATTTTATATTGAAAATGTAGTTTTGTGTGCTCTAAAATGTTTCTTACGGTTTAGATGGTAAATCGACTTTGTCAAAAATGGATGCGATTGAGTAGTACAGTGTATTCAAAGCTGAGGGAAGCCTAGCTCTGGTCAGCCATCAAATGAACAACATCGCTAAAGTGAAGGGAACGGTGACTGAAAATGTAGTTTTTGTCTGCTAATTGTGTCATCCTATATACAGAAATAGTGATTTAAAAATGTTTTACAATATATTTATTAATAATTCTTACCCTTATAAACTTCTCAATGACATTATTTTCAGTTATTCTTTTCCAATCCAACGTCGGTGCGCTACATTCAACTGCCTTCTGTGGCCTGCGTATCGTACCGTTTTTTCCTTTGTAGCTGGCAACTTGAAGATTCGTTCGAACCGATTCATGTACATCGTCTATCCTTCTTCTCTATCGGATCACGTAATCTTCTCCTACTAGATCTTCGCCAGGCCAACAGCCAAACTCCAGGTCACAAGGAAGCCTCATTTCACGTCCAAACAAAATTTTCGCAGGTGTTTCACCCGTGGACTCATTGATGGCGGATCGATAAGCAAATGCAAATAGGGATAGATACTGGCCCCAGTCTTTCTGGTAGCTGAAAACTACTTTGGACAGGTATCTTCCAATGGTTATGTAACGTAATGGATGTAACGCTGTTGTCATGGTCTTCTTCATGCCCAGCTTGTCACAAATTTCTTGAAATACCTGGATATGGAAATTTTTTCCTTGATCGCTGTGAACTTCCAAGGACACTCCATATCGGCTGATACATTTTTTCACCAATACATCCGCGACAGTTGTGGCCTCTTGATTCGGAATCGCATACATTTCCACCCACTTTGGGAAATAAACCACCAGGATGTATTTACCACCATTTTCTGTCGTCGGAAATGGTCCGGCGATATCTAAAGCAATCCTCTCGAAAGGACTTTCAACATTATATGGTTTCATGGGAGCCTTTCTCTCGCGATGTGGTTCATTACTCGTAGCACAAGTCGTACATTTCTTACACCAGTCCTTCACATCGTCGGAGCTGTTCATGCAATAAAACCTTTCAAGGATTCGCTGAACGGTTTTCTTCACTCTCAGATGACCTCCCGATGGACTGTCGTGTAAATTTCTCAGTACCTCTGCTACTCTCGTTCTCGGGATAACTATCTGTCTTCTCATCTCGGAACCATCCTCGTTTTCAAGTACTTTTCAACAGCCCTTTTTCCAAGACAAGGGAGTCCCACTGAGCCCAATATGCCTGGAGTGTCAGTAAAAATCTTGAAACTTCTTGTCAGGTAGGTCGCTGATTTTCTATTTTCCAGTGCTGAATCATTATTAGGTGAGGATCATTCTCCTGATCTTCTCTGATCCTGGTGGTTGACTACTGTAGTTCTTGAAACTGCATCTTCCTTAGATTCCACTTTGCTGTGGTGGGAACAGTCTGCTGGACACGACTGCCTAGACAGGGAATCGACGATCTGGTCCAGTCTTTCTTCGTTACCTTCTTCTTGCATGGTCCTAACATTGTTGTACCGCGAACCCTTCGTGGCTGCTTTAAGAGGCTCTTGATTTGCAGGAGTCATAGGATGCTTACACGAATTGCGTACATGCTCTAGCTCGCCCCAATTACAGCACCTGATCTTCTTCGGCTTCTGGTCTACTACACCTTTCAACAAGTTGACGATCTGGTCAAGTTTGTCATCATCACCTTTTTCTTGCATGGTCCCACCTTTGCTGTATCCCGAAGCCATCGTGGCTGCTTCATATTCAAGAGGAGCCGTCAATACATCTACCATGGCTCTGGGATTGGCTAATCGAAGCGTCCTCTCCATATCGTGATCACATACACCGTCAATAAAGGCCTGGATGCCTAAACATTCCACCATGTTCTCTGGTGCTGATGGATAAGCAAATCGAACTAGTCGGGCATTATCCAGTTCATATTCTTGAAGGCTTTCGTCACGTTTCCGCTTTCGGTTCTTCAGCTGGAATCGGTACAAATGTTCTAAATGTTCGTGACCATATCGCATGTCCAACCGTTTCTTCAGCAGCTCGAAGGCATCCGTTTCTTCCAGAGGTATCGTTAAGAGTTAAGTTCACTGCTTTCTCTTTATCGGACCAATTATTCACTCTAGCTGCTGCTTCAAACTGTTTTACATAATTAGTCCACAACATTTTTCCATCGAACATTGGGTCCTTGACTCTGGTAAAACTGCCAATATCTTCTATCTTGGGATATGCTTCTGGTTTGCAGGGTTTTATTTGTTCGATCTTCTTTTCTTCTGCTGGAGTGTCTTGTGTTCCTAAATCCGCAATCTTTCTCTCTAACTCCTTAATTTTCTCGTCCATCTGGTTTTCCATCATTAACATCTTATTCTCGATCTTATCATCCATCGATATAACCTTATTCTCAATATCCGATTTTAGAGACGAAATTTTATTTTCCACGTCAGCGGCAATGTCATTTTTCATTAATAATATATCGGCAAAAAGTTTGTACAAATTAGCAGAAATATCGTTCTTCATAATAGAAATATCGGCATAAATTGACGTGGAAGTCTTGTCTTTAAATAAAAATGTTTCTGAATCCAAGCCGTCACTTACTAGTGCCATTTTAAGGGCGCATATAGGTTCAGGCAGGGGGCTATATGCGCCTCCGTGTAGATCTTGGTTGTTGTCTTCCAATTGAAGACACAAATGAGCGTTTGGTTTCCCTGTTGAAATCCGATGTTTTGTGTTTTCCCATGTTTAGATTAACATGTTTGCTCCCAAGTTTTACATCCTTATTTGGTTATACCGTGCTGAGGACGGCAAATGAGCCAGAAACATGCATGTACGCGGTTACCAGTCTGTTTTAGTACCTCTTTTTCTTTTTGCGTGAATTACCCATGAATCTCTTTGTTGTTGTTGTTTACATATCACGCGATATTCCTACATCTTCTTTATATATGTATATATATAAATATATATATATATATATCCTTTTGAGTATTTGTCCTTTTGTATATATATATATATAAATATATATATATATATATATATATATATATATATATATATATATATATTAATACAGTTCCTCTATTTAAAAATTAAAAGAAACATTAAAATAAGGAAAATTATTTTTATGTGTATGCAATACTTTCGATACACACTGTATTATATGTATAATCAATAATTTTGAAAGATTCGGTATACAAATCAAATTTGACATTTTAATTTCTGATGACGTTTATGTAGAATATATCTAATGATAGATTGAATATATAATATATGTATATATATTATATATATATAATATATATATATATATATATATATATATATATATATATATATATATATATATATATATATATATATAACCAAAAACCAAAAGTTGGCAGTTAGTCACGGCTGACTAGTTAAAAAATAAAACTTCAAATAGTGGTCTTTGTTAAAAAACCCTCAAAATCGTGGGGATAGCAGCCAAAAAAACTTTACAGGTTAGAGATAAAGTGAATCAAATAGTACATTACCTAAGCTTTCGAAGAGTCGACATTTTAATCTTTAGTGGATGAAGGTTTTCCTGCAATTTGTGAAATGTGAGTTTAATTTTAAATCAACACTACAAGTAAGTCGTAATGATTTCAGAAGTTGTTTTCTTTATTAAGTTAACCGATTTTTTCTTTCTGGTTTATTATAGCCTTTGAGAATGAAGACAATGCTCTTCGCAAGCTTAGGTAATGTACTATTTGATTCACTTTATCTCTAACCTGTAAAGTTTTTTTGGCTGCTATCCCCACGATTTTGAGGGTTTTTTAACAAAGACCACTCTTTGAAGATATATATATATATATATATATATATATATATATATATATATTATATATATATAGAAGAAGGATAGTCTTTGCTGACTAGTTAGGAATAAAACCAGTGAATATTGGGGGATTGCAGCAAAAATTGGAAACGTTATACTCTTAGCGGAATATGTCCAAGCTTTCGAGGATGTTTGTCCTCATCATCAGGGAGACTAAAATGAAAAACAACAGTTGAATACTGTGGTCAATAAAGTATAATAGAAATGAAGTTCACAACCACGTGTGTACTTACCTCCGAAGTGAGGTTAGAATCCATAAAGTTGTAAATTCGTAAACTACAGATCGTAAGTTGTGAAATGATTTACAGGAATTGAGTTAACGGAAGAGCAAACCAACCGCATCACACCAGAAAACGAAAATGTTATTTTATAAAATGTTACGACATTTTCGTTTTCTGGTGTGATGCGGTTGGTTTGCTCTTCCGTTAACTCAATTCCTGTAAATCATTTCACAATTTACGATCTGTAGTTTACGAATTTACAACTTTATGGATTCTAACCTCACTTCGGAGGTAAGTACACACGTGGTTGTGAACTTCATTTCTATTATACTTTATTGACCACAGTATTCAACTGTTGTTTTTCATTTTAGTCTCCCTGATGATGAGGACAAACATCCTCGAAAGCTTGGACATATTCCGCTAAGAGTATAACTTTTCCAATTTTTGCTGCAATCCCCCAATATTCACTGGTTTTATATATATATATATATATATATATATATATATATATATATAATAATTTTAAACAAATGTTTCGACAACACAATAACGCACCATCATTGTGAAGGGATTTCTAATCAAAAACTTAGCAAAGGGTTCTTTGAAGATGATACAATAATTTAATTTTGATTGAATAGTACAAATTTTGTCTTATTAACCGATTCCTTGTAATTTTCTAAAATATTAGTATAAAAATTTTGTCCACAACTCAGCTTATACCATTCATACATTAATACCTTCTTGTATGGGATAGAAGTAGTTAGTGATTCTCAATTTATCTCAATATCGAATTATTCCTAATGCTTGGTCTATTAACGACATTTAACTAGGTTAAGGAATTACGTTCAACCTACATATCATATTTACATACTTTCTATTAAATTTGCATTCCTATACATTTAGTTTGACTCAGGTTTATTTGCCATTTATAATAGGATGGTTTGTTGTGGAATTTTAATATTTACATATTGTAATTTGCCAGGAGACTATGCAATTCAATACGCTTATGATTAAATATGTTCAGGTGAATGATTCAACAAGCAAATTTACGCTATTTCCATCTAAATTTTGATGTCACTAGAATGATTATCTATCAATATTATTATTACTCTCCTTTATATATTCTGGAGGCGATTGCTAATGGTGACTCCACACACAACCGAAAATCCGCAGACAGGCCTCAAGGCAAACAGATGATACTCTCGATGTTGTAGGTTTATTGTTAGCTGTCGAAAGTAATGGAAATAAAGTGAAGCTAAAAGTGGTTTCTGAAAAGGAACGTTTATTTCCTTGTGAATTTATTAAAAGAACTGAGATTCAGTCCGAGAGACACATGCCTTATGCTCTTATCATAGGTGACGCCATTCATTCAGAAGAAGGACACCAGTATGAGAACCGCAATTTAACCTCATGAAAGATTGAGTGCCACATTAGGATTTCTGCTTACTGGAAGCTCTCAGTTTAATTGTACCAGAAACGAGTACCTGAGCGGGCGGTAAAAACACTAAATGTACTGCACTGTGTCATCTCAGTGGATACATCCTTCACACCTTCCAAAAATTGAAAATTTTATATAGCAGTACAGGATAAATTCCAGCTGGGCCTTTCAACAGAAACACTTGTGGCAGGTATGGCCAGTATATCCCTACCCACTCCAGCAAGATTTGGAAATGTTTCCTCGTGGCCACCCCACCATTTTAAAATATTTGTATCTCTACCAGCTCTTTTTCCGTCTACATACCTTTGATATTCAGTTCTTGCTACCTCTGTATTGTTGTTGATGACCATTTTGTTTATAAGCCATCACTACTTGTTGATGGTGAATCTTTCTCCGTACCTACCAGTCTCAATGGTGACAGTGGCAGTAGGTTTTACGTAGAATGAGTAAATGATTTCGTCAAATTTTTCTTCCCCACTGTGTCAAATTAAATGTTTCTATTTTGTGTCTTGGATCCAATACTAATGCTGCACAGTAAACCCAGTACGTCTTATAATAATGCTTAAACATTTTTTCTCTCCCTGATTGAAATGCTTCCATGAGGGTGTTTTCCACATTATAATGATCTGGGGTTTCTATAATACTCAGAGAAATTAAAAAAGATCCCCTTTTGTCTAGTAATATATTCAAACCAACTATAGCTAAGGGTAATGTTGATTAGGTTTCTCCAGAAAATGTAGTACTGAGTGATTTAAAATATTTACAGCCTTATTACATTGAGACGGTATTACTTTTCCGCTTAACCTATCTAATATGGTTTACCCCAAAAAAAGTTGTTATCTTGAAATTTTTTTTTGAGTTATTTTTACGTTTTCCATCAACAACAACACGAAAGAACGGTTTCTAGAAAAAAAATCGTTGTCGTTGTCCTCGGCTACTTTTCGTTACATGTCTTGTTAGCACGATACAGCCTCCGGAGTGCAACAAGTCACTAATTTTAGTATTGAATATTGTTCAGGACATCTCACATATTAATCCTATTGATTTTCAGCTCACCAGAGCCAGTACAACGGGTGCTATGGCACTTGAAGTACGGCATATTTGTAATTTTTTGAGAAATTTCCGTTTGTCAGCACGATACAGCCTCCGGAGTACAACAAGTCACCAACTTTATGATTGAATATTATTCAGTATGTCTCATGCATGAACCCTATTGATATTCAGCTCACCAGAATCAGTACAACAGGTGCTATAGTACTTTAAATACGACATTTTTGTCATTTTTCGAGAAATTTCAGTTTGTTAGCACGATACAGCTTCCGGAGTATATACAAGTGACCAATTTTATGATTGAATATTATTCAAGGCGTCTCAAAGATGAACCCTATTGATATTCAGTACACTAAAGCAAGTACAACGGGTGCTACGGTACTTGAAGTACCAAATTTTTGTCATTTTTGGAGAATGTTTGTTAGCTCGATACAGCCTCTAGACTGTATACAAATGGCCAATTTGATGATTGAATATTGTTAAGGGCGTCTTATAGATGAACCTTATCGATTTTTAGCTAGCAGAGCTAGTACAACGGGTGCTATGGTAACTGAAGTGTCACATTTTTGGTCCTTTTTGGAGAAATTTCAGGTTGTTAGCACGATACAGCCTCCGGAGTGTATACAAGTGACCAATTTTATAATTAAATATTTTCCAAGATGTCTCACAAATATACCCTACTGATTTTCAGCTGACTAGAGCGAGTACAGCGGGTCCTATAAATCCAAATATACTGCATTTTTGGATATTTTTGGAGAAATTTCGGTTTCTTAGCACGATTAGATTAGATTAGATTTGAACGGGGTTACAGTGCACTGAAACCAAAGGTTTATTGTGCCCCACCTATCAGAGCTGTTGTCGCTACTACTACAGCTCGCCTTCCAGTTCCAAGGTTCTAATGAGTTCTAGTATTTGGGACGGCTTCAGCGAGGTTAGGTCCTCACTCTTACAAGTTTCTTGTCCAAAGCATTTCTTGCGTTGGCTTGCAATGGCGAGGCATTCCAGAACTAGGTGATCAGGAGTTTCATCCTCCTCCCCACAGAATCTACACTCGTCAATCTCTGCTAGACCTATTCTCATTAGGTGCTTCCTAAGGCGGCAGTGTCCTGTAAGAAAGCCCGTGAGGAGATGTAGTTTATCTTTACTGAGTTCCAAATATTTTTTGGACCTAGCAGTGTCAAAGTTCCCCAGTAACTTTTTGGAATGTTCCACCCCGGGAAGACACCGCCAGAGTGCTTCTCTTTCGGTTTCCTCTTTCTTCCGAAACTCTTTCTTGAAGTAGCATTTTGCTACACCACAGAAAGGCTCCGGGCGAATAAAGGGCATTTGTGCTCCTTTCCTGGCAAGTGTATTGGCCTCTTCATTTCCCGTGATTCTTGAGTGGCTAGGAACCCAGACTAAAGAGACCCTGTTATTCTTGCCTAATTCATCAAGTTTTCTTCGGCACCCCCATGCCAACTTTGAGTCAATGACATGGGAGCTCAATGCTTTGATAGCTGCTTGACTATCAGAATGGATCGATATGTCACATTTCTGGTAGTTTCTTTCTAGGTTCATTTCCACGCATCTTTCGATCGCAAGTATTTCTGCCTGAAAGACGCTCGGGAAGGAGCCTAACGATAATGAGTATCTGGTGCCAGGCCCAAATACTCCAGCGCCTGCTCCAATGGTGGTTTTTGAACCATCCGTATACCATCTAATGGTGTTTTCTTTGAGAGTTTGGATGGTGTATTCCCTTTCCCAGTCTCTCTTCGTATTTAGCATCGTGGTAAAATTCTTTTCGATGCTTACTTTCCTGATCATTTCGTCCCTGGGAAGATTCGCTAATGAGGTGTATCTTGTCAGAGAGGACCAAGCTCCCTAATTTTTAATACTCTCATTGCCTGAACCTTCCTTAGATATTCTAAGAATTGCCTCTTGGGCAGATCTTTCTATCACCAGATGTAGAGGTGTGAGATCTGTAATGATCTCAAGTGCCCTAGTTGGACACGTTCTCATAGCTCCTGTGATGCACACACAGGCAAGCCTTTGAACTTTATCGAGGGTTTTCCTCGTGTTGTACTGACTTGCATTTATATGCCAAACTATTGCCCCATACGTAATTGCTGGTCTCACAATCATGGCGTACATCCATCGCAGTATTTTTGGGTTACAGCCCCACCTCTTACCAGCTAGATTTCTGCACGGCATCAAAGCTCTTATTGCTTTACTAGCAGTTATTTCAACATGCTTATTCCACAGAAGCTTACTGTCTAGGGTTATCCCTAGATATTTAACCTCTGATTTCCATTCTATGATTTCCCCATTTAAGGATATGGGTTTCATGGCTGGAAGTGTTCTTTTCCGGTTAAATGGGATTACTATGGTCTTGCTTGGGTTAATGTTTAGCCCCACTGACAAGCACCATTGCTCAATGATTCTGAGGCCCTTTTGTAATAAATCACACAAGGTGCTCTCGAACTTGCCTCTGACTATTAAAACAATTTCATCGGCGTAGCTTATACATTCGAAGCCAAGCTCCGTTAACCTGTAGAGCAACTCATCTACTACGAGGCTCCATAGAAGGAGAGATATCACTCCCCCTTGAGGTGTCCCCCTAGTGGCTTTAACTGAGGTGGTTTGATACCCCACCTGTGTCTCAGCTATCCTCGTTGTCAACAACTCATACATCCATTTTACAATGGTTTCATTCTCTCCTCGCCTTTTCAGTGCTTCTTTGACAGACACATGAGTTGTGTTGTCAAAGGCCCCCGATATATCCAGGAATGCGCACATTGCGATTTCTTTGTTGTTCAGAGTTCTCTGGATGCCTTCTGTCAGCTGATACAGAGCCGTCTCAGTTGATCGACCCGCTCTGTAGGCATGCTGACATTTATGAAGTGGTATATTCTCCAGATTCTCTGTTCTTATGTAGTTATCCACTACTTTCTCCATCGATTTGAGTAGAAACGATGTTAGGCAGATGGGCCTAAAAGATCGGGGATCAGTCCCATCTTTTTTCCCTATTTTTGGTATGAAGGTTACCCTTGCCCTTCTCCATTTACTAAGTATTAGACCCACTGCTAGACTGCTTCTTGTAATCTTCAGCAGGTGAGGAAGAATCTCCTCTATCCCTTGCTGTAGGAGTGCTGGAAATATTCCATCCACTCCTGGTGATTTATATGGTTGAAAGGTACTTATTGCCCATTCCAACCGTTGTCTGGTAAATATTTTCTTAGCAATGTCCCAATCTTCCTTGCGAGATTTTTTGGTGTAGTTCATTGCTATTTCGGTGCTTGTTGCTGGTTCCCTACCTGGGAAGTGGGTTTTAAGAAGAAGAACCGTTCGTTCCTCTTGACCTTCCGTGTATGATCCGTCTGGCTTTTTCAGCGACATTGTGGGGTTAGTTCCCCCATTTGCCATGACCTTTTGTAGCACGATACATCCCCCGAAGTGTGTACAAGTGACAATTTTATGATAGAATATTGTTCAGGGCATCTCACTGGTGCGGAAAAGTTAGTTTTAATATTTAAAACCGTTTATTTTTCAGTTCAATTACTCTTTATAGATGCGGTCGCCTAGAATAACAAAAAACAATTTACTCATGCTAATTCGGCACGCACTTGTTCTTATTTTGTATGTATGTTGCATCTGAATAAACCTGATACTTTGTTGATTGATTTATTTATCTTATTTTTGATCATTTCAACATAAGTTTGCAGTTTGTTGAAAAATAAATATTTGACGTGTCACTACTTATTAAGTTAATCAGTGAATATAACAAATTACTTGTTACTAGAAGGTATGTATTGAACAATTTACTATAGACCGTCATCTTTTCACCTTTTTCATACTTGATATTTGATTTAAGTCACGAGAGAAGCAAGACGAGAGATGCGTCCTGTCGTCGAGACGAGCGATCAGTTTTATCTCGTCTGACGAAACGAGAGAAGGCCTTGTCTCGTCGAATGCTCCTTTCTATATTTCTACTCTGTTTATGTTTTTTCTGCTTATTCTAGTTCTAGTACATTTCTTGATAATCTTATCCAGTAAGAAATGAAGGTGGGCTTAAGCTCTCTATTTGCCGTAGTCCTTCTGTTGTTTCAAAGTTTCCGATTCCATGTTTTTGATTATTACGGATTAAAAAAATATAAAGTTCGAGTATATTATTTATATCAGCTCTTCTACTACTTTAACAGTTTAACCTGTGAGTTACATAAAGTATTATGCATTAAGAACCAATATCTGTATTAAATTAATTTGAAGAACAGACCAATTTTTTTCAAAATAAATAGTCGTATATTGTAAGATGTGACTTAGGCGTCAAATTCTTCTTTATGTAGCCTAAGAAAGTAATCTGAAAATATCTATTTTCACTGTACTATAACGAATCTGATGTTGGGGATTAGGTATGTAGTTAATTGGTTTCTTTTTTACAAAATTCATACAAAGGAGTCACGTATAGATAAACTTCTTTTTAAACATTTTTAACAACTCCTTTGAAGAAAATTAAAAGATTTTGTCATTGCCTTTATAGCACAAGACGCTTTATAAAACCATTTGAATAAATCTGGAAAACCATTTTAACTGAAAATTAATTTCAAAAAACTTACTGGAACCATAAGCAACCGGAATTAACAGATTTATCCAATATATCAATTGATTATAGTACAGTAAAATATATTCGCGAGACATAAATTATAGCGACAACCTCTCTCAGAAGATTTCCTTTACTTTATAGATGTTAACCTTAGTTGAAGACGACGATAACCGGCCAAAGCGAGTCAAATATTCCACTACATTTCGACCACTTTCTAATGTATTGTATCACATATTTACCGTAACTCTCACTAAACATTTTCAGCACACGAAATTTCATTTTTAATTCAAAATTCAAGACTGATTCTTTCAATATTTTTATTGACTGTAAAAATTCCAAAACACACTTAATGAACAGAAAAAATGGAGCACCGTTAACAAACTAAATGACAGATGACGTCCAAATTCGACTTCAATATAAAAAACAATTATGCGAATTTAACGACAGAAATAATTTTGACAATCGCTTTAACCTTTTTTTTTAAATAATTCCTGTTATTTCCTTGAATGTATAGATTGGGGATATTTTCTTTACTTTTTTTACATAATAGTGCAATCAAGCAAAATTTATTCAATATGGCGTCTGTGAGCAAACATGGATATTATCTAATGAGAGTGCAGGATTTAAAGCTTTTTAATTTGCATTGTTTGATTGTTTTGTGACAAAACTCAAGTTATTTGTTATTTTATTGACTTTATAAGTGTCATTTTTAATTGAAAATGCCAAACGTGTCTTGTAGTTGATTGTGGAAGTCCTTCCAACAGGGATGATCTGAGGTTTTTCTCAGGGACAAATTAAGAATAAGTGAGCGTATTTATTAGAGTAAACTTACACTATTTATCTATATTCTATAAAAAAATTTTACTTAATATTTGTTTTACTTTTTATTTTAGGGTTCCTCATGTACGAACTTTTGCTAATATTCCATATTGTTTTTAACTAACAAATTTTTATATATTTTATGAAAATTCATTGTGCACCCTATAAATGGAAATTGAATTGTTCTCCAAATTTGTGGAAATCAATTTTTTTAAATTTATATCAACTATTTTTTTAATCTTCTAATACCCCTTAAAAATGTGTCTAAGCACACTATTAAAATAATTTATATTTGAATAGTTTCAAGATACAAGATATTATCTACAATTTATGAAAAAAATACATTAAAATCTATATGGTATACAATGAAAAAACCCATTTGTATTATTATTTTAATTTATTCAAAAAATATCAAGTTACAAAAAAATTTGTGGGAAGTTTGAGAACGTTGGTTTTCACTAACTAATGCATCAATATTAACGTTAATATTTGTTGTTGATAAACGAAGCAACTGAGTAAGTGACTTATCAGAGAAGGAACATCTATATTTTGATTTTATAAATTTCATGTTGGAAAAGCTGCTGTCGCAGAGATACGTGCTTCCAAGCATTGAGCCCAGTGTAAGTCCTAAGTTTCGCAAATTGGGGTATAGTTCTTCTTGCAGCAACTTCAGAAAGTCCAATCTAGTTTCAGTTCTTCCTTGGTAAAAAGGATCTGATTCCACATCACACAATTCCAGTTGAAGGTCTGCCCTGCTTACATTCTCAACTGAAATTGTAAGGGGCTGAGTGAAAACTGACATCTCTCTTTCAATTTTTTTAAAGTCGTTTAATCGATTTTCGAATTCTTCTGCAATTGTGTCAATGTATTTTATGTGAGAAAAATTTGATATCCTTCATTTCTTCAAAATACTCTTTACAACTTTGAAGAAATGAAAAATATTTTTTTTCTAATGAAGACTTGAAAAGCTTAATTTTATTTTTAAATCCATTTATGTGTCCAAATAAGTTGGTAATATTCTGCTGTTTTCCTTGTAGCTTCAAATTCAATTCGTTAAGGTGAGATGTCAGATCTGCTAAAAATTGTGAATTTACCATTTGATTTTCCAGTTCCATAGTGTTAGACTTAACTTCATCTTTAAGAAAACTAGGTATCTCCTTGCGTAAAGCGAAGAATCGTTGCAAACAGTTTCCGGCGTTTAACCAACGAATATCGGTGTGAAGTAACAAGTAGTATCTACTTCGGCTAAAAAATCACGAAACTTTCTGCGAGTCAAAGCACGATTGCCCCCTCGAATCATATTGGTTATTTTAACAAGCACTTTCATGACATTCATTTGACGTAAGGATTTTCCACACAGGGTCTCTTGGTGAACAATACAGTGTATCACAGGACAGTTAATGTTGTTATGTTTTAAGAGTCCTGCAAATCCAATTTCAGTTCCTACCAATAGCTCTGGCTCAATCAGTGACAATACAGTAACATTTATCGAATCCCCGTGTTCAGTGGCGGCCCCTAGCCGCCGCGGGGCCCTGTGCGAGTTGATATTAGGGGGGGGCCCTTTCCCGGAAAATTTTTAAAATTTAGGTGCTAAATTATACATTTTAAGCCTCTCTAGAGTACTTTTTGACAGTTTTATATCTCTATATTTCCTAGAAAAAATTGTCTAAAATAAGAACCTATGTGCTTTACTTATGGTCATCCACAACACTAAATAAAAATGTATTTAATTAATTGGATAAACACTAGTGAAAGGCTGAAATCTAAGTACATTTTGTTATTAAACGGCGATCATCTGTAGGTCTAATTAAAGCGACGTCCATCCTTGTCCTTCAACATGATTTTTCAGAGCGTAGCTGTAGTTATTATTTATGGATTACACTTTATTCATCTAATTAGTTTTCTACTTATTGTACTGGAAGTTTGTTCATTTTTTTATATCCTTGGCTACTTAGTGAACGACTCGTTACGTTAGGCCGTGAAGACACCTCAATTTAAATGAGTTAATATCAACATAATATGCACATATTGCTTTTGAACCGAAGATATGTTTTTATAGTTAGTATTTATGATAGTTAAAACAGAGTGTTGCATATTTTAAAATATTTATTGTATTTTACGAGTATTTACTTATTTTTATATTACATATTACAATACCTATTTTGAAATAAGTAACGAGGGATGGGTAGTGTACAAATAAGACAGCAAATAATCAGATGTCAGAAATTATAATATCATAAAAAAACTAACAGATGTTAATATTATATTTACAGTTGAAAAGTAAAACTTATAAATCAAAATATGGAGTGTACACACTATTGTTTTAACAAGGATAAATGAATTTGTAAAGTTGTGTGTAATCTTTTTTATTAAATAAAAAAGACTACACACAACTTTACAAATTCATTTATCCTTGTTAAAACTTATGTTTACATTTTAAAACTTAAAACTACGGCAAAAAGTAGCGAAATTTATAAAAACATATTACTACATACACATATAAACATATTACTACATATTACTTTATTTTTTTATACTTTATTTTAAAACTGTACTCTCCTGCTCTTTTTATGAGCAAAATCATCAATCAAAGCTTTAAAATCTGAACTATGTGATACTTCATTTTCAATTGACAATATTGCTAGTGAAGAAAGACGGTGTTGTGTTATGGTGTTGCGGTGGTAAGTTTTGATAAGCTTCAATCTTGAAAAACTCCTTTACGTAGCCGCAACAGTGACAGGAATGGTCAACACAATTCTTAGGGCGATGAATAGATTGGGATATATATCACTAAGGTTGTTAATCGTGATGAACTTCAATGCCCTAAGTATTCCGCTTTGGTTGAGTTGGCCTTTTTCCTTGCTTTTCTTGTCTGCTTCCTCCACAACATTTGGAAATATTTCCGTCTATGTCACGTTGGTTCCCGTCGGTAAGAGCAGTTTGAAGGTCTTTGCAATGATTTAAAAGTTCTTTGTCTGGCATTGACGACACATTCAATACGTTGTACAAAAACCCAAAAATGTTTTCATGTTGCTTCAAGGCTTCAAATCGTAGCTCACAGCTGACACGTATTGTGTCCACGACTACATTAAAGTAGCTTACTCTGAATGCCTCTTTCGGCGCTAGTTCATGAACCTCGTCAGTTGCTTCATAGTCAAACATTTTCTTCTTTCGTCTAATTCTTGGAGACTTAAAAGTCGTTTCTGTAAGTCCAGTTTCTTCTGCCACCTCTCTAGCTGCTACCAACGCAGAGTCAAAACCATTTTCTCTGTACTGATCCAACCAGTTTAAAAATACCTTCAAATGG
The DNA here is from genome assembly GCA_963921935.1 of Galeruca laticollis. Lineage (NCBI taxonomy): Eukaryota > Metazoa > Arthropoda > Insecta > Coleoptera > Chrysomelidae > Galeruca > Galeruca laticollis. Next base: position 203,551,729 of record OY998180.1, read on the forward strand.
TGTATTGCTGCCTCTAAATTCATACTTGGACTTTGCCACATTTTACTGAAGGCGTGACTTTGGATTAGAATGTCATACCAAATCACCAATGAAACGATGAACTCAAACGTCGATATTCGATTCTCCAAGGACTGGCATTCGCTGATCAGGGCACAATCAGTACTTTTATCTCTTAAACTACACAAAGCATCACATACTTGGTCTAGTTGGAACCTTACTACTTTCACCGATTCAACCCTACACTCCCACCTTGTTTCTGAAAAAGGGTTAAGTGAGATGTTTACATGTTCTTTTAGAATGGACCATCTCTGACTTGAACTAGAAAAAATCGTGTATAATCTTTGTAAAGTGCCAAAAAATGTACGTGCTTGTACACTGGATGATGCAGCGTCACCTAAAACCAAGTTCCAACTGTGGCTTCCACAGGGTACAAAAAATGCCAATGGGTTGAGGTTCAAAATCTTTTGTTGCACACCATCATGAACCCCTCGCATATTTGAACCATTATCATAGCTCTGTCCCCTGCAATTGGCTAAATTCAGACCTAGCTTTTCAAGTTCCTTTAGTAAGAAGTCGGTCAAACCCTCGGCGGTGGTTGTGTCAACTGCAACAAACCCAACAAAGTGTTCTTCAATTTCAGCAGTTTCCAGGTCAGTAGTTCTCAAAACTACGGACAGTTGCTCAACCCTTGCTATATCACGTGTACAATCAAGAATGATGGCATAGTATTTGTTTTTCAACGGAGTCTGTCGGGGCAGCTAGTTTAACGAATATAATTGAATATTGCAGTATACTTCTAATGTAATCTATGTATTAGTACCTAATTGTACTTACCTCGCTATCACAAACGTAATTTTCAGAAAAGAAACAAACAGTTGACTAATGAGTATGCTATATTCTCCACTCACACTCACAGACACTGAGCTAATACACAGTTCCACAGTGATTCACTGTCGAAACAATACTGATTACTGAAAATCACGGAAGGAGTAGGGCAGTGTAGGTTTCAGGTTGTGACTTGTCGACTTGTACAACAACTGCACTACCAACCTACAGATGGGACAAATAGTCTGGGCGCGCGGCCGTGTCTAGGCGCGGAGTGGAGAGGGGTGCGTTTATCGAGCATTTCTACAAACATCTGGTCCGCATCTGGTGGTACTGACCTGTGACTCATCTAGTTATACAAGTAGTGGAGTGAGAGAGCCATCATTTCACAGGACGGTTAGTAGCGTCCGAGCCGCGCGCCCAGACTATTTGTCCTACTCACGGCGTCACATACAGACTTTTCATGCTCATGCTCGAAAGCACTTATCGTTCCGCAAACACTAGTTGCCCGAGTGTTTATGTTTCGGTCACCGTGTACCAAGTTTGATTGAAAAAATGTAGTTTATAACATTTAATTTTATTTTTAATAATACTGTATTTGTTCAAATTCAATCTATATAACTAATACAAAAGCCTGCGGGGCCTTTTTATATGCATGTATGCACTCTGTCACCCAGGAACCAGGAAGACTGGTGTAATAATCAAATACATAAATAATAATACAAATGTTTAAAATGTGGACTCGTAGATATTTCTTAAAAGGCCCCAAATTACTTATGGATGTGTTGTCTGTCTAGTTGCAGTAGCATAGCAGTTTCGCGATTTAAAAAGTTTGATTTAATACTTCAATACTTGCGGAACCCCAGACTTTAAAACATTAAAACCGTGTAGAAAATATTTATATACATATTTATTTATAAAATATTTATTTTTAAGTATAAAATTAAAATAAGCTCAGATCCTCAGAATAGGGGAAATATTAGATAAAACCTTCACAGCTTTCTGAAAAATACTGACAGATTGCCCCCTGCGGGGCCCCGGGAGGCGCGGGCCCCGTGCGATCGCACAGCTTGCACATGCCTGACGCCCCCTGCGGGACCCCGGGAGGCGCGGGCCCCGTGCGATCGCACAGCTTGCACATGCCTGGCGCCGCCAGCGCTCGTGTTCTGAAATAACCTCATTTACAGCTTCAGAAATATCCGTACCCTTTGTTGTACTATGGAGAGGAATAAGATCAGCATCTCTTCAGCTACACTAAAGTCATTTTGAATATTTCGGATAAAAATTACAAACTGGCTAATGTCAGACAGATCAGTGCTTTCATCTAGGCATAGCGAATAATATTTACATTTTTCAATCGTGTCATGGAGTTTTTTGGATACATATTGATTAATATGCTCCACCCATTTTGCAATTGTTTGATGCGACACTGGGACTGTTTCGAATTTTTCGGCAATTCTTGATTCAATGACTTGTTTTGCCACTTTGATTACACAATTTTTAATAAGCACTCCATCTCTAAAATGTTTCTTCGCTTTGACAATTTCCAGCGCTACTTGGTATCTGCGTCAGATTTTTTAAAAAAACGTTGTTTGTTGTTTTAGTTTTTTATTATAATCCGTAATGATAGCCTTCTTTGACTCCCCTGTATATTGCTGAAACGTTTTCTCGTGTAACGTAGTACTTGCATACAAACAATGCACTGAAGTTTATTATTGTTGTTCGTGATTAAATCGTCTATTTCCCAATGGTCATTATAAACTCGATGTTCGTTATTTTTCTTTTCTGCGAAGACTAATTTCACCGAGTATTTTACTTAAAAAGGTTTTAGAATTGGTGCGTAACGCACACTAGAACAATTATTAACTAACATATTAACCCAACACAGAAAAAGCTTAGTTCTAACTATTCGTACAATTAAATGCTTACCTTTTTTATAGTTTTTTTTTCAGGTATAATAATAACACAACTAACATTATAAAATTAATAACAGCAACATCAGCTCTTTTATTTTTTCATCGAAGAGAAATGAAAAATCTTACCAGTGAGTACAATAAGACAGAACGATACGTCTGTACACAGAAAGATCGTTGAAGTTATCGCTATCATTCGCTTCGCTATCGCATCTTCAGTAACGTTCAGCTAGGCACGATAACGACCGAACTCAGTTACAGAGTACGAAATAGCGAAGAGCCACTACAGGTCTAAAATGAATCAAATGTAATATTTTCTAAAATATTTTTTTTACAGTTAGGCAATTATTCCAGTGTATCTTTGATACTTAGTAGTAATTGTGTGCAAGATAATAAATGTGTGTATACTCGTATATTTTTTAAAAAGCAAATTGTTGTTGCCCAAAAAGTTATTGTTGTGAATTTTCCAAAAGTGGTTCAATATAGGCAACTCTCACCTAATTGCGGTTTGTGCAATTAATGTATCAGCACCACCTTCTGCTTGGCACGAGAAAATAGTATTATCTGCTAGTTTCTTCCTCAACTTTCCGATGCATTTACTTATGTTATTGCTGTTTGCAAGGACATTTTTTGGCTAATTTTTAAATGTAGAATCAATTACATGGAACAATCCTTAAGGTTTTAAGTAAGTATAAGAAATTTAAGAAAAATCCTGAAACATCCACGTCCATTTATTATAACTATCTAATTGCACTGGACTATAAATTTGTAATGAAAATACATATCTAGAATTACTAGAAGGCTATATAGGTCACGATGATGTTTTATCAAATTTTTTTGCAAGGGCCGTGAAGGGATGAGTTAATAAAGTGTATCCTGGCCAATTTATTGAAAGAAGAGGCTTGAGTAAACTACCAGCTAGGGCGACAGATTTTTCTTAAAGACTTATTTAAAAACCAAGATTTTGAAGAGATGCCAAAAAGTAGATTTGCTTCAAAAGTTATAACACTTTACCTAAATTAATATCTCATTTTACATTTCCGCCCAACCTATCTGAGAGAAAAGTATTGGTTTGCCCCAAAAAAGTTGGAATTTTGAAAAAAAAATTGAGTTATTTTTACGTTTTTCATCAAGAACAAGACGAAAAAACGGTTTTTAGAAAAAAAAATCCTGTGTGTATGTCGTCGTCGTCGTTGACGTCGGCCACTTTTCGCTACATGTCTTGTTAGCACGATACAGCCTTCGAAGTGCAACAAGTCACCAATTTTATGATTGAGTATTGTTCAAAATATCTCACAGATGAACCCTATTGATTTTCAGCTCACCAGAGCCAGTACAACGGGTGCTATGGGTACTTGAAGTGCGACATTTTTGTAACTTTTTGATAAATTTCAGTTTGTTAGCACGAAACAGCCTCCGGAGTCCAACAAGTCACCAATTTTATGATTGAATATTGTTCAAGATGTCTCACGGATAAACCCTATTGATTTTCAGCTCACCAGAGCCAGAACAACAGGTGCTATAGTACTTTAAGTATGTCATTTTTGTCATTTTTGGAGAAATTTAAGTTTGTTAGCACGATTCATCCCCCGAAGTGTATACAAGGTACAATTTTATGATAGAATATTCTTCAGGGCATCTCACAGATGCGGAAAAGTTAGTTTTAATCTTTAAAACCGTTTATTTTAATACGATTCTATAGATATATCCTCTTCTTTTATTCGCAGCATGGATTTTTAATAGCACATTGCCAGGTTTTACTGAAACAGAAAAATCTGATAAATTAGATTTCATTTTTAACTGACGGCTTTAACAATATTTTTTTCACTTCGAAGGATTGCTTTTATTATATGAGATCCCCAAGGAACAATTCTTGCGTTTGTGGATTCTAGAAACATGCTGCTCAGGAAAGATTAATCTTTTCTCACTTTTCATTTTATTTATACTTAGGTGCTTGTCACAAAAGGTCTTGAATTACGGTTATTTTTAAGGTTATTCGCGATAGGTTGAAACAATGAAAGATCTATTTATTCCACCGTTATTTATTTAATCTTCGTTTATACTTTTACATGCTTGGATCAGGTTTAAGATTAAGTATATTCTAAGTGACGAGTCGGCTAATTACAACTCGGTTATTAGCATATTTTATGTATATCCTAATAATATTTTGCAATTAGGTTAGGAACCAGTTGCCGACAAGTGCATTTCTTAAGATTATTGCAACATCTGACTATGCACTGTTGTAGAATAGTTTATATTCCTTGTAATCTAAAAGTCCCCAGCTAGCAACAAATTCTTAGGTAGTGGTATTAGGTCTCAGTATAGGGTGTCACAAGTACATATCATCATAATAATTTAAGCTATGGTTACATATTCACACTTTATTCCTTATTAATTTAAAAGTTTCAAATAATTGATGTACTTTCGTTCAGCCCTGTTTAAATATTGTAGCTGTTCGTTTGATTCAGACTTTTTCTCTCTTTAAATTTTTTCCACAAATCATTAAAATTTCTGTATATATTTTAGACGAACGTGCAAACTAGGATCCATTAAGTTGATACTACCAAAAATATATATGAATATATATATATATATATATATATATATATATATATATATATATATATATAAATGCTTCATTTAATCAATACTTCCAAAATACAATACAAAGGCAAGCTCCATCCGAGTTATAGGTACTATCGAAACACATAACAAAGATGACCCCATCCAAAATACACTATCAAAACGAATAACAAAGAAAGGCTCCCATACTATTAAGACAAATTAGAAAGAAAGGGCCCCATCCTAATTATACTATCCAAACGCGTTACAAAGTAAAGGCCGCATCTGTTTCGCTTGAGTTGTCAGAACTACAAAACAAACAAAAAGCCTTTTTTGTCTGTACCGGTTGAAAAACAAAATACATTAAAACGAAACTAAACAAATAAAAACAAACATTATTTAAACAGGGTTGAACACAAGTACATCAGTTATGTGAAACTTTCAAATTAATAAGGACTAAAGTGTGAATATGTAGCCATAGCTTACATTTATTTTAAAAAGATTATAAGTAGATGTAGTAGTTGTGTCACCCTATACATCGTATGATTTGACATCACAACTTTTGTAATGGGTGTATTTGCGTCACCTATTTTTACCTCGTCAGGATCTAGCAGATGCAGAGCTACAGAAATGAAATGAAAAAGGGAATAAGGAATAAGCATAAATAAGGAAGGAACGAGTAGATAGAACAGATCTGGGTAAAAAGGAGCTTATGCTTTAGCCGATATAAAAACTGAATTTATATTTTTTTAAATATAATCAGACATAAATCTGTCCTCTCCTACGTGTTCGTTCCCTAAATAAATAGAAAATGCAAACCAGAAGCGGAATAATTAAAGCCGGCCCATACCATGGTCGACATAAAATAGCTATTAGATTATTTTCTAAGTACTATACATGAAAAGCAAAGAAAAGATACATTCAAAAAACTTAACTTACCAGCGACTATAAAGAAATATCACCACAGAGGAATTTTTACAATTTAATTATGGTTTTCTTCTTCGGAAGTAGCAACAGAAAATACATCTTCAAATAAACTTTCGCTACCAAGAAAGGATTCAATGGGAACGGATAATCGACAAATTTTAACCTCTTCAGCTGGAGATTCCTCCTCAGGTAGTGGTGATCGGCCTCAGTTAATGTTCTGTTCGTGCCCAAAATGGAAGCTACCCGCTTCCCCCGGTTTACGAAGGTTCGAATTAATTACAATACTTTAGGTACTTATTTATTGACACAAAAGTACCTAATACACATTAACAATATACTGAATTGTGAAATTTTTAAAACGAATTACGTCTATAATGTCAAGACTGACAGGTCTACGACTACTATTGAAATTTAGTCTTCTGGTCTCCAACAGTTAAAGTATTCTTTTACATTACACTGGGTTGGGATGAACAATCAATATTAATTTTGACGCCACTAGTTGTTTAACGATACTAAATTTATTTAAACAACAACAAAAAAAGGTGAGAAAACTGGAAACAGGTAATGAGAAATTTACTTTAACTTAATTAAACAGAATAATAAAAATTTACTCTAATGCGATGGTCCAATTTAATGTAAATTACTGAAAATCAAATATTAATTTTTTAACGAAGTATATTTATTCAGAAATCTAAAAAACAATTCGAATTGACTGCATATCTGAAATACAAGAATACAAACGCGGTTAAACAATAAGAATCTCCAACTCAAGATTTTTATGAAATGGAAGAAGACAAAGGACTTAACTTGAGAGGTTCTCGATTTAAGCAGCTATCCGTTAGGTCCTTGAAGATGGTCCAAGAGTTGGTGTGAGCTCCATCAAGCTGCCCCCCCGGATAGATTTTTGTCACCAAAATGCTAGCACTCATAAAGGGCACCTAGCACAACAATTTTTATAGCTGACACACCAACTGCTCACAATGAAAATGCTTTTGAATTCGGGTGGGGCCAGGTTAACGCTAGCCCCCCCCCCGATTGGAATTTTTTCGCCAAAATGCTAGCACAGATAAAGGACACCTAGCACAACCTAGCACACCATTTTTTATAGCTAGCACTCCAACAGCTTACAATAAAAAAGCTTTTGAATTCGGGTGGGGCCAGGTTAACGCTAGCCCTCCCGGTTGGAATTTTTCCGCCAAAATGCTAGCACAGATAAAGGACACCTAGCACAACCTAGCACACCATTTTTTATAGCTAGCACACTAACAGCTTACAAAAGAAATGCTTTGGAATTCGGGTAGGGCCAGGTTAACGCTAGCCCCCTCCGGTTGGAATTTTTTCGCCAAAATGCTAGCACAAAGATATCTAGCACAACCTAGCACAACATTTTTAATAGCTAGTACATCAACAATGCTTTTGAATTCAGGGGGTGGGGGGCATCTGCAAAATAGTGCTATGGTTACACGAATGAATGAAAATGTTGGATGTATTTGTCCCTAAACATCATTTTCCTATAAAAAATGGCCCCTAAACAGATGTTGTCAGATTGTGCGTGATATCTATATTTTTCCATCTAGCAGGGTATTTGATTAATTAATAATTATCTATTTATTTTCAATTAATGCTAAAAAACGAAAGAATACAAAAAACCTTCACTTTTAAAAATAATTTTGTTAAAATAATAGTAATTTTAATAAAACAAAATAATTAAATTCAACCATTTAGTCACGGAATCAGAAACAATGCGTGCACGAATAAGTTGCAAATTACGTCACACTATAAAAAAGGCAACGACAAACGTTTGCGTACAGACATGTTCGATAAATAAATGTCCAAAAAAGCGAAACCGTGTTGGATATGTCCTTTGGACAAAGTTGTGCAATCTGGGAAGGGGCGGCTGAGATCCCTAAAAATGTTCCAATATATTGAGAATACATGTTTTAGACTGATCGTGGTTCACTGTAGTCCATATTTAAAAGAAACACTCAAACTTTATATTTAAATTTGCCAGAATACTTATTGCCGAAGTTGATGGTTGAGTAACCATTGTAATGATAAGATAAATTTTGCATTTCACTATCAGATTTTTTTTAAATTCCCAAGTTAACTTAGAACGTGCAGCTTTTAATTCTTAGAGCCGGTTAATCAGAGCTTCAAATATTTCTGTGGCATATCATAAGACACCAACACTACTATGTATTTTTCAAAGTTTTTTGTATGTAACTGGCAATGTATGTTTGTTCGGTTGCAATCTTGCAACTCAGTTTTGAAGCAGATATCTTCAACCGATTGATTTGAAATTCTGTATATACGTCTAGTTTGCATGCCAATCCATGATTAGGTATGTGACGTCATTCTAAATTCAACATGGCGGATCACCAAAGTTGGCGGACTAAACAAAGTGGACTAATTTTTTTGCTTTCTTACAATATGGTTATTAAATGGAAGGCAGCAAAATTGATGACATAGGTATTTTTATTTTTCTAAAAACTAGGTATAATCCATCTGAAGTTCTCATAGGACTTTTTAAAAGAGTCGTTAAACCAAGTCTATCGTTAAAATTTGAATCATTTTTATAATGCCGTTTTTATGGGTCTTAAGAGTAAATAAAATTCTTGCAGGTACATCCTAACTGGCCGAATCAGATGTTTGGGTAAAGAAAGGGTTTCCCCGAAGGGCTGATGGTTGTAATAATATGTATTCTTTCTAATAATATTACAAGTAGCATGGACTATATAAGTAAAACTAATGATATAACTATTTTCATGAGTGTAATTCGATAGAATATTTCTCGATTAGACGACATAAAACTGTATTAATGCGAAATTTATATTATTTAAACAACATTACATGGTATTTAATCACTCTTTTTGGTTCATTTTCAATCACTTATTTTTGGATTAAACTTGAAGAATCGTTTTCAAACCGTGACATTTTTATGATATTTTAAATTAAAATTATGACAATAACAACAATTGTTACTTAGACGTTACTCAGATATGGACTTAAAAGGGAAATTATCGGCACTGCCGGAGAGTTATCTCCGAAAAGATCCTGCTTCATTTTGAATTTTTACCATATGAGTGGAATATTCCGAAAAATTTTCATAACTACAGTAAGAAACAATTAAACCAGCCGTTTTACATATATATTCAACCTATTCATTTATCCATTTATTTATTCATCGAGTAAGTATAGCGTTATTTTACTGACCTCCGTCCCACTCCCCAGAATTAAAAGTGTAGTTGCTGTGCTAGCTATAAAAAATGGTGTGCTAGATTGTGATAGGTGTCCTTCGTTTGTGCTAGCATTTTGGCGAAAAAATTCTGACCGGAGGTAGCTAGCGTTAACCTGGCCCTACCCGTATTCCGGAACATTTTTATTGTAAGCTGTTGGTGTGCTAGCTATAAAAAATGGTGTGCTAGGTGTCCTTTATCTGTGCTAGCATTTTGGTGAAAAAATTCCAACCGGCGGGGGCTAGCGTTTACCTGGCCTCACCCGAATTCAAAAGCATTTTTATTGTAAGCTGTTGGTGTGCTAGCTATAAAAAATGGTGTGCTAGGTTGTGCTAGGTGTCCTTTATCTGTGCTAGCATTTTGGCGACAAAATACCAACCGGGGGGGGGGGGGGGGGCTAGCGTTAACCTGGCCCCACCCGAATTGAAAAGCATTTTTATTGTGAGCAGTTGGTGTGCTAGCTATAAAAATTGTTGTGCTAGGTTGTGCTAGGTGCCCTTTATGTGTGCTAGCATTTTGGTAGAAAAAATCTAACCGGGGGGGGGGCAGCTTGACGGACCTGTTGATGTGGTCATTTTTTCAGGTGGTGCTCTCTGGCTACGGTTGTTGTAGGCTTAGAATTGTCTGCAATTCTACCGTAGAGTTATCCTAGTGTTGGAATTCCACTAGAGAGTCTGGAGTGTTCCTGGAAGCTGCAGAGCGGCGAGAAATAAAATTCGCCACAAAAGAGGGATGGATTAACAAAAAAGTTCCCATTTCGGTCGAATACGGACAGGAAAGAGGACTTTCGTATCGTCGAATGCCATTAAATACACAAAGTTTTGGAAGGAGACTAGTTTTTTTTTTTAAAATTTGGAAGTGGCTTATGAATATGCATGCTACAAAATTAATTTTCATTATTGTTTTCGGAGTGACTATGCGATGGAAGTGGCTACTGAGCCACAATACGTTGACGAAATAGAAAAGATATTTGACGAGAAACGTAATAGGTTGATTGGCATGTTACATCCTGAAGGAGTTGCGTGCTACTTCAAGGGACAAGATTGGCGCATTACAACATAATTGTTTAACAATCTTATATTTTTATTGTTTAATCCTCAATTGTCCAAGTACAATTGTTGTTAGCCCCCTGAGAAACGAAGAACGATTTTCTTTTGAATAAACTATAAATCGAAATAATGCGGTTTTTATATTTTTGAAAGGACAATCGGTATATATTCTGTACTATAACAGATGTTAGTATATATTAAACTGACTCATAGAACAAAGTTGATTTAGACAAAGGAAAATATATATTTTTAATTCAGTTTCGTGGCAATAGTATATCATGACGGACGTGCGATTATTGAATATATAACGATACTTAGTTTATTCAATAAAGTCGAAAATGCAGTTGCATTATAACGTGGTGTAAACTAATAAATTATTTTTCAAGGTCTAAATCACATTTGGTGAGTGTTTTTTAATAACAGCTAATGATAATTTGGTATATCCTACTCTAAATGTATAATTTAAATAATAAAAAAAAATATACTGTGGATTACTAAACAGGCTTTTATAACTACAATAAGTCAAAAATTATTTTTAATTATGAAAGTTTTGTTTAGAAGTGAATTACGCATTTTTCGAAAAAAAAATTCTAAAAATTTGCGTTTACACTACAACAAATGATTATTAGTGTGCCCCCTATTTTATTGGAAAATACGTTAAATGCGCTAATATGTACTGAAATCTATTCCTATGAATTGAAAAGATATTTTTGCAGCCTATATGTTTAGAATGGATCTTTTGATAGCAATTTTATCCTATATGCTAACTAGGAGAAAATTTTAGAAGCGTTATATGAACATTTGGAATGACGTATTCCAAACACAAAACTTGTGATTAGTAATAAAGAAAGAAATATATAAATTGAGCTAGATGAAAAAGATATTGAACAGGTGATTAGTTAGAAACATTTAGGAAATTATATTCACAGTAAAGGGAAATGTACTACGAAATGAATAACTGAATAAAATCAGCAAACCGACTACATTATATTTGCCTTGCAGAGGAAATTCTTGAAGCATAGAAATATAACAGAAATACAAAACTCTCGTTGTACCATATATCTGCAGGTATTGTTGAATTGGGGCGAAAACTAGATAAAAACTAAAATACAGGAACGAGTGGAAATGAAATTCCTGAGAAAATTGTTAGGAATCAAGGAAACAGGTGAGATTAAGGAGAAGGGAGCATTATCAAACAGTAAGGACACCGCAAAGCATTCACCTAGTTACCCCCTCTTTCAATGAATATGAAGTTTTAAGCAGTCTTAAAAAATTAAAACCAAACGTTTGATCTGGCTCTGATGGTTTACCTGCATTTCTACTACATGACTTTGCGTCAGTTCACATTATATGTAACTTTTCGAAAGTATTTGATCATTTCATATATCCTTGATCCGCTGCAACACATAATAAACATGTGTATAAAGGTGGGAATATGGCCTAAAGCGTTCAAAAAATCTGTAATCACACCTATTTATAAAAATGGAGACAAATCCCTTCCTATTAACTATCGACCAATACCAATAGTACCACATATATCAAAAAATTTTGAAAGAATATTGAAAATAAGATTGGATTCAGACATAACCAAATATGGGTTGTTATCGTCCCACCAGTTTGGATTGAAACAAAACAGTTCCGCACACAACGCTTTATTAAATTTAACAACCAAAATGTTTGATGCTCTAAATAGGAATAGAACGTGCCTATGTATTTTTTTGGATTTAGCGAAGGCATTCGATACTGTCAGCCACAGTAGTCTATTAAAAACGCTGGAGAACTACGGGATACGGGATACTTGTTTGAAGCTATTCAGGAGTTATCTCTCACATCGACAACAAGTCGTCAAAATCAATGGATTTATTAGTGAAGAACGCGATATAACATACGGAGTACCACAGGGTACTATATTAGGCCCCGTGTTATTCAATCTCTACATGAATGATATATTTTAATTAAATACAGCTGGTCATATAATTGGTTACGCGGATGATACTGCAATTGTTTATGAGGACAGTAATTGGTATGATTTAAAGCTAAAAGTTGAATCTGACCTAAAGCTAATTAAGTCGTGGTTTGATAGTAAACTATTAACCATAAATTTTGAAAAAACTTTTTACTTGCCTATTCTTAGCTCCAACTCATCTAATAACCGATTTTATCCACTGAAAATATCACAGTTTGATCAGGATTTATTTATTGAACCAACAAACAAAATAAAAAATTTGGGGGTTATATTGGATACAAATTTAAAATGGGATTGTCATATTAAATATATGTAAGGAATATCGTCCGTCCAATTCAATTGCGCGCGTAATTAAGTCGATGTCTTAATATATGTCATGTCATTAAATTGGCACATGTCAATGAGATTAAATATTGTACGTAATGTGAGAACAATCCTAGTGAATAATAACTTTGAATGTTGTTTCTTTGTTATTTACAGGTAGGATTAATATTCTAGATCATGTATCTAATTGTAAATATTGTATATAATAATAAAAATCTTTGTTATTTACAGAGAAACAGTTCGTACATTATTCCAACCTTAGAGATCAAAATAATCAACATTATAAAACAACATTCTCGTTGTATACCACGATGGAAAAGCTACAGTTCCACTTCAAATTACTAGAAGCAGCAGATAAAAAATCCAATGTGTTGTGTGTCACTAGAATTACCACAGAAGATGGTCATACATATAGAATTCCATTTGACCACTATGGTGTACAAAACCATGAAGAGCTTATGAAAACTCCTGCATTCACTAAGGTAAAGAAAGCATTAAAACTGAGAAATCAAGTGAGAAAAGTGTGGGTAAGTTTACATAAAGAATTGAAAGAAACTTATTATGATACAGAAGGGAATGTGGTATTTGAGGATGAGTATTTGGAAGAGTTAATTGAAAAACAAGAAGATAGTGACGTAACGGCTAGTACCTCAGAACAACCATTGATACAATTATTAGAAAAACTATTAAAAAAAAATGAAGAAAAATCTGAAAAAATAAATATTGGGAATTTAGCTAAAGAATTTGTTATCGAAAAATTTGATGGTAAAAATTCAAACGCGGAACAATGGATTAATGATTTTGAAAAAGAATGTGAACGCTTTGAATTAATAAAAGATGAGAAAAAAATTGAAATTTTAAAGTCATTCATGGACAAAAGTGCTGTAGATTGGTATAGTTGTACACTTTATAAGCTTACAATCAAAGCAGAATGGAAAGAATGGAGAGACAATTTTTGTAATACATTTGCAAGTAAAGGTTGGTCTCCAATAAAATATGCTATAGCATTCAAATACCAAACAGGTTCATTACTAGAATATTCTCTAAGAAAAGAAAAACTCTTATTACAAGTAAGGAAGACTATGGATAGTGATACGCTTGTGGATCTTATCGCCATGGGTTTACCCAACTACATATTAGACAGAATTGATAGAGAAAACTTAGAAAAATCTGAAGATTTACATAATGAATTGAATAAATTAGAAAGTTTAACCATTAAGAAAAATTTTGAAGTGAAAAAGAATAAACCGGACTTCAAGATAAAAACAGAAAAAACACCTTGCAAAATATGCAAAGATAATAACAAAGGAACAAGATTTCACCCCGAAACAGAATGCTGGTTTAAAGATCCAGAAAAGAAAAATTACAAATCGAGACAAGTAAATAACTTAACTTTAGATGTAGATTTAAGTACCGATGATCCAAAAAACTAATAGTGCCACCATTGATTGAACTCAAAATTAGGTTAAATGATATTTTGGAAATACCTGCGATTTATGATCCAGGCTCCAATATATCATTAATAAATGCCAGTCTAATCAATGTAAAAACGAAGAATGATTATATTAAGAAAACTAATTTGAGAACGATTAATGGTATTTATAAAACAGATGGCATGGTAAAATTAAAAATAAAAATATTAAATATAGAAAAATATGTAAATGTGTTCATAATTAATAATGAAAATTTCAAGTATAATTTCCTCATAGGACTAGATTGTATAGAAAAATTCAACTTGATACAAAATGAGAGATTAGAGATAGAACAAAAAGATTCCGAATCTAACAAATTGATAAATGAGTATCAAGTTAACTTTAATGAACATGTAGAGATAGACACTTTTAATATTTTAACAAATCATTTAAAGAATAATGAAGAAAAAATTATAACAGATTTAGTAAATAAATATAAAAATATTTTTGCTAAAGATAAGTACGATATAGGTACCGTAAAAGACTACGAAGCGAGAATAGATCTTATAGTAGATAAATATTGTAGTAAAAGGCCCTATAGATGTACGATTGATGACAAGAAAGAAATAGAAGAACAAGTATCTCAATTACTTGAAAGAAATTTGATAGAAGAATCATACAGCCCTTTTGCTGCCCCTGTAACTTTAGCATTCAAAAAAGATGACAATAGAAGATCAAGATTATGCATAGATTTTAGGGATTTGAACAAAATAATAGTACCTCAATCACAACCGTTTCCATTGATAGAAGACTTAGTAATAAAAACAAGAGACTGCAAATTTTTTTCAAAGCTGGACATTAATTCTGCTTTTTGGTCCATTCCTTTACGGATTGAAGATAGAAGAAAAACAGGATTTGTCACCCAAGAAGGTCACTTCCAATGGACTTGCCTACCATTCGGATTAAAAACATCACCGGCTATTTTTCAAAGAATCCTTAGTAATATAATAAGAAAACACAAATTATCAGGTTTCACAGTTAACTATATAGACGATATCTTAATATTTTCAAAATCCTTTAGAGAACACATAGATCATTTGACACAGTTATTAGAAGCAATCGTGAAAGAAGGATTTCGATTAAAACTCTCAAAATGCACATTTGCAATTGACTCAGTACAATATTTAGGCCACATAATAAAACATAATTCAATCTCCCCAATGAAAGATAATTTAATATCGATAAGAAATTTTCCTGTACCAAAAAATAGAAAAAATGTTCGACAATTTTTGGGTAAAATTAATTTTTATAACGAATACATACCAAAAAGTTCAATAACTTTAGACCCACTGCATAATTTACTAAGAAAAGGACAGGAATTCATTTGGTCAGAAAAATGTCAAAAAGTATTTGAATATATGAAAAATTTTCTTTGCACACAACCAGTTTTAGCTGTTTTTGATCCAAATTTACCGATTCATATATATACAGATGCAAGCTTGCAAGGCATAGGTGCTGTTTTAAAACAACCACAATTGAACGAAAATATTAAAACTGAAAAACCAGTAGCATATTTTTCTAGGAAATTAAGCGAATCACAGAAAAGAAAAAAAGCAATATATTTAGAATGTATAGCAATAAAAGAATCGGTAAAGTATTGGCAACATTGGCTTATAGGCAAACATTTCACAGTATTTTCAGATCACAAACCTCTAGAAAAAATGAATATAAAAGCTAGAACTGACGAAGAACTAGGGGATCTTACTTATTACTTGTCGCAGTTTGACTTTGAAGTAGTGTATCGCCCGGGCAAGGATAACTTAGAAGCAGATTGCTTAAGCAGAAAACCGGTGCTAGAGGCTAAAGAAGAAGAGGAAGACAAATTAAAAGTAGTGAATCTAATAAAACTAGAGGATATTTTAGAAGACCAGAAGAAGAATAAAGATATAAAAATTGATAAAAATGGACTGAGATTAGACATTAAAAATAACTTGTACTATAAAAAAGCAAGAAATAAAGAGAAAATCTTACTATCGGAAGAATTTAGCAAAAAACTGATAGAAGACACTCATAAGAAATTCGGTCATATTGGAATTAATCAAATGAAAAATAAAATACTGACGTATTATACAGCAGAAAAGATATCAGAAAACATAAAAAAAGTTTGTAGACATTGCCAAATATGTAAAAAAAATAAATCAAGAGGACAAGATAAAATTGGCTTAATGTCACATCTTGGTCCCGCAACAAAACCATTCGAAATAGTTTCCATAGATACAATAGGTGGATTTGGTGGCTCAAGATCCACGAAAAAATATTTACATCTCCTGGTAGACCACTTTTCAAGATATGCTTACATATTAACATCGAAAACACAAAATGCAAATGATTTCGTTAAACTAACAGAAAATGTACTAAAAGATCACGATATTCAGATACTATTAACAGATCAATACCCAGGTATAAACTCTAAAGACTTCAAAAATTTTTTGAAAGAAAAAGAAATCACAATGATCTTTACAGGAGTTAATACACCTTTTTCGAATGGTTTAAACGAAAGACTCAACCAAACCTTAGTGAATAAAATAAGATGTGCAATGAATGAGCAAAAAAATAAACATGCATGGACAACTGTAGCTCACAACTGCATAAATCAGTATAATGAAACTGAGCACACGGTGACAAGATTTAGCCCAAAATACTTATTAAATGGCGAAGATACATCAATATTACCGAATGAATTGAAAAAGAAAAACATTAATCAACTAGAAAACGATAGAATAACTGCATTCCAGAACAGCATAAAATGTCATGAATACAATAAGAAACTGTATGACAAAAATAGGAAAACATATAATTTTAATGTTGGAGATTCAGTATATATTGAGAATGGTAATAGAATGAATCGAAAGAAACTTGATGAATTAAGAATCGGACCGTACACAATTATGAAGAAAATATCAAACTCAATGTATGAGGTTGACGTAGGATATAAAAAATCAGAATCAAATTTATTTCATATTTCAAAACTAACTCCTACTACTTCGGCGATGAACACCACAGAATGTACTTAGCGCTAATTCATATAATTTTGTATTGTACTGTATTTTATACCAAAAATTTTGTAAACAAACATTTTTATCTTAAGGGGGGGAGATGTAAGGAATATCGTCCGTCCAATTCAATTGCGCGCGTAATTAAGTCGATGTCTTAATATATGTCATGTCATTAAATTGGCACATGTCAATGAGATTAAATATTGTACGTAATGTGAGAACAATCCTAGTGAATAATAACTTTGAATGTTGTTTCTTTGTTATTTACAGGTAGGATTAATATTCTAGATCATGTATCTAATTGTAAATATTGTATATAATAATAAAAATCTTTGTTATTTACAGAGAAACAGTTCGTACATTATTCCAACCTTAGAGATCAAAATAATCAACATTATATATATAATAAAAAAATTACAGTTTATTTTGCATAAATTTAGGCATTTGAAAAAGTATATTTCTAGCCAACATCTCCGCAATTTATATTTTGGATTGGTAGAAAGCCATCTTCGATATGGAATTCAGGTTTGGGGTAGTGCGTTGGAAACTCACCTGCAGCCATTAAATATAATCCAGAGGGGATTTCTAAAAATCATAATGTCTAAACCGAACCTTTATTCTTCAGATCTTTTGTATACTGAAAGCAGAATATTGGATCTGAAACAACTATACTTTTTATGCGTTTCAGTGGAATATCATAGATCAAAGAATACATACAACTTACCAATCCATAATTACAATACTCGGAATAGACATTTCCATACAGTCCCTAGGATGATAAAAACGAGTTGTCAGAAAACATATTCTTTCTATTCCGTTAAGATTTACAACCGTATTCCAGATTATATTAAAAGCATTCAAAATATTCGATTATTTAAAAAGAAACTAAAACATTTCATTTTAGAGCAGAAAAGAGAATTCTGCGATATAAAAATCGTAACGTGAGAAGTATCTACACCTACACATGGTTACATTGGCTGAAGGTTGGAGTTTTCGGTGTTCAATAACTTAATTAGTTTAATATACTACAGGTTTTTTTCTAAAGTTGTACAGGTTCATTTTCTTTATTCCTTTAATTTTTCATATTATATTTTTTTTAAATTCATATTTTGTTGAGATATTCTGATTGTGCTATGTATTATTTGTGATATTACTACTATCATTATTGTTGCTAAGTTTACTATTGTTGTGTAACTAATTTTGTCGCTGTACTTAATTTAGATACCACTTATAAGCTGTTTTTTACAGCTTCTGTGGGGCATTGTGTTTATTTACGATTTTTGATCTACATTTGTTATACTTTGTAATTTATAGTGAATAAACATATATATTATTTGCTTTACGACATTGTTTTTCATCATGTGAAACCGTACATATGCAATGAACTGCATGGTTTTATCCTGGTAGATCTACAATTTCGAATTTAATGTACTTAACTCAATATACTGCAACACAGTTAGATAACGGTGATCAGGTGTTGATGTCATTTATACAGATTTTTCCATGGTTTGGATCATGGTATTCTTCTCAGGTAGCTGTCCAACATTGACTTAACTGATTCTTTTACCAATTACTTGGTATGACATTCCTACTTGATGGAAAGAAAACTTACTATTTCTTACCGTGGTTTTCACTCAGTAGAAATTAACGGAGCCGTTGTATATTTTGATCTTTATAAATGACATTGAATTGCATTGTAATACTCATCTTTATGATTTATTGATAGTGAATGGTCTTTGCACGATTGTTATATGATATTGAGGACCTCTGAAATTAGAGCGCAGAGTGTCCCTTCGAATCTTCCTGTTAGCAGAATTACTAGGTCATCTGCATAAGCTATTGTATAGAAGTTGCCATCGTTGAGGCGGCCGATCAAAATCATGTTCCACAGTAGTGGCGAGAGTACTCCTACCTGTGGACACCCTTTTACAACCAAACCTCTGATGGCTACATCATCAACACTAATTTTTATTGCTCTTTTTGAGAGCATGTTATATATCCAGCCATTTATGGTTTGGGGGATATTCTTGTTGGCAAGTGCGTTTGTTATTTTAGGAAAAGAGGTTCTAACAAACGAACGCACCCTCTATGTCTATGAATATACCCAAAGTGGACTCTTTATTTTCCAGCGATCTCTCGATGCGGCCCGCCACGAGATGAAGAGCCGAATCGGTAGACTTTCCTGGAGTGTATGCATGTTGATTTGGATGCAGTGGATTTTGTGTTATCATTACATCTCTTATATATCATTCGCACAGCCTCTCCAAGGTCTTCATTGAAAACGATGTGAGGCTAATGGGTCGATATGCTTTTAGAATGGTCGATTCTTCCTGGTTTTGGTAGGAACACAACTTTAACTTCTCTCCAACCTTTTGGAATTTATCTCAGTGCCAATGAGGATCTGAGAATTCCCACCAGGTGCGGCTATAGTGGTTACTTAGTAAGTGTCCCTCGTATACTTTACGTTTACCATAAAGGCATAATATCTTTGAGGCAAACACTTACCTAGCAACCGGTATTCGGGAATAGAATAAACAACATCACTTCTATAAAAATCACTGGGATCGTTTAATACATTTAAAAATACACAGATATAAAATCAGTTCACTTATTGAAATTATCAATAATAATTAATCATCCTAGTTCGTTATACTTTCGTTTTATAGGAAATGTACGCACGCTATACGCCGTGCCTGACATCCGTCTATTAATTGTACGTGTCCGTTTACATTGCAATTAGAACGTGCTTACACATATAACTATCATTGGCCTTCCTAGATCAATGCTCGTTAAATACTATAATTAATATTAACCTAAATTTAAATCTTATTTCTAAGCTAATGTCCTTTTGCCGTTACTGTCCTTTAGGGATCACTACACGGCATTAAAGCATCCAGTCCCCTCTGAAGTAGAGCTGAATAAATACCGTCCGTTGATGGAGATTTAAAGGGGGAGAAGCCAGATATGGCCCACCTCAGTCTGTCCGCGTCGAGGATCTGTCGCGATATACACCAGTCATAGTCCGTTGGGTAGTGAATCTCCTCTTCCTCCCAGCTTGCCGTGTTTGTGGTTTTGGACTCAGGGAGGTGAGTTGACATTAACAGTTGAAGGCTTTTCTTCAGGTTGGCAGTTTTTGTGCCATTCTTTTCGGTTAGTATACCGATATGACGGTAGGGATCTTTGGGGGGGGGGGGCTTCAAAGGCTAGCTGCTTGGAGGAATCTTCGATTTTGTCGCAGTAGATTCTCCATGCTTCTCGTTGTTTTTGTCTAATAACTGCTGTATACTCCTTGAGGCGAGACTTGTATGCGTTCCAATCCTTTTGTCTTGTTGAAAGATTTCCTCGTCGTTCTCCTGAGCTGATCAATCTCATGGCTCCATTGAAATTGACCCGTCTGAGGGGCAAGACATCTTATAGGCTTTGATTATGGAGTTTTGAATGGTTTCAGAATAAATTTCCAAATCTCCTTTATCGTTAGGCAATACGTTTTCGCAGAGCCCCTTTCAAACATTGGACATATTTTGTCCGATCCGTTTTCCTGGGGTCGCAAGTTAGTGTGGGGGTTGTGAGCGCCAGTTCTATTTCAAATTTTATCCAGCGGGAGTCCGACATTGAAATGTCATCAGATACATGCCAGCTGGAGCTTAAATTCGAAATGTTTATAGTAGATACGGTAATATCTATTCGCGTTTGACTTCGAGAGTTAATAAAAGTTGGTTCAGTACCTCTATTTAGAATAGAGAGATTCTTGTTAGTTATATACTTAATCATAAAAATACTTACCTTTAGTGTTAATATCTTTGCTGCCCCAGCTTAGGTGGTGATAGTTTGAATCGCAGCCTATTACCAATTCAAGCTTCTGGGTGAGACAGTGTTCCACAAGGTCTTCCAACTCCTTTATTGGTGGTGGTCTAACTGCGTCTGAGGGAGGTATGCGGGTGCCAGTATTAACACTTCCTTTTGACCTTTCTGTGCATATTCAGCCTTCACTACCTTTAGGTCGGAGGACGAAAAATGCGTCAGTGGGTAGGTCTTAAAATTCCTAGGGACATATATGGCCGTCCTAGGTTGCTGATTCCGTGGGAAGCTGAAAATTAAACCTTTGGCATTATTTACAACCATTATTTTGCTTTGTCTTACCCAGGGTTCTTGGATAAGTGCTATTGTGTCCTGCGTCGCATCAAGGTGGCGGCATAGTGTTTCCTAAGCCACCTTTTTATGTTGAAGGTTACACTGAATACATCTTACCTCTGATGGGAAAGGGGATCCATGCTTGATCTAATTTCACTCCTCCGTTCCGTGTCGATTTTATTTTTATTTTAACGATCAATGAGGTGAACGCGTAGCTCAACCTCATTGATAGTTTTTCTAGGGCTCCCGTCTCCTATGCCGAAGACGAACAGGTGCCCTTTGCGATTGACCTTCGCTTCGTGGCGGAAGGAAAACCACGCATCCCCCCGAAGATCTGGGTTTTGTTTTTCCAAGCGACGCAGCACATCCTCTTTGTCACCCAGGTCGGCACGAACTTCGCTAGGTACCCAGAGGGTGGCTTTTATCGCTGTGAGAGGTTGTCGACGTGAATCACGTCGAACTTACCCTCCTCCCACGGTTTCAATTCTGAAACCGTGTTATTTAGCCACTCTAGCGTTTCATCATTATTGCAGGCGACTCTGATTATTTCGCCATAGTGCGACCATGACCTAAAAGTAGGTGGCTTATTCTGACTGTATGGGCCGGCCTTGTCTATAATAGCTACGCGTAAATGGTTGGTAGCTGTAGCTTTTTACTTTAGCGTCCATCCGTAACCTCTTCCCTCTGATAGAGTTCTCCTCCGAGGTGATGAGGCGGACGCGCTTCTTTTCCTGGGAGGCGACGCGTTCCGAGATGGGAGTGTGGCATAGGTGATGTCTGTGGAGACGCCAGCCTGCTGCCTCGCTTTCCTCCTTCTTTTTTCCTCAGCACCGCAGACTCTTTTACCTCGACGGTGCTTTTGTGTTGGAGGTGTGCGTTCTCGCCCATTTTTTTTGATCCCACGAGTAGCTAGAGAAAGGTTGTGTTACATCAGGCAGTGTCCTGCATGCCATGGAAAGGCAATTTCCAAGGGGCTCCACCTGGTACCCCCAGGGGAACGTTAGCGGCGGCAATCCTGCGGCCATTCAGCCATCGGCACGTTTCCTTACACCTTAGCCTGGGTTTTTTTGGAGTGTTGTTTGGTTGGTCAACCCTACCGTCACTGATGATCAACAGTGCTAACGTATCCAGCGGTGCCACGAGGAGGCAGACACTCGATGGTTGCATTTCTCCATTGAGCCGCAGAAAACTACCTACAAGCAGACAAGTAAATAAGCAAACCAACTACAATACAATGGCCAACTTACAACCAACCCCGCCGTCTACGGTACTATTTCTAACATAAAACAAATTTTACTGTCTTGTAATTTTCATTATCGTATTTTGGAGCAATGCAAATTTTTCTCATTGAGTTGTTTTCATTGTGCTACCATAAAATTATCTGCAACTATTATTATCTACAACTATTATTTTAGGCTTACTCTTTTCGAATTCTTGTGTACGTACACTATATTATTACCATTTATTGTTGATTTGTATTATTTTACTTGTTAAATTATTTGTTTTTTACATTTTATGTATGTTTCTCATCCATTAATTGGCCCTGTGGGGTGTAAATAAAAATAAATAAACGGTTTTAAAGATTAAAACTAACTTTTCCGCATCTGTGAGATGCCCTGAACAATATTATATCATAAAATTGTGACTTGTGTACACTTCAGGAGATGTATCGTGCTAACAAACCGAAATATCTCCAAAAATGTAGTATATCTGGATTTATAGGACCCGCTGTAGTCGCTCTAGTCAGCTGAAAATCGATAAGGTACATCTGTGAGACACCTTGAAAAATATCCAATTATAAAATTGAACCCGAAATTTCTCCAAAAAGGACCAATAATGTGCCACTTCAGGTACCATAGCACCCGTTGTACTAGCTCTAGTGAGCTAAAAATCAATAAGGTTCATCTATAGGATGCCTTGAACAATATTCAATCATAAAATTTGTCACTTGTATACACTCTGGAGACTCCATCGTGCTGACAAACTGAAAATTCTCCAAAAATGACAAAAAATTGGTACCATAGCACTCGTTGTACTGCCTTTAGTGACCTAAATATCAATAGGGTTCATCTTTGAGATGCTCTGAATAGTATCCAATCATAAAGTTGGTCACTTGTATATACTCCGGAGGCTGTATCGTGCTAACCATCTGAAATTTCTCCAAAAATGACAAAAATGTCGCACTTAAAGTACTATAGCACCTGTTTTACTAGCTTTGGTGACCTGACAATCAATAGGGTTCATCTGTGAGAGGTCCTGAATACTATTCAATCATAAAATTGGTGACTTGTTGCACTTCGGAGGCTGTATCGTGCTAACAAACTGAAATTTCTCAAAAATGACAAAAATGTCGTACTTCAAGTACCATAGCACCCGTTGTACTGGCTCGGTTGAGCTGAAAATCAATAGGGTTCATCTGTGAGACGTCTTGAGCAGTTTTCAATCATAAAATTGGTGATTTGTTGCATTCCAGAGGCTGTATCGTGCTAACAAGGCATGTAACGAAAAGTGGCCGACGACAACGACACACAGGATGTTTTTTCTAAAAACCGTTTTTACTTTTCCGCCCAACCTATCTAATATGCGAGAAAAGTATTGGTTTACACCAAAAAAGTTGGAATTTTTTTGATTTATTTTTACGTTTTCCACCAAGAACAACACGAAAAAACAGTTTTTAGAAAAAAAATCCTGTGTCTATGTCGTCGTCGTCGTCGTTGTCGTCGGCCACTTTTCGTAACATGGTCTTGTTAGCACGATACAGCCTCCAGAGTGCAACAAGTCAGCAACTTTTTGATTGAATATTGTTCAGAACATATCACAGATAATTCTATTGTTTTTCAGCTCACCAGATCCAGTACAACGGGTGCTATGGTACTAGAAGTACGAAATTTTATCATTTTTAGCGAAATTTAAGTTTGTTACCACGATACAGCCTCCGGAGTCTAATAAGTTACCAATTATATGATTGAATATTATTCATGACATCTCACATATGAACCTTATTGATTTTTAACTCACCAGAGCCAGTACAACGGGTGCTATGGGACTTGAAGTACTACATTTTTGTCATTTTTGGAGAAATATCAGTTTGTTAACACGATACAGCCTCCGGAGTGTATACAAATGACCAATTTTATGACTGGTTATTGTTCAGAGCGTCTCACAGATGAACTCTAATAATTTTCAGCTAACTAGAGCCAGTACAACGGGTGCTATGGTACAAATTTTTGTCATTTTTGAAGAATTTTCAGTTTGTTAGCACAAGACAGCCTCTGGAGTGTTTACAAGTGACCATTTCTATGATTGGATATTGTTGAGGATGTTATATAGATGAACCTTATTGATTTTCGGGTCACTGGAGAAAGTACAACAGGTGCTGTGGCTCTAGAAGGGCCACATTTTTGGTCATTTTTTGAGAAATTTCGGGGTGTTAGTACGATACAGCCTCCGGAGTGTATACAAGTAACCAATATTATAATTAGATATTCTTAAGTGGGTGTCACAGATGAACCGTATTGATTTTCAGCTTACTAGCACGAGTAAAACGGGTCCTATAATTCCAGATATACTACATTTTTGGTTATTTTTTGAGAAATTTCGGTTTGTTAACACGATACAGCCTCCCAAGTGTATACAAGTGATTTTATGATAGGATAATGTTCAAGGTGTCTCACAAATGCGGAAAAGTTAGTTTTGATCTTTAAAACCGTTTATTTCGTGTTGTTCTTGATGAAAAAACGTAAAAATAAATCGAATTTTTTTTCAAAATTCCAACTTTTTTTGGGGTAAACCTAGGGCTTCACACGAGACGAGAGTAACAAAAATCTCGTCCTGGTTTCGTCAATTCCCAAAATTCAAGTCTCGATCTTTAAAAAAATCATTCAAATTTAAAATATAAAAATCTGCGAGGATAAATATTCATGATAAGAGATGGGTTACTATAAGAAGCTTTAACAAGATGAGATAAAAATGTGAAAAAATCAAACTCGGTTATTGATTTCTTTTCAAATTTACAATAAAATATTTCACAGATGATCACCAGATTTTATATTTTGTAAAATATATTGTTTTCTATGTAGATATTTTCTGATTTTTCGAATAAAATCTTCATAAAAAAATTTAACGAGACCAAAAACGAGACTCTCGGGTTGCCCTGTATGTGGTCTCGGTATCGGACATAATATTTTACAAAACGTCTCGTCTCGTTTCGGAAAAGCGAGACGAGAACGAGATCAGACGAATTATCAAATTTTTTAGAATTTTCACCATTTTTTCAATATATTGTGGAATTATTTAGAAACAGTTAGTTTCATTTTAAAAAGTCATATATCATGTGTATATTCGATATTATTCTTTCATAAACATTGATAAATGATTCGATTTCTCATTCCACTACAGCCCTGGATGTATTAACATAATAGTTAAAAGCGGATAATAATTTTCAACAGTTTTAAGATTATTAGGGGTAAGCGTTTCACTAACACAACATACTGAAGGGGAACTCAATTGGAAATATACACAAACAATTCACCCTTAATGTTGGCATGGTACATGTACAAAATGATCACTGTTGTGACTTCAGCATAATTATCCTAAAACGTTATCAAAAGGGGGACCCCATTTAAAAGTAGGGATCGTGCTTATTAAGGTTTATATTTAGTTTAATCGCGGATTTGGTAACTTGTTAACTAAACACTTCATATATCTTAGTGTTCGTGTAGTTAGTTGCTTCCCTATCAAATATCCTTCCTCAGATTTCAACTTCTTCCGATTTTTTTGTGAAAGACATAGTTTGATAGTTAGACAAATTTCATTAAGGTAATGTATATATATTTTATGAAATTGCTGCATTTATTTATTAATGAACCATAATCAACCTTTGTAACTTATTAAGGTAGTCCAATATTTCTACACCAGAGACTACTGAACTCTATTTCAAATTAAGTATTTTGTTTAAAAAATATTACACCATACATTTACAAACCAAATAGCAACAGTATTTTGAATACGAATAAAAACACATCGAGTGTATTTATTACAAAATGTCTTGATTGTAATCTTTACCAACTCTTGCGTTCCAATCCCCCATAATGATTATGTTTTCGTTTTGCTCGCTTATATCATCTACTACTTCCTGTAATTGTATGTATAATTCTGAAAACTCTTCCTCTCCTGTTCCTTCAACGGGTGCATATATTTGTATTATATTTAATATTTCTTTTAGTCGTATACTTAGAACTAGTATTCTTGAATTTATATCCTTGATATTTATTACCTTTTTGTTTATTTCCTCTGTTAATATTATTCCTACTCCCTCTTTTGCTCTTTGCTCCACTTTTACCCCTGAGTAATATAATTTGTGAGTATTCATTAAATTTATTTGTCTTGATCCTTTTTCTTTGTTTCACTTATTCCTAGAATATGTACTTTGTTGTTTTTCATTTCCTCTGTTATTTCGATTTCCTGTCCTGTTAATGTGTTGATATTCCATATACCTATATTTATATGTTCTTGGTCTGCACTATTTATATATTGTCTATGATTATTCTTCCCCTCTGATCATTTTTTCTATCCTGTCCCCTACCATTATTATTTTTGTGTTTAAATTTCCTATTAGTTTCTTCTTTATCCCTATTGCCAAAACTACTTCTATTCTTACTGCTCCACTTATTACTATTTTTTGGGTACCCTGTTTGTATCATTTTCCGAGTTGGTGCTATATCTTCATCGTCTTCCATGCTGGGTGACCACTGGCTAGCCGTTCTTCCTTTTTTTGCAGTTGTTATTGTTCTTCTTCTCGATTGTATTCCAGCTGATCTAAGGTATATATTGTGTCCTCCACTCTTAATTTATCATATATTATACTTGCTCTACATATTTTTTCTCTAGGCAATATTAAATAGGACATGAGTGCTTTTCGATTATCTTGGATTGCTTTTGGTAGATCCTCTGATATCCATATTTCTGTACCTTTCAAGTTTTTGGCTTCTCTTATTATTTCTATTTTTTGTCTTCTTTTGATAGCTCTAGCCATAGTGGTCTATTTCTGTTATTGTCTGTCTCTATTTTATCGATTCTTCTTATTTGTATTATATCCGCTTCCATGTTTATTTTAACCTTTATGTAATCTAAAATTTGTTTAATTTTTTTGTTTCTTATTTCGCACGTTTCGTTCTCAGTTTCTTCTATTCCGTATACTACAAGATTCAATTTCTTGCTTTTTCTAGTTGTTGTATTCTTTTATCCTGAATTTTGATTTTTTGTTCCATTCGGATGACTTTGTTTTTTAATTCCTTATTTTCGTTAGTTATTTTCTTTATTTGTTCTTGATAATTGTCCATTTTGTTTAGTTTTTCGATTATTTCCTTCATCATATCCTCCATCGTATCTGACATTGTGTCTCCCTGCAGGTTATATACAAGAACCCTACTCTATTCAGATCCCAGACCTACCTGAAGTCTGTAGTAATTTATTCTTTTTAGAATCCCTATTATCCGCAAATTAATAACGTCCCATGAAGTCAGCTCATCTCTGTTCTTTTTAATAACAAATTTAACGAAGACAGGTTTTTAGTGTTTTGCTGATAACATTTTATATGTTAATTTATTAGGTTAGAAGTATTTATTATATGTTAAAAAACTGATCTTACTTCTATTTGCAGTGTTTATTTGCAATTTGTGCACTTTTTAAATCACTTTTATGTAAACTAACTGAATTATTTCGATGTATTTCCTCTAAATTTATGATTATTTATGCCACTAACTCTTAACGCGCTTTTCAATAACCCAGCCAGGACCGAACTTCAGAAAGAATTATGGACCTTCCTAAAAACATTTAAAATTACATAACAATCAGCTCAAATAATTGATGCTGTTCCACAATGGTTGACGTAAATAATTTACCTCACACCAAGATTACTTATGGCTGTGGGACAAAGAATAGAAACTATCTAGTATGAGTAAGGTTACACCCCCTATTCTCTTACAATAAGAAAAATTATCTCTATTGTCAATGGGCAATTTACCCGACGTCGAGATTTAAAAAGAAGAAAGTTATCTTTTACGGCATCGAGATCTGAATTACAAACAGTCTTTTGTGGGCTTATGATTAAAAGACTATTTTCGAGCAAAACAGTGAGTAGTGAAATATTTCTCGTTCTAGAGAGAAGTGGTGAAAATATCTTGTCCGAAACGGTCGCACTTCACACTCTTCACAGTGTAACAAGTATCTTCGAACAACTCTTGAAAGTGAATCTCTCCGATCCGAATAAAACTCTAACCTAATATCAAACTGATCAACTTCAGATCAGTATAAAAATATCTATGGTGCTATGCGAAATACAACAATGATAACTAGAAGTGTTTTAGTTCAATAATAATCGGAGAGAAACACATATTTATCATACGAGCATCTAATATCTGTGAACAACTGTAATTAATTATCTAACTATCAACTCACCGCATAATTTGTTGTATCTACGTTAATATCTGCTGTAACATGTCATCGTGACATGTTTCAATTTTCATTAGTTTAGGAGCGTTACTTATTCTTCAGCTACTCCCACCTCCAATTCAAAATCATTTTATTTCAATATGTTACAAGTGATTATGCAGGGCAGAGTTGAAGGAAAGAAGGGAATTGGGAGAAAGAAGAAATCATGGCTGAGGAATATCCGAGAATGGGCGTTGAGGATCTTTTTCATATTGCTACGGACAGAGATGCTTTTAAGAGAGTGGTCGCCAACCTCCGTTAAATGGGGACGGCATTCGAAGAAGAAGATGTTAAGAACGCGTCGAATGACCGTTTTTACATTCGTAAAAATTTATATTTAAACGACAATTCGAGTCGAATCGCTCTCTTTTCCGATGATCATCATTCGCTAAGAAGTAAATTAATATTCAGTACAATAATTATACTTTGTGTGTGGTGTTGCCCTGTCTTGCTGCTCTGCAGCCCGTACCCGTACGTGACACCCACCTAAAGCCGATTGAACCCAGAAGTCTGCCTCACCTTTGGTGTATCGGTGAACAACAAACATAACAGTCCACCAATCTTGTTCATCTACACCCGCATCTTTATTTTGATTTGTTCTGTATTATATCGTGTCAACCTACTGTTATTTTAATCGTTATTTATTATTTGTTAGACATAC
This sequence comes from Galeruca laticollis, assembly GCA_963921935.1. Lineage (NCBI taxonomy): Eukaryota > Metazoa > Arthropoda > Insecta > Coleoptera > Chrysomelidae > Galeruca > Galeruca laticollis. The sequence continues at coordinate 203,581,282 of OY998180.1, forward strand.
TTAGAAAATTAGTGACATAGTGTAAGAATTAAAACACACAAAAATTTTGTTTTGAAACTATTTATTTTTCAACAAATAGAGTTTGTTATTAGAAATTCAGTCTACAAATAGCTCGAAATCTTGAATACTTCATATTCTGTAGTAATGTGTGTAAATAGATAGTTAAGTAGAAACTTATTTTTAAAATCAGTAAAAATAAGTTCAATTAAAACTTTAAATAAACAAAAATAGTACGTAATATGTATTTTCTTGTGATTGATTAAAAAGTTATTTGAGTAATTCGAATTAATTAAAGAAGGCAGACATTGGTAACAACATCGGCGAAAGTAATTTAAATAAATATGGAATATTAAGTAAGAGGGAGAGCGTGGAGCTTTCCAATTCCAGAAACGAAATACACAATTCCAAGATGAATAATATTTGTGAGTAACGATGTAACAATGGAATGTCGGTTCAGAAATGCAATCATTCTACTCCAGTTAAGGTTTAGGTTTAGGTTTGCTTTAGTTAGATTGTTCCTCGATGTAGTTTACTGTCGAGTGCTCGCGGCCCGTAACGAGCTAAACTGATTACACAACAATCTGTGCTAAGCCAAATAGAGTTTATAATTGAAAAAACCACCCGCAACCACCCGCATTACGTTGTTTGCCCGGCTCTCATCTCCCATCTCTTTTTTTGTCTCTCGTTCTACTAGCTTTTTATTGTATTTTATATTTAGATATATTTGTTCCACCAAAGCGAGTAATCAAAAACAGCTCACTTTTTATTAATAGTCACTAAATACAATGGGGACGGAATGCTTAGATTGAATGAAAAACTAATTTTATATAACTACTATATTCTTAAATTTAGAAATAAATTACACACTTTTATAAATTTGGAGAAAATCTTATTAAAAATGGATAACTGTTTCGATTAAAAGAATTGTCAAAATTACATCCGACACCTCATCAATATTTATTAGTAATTTTTATATAGACCTAACTATCATTATTCATGTATCATGATGTCTTTTTGCTTATACAGGGCGCTTCATTGATAATTGGAAATATTTAATCAGGAGCTCTAAATTTAAATATTCAAACTAAATTGCTTAGATAAAATGTGGCTTCTTATTGAGTTACCGGGTGCTTTATTTACAAATTTAAAAACTGTACACCCTAGTAAATTATGTTAAATAAACGTTTCTAGCTGCAGCCAGAGGCGTACGAAAACACTGCTGCGCGAATCACCAACTGCGCGAAAAGTGAAATTGACTGCTATTCTTGTAACATAAGTTGTCCTAAAACGGCCTCGTTATTAACTACTCCTTGTTGTTGTTTTTTGTTGGTAACCGATTCTGTTTCTAAAAACTTTGTCATTAATTCAGTTACGCTTTTATGTGTGACAGCTCTTCCAAGATAAGCAGCATTAAACAGTCTAACTGTGATTCTTGCGGATTTATATTATTCCTGTTCAATTATTTCTTACGAAGTACACACCATTTTCACGGTAGTTGTACTAGGTAGGGGAGTGGAGGACTAGTTGTAGCAGGGACAAGTAGAAATAAGCATTTTAACCTAGACAATAGAAGAATATTCATTTGATTTTCAACCTAACTTACTATTTAATACTCATTCTATGATATGAGGGCGACAGTAAGTGTTTTAGGTTCGAAGCAGCAGGTCACCAGCAAGCAGTAGCTCACTAAAGATTTGGTCATTGGTATAAAACCGAACAAACTCAGCAGCGCCTTGCCTCCTGGCACTAGCCAACGAAAAGCTCTTGAGATTTTTTAAAATCTCAATAAATACTGCCCTAACGGGGCAACTCGTATTTGCGAAAATCTGTCCTAACGGTACACTATTAGTTATGAATTCTCTTTTAGAATTAAGAGAACTGAAGCGTGACCACTAAACGATCAATACCAAACCACCCAAGATACGTAATAAGGAACGGATCAGGTGAATATAGTGTAACTAATCAGTAGACAAAATTGGTCAGGAATCCTTTAACCGGGGAGGAAACTCACACCGGCAGTTAGTACGCTGCCGGCTTTTGTCTGCCACTTCCTCATACTAAGAACCCTCCCCCCCCTCCCAACGAACAGAATAAACAATATATTCCGTTCTCTTCCGACGAACCAAAATGTCTTCCAACCGCTCTCCTATTCGCACCACAAGCAAACCAAAACCCCCCGTCTCTAACGACGAAGTCCCTCCAGTACCCACCAAATCTTCCAAATCATCTAAACAACGAATCCAAGATATTAAACACCAAATCAAGGACCTCGCTCTTCAACTTAGTTGCCTCAAAAACCATTGACGATTTATAGAAAACCATTCCCGACGCTCTTCTCCGGCCTACTCCGTCCAATCCCGCTCTACCAAATCACACATCTCTCGGCAATCTCATATATCCATAAATTCCGCCACTTACAACCACACAACTTTCAAAATTCTGCAACCGATGAACCAGCATAGGCAACATTGCTGAAACATGCAAGGCCAAGCCGGTCTGTCGTTCCTGTGGTGTATCCGACCACAAATCAGTAAATTGCCCTAAAACAAATTCCCCATCTAGTAAAAGTTGTTACCACCCCCGATGCCCCAAAAGATTGGAAACCTCAAAATACCACAAGAAATAGCACCCATATCCATAGAAAAACGACACACTCTCTACGATTTAACTACTGACTCGAAAATCCTAATAGAGATTATCGCCACCGTAATCATGAATGCCCTCCCCACATCTCGCAGCCTAGTAGTCGAGACAATCTAACAACTTATCTCCTCTTTTTACGGTTACAATAATTGTACTGTCACAAGTGGCGTAGGCAACCGCGTCCACTTCGCTTTCACGTCCAAGCGGTAAAATTAAGAAGTCATGGACTTCACAAACGGGATCGTTAATTGCCAAGGTCTAGCCAGGAAGCGTCATCTTCTTAAACACCTCATCCACTCTCAGAATATACAAATATTATATACGACCGACACTCTCTTGAAAAAGCCTACTCGCTTCCAATTCAGATACAGGCCAAGCCACCACTAATCTTCAACTAATTGTCACAAAAGCAATGAATCAACGACACTGTTCCGCCGCCATTTTCATTAACGTTCAGAATGCTTTCGATCAAGTCTGGCATATCAGACCTATCAAGGAGCTACTGAGCGTCCGACTGCGAGCAGTCAGTTCTCAGATACTGCTAATACAAGTCTCCCTACTTCCCCAGTAATACTGTTTATGTCAGCGTCGACATAGTACCAATTCCTACCAGTCTGAACAACTTACAAGCCCGATACTTTAATCGTACTATCGAATCATGGTATAAAAATGAATCAGCTGGTTCTGATTGGTTCAAAAACTTTATGGCAAGAAACCTAAGATTGTCTCTGAGGACGCCTGAAGCTACAGCTCTGAGCCACGCAACATCCTTTAATAAAACCAAACGTTCAGGACTTATTTAGAAAGTTTACAGATGTTATCGATCGGTATCAATTTACACCATCACGAATATATAATATCGATGAAAATGGAGTGACTACAGTCCACAAACCTAAGAAAATTGTGGCTCCACGAGGACAAAAACAAGTAGGGGATATCACTTCTGCTGAAACGGGTATCCTCGTAACTCTTGTATGTGCCATTAATATATATATATATATATATATATATATATATATATATATATATATATATATATACAAGGCTATACACTCCAGTTGGAGTTGTAGCCGCTCAGATTGAGCTCTTTTGACCCTGTATCTTGTGGGGGGTCAGCCCACGTTTTTCTTGCTGTTTATCTACAATTTATTAGAGGTTTTTGCAGTTTCGACAATTGCTCTCCACTCCTTTCTGCCCTGCATCTGTCTCTCCCCGCCTTGTGCTCCCAAAATTTTTATATCTTTCACAACCTGATCTTCCCATCTAATTTTTGGTCTTCCTGGTAATATTTCCTCATTCGGTCTCCATTCAGTAATTCTCCTCACCTCCTGTCCTTTCTCCATTCTTTTAACATGTCCGTACCAACGAATCCTTTTTGATTTAATTGTGTTTACTATGTATATTTTCTAACACATTTCTAATTTCATAATTCATAAGTCTTCGGCACTCGTTATACCCTAGTTTGACTGGTCCATAAATATTTCTAATTATTCTTCTTTCATATATCCTTAGTTGCTCTTCGTCCTCATTTGTCAGTCTCATAGTTTCTGCCGCATATGTAACTACCGGTTTTATCGCCGTCCTGTAGACTCTTAATTTTGTTGCTCGGCTTATTCTCTTACTCTGCCATTAATACCTCATGCAATTCCATCCCGCCCATGTTTGTGTTTCCAAGACTCAGGTACACTGATATTTTTGTAAGATGTGGACCACCAGATTGTATTGGACCTGGAAATTCTTCAGGGTGGATGACGGAAAAAGAAATCATTTTATTTCTGCATCATTTCATCAAGTTCGTCAAACCATCGGACCAAGAACCTCTTCTATTACTCGACCATCATCATTCACACGTGAACATCGCATAGGTAAAAGGAGTGAAAGAAAATCACATCATCATGCTATCGTTTTCCCCGCATTGTTCACATAATCTGCAGCCGTTGGATATTGGAGTTTATGGTCCGTTCAAGAATTACTTAAACCGAACACAGACAGCGTGGATACATAACAACCCAGGGAAAACGAAGACCATATATGACATTAATAATGAATCCTTCAAATATAATGAATGGATTTAAATCCACTGGCATATGGCCTCTAAATGCACATATTTTTAAAGATGTTTTATGTTACGGATCGGCCCAATCCTGCCAAAGTATCTGAGACAGATATGAACATTACTAATAATAACTAGCTTGACAACGACTCTTCCTAATATAGATTCATTAGAAAAACAATTTCATTTGTCAAATTTGACATTTCAACAATGTTCCGTTTGTTTTTTATTGTTGTTTTAGCCAATGAGCATACAATTAGGCGATAATTTTGCACTAGTGCAAATTATCGATAATTTGCACGAGTGCAAAATTATCAGGTCCTTTAAAATAAATACAGACGTAATTATAAACGTTTATTATTTATTAAAGTAACAAGAAAACTGTTAAACCTAGTAACGTGCCTGCGATGAGTATAAAGTACACAATATTATTGTCGCCACATGTGACGGCAATGTGACAGCAACTGACAGTGACACAATACGATTTGATTGATTCATAAAATTTTCTTGTAAAACATATGAACATCCGGTGATTGAAGGTTGTTGAAAAAACAAAACAGAGTCGTCGGGGAGATTTGAAAACGAGAACTGCGTGTAGGTGACCCAAAGAAGGAATTTCACTGACCTTATTTTGTTGAAAATTTCAAAATTCAAGATGTCTGCACCTTCGTGTCCCTTATACACTGCTAAAGATCACTGATTATCTTGATTTTCTTCCTGTATCCTTCCTTCTTGATTGTGAAACTAGTTTAAACTTTTTGTTGTGTCTTTACTTATTAATTGATTTCATAATTTGACCAAATTTTCGAAAATTTATATAATTTTTATCAAAATTTTGTGGAGCTCACCTACATGCAGTTCTCGTTTTCAAATCTCCCCGACGACTCTCACCGGATGTTCATATGTTTCTTGATATTATTTTGGCTTAACAACGATTGTCATATTAAATAAATGTTCTAAATTACATCATTATTAACAGAAATCTCTTATGGTTCCTTTTTTATACATTTCAGTATGCTCACTACATCACAAAATTATCAAATTCGTCTTTTTAAATGTTTCTCGTTTCTGTTTTGAGCTTCGACTACTTTGGCCATTAATTATATTTTTCTAAATATGTCGATTGCTTGTAGGAAAGTAAGTATTTTCTTTAAAATATCGTTGTTTTTCATAGCTTTTAAGTCTAAGTCGGCATCCAATCCATCGAACACTCTCTGAAGTCTATATATTTTACATTTCAATATGTGTTCTACTGATAAGCGTGTCTTACATGTTTCGCATTGTGGTCTGGTCTGGTCAAAATTCGTCCTTTTAAATGTTTTAATGCCTTTTTTCTTATTTTAAAGTCCTTTCATAAGTATAATTTTAAACTCTATTTACATAAATTTTACAACATAAATAAATAAAGACCATATATGCAATTGCTTTTATTTCCAATTATCTAATTACTAAATATAAAATCCCAATAATTAAAATATTAGTTATTTACATTTCCGTCAATTTTAATTCACAGTTGTGTTTGTCTATGATTTATTTCGGAAAATTCTATGTTCTTCTAATATCTATATGTCACTACACAATACAATGTGACGTTTCCGTTTTATCTTTCTCTGCTTATTATAGGTTATAAGCTATTAATTAAATTATAGTATACAAAATAATAATGATCAACCTCTAATTATAACATTAATATTGGTTTCTTTACTATATATAAATTAATCCCAAGTATGAACATTACATATCGCTAGTCTGATGGAAGTTCTACTGTATTAGTGAATTTGGTTACACTATTTCAAAAAGGTGGGATTTTAAATAACAATAATTATTGTTTTGAACTGTTTTTCTTTTATGGTTCAAATATATAATAAGTATATCGCTAATTTATCATATACTCTTCATTTTAAATTCCAATGTTCATGTAACATTCTGTTTATTTATTTTCAAAACTTATATTCGATCTATATATATATATATATATATATATATATATATATATATATTATAATATATGCAATGTTCTTTAATTATATTTGCCCCACGTTCGGGTGACAAATTATTGTATATATCTAATCTCTCCTATTTTTTACCACTTCGCAATTTGGGTTTAAGAAATATACTATTGTGAAAATACCTTTACCTCTAAATATAACCTATAAAATTTTTAATGACAGCAATTGTCAAATTAATATGCCCGGCTAAATAAATATTAAATTTTATATTATGAAAGATAAATCTATACAACACCAATCAACTCACTCTTTTCTCAGGGAGGGATCAAAGATTTCAACTAATAATTCAAATTTGTAAATTTCCAAATAATATTCTAAATTACGTATCACACTATTCAAATCTACAGTAACTGTTTATCCAATACACTATAAGACAATTTAAATTATCTTATGACATATATGAATTTACTGTCAGGAGATTAACTAAATGTCACTTATTTTACTGAATTTTCTATAGTATAAAAATTATCAAATATAATGAAAATGAATATGAAAAGAGAGCCAAAGAGATTTGGAATTCAAATTTATATAATATATTATCAAAATAACACTTACAAAAATTAAAACTCTTCAAAAAAATATCATAAACGCATAAACAAAGATAGAATTTTCTATCAAACCTTAATATTAAAAACAATCTATATTAGAAATTTCCGATCTAAATGATTTAACCGAAAGTTCAAAATGTCTAAATTTATACTTGATATCTGTCAATGTAAAATACGTAAATTTTCTTGTAAATTGTCTGTTCCCAAAATTGTCTGCACTTGACGTAGAATTTTATATAAGTAACGTTACTATAATTTAATCATAAGATGCATCTATTTTCGAAATAATTTTGATCAAAGGCCTATTAATTCTCGAGAATAATATATAATATGGACTGGACTCACCAAACTGGATACTGGAAGATCTCGTACGTATTCTAAAAAAACGTATTTTTAGAATTTCCGGAACAAACGTTTCCAAATCAATAATTTAGAAAACGCGAAAAACACTTGCACTTTAGCGGTAATTCTTTGTGAATAGTACACGCACTGGCTTTACAAAAGGCAAGATATGTTGAACTGATAACATTTATATAAATTCCCTAGCATTCAAAATTAAATTTGAGACAACTCTTATTATGATGTTGTCTCATGGGGATTTCAAATTCAACTAACTAAAATGTTTCAATAAATAATTCTCTTCTCCTTTGGTTACCTAGAATTCTTTTTTTTTTAAATTACAAATTTACGTTTTTATATACCAAGAGAGATTTTCATTATTTTATTTATAAGTGCCATTTGCTAATAGAGACATCTGTATTCTGGTTTTTCAAATCGTTTTAAAATCTATCTGTCATTAAGTCTATTCTGCAGTAATGTCATATGAAATTGAAATGTCAAATTTTATTAGTATATTGAACCTTTCAAATTATTGATAATACAGTGTGTATCACATGTACATATGCATATTTTCTTTATTTCAATGTTTTTTATAGAATTTAGATAGAGGATATATATATATATATATATATATATATATATATAAGCTTTCTATACAAATTTAGGATACATTTAAAACTGTGTATTTTAAAACCGCCCCTGACTTACAACCTTCGCCTCGTGTGCTCTACTTATTTTATTTAAATTCCTTATAATTTACATCTGAGTCCATCGTTCTTATTTTTTCGTGCCGATATTTTCCTGATTACGTACCACAATAAAATGCAATATTTCTACTTCTCTCCTCATTAAATTCTTTTTGAATGTTATTTTCTTTTAAAATCAAGAGGTATTTATTTGAAAACGGTCTGGGGAAAAAATGCTATATTCCAATCCTATTTTATTTCAAATTAATGAGCGCTTCCATATAACGCTATCTATTCATCGAAATTCGTTTAAAGCAGATTACAGAAGGAAAAAGTTAAATTGAGGAAGAATCACATCGTTTAATTATGTTTAAATTATTTGTTTTTTTAATTAACCGCATATTAAGAATGGCGTTTTAATAATTGTTTTCTTGGATTTGTACAGGGCATAGTTTTTATATTAGAAATTTTAGTCTATCGTTTAAACTACTATATTGGAGCGTCTGGAGCGTTAAAAATATAACAACGTCGGTAAATAATGCTAGTACTTCATACAAACTTTTTCAATACAGGCCCTCGTTTTCGAATTATAGGCCTCCAAAGTTTGAATTTTGAATTCGCGATTTATTTTTTATTTTCGTACTGTTCATTTGATATAGTTTTTTTGATAAAAGGAGCCATTTGACTGATATTTACCATTTTATTAATGCACTTCGTACAGATTTGCGCATTCACCATTTTTACTAGTTAAAAGTTATTTATTGATACAACGTCTAAGATTCACCTACTATAGTAGAACTGAATAACTTAGCAATAGTCGATAATAAAAGTATTGGCAACTCATTCAATGGAAATTAAATAGGTAGGCAAAGAACAAAATTAGTTGCTTTCAATCAAAATTACAAACACAAAGTTATTAAACCATTAAGAAAAACGTCAAAATACAAGTTATGAAACATTAGAATAAAACTAATCCCTAACCAACAAAAAAACTGACGTTAATCTAATAATTCTTCAATATGAGCTCCTCCCACTTCGACGAAGGTTGTTTCTTTGCATTTGAAAGAGCAATCCCATATTTATGTCTAATAGAATTGCAGTGTAACACAATTCTGTCTATGAAATCTTGCCTTGTTTGCACAGGTGTTGCGTACACTTAATTTTTTAGATGACCCCAAAAAAAATCCAGAGGATTAGGATTGACGTCTCCTGTTCGCAGTGGCCACTGAAGAGGGTCTCCTGCGACAAATTCATCTATTAGAAAACATTGTGTTCAAATGTTGTAGTACATTTAAACTGAAATGAGGAGGGACCCCTTCATACATGAACTATAAACTCCTGTGAGTTTATAGTGGCACATCATCAAATATATTCCTAAACTCGTTTTGCAAAAAATCCATATATGCAGACGATCTAGTTGTTTACAGTCATGGCATGTCTATGACGACTACATCTAATCTAATTCAGTCAGCAGTAAACACCCTAAGTAAAAAAGTAAGTCACTTAGGATTAACTTTTTCGCAAACAAAATATAAAATTATTAAATTTGGTAGACGACCACCCTCACAATCTCCTAGTATCTTCATTAATAACGAACATCTTCCCGTCGTGGATCACTGTAAAATACTAGGCCTAACATTTGACTCTCGTCTCAACTGGAAACAACATATTCGAGAAATCAAAGGCGACTGCTTCAAAAGAATGAACATTATTAAAACACTCTCGCATTACCACTGGGGAGCAGACGAAAATTCTCTTCTTAAAATATACAGGGCCCTTATTCGTTCAAAATTAGATTATGGTTGTCACATATATATCTCTGCCACTAAATCAGACCTCGACCTTTTAAACTCGGTGCATAATACAGCTTTACGTCTTTGTCTTGGAGCTTTTCGATCTAGCCCTGCAGAAAGCCTTTATTGCGAAGCTAATGAGCCTCCGCTTTGGATTAGACGACGCCAACTTCTGCTTTCTTATGCTGCCTCTGTATCGTCTAACCCGTACAATCCTGTCTACCCTCTATTTACATCAACTTCTAACAATCCACACAACTCCTCAACCATACCAATAATAAAACCGATCTCTCTGATTTTATCGCAGCTACTAGACGGCGTTAACCTTTCACATACAAGTCCTCTTCCTATCCCCTCTACTCCTCCATGGACTATCAACATTCCTAAATTTAACACATCGCTTATGAGATACGACAAACACACAACACCCAAACAATTAATAAAAAATGCTTTTAATGAAATATTAACTAACTGTGACTATGACTTAGTTTTATACACTGATGCATCCAAAAATGAAACAGGAGTAGGCTGCGCTGTTACATCAACACGAACTTCTATCAAATCTTCCCTAATCCCATCAACCTGTAGCATCCACACAGGCGAACTATTCAGCATACTCTTGGCCATCAATTCCATCTCCCCACCTTATAAGCACGTTGCCATATGCACAGATTCACTAGCTTCAATTTCATCCATCCAAAATATATTTACCGAACATCCTATTGTCCAATCTATCCATGACTCCTACCAACTTATCACTTCCCTAAAAATAGCAGTTACTATTATTTGTTTACCTTCCCACATTGGCATCGTAGGCAACGAACTTGCAGACCAACAGGCAAAAACTGCTTCTAAATTTACCGTCACCGACAATCTCACAATTTGTAAGGATTTAAAATCACATTTTAAAACAAAAGCCAAAGTAACATGGCAGCAGAATTGGGACTCTGCCGGCACATCCTTACGCCAAATACAGCACTCGATAGGTCATCCTCAACCATGTTGTTTTGCTGGCCTCTCAAGGCATGATTTAGCTGTGGTGAGAAGAGTTAGAATAGGTCATTCAAAACTTACCCATGGATACCTAATGTCTAATACCTCCAGACCCGTTTGCTCCAGCTGCAACTCCAACCTAACCATAAAACATATCTTGACGGAGTGTCCGGAATATGCCACCCAAAGACTACAGTTTCAACTTAGCCAGAACTACAAAGACGTCCTAAATAACTCGGTACAAATTACCTACCTTCTCCAGTTTCTCAAAGATGTGCAACTTTTCCATAAACTATAGAACAATAGTGTAATTGTGTATATATATATCGAATGAATGAACCTTATACAAATTGTATTGTTAATCTTGTAATCGCACCTGTGCAAGTGGCCACAGTAGCCGAGCACGTTAATTATGAATAAAAAAAAAATCCAAATATTTCTCCGAAGTCAAAGTACCGTTGTAGATATTCTAGGCCGGTTCGGGGGCATTCCTTATGTAAAAAAGCATGGGAAATTGTTAAGGCTCATTCTGGAGTTTTTTGACCAAACCAAGGTCATTACGGCTGTGACATCATCAACCTCCAAGGTCATTACGGCTGGGAGGTCATGTCATTGGGCTGAGACACGTTCAATGATTATACAGGATGTAGTCATAAGTGCACTAGCATATATCTCTGTAATTATTAATCAGATTTTCATGGAACAAACGGCATTGTGATAGGTAGAGATTTTTTTCATATGCGGGATGTAGTCATGAAGATGTCATAAGGGCACTAGCATATATCTCTGTTATTATTAATCAGATTTTCATCAAACAAACGGCTTTGTGATAGGTAGAGCTTTTTATCATACGCAGGATGTAGTCATAAAGATGTCATAAGTGCACTAACATGTATTTCTGTTATTATTGATCAGATTGAAGTCCAACAAACGCCATTATGATATGTAGAGCATTTTTATATACAGGATGTATTCATAAAGGTGTCATAAGGGCACCAGCATGTATCTCTATTATTGTTTGGATTGAAGTTAAACAATCGACATTATGAAGGAGACGGAGTATAGACAAGAAGTAAAGCTATAAGAGCACTAACATATATCTCTGTTATTATTGATCGGATTGAAGTGCGACAAACGTTACGAGGAAGGTGAAGAGGTATGTTAATAAACTAATTTCACAATACTGTTTATTCTCATACATGTATAATATAAACTTAAAATATATAAAATATGAAAAGGTATGAAGAATATTGAAACAGCAGATACCCCATCAACATCCATATCAGAATTAATTGAATAATGTCCCCATGGTAAATTTTCATCGAAACCTGAAACAATAAAGCGTTTATCATCCTCCGGACTGAGCGCTATTTTATTCTGAACAATTGAATGAACAAGGTGATTTTCAGAGCGAATGAGATTTTGCCTAACAGTCATTGATTTCCAACTATTAAGACATTCATCATATTCTCCAAATGTAAAGTATTCAAAACTATCGACTTTACCCCTTTAGTAAAACTATCGACTTTACCCCTTTAGCTTTCTTAGTTTTACCTAGATTTGTCAGTTCAAATTCAATTTCATCATTATCATATCCATCCTTAATTAGCTTTTTTCTGTTCTGCTCTTTATTATTTTCAGTAGTAAGGGATTTTATTGAATATAATTTTGACCTAAATCCTATATAATAAGTCATTGGAACTCCATTATTCTCATCTTTCATCATCCCCAACAATTATATGTGTCGTCAATACTGTTAACGTCTTCGTCAATAAAAAACAACAACGGCATATAATCTTTATCAAGAATACAATACAAGTTTTCACATTGTTATAAATAAACGTTTTAAATCTATCTGAATGAAAACATTTTCAAAGGAAAAATGTTACATAATTTCCACAAATTTCTAAACGAACTAAACAAAAAAAATTCATTTATTGTTATATTCACATCAATTATTTCAACCAAAACGTTTGAGGGATCTTTGGAACGTGTCACAGTAAGAGTAAAACTTTTTTTTCACACTAAAATATAATTTCTTCATTAAACTACAATCATAAATACTATTCAAATCTTTTTGTGGTAGTAGTAGAACACAAACTCTAACCACACGTTTGAAAAGTTTTAAATCATCCGCAAATAACAATCTTTCCCAGTATTTAAGTTTAGAGGGTAAGTCATTCAAGAAAATCAGAAATAAAAGAGGACCCAAATTAGATTCTTCCTTAGTTAGCTTTAAATTTACCAGAAGTATTTCCAATATGTTTTACCATTGAAGATATCTTTTGCAAATAATTACAAATTAATTTAATCAAAGTATGCGATACACCAAACCTACTGAACTTCCATAAAGATACATCATAATAAACCATGTCAAATGCTTTTTAAAAATCTGTATATATCGTGTCAAGTTAAACTCTAGTCTCCAATGCCCCGATAAGCATAACTACCAAAAATGTGCATGTTTCAACTAATAGATTTATTATCTAAGAAACTATGTTGTTTTTCATTGTAAAAACTAACATTAACAAAGTTTGATCTTCTATTTCTTTCATAATTTACATGACTCCTGAAATGATTAACATTTATAGTTACATTTTTTATGTATTTATGTTTCTCCAATTTAGTTAAATATTTAACTTTTTTCCTCAATTCCTTGAATGATTCATCAAATACATATTCTTAGTTTCCTAAGTCGTTCTTTTTCTTTTAATAAGTCTCCCCAATTTCTTTTGTGATCCAAACTCGAGAAGTTTTGGACCTTTAACAAGAAATATATGGGAATAGTTGTCATGAAAATTGTAGAAAAATATGATTTAATTAATATACAGGGTGTCCCGGGACTAATGGGAGCGTATAATCTGAGCTAAAATAATGTTAGTACTTCATATAAACTTTTACTATGCAGGCCCTTGTTTTCGAGTTATAGGCCTCCAAAGTTTTAATTTTGAATTTGGTTTTTCTTTGTATTTTTTGTACTAGTTATTTGATCTTTATAAAATTTACGGCAAAGCTATAATGTATGTGTATGTTTATTTTGGTAAGGTAAACAGATTTACAGTAGTGCATTGAAGCCAGGGACGGACTACTCGCTATGGTTAGTGATCCAAAAAATTTGCAGGTATGGCACACCCTGTATGAAATTATCGACATTCACTTCCCCGCACATTAAGCTAACGAAAAGGTACTCTTGTTGGAATTCGATAAAATAAGCCGTTTGGCTAATATTTACAGTTTTATTAATGCACTACGTACCAGTTTACGCATTCACCATTTTTATAAGTACACAACGAGATAAAAGTAACTTTTAATAGATGTCCAAAATTTACCTAGAGTACTACAAAAAAATAATTTAACGATAGCAGAAGATGAAAAACATTAACGACTTATTAATTGGAAAGTTGGTAAAAACTTTTTATAAGTGTTTTTACCGTTTATCAAGTTACCATAGGATTAGTTGTCAAACGTTGTGTAGAATAGTTCGTAGTCAGTACTTGTCAATAATTCATAAGTCCTTAATTTAACAGTTACAATAGCAGAATTCGCTTTTATTGAGTACGCAGATAAACATCTAATGTATGGACTGGCTTCTCGAAACTGTTTAGAGGCCAAAAGGCTTTATGAAGAACATTTTGCAAACAGAGCATTGCCAGACAGACGAATGTTTGGGCGTATTGATCTCAGGTTACGAGAAACAGGTATGAATAAGTAAATGTAATCTTCCATGTATACAAAACAAAATTTTAAATTTTAGGAAGATTTTCGCCAGAAAAAGCTGGAGAAGGCCCAGTACGAAGCATACGTACTGTGGCAGTTGAACAAGACTTGTTAAATGCAGTTGATAATGAACCATCGAGTTTTAGAAAATTATCAAAAGAACATAACGTCTCGAAATCAGTTGTTCATCGCGTCCTAAAAGAACAGCTGTTATATCCTTTTCACATGAAAAAAGTACACCGTATGACAGTGGCTGATTATCCTGCTCGACTTGAGTATAGCCAGTGGTTTCTGCGACAACAACAAGCAGACAACACATTTATTAGTAACGTTCTCTTTACGAACGAACCGGGTTTCACCAGAGATGGAATCATAAATTCTCATAATATGCATTTATGGGATGATGTGAATCCACATGGCATTATCCAAACTAGGATCCAGCATAGATTCATGGTTAATGTTTGGCAGGAATAGTTGGCAATAATTTGATACAGCCATACTTTATTGACGGTACTTTGACCGGTCAGAGATATTTGGAGTTTTTTGCAAAATGAGTTATGGAACCTATTTGATGATGTGCTACTACAAACTCGTAGGAATTTATGGTTCATGCATGATGGTGCCCCTCCTCATTTCAGTTTAGATGTACAACATTTACACACAAGGCTTCCTAATAGATGGATTGGTCGTGGAGGTCCTTTTCAATGGCCACCGCGATCAGGAGACGTTAATCCTATGGATTTCTTTCTCTAGGGTTATCTCAAAAGTAAGGTATACGCAACACCTGTGCAAACAAGGCAAGATTTAATAGACAGAATTGTGTTACACTGCAATGTTATTAGAAATAGTGTGAAATTGCTGTTTCAAGTGCAAAGAAACAACCTTCGTAGACTTAGAATGTGCGTGGAAGTGGGAGGAGCTCATATTGAACATTTATTAGAATAACGTTAGTTTTTGTTGTTGTTTAGGAATTAGTTTTAGTCTAATGTTTTATAACTTGTGTTTTTTGAGGTTTTCTTAATGGTTTAATAATGTTATGTTCGTAATTTTGATGAAAAGCAAGTAAATTCTGGACATCGTATTAATAAGTTAGTTAGGTAGATTTGTACGTAGTGCATTAATAAAACTGTAAATATTAGCCAAACGGCTTATTTTATCGAATTTCAACAAGAGTACCTTTTCGTTAGCTTAATGTGTGGGGAAGTGAATTTCGATAATTTCATACAGGGTGTGCCATACCTGCAAAATTTTTGGATCACTAACCATTGCGAGTAGTCCGTCCCTGGCTTCAATGCACTACTGTAAATCTGTTTACCTTACCAAAATAAACATACACTTGCATTATAGCTTTGCCGTAAATTTTATGAAGATCAAATAACTAGTACAGAAAATAAAAATAAAAACCAAATTAAAAATTAAAACTTTGGAGGCCTATAACTCGAAAACGAGGGCCTGCATAGTAAAAGTTTATATGAATTACTAACATTATTTTGGCTCATATTATACTCTCCTGACTTTTTTCCCATTAGTCCCGGGACACCCTGTATAGAGTGTAGCCGTAATGAAGTCGTGTTAAAATGACATTAACTTTGTTGTTATTGGTCAAATATCTTTGATTATACGAGGATGTGGAATAGGTAATTATATGGGGTATAGCTCAATATAAAAAATGGGTTTTGTGAACGAATGGATGAAAATAATACGTGAATAATAATACTTCTAATTAATATATTACAGAAAAACAAGTAACTTACATCTGTATACGAGCTTAGTATATATCAATAAAAATATATTGTTAAGCAAATCCTCCATAGACTTCGATATTATTCTATTCGATAATGTTTGCTAGTCTAGGTTCTGCAATTATTTTATGAAATTCATCATCATCATTCGAATCTAGCTGTTTTAATCTGTCTACCAGTATGTTTGGATCTGACCAATTAGAAAGAATATCATACCTTTCTGGCGTGTGAAAGCCTCTTACAGGCTGCGGAATTCTAATTGGTTGATTGAGTTGTTTTGTGGTATTACTCAACTTATTTTCACCACACAGTTTATGGAGATTTTCGAACTGTTTTGCAACATCACTTGAATTTCTAGAGTATTTACGTTTTTTAAAGAGCGGCCTAATTATATTATTAAATTTAGTTGGACAAGCCTGATGTCTTCTATTACGGTGGACATCCGTTAATTCCAACATTTGTTTGTATAATTGTAAATCAATCATGGTAAAATGTTTGGGATTCTTATAGAACACTAATTGTTTCAATTTCTTTTAAATATTTTGCTGCCTACAATTAGTTGTTCATCAGTAAATATTTTTTTTTCATGTAATCTCCTTAACGACCAAATAGATATCAATCAGTCTCCTTTATTGAACATCTTTACCTAGAAGATAGCTTAGGAATGTTTGTAGTGAATGAATTTCCAGGTAATTTCTTTCAATACCATTGTTAACCTTAGTAAATAGATTAAGCACTGTATATATTAAGACATTTTTATATTTTACCTTCATTCGTTTTGACAAAGCTACTGTGTTAGTGAAACGCGTCAACAAGTTTAAATTGAACATTAGTTCAAATATATGAAGATTTAAACAAACTATATTGTTTTATTTCATCGTTCAGTATGGATTTTCATCAAGTAAAAGCCTCATCTATTCAATATAGTAAATTAAAATATGCGAATGCGCGACTCAATATTTTATTAGACAGATAATAGACACACTTCAGACTCACATCAGAAGTCAAAAGTTTCCCATGACTATGAAACAGATTCCCGAGTTTGAGAACCAAAGTGGTATATCCGTAAATGTTTATATTCTGCAAAAAGATAAAAAGATCTTTATTACTCTACCAACTTACCTTACAAGAAATAAGATTTTGACTTCTGATATGAGTCTGGTGTGTGTCTGCTACCCTTCTGATACCCCTCTGCTATCCATCTGATGTGAGTCTGTTATCCGTCTAATAATATATTGAGCCGCGCACTTGCATATTTTAATTTACTATAATGTCTTTTGAAAATGTTTTCATTAAGATGGATTTAAAACAATTATTTATAACAATGTGAAAACTTGTATTGTATTCTTGGTAAAGATTATATGTAGTTGTTAACAGTATTGACCACACACATATTTGTTGGGGATGATGAAAGATGAGAATAATTCCAATAACTGATTATATATAACTTAGGTAAAATTATATTCAATAAAAGCCATTACTACTGAAAATGATAAAAAGCAGAAGAGAAAAAAGCTAATTGAGGAAAAACTAAGAACGCGAAAGGGGTAAAGTCGATAGTTTTGAAGACTGTAATTACATTTGGAGATTATGAAGAATGTCTTAATAGTTGGAAATCAATGATTGTAGTCAAAATCAATCTAGCGAAAGCATTTACATCACAAAGCCACTTTTACAACCTTAGAGCCGTTACACGTGCGACTGATGGTCAGTCCTGATGATCAGTTGAGTTAGTACGCGTAGCAAAACTGAATGCCTTTCACGAGCGACGTATGAAACAATTTAAAATCTATTTGAAGCGTGCGGAACAACTCGTGGTTGCCGCTTTGTGCGTTAAACGATTAATAGATCGAAGAACCAGGAAAAACAGAACAATGTGGGTGCATTCAATTTGTGAAAAAAGATTTCTCCAAGGTGCATTTACAACGCTCTATTCAAATTTTAGAAACGACGAACAGAAGTTTTTTAACTATTTCCGTATGTCAATCAGAACGTTTGATGAACTGCAGAGTAAACTGGAAAATACTTGAACGTTTTTTGACCACATAAGGATCTCAATTTCGTCTGTAGAGCGGCTCTGTGTGGCTTTGAGGTAAGTAAAACGATTTATAATAAATTGCGGCGTTTGTTTCAAAAATAACATATGTTTAAAACTTTAATTTTTCAAGAAATTAAAAAAAAAAGCACTCTCAAGTTTTTTTAACATATGTTAGGGATCAGTTGTCACCATCTAGTGACAAATTTATTCCATAATTTAGCCACCGATTGTTTTTAAAATAAACGCCTCAATTGCTGCAAACTCAAAATGTTTATTTATTCAACATATTAAAAATAGAACATTATATTTACAGATAAAAGTAATTAGGTACTGTAAACTGTATACAGGGTGTTTCATTGGTAAATGTACATATGTTAACTGGTGATAGAGATTCCCTATACGAGTTCAAAAAAACCATACATAGTGGTCCTAACCACTTTTATAACAGAGATACAGGGTGATTTTGTTAAATTGTTAATACATTTTCACAAAAAATTAAATCATTTTTAAACTATGATAGTATTAAAATAACATGTGGGATAAAGAAAAGTATATGTCTTTATTCAAAATTTTCCGAGCTTTCTAAATATGCCAAGTAAATTTAAAAATTTTGATATACAGGGTGTTGAATGTTAAAGTAAAATTGTACTTTATATGTTAATTGTTCTAAAAGACAGTCGGTAGTCGTGACCTTGACTACAAATAAATGATTTGATTTAAATTTAAATTTTTCTAACTTGTCAGTCAAAAGCGAACAGTTATGTTAATTTACTGAATAAAAAGTTCACATCAAGATTAAACTGTATTCCTTGTATTTATTTTAATTGGTTATGGGCCCAGAACGCTTAATTGTGTACTAGAATCGTTTTTATTCAAGAAAGAATAAATTCGTATAAGAAACGGTTGGACTGTGAAGTATCGTTGAATAGCCACAGATGGATTTGGCGAAGCACATCAAACCCTTGGCCGGTGAGGCAGACTGGCCGATCTGGAAGCGGAAGATTCGTGATCTGCTCGATTATCATGAAGGTGCATTAGACGTTATCGATAACAAGATTAAAAAACCAGAACCTCTAGCTGACGGCGCTAGTGCGGCTAAACAAAAAGAATTCAAAGAGAAGTATGATTTCTTTCGAAAGGCAAATAGCTACGCAAAGTCTATGATTGCTAGCTCAGTTACAGATGCGGTGTATGAGAAAATCATCGATAAAGAAACCGCGCGTGATGCTTTCGAGGCCCTTAAAGAGCAGTTTGAAGCGACATCCAAGGATCAAGTTTTTCAAATTTGTGATTCATTTTTCGCTTTTAGTTGGATGTTAGGTGAGGACGTGTCTACACATTTAGCTAAGTTGAGAAGTCTTTGGAGTGATCTCAACAACGGTCTCACTGCTCGAAATGAAAACAAGTTACCAGACTTAATGCTTGTGTGTAAAACGCTCAATATTTTACCTGCTGCATTTGAGACATTTAGGTCCAGTTGGATGCTGCTCACCAAAGACACAGAGAAAACCTTTGACGAGCTGACTACACAGTTGTGTATGTTCGAAAGAAATTTCAAGAAAAGCACCAACAACGACAAATTTTCTCAAGAAGCTCTAGTGGCAAAAGGCGAGACGCAAAAACAAGACGCGAAAAAGAAGTCGAGAGCAGGTACAACCTGTAATTATTGTGGTAAGAAAAACCATTGGGTCAGTGAATGCAGAAAGTGGATCGCAGATGGACGACCATCCAAAAATAAGTCCGTTAATGACTCTCAAAACCAAGCTAACCACAAAAATAACCAAAACAAATTTCAGAGCAATGCTGTTGAGGTTAAGGAAGGTCTTGTGTTGTCATTTTCAGAGATTTTCAATACTGAGATCAACACTACAGACTGGTGGATCGACAACGGTGCTACAAGGCACGCAACGAATAATTTCGATTTCTTTGTAGATTTTGAAAAATTCAAGAATCCGTGTGGCATAAAGGCTGCAGGAAAAGAGCTTTTGCAAGCAGTAGGGAAAGGCATCGTAAAAGTTGTATCAACAGTGAACGACGAGCGATACATCCTAACCTTGCACGATGTTTGGTACGTTCCCGACATATCGAAGAATTTGTTTTCTGTTCTAGCAGCTCAAGACAGAAACCTAAACAGTATGTTTGAATCAACAGCTACGTGGTGCTCGCTCAAAGTGAATAACAAGATACTGCTAAGTGGAGTCCGAAATGTTCACGGAACACTATTCAAAGCAGCTATCAAACCGATTTTTCCCGCTGGTAATGTAAGTTTCAATGTTGCTGTTACTGATAGTTCTCAATTACAGCTGTATCACGAGAGGTGGGGACATCAGGACAAGCAGCACGTGAAAAACTTGTTACAAAAAGAATTGGGTATTAACGTCAAGTTAGACAGAGAAATTTGTGAACCGTGCGTTTACGGTAAGGCCCATCGTTTAGGTTTCGGTACTAGAAGAAAAGCAAGCCAACCTGGAGAACTGATTGCTACAGATTTATGTGGTCCTTTTGATGTATCATTTAGCAAGAAGAGGTATATGGCCATATTCAAAGATATGTTCACTAAATTTCGATATTGCTACATAATTGCAGAGAAGTCTGACGTCACAGCAGCTTTACAGTCAATGATTGCTCACGCAAAACAGCAAGGTCATTCGATTAAGGCGCTGCTGAGTGACAACGGCGGCGAGTTCGACAATATGGAGGTCAAGGCTATTCTAGAGAAAAATGGAATTACGCACAGATTGACAGCTCCGTATACACCACAGCAAAATGGTTGCGTTGAACGAGAAAATCGCACAATCGTTGAAATGGCTAGAACATTCAAGTACTCCAATCCCGACGTGAAATTTCCTGAAGCCATTTGGGCAGAATTAGTCACTACAGCTACGTACGTATTGAACAGAACAGGCAAATCATCAGTAGACGGTGTGAGTCCTTACGAGCTGTGGATTGGAAGTAAGCCGAGAATTAAGCACTTACGCATCATTGCATCAACTTGCTACGTTCATATACCTAAAGAAAAGAGAAGAAAAATGGACGAGAAAGCAATCAAGGGTTATTTGATAGGTTACGATAACGATGAAAGATACAGAATTTATGTCAAGGAAGAGCACAAAGTTATTGTCTCAAGAGACGTTCAATTTCGCGAATTAACGAGAGATTGCGATCATGAGGTTCAGTTACCACTCAAAGATTCTCATTTACAGAAAGATAACACCGAGGAAAATCCTGAGGTTCCAGTCGAACTAGAAGAGCCTTTGGAGTACCCCGAGATACCAGTTCAACAAGATGAACCACTTGAGTACGAGTCGGAAAGCACGGAACCTGAATCGGCAACCGATGACGAGGAAGAGCCAGCGACGCCCTCGCCAGTACCTGCAAGAACTTTGAGAGATCGCTCGAAGTTGAGAAAGCCAAGTTACCTACAAGAATATGCACACATTGCTGAAAACACTGATTTTATTGACACGTATGTAACTCCTCAATCATTCCAAGAAGCTGTTTCAGGTAGGGAAAGTTTACAGTGGAAACGAGCCATGGATGATGAGATGAAATCGCTCAATGAAAATCACACATGGAAGCTGTCAACTTTGCCACAAGGAGCAAAAGCGATCCCATGTAAATGGACCTACAGAGTTAAAACCAATCCAGATGGTTCGGTCAATCGATACAAGGCAAGACTAGTTATAAAAGGTTTCAGTCAACGCTACGGCATTGACTATAGCCAGACCTTCAGCCCAGTAGCAAGAATGGCAACTATTCGGTCGATTTTAAGCATAGCTGCAAGTGAGCAGATGCATCTAGCACAGTTTGACGTATCTACAGCATTTTTATACGGCGAACTTGAAGAGGTTATTTACATGCAGCAACCAGAAGGCTACAAAAACGGTACTGATCAGGTATGTCAACTTCAAAAAAGTTTGTATGGTTTGAAACAGGCTCCAAGATGCTGGTTCAAACGTTTTGGCAAGTATCTTATCAGTCTCGGCTTCAAAGT
The DNA here is from genome assembly GCA_963921935.1 of Galeruca laticollis. Classification (NCBI taxonomy): domain Eukaryota; kingdom Metazoa; phylum Arthropoda; class Insecta; order Coleoptera; family Chrysomelidae; genus Galeruca; species Galeruca laticollis. Next base: position 203,603,837 of record OY998180.1, read on the forward strand.
TAGTGATGCAGATCCATGTTTGTTCATGCGAAAAGAAAATGACAAAAGTATTATCATGGCTCTGTACGTAGATGATGGATTAGTTGCCGCAACAGATCCTCAAGATTTGAAGATTTTCTTACAAGATTTAAGCAAAGAATTCAAGATCACTTCACAGAAAGCTTCATACTTTTTAGGGCTAGAAATTGAACAAACAGATGATTACATTACAATTAATCAACAAGCTTTTGCTAAAAAGATTCTAGAACGTTTCAATTTTTCAGATTGCAAACCAGTCTCTACGCCAATGTTGAAAGCTTCTGAGATTTCTCAATCAGGGAAAGAAAATTCCAAAGCACATAATTTCCCTTACAGACAGGCGGTCGGAGCTCTCATGTATTTGATACTAGGAACTCGACCTGACTTAGCATACAGCGTTGGATTTTTATCAAGATCACTGGAAAATCCATCTTTGGAAGATGTAGCTCGCGTTAAAAGAGTTTTCCGCTATGTAGCAGGCACATTGACGAAAGGAATAACCTATACTCGTAAGGTAAAAAGGGGTATTCTTGAGACTTTCAGTGACGCTGATTTTGGAGGATGCACGAAAACTGGTCGCTCTACTTCTGGTGTCGTAGTTAAGTATGCAGGAGGGGCTATTTCATGGATGAGTCAAAGACAACCTACGGTAGCCACTTCCACTACCGAAGCTGAAATTATTGCAGCAAGTGAAGCAGCTAAAGAAATTATTTGGCTCTCAAGATTGTTTAAAAATATTGTAACTTTAAAGCAAGTTCCAATAATTGAGGTCGACAATACAGCAGCAGTGCGTTTAAGCGAAAATCCAGAGTTTCATCGACGAACAAAACAGCCATCAAGCACTTCTTTATTCGAGAGAGGGTAACCGAAGGCGAATTAGCAGTTCAACAAATATCTTCTGAGAATCAACTGGCAGATATTATGACGAAGCCTTTGGGTGCAATACGATTACAAATATTACGCGATAAATTGGGTTTAAAGTAACATAGTGGGTACTAAGATGTTTTGTTTGTTTATGTCATTATTATTACAACAATTAACAAGGGAAAGTGTTAAAGTAAAATTGTACTTTATATGTTAATTGTTCTAAAAGACAGTCGGTAGTCGTTACCTTGACTACAAATAAATGATTTGATTTAAATTTAAATTTTTCTAACTTGTCAGTCAAAAGCGAACAGTTATGTTAATTTACTGAATAAAAAGTTCACATCAAGATTAAACTGTATTCCTTGTATTTATTTTAATTTTGAATTGGAAGCTGAAAAATTTCTTAAATTTCTGTGAATACGGATCTAGATTTTAACATTGAATAACAGATTATTCTATTGACCTGTCTAAGTGAACTATTCTTGAATATAATTCCATTACACAGGGTATATCCAAAGTTATGACTACATAAAAATATTGGCAAAATGGATAAATCACCCTGTGTCTCGGTTATAAAAGTGGTTAGTACCACTATGTATGGGTTTTTTGAGCTCGTCTAGGGAAGCTCTATCACCAGTTAACGTATGTACATTTACTAATGAAACACCCTGTATGTGTATCTATAATACGTCAAGGTTTGTTTGTGCTAGTTGTAATAAAGTTGGCTGAACATACGCTTCATTGGATGATGCTGGTGATGGTGTTGGTAGAGGTGTTGTAGACGAAGCCCTCGAGTAATTTTCATGAAAATGTGTTTGTTGGTGCGGTGCAAATACATTATAAGGAAATCTGCCTTGCATAGGGGACATATTGTAGGACTGCTGATCTGCATATGATGTATACTGTGACACATATGTGTTTGTGAAGTGGAGGGTTGGCATTGGACAGAATCCGTTTGCCACAGAAATGGTGTTAAATTAGGTCTTAATATATTTTCGGTTTAAATTAATTTAGATTTCAAGTTTGCTTTCTCTGAGAAAAGTGATTAACTGATCTAGGACATTTTTATTATTCATACTTAGCAGAGTGGTTAAATTAAAGGGTTGAGATATATTACTGTTGGTGATGAAACGTAGAAAGTTAGGACGACTACTGCTATATTTTCCACATGAAAAAAGTATGTGGTTCAAGTCAGCAATGGATTCGTTGTCGCATGAACAGATGTTCGTTTCTGCTACACCAATTCTGTGGAGATGTGCTGGAAATTTAGCATGATTCAATTTTAACCTGGTAATAGTGACATATTACGCTCGGCTTACAGCACAGTCATCAATGTGTGGGACGCGATTCGGTAAAGTTGGATGTATTAAAGTGTAATGATTGTTAGATTTTTTGGTAAATTCTATCCAGCTCTTTTCCCAACTTTTACGTGATTCAATTTTTCCTTTGTTAATTATGTCACTAAAATCGTATTTATCTATGACGTACGATAATTTAGTGGCTTCCTTGGCTAAAGAGTCAACTTTGACATTCCCCAAAATACCTGCATGACCTTTCACCCAGATGAAAATAACTATGTTCCCCTGTGTGGTCAGCTTGTGGAGAAGTTTCTTAATGTTACAAATGTTTAGAGATATAGATAACTTTTTGTGGGGTAGATTGCTAATAGCTTCAAGTACAGATTTGGAATCGGACATTATTAATGCATTTTGCGTAAGTTTTTGTTCAATTAACCACTGTAGTGCTTCTTCGATTGCAAAGATTTCGGCAGTGAAAACGGAATAAGTGTCTGAGATTTTATATTGAAGTTTAGTACTGGTATCGGAGATATAAACGGCCGAACCAGTACCGCTTGTTGATTTTGAACCATCTGTGAAGATTTTAAAGAAGCTCTCATATTTATTGATTATTTCGTTAAGGCAAGATTGGTTAACAGTGTGGATTTCGCTGTAAGTCGGAAATATGACTCTTGGTCCGAAGGTTCAAATATGGGAAGTTTTTTATGAGGTGTGATCAGATCAATGCATTTATTGAATATAACGTATGCATCCGCCAAGGGTGGACTATTTTTTTTGTTCCAATATTTATTTGTTAAATTTTCTATAGACAGTTGAGGGACTAATTGATTAAGGGTATTGTTATAATTGAAAAACTTTAAGTAACATAGTTTTTTAAAAGCTAAATAATTTCGTCTGATACCTAAAGGGGGCTCTCTTGCCTCTGCAAGAATGGCTGGAGTGGGCGATGATTTTAAGGCTCCAATGCATATCCTTATAGCACTATATTGTACTGGATCAATTTTTTTTAAATGTACATTTGCAGCAGACCCATACAGGATACAGCCACAATCAAGTATCGACCGAATGTATGCCCGATAGAACAGGAGAGCGATTTTAGGATCAGCTCCCCATTTAGTTTTTCTGACACATTTCAACATATTTATCCCCTTTTCAGCTTTACTCTTGAGATGGTTTATGTGGCTACCCCACAGAAGTTTATTATCTAGTACAACGCCTAAATATTTGTATTCTGTTTTGATTGGTATTTTGAGACCACTCAGAGTGAGCGTATCAGTGAGGTGCAATCTGTGTCTAGTAAAAAACATAACAGCTGATTTTTCTGGAGAAAAGGCGTGATCACTAAACCATGTCTTAAGGCAATATACAATATATTTCAGTACTTTGACACATTGATTATAGTTATCCTGTGTGGTCTAGAAACAAAAATCATCTACATATTGTATGCATTTTACATCCGAATCAAAGATGTTATGTAAACTATAAGTATATACATTGAATAGAAGGGGACTAAGAGCCGCTCCTTGAGGTAATCCGTGATTGGCAACCCTTGGTCCATGCAATACATTATTATTGTCTTTAATGTATATTTTTCGATTGCGAAACAAGTCTACAATGTCGTATGAAATCTGAGGATGAACGTTTAATGAAATTAAACTTTCAGTGAGAATGTTCAGATCAGTCATATGCGCCTTTTAAGTCCACAAACAGACAACCGGCGTACAAGTTTTTCGAGAATGAATATTGTACATCTGAGACTAATTGGGAGACAGCTTCCATCGTTCCCATTCCACGTCGACATACATACTGCGAATGTGGTAGTTTTGAATTGTATTCTAAATACCATTCCAACCTAGCCTTTATCATGCGTTCAAACGTTTTCATAATACAGGACATGAGCGAGATTGGGCGATAAGAAGATATATTATTTGGGTCTTTTTTGGGTTTTAAAATAAGAACAATGATAGTTTGTTTAAGCTCATCAAAGACGCGGCTATTAAGCCACCATTTATTAAAAATATCTAATAGTGCATTCTTAGCTATCGATGGTAAAAATGTGAGCATTTTATAGGTGATATTATCACTGCCGGGCGCCGTTCCACGGCGAGATAAGAGACCAGATTCCAATTCTGATAAGCTGAAATGATTACAGGGAAAATTGCTAGAGTAAGTTATTTTTGTTGTGCTGGTGAATGTATTACTAGCAGTAGGAGGAGTAAAATAATCTAGTAACTTATCTATCATCTCTGTGGATGTATATGATTGCAAATTACAATATTTTTTGTTTGAAATTTTTTTGATAAAATTCCATATTTTATCGATAGGTGTGTTTTTATTTAAATTGTTAAGAAAGTCCTTCCTTAAAAAGAAGTTTAGTTTGGGATTCGATGTTTTTGTACTTGAGGTAGTTATCCCAGTTGGACAGATTTGTATATTCAAGTAGAGCTTTATTTCTTTGTAGCTGAACATTCTTCGTCCCACCAGAGGGGGTGAGGGGTTTTTATGCAGACTGGCTGGTTTATTTTCATTGATGATGAGGCCGAGTCAGAGATTATATTGATCAGTTTAGTAAGAGACATATCATTACCAGTTTGAACTAATAAGTGGTTTTTGATTAGGCTTGAAAATAGTGTCCAGTCTGCAGAAGCGACATTCCATCTGGTTGAAGGAGAGATGTTCTGGGGAGTATAATTAGTATTATATTGTAATATAATTGGGAAGTGGTCTGATCCCAAGGGGTCAGGAAGTACTGACCAATTTAATTTGCTTACTAAATTGAGTGATGCAACTGAGAGATCGATTGCAGATTTATTTTGTGTGGGCCTATTAAATTTGGTAGGTGATCCATCATTAAGTATTATGTAATTGGTGTTGTTTAAGGCGTCAACAAGTCATGTCCCACAGACTTGATCACCAGCAGAACCCCAGAGGGTGTGGTGGCAGTTGAAATCTCCACAGAATATGGTATCGCCATTGAACTGTGAAAATAGGTTTTCCCAGTCCTTCACGCTAACATTATATTTTGGTGGTTTGTATAAAGATTCCAAGGACAAGTTCTTGTCTTCAATGAATACAGCGCATGTTTCGATATTATTACTAAAATTCTGTTTAATAGATTTGATTTTGAATCTTATATTTTTGGATATTAGAATGGTAACGCCCCCTTGCCATCAATTCTGTTATTTTGTATACTGTTATAACCATATATATTCATATTAACACCTGGTTTTAGCCACGTTTCACAAAGTATAAGAATGTCAAAAGTTTCATGAGATAGCAGGTTCAATAAATTTGGTTTACGTTTATTTATAGAAGGTACATTCCATTGAAGTATTTTCAATTGCCTAGTAGCATGACTCATCGCTAATACTGACGGTATCAATTGTATCGAATTCTAAGGCCGTAGCTATAAAATCCCTAGTATTTGAGTCTGTGAGTGGGTTGAGGTGAGTTGAAGTACTAGATTTTAGATCGAAAATAGTATGGATGAAGTTAATGATATTTTCTATGACTTTCTCTTTATATTGAACAAAATCATCCCTGTGAGGGTTTGGAATAATGGGAGCTGTTTTGGGTGCCTTTGCAACATGAAATTTAGGTACATTTATTATCCCCATCATTATGCGTAGTACTTCTGATCGAAATTGTAGTTTTTGATTAATATCAAAAGTCTGTAACGTGTCCAGTAATGACTAAACAAATGCCATGTTACCACTGTCGTGTTTGGGTTTCTTCATATCGTCAAGAAACGATATTAATTTATCATCAATATTTTTACGTTTCATTGCTTTTTCTTGACGAGATGACTTTGGAGGTATGCTAGTTATTGAACCCTCATGTGTAGGACGTTCTGTGTCTATACTCTGATTCGTCAGTACTATCACGTGTCACTTCTTCATCTGTATCAACATGGTCTAAATTGTATTCAGTGGAATTTAACTCCATCACCTGATCCAAAAAATTTAAATTGTCATAAAAAACGTAGGTTTCAATTTTTTTGCCGCTTGTCCAGACTTTGTATTCGTCACTTTATTGCAGTCTCTTCGATATGCGTCTCGAACTGTTTTCCATCTCTTTTGCACGACTTTAACTGAAACAAAAATTAATATTCAAACTTGGATTTTTATAACTTTACTTATATGTCATCCATTACACCAGGTGTATTGTTATGTAATTTACTGGTTATTGCACTATGTCGCACGGGTAAAGTTATAAAAATTCTAGTGTACTTGGTCATTATTCGCTCTACAGTATTTCTACTATTCTAGTAAAACTAAAACTTTGTTACCGGTATCTCGGAAGTGGTAACACATTTACCGATCTGCACTATACCTACAGGCTAGGCATCTCCACAATTAGTAACATCGTGGAGCTGGTGTGTGGCAAAATTTGGAAACTTATAGGACCTGAAAGCTTTCCCGAACGTACAACTGAAGACTGGCTGGATATTGCACATAGTTTCAATTTATATGCCAATTTTCCCAACTGTATTGGAGCTGTGGATGGGACACATTTTGGTTCCAACAAGATGGAGCACTTGCCCATAATGCTCTATTCATTGGAGATTATTTAAACGAAAAATTTCCTAATCGGTGGATTGGTACTTATGGACCGGTTAGGTGGCCCCCTCGTTCTCCGGAAGTAAATCCTCCTGATTTTTTTATTTGGGGATTTTTAAAAAATAATATTTACAAGACTAACTTCGAGAGTAGGGAAGATTTATTACAAAATATTCATGCCGCATTTAGAAAAATAAAGCCAGTGCACATTCTCAATTGTGTAAGATCAGTAAGAAAAAGGTGTCAATTATTATTACAACAAAACGGAGGACATTTTGAACATTTAATGTAATTTTTACATTCTAATAAAATTAGTTATAGGTAGATTAGTTGTTACAATATTTCTTGTTGTTTCATAAGTTTATTGTTTTTATTTTTTTAATCTGGTTTTATTTTTTATTAATTATAATTTTGATAAATAAAATTGTCACCTATCAGTATCCTTATAATCAAATGTTAAATTTAATTACTGAGTGTTCAATTTTTTAAGAGTGTTTCAACTGATAACATCCATAAATGGTTTATTTGCACTGTAGCTCCAACCATTGAAAATGGATATATAATATGTCATATCAGGTGAATGAGAATTAAAAAAGAAAACGAAAAACGTCAAAATATACAGGGTGTCCCATGTAAAAAACATAAGTTTGCCTTATATTTCCTTAGTGAGCCCCCTAACAAAAAAATTCTGTGCGCCACTGAACTCTTTAATATTATATCTATCGAAAGTTTTTATAACGTTTTTTTATATTTTTCTTACTTAAGAAGTTATAGTACTTTGTAGTTTTCGACAGTTTTCAATAATCGCCCTGTATCTTCCAACTGCAGGGAGTTACTAAAGATTTAATTAGGCTATCGTTACTTTAACAAAAAAAGAAGTCATAACATCTTAACTGCTTTTCTTCTATCTCTTTTAGTTTACGAAATACCCTGCAAAACACACCAATTTGGGACACCCTGTACATGTGAATTGTCGTATTATATACAATGGCCCCCGCGGATGATCAGGACTGACCATCAGTCGCATGTGTAACGGCTCTTAGAATGAGGAATTGGTCACCAAAAAACGGAGAGAAGGTGATTAAGAAAGAACACTACCTGTTAAACGCAGAGACAAATTTTAGTGCAAAACTAGCACCAAAATATTCGGGACCGTTTACAATAGAAAAGAAAATAGCCTATAACGTATATCGAATTAAAACCGTCAGCAGCAACAGGAGTCAAAAAATTCACGTAAAAGATCTAAAACCAGCATGGCCAGAACCAAAACCGGTTAACCCCATTTTTAAAATCCATTTTTAAGTTTTAAATCGTCATTTTACAATTGATATCAATAATTTATTCAAATGGCAATCATGTCAAAAATTATAATCCTGCCATGTCCTTTTTTACAAACTTGAAAAGTATAGTGACCGCTACTTTTGCACCTAAACACAGCCATGAAAGATAAGAATTAACGAAGATGTCAATTATAAAAATAGACATCAAATTTTTTAGTTTTCCCAACTTTTCTCCGCTTCTAATTATCCGATTAAGTCGAACAATAGCTCATTTTATTCGCGCTATTCAGTTGCATACAAATTGTTAATAATTAATGTCATTGAGATTGCTCAAGTATTTTCAATGTTGTGATAGTTAGTAAAAAAATTATCGTTAAGAAAAAAATTATAAATATTGTGCAAAACATTACGTAGGTTTTCTGGCATGATTTATGACATAACAGATTCCCTGTTGCCCTAATTATACATAATAACTTATGAAAGTGTAGTTTGTAAAGTCTTATCAGGTTGATCATTGAAATGTAGTTAAATTTGTGACATTTGCTTTGCAGGCTACTAAGATTGCTCTGTAGATCGCATTAAAACTTTCCAGTCAGCTTTCTTTTCCAATTATTAATGAAAGTAATATTTTTCAAAATGTATATCCCTTCAAAAAAATAATAATAAGACGCCTGACCAGAAGAAACAAATTCTTATTTTCACCCCAACATCAAGAAATAAACAAGATGATGGTGTATCTTGTAAAAAGTAACAGTGCAGGATGTAGTGCAGATTTTAGATATAATTGAATGTTGGATGAATAATGTATAAGTCCTCGCGTCACCGTAGCCACATTGGATTCCCAGGGGATGGAGTTAGTATATTCCCTTCTACCCTTAACCATTCCCACACGCCCCGAATTGACCATAGAGCGGAATAGAACGTCAAACTATACGCCTAGCTGAGCGTGTTTGTTAAATGAACACCGACACGTCACTGCGCTTTATTTTCAATTACCTCGAGATAATGATTTTTAACCGAGGAAATTCCATTTGAAATTCAATTGCACCAATGTGTCTGATTCTTGTTTAGTTACAAATTCAGAGAAACCGTATATAGACATAATCCATTACATAATGTTTGAGAAAAGTTATACGGAGAAACATATTGATAAAAAATAATCAAATTCTACACTAGATAAAAAACTATTAAAACAAATTTTGATAAAATTTGTTAAATCTAAAATAAATAAACGGTTTTAAAGATTAAAACTAACTTTTCCACATCTGAGCCTGAACAATATCCTATCATAAAACTGTCACTTGTATACGCAGGCTGTAGCTAACAAACCGAATTTTCTCCAAAAATAACCAAAAATATAGTATATCTGGATCTATAGGACCCGTTATACTGCCTCTAGTGAACTGAAAATAAATCAATAGGGTTCATATTTGAGACACCCTGAACAATATCCAATTATAAAATTGATCACTTGTATATCGTCGGTACAATGCCAAAATCACGAATGTGCAAATTTTGCATTTTTCGCCTATGTGCTTTAGCAGACGTCTTAACCTTGAAAGTATTCGATGCCAAAGTCACGAATGTGCATCGCGAGTCTAACCGCCCTCTACGCCCGATGTTTAATTTGCGAAAGTGGGAGTTTAGCAGTTGTTTCAATACCTAAGGCACGAATGTACCACATTGGTGTTTTTGGCATTGCAGGTTAAGTGAGTTTGTGAAATGCAAAATAGTGAATGTGCCACATTCGTGTTTTCGGCATAAAAAATGTATAAGATTGGTGAAATTGTTTATTTGTATAAGATGAGTTCTCGTACGCAAAAAATATTGGAGCTGAGTAGGAAATTGGATTCAAAAGGTGAGCAAAATAAGACATATTAACAAGTATAGTAATAATAATAACAAGAACAATAGTAATAATAATAAAAATAATGGGTTTGTCTGCAAGCATGGGTGGGTGCGCGCGAGTATGCGTAAATGTGTTATCAAAAGAGTGTAAATTATTGTACTTTACAATGCAGATGTGTGTTTGTAACTAAATTTTATTGTATATTAAAAAAATAACTAATCTAGTCCGTGGATTGGCTTTAAGTACTTCACAGTTTCTCATCAATTTTTTTTTTGTAGATGACACAAGTAATGGGCATTCTACTATTGCAGAGTTGCAACAAAAATTTGTTGAGAACGAACCACAGCCATCTACCTCTTCTATGCACCCTACAACTTTTCCGGCGATATCCAGAGAAGAATTTTTAGATGATTTAGAACTTTCCGATTCCTCCTCGGATAATTATGAACCATCAACAAGTGGATCAGACAGCGACTCATCTAATTCTTCTGATCATAGTCTTAATCAAGGATCCCAAAGTATCCAAGGGACAGAAAAACCGACAGAGAAGAAACCTGTAAAGAAAAGGAAAATCAACAAGATGTCGTGGAAAAAAATATAAGGAAGATGAAAAGAGTGAAGGGTGAATCCTACACTGGACATGGAGGAGTTGAGAAGCCTGCTCGTCCTCTTTTACCAACTCCGTGCCTTGGCAAACTAAAACACAAATGTATTCAACTTGTTAATGAAGAGAATCGCCTGAAAATTTATATGGATTTTCGTAGTTTAAAATGCATTGATGACCAGCGAGAATTCATAAGAAGCCACATAGAACAAAATTTAAAAAAAACGCACAACACGAAATATTGAAAATTCCCGAAAAACTTTCACGTCCAAATATTTTTTTACCGTTGATGGTACAAAACACAATGTATGCAGGGAGTTTTATATGGCTACATTGAATATAACGGATGCCTTAGTCCGTAGCTCTTTAAAAAAGTGTTCTTCTAGTGGTTTTTTGGACAAAGATAGGCGCGGAAAACACACTCCATCTAATAAGCTATCCGACAATGCTGAAGCGTTTATACGAGAACACATCCTTTCTTTCCCATTAGTAGAGTCGCATTATTGCCGGGCTTCTAGTACCAAAAAATATCTAGACCCTTCTCTAAATTTATCGATAATGCACAGAATGTATAAGGAAATTTGCATTACAAAATATTTTAAACCGGTTACTTTTGAAAAATACCGGCAAGTATTTCAAGAATACAATTTAGGTTTTTTCAAACCAAAAAAAGACCAATGCAAAAGATGCTTGGCGCAAAACTCTTTAACCGAGGAAGAAAAAAGGCAAACGGAAGATGTGTTTAAAAAACATTTAGATAGAAAAACCGCCGCAAGAGAAGCCCGTGATGAAGACAAAATTATTGCCAAAGAAGATCCTCAAGTTTTAGCTTTTAATTTTGATCTGCAAGCTGTTCTTAGTACTCCGAAAGAATCGGCAGGTCAAATTTTCTCTTTGCGAAAGCTAGCAGTCTACAATCTGACAATGTACAATTTGGGTAATCAAAAAGTTAAATGCTATCTCTGGGATGAAACGCAGGGTAAACGAGGGGCAAATGACATAGCCTCTTGTGTGTATGATTTTATCATGTCGCACTCTGAAATCAAATCCGTTCGTATGATGTCAGATGGATGTGGAGGACAGCAAAAGAATTCTATATTTGCTTCTATGTGTATGCAACTCCTTTTCAATCATCAGTCCTTAAAGGTTATTGATCACCGTTTTTTTGAAACTGGTCACAGTGAAATGGAGTGTGACTCCATTCACTCCAAAGTTGAACGGAAGGCAAAGTATGTACCAGTGTATACACCTGATGGTTGGGCACAATTAATAAGAGATGCTCGTGTATCACCGGAGCTTTTTAATGTAAAAAACATGTTGTTTGATGAATTTTTTGACTTTAAAGCTTTTTCAAGCATTAATTCTCTTAGTTTTAACATTCCCTGGAGAAGAATTTGCTCGCTTCGCTATTTGAAAGAGCAGCCATCAAAACTTTATTACAAAACTGTTTTTTCTGAAGATTTTACTGAAATAGACTGCCGCAAAACTAAAAACGGTGGTCGTCCCACAACATCTTTAATAAACAAAGCTTATGCAACTGACCTACCTATTAGTGAAGCAAAGAAAAAAGATTTACAAAAAATGTGTGAAGACCTAACGATTCCTAGGGCTTATCATAATTTTTATAAATCTTTAAAAACAAGCCGTGACATTAGGGATAACCTACCTGAGCCGGATATAGATGAAAACTCAGAGACTGGCAGCGACCAAGATTAAAAAAACCTTTTCTTATTAAAAGAAAATTTTTATTGTTCTATTTAGTTTTAAGTAAGTTACCATTAATTCCAAATATTTTTGTGTTTTATAATAACGTTTATCTTTTTCTATTCTGAATAATTTGAGAAGTTTTTTCTTTGTCTTATTTATTTTTAAGTTACCAATTCATTCCAAAGAATTTAAAATGATGTTTTTTTGTGTTTTGATAATTTTCATGGTATTAAAAAATGCATTAAACATTTTCCCTTTAAAAGTCTACTTTTTTAATTGCACGAATATTTTTTTTACTTATTTTACAAAACCAAAAACACGAATGTGATTTTTTTTGGAAAATAATACAAAGATTTAAACTTTTTTAACCGACATTATTTAATGTTTTACAAAAATAAAACTTTCAATAGTGTTTAAGTACCACACAAGAAAATCTCCATTTTTAGCAATGTCTTCAATGTTTAAAACGCGTTTTTATCAAAACATCAAATTTGCACATTCGTGGTTTTGGCATTGTACCGACGATATGTCGGCGTCAATCAGTGAAATCCGTTATTCCCTGAAACGCCTAGTCATTTCATGGATTGCCGGCAAACAGCGTAACTAAACTTTTGTTACACCGTTTGCCTTATAGTTTCAGGCATTACCTGTAATGACGGAATTATTTCAGTCAAACGCTGTAACTAAATGATTTAATTTATCCTGTTTGCCGGGTTCAGTCGAATGCTGCTAATTGTTTTGTTTTGTCCTTTTTGTGAAAACTGAAACGTCGAAGAATTCAGAGTTGTTTTATAAGAAGTTTGATGGCTATTACTCGAATCGAAACAAGAAAAAACCTTGGAACGTTGCGGAATTGGCGGAGGTACGTAAATACATTAGGATTTCAAACTTAACCTCAAATTACTGCAACCTACAAACTTACTTGAAATTCTCACACTGTTGTCACGTTTAACCCGATTTTATATTCATTTGCTTGGGGGAAAGAGTGATTTTATTGTGTGCTTTTATATTGGTTTTTGAGCATGTAGATTTTAATTATAAAACTGGCATTACGTTTCATTTTTTTTTATTTTAGGTTGCAACATAAATTACGCAGGCTAAACAAACTTCTGGAAAAAAATAAACGGTTTTAAATATTTAAACTAACTTTTCCGCATTTGTGAGATGCCCTGAACCATGTAGTATATCTGGATTTATAGGACCCGCTGTACTCGCTATAGTCAGTTGCAAATCAATAGAGTACATCTGTGAGACACTTTGAAAAATATCCAATTATAAAATTGGTCACTAGTATACACTCCGAAGGCTGTATCGTGCAACCCGAAATTTCTCCAAAAAGGACCAAAAATGTGGCACTTCAGGTACCATATCACCCGTTGTACTAGCTCTGATGAGCTAAAAATCAATCAGGTTCATCTCTAAGATGCCCTGAATAATATTCAATCATAAAATTGGTCACTTCTATACACTATGGTGCTAACAAACTGAAAATTCTCCAAAAATGGCAAACATTTGGTATTGGTATTTTAAATGAAACTCACGGTTTCTAGGTAATACCACAATATAATAAAAATTGTTGAAAATTCTAAAAAATTGACAATTGTTTCGATAAATCAATATCATCGTCAGAATGAGAGAAGTTACATTTCATTTGATGCCTACCTGATGTTTATTAGTCATTTTTGGCTAGACCAAGAAGTGACCTAACTTGTGATTGGCTTAATATATGTTAACAGAAGAAAGAAGAATATGTGATATTACAAATATTGAAGCTTAGATATTATTAGCCCTATGGTGATATCCTGGATATCATTTTTCCAATTAAGATCAGTATAACTGTGCAATGATATAGAAAACCAGGAAAACTATATCTGCTAATCTTTACAATTATTACTTACGAAGACAGTTTATTAGTGGAGAACTCCCTAGATTTAACTGTTCATTGACAACTTCATTTTGTGGGTTTCTTAAATGTCTTCTAATTTCCAATTCTTCAAAGAAATCCAGTTCTTGTTTCTTTTCACAAATATGCAGCACTTCTAGTTCTGTGTTAGGTGTCAATGAATGATTGGTATCAAGTAGATGTTTTGCGTAGTGGGATTTATCTGGTTGTTTTAATCTGTATGCTCGTAAGTGTTCACTGTATCGGATTTCAAAATTCCTAAGGGTCTGACCCAAATAGACAGCAAAACACTCTGGACATTTGAGTTTATGTATACCTGACTTCTTTAATGGTGGTGTTTTTGTTTTTACATTTAACAATTTTATACTAACGTTACTTTCTGTTTTAAAAGAAATTGTTGTTTTCGTTGCTGAAAATATTATCTTTGGAATATTATTAGAAATATTTCCTGCATATGTGATAGTTTCATAAGTTTTTATTTCATTGACAACTGAAAATTACAATTCCAAAATATATAACTTTATAGAATCTAACGATGTAATAGTATATTAAGTACCAAGTGTCAAAACGGTTACTTTAGTTACGAGTTTTACTAGGCACGAGTGAAGCGAAGCAGAACGAGTTCCTTGTGAAACGAGTGACTAAAGACGTTTTTAACACGAGGTGCTTACTATACTTTTTCTTCGCCCGCGGGAAGGAAAACATTATATTATATTTGAATTATATTCATTACATGACGGACGATAACTGACAGCTGACTGATAAATCAAATGACGCAGAATAACAAAATTATCAAGAAGCATGAAATTTAACATACAAAAGATACACTTGATTTGACGTTTAAAAAACAAAAGATAAACGAGATGTGACTTTTTGCATTTTAAGCACTAGTGTTTAAAGAGTCGTTTTGTGCATATCAAACCCGTGTTCAAAGTGCGGTTTTAGTAGCGGAAGTAGAAAAAAGTTCTTAAAGCAGACCCAACAAAAAAGTTTTCTAATAATGTAAGGGATATTGTTAATAATTCAAATTATCTTTTAAGTGATTACGAAAAAAGGTCTATCATACATAAGAATCCTCATTGTCCACAATTATATGTAACCATTAAATTACATAAAATAACGAAACCAATTAGACCTGTAGTTTCTTATGTTAATGCTCCTAATAATATATTGGCAAAGCGGCTCAACAATATACTTAATAGTTACGGATATGAATCTCAGTACTCAATTAGAAATAAAATAGAACTAATCAAAAAGTTGAAAGCAATCAACAAGTTAGGTCACTTCTTGGTCTAGCCAAAAATAACTACTAAACATCAGGTAGGCATCAAATGAAATGTAACTTCTGTCATTCTGGCGATGATATTGATTTATCGAAACAATTGTCAATTTTTTAGAATTTTCAACAATTTTTATTATATTGTGGTATTAACTAGAAACCGTGAGTTTCATTTAAAACACTAATATGAGTAGATTCCACGAAGTAAGGGTCGAGACAGTTAATTTCATTTAAAAATTTGGTAATTTGCGACTTATAAAATAAAAAATATTGTACAAAACTTGTGTCACAATTACTTTCTGTAGTACTCGTGATTTGCGCAACTTATCGCTTGGTAGTTCGTTGCGCAAACTTCACTCGTACTACAAAATGAGCCATTGTGATACTTGTTTTACAAATAACTATTTCGGCACTTTGTATCGTGCTAACAACCTGAAGTTTTTCCCAAAAACGACCAAAAATGTGGTACTTGTACCATAGCACTTGTTGTACTGGCTTTAGTGAGCTGAGTATTAATAGGGTTTATCTCTGAGATGCTCTGAATAATATCCAATCATAAAATTGTTCACTTGTATATACTCCGGAGGCTGTATGGTGCTAACAAATTGAAATCTCTCCAAAAATGTCGTACTTAAAGTACTATAGCACCTATTTTACTGGCTCTGGTGAGCTTAAAATCAATTGGGTTCATCTGTGAGAGGGCCTGAATACTATTCAATCATAAAATTGGTGACTTGTTGCACTCCGGAGGCTGTATCGTGCTAACAAACTGAAATTTCTCAAAAAATGACAAAATGTCGTACTTCAAGTACCATAGCACCCGTTGTACTGACTCTGGTGAGCTAAAAATCAATAGGGTTCATCTGTGACATGTCCTTAACAATATTATATCATAAAATTGGTGACTTATTGCAATCCGGAGGCTGTATCGTGCTAACAAGACATGTAAGGAAAAGTGGCCGACGACAACGACGACGACATACACACAGGATTTTTTTCTGAAAACCGTTTTTTCGTGTTGTTGTTGATGGAAAACATGAAAATTCCAACTTTTTTTGGGGTAAACCAATACTTTTCTCGTATATTAGATAGGTTGGGCGGAAAAGTAATAGTAATTAAAAAAAGCAAACATGAAGAAGAAAAGTATGTTTACGTAGTTCCTCATGAAAAAATATTTGATGTTTTTTATGAAGCACACATTTTAATGTTGGTCATGGCGGTCGGGATAAAATAATGCACATTTTAAAAACAAAATATGACATTGCTCGAAACATGTGAAGTTTGCCAAAAGAAAAGGAACAAGTCTCATGCAAATCTGACCATATAACCTATTATTTCAACAAACTGCAACTCTAGAGGACAAGTGGACCTTATGGATTTCCAATCCTGCCGTTGGTTGCTTAATTATCAAGATCACCTAACAAAATTTTTATGTTTACGTCCTCTTAAAACAAAAACTGCAAATAAGGTAGGATACGAATTGCTGAAAATATTTTTGGAAATTGTTGCACCTAGTATACTCCAAAGCGACAATGGTCGAGAATTCACGGCATCTGTGATATCGGAAATGGTGAAAATTTGGCCATCTTTAAAAATTCTTCATGGTCGACCAAGGCATCCACAATCGCAGAGAAGCATAGAGAGAGAGAGCAATCAAGATGTGGAAAATATGCTTAGAGCATGGATGTACGACCATAGCTCAAAAAACTGGTCACAGGGGTGTTATTTCGTACAGTTTCAGAAGAATAGTTCCTACCACAAAGTAATTGGACTTTCACCATACAGGCATACTGGATAAAGTGGAAAATGAAGATGACTTGCGTATGTTAGAAGAGAACATATGGAAAATGAAAACCTGCAAGAAGAGTAACAATCTGAGGAAATAGTAGAACCACATGGCATGGAGGAAATGGTTGATGGTCACAAGGATGTTGTCGAGGATATAGTTGACTCGATGCTGAAGATCAAGATCAATAGACACATTGATGACCAATGAAAATACAGAAAAAATATTTAGTCAAGAAGAAATTACGTTATGCATTACATGTCCTAAAAATGGAGGTAAATCTATATTATGTCAAAATACAGCAATAGTTGAAGAAAACAGATATGATGCAAGCCGGGGCCAAAAGCTAGCAGCAAAAAAAATGCTTACAAATGCGGCCAGTAAACTTCCGCCAATAAATATAGGATCGTGCGCTCTTTTACCTATTGATAAAATTGATAGAGGTCCTTCTGACATGCAAAATTTGAAGTGTGTTGTAACGGATTACAAAAACTGTGTCTATCAAGTCGGATGTGTTGCTGGTCGAATAAAATCATGCTTTAATCGACCTGATCTAATGGAAACCAAAGAGGCATTTCTTCAAGTAGATGACATTCCATTTCTGAAAAGTTTGTATCAGTATGAGAAGCTGTGCAATCGCTCTCACTTTCCAGAGGTCAAGGATATTTTAAGTGTTCATGAAAACCAGCGAAAAAACAATCGTTGTCAAACAGATGTGTTTGTGTAAGAAAAAAAGCGATGCTACTGACTTCTTTTATGAATTAGTAGTATTCAAATTTCTAATACAACTTTTTTATTATTTTCGTTAGAAAATACTTTGTAAAGTTGGTGGTCCATGAAAGACTCCACAAGGGTATACTAAGTCTATCTAATATTGTATACCTATGGAAAGGCCTTGAATAGAGCTTCTTTATCTGGGGTCAGGCACGTGAAAACCCGTATAAATTGGAAAAAACTAAAAATAGCCATAATTCGAAATTTTAGATGGCCATTAGGACCCCTATGATTTCTTTGGGGCTATATAAAACAGTTGCAATGTACAGTGTTATTAAATATAACATAGAAAAATTATTTGATGTGAAACTACATTTCTGTTTTAAAAGAGATGGCAGATATTACTTTTTTAAATATTGTACTGTAAATCTTATTTCTGTCCATTCCTTCATAAAATGCGAGGTGTCGAACATTTCTTTTGTCGGTTAATAGATGAATCAACAGAAATGACGACTCGCTCCATAAAAAACTTTTCACGTCAACATCAATTTACAAGCTTGTTATTCTTTGAGAGTCTAGTTAGGTTACATTTTACTGCCGTATAAGTAATAAAATATCCATTTTCTATTGGTAATCACGCGACCGAGCAGTCGATGTTGTTATTTTTGTGGGTTACTAAAAATCTAAATTCACCAATCCATTGACGTAGAAACATCAGTAAGTATTCCCAGAAAATGTGATTTTTTCCCAGCATTAATACAATGAAAAATAAATTGATTTTAATAGACTGGTAAAAGATAAAAATTTCTTTTTACTCGAAACACGTAAAGATGGCGTGTAAGAACAACATTCAAACCTTCCGTTAATAAACGACAGAAATAATAATCACCGTTGCCGATATGTTAATTAAATGAAACCCAAAATATATCCTCTCTCACAGAATTTTTAATTAGTTAATCTACTTTTTACAGCAAATTACCGCTCGTTAGTTTAATCTATGTTCCTCTTTACACTCTATATAACTTCTCTTAGAATCTATATATTTGTATAAAATATTGACTCCATTGACTTCATTTAATAATATTAAAAAAATATTTGGCAATGTTGGCTTATGACTCTTTATCACTTCAAACATTTTGCTCCAAACTATGTGATTTGCCACTAATAACCCTGACGATACTTATATACTGTACGGTGATTTCAGTTTAGTAAATATTAATTGGGTGTAAATAGATAACGTGAATAACTTCTATAAACCTAGCAATTATTCGGATGTTAACTCTAGCCTATTTTTTTTCAAGGCATTGACTTCTGAGGTCATTAACCTTATACGCATATGTAACCACATTTAGGAATGCATGTCATAGTTTGGAGTATATTCCTGTTTCTTTTAAGAACTTCAAAACCTTTTTCAATGTAGTCGATTCAGGCACGTTTGAATATCATTCGGTAGGGCAAGTCTTTGTCTCATTAAATCATATTGAGGACAGTCTATGATAATATGTTTTACTGTCAACCTAGATCGACAGTAGTCACATCTAGGTTGTCTGTCTCCCGCTAGCATGAATACGTTAGTGAGGCGGGTGTGCCCGATTCGTAGTCTGCTTATCACAGCCTGATCTCGTCTACATTGGTAAGGTATTAGCGTCCAAGGGGTGACCTTTGTTTTGATGTCTCGAAGTTTGGCATCTGTTCTATTCCACTCATTTTGCCATACCTCCAAGAACTTATGGTTTCAAATGTAGTTTTATGTCGTCTGGTCTCACAGGTATATTTTCTATTATATTTTTTCCTATAATTGCACGAATTTTCTTCCACACCTGTGACACCGGTGTCTCAGATGTTATAGTGGCCTTGGCTCGTGCCTGTTTGAAGGCGATCATATTCTCTTGTGTGGGTGATCTTTTGGATTTGTTGAATGCTTTATTTTTTTCTTTTATTACAAAAGATGTTTCTTCGTTCCACCATGGAACCATTTTTTTCCTTTGACGCCTTTTGTTTGAGGCACTGCTGTCAGGGCGGCTGATATG
Organism: Galeruca laticollis; assembly: GCA_963921935.1. Classification (NCBI taxonomy): domain Eukaryota; kingdom Metazoa; phylum Arthropoda; class Insecta; order Coleoptera; family Chrysomelidae; genus Galeruca; species Galeruca laticollis. The sequence goes on from OY998180.1 coordinate 203,623,731, forward strand.
ATCTCATCGGTGACTATTCTTGAGGCTTCATTGACACCTGTAGATGGCAGTTCTCCTTGAATAATGTCCAATTTGCATTATCGAGTTTCCTTCGTTTCGGAATGGCATGTGTTTCGGTTCGACCCACAAATTCCATATATGTTGGAAAGTGATCTGTCAAATGGTCGCCGAGGCATTTCCACTGACATGCTGGAGCAACTGTAGGGGAGCAGAATGCTAAATCGAGAACGGATAGTTTATTTGATCTTTGGTTCAGGTAAGTGCCTTCACCGGTATTTAAAAGGATCCGGTCATTATCGTTGAGAACGTTTTCAATTAGTCTTCTCCTTCTGTTCAATCTTTCAGAGCCCCACAGAGGATTTTGGGCATTGAAGTCGCTCACAATCAGGACTGGAGTTGGTAGTTGATCGATTACTTCTTGGATATCACCAGTATCCCAGTCACCATCTGGCAGGTAGATGTTACAGATCGATAGCTTGATCGGAAAATCCACGCGAACTGCAATGATTTGAAGCCTAGACTGAAGTAGAATTTGTCTGTTGGGGATGTTTTCTTTGATGAGTATTGCAACTCCCCCTCTGGCTCTGAGGTGTGGAACAGTATCTTCTCTGTACGTCGTATAACCTTTGATATCGAAAATGTCCTGTTATTTCAGGTGAGTTTCTTGTATACATATACAAAATGGTGATTTTCTATTCACTATATCTCTTAGCTCAGGATAGTGGCTTTTGCAGCCGTTACAATTCCACGAGATGAGATTCATTACATTATCCATTAGGATTGGTTTCTAAATATTTGGACACTCACTTTTAGTACATAGAAATATAATGATATAAATAAATTATATATACATGTATATGTTCTTATCTAATATCACATAACAAATATTGTTGTTGCCTTTCCACAGTTGATATTTTTTCTTCCTCTCTGAGAACTTTTGATAGGTTAATTAGGGACATTGTTAAACTTTCATAATTTTAAAATTTTCCTTATTTTTTTCTCATATTTTTTAATACTGTATGTACTTTATTCATGACAACCTATTGCTGTGTTACTCTTAATATTTTTTTAACGTGTTTTGTAATAAATATTAGGAACATTGCTTTGGGCACGTCCTGTTTGTATTTCAATTGCGTAAAATAAAAAATAAATGTCTTGTTAGCAAGATACAGCTTCCAGAATGAATACAAAACACAAATTTTATGATTGGATATTGTTCATGACGTCTCACAGATGTACTCTATTGATTTTCAGCTCACCAGAGCCAGTTCAAAAGGTCCAATAAATCCAGATATACCACATCTTTGTCATTTTTGGAGAAATTTCGGTTTATTAACCGCTCCGAATGTACACAAGTGACCAATTTTATGATTGGTTATTGTTCAGGGCGTCTCACAGATAAACCCTATTGATTTTCAGTTCACTAGAACCAGTACTACGGGTGTTATGGTACTTGAAGTACCACATTTTTGGTAATTTTTGAAAAAAATTCGGGTTGTTAGCACGATACAACATCCGAAGTGTGTACAAGTAACCAATTTCCTCATAGGATATTGTTCAGGATGTCTCACAGATGAATCCCATTGATATTCAGCACACCAGAGCTCCTATAAATCCAGATATACCACATTTTTAATCATTTTTGGAGAAATTTCGGTTTGTTAGCACGATACACCCTCTGGAGTGTATAAGTGCCGAAATAGTTATTTGTAAAACAAGTGTCACAATGACTCATTTTGTAGTACGAGTGAAGTTTGCGCAACGAACCGCAAAGGGATAAGTTGCGCAAATCACGAGTACTACAGAAAGTAATTGTGACACAAGTTTAGTACAATATTTTTTATAATTCGCATTTATTTAATTTTTTAAATAAAATTGAAGTACATATAATCCTTGTTTTTAAACTAGGAGGAGTGGTTTGAATTTAAGTTGGCATTTCTGTAGATTCCTGATTGGTCAGATCACAGATGGTAATACATCTTCACATAAATATCTAGTAATTTATCCCAATAATCGAACGTTATGTATACCTATATATTGATACTATACAATATAAAAATAAACAATTGACAAATCATTGATAAATAAACGTTAGCGTACTTTATTCATTAATATTTTTAACATATAATTTATTCAAATTTACCTTTAAGATCATTTACTATAATAATTTGCTAGCTAGAACAACGCTAGACCATTTTATAATTTGTTTCAAGGTTAAAGTCAAATGTCAAATAAAAATACATACTACATACCATAACCAACTATATGACACTAAAAATGTCTAATAAAGTGTTCAAAGAGACTTCATTGAGACAATACAAACAATGTTATAATGACATCTCTTTTATACGTGAATTATAAAATTTAGTATTAATCTTTAAAACCGTTTATTGTTTATTAATGATCTCCATAATTTTAGTACTCTGTAAAATAGTATTTGATCGATTTTGCTATTATGCTTCATTATATCTCAAATTGTTTCCATTGATGTTCTTTCAATCTTTTAACCAATTATTTATCCTTCTTTTGTTCTATTTTGTACTTCTCATAGTCTTTTTAGTCTTACTCCTTACTTTTTCCACATGTATTTTAACCTGATTTTTTATTTTAACAAGCTGTGTCTCATTTATGGCTTGGTTCGCTGACTGTTCCACACACTTTTGTTGTTGGAAATATTGGTGGAGCACCAACAGATAACTGTCAATTACATATGATTTAATTGATTATGCAATCTGTATAAATGCAACAATTAAAAATATAAAATATTAGATTCACTATTTGATATTTTAAACAAAACTTTTAAAAAAGGGTCTGGCATAGGTATTTTATGTCGAAATTAATGCAACATAATTTTTTTTCTTTCTGTTAATGAACTTATTATTTATGGAGTAATATATATTAATTGTTTTTTCAACTCTTCAATTTATTTCGGCTTTCTGAATTCCACCCTGATCTAACTCTACTCCAAAGTACTGAAATGATTCCACTTGCTCTATACTTTGATCTGCAATATATATTTTTATCTTTCCTGTTTTATCTCCAATCACTATAGCTTTAGTCTTATTCGTGCTTGTTCATACTATTTTCCTTTAATATGTATTTCCATAAGTTCAGGTTTTCTATAACTCCTTTTCACTTACCATTTAAGATTCTAAAGGATATTGAACCACGAGGGCTACAAATATTCATTTAGTGCCATCCTGTAAAATAAAATCAAACTGTTTCTTTGATTTCTCATATTATTTACTGGAAAGAAGATATTAATGGTGAGAAGTTTATAAATTGTAACCCCGTATGATTTCTTGATCAGAGTTTCGTTTTCAACGAACGCCTCTGCATATCACATCTGTGTTACAAAGCGATGTTGGTAAATGGTCACAATGGAATACGCCACAATGTATAAAAGAATACCAGAACAAAAATGTGACGCGTGGCACACGGAGGATAATATCCACTTTGTCGTAAGAACCACGTGCCGGGCATTACGCGCAATTTATAGCCCTACTTACCTATTTGATAGGCCCTTATTTTTCTTTAAATGTTACGTTCGTTATCCTACTACCAATCAACTACTTGTTATGTGTTGTTGGGGAAAATCTCCGCTTTCGGGTGTTGATTTACCGAAACAAAGAATTCGCGATTAGTTTTACATGGGTAACTCAAGACTGTTGTTCAGATTATGTTTGTTTTTTCACATAATTATCAGAGTATTAATATTTGCTAACGTTTTAAGACACAGGGGCCATAATAATTCATTATTTTTTAAGAAGGGAAAGAGAACTATAAAAATTAATTTGAAATAATATTTGTTCATCGCTTGGCTAAGATTCAACTATTGTGTTTATAATTTACTGTCATATTTATTAATATACACACTTGCAATACTCTTTGACCCCCCACATTTTCTAGATTGAAAGGAAACAAAATATGCTAATTATAATTTAATTGTACGTTTAGTACGATTAGTAAAAAAAATGTAATTAATACCCAGTATGGGTAGTAGTGAATTGACCCGTCGCGGCATTGATTTGTTCTTTTGGAATTGTGTTTCACTCTTCTTCAGCCGCTATAATCAGCTCCCGAGGAGTTGTGTGTTGGGAGAGGGGGGTTATATCTTCCAAATATTGTTCTACCAATCATATTGCACACGTGCTAAATCGGATTAATATCCGGTGAGTTTGCTGGCCAATCCAATATTTGCACATTTGCTACTTCCAGCACATTTTGGACCCTTCTTGCGCGGTGTTGTTTAGCATTGTCGTAAAAAAATTGATATTTGATGACTGTATTTTAGGTTTTAGATAATGATGGATAATTTTTTTTTCCTAAAATTAATAATCAAAAAGTTTTCCATATGATTCCAACTTAGAGGGACATATTGTATACCAGAAGTTTGTGCAACTGTAGTGCGAGTATTAAACGTTGTAATAAAGGTCTCTTCATATTTATGAAAAACTTACCTCAACTTGGTAGATCAACGTCCAATAAAAACGTTAAACATCATTTCATCTTTTTCTTTGGGGACTGTTCACTAGTAGTTTTTGTGAATGCTGTATGCTCTCCATGAAATTGTGTGCGAAGGCTCTTTATTTTTACTTTAAAGTTGCAATATCGCTTCCATATTTTTCACTGAAAGTTTTAAAAATATAAAACATTTTCCTGTTATTCTTGAAATCTCTTAACTCGTGATTCCAAACAATTTCGTTATTTCGGTTATCTTCTATAAACATTACAGTTTTTTCGTTTGACCATTCCATCACTACACCAAAAGTAGTCTAAATATACGGGAAAACGTATGAGATCGCACGAATAGTTGTCCCTTTTTCCGGTTTGTCTGGATCGGTATTATCAACAGGTCGTAAGTGGCAAAATTTTGAATTTGTAGCGAGGTCGCATGCGTGAATGGCAACATGCGATATGTGGAGACGTCGCATGCTTCATGTTGTCAATTGTTGTCTTGGTGTAAGACTAACGTAAACTGATGCCTTGAGGTCGCCAATGGCGTAGTGTGTAGTGCTCTCGTCTACTGCATACTCCTACCTTCTGCCGTTCGCTTAGCGTCTATACTGTACATATACGTTTCATGGACATATTTTACCTCGAATTCATCGAACCTTTAAATTCAAATCTTAATTATCTTATATGATATTTAATCTTTATAATCCCCTAGCCCTTGAAAAATTTGAAATTGGAAGCATTCAAATATGAATACAAGAGAGTACTGTATGATAGTGTTTAGAAAATAGCGCAAACTGATTTTGTGTAAAAATGTATATAACATTTGTATTTTATTTATTTGCAACGTAATTATCTATTCCTTTTATGTGTCTTTGGACAGTTTTTGTTTTCCTTTTAAGTGTTAAGTAAGCAATGCTCGTATTTTTATAATATTAACTAATACGTTGTATTATCAACTTGGTGTAGATCAGCCATGTCAAACTCAAAGTCACTGGTTGGCCAAAAGCATGAAGACCATAGACTAGGTGGGCCGCAAAACCTAATCGTAAAGAAGACAAACTACTGAAAATCTTAACGAAAAAAAGGACTATTGTGTTAGAAGTATATTTATTAAATTTCCAATAAAAAGGACATTACAAAAACTTACAAACATTAACTTCTTTTGCCAGATATTTGACATCTTTTGTCTTTAATTAAGTTGTCTATTTGTGGCGTGAATTTATCGGCGGAAATAACTTATAAAACTGCGTCCAAGTGTGCGTCCGTCAATCGCGATCTTGCGGGAGATTTGTTTCCTTTCATCAAACAAAATAATTGTTCACACTTATAGGTACTTCCAAACATTGACAGGATTTTACAGGCAACTTTTCTCATTTCTTGGTATTGAAAAGGAAAGTACTTATAAAATTCGAATGTACCAACACTATATCAAATTTTTCTTTTAATGGGTTTGACACTGAATCTCAATCACTTCCATCTGCAAGTGAGGGGGAACTTTATCAATATCGATAGTGAAAAGACCAGTAAATAAAGAAAAATTGTTTTCTTGGGACTTAAAATCCTGAAAACGCTTTTCAAATTCTGACAGAAGGCTTCCCATTTTCTCTGTATACATTTTGTATGATATTGGGCCACTTGTACTTTCCTGATACGCCTTACAAGTCGGAAAATGTGACAGATTATCCACCGCTAACTGGTTTTTCCACAGCATCATCTTACACTTGAAAGCTTTAACATGATCATGCATATCTGTTGACGTGGTCCTTGCAATTTCGTATTTAAGTCCGACAAGTGTTTTGTGATGTCTACCATAAATGAAAGATCTTGTAAAAAGGTACGTCGGATAATAAGCTGACATATTGTTCTTTCACTTCCATGAAAAGGCGTATTTCTTCTTTGAGTTTCCAAAACCGATCGAGAACCATAGAACACGAAAGCTATCGCACTTCTGCATAATAAGGTAAACCAGTGTACTCACTTTCTAAATCACGTAAAAACGCAGAAAACTGTCGCTGATTCAAGCCACGTGACCTTATGAAGTTTATCATTTTTTTCACTGACTTTAAAACGCTTTCCAACTTGATCGCTTTTGAGCATAAAACTTCTTGGTGGATTATGCAATGAACATGATGAAAATCTGGTTTGTCACTGCCCGTTTCTCTGATATTTGTTTGTAATATTTTAATGAAGCCATTATTTACTCCAGCCATTGAAGGAGCTCCGTCTGTTGCAACGGAATACAGTTTTGACAAATCTAAATTGTACTTTTGCAGAAGTCCATAAACAGCATTGAAAATATCCTCCCCAGTTGTTGTATCATGCAATGGTACTAATTCCAGTAATTCTTCATAAACGTTGATATCTCTATCAACAGCACGAAGAAAAACAGCGAGTTGCGCCACACCACACACATCTGTACTTTCGTCACAGGCAATAGAAAATGCAATGAAAGAGTCTGATTTTGTTTTTATCTGTTCGCTTATATTGGCAGCCAACTCGGTAACTCTTTCAGCGACAGTATTCCGGGACAAGGATATATTTTGAAAAGCCTTCACGCTCCCGGGACTTCCGCGGCCTTTACAAGGTACTCTTTTATAAATTCACCTTCAACAAATGGTTTTGAGTGTTTTGCGATCAACTCCGACAGTACGTAGCTCGCTTGAACGGCAGATTCATTTTCTTGCTTTGGACGTGTAAACATAAGCTGTTGATCTGTTACAAATCAAGCTAATAATTTTGTCTTTCACTTCACAGCAAAAAAACTCTAATTCCCACTTTTCTTGAAAGATACGATGCTCATCTCCAAGTTTCCTCTTACTTCCACTTGGTTTTGAAACAGACATGTTAAAAACTTTATCCGAAATAAATAACTGTTACGTGTTGTAACAATAAGTACGCAACTAAACTCACAATTCTATCGCAACTGACTCATAACTGACTGAACAACTGAACTCAATCGAGCGGTATGGGCTTATATACGGATTGTAATTTCTCGACAGTTCTTTCCAGAATGTTCAGGTAGCGTCATCTGTGTTCTCGCGCGATAGAACTTTCCGGAACAAGCCAGGCTTTTAGGTTGAGCGCGCATCTTAGTTCATCATCACAGTACTTTATTTTCGGTTTTTAACAGGCTCGCGGGCCGCATTACATGGCTGTTTTCAAAATTGATTCGGGGCCGCAGGAAAATGCTCAGTGGGCCGCATGCGGCTCGCGGGCCGCATGTTTGACATGGCTGGTGTAGATGAACAAGATTAGTGGAGTGGACTGTTATGTTTGTCGTTCACCGATACACCAAAGGTTTTGTTGTTGTTTTTCTTCGATAGATTTTTGAAAAGAAGGACCAGTCGTAACTTTAAGTATTGTTTAAAAAAACGCTTAAATAAGACAATATTAACATGATAAATATGTATTTCTCTCCGATTATTATTGCACTAAAACACGTGTAGTGAGCACTGTTGTATTTCGCATCGTAACACGATAGATATTTTTATACTTTTAGGTAAAATCGTAATTTTCCCGGGTTAGTATTAGGTTTAGTTTATAGTTGAGTAGTTAAGAATTTTATTCTGCCCGGAGAGATTCACTGAGTTGTTAAGATACTGTCCGTTTCGGACAAGATATTTTCACCACTGCTTTCTCGGACGAGAATTTTTTTACTATTGGACGTCCCTGTAGAGAAGATTTGTCTTTTGGTTCCATACTTGTCCGATAATTACAGATTGAGGGAGAATGTTTTTGTCATTTTGTTTTCGTTATATGTACTCGTGGAATCGCAACACAACTGATTTTTTCAATATATCATTTTTTAAATCACACATAATTTGTTAATGTACATATTTCTGAGAGATGGCATTCGTATCAGCTCGGCTATTGTCGTCTCCATTTTGCAGAATATTCATTGATAACAATTATTTGTAAATTTTATTGGTATTGTTTTGTGCAAATAAACTTATTATACAGGGATTGATTAGTGTGATAAACTTCAATATCTCGTATGTCCTCTGAGACATCAACTTGAAAATGTCGGGAGATTATAGCCATCAATAATCTTCAAATTCTAAAATTATTTTCAATGTTACAGTTGTTTCAGAATGCTGTGTCATATCAAAGTTACATTTTTTTAAATGAAAAACTCTGTATTTCACTCCATATTTGGAATATGCTTGACTTCCCCATTACAATAATATAGGGTTACGATGTGTTCTACAGGGTATTTAAAAAGTTATAACCAATCGTAACAATTTCAATACCCTGTACAATGTAAAAGAAATTGAAGAATGAAGATCTGTTGCTGCTAAAGCATTTGGGTAGTTGTCAAAATTTTGGAAAATTATTACGTTCATATTCAATGAATCTGATACAGGGTGAATCAAGATACGTATAGATTATGTTTTCATTAAAAGTGTTACTTATTAAGAAATGCTTTGGACAAGAAACTTGTAAGAGTGAGGACCTAACCTCGCTGAAGCCGTCCCAAATACTAGAGTTCATTAGAACCTTGGAACTGGAAGGCGAGCTGTAGTAGTAGCGACAACAGCTCTGATAGGGGGGGCACAATAAACCTTTGGTTTCAGTGCACAGTAATCCCGTTAAAATCTAATCTAATCTATATTAAGAAGCATTTCTACAGAAACATTCCGAAAACCATTCCGTACTATCTCCGTCATGTCATCGCTTGTTGTTGGAGAAATTTTGTATACTTCATTCTTAACGTGATCCCAGAAAAATGATTCCATTTTATTGAAATCTGGTGACCTTGGTGGCCACTGTATTGGACCATTTCTTCCGAAACGTCTTCAAGGAAATCGTTCATTCAGTTCCCAATTAATTAATTGATTAGCGTGAGCAGGCGCACCATCATGCAAAAACCACATCCTTTGACATGTACGAAGTGGGACTTCTTCCAATAAAAGAGGTAATTGGTTCACTAGAAAATCTAAATACTTCTCAGCATTTAAATGCTCCTCAAGAAAATATGGTCCTACTACATATTCACCAACAATACCTCCCCACACATTTAACGACCATCTAGTTTGACTGTGTGTAAATATGGATTAGTTGATGAATAATAGTGAAAGTTATGCCTGTTAACACAACCATTTGTATGAAACGTGTCGAATATAGTCGAAAAAGTCTCTCTGTTGATTAACTTTCGTAAAGCCCACCTAAAAAATGCTAGTCTCTTTTCAAAATCATGATGAGTTAATTTCTGTTGCAAGTGAATGTGGTAAAGGTGCATTTTGTTTTTGGCAGGAGTCTTTACACACTGTAGTAACTTATTTATGGTTCGCTGAAAATACTCCTTACACTTGTGTGTGGGTTTTCGGTAACTTCCAGCAAAACATTAGGTAATTTCATTTTCTTCTGTCACGGATGTTTTTGATTGTTCATGCTTTCCACATATAATTGAATACGTGCGATTGAACCACTCAATCAATCTCTCCAAGCTTGCTTTTGTAGGTTACCGCCTTTCTGGAAAACGTTCATGGTAAACTCTTGCTGATAGTATGGCGTTTTATTGCATTCTCACAATATACAGATCATATCAATCATTTCCTCACTAGTGAAATTCATTTTGCGCCAGCTCAAATTCTTCAAAACACCAAAAAATTTACCAAACCGCTAAGTCAAAAAACAATAATGCATCTATTATTATGTCAAATATCAGTTTTTGACAAATAAGTCATGGCCAACTCACAATTAATTCTTATATGATTAGATAGGTACCTCAATATTTTGCATAGAAAAATCAAAATATCTCAAGAACTAATAATTTTCGGTATAGGGAATTGTTGATAAAAAAAAGAAGTATGTTGGTATTACTTTTCGATACTCCATTTAAAAAATCTGAGAAAATAATGTATTTGTATTTTGCTTCACCCTGTATGAGATTCAGTAAATATTAACGAAATAAATAATTTTACAGAATTTTGACGTCTACTCGAATGCTTTGGCAGCAACAGATCTTCATTCTTGAATTTCTTCTACATTGTACAGGGTACCTCCTAAAATACATCATAACCATATATTGTAGTAATTGGGAAGTCAAGAAAATTCCAAATATGGAGTGAAATGCAGGGTGATTCATTTAAAAAAATGTTATTTTGATATAGTACAGCATTCTGGAACACCCTGTAACATTGTAAATAATTTTAGAATATGAAGATTAATTATGGCTATAATCCCCCAAATTTTCAAATTGATATCTCATAGGACATAGGAGATACTGAACTTTATCAGACTAATCAATCGTATTATTACCTACACACAAGAATAAAAATTAAACTGTTTGTTTTGCCCAACTTTGCAACATTACAAAAAACGTCAATTCCTCAGTGATTATTTCTATAAACAAAGTATGCAGATATAGTCTTTATATTTTGTTTTACGGGGGAGATCCAAGAGTTTTTGAAAAAAGTGATACGATAATGCAAGAATTACAATTTTCAAGTAAGTAGCTTAATAATATGATAGATGCAATGTCTGTCTTGATTCATTACTTATGAAATTTAAATTTTACCCCGAATGAATGAGTGAAATGGGCGGGGTGGATGATGTCTGGCAATTAGGCCACTTTTGGCCCTTTTTACCATTCCCCAGTTTCTGCCCCTTTACTTCGCTTGTTGGGTTTCCTTTCAAAACACCTGGATCTGCGTGTAAAGGCCGTGGCGTCTTTCAGAGAAAGGGAATGTAGGTCTTCTTCTTCAATTCTATCCACACCAAAGATTTCATTTCTAAGTTGTTTGTATACCTCGCAGGTGCCAAGAAAATGGTGAGAGGATTCCTCACTCCCGCAATCTGGATCTGAAATGGTCTTTAACAGATGTAAGTGTCTCCTAAGTCCGCAATGGCCAGTCAATACAGCAATTATCAGTCGTAGCTGTGATCTGGGTTTCTCCAGCAGCCACCGTGTCCTTGTTGTATCCGGGCAGGTGATTGTCTGTTTCACCTGCCTGAGGCCGTTGCACTACCTATATCCAATATTTCTCGAGTCTTCCCTGGGCCCATTCCTTGAGCAAGGTTGAAGTTTGAGCTTTACTCAACCCTATTATTGGTTCGGGTCTACAGCAGGACATGTTGGCATCTCGCCTGGTAAGTTCATCTGCCCGCTCGTTGTCTTCGATCCCGCTGTGTCCCGGTACCCACAGCAGGGCAACTTCTCGTTCTGAATCCAGGCTATCCAGAGCATCTGCGCATACCTGAACCAGTACCGTGCTAGTTCTGGGGCTGCAGATTGCTTTAATAGCGGCTTGACTATCCGATCAAATGCTAACAGGACTTCTAGATGCATCCCGTTCTGTTATTTGCTCTACGGCTTACCGGATGGCAAAAATTTCTGTTTGGAAGGCCGTGGAGTATTTTCCCAGATAATAACTCTTTTGCACTCCTGTGTCCTCTATCAGGACACCTGCTCCCGACCTTCCTTCCATGCGGGAACCGTCTGTAAAGCACATGATGTTCCCGGGTGGAAATCCAACTTGTTCATCGTTCCACTGCTCTCTTGGCAGAATGATAACTTTGAACTTCGTCTTCTTTTGGAACAACTTTGAGAGCTAGAAGTGGAAGCTCCGTTTCTGTACTTTTGTCTATTATTGTGTGGTCTTCGCACCCCCTTCCAGTGCCCGTTGTTCCGCAATCTTACAAAGGCCGCCATCGCGCTCATAGTAATCCATATGGGCAGAGGCGGCAATCCTAGGAGGACATCGAGCGCTGGTGCGGATGATGTCCTAAAAACTCCTGTAACTTCTAAGCTTGCTACTCTCTGGACGTGTGCCAGCTTGTGGGACACCCACTACTTCTCCACAACCGATCACCAGACAATGGAACCTTAGTGGATCCTACGTAGTGTAAAACCAGTGGAGGATCTTGAGATTTACTCCCCAGCTCTTCCCCACGGCTTGTCGCAGTTACCCCAGTGTGATTATTAGTTTGCTAATAACTCTGTCAATATGGGGTTTCCAGTTTACCTTCTTATCAAGCAATACTCCCAGGTATTTGGCCTATTCCTGAAATTTTAGGGGCGTACCAAATAACTTGGGTGGCTTTGCATCTTCAATTATTCTTCTTGTAAACACGACCATTTCGGTTTTCTTTGCATTAACCGAGTGTGATATTTCATTGCACAATCTTTCGATTATATTGCAAGCCACCTGCATGCGCTCACATACCGTGTTAATGAACCGGCCTATTACCAGCACCAGTCGATCATCAGAGTATGCTTGTGCATAGAATCCTTCTTTCGTTAGTCTTTCTAGTAGGCTGTTCATAATGAGGTTCCATAGGCGTGGGAAGAGGCAGCTTCCCTGAGCGCATTCTCCCTCCGCGCGAATCTTTAGAGCTATCTCCTTAAGTTGTAGTGCCTTCTCCACACTTTGCACTATAGCGTGGAGGGCCGTTTCCGTTAACCTACCTTGCCGATAAGCGAACTGATGTGGGTGGAATAGGCACTGTTTTAAACTTCCCTCTAATAGATGTATATCTAGCATCTTTTCCAGTGTCTTAAATATAAATGATGTGAGACTAATGGATCTGAAGGATTCTCGGCTGCATATGTCTGTATATGTCTTTTTCCTAGCTTTGGGGATGAAGACAACTTCGGCTTTCTTCCATTCTTTCGGGACCCACCCTAGTGTAATATTGGCTGGAAATATTCCTTTCAGCACTTCAGTACTGGGAGGAGAATATCCAAACCTTGCTGCCAGGGCGCTGGAAATATTTTATCCGGCCCCGCTGCTTGATAGGGTTCGAATTCTCCCACCCCTCATTTTATGGATCAATCCGTTACAACTGTGTCGGCTAGTTCTCAGTCTTCATCGGACTGAGCCTGCCAGCCTGGTTATTGGGGCTCAGTATTAGGGAAGTGGGTTTCCAAGAGGTGTCTTAATGACCCCTCTGTGGATGAGGCCCAGGACCCGACTGCTATCTTGAGCGTTCCAATCGGTACGTTATTCTCTCGATGTATTATTTTAGCTAACCTGGATGCCTCCGGAAGTGAGTTCATTTCGCTGCCGACGCTTCTCCAACTAGAACTCTTGCTTCTTCGGATTTATTTTTTGATATCTCTTCTAGCTCTTCTATAATCGTTCCACTTGATTTCGTCCCCATGCTTCATCGCCTTATTGAGAGTCTTCCTGGTATCTCAAGGATTCGAATCTAGCACTCCACCACTGGACTCTCCTAAACGGAGTAGCCTTAAGAGGACACGATTTTTCGTAGCTTCCAGCTATTTATGATTTGGTTGTCTCCAACTCCTTTCTTAAGCTCTCTAATGTAGGTTACCCAATTAGTGGCCATTGGATTGCGCCTTAATGGGAGCGGTTCGACTCCCGCATTTAAGCTGAATTGGATCACCCTGTGATCCGAGGTCGATATGTGTCCTATGATCCTCCATTTCTCGATATGATCAAGTAGATCTCTATAGACCAACGTTATGTATATCACCTCCTTCTGGATTCGATTGACTAAATTTTACCCTACTGTCCACCACTTTGATTGAAATTTATTTACAATTAAAAGATGTTAATCATTGAGATTTCTACATTTCTTACTTCAACAGTTTCCAGTTTACAGAAGTTCACTCTGTAAACCCTCCTCTTCAACATGAATATATTTTCGTACAAATCACTCTCACGAATTCTAGGTTTTTACAGTAGGATTTGAAAGCTTATTCTACTGAAGTCCTCTTTATTACAAATCCCAAGCGGTATAATTGCTTGTTTTTCAATAAATACCGAAAATCTACCCTTTTTCTCGTCTACAAAACCCAATTCCTACAGAAGTTAATAAAAAAATTAAAGTCAGTTTAAAAAGTTGATTTTACCAGGGCATTGCGATATTTCGTTAATAAGCGCTTTAAGTGTATACTGAGTAATACCGATAAATTTAGCCATTCATATCGGTGGCCCCTTTTCACAAGCTACGGGTAGCAGAGCTAATTTTTTAATATCAACATCTCTAATAAGAATTCTTAAAATAGTCGGCCGACTATGTAGTCGACACGTGTTCTTTGAAGCAAATGTTGGAATATCGGTCGTAATCACTTTATAAAAAAGAAGATAAGATATTTTTTTAAAGAACAAGAGCGCGAGTCGGTTCTAAATAATTACGCAGTATTCTTCAGGAGATTTTTATTGAATGCGGTGTAACTATTTTATATACAGTTTTGTTTGATTTGTTTTGTGATATTTGTGAAATGGCTTTCTTTGAAGTAAATGCTGAATCTAACGAATTGTTTATTAACGACGATTCGCATTAATAATGAAATTCCTGCTTATAATGCAATGTAAGTTATGATAATATCCAAATTAATAAAGAAATACATCTTAATAACGCAATTCCAATTAATAACAATGAAAATCTAAATATGTATTCATGCTTAAAAGCTGAAATGTCAATTCAACTCAAGATGAAACAATTAAAAAAATATGCAAGTTAACGGAAATTATTTATTCAACAATTTATTTAGCAATTAAACGAGGTGTTCTGATTGAATACGATAAAAAACGAAAACGTATCGTCAGCTGTCGGATAGATGGTGCATCGTCATCGGCTAGATGTGATTCGAGGAACGGTTTACTATACGTATAAAGAAAATAAATTGCAAGATTTTAACTATTTTAAATATAAATCGTTAGAAACACTTCGACAAATTTTAATAGAATGTGGTTTTAAGTATAAAAAATTAGATAGTCGAATGTGTATTATGGAATAACCCTTCGACAAAATTATTTAAGACAGATTTTAAGTTATAGAGAAAGTAATAGAATATAGTTTATTTAGATGAAACGTGGTTCGACACTTACGATGTCATTCAACGCGGTTGTGCAGACAATTCGCAAAATTGTGTCTTAAATGCGTCGTGCTCGAGGGGAAACGAGTATTAATTTGGCACGCTGGGAATGAAACCGGTTTTCTATCAAATACCTTACTTCTTATAGCAAAAAATACGAACACAGCTCTATTTGATTAATAAATAAGTTTCGAAAATATATCTGATTTAAAAATAAAATTGATACGCCACTGGTCGGGTCCTTTTATAGATTTTATCGATTTTTTTATATATTTTTAAACTGACTTTAGAAGAAGTAAACACTTAAAATTATTCACCTTTACCCTGACGTCATTAGTATCTGATAACATAACCGACAAACGTCAAATTATTTTGTTCTGTTCTTCACTATCAATAGAAAGAGATGCCACTTAATAATTATGTCGGTTATATTATCAGATATTAAAGACGTCAGGGTTAAGGTCAATAATTTTAAGTGTATGTATTTTTCTATGAGGAATTTGTATTTGCTATCCTTTTTGTTGTAACTTCGCACCAGGTGGCTCTGCAGCAAATCCACTTCTCTATCGTTTAACTGATCACTATGAAAATTAATATCCTACTATATTTAAACAGGAAGAATGTAAATACTGTATTAATAGCTGCAGGGCCCGCTCTAGCCTTCATGTCACCCCGGACAAATAGACAATTTGACACCAGTTTTTTTAAATAAAATAAAAATTATGTTAAAATCATTTATTTAAAAAAATATATGTCATACATAATAAACACTTGAAAGTGCTTTTACATATAAGGTGCATTTTTATTGCTATAACTATATTCTATTGTACAATAAACGGTTTTAAAGATTAAAACTAACTTTTCCGCATCTGTGGCCCTGAACAATATTCTATCATAAAATTGTTACTTGTATACACTTCGGGGGATGTATCGTGCTAACAAACCGGAATTTCTGCAAAAATAACCAAAAATTCAGTATATCTGGATTTATAGGACCCCCTGAACTCGCTCTAGTCAATTGAAAATCAATAGGGTACATCTGTGAGACACCTTGAACAATACTTATTCATAAGTTGATCAATCGTATACTCTCTTGTATATAGTCACTGTAGTCTTTAACAAATATTTGGTACAGTGACTCTATACAAGATAGAGTCACTGCAATATGTGGATATAAAATGGCGTTAAATACAGAAATGTAGTTACAGAAGATGGCAAAAATGATCAAATTTTATTTTAAGAATTTCAGTATTTCTAAATAGGATCAGTTGTCATTTCTATTAAGAGTCAAATTAAAGTATTAGGTTTATTCCAGGTCATCTCTTATGTCGGTAATTTGTAGTCCTTCAGCGAGTCCACGAAGAACAAAGGCATGCGATTTTTCGTTTCATCTCGTATACGTGTGAAATTGTATTTTCTCATTTCGCAACGTGTTTTTCAATTTATCAAAGTCATTCGTATCTTTGGTGAAGATTATGGATGATTTGTTAGTGTATTTTATTTTGAACTCTTTATGTACATCGATTTTCAATTTAGTGATCATGTCTTTGTGAGCCGATACGTTACCCTCGATAACTATGGAGGGGCACGCAGCTGCTTTTTTGGTTGTTTTTTTTTGGATTTTCTTTTACCCGTTTTTTAGTTTGTGTCGATTGTTGGTCCTCAACTGAACTCGCGTCCGAGTTAACAAATTTCCCGTATGTGGCTTTTTTTTTGTTGGGGGTTGGTTTGTGGAATTTCGTCTTCAGATTATTATTTATAATTATTTAAATCGGTTGTTTGTAAGAATTGTTCTGGGCTTTGTTTTCTGGCTTAAAATGTTGTTGAAAGTTTTTTGGGTTTTTCAAAACCTGGTGGAATTGTGTCCATTGGCTGTGTCGGCGGAAGGGTAGTAATTGAAGCGTTTATTACAAAAACAGCCTTTGTCAAAATTTCAGAATTGTGGGAAATTAATAAAAACCAAATATGTTACTAATGAACATTTCAAATCTGATTATATGGAAAAATCGGAAAAAATTAGACATTAAGTAGGGCGGATTATGAAAATGAAGACTTGTTTGCAGTATTACCGAGAAAAAAAGTTTGACTGACATAGGTTTTTTTGCAAGAAAAAGATTGCAACATTTCAAAAAATTCATTAGAAACTATAAAACTGCACAGTATTACAAACGAGTTAACTTTCACATCCACTGCTGTTATCTTCAGAATCAACCTCTTCAATATTCTGATTTAATTGCTGACTCCTATTTAGATTGAAGGATTCATAAAATGCTTTATTTTCACTTTTGCTTAGAGTAGGACATAAATCCAGCAAACTCTTCACCTTTAAAGGGTTTATAACGATTGGTCCTGTGTATAAAGGTGTCAAGGTAAGCTCTTGTGTAAGCTTGGTTTTGCTTCTAATTAATGATCTGCTCCATGGCCCAGAGTATGATTCGCGTACTAAAACAATATCAGGATTTTCTTGCGAAATTTTGTACATTCTGAGAGTTTTCATTTTCAGTGGTGGTTTTGGTGTTTTTAAAAAATATGGCTCGATAGCTTTCTTTACATCAAAGAGGTTTGATTGATTAACATTGATGACTTTAAAAGGCGAAGGCTTTGACCGGCAGTTTGCGATAATGTTATCCCACTCCTGGGGTGTCTCAACCGTCACTTTTTCTTTCTTTTTGCTAATAATGGAAAAGTCTTGATCATTGAGCATAAAAGAGTGACCTCTTATTGGGAAGATATGGACGACACTTTTAAAAAGGTTTAGCACGTGGACGACGAAGTATAGGAAACGTACCATCGTATAGTTCTTATTCTGGCCAGCGCACCCATCACTAAAAATGACCAACGTTTCTGTCGCAGTAATCTCCTTATGTCTTAAAAAGTGAAATAAGTGTGAGGTTACATCGTTTTGACCTTTTTTTCCCACGCTTTCATCATATATGAACATTGACGCAGAGTCATCAGCAAAGTCATGGACCCCAAACACAAAGTACCACAACTGGCGAGCATAAAAAACGGTATTCGTTCTAATGTGAGGTAATGGCAAATTTTGCATAAAATCGAAGCTTATAACAGTAGCCTCATTTGTGCGAGCTTCCTGTTTCCAATTTCGCTTCAAAGTATAAAAAGCCTCAGCTTTCCGCAGATGGAGTTCCTTTGGAGCCTCTTGCTTCTTTTCCTCTTGCTTATCTTTGCTGGCTTTAATTTTTTGGCGGAACATGTCACACATCGTACATGTATCGGTTCTTGGTAGACCAAATTTAATGTTAAATTTTGTGGTAAATATTGACCAATAAACATTGTAAGAAACATTGATTCTATGTTTTTCTAGGAAAAGACGATACATGTCTTTTACGCTTAGAGTTTCAGGCAAATAAAACCTATGCGGATTCTTTCGTAACGAATAATGAGATTGCCTAGCAGGGAATGATTTAATGTGCTGCTGAATAAGAACATCTATTTCAGGAGGAGTTTTGTTTGGTCTGTTTTTATGATGACCCCTTTTGTCTAAGGGAGATCCACTTGTTTCAGAAAGACAGCTTTGAATCATTCGCAGCCTAGCCCTGGTAATCCCATGAAAACTAAGGAAAGCATCTCTGCATATGGTTACATCAACATGGAAGCAAGTTCGGTTTTGGTGCGTACTGTGTATGAGAAGGACACAGAATGGTAAAATCTCGAATGTGATTCATCATCACTAGATTCACTATGGCTGTGAATTTTAGATTTTCTAGGCCTTCTTTGCTTCACAGGTGAAGTTTTTATTAAACCGGCTAAGTGACTGTCTTGGAGATTTTTTGTTGGAAGTTTATAAAACTCTTTCAATATCTGTTCCCTTTTAACTTTTGTCATTACACTAAAGCACTTGAATCTTTTACATCTAAAAAAATTAATACATATTTACAGCATTTCAGTTTAATAAATTTCAAGAATTCGCTTACTTGCAGTCTGGTCCCACTTTTTTCTCTTCGATAAATCTACCCTTATGGTTAACATGTGCTTCTCCTTTCACTTTCTTATCCCTTATAGCTGTTTCTTTTTTGATTTTGTTTTGTTTCTTTACCGGTACAACCGGATCTTCAACATCACTCATGGCCACAATGAAATGAAACCACTGTTATGTCAGTAAATGAAACTTAACTAGTCACAATGATGTTTCTCGACAAACTAACCTAACAACGCCAAACGTATAATCGCAACTACCTACGACCATTTCTGGCAATAACAACCTATGTCATTGATGTAGGTTGTTTTTGCTGGAAACGCCGATGACATGGGCTATTTTTGTAGAACCACAGAATATAACTCTTAGCATTACATCGCATATAGGTGGTTTCTGTGGAATATTTTACTCTAGGCAAATGCACAGTGACTCCGCGCCACCTGCCGATAAAAAATTAAAAACTTTACTTATTTTGACAAGGGCTGTTTTTGTAATAAACGCTTCAATTGCGTTATTGTCCTCTGAGTTGTTGGATATTCTTTGTCATTTTTAGTTGTCTAGCCATTATTTGATTGTTTTTGCTTATGATTTTCTCATACTGAGAGGTGAAGTTATCTTTATCTTTGGTGGTGTTATTCGTGTTTTCCTCTTCCTCCACCTTGTATCAGACCTCGAAACTAACTGCCACAATGAGGGTTCAACACAAATGACTACCTGTAGCTCAAAAAGACGGGTTCACTGTTACCCACGCTCCCCTACAACGATAGCACATTTGGTATTTTTTTATTAATAACAAAATTAACATTTTATGAAGTATAAATTTCAACTAAAACACCTATGATGCAATTCAAAAAACGAACAATAAAATACTGCAAGTGTTCAAAATTATTTCCTGCAGAATCCATGCATGCTGCAAAACGTATTGAAAGCATTCTTGTTCCGAATCATAGCTGGTGTAACGCTATAACATGCTTCACAAATGCGTTCTTTAAGATCATCTAAATACACATATTGTGTTTGATACACTAAGTCTTTAAGATAACCCCACAAAAAATAGTCTATAGATCTGGCGAGCGGGGAGGCCAAGCTATAGATCCATAAGTACCAACCCACTCATTGGGAAAAAGTTCATCGAGATGCTGATCAACAGAATTGTTACGTTACTATTTGTACACACTGTATAATGAATTAGTTCTACTACAGATCCAAATCTGATTATTTTTCCAATTCTATAATGAAAAACATCTTATTGGCAAAACATCTTTATTAACCAAAAATCAATTTAGAAACAGGTTGTATAAAAAAATAAAAAATACGTCTAATATACAGAGATAGATACCTTCTTCTGCAGTCCAGAGTTTTGTTCATTTGAACATTTAACATTGATATAATTCAGACTACATGAACTCTATTAGTTATTTAACAAGACAACTAATGTCATCACATTAAGTTTCCAGAAACGTAACTACTCTTGTAATTGATTTTGAAATAAAAATCACAACCATACTTGTTAGTCATCTGAAGACATTGATTGCTGCCAACAGATCAATCACAAAAGACTATTAGCCTCTATTATTTCTGTCAAAAACAGTGAGTGAAAATATCAGTTTTAATCGATATGGTTTGGAAATCATGAAATGATGAAATTTGTGTAGTAAGTAAAATCATTTAATTTTGAATTAAATTAAGTACTCAATGTTTTTCTTATAATTACTTACATTTTTGTATTATACTATATGGAACTGTTCATAAAATTATTAATTAGAATATTAGCAAGAAATTGGAGACATTCAATTACATCTATTGTATTAGCCCCCAAAAAAGATATATCCCTTAGGATTGTTAGTGCTTTATAGAAAAAAAAACCTGTAGCCATATTGCGGACATTACTGTAAAAGGATTTGCATGCTTTTTTTTCCTGTGATGTTTAAGAGATCACAAAAATTTCTCTGCATTTTTCAGATTGAATAGAGTTCGCAACTGAGATTATTTTGCAGATCATGAGATAAATGTTTCCACATATGGTAAGCAGTACTTTTGCTCCTCTGGTATCTGTCTATATATTTAGTTTATTTGTCCCATCTAATATTCTCTTAATATTTTTATAATTAGTATATTTGAATACACTAATATTATAGAAAATCACTCAGGATCTATGTTGAAGATATATTGTTCTGTTACTAAAAACAGGAACCTTTACAACTTTGTTAATAGAGACATCATGAAAAGAAAAAGTTCAATTTGTCATTATCATGGTATCAATCTGAAATTCGCACCGAAAAGACGTGCCGATAATTTCGAAGCGCTGCAAGAACCCGGAATGATATGATAATTCTTATCGCGGTGATTAAGTTTTTGTTAGTTTTTAAACAAAAAGTTTAACTAATAGTGATTAGTGATAAAAACAATTCATAAAATGTTCCCTTCGGGGAATTTTATTGGGTTTGACAAAAACGGGCAACCTGTTCACCAACAAATGATTATACAGGGCCATCCTCAAATAAATAGTCAAATGCAGCTTACTAACAATAATCCAATGCAATATCAACAGGCTAATTAATGAAATATCAAAAGCACTAGAAGATAAGAAATACTACAATGCCGTATTTCTTGATATCGCACAGGCCTTTGACAAGGAGGTACAGAGGCCTACTCTTCAAATTAAAAAACTATCTAACAAGTAATTATTACCTTCTTCTTAAATCCTAATTATCAAATAGACACTTCTCGGTTAAATACTCTGACCAGCAATCCGATTTGTATCCCATCAAAGCTGGCGTTCCCCAGAGTAGTGTCTTAGGGCTACTGATTTTCTTGATAAACTCATCAGATATACCAGAAACCAACAACACAAAAAAAGCCTCATTCGCTGATGACATAGCCATCATAGCCACAAGTAACGATCCAGTAGTTGCCTCCGAAAACATGCAAAATCATCTTGACTTACTTAACGAATGGTATACCAAGTGGCGAACTAAAATCAACAACAACAAAACAGTTCAAGTCACCTTCACGATGCGCCAGAATGTTTGCCCACCAGTAACTATGAACAATGCACGAATACCTGTGGCTACAGAAACGAAACACCTTGGCCTTCATCTTGACCAGAGACTCACCTAGAAAAAACATATCGAGACTAAGAAGGCAACTAGACATCAAGTTTCGTCAAATGTATTGGCTAATGAGACGAAAATCGAAACTTTCAATAGCCAACAAATTACTCATCTATAAAGCTACTCTTAAACCTATCTGGCTATATGTTGTCCAACTTTGGGGATGTGCCAAATCAACATCGATTAACGTAATCCAAAGGTTCCAACTAAGAGCCATAGCAGATGTTCCCTGGTTTGTTAGCAATCACACCCTCCACACTGACCTGAACATCACTCATGTTAGAAGCGAGATTCTAACCATGACAGAATCATATAGCCAGCAAATAGGAAATCATGACCATGAACTAACAACAGAACTACTCACCACCGGTCCAGATACGAGAAGACTACATAGAACCTGGCCACATGATCTAATACAATATTGAAAAAGTTTGTCAATAAGGAGTAGCATCAACGGATGCTCCCCTTTCAAGCCCAAAGAAATCCATCACATTTACTTAATACTTACTTATTATTGTAGATTGTAAATATGCAAATGTCAATAAAAAAATTGTTATTATTAATTCAGAAATTCCTAATAATGGACTGGAGAAACCATGGACAGAAGAAATAGTGAGATGAAAGGGGATACTTCGATCTAAAATATTCAATTATTGTTGTATGTAATCTTGCAAATTTATGTACCATTTATTTCACAAATAGTTACGCCTCTGGTTTTAGATAATCATGAAAATAGATTAGAAAAATAAATCAACAATCATTTTTTTTAACATTGAACAACTATCATGAAAATATACCTTTACTGCTCTACGTTTAGGTTATGACCTTTCCACAAATATATAGATAAGCTGATTGATCCCGAAGGGCGCAAATGAAAAAACAAACTTGAAAATTAACGCTATTACATAAATGACTGTCAATTTTTAAAATGAAAATAATTATTAATAACTATTATTGCCAAAGCCTAAAAAATATCTATTTAGGATGTTATTGTCCTTACAAGTGATGTAAAATTTGTCTCAAAATATATATATATATATATAGTCTTTCTACCTGACACAACCTCACAACCGGGTGTGTGAGCTAGGTTCGGCCAGTGCCATGCGAATTAATAATCAATATCAAGAAGAATCCTTGTTACTCTGAATCCAACTGTGAAAGAAACTTGTATAAACGATATTGTAAGCAGTAAATCATTGACAAGAAGAAAAATATATGAAAGCTAGATGGTTCCTACTTTACATAAACTTATATAAAAGTTAGATGAAGATGACATGAATCTTGAAAATTGTAAGAAAGACAAAATAGATCATTTGTATTATTTGAAATCTTTGATGCGCAAAACTTTTTTTGAATCAATAAAATTGGCTATTGCTTGAATGTGTTCAACTTAGGCCGCTTGACATGAAGCAATACAATCCGCAAGTAATTGCATGCAATTTATTGCAAGGTCAAAATATTGCATATGATGAATCTTGCACGTTGTTTGACATTATGCAAGGCAAACAAAAAACTTGCAAAAAAATGGCAATAACAAAAATCGCGAATCAACAAGAAGGTTAGTTATACAAAGAAAGTGCTACAGTCAATCAAATGCACAAAAAATGGACCCGTCGTCAATATTTTGTGAACAAGTGATTTGAATGACATTTGATTGGTTGTTAAACCAAAAGTAACTAGATTTCTCCCTAGAATTGCAACTTGCATGCAATAGGAATGACACCAAACGGATAAAGTTGCAATTCCGAGATCTATCAGCTGAGCTTCATCTGCGCATGCTTGTGATCAAGAAATATTGCGTCTTGCATTGCATTGCAGGTAGTATTGCTCCATGTCAAGCGGCCTTTAAGATTGTTTTCTACATATATTACAAAAAAGCCTGCTCCTTTTTTGGGTAACATGTTCACATACGCCTTTATCAAGGATTAGATTTGAATAACGTAAAGCTTGTTTCCGGGTAATTACTAATATAAATAAAAGTCGACTCATAATTAATACATAGGTATGTAGAAGCACAAAGGGAAACTAATTTTTGACTTGTAATCCATCTAGATTTTTTATCAAAGATGATTTGTATTTATGTAATAACAATGAATGCAAAAATAAACTGATTCGATGAATTAAAAACCAAGACCATATAATTTGAGACAGACTTTAATTTTTCTAACTATTCTCTAATAATTTAATGAAACATTACATGAAACAATTGACAAAACTAGTCGAATTAAAATATTCTCATACATATAGAATCCGTGTTCGTCGGTAAACATAAATAAAAAAATAAAAGCGAAACTTTTTGTCAGAAGTTTGAATTATTTTAATTTATTTAATTTTAATATTTTGGCTAGCCCAGGCAGTAGGAGGTTTGGCCTTGCAAAAGGTGAGGTAGAAATGATTTTTGAGTATGTTATTTATGAGTAGGTCCTGCTCATAAATCCAATTTTTCGACCTTGTAGGGCGGCCGCACGCGCCGCCATCTTGGTTTGTATGTACAAGAAAACAGTTTCGTAGCATTATATCTGCATCGGTTCACTTTACGACAAAACATGAAGTTAGCAAAATCAAAGAATTTCCTACATTTTACGTCTCGGCACGTCTAATATGTTGAGAGTTAAAGGGTCATAAAGATGAAAATTTAAAAAAAATTGTCAAACATGCCATTTTTTAGTAATAAGAGATAGTTCTAGTTATTAATTTGGCAATAACAGTAATTTTTTCACACTTGCCACACAATAAGCTATTTTTCAACTACCGTTGATAACAAAAAAGTCAATTCAATTTACATGTATTTCATGAAATTAATAACGCTTCGCATATTTTATTCCATTTGTCCAAACAGCCGCGTTTCTTTTTTACAATAATTTCCCTAAAACGAATTTGGAACTACAGAAGTTACCTCGTTTAGAAAACTGTCAGGTGGTGGATATTTTGACGTTTCGTAATCTTGTGAACGGATAACTGACAAAATAATAGCAGGAACCTCTTTAACAATTCGAAGTCGTTCTTTTTCGGGATTTGATTTTTTTTGTATACCAGTTTTCCGAAAGAAGTTCATTTCCCGTGCCCGTGTCCCGTAAGCAAATTACGGATGACTGGTTATATTTTTCAATAATGATAAGTATCATATTTTTTCATTAGACGAGATTTTATGTTCCTTGCACCTGAACGGTACTCTCCTACAATTTGGTTTAAGAGTTTATCAAGAGTGAATTGACACTCTTCAGAATTTTGGGTAAGGTACGAAAATATGTACTCCATCGCTTCGTCGACGTTCGTAGCGGGTCGATGATCTCTAAGACGGCACTCGATTATACATCTGTTTCTGACATGACATGTGGTACCTTGCTTCCACAACAACTAAGTCAGCCACATGTTCAATACGGGCTATTACCTGCTCTCTCCAATCGTCACTGCATTGTTTGGCTGCGTTTAAAATCGTGTCTTTTACTCCTAATTTCTCCACTTGAAAAACAATATTGCGATCCGCAACCTTCTTTTTCCTTTTCTTAACCCATTAACGCCCACGATTTTTTGTTTAAGGAAAAATGCGTTTTTTTGAAGATCTTTATTGAAAATTGTCTTTTAAACAAATTTTCAAATGTAACTATGTTTGACATACGTCAAATTAGCAACATGTATATACACTCATATGAGTACAATGGGCACTACAGCCTAACTTCATAATAATTATTCTTAATAAAAGAATTTAGAACAATCCCTCTCAATACAAAGAGTGACATTACATTTCTCACAGCACCAGCGAATTCGTTGATGGCATTTGACACATCTCAGTTGTTTAGTCAGTTTTTTTAGAAAGTGTCCTTCATGTCTTCTAACACTTGGTAAAGTTGTGCCAGCTGGTTTGTCACTGGCTACAGTAGATTTAGTATAACAGGTCTGACCAGAGTTCTTTAAAATTCAAACAAAGGAATCTGCTGATCCACATATGAAATAAAACTTGTGGAAAAAGTGGAATGTGTAAACCATCTACTGCACTATGTACGAAGTTGAAGATTGTGGCAAAATCAACAAGAAGTGTTTCAACTATAAATATAGTTCTTTTAAAATTAAGAAAAAAACTTGTAAATTAAATTTAGATCGGCCATAAAGAAATCTTCCGAGCATTGGGACAAAGCTGATTTAACAACAGTAGAAAAATAATAAAATTTCAGAAGGATGTTAGAAACTCGGTAAAACATATATTTGGCATGTACGACACCTGAGTCCTATTTTTGTACAAAAGAAGAAGTTGCAAATGAAAACCTGGTTCCATTAATAACCAGTTATGGATTAAAGCAGGATATCGATAAATGTTTGCAGAGAATATTAGATAACGCTTCGTTTTTTCTGTTAAACAAAAATTATAATCCTGCGGAACACTTTCACAGCTTAGTGAATAAATTATTCTTTTAAATCTTCATACCAAACGAGATACAATATAGCTGTTATATCCTATAATTCAAAAGAAAAATATCTTGAAGAATTAATTAAACTTACTGGAAAACGTTACTAAGCAGATAATGGTTAGAGAAGAGAACTTATTCGATTCAGACAGTCTGTTCTTAGGAAGAAAACTGTTCACACAGCAAAGTCCATAAGAGAACCCAGCAATGCTGATCAGAATTATGGTGAATTAGAAGAAAATATTTCAGAAGTACTAATAGCCAGGGAAGAAAAATATTTTCAGATCCTCCAAAAGACTCCAGCCGAAATACGAGAAAGACGCGTAGGACAAAGTAGTAATCCCCTATGGCTACAAGAAAGGCTATATAGAATTACTGCTTCAAGCTTTGGTAGAATATGCTGAATGAAACAGACTACGAACCCTATGAAAGCCGTGAAAAGTATGCTTTATAGTACATTCAGAGGAAATTCGGCAACAAAGTATGGACAGGAAAATTAAATCGTTGCCTGTAGCAACGTGTGGCATATTCGTTGGAAAAGATGATGAATTTTTTCTTGGCGCTAGTCCTGATGGACTAATTGAATTTTAGAAGTTAAATGCCCCGAAATTTTGAAAACAATGATGATAGTAGATGGAATTCGAGACAAAAAAAATTACATATTTAAAAGTAACGTTTTAAAAAAATCGCCCATATTACTATCACTTTCAAGTGCAATTACATCTAACCCAAAGAGTGTCTCGCTATTTCATAGTTTGGACTCCACGTGGTCAACCTCACATCGAGAACATTGAAAGGGACGATGAATTTTATTAATTTTAATAATTATTTTTACCAGAGGTACTCAAAAATCTATTGTAATATAGATAATAGTTGAGAAAAAAATAAATAAAAAGGCAACTAGGAATACATTAGGTATTTTAAATAACTGAAAATAATTTAGGACTTTATAAGATACAAATATTTCATTACAATTGCAAATAATACCTATTAGAAAAATATTATTTGCTTCTGTGATAGGCGATCGTTAGTTATAATTTGTATTGTTAAGCTTTGTTGCTCTAATCTGTTTTTTAATGAATTGTGGATAGTTACTTGTTAACATCCTCAAACTAGTTTTTCCATTGAATTCCGTTTATTGGGTTATACCACATAAAATTCTATTTTTTATTTATTTATTGTCAATTTTTAAATAAAAAACTACAGCTTAATTATCTTAATTTACACTTGGTAAAGATTCTAGGAAAGTAATAGAAAGGTAGTGTATTATTATATTTTCGATAAATATTTAAAAAAAATAGAATTTTATTTGTTATAACCCAATTAATGGAAGGACCACAAAGAAGCTTCATATATGACTAACTGAATTACTGAAATTAAAAATTTGGGTGCAAGGATTTGTTAATACGCACTAATTAATGAAAATATTTTCAATTTTCGGTCAATACATTGTTCAACGGACCAATTTTCCTTGACGTACATTTGCGGCGGAAGAATTGTCGATGTGTCCTTTTATTTTTAAATAAGAATAAATACAAAAATAAGTCAGAAAATACTGTAAGTTCGCTGTACGATGTTACTATCCAAGTGAGTACGACAGGTTGCATCAAAATGAGTTTCTCGTTGCGCATCTAATCTTCATGCCGCGACTATTTCTGTCCGATTGTGGCGGGTGCATTTTCATTTGGACTGTACCCTGTTTCTGTGTTGGTTTCGATTTCACGTACTCATGTGTCTAAATTCGAATTCTCTCAACGCTACTACGCGGACGTTCTTGCTGTTTCTCTTTCCGAACTTTCATCGACCGTCTAACCTGGCAGTATATTATCCTCTTAGCCAAAAATTCCTCTGTAATTTCTTCAGTACATAAAAATCATTGAGTCTTAAAATTAAAGCTCAAAATAACAGACCGGCGAGAGGTCGACGCCACCGGAGGCGCGCCAGTTAATTTGTGAAGATATGCAGCGATCAACTTATCGTCAATATAATTTTTTGGCAAGCGCCTTGCACTCGCACCCCAGACAAAAGCGTACATGTTTCTTTCACGACAACACAGTCACTTGTATTTAAAGGTTGATCACAAATAAAACACAAATTCGTTTCGATATTGTCCATAGCAACACGTAACTTTACAAAGAACAGGTCTTTAAGATACGCAGCACTAAACTGTAAAGAGAATAACTCGACACGTATATAGAGCACATGAAAGTGGGGGGTTAATGTGGGGAAATATACAGGAAAAAATTCACAAGTAAATTTAAAAAAATTTTTTTGGGGAATTTCGAGTTATAAGTGTGATGGGGCAACTTGTCAGGTCAAACCCTTCACGATGATATATGGGGGCACCTTCTCCCCCCTTTTTTGGATTTAGCAGTGGCTAAATATTGATGTTGGAATCGTGATTTTCGGGGGATCTTCCGAATTTTGAGTGCTTATAGGCGTCATGGGTTTGAAATATTCTTAGGGCCCCCCTATGAGCACTCCAGCAGTGGAAGTTGGAGATGATTTTCTTCCTACACATTTGACAGAGGAAAGATGAATCTAAAATACTGACCATATTTCGTTTCTTCCATTTAATATTTGTAGACATCATACAGGGTTAAAGTTGAGCTGAAATTTTTTATTAAAATTGACCCTAAAAAAAATCGTAGCAGCTACGTTAATAAATTGGAAGGAACGAAATTGGTAAAAATCGAAAGAGGAGAGTTAATACTATTATAAAAAATACGGCATTTTTTCACCGACATTACTAAGAGCTATTAATCATCAAAGTTGACATTTTTATACCAAAAAAACTATTCTCAGGTGGATTGAAAATCGAAAAAAAAAATTTTATTTCAGATTTTCATGAAATTTTGCATAGGGGGGTTTTATGACATGGGGAATCCAAAAAATGTGTCATTTGTTTGAAAAAAAAATTATATCACATGTAAAATTCAGGAAAATTGAATAAAAATCTAACTGACATATTTTTTAAATCGAAAACTGACATATTTTTTGGATTCTACAACACGAAACCAAAATTTTCAATTTTTTGGTCTGGAAATCAAAATTTTTGAAAACTTTTTAACGTGCCTTCATTTAAAATTTTATATTTTCGAAACTAAGGAAGATATCGACTTCTTTCTCACACCATTCGATAATGGAATGATGTACCTTAATAGTTGACCAAGTCATTTCATACTGAAAATCATAACAATAATAGTTTTCCCCTAACACATAACAGCTCTGAACGTCAGCTGCTCCGATAGCGGTGGAGCTAAAGGAGACAGCATGAAAAAGTCATTGGAAAAAATCTGCTCCGATGATTTTTATACCAAGCGAATCTGTATTAAATTATTGTTTTAATCATATTTTTTCAAAAAATTATCGTCAGCTGTATTGACGAGGGGGGATTCAATGTCAGTCACGTGCATAAACCTTATTTAAAATTTGACAAATAAAATTATTTTATATCTTATGAAATTTATATGTCTCAATTTTTATACTTTTAAAATAATAAAGAAAATTGTCAGCTGTACTTTTGGCGGGGGTAACACAGTCAGTCAGTGTGATAAACATGTCACGCGCTCAACGCATTCGAGCGTTGCATAGTATCTTTGGAACATAAACTGACGATCTTTACACCCACAAACAATCAGCTGATGACGATTTTTTGTTTTTTTAACATTTAAATGATCTTATACTTAAAATTCAATAAGTATAACATTAATTTCATATAAATAACACCACGGTATATTTATTTATTCCGTGTACCCTAAAAAAATTGGGAGCAGCTACGTTTATGAATTGGAAAGATCGAAATTGGTAAAAATCGAATATACTATATAAATAGTATATTTAATAGTGTAATAAGGTAAAATTACTTATATATATATATATATATATATATATATATATATATATGTGTATATATATATATATATATACAGTGTTGGGAACATTACGAGGGAACATAGGGTCTACCTTCAATGTGTTAGAAAGACACAAAATACATATAAATTCAGTGCATCATTCTTTTTCGCTAACAGGATATCATAAAGTGGAAAACGTCCAATACAAGAGTTAAAAATGTAATGTCAACAGTTTAGTTTATTATTTGAGAAATAATAAGATTGTATGTACTATACTGATAGTTTAATGCAATGAACAATAAAAAAATCAACACTACTTTCGTTTATCCCTTCATGATTAATTTACAAAGAAATAATTCAGTAGTAATAAAATTCACTATATTAGTTCGGTTAGTATTGGAATAAATAACCTAAATAACCGTAACATGCGAAATAAAATTTGTATTAATAATAATATGTGGTTCCAAATACCTCAGTTCTTATTTTTCGCTAACAGGATCTCATAAAGTGGAAATTTCAGCCCACAACGCCGACCCGTTACAAATTTTTTGTAGGTACTAACAGTGTTGCCAATTTTCATTGTATATTTATATTAATTGTAAAATGCATTGTTCTAACACGAAAACAAGTTATAAGAAGATTTTAATTATGATAA
Organism: Galeruca laticollis; assembly: GCA_963921935.1. NCBI lineage: Eukaryota > Metazoa > Arthropoda > Insecta > Coleoptera > Chrysomelidae > Galeruca > Galeruca laticollis. Next base: position 203,654,940 of record OY998180.1, read on the forward strand.
TTCAAGAGATCGTAACAGATCAAGATATAATTAATTCCATCTATTCGTTAAATATTTTATTGTAATGCTGGAAATTGTTCTAGTTTTCAGTTTGAAAGCAGTTAAAACCTTTACTTTTTTTCAGATTTGGCAACGTGAAATTGGTCTCCAAACATCTGCTGTGTTTCGAATGTTAGTAAAAAAAATTGGTATCTTTATAGTTTGTTATCGTTTGTATGCAAATGAGAACGAATTCTCTGTGTAAACACACACACAGTGCAAATTAAAAAAAAACGAAAATAAAACTAAAATCGAATTCTAATGCCTACAATTTTTAAATAAAAGTAACATTATGATATGTAATAAATTAAAAAATAAAACTTAATTCTTCAATGAGCTTAAATCAAATGTTCGAATAAATCCCCATTTTGCGCTAAGCAGTAGCCGAGACGGTTATAAAATTCTTGACGAACACGTATGAGCCTTTCAGGTGTTATTTGCATACAAATTTGTAAAATTTGTTCCCTTAATTCATACTCATTTTAATAAGATTTGCAAAAGATCGTTACTCATTCCCAAACAAACGTTTAGTGAAGTACCCAGATTGTACAGTTGAACATCTTCAAGAGGCGCACGCGCGATTCGTCTGGTGTAATAATCTACGCTGGCTTTTAATTCTCTGTCTCATGATTGTCCTTCTCCAACACACTGGTAACTCCATGTGACCATGATAATTTCTTTTTGGACGTGAGAGGATATCGTTTTACGTTGAAATTAAATGTGACTGATTTCTCTCACAAATAAAAAGGAATTTTTGAAGGGCACTCTACAATCTAACGCGTGGATTGAAATGAAGAGAGGGGACAGATAAAAGTAGAATTTGAGCTATAAGCGAAATCGTTTTATCAGGAGCGTAGGAAACAGAGGCGGTTTACATTGAGATCTTTAAAACTATTCCTTATGATAATGAAAATTTGTAACGGGTCGGCGTTGTGGGCTGAAATTTCCACTTTATGAGATCCTGTTAGCGAAAAATAAGAACTGAGGTATTTGGAACCACATATTATTATTAATACAAATTTTATTTCGCATGTTACGGTTATTTAGGTTATTTATTCCAATACTAACCGAACTAATATAGTGAATTTTATTACTACTGAATTATTTCTTTGTAAATTAATCATGAAGGGATAAACGAAAGTAGTGTTGATTTTTTTATTGTTCATTGCATTAAGCTATCAGTATAGTACATACAATCTTATTATTTCTCAAATAATAAACTAAACTGTTGACATTACATTTTTAACTTCTTGTATTGGACGTTTTCCACTTTATGATATCCTGTTAGCGAAAAAGAATGATGCACTGAATTTATATGTATTTTGTGTCTTTCTAACACATTGAAAGTAGACCCTATGTTCCCTCGTAATGTTCCCAACACTGTATATATATATATATATATATATATATATATATATATATATATATATATATTTACGAATTTGCAATTATTTTTGGTGGTTGTAAACAACTTAACTTTCTACCTACTAAAATTCTGTTTGAAAATAAGGAAAATGGCTAGTTTGAAGTGTTTCTAAAAAACCTTCATCTTTGTACCGCTGTAACTCCTACATATCAGACATACAAAAGACATAAAATGTAAGAAATTTTGTTTGCTTTAATTTTGCTAAGTTCATATTATGTCGTAAAGTAAACTGTTACTAAGAAACTATTTTCTTACACATATTATTCAAGATGGTGGCGGGCGCGCTCTTTCCCCAAGGGCGAAAAATAGGATTTATGAACAGGACCTACTCGTAAATAACATTCCAAAATCACTACCACCCCAACTTTTGCACACCGAAGGTCTTTTTTTCTACCCACTTACTGTTCGAAGTGTTTATAATTACAGCTTATATTTAAAATTGTTTTGAGATTAAAGTACGTCCAACTTTTAATATCGTATTTGTGAGCATCCCTAAATAAAATGTATGGACGGTTTATGCGAATCTATCATACAGGGCAGTAGTTTTTTTAAAATTCTTTTTATGAATATCGTTAATAATAGATATTAGAAAAATAGCAACAGCACAGTTTCATTATGATAATTCTACTCTAAGTTTAAAACTATGAACAATGTAAATTTTACAAGTATAAATACTTTCATTATATATTTGCACACTATAAGCCAAACAGTGTTCTTCCTTCGGGATAAAAGCTTATGTTTTATACAATATTATATTTCTTATGGTACGTTTACAAGAATATTTATTTGCCCATTGGAAAAATAACTAGAAGATATTTAAAATGATATTCTTATGTCGTTGTACGAATTGTATAGTTATTAATGAATAATCTATAATTTGACTTTCGCATGTATACTCTTTCACTACCTATAATATAGTGGAATCACATGATTATTGTAGCTAAAGGCATATTTTTTTATCCAAGAAGACTGTTCAATATCATTATTTCACACGAAATTTAAAATTTTCATAACATAACATTTTTAAACATCTATATATAAATGTATAATATATGTTTAAATGCCATTCCAACAAAATTGATAGACATAAATGGCATTTACATCAATAAAGGTCAACTAAAAAATATATCACAGAACATTTAGTCCTAACAGTTTACATTTAATTGTCATCGGTCATAATGATAGTTATAGCACTGGTTGCTGAAGGGGACTGATCGGTAAACACATATTTGCTGGGTATGAATCTAGCTCCACCACTTGCACTCATTGACCGTCTCAATTGTTTGGGACTGGGCCTATCAACTTTCGGAAACGTCAAGGATTCCAGTTCATGACAATCTGGCAAAGTCGACGGTTGTGGTAGAGAACGCCCTTGAACTCTTTTTGGTCTACCAAACAAGCACATCATATTGGGATAATTAAACTGGCCCCAATCTTTTATAGGTCCACTAATAGCAAGCATTGAGCCCAACATAAACGTAGCATAAATCCAACTTACACACATTACTAGTACTAGGAAAATACCAATCTGAATGTAAGGTAGGATTAAAGAAGGCAGCATAAAAGCTCCTGCAGCACCAGTTGTAATAGCTGCCATAAATGCAGGTCCGGCCATATAATTTAGAGCATGTTTTGTGGCAGCTTCTCTATTTACCGCAATAGACTCTGGGCATATTCTGTAATTGACAGAATAATGTAAACTGAAATCCACCGTCAGTCCAATGGCAGTAGAGACTGCAGTAGATTCTAGAATATTCAACTTCCAACCTAATAATACTAATACTGCCATAGTAACAGAAATACTGCTAGTTATAGTCATAATTGCATATAAACTTGTCAAAATATTTAATGTAGATAAAAATAATACTATAAGGGCAAGTCCCATTGATATCATAATGGAAATTTGAGTGCTAGCATTCAATTCCCTCTGTAAGTCATAAAATGCCAACTCACTGATAAACCATCCATTTTTCATAGACTTTGGTGCAGTTTCTAATTGTTTTGTCGTCCAAGCCTCAACGTTTTTAAAAAAACTATCCATTTGTTCGTATGACATTGAATAACTATAACTACTGTCGTATTCTACTATTACAATTTTTATTGTCGGATTTTGGTCTTTAGAAAATTTAGGACCAGCCATACCTGGGTTCATGAGATTTGAAGGAGTATTATAAATATCTGCTATTTCATTAATGATGCATTCGTTGAATACTGTCCTATTAAAAGGAAACTTAGCCGTTTCACAACACGGCGACCTATCTTTATCCATGAACGGATCATAACACTTCCTATCCATTGACTTCATAAATGTCTCTACAAAACAATTTGGCAACAGAGGACCTATCATGGATTGATAGAAAGGCTGCTCGCGTACCGATTGGCAAAAATTCAATAACCATTCCTGGGATTCCGGATCTGACATATCAAATGCTGGATCTGGGGTTAGAGTTCCTAAGTTGGATGGATCCAAATAATCACCATTGTCAATTGGAAGAACACCCCATACAAATCTCAATGGTAATTTGTAGGTTACTTGATCATTCTGGAAAATAATAAAATTAATTTTTTTCGGAATTAAACAAATATAAATTATTGTGAAGAATATGAATGAGGAAAATATGAATACAACAGTAGCGTGATGTATCCAAATAACTTTTTTACATCCCAAATAAAAGTATCTATTGCTGAATAAAAATTGGCACTCAAATTAACAACTTCAAACTGGATAGAGGACCTATTTATCCTTGTATGGCAAATTGGTTTACCATGACCATGAAGAAAATGAAATTATATTTTTCACTTTTTGTGAACACATATATACTCAGTGACCTATAAATCCGAACACACAGTAAAAATTATTTTATTTCCCTAATATTTGACATACATATTAGGGAGTTCGTAATTTTAATTTAATTTAATCACGGGCAAACCCAACTCACATAAATACAATATGGAAATATAAAAAAATGCTACAATAACAAGAAAAGAAAAATATGTGAAACTAGAACAAGATAGAACAATTGACACATGGATTGAACTTATGTATAAAACAAAAGGAAAAACCTAAAGTATAGTATAAATCACAAGAAAAAAGCAAATAAAGTAAGAGGAGTAATAACACATCAAACTAGCAACAAAAGATGTACGCTCTAAAGTGAAAGCTCCAGCAAATTTTTTTTGACACATCAAAAATTAAAATTCCATCAACACTATTTGCTAATCTTATGCCAGATTTCACCAACCAGTTCCTAACGTTAGGTAATACCTAAACCGGATTTAGGAATTCCTACATGAAATATGCGTTTAATCGTGCGTTAGTATAAATAAAACGAAAGATATTTAACCTTTCAACAACCACTACAAACGAACTTTTAAGGTTAAGTATTACCTAAAAACTTTAGGGATTTAGTCGAGGGTTGTCAGCTGTCCCAATGTTAGGTATTTCCTACAACTCTTATATCACTTAGGTAACGGTGGAACGCATATGTCATTTAGGAATTCCTAAATCTGGTTTAGGTATTGCCTAACTTTAGGAATTAGTTGGTGAAATCGGGTGTGTGTCCTAGGTAGAAAACTATTCATTGCATGTTGTACCTATGAAATGCGACATGAAACGTTAGTACCTGCCTAGTAAGACGAGGAGGGACAACTAAATATATTTTAGATTCAAGCTCGGGACTGCTCGGGACTATCACAAATACCATTTATTATGTTGAATGGCTGTATCAGATCCCTTTGCCTTCTGCGAACCCCCAGAGTAGGAATGTTTAAAAAACGTTCTAAGAAATCATAACGAAGGTAAACATGCATCTTAAAGGCAATGTATCTTAAAAAATTCAAATTCAAGTTTCGCTTTATATGTCATATAATAAGGAGACCATACTGGTGAACAATAATCAAGATGAGTTCTGACCAGTGAGCAATATAGAGATCTAATAGCAGTGATTTTAGTAAAATCAGAAGTGGTTCTCTTTATAAGACCCAACAACTTCATAGATTTTTGAGAAACAGCGGTAACAGGAGACTTGTAATTAAGAGTGGAGTTCAATATAACATCCAAACCCTTAGTTTGAGAAGCACATTTTAGAGTTTCATTGTTAATATTGTAATCAAAAGCTAGTGGGTGGTGTATTCTATGAAAACGCATTACATGACATTTGGATGCATTTAGATTCATACCATGAAGTGTACACCAATTTGATAGACTATCTAAATCAGATTGTAATATTAGAGCATCATCCCTGCCATTAATCACCCTAAAACATTTCAGGTCATCAGCAAATAACAATGCTTTGCTACCTTGAAAACAATGGATAAAACGAAGGTAGGTGATAAAAAAATATTAATCACTACAATTTACCGGTCCCCCTCTACCTGTGTGCATGATTTCAACCACCATTTAGACTCATGTCAAAAACATTCAAAATGAGCATGAGCTGCAAGTCCTGGTTGGTGATATGAATATTAACATCTTAGATGAGGAAGAAGACCATATAGAAAATTACCCTAAATATTGATGGCAAATGTGGATTCACATCAACTATCAATAAACCTACCAGAGTCCAAGGAAATTCACAAATTTGCATTGACTACTTGCTGTAGTTGCGCAATTTAAATCATCTGATATGAAGCAAAGTATATTTAAACAGGGAAACGAAGCAATGTTTAATTTATATCCAGCATAGCGGAAGAAAATTGGCTGGATATTTATTCTTGCAATGACCTTGAAGCTTCTACAAACTTATTCGTGGAAAAAATTAAAATTAAAATGCAAATTAGTACCAGCACAGTGTGATACCTTCGATTCTTAGAAAGAAACGGGCATGGATAACCAAGGTATTAGTAAACTCAATCACAACAGAAAACAAACTCTTTATTCTGATGAATAAACACCCTACTGATGGAAATAAAAAACATTATAAAAAATATCGAAACAAACTCAACGAGATGATAAAAACCGCAAAGCGAGACTACTTACCAAAAACAAATATCACAAAATAAGAACAACACAACCGGATAATTGACATGCGTTGGAGAAATTACAAAAAGTCAACAAAAAACTAAGGATATAACTGAAATCCAAACTCGTGAGGGAAACATTACTACGAAATAAAAATTGCTATTTCTCAGAAATTGGAAAGAATTTGGCAGATGATATAAAGAACAACACAACATTGTGAAACTGAATATACTAACTCAACTGCAAAATTCATTTGTCTTGATTGAAACAAATGAGAATGAAATTAGGGATGTTCTCAATACTCTGAAAAATAAAAAAAGTGCCAGGTATTGATGATATAACAACAAAAGCTCTAAAAACGGTGTCGCATATAATTTCCAAACCACTGACTTATTAAATTAACTGGTGCTTTAAAACAGGAATTTTTCCTGAAGCACTTAAATCGGCCGTTGTTAAACCAATATATAAAAGTGGTGATACATTGGACTTGGCTTATTAGCGACTTATTTCTCTGTTGTCACCTCTAGCCAAGATAGTCGAGAAAATATCAAAACATCGCATGATGAGCTATTTAGAGAAATATAAAATAATGTCTGGTAAGCAATTTGGTTTTACAGAGAATAAATCTACTGAGGATGCAATAGTTCACTTAGTCTCAGCAACAACAAAAAATATTGACATATTTGTATATTTGTCGACCTGAAGAAAGCATTCGATACAGAAAGTCACAAACAATTATTAAATGTACTGCAGAGTATTTGATTCAGAGGAACTTCTTACCAACTATTCAAAAGCTATCTTACCGTCAGAAAACAACTGGTAGCAATCGGCGACTCAAAGAACTCTACCAAAACAGTTTCGTACGGAGTACCACAGGGAACCATCCTTGGGCAAATCTCTTCAATATTTACATAAATGACCTACTCAAACTGGCCATAGCCATTTTATACGAGGCACCTAGTTGGACTCTACTGAGAGAAAAAAGTGAAAAAGACTTCATTAAAATCATTAGCTGGCTCAAAAACCGCCTTCTCAGAATCTATTTTAATAAAACTCTATATCTGCCATTTATTTTGTAATCCCATTATCTACCAGACTACGATACGCTTACCTTCTCCTTTAATAATTCATCAACTACAATTCTCTCTAAACTGTACATTAAATGTCTGGGTGTATATATAGATCGCCACTTGAAATAGGACACGCAAATAAACTATGTAATAAAGAAACTTCGCTTCCCTCTGTATAAATTCAAATATCTTGTAAGAATCCTCACCATAGATAAATTGAAGATGCTGTACTTTGCACTGGCAGTCTCATATTAGATATGGGTTGAGAGCATGAGGAGCTGCCACAAACAATTACATGTTACGCTTGGAAAAAATTCAGAAGTGGATTCTCAAAATAATCTATAATAAACTACACACCCAATAAATCAGTTATACTTAGATGCACAACAATTATATTTCTTAACTACTGTCACAAGACAACACAAGTTCAAATCGGAACTCTCCTTCTCAAACCACAAATATGAAACAAGAAACAAAAACAAATCCGTCATACCCGAAAAAACGCACTTCAGAGATGTTTTCTATACCTAGCACCAAAGTTCTATAATACAATACCTTCAGAATTCAAATCCATAAACTTGATGAACCTTTTCAAATCAAAATTGAAAATATGGATGAGTAGTATACCGCGACTTATGGTACACCAATTCGTTGACGTCAATAACACTTACCAGCTTTAAACTTGTCTTAGCATCTTAGTTTACTACAATTACTCCTCTACAATCAATTTTTTTAAGCTGTAAATAATCCCATGAATATTGTTGCTGCTTATGTACATTTAGTGATGTTATTCTTTATTTTTATTTTTTTAAATGTATAGCTTTGTTTTGCTATTTTATTACTTGACTGTTCAATATTTTACAATTTTGAAATTTTAAAAATTTGATAATTCTTATAATTTCATTTAGGCCTAGTCTTTAGTATTCCCAGTGTTTATTCCTTCATTTGATTACTGTTTATCTAATTTTTATTTGTACTGCTGTATCTATATTAATTAATTATGCGAATAAACTGGATATTTACCTTTTCTGGACGAGCGAACCAAAAGTGATTCTTATACTTGAAGTCGTACTGTTCAAATGGATGAGAATCAACAAAAAGCTGGAATTCGTTAGTATCCGGAAGCTGAATTTTCGGATAAACAAACACAATGAATCCGCTTATCAGTGCCAAAGTTACAAATGACAAAAACCAAAAATATTTAAATTTGATTATGTAATCTAATATCCAATTTTCTCTTGCTTTAAAAAATCTACTTATTGATAAATACTGACACCATCCAGCTGATAAATTCAGTTGTAATTTAATACAACACCATCTTTGGTAAAACATCACAAAGCAACTTTTAAATAGTGCTTCATTTGACAAACATGAACGTTCCCATATTACAAGACATGCAGGAAACCATGTCATCATCAAACAATAATTTGCTATTACTGCCATACCAGCAAATATGCTGAAACAAAAAAATAAATCACACCTAAATCAATACCATATGTCACAACTAAAACTTTAATAAAAAAATATTGAAATCGCTGTTAAATAAAACAAAGTTACTACTCACCTAAAACAACTAACTGCTGTTACGGAACTAACGTAAGAGCCTAAGAATGCGACTGACGTTGTCAAAGCTGTAACAAACATTGACATAAATGCGTGATGAAATGTATCAGCCATTACTTTTAATAAGGAACAACTAGAATCTTGCTTTTGCATCTGCCAGATTTTGCAGAAAATAAAAGCATCATCCGAACCAATACCTAAAAACAAAGTATATATAAAAGTGAAATTAGATCGTCATTACTTCATTAGTTCATTACTACAAATTTAAGAATCGAATTTAAAAAAAAACGTTAGTAATTTTTTCTCATAGAAATATGATTTTTTTCCAATAAAGAAGAAATCTGTTACTACATTTTTTCAATATCCCTTTAACGGCCAAAATTTTCCCAAAACTATTTGACATGAAAACTGTTAATTATGTAAAACTTTGGAGACTTTAAAACATAATATGTGATTAGCAATCGACTCTTCTTTTTTTATCAGATATGATGCAGTAAACCATTTTACCAGAGACCATTTAGGAGTAAATATGTGAGAAATGCTCTCTGGTACAAACCTTATACCAACCACTTCCTTAAACAGAATAATTTCTGTAAATATTAATAATATATACAGCAAGATTAAATAAAAAAATGATGTTGCAAAATCACAATAAAAGAACTCTTAATAACTTTTGAATATATTTATAATGGAAATGACACATTCTAATAGTATTCTGTCTGATAATTTTTAAGTATACAAGTAACCTGTATCAGAGCAATCGAAATCTCATACTTTGCTACCCCTTTTTATCTACTTCATTGGCATGGCATGTATTGCTTTAGGCAAGGATGGCCCTTGAAACCCCATACTTTCATCTATGACTAGGGTTCTACTAGGTGTGAATGAATTTGAATAAACTTCAGATAAGTGTGTGATCTATGGACGAATTTTGTAGAGTTTGTCAAAGTGGGGTGTTCCCTGAGAAGACAGTATCTGGTTATCATTTATGTATAAAATAACAAAACAAATTTTTCACCATGCCTTCGTTTCGGATTTATTTGAATCCTTCATCAAGGCTACAAATATGTACATGCATCTGGTAATTATGAATATTAAATAATCAATAAAAACTTCAAAAACAACACTTGAAAACCTCAAAAATCTTAAAAATTCTAAAAACTCCTGCTCATGTAAAAATTTAAAATTCAAAGATTTCAAAAAAAACTAAAAACATCCCTCAAAATTATTATTTACAACATCCATTTGCTCAAAAATTAAATATCATGACTGCCATCAAAAATAAAATTATTAAACTCAGTAGCCCTGAATATTTACACAAAAATTGCAGTTGAATAATTATCCCTTTAATGTTTGTAATATTATAATTAATAAAAATATTGAGAGAATTTTGACACTAGTATTGACTGGAAATTCATGTAGATATTTTAAAATTCCTTATATTAAGGGTCTTTAGGAAAAATTGAAACACATATTACAAACAGAAAGAACAAAAATCGTATTTTACCATACAAAATCGGGAAATTGTTTTTATTCCTCTATGAAGGACAAATTACGGAGAGACTATGAATTAATAAACCTTTTCATGGAAAAAGCATACGAACATCAATATGAAATAGAAATGTTATTTTTAGATTTCGAGCAAGCCTTTGACTCATTAAAGAGGCACGATATTAAGAAAGCTTTAAAAGAGCAAGGAGTAAGTAAAAAATAAGAAACTTAATAGAGATGACAATGAAATACTCAAAAGTTAGTATTTTGACACAAAAAGGGGAAACGGAAGGATTCGAAATAAACAAAGCTGTAAGACACTGGTTAATGGGCAGAAAATCCAAATTAGCACTGGAGAATAAGCTTCTCCTATACAAAACAATCATAAAACCAATCTGGACACATGGCATTGAGCTATGGAGATGTGCGAGCAAATCAAACTTAGCTATAATCCAAAGAAGTCAATCCAAAACCCTCCGAATGATAACAGACACACCATGGTATGTGTCTAATGCAACACTACATGAAGACTTAAAAATTGCATACATCCAGGATGAAATTGCTGAGCAAAGGGCGAACCATCACGACAGACTAGAAAGCCATGTAAATGGACTACTCCATCCACTACTAGAACCTCAAAATACAAGAAGACTGAAAAGGAACTGGCCAGCCGACCTAACAAATGGTTGAAGAGGATTTGTCGTTGGATAAAACCTCATCGTGCTATAGTAGAGCATAACTCTGCTCTCAAGTCAGCACATTAGCTTATAGAACAATATTTGTTTTGATTGCTAATAAATACTAAAAAAAAATTACAAAATAAATTGTTTGAAATGCGATAGATCTTATATTGGTCAAACCAAGCAAAGGTTAAAAAATAGAATACATGCCCACAAGAACTCGTGTGAAGAAAAACATAGGGACAAAACAGAAAAAACAGCATTAGCAACACATACATTTGAAAAAAATCACAAATTTGACTTTGAAACCGTCAACATACTAGACAAAGAGACTAACTATCACAAACGCCTCTTAAGCGAAACGATATTTATTCAATTAATTGTGAATACGGTAAACAAAAAATCAGACATTGACAACTTAAATAAAGACAGACATAATTACTAATTATATCAAATTAAAAAACAATTGATACTAACTCAATAAAAAATATATATAATAGATAATTTTGGTTCTTAAACAATTTCGCTAAAAATTTTTCAAAAAGCAGTCCCAGACCAACATCATTAGTAGTTTTTTGCGGTGTATTTTCTTTTGTCAATAAATACGTATAATTTACTTTTAACATCCAAATATGTAGGTACAGTTTGTGTATAGACTCTCCATGAACAAAAAGAAGTTTTTTGATAATGTTTGAAAATTTTGCATTGCATTGTTTTACATGACGTGCCAGAACTTTCTAACATTTTAAAAGTTTTTAAAGTTTTCAAAGGTTTTGAAATTTTTGAATTTTTATACGAGCAGGAGTTTTTAAGACTCACTAGGTAAGAGTGCACTTTAAGGAATTTTAAATTGTCAGCAATTTAAATTTTATTTAGTGATGTTCCTTTTGAGGGATGTTTACATTTTTTTGTTTTTAAATTTACATGAGCAGAAGTTTTTAAGGTTTTTAAATTTTTCCATGAGCACGAGTTTTTACAAGTTTATGAGGTTTTCAAGTTTTTAAGGTTTTTAAAGTTTTTATCATTTGTGCTCAACAGAGGAAAGCCTCAGTAGGTAAGAGTGGTGACACTTTAAGGAATTTTAAATTGTCAGCAATTTAAATTTTATTTAGTGATCTTCCTTAGAGATATTTTTGAGGGATGTTTTTCGTTTTTTTGAAACTTTTGAATTTTTAAATGTTTACATGAGCAGGGGTTTTTCAGGTTTTTGAAATTTTTAAATTTTTTAAGGGTTTGAAAGTGTTTAAAGTTTTTGAAATTTTTGAATTTTTACATGGGCAGGAGTTTTTAAAAGTTGCGGTTTTCGGGTTTTTAAGGTTTTAAAAGTTTTTAAAGTTTTTAAAGTTTTTATTATTTGTGATCAACAGAGAAAAACCTCAGTAGGTAAGAGTGACACATTAAGGAATTTTAAATTGTCAGCAATTTAAATTTTATTTAGTGATGTTCCTTAGTTACATTTTTAAGGAATGTTTTGTTTTTTTGAATTTTTTAATGTTTATATGAGCAGGAGTTTTAAGGGTTTTTAATGTTTTCAAGGTTTTCAAAGTTTTTATTGATTATTTAATATTCATAATCGCCAGATGCATGTATATCTTTCTAGCCTAGATAAAGGATTCAAATAAATCCGAAACGTCGGCATAGTCAAAAATCTGTTTTAGTTATCCTACAGAACCGATAAATAGTCAAAAAATATACAAAAAATTTTCGAAATAAATTTCAGTTCATAAATATTTCTTTTGCTAAAAAAGTGAGTAAAACATTATATAGAAATTTGATGTTATAATTATTCATTATACATATTTACATACTGTTTACCTATATATTTGGTCAAAATCCGTTCTGGATTATAAATAATTTATAAAAATGAATTGAAAACACCTAAAAGTACAAAATTAATGTTTCCATAGTATCACAGGTATACATGCTTTACTACTTTAAAAAAAACGATCGTATGTGAACAAATCTTGTGAACAACGGATGTTTCAGAGCAGTGCAAGGTGACTGACGATGATTTTGGGGTGCATAGTAAACTGATTTCAAGGTTAAAACACCGTAAAAATAGGGTGGTACAGGGTTTGCACCAGAGAACGTTACAGGGTTAAAATCTTTCATACTGAAACAAACTGAGGCAATAAATTCTAACATGAGACGTCCTTGTCTTGACAAATAAATAATGAAATTTTCAAGTTAATCTGACCAAATATTAATTTTAAAGCAATTTACAATAATTTATTCAGGGAAAAGCCCTTTTAAATTATACAACAGTGAGAAAAATATGCAATGTAGACAAATTCAAACATATAACTACAATGAATTTAGTTTTTAAAACAACCATGGGTTGGTAAAACATCCATTACTGAACATTTAAACTTTTAAATTTACTAATTGAGACATTAAAAAGTGGAAGGTCTTCCAGTGAATTAGCGAGTCTCATGGATCTAAGAAGAAATGTGTAGAATGCTAAATTATTTCTTCTTTTCCTCGTAGTTCGCATTGGAGCAAATAGACCAATTTTATTTAGACATTGAGGACCGTTACATGTAGCATTTATGATATTAAAAAGTAATGTAAGATCCTTCTGTTATTATGTTGATTTTAGTTCAATAAGTTGAAACATCAGAAAATTTTAATGCCCTTTTAGAGTACATAGTTATTATATTGTGGATATTAAGACAACTATACTTACCAATGGCAACAATTGTTGCCAAAAGATTCATGAATGGAAAAAACTTTATCTCAAACACTAGATTATACATAAAATAGGATATGGCTAATGAAAAGACAATCACTATTATTGTCATTATTGTAAGGAACAATGACTGTGTGTAGATCCAAATGCATATAAATACAAACAATGCTCCAGATCCCATAAGATACGTATCTCTAAGTAAAAATTCATCAAACAGGGCGTTCTTTATACCAAATTCCATGGCGACTATCTTTAACCCATCAAATTTTAAAGTAAGCTTTTCTAGTTCATGATAGTATGGCATGATTGCAGTACTGCATGCTAACGGCAGAAATACCATAGTCTCTTTTACTTTCACATCCATAGTTGACTACAAAAAAATTCTAATATCAACAAACATAATAAAGTGTTGAAGACATACGTAGGCTACAGGAGAAAGTTCTTTTGAAATTTTCACAGGCGTTTACACATTATCAATTATTAGGACAATATACAGATTGATTGATATATTGATAGTTTTTTAAAAACAAAATACATAGACAGAATCAGCACCAGAAATATATAGAGATTCACCAAGCAAAAATGTTCAAATATGTACCAAAATAGAGCAAACAAACATGTAAGACACAAATAATCATACAGTTTTCAGTCTGCAGAAAATGTAAGGGAAATCACAGAGTCAATTTCTGAAAACGTATTTTAAAAAATGTTTATTTATTGAATGGATTATTTGTTGGTGTAAGTGTATTCTCCAATCTCCTATCCTGTTCCTGGTGGTACTTGTCAAAGTAATGCAGAATGTCAATGAACAAAGACACAGGAGCATAAAGTGGAACATGGCAGAAAAACTGGAAGATATTGACTACACTGACGACCTCTGTCTGATGTCACACAACATCCATGACCTGAAAAAGAAAATCAGTGACCTGATCGAAGAAGGAAGGAAAGTGGGGCTGAAGATCAATGAAATAAAAATAAAGAAGATGCTGATAAACAACGCTTCCAACAGTTCGAACACCTTAGAAACATTGTCTCAGTAAATGGTGGCACTGATGAAGATTTAACTCAAAGAATAAAGAAAGCAGACTAAGACCTATTTGGAGATCACAACAACTACGAAGAAGGCCAATGTCAGCATTGTGCTTCTGTACGGATGTCAAACTTGCAAAGAATCAAACAAGATCACCAGATAACTACATGTCTTCATCAACCATTGTCTAAGAAACATCCTGAACATCTACTGGCTTAACACAACTTCCAATGCAAACCTATATAGAATATATCACCACATTTCAGTGAGTTACACTATCAAGCAACGGAAATATAGCTGGATCAGACACACACTCAAGTGACAAAACAGCATCTCAAAGCTCTTGAATGGAACCCCCACGGAAAGGGGATAGTAGGCCGACCGCATATCACTGCACAAAGGAGGAAAGTCCTGGGGAGAAATCAGGTGTAGATGGTTCAGAATCGTGTCCGCTGGCGTTCTTTTGTTGAGTCCCTACGTCCCCCTTTCGATTAAAGGATATACATAAGTGTATTATATCACTTTGAAGACAATATTATAAATTTGGGATGAATAAGACATATTTTGAGTTTCATTTACCGTTTCCCAGTACTTTGGTGAAAGGAATACTGCAAAATTCCAGGAACTTCTCTAGTAGCCAGCATAATCACCATGCACTTATTTTAAAAACTTACATTAGGCGCCAAGAATGAAGTACTTGTTATAAAATTGAGCACATTGAAAACAGCATCATGACGAAGACATTCAATGGGAGCTTCACAATAAGGCGCATCTATTAAGCATTGAGAATTCAATTCAAAAGAATGGAAATATGGAGAACATTGAATTAAAAGTTTCTTAGTCATCTCCACATCTTCAGCCTAAAACATGAATCATAATTTTGAATAAATCATACAATATTATTATTCTTTTCAAGTTGTGTTTAAGATCAAAAGTTTTGTCATTACTTTAACATCCTGGGAATATAGCAGAATATGTAAACCCAGTGTTCCTGATCCTCAATTTTAAAGAAATATATGAGTACATGATTTTTAATTGAGCATTATGAATATTAGAAACTTGGAAGATGATTTTTAAGCATGATTCAGTATAAAATATATATTTTTAATTCAATTACACATTTTCATAACTTACCGTAATTGCTAAACATGATGCTCTTTTGTTGAAGAATGCGACATAGTTTGGCAAAGACCAATGTTTACAGCACTTCTGGTTGTTGTTATGAATACAGAGGTCTTCATAGTAATTGAGATCAATAAGTTCATGTTCCAATTTGCACATTGTTAAAAGATCATTTATATTGAATAAGTCTCGTTTATTGTGAGTCGAAACTACAAAATGAGCATACTGTTCATCTGAAAAATTATAAATGTTAATCAAATACATGTATCAGGTACAATAAATGTTTAAAATTATTTTGTTAGCTATAGTACGTAAAACACAACTGTTTCAGCCCCTCTAAGTGTATCCAAGGAATTTCAAAATGATTCTAAAAATAAATTTTTGCCCTAGAAAATAGTAGATAGTCTTATTAACCCGTAACTTATATATCGTATATTTACAATAACACTACGTAACTACTCTCCTGGGGTCCCAGCAGATCCCATTTTTTAATAAGCTCTAAAAATATTAGAAAAATAAACTGTTTTAACGATTAAAACTAACTTTTCCGCACATAAGTATACACTCCAGACGCTATATCATGCTAACAAACCAAAATTTCTCCAAAAATTACCAAAAATATAGAATATCTGGATTTATGGGCATTGTACTAGCTCTGGTGAGCTGAAAATCAATAGAGTTCATCTGAGAAATGTCCTGAACAATATACAATCACAAAATTGGTGACTTGTTGCACTTCGGAGGCTGTATCGAGCTAACAAACCGAAATTTTTCCAAAAATGAAAAAAATTTGGATGCGCTGAGAGTTACTATGTTTGGTATGTGATCCGAAGAAAGGTCATAGTTGGTTATTACATCGGTATAAGTTGATGCTAGCATTGGTTATGAAGAAATCTAGCAAGTCAGGTAATTTGTTGGGGTCGCTCGGTCAGTACGTCGGGGTGCCTGTTGATTTGAACATTTATTTTTCTCTTGTAAAAGGTTTGTCAGTTCTCTACCTTTTGTGGTGGTGATTCTTGAGCCCCATAGTGTGTTTTTGCTGTTATAGGCACCTCCTGCTATAAATTTTGGTCCTAGTGTATAAAAGAGACTTAAGAAGTCTTATTTTTTTAGGATGTGGCATGGTGGACAGTATACCGAAGTAATTGTTAGTTCGTATGGAGTATGGAAATGTCATGACTTTCACTGAGGTAGCTTGTATTTGGTTTGTTTCATACATGGGTATTTCGTTCTGTTTAATTGTCGATTTTATTAATATTGCTGTGCCAGCATGTGCCGTATTTGACTGTCATAATACCCTGAAAACCTTGGCAAAAGCCAATAGGGTAATTCTCACTTGGGTGCGAAGCCGTACTGTTGGGTGCCAAGAAAGTAGCTGATCTCACACTCTGGGACCAGAACCAGCATACGGCATTTCATATAGGGTCGTACGAAAAACTGTTTACAACTGGATGTCACATGAACACCAAAAGCACTGGAACAGAGTTGCAGGACACGACACACTCAGTCCAAAAGAATGCTCAAAGGACCATCGAGTTCCAATGCAGCAGATGCTCTCAGACTGAGCAGGAAAGAACTGCGAAAAGTAGTAGGATTATTCCATAATGCTAGTCTAATTGACTTAGCCATTACTTCATTTTTGACATTATCATTGTTAGCCTATTGATGACCATAGAGTTTTGTTGTAACAGTTGGTTGAACATGTTTTTGAATTCGTCTAAAAATTTAGTGTGTGTTGACGTATTTTCCTCTGTTCCTATCTTTGTTGTTTGACCCTTCACTGCATTTGCATATCTGTTTTGGTGAAGCGAGTTGGTGGGAGGTGGGGTTGAACTGGGTACTGGTTGTGTTGAAGTGTAATTTGGTTTTGATTTTCTGATCGGGTTCTATAGTTCTTGTAATGTTTTTGACAAAACTCACATCCCTTGTAGTTGGATGGATGTGAGCCACCACAGAGGGCACAGGTTGCTGGAGTGTCCTTGATTTTTTTTACATACCTTAGTGTCATGTGAGCCTCCACATTTTACGCACACAAACGGTCGATTACAGTATGATTTGGTATGTCCATACATTTGACATCGTAAACATTGAGCTATGTTTTTGTCTCCTCTGGGTGGTTCAACTACTATTATTCTGTTCTGTAATCCTTTTCTCACATATATTATTATTATTATTATGCTTTAATTATCATAGATAATGTTAGCAATAAACAATAAACAAAACTCACATCCCTTGTAGTTGGATGGATGTGAGCCACCACAGAGGGCACAGGTTGCTGGAGTGTCCTTGATTTTTTTTACATACCTTAGTGTCATGTGAGCCTCCACATTTTACGCACACAAACGGTCGATTACAGTATGATTTGGTATGTCCATACATTTGACATCGTAAACATTGAGCTATGTTTTTGTCTCCTCTGGGTGGTTCAACTACTATTATTCTGTTCTGTAATCCTTTTCTCACATATATTATTATTATTATTATGCTTTAATTATCATAGATAATGTTAACAATAAACAATAAAAACAACGAAGTACATACTTAATAAACAATAAAAACAACAAAGTACATACTTAATAAGCCAGATGATCAAAAAACAACTAGACAAAAAGAAAAAACGAAAAACAAATATCCATGATGTAAGCACAAAACATAAATAGAAATGTACAATTAGTTATATCAATAAAATAGTATAAGCAAATAAACAAACAAACTGTACCAAAATTATATCAAAATTAAACAGAAACATGTATAAAGCAACCATGAAATAAAGTAATATATAATACGAATAAAATATAAAATAAAAAATGCACAAAATAAAATATAAAATTAAGATGAAAAATATAAAATATTACAAAAAATGTATATTATATACATGCCAATAAATAAATGTGATTATAAACATGAATATGAACCACTAGATTTCAGTGGGATTACTTTTAATGTATATGATCAATAATTTTGTAAACATTTTTACGCTTTCACTAACTTGTATGTACTGCGGTAGATCATTAAATTGTACAATACCTTTGTGGAATAAATTCTTCATCGAACTTCCTTTAATGGTTGTTTTCACATAAAAATTAATTGAATTTGCTGATCTTGTGTTTTTATCATGTATTTGCGAGATTGGAACTAGCTTACCATGTAAATATTGCGGTAAGAGATTATTGATAATTTTGAAGATGAAAATCATTGTTTGTACATACAGAAACTTCTCAACTTTTAACCAATTTAAACAGTTAGTCATCAATTCCACACTAGTATACCTATTGCATCCCAGAATTACTCTCATCGCCTTGTTTTGAATAATTTGTAATTGTTCATAACTAGCTCTAGAACAACCTGTATAAATTAGTGAACAACAGTAATAAAAATGTGGTAGAATTAATGTATTGTAAACCATAAGCTTAGCATACATTGACAGAAATGGTGAAATTCTTCTCAAAAAACCAATTTTTTTCCCAATCTTTCTACATATGTAATCTATGTGACTATTAAATTTTAGTTCATGATCCATCATAAAACCTAAATATTTTATTTCATGTACACCTCTAGGTCCTGATCATTCATCTTAACACTCAAATCAAGGTTTAAAAATTTAGCTCGCAAAACAGGACCACCAATGAACATAAATTTAGATTTGGATTCATTTACTTTTAGTTTATTGATCTTAAATATGTCAGATATTTTTTTCAATTCTGAATTGACTGTTTGTACTACTTCAACAAAATTATCCCCGTAATAGTAAATGAGGGTGTCATCCGCAAAAAGATGGATTTTACATTTCTCTAGTACATTTCCCAAGTCATTTATATATAATATGAAAAGTAGGGGCCCAAGAACACTACCTTGTGGAACACCAATATTGTTTAATTTCGGATCCGATGCTGAATTGTTAAATGTGGTTATTTGATATCTGTTACTCAAATAATGCTGAATCCAAATAATGCTGAATGTCCTTGCTTATTTTTAGCTGGTTCAAGGTCTATGACAAACATGTTTAGCGGTTCTTTGGTTTGTTTATGCTTAATATACAATATTTCTGACTTGGTGGTTCATGCCTTCTAGATCTTTTTTATGTCATTTGGGTCTGTGGAATGATGGGAGTTGTTTGATTACAATTTCTTCAATAGTAGTTTCCATGCCCTAATAATCTTTTACTCCATACACGAAGATTGGAGATGGTTTTTGAATCTTTTCTTCTAGTGTATTGTTACTGGTTTCAGGTTCCTCTTCAATATTTGCAAAGGCGCTATATCTGTTGCTTACGGCAACGTCAATCTTCATTATGTCTTTATTGGAGGTGTTTTTTTTCCTTTTGACACTTATAGTCTGCCATGGGTTGTCGTTAGAGTATTTTGTTTCATCTTCAGATAAGATTGTGTGGACTATTCAATTTCTGTTTTGGGTAATCGGTTGGCTGATGTCCTTGATTTGGCAGAACATAATTAGTATTTGTTGGGAACATCGATGTTGTGGGGATTGTGTGGTATACACTTGTAGTTGGGTTGCTTGTCTATGTTTTGGTGCAAAGTTGGCAATTTATTCAAGTATGCTTGACTCGTTTGGATCATCTTGTATAAATATTGGCTGCCCATCGTTATCAAATCCAGCAAGGTTTCCGTGTGTGTCCATATTTATTTTTATAGTTTATTTGTAGTTTTTATCACTTCACAATTATCGCAAAAAAATTCACATTACGATTAAATATAAAAACTTATCTCTGTACAAAAATGTGTGTACAACTCATTAACTTTTTTACAGCGCACTTGTTTATCTTTTAGATTCGAGAGCGAAAAATATGTCTTTATCCTTCGACAATCAAGTGACTACTTATAGGACAGAAAACAAGAACATTTATTATTTACACAAAACATGAAGGACATTTTGTAGGAAGAGGATGAACAGCTCTCAAGGAACTAACAGGTACGGCTTGACGACTGTTACCCATATTGGTAGTGTAAATGAAGTTCTTGAGGAGGGTCTACTTTTGTTTGAATAAAAAAAACCTTATGATTATCAGGAAGAGTTGAACAAAGACGTGTTTGAAAAATATTTCGACCATATTATTGAATTCATACCTAAAAATTCAGTTATTTTGATGGACAATGCAAGTTACCACTCCAGATAGCAAAGTGGATAATTTCTAAGAAATTAATTTTTAACGATACAATGACAAAAGCATATTTATTAGCCATTGCCAACATAACGAGGAATTGAAATACTTCATC
This sequence comes from Galeruca laticollis, assembly GCA_963921935.1. NCBI lineage: Eukaryota > Metazoa > Arthropoda > Insecta > Coleoptera > Chrysomelidae > Galeruca > Galeruca laticollis. The sequence continues at coordinate 203,676,244 of OY998180.1, forward strand.
TACCACCCTATCATTGTGAGCTTAATCCTATTGAATTAATATGGGCACAAGTCAAAAGTAACGTTGCTCAAAATAACACAATTTCTGAAGTGACAATAGAAAATTGGAAAAAATGTACTGATCATGCTATGGAAATTGAAAAAAATATATAGTAGCTTGATCATATTATTGACAGCAGAATAGAGTCTCTAATAATTAATCTTGCAGCGGTTAACAATTCGTCTGAAACTGAATATCAGGCAGCATAACACTGTAAACTGTAGCTCAGAAGTTTATTTTACATTTTCTCCAATTAACATTGTTTATATGGTTTTAATTAAATAATTCGTAATATTTTACATATTTTGTTTCAGTATAGTTGTTCAGATTTTTTAATGCTATATTAAATTTAAACTTATATATTAAATTTGAGGTACAGTAGAAACGGTACAGCTTTTCCATCACGTGTCTTAGTTGACGATATTATTCAACACATACTATGTTGGTACTGTCTTCTTCTAATAACAGAAAAAGAACGAAACTCAATACAAGCGTTTGTCGTATTGTTTTGATTAAGATGCATATGGTTGATGTCATATCTCAGTCAAGTGATGGAAAAGACTCAGCGTTTCTACTGTATGTAGTTTCAGAAATATCAAAACTTGTAAATAACAGTAGAAACCTATGATTCAATCATTTGAAATCCTCTTGGGAAAACCCATTAGCACCAATAGACTGTATATATTTTTTTGCATGCATGTTGTTTACTTTAGGTATAATTATTTTAAGCAGACTGATAAAATTGAACCTTTCATAAATACAAACAAATTACAAAAACATTCATCTTCACTTTGTGAAATATATTCTTTCAACGTTTAATTCATATTAAATAAAACATAGCATTTGTAAATTATGCACACCTGTGTATTTCAAGGTTTCAGAGATTAGTGTTCTGAAAATTTACTTTACCATATTCTTGAAATGTAGTACCTATAGTGTTTTAGTACTGAAAATGTGTGTATACACTGTAAAATATTAACGTAAAAACCACTGTTACCTGGATTGCCACAAAAGAAATTCTCATCATTTCTCTCAAAGTTTTTATGTGGATTTGGAGATAAATTTTGGACAGCCTTCCATCTATTTAATTCTGCTATGGCATTACTTGAGTTTGAATCTTCGTATAGTGTTTCCTAAGAAGAGATAACTATGATTTAATAGAAAAATGAAAAGGATTATGGTATTTGTAAATATTTACATATATTTAAACAATAGATGAAAAAAATATCAGTTTAACTCAACTGCAAAGAAAATTGCTGCCACGAATAAATTTCTTGCCTCTAGCCTCAATATCTTGGCTGAATTATAAATATTAATTATTGGTTTCGTAACTATAATATTTCAGCAATATAGAAAAAAGCAATTGTTTTGTAGCCAATCTGTACCACAAATGTTGCAAAACTATAAATAAATTCCATAATTCTTAAAATAAACTAATAAAAATAGTTGTGCAAATACTTACACTGCCAAATACGGGCTCTTTGAATTTCTTTGGTTTTCTGTGTTTCTTAGGTTTTGGTTTTACTGAAGTTTTTATTTTGGGTGGCTGTTGAGTTTTGTTCTTATTTTGGATGTATAAATATTCTTTTGGATTTGTAGTATACTCCCCAGAAGGCCTTGTAGATTTCAACAGATTTGTCCAAGTAGTTAAACGATTTGATATTTTTGTACCTCTTGTTGAAAATCCCTACAACAAAAAACTGTTGCCACTTATTTGAAAATTAAAAAGTTGTTAACACTAAATACTTTTAACTCGAGTATTTCCGTGGAGAAATTTCATCTCATCATCTGCTTCTAAGGAAGAATATATTGAAAAGTTATCGATTTTAGTACTTTTACACATGGTGGTAAATGCAGCATTCAAAGCCAAAAAGAAATCTCACTGGAAAAGATTCTTAACAAGTTCTATTAATTAATATCTATATACTATGAAGATATATGAATAAAATATCTACAAAGTACCTAAATTTTATTTTTTATATGGAGGTTGTTCAAATATAATTTTGTTGCAAATTATTGACATACTTAATTAGTAATATAGCAGTGATATTTCATTCAATGAATGGAAGAATATATTAATATCCATCTACGTAATCCTATTTTTTCGGTAATATTAACTTCTATTTTTGGATATAAATGAACAACTTATACTTTTATAAAAAAAGTTTCAGAATAGATTGATTGTACCAAATTTTTAAAAGCTGATGATGTTTACTAATGTATCAAAATAGTTCTACAAACAATCCTAGGAAGAATATGTAAGTAAATATAATTTTAAGTATACTAATATTAATTTATATATTTGTAAAAAATTAAATTTTTATAAAAACAAAAGGGTTACTTACCAGCTGAGGATCTTTGAAACTTGGTAGAGTAACAGATTTTAATGTTAGTGGTATAATAATACATGTTCCTGAAAAGACAGCAACAGCTGATAATACTATAATTGGATGATGAACAAGAATACTCGCAAACCAGCCAAAATTCATTATTGAATAAGTCAGCTAACCATTTAATTGTGTTTTAAATTAAATCAGTCGTACAGGAGTTCACAAATCGTAGGAAGTTGAAACATTGCATGTCTTCTGAAATCATGTTCAAATCTACAAAAGATCAGAACGTTACAAGTTACAAACTACCTGTAACCTTCCTTGTTGCTAGTGCTCAACCACACATGAAAACCTATTAGCTTACAATCACACCACACGTAGGTGGAAATACTACCCCGAGCCTAGATGTCATCCGGGGAGTCAGGGAGCGGGTGGATGCTAAAACGTTCAATAAAAATAGTTTTTACTTACCTACAATTGTCAGTTTATTGCTTTTATCTGTGATTGAGCATTGTTTTGAATCAATTTGTAAATGTTTTGAGTTTTGAGCTCCAGTTTCTAAGTGATATTAAATTAAATAAACAAAAGTGATTTAAAAGTAAGAGTCATCTCGTTTCCGGAAATTGTCGAATTGAAACGAAAACCATAGATAATATACACAAACTATTCGGTAACAAAGAAATACTTTACCATCAAAACAAAGAAGGAAGACAGGTGTGTCAATAAACAAATATGCGAGAAGGAATGTTCTGATTCTCCCCACTACCCACTAGTCCCAAGCCAACGATTGTAGTCCATAGAAATAAACATGTGTATTCAAATTTGGACAATTTTGTCTCTGACAATTGACATTCATATACAGTGTGGATACCACTTACGGAATAAAATTGTTTGTCTCCTTATTTTAGAAAATTATAAAAAATGCAGCAACACGTAAAAGTTTAAATTCAAATGAGTGCTTTTCAAGCATAAACTTGAATGTACAGGGTGATTCATGCAAATCTAGTATACTCTATACTCTTTATTCTCAATGAAACACCCTGTATATTTTTGAAAGCTCCTCAACCTGATTTCAACTAACAATATCATGAGTGGGTCTATTATGAATAATACCGGGTGAAATTTTTAAATTATTTATAATTTTACTTCAAGAAATTAAAATAAAGTACCTGAATGTAATTGATTTTAATACATTACTATAAATGCTCAAAATGTTCTCCACCTTGCTGTTGGCAATAGAAAGTCTCCTATAAAACTCATCACGAACTTTGTTTAAAATTTGAGGTGAAATATTCCGTATTTCTGTAGTTATCCTTTCATTGAAGTCTGCAATGCTAGCTGGTTATGTTGCATATACTTTGTTCTTAAGATAACCCCGCAGTAAAAAATCCAACGGCGTAAGGTCTGGCGATCTAGCACTTGACCATCCCATTCAGTACGCCTGGATCTATAAGTTGGCCAACGCAGGAACAAACTTCGTCTCTAATCATGCTTAAATATTTTTCCGCTGTCAAATTTCCATCTATACATAGGACCAATAATATGATCATGCTCACCTTTTGAGGATACTGAGTATGTGTCTCATTCATTCAATGAGGATTCTCTGCTGACCAATATCTACAGTTTTGTCGGTTTATCTCTCTGTTCAATGTCAATGTTGATGATTCATCAGAAAAAAGAGCTGTACCAACAGCTATTTCATTTCTGTTCAGTTTATTCATTATTCATTCGCAGAAATCCATTTTACGATCTAGATCATGTTCTGTTAACAGAAGGAGCAGGAGCTGATGAGCTCCTGCACAAAAGTTAATCTATATGGATAAAGTTTTTCTTTATGTAGACACCTTTGGACAGTTGTATAACTCACATTATTTTGACGGGCAATTTGACGTGATCAACAACTGACAGATAAAATCAACATTACTTACCGATTCTGTTTAGTTTTTGACATAAGTATGTAGACAGTTTTTATCAATTCATGAGAAAAAATGTTACAAAACCAAGATCCATGAGCATATCAGGTTTTATTTATTTTAGAAATGATCCCTAATGTGGGTACTGATACTTATTTTATAAATTCGATGTCTGTATTTAGCTAATTTTAAAATAGTTATTTATGCAACAAGTGTGTAAAGTAACCCCTTTTTTGATGAATGTGAACATTGTGACGATCACATGACTATTTACTTTACACACTAATGCCTAAAATAATTTACTTTTTTTCACTAGTGCGTAATGTAAAGAGAGTGAAATGAATCAATAGTTAAACATTAGGAAATACCCAGACGTGAAAAGCAAACGCAAATTCTATTGTGACAAATATTAAGTTTTAGGTATGGTGTGCTGCCTAACTACGCCGTTGGCATGTGAGTACAGCAACAGATTTAGAGCAACAGACTATACGAACACCAACAATCTCGTTTCATAAGTTTACAAAATATTTCAATTTTATACTGAGCACTCAACCATTTACTGAGACAGTTCCTTACTTTGATCATTAAAAACTGGGAATCTGGAGCTTTCAACAGAAAATTAATTACGTTATATTTTGTTCTTGGTCCTTCGAACTGTATGGATAGTTTCCTCCCGAGCAACTTTAAGTTCATCTTAAAAAAATATTTGTGTTATACAGGGACTATCCATATAGTTTCCTCTCGAACTACCTTAAGTTCACCTTTAAATTTTTTTTTGTGTTCTACAGTGACTATCCATATAGTGTCCTTCCGAACTACCTTAAGTTCATCTTTAAATTTTTTTTGTGTTATACAGGGACTATCCATATAGTTTCCTCCCGAACTACCTTAAGTTCATCTTTAAAAAAAAATTTGTGTTATACAGGGACTATCCATATAGTTTCCTCCCGAACTACCTTTAGTTTATCTTTAAAGTTTTATACCAAGTTGTGAAGGACTATCCACATAGTTCCTTTTGAACATTTAAGTTCATCCATGATTATTTGTAACTGATAGACAATTATTAACACCGTAAAGTGGGGTTACTTTGCCAGACGGGGAAACTTTGCCTGACCACGAGTTTGCAAACAAAACAAAAAATATTTTTAGATATGACAACGTCGCTTTAATGCAGGTGGCGGCAAAACGCTCCCCGATCAACACGTTACCAGTCAGTACCAGTCTGGAGCTTGGCGGAGCGGCGTGTTCTTTGAGGCAGTCACGTAAGTAAAACTGCTATTTTGATGTTCCGAAATCATGTTGCTATGCTAAGAAGCGCGTCATAAAAAGAATTGCAATTTGAATTCTGGTTTTAATATCCATTACATATAATTGTATGTGAGTTCTATTTATGCTATTAGCATATTTCTTCATGGAAAATTTCATGTAGTTTTAGTGGTTGGCAAAGTTACCCCATATATTTATTAGCTCTTTATTTTCAGAATATGGTTCGAAAATATAAGAGGCGTGTGGGTTCGCGCCGTTATAAAGATTATACCGAGCAGCAGTTAAAGAGGGCTGTGCTTCTAATTAAGTCTAAGCGAATGGGATATACGGAGGCATCGAAAACCTTCAATATTCCTAGAAGGACTTTAGTGAATAAGGTTAACAAGAAACATGAAGGTGCTGTTGGAGCACCTCAGCTAATCTCTCCAGAAATTGAAAGATCGATTGTGGATATTATAATAGCCAGTTCAGAGTATGGCTGTCCCATAACTATGATGGAATTGAGAATCGTGCTGAAGAGTCATTTGGACAAAGAAGGTGTCCGTCTTAGGAAATTTAAAGACAACTTACCTGGCGTAGATTGGTGCAGAAATTTTATTGCAAGACACAAACACCTACTATCTAACAGGCAGTGTCAAAACATTAAAAAAGCAAGAGCCGAAAAAACCGATGACGAAATGAACAATTACTTCGACAACTTAGAAAATAATGTGGTAGGAATTCCACCTGGTTCAATCTTAAACTACGACGAAACGAACCTGACGGACGACCCGAGATCGTCAAAATGCATTTTTAGAAGAGGTATTAAATACCCGGAAAGAGTTATGAACTCGACCAAGTCCTCAATATCCGTAATGTTTGCTGCCACTGCCGATGGAACTTTACTCGCGCCATACGTTGTATACAAGGCCGAAAGACTAAACGATGCATGGTGTATAGGGGGACCTGAAGGGACTCGTTATAATAGAACGAAATCCGGGTGGTTTGATCAATGCGTATTTGAGGACTGGTTTACACAAATTATCTTACCGTGGGCTAAGAAAATTGATGGACCCAAAGCGTTAATTGGGCATAACCTTTCGAGTCATTTGAATATAACCATCATTAGAGAGTGCCAAAGAAACAATATTAGATTCATCTTCCTGCCATCGAATTCAACTCATTTGACTCAGCCGTTAGATGTAAGTTTTTTCAAGCCCTTGAAAGTAGTTTGGCGACGCATAATAACTACATACAAAACAAAAAATCCACGAGACAGTTCAGTAAACAAAATAGCCTTCCCCCACTTATTAAAAAAACTAATTGAAGAGATAAAATTAAAAGATCCACAAATCATACAAAATGGATTCAGAGCAACTGGAATATATCCTTGTAACAGAGAAGAAGTCCTTAGGAGAATGCCGAATAAAAGATTTCAGGAAACGAACACTGATATAAGCGACACTTTATTGGATTTCCTTAAGGAAAGTAGAACACCTTCAAAATCCAGCGCTCCGAAGAGAAAGAAGATGCTGAAAATAGAACCTGGAAAATCGGTTGCAACTGAGGATTTTACGAAGAATACTCCGCAAGAAAAGAAACGTAATAAAACTGACAGAAATGAAGAAAATGACTTTGCCGAAACGGAAAGTGAATCTGAAGACGAAGTAGAATTAGATGAAGAACCTTGCCAAAAGACTGATAACAGAAGTGATGAACCCCAGGCTCATTGCTCCCGTGATAAAGTAACCCACAAGACTGAAAATAAATCAAAATTAGATGGAGTAAAAGAATCAGATTTCATAGTTGTAGCACTTTTAGGAAAAAAACAATACAAGCATTTCGTTGCGCAAGTCATCGAAAAAGAAAACGACTGTTGTCATGTAAAGTTTTTAAGGCCAAAACCACAAAATAAGTTTTATTTTCCTAACATTGATGATACAGGTATTATTGTTGAACAGGATATTGTGACTATTTTAGAATCGCCAAAACTTACGTCAACATCAAGACAAATTTTTTTCTTTGAAAATGTTGATTTAACCAAATTTAACTTGGTTTTAGTTCTTTTTTACCTATGTAAAAGTTTTTAAGACGGTTTTTATTTTTTTAATTTCATCTGTGTTTACCTTAGAGTTAAGAATTAAGTTGTTTTTATTTTGTGTTATTTATGAATCAGTATTATTTCCAGAAAAACCTTCTGTGTTGCTCAATGTTCTTAAATATATTATATATATTAATGTTAAAAAAGTATTTTTAGCCCTTATTAAAATTTTCTTTTTTTAAAATACATTAAAGGAGGGCAAAGTAACCTTTAAAGAGGCTTAACATTGCATGTACGCTTCAGAAACACGCAATTAAGGTAGTTGGCAAAGTAACCCCAAAACCGAGGTAACTTTGCCAACTTTTTGAAGTTTTAAAAAAAGCGGTTGTTATAAATGTTATGCCTTCTTAAAACAACACTAAGTAGCTAAAGGGTGAAAATTTCATATATATAGAGCTGGCGGTATAATTCCCAATAAAATCAGAGATATTTTTAAGAAATCAGAAATTTTGTGCAAAGTAACCCCACTTTACGGCACTCCTTTATTATTTGCTTGTAAGTGAAATTTGTGCACAAAGCTTTACCATGATAATCATCTCATTCAAAGTTATTTTTGAACTTATAATAAATACATTTAACATATCAACATGGTTAATAAAAAACATTTGATCGTTACCAGAAAAGTTGCTATTTCTCGAACGCAAGAAACTCTTGATTTAACAGAGTTGACTGCAGTTGATTTATCAAAATTACCACTTCTTGAAATTAAAATCAAACAGTTAGAAGCATCAATGATGATATTAAAGCTTCCCATCTAGAATTTCTAGCAGTGTCCACCGGGAAAGAATATGTGAGTGAGAATGTCATTCGCAAAACCATTGATGAACAATATTCATATATTTGGTGTAAATACAATTCATTATTCCAGTTCCTACTAATTTCACTTCGAGTCACTCAAATGTTGTTGAAAACACATGTCAAGTCAGACTTCCAAAGTTAGAACTTTTATAATTTTATGGTGGGTTTTCTCAATGGCAATCATTTTTTGACGTTTTTAACAATGCTGTGCACAGCCGTAAGGACATAAGTTCCATGCATAAATTCCAATATCTATTGTCATCATTAACCGGTGATGCCTTTAAATTATCCTGTGATGCAAATTATCCTGTAGCATACAAGACATTAGTTGATCGTTTTTCCAACAAGCGTTTGATAACGTTGACCCATTGGCGTGCCATAAAAAATGCCCCTGGATTAAATAATCATGATTCAAGAAAACTCCATTTTCTACTGGACATATTTATTGAAAACCTTTCCGTACTAAAGAATTTGGGATTCGATGTAGATGCTTGGGATTTTCCAGTAACAGACATGCTGTTGGATAAGCTTGATCATAAAACTAGAGAACGTTTCGAATTGACTTCTGACCCTTCTACAATTCCTAAGTACGAATTTCTAAGTAAACAGTGTGTTGCCTTGGAGGCAACAAACTTTTCCAAAGGTTTTTCTCTCCCCATCCAAACCAGATATGTATAAATCCAAATCAATTGTGGTGCATACCGCAAATGTTTCCACTTCCACGTCATCCGACGAGACTTGTGTTATTTGTAAACAAAACCATAAAATATTTGTATGTGCTAATTTCCAAAGCAAAACTCCAAAGGAACGTTTTGCTTTTATTCGAATATCGCACCGATGCATTAATTGCTTTAGGTTGAACCATTCTTCTGGGCATTGTCCTTCGCCATATAAGTGTAAAGGATGTAATAAATCCCACCATACCTTATTACATTTTCCAAATAATAATGCATAACTTGATACTACAGTTTCATCTGTACCTTTGAACAATCCACCTGTAGATAAGGTAGTTGAAGTAAATTCTGTTGTCCAACCTATAAATACCTTAAATACAAATGATGATTTACCGCTCGGTGTTGCTTCCAACACTTTGTTGGCCACAGTCCTTGTTCGAGTTGAGGACAAGTGGGGCCAATTCCATACCTTGCGAGCACTTATTGATCCTGGCAGCCAAGCCAGTTTTATTATCAAGAAATGGGCTAACATCCTAAAGTTGCCGATTTCCCCTCATAACCTACCTGTCTTTGGATTAGGTCAAATCAATAATAATTTGTCCGATGGAATGATTCAATGCCGAATGAAGTCCATGTAATCCGAATTGTCATCAGCACAATTAGAAGCGATTATAATTCCGAAAATTTGTTTGCCTCTACCCAATGTTCGCTTATTTTATTTTATTTATTTGGGATACAAACAGGACAAACCCATAGAAGTATCCACTAATAGTTACACATAATTTTACAAATTAGGTAAAAAAGAAAATATAAATACAATCATATAACTACATTAAATAAAAATAAATACAAGTATACAAAGAAAAGAGAAAAAAAGAGAGAACAAGACTAGGTAATAAAACAAAATTAAATTTGCAAAAAATAGTCTTTCAGTAGTTTTTTAATCGAACCTGCACTGTGGTGAAAAATATCCATTTCAACAATACTGGACAATTTATTGTAAGTATTTGTTATTCTGTGAGCAGGAGAATTTAGAAAATAATTGGTGAGTGCCTGATGTGTGATAAAGGTATAATTGTTTCTAGTTGAGTGGCTGGGAATACGAAGTGTTATGAAATTTGTAAGTTCAAGGCAATCTATATTGTTATTGAGGATTTTGTGAATAAACAGTACATCCGCAATTTGCCTACCATGATCTAGTGAAATTATCTTTAAATTAGAACGAATACGTTGCCTATCCACATTGGGATAAAATTTTCTTTTACAATATGAAATAAACTTGTTCTGGACTGTTTCTAATTTTGAAATATAGACTGAATAACGCGGGTTCCAAATAGTAGAACCAAACGTTAATATACTATTTACGTATGCCATATATAATGATCTAACGGTAAAAGGGTTTTGAAGCTCGAAGCATGTTCTATATATGAAGCCCAACTGCTGATTAGCTTTTCTAGTTATATTACAAATATGCCGATCGGAAAGTAATTTAGAGTCTAAAATAATACCAAGATCCCTAACTGTATCTACAGCGTGTAATACGCTATTAGAAACTTCATATGTGTTGTAGTTCAAGTCTGAATTACAACGAGAAAATTGTATATAATTACACTTTGAGACATTTAAAAACAAATTATTCCTCACACAGTAGTCGGATAAATTGTCTAAGTCTTCTTGCAATCGAACTCTGTCGTAAGTACATGAAATTGAGTGATATATTTCCAAATCATCGGCATACATAACAAACTTAGCAAATTGAAAGCAACTAGAGATGTCATTTATATATAAATTAAAAAGTAAAGGACCTAAATGGGACCCCTGAGGTACTCCTGAAGTAGTTACCACAGCCTTAGATTTAAGAGCACCTAAAATTACTTATTGAGACCTATTTTTGACATATGAGTCGAACCATCTTAATAAATTACCATGTATACCTACTTCAGAAAGTTTTGAGACAAGGACAGAATGATTTATTTTGTCGAAGGCCTTACTGAAATCAGTATACACAGAATCAACGATATGCCTATCATTTAGACTTTTAAGTATGTATTCAACGTATAAGAATAAATTTGTATCTACCGAACGTTTTTTCATGAAGCCATGCTGTTCAATGTTAAGTAGGTTTTTTACGTCATGATAAAGGAAATCAAAAATAATACTTTCAAACACCTTACTAAAGATGTTTAATTTAGAAATAGGTCTATAATTTTCAACTTTATTCTTGCTTCCAGATTTATGAATTGGTGTAATAAAGGCTGTTTTCCATGTATCAGGAAATTGACCTGAACTGAGAGATTTATTAAATAGCAAAAATAATGGCTCAGTTAGCGATTCCTTACAATTTCTAATAGAATCAGTAGGTAATTCATCTGGCCCAGAACCTTTATTGGGTAAATTTTCAATTTTTTTATCAATAGTTTCACGAGTAATTGTGTAATTAGAAATATTCAGTGGTGTGTTAGTATACATATTACCAAAGTTACTAGCATCACTACTTACAAAAACAGAAGAAAAATAATCTGAAAATATATCACAAATTTTCTGTAAGTCGGTTGTAGGGCCCTGAGCAGGGAGCAAGTTATTAGGGAAATTATTTGCTTTTCTTTTGCTTTTTACAAATTGCCAAAAATATTTAGAATTATGAATAATATTCGTTTCTACAGTAGTCAAGTATTTTTTATAATCTTCATTTATTAAAAATTTTGATCTGCCTCGTAAAATTTTGAATGTTAAGTAATCTAAATTATTATGGTATTTCTTCCATCGACAGTGAAATTTAATTTTTTCTTTAATCACTTTTATTGTAGAAGAAGAGAACCAATGAGGGTATTTTTTAGATCCATCTATTTGTAAACTAGATTCCAATTGTTTGCTATCCGATCAAGAGTGGTATTTCCCTGAAATATTCATTTGCTTCTTGGTGCAGACATTTATCCTTCTATCATGTGCAATCCGATCCAATTCAGATTCCAAATTCCTCCATTGTACAGTCACGTATCGGTTTCCTGGACTATCCACGGGATATTTTTGCTCGATTTTGAGAACTGGAGGAGATTCCAGCTAACTCCATGCTTCATCCTGACGATCAGAAGGTTGAAACCCATTTTCAATCTCATATGTGACGCGAACCCCAAGAGGTCGTTTCGTGGTAAAATTGCCTTTTAAAGTAGAGTCACCTACCTTTGAGGAATCGCATCTAGTAGCACGTCGACGACTATTTTCTTTAGAAAAACTTTTAAAAAAAGATTCCTGGTCTGCGTCGATTATACCAAGATTTGATGAGCGATTACCTGAATGATGGACATATGTCTGAGTTACTTTCTGTCCCTCTGGGTAACGACACGTCTTATATACCCCATCACCCAGTTGTCAAAATGAATGGCGATCATCCTAAAATTAGAGTATTCTTTGATGCCAGCGCTAAGGCACACAACCAACTTTCTCTAAATGACACCTTGTTCGTTGGACCTAAACTCCAAGCTGACATTGCTGCCATACTTTTGCGTTTCCGATTGAAGACCCTCGTCTTCACGTGTGACATCCGTCAGATGTACCATCCGATTCTCTTGTGTCCCTCACAACGTAAATATTAACTGAATCTATGGCGTTTTTTCTCTGACGTACCAATTCGAATTTTCCAATTAAATGCAGTTACCTATGGAGTATCTACTTCACCGTTTTAGCCATCAGAACCTTGCTATATCTAGCCGATCTAGAACAAGAGATGTTTGCCTCTGGTATATCAAATACTTAAAACATGCCTATATATGTTGATGACGTGTTTGCCGGGGCTGATTCGTTGGAAGAAGCCCTACAGATGCAAAACCAACTTATTGATCTACTGAAACGTGGCAACTTTAAGTTGCGTAAGTGGTCAGCTAATTCCTCCGTCTAATTAGATTCGATTCCTATCGATCACCGGCAATTACGAGATATTACTTTTGGGATTGTAATGGCGTACCCATAACGATGTATTTGTCTTTACCATTAATGCTATACCTTCAACTTGTACCAAACGATCTATCTTGTCTCAAATCGCAAAAAATTATAATCCTTATCGAGCGTTTATGGATGGCAGGATCTGCTTGGGACGATGTTGCTTTCCCAAATGGCAGCAGTTTGTGCTGGAAATGCCTAACCTCTCTACATTCGAAATACCTCGAATGTTATTAGTCCCTAATCTGAAAACATGTGAATTACATGGCTTTTGCGATACCTCAGAGTTAGGATACGCGACCGTTATTTATATCCGATTCACTGAAAAGGAGAAAACCCAACTTCGAATCGTCATGGCCAAATAGAAGGTAACTCCAGTAAAATCCATATCCGTTCCACGCTTAGAGTTGTGTGGAGCTGTTTTATTATCCAATTTAGTCGAATTCATATTGCAAATATTTCGGGATCTTATAACCGTCACTTCGATATACACCTGGGGTGATTCCAAAGTAGTACTCAGTTGAATCCATGCATATCCTAATCGTTATAAACCGTTTGTCTCCAATAGAGTAGCTCACATTCAGACGCGAGTTCCCCCTGAACATTGGCGTCATGTTCCTGGTTCCATTAACCCTGCCGACATTGCATCTCGCGGTTGTTTACCCAAGGATCTCCTGAAGTCGTTATGGTAGGCGGGCTCTCGGTGACTCTTCTTATCTCCTTCTCACTGGCCCAAACCAGTGCAGGTTAACCTTGAAGCAACACATGCGTCCAGCGAGGAAAAGATTTTCTCCATGGTTGTGCAGGTGCCATGTCATATTTATAACCATTTCTTAGAGCGATTCTCAAAACTTTGCAAAATTCAAGGTTCCATAGCTTTTTTATTGAGATTTATTCACAATACGAGACACCCTCCTGCTAAACACCCAGGTGTTTTAACCGAATCCAAGCTACACGAAGCTTTACTTTCTCTTATGAAATCTGTCCAAGCACAACAATTTCGCTCAGAACAGACTTTGATTCAGACAAGTCAGCGATGGCCCAAATGGTTAGCCAAATTGTCCCCCTGTATTGATCAACAAGGAATTATGCGTGTCGGTGGCGTGTGATATCGCGATATAACTACAGAAAATTCCGAAATATTGCGGTCCACTTTTTGTGTGTGTACACGATGAAATCATTGTGAGTTCCTTTTAATTCTCTAATCCGGCCCTTTGCCACCAATCTCCAACAGTTCCTATGTACAATTTTTGACAAATCTTACTTTTTTCACAAGTGCGTAAAGAGTTTTCCTTTACGCACTAGTGCAAAAAGTGATCAATTGTTAATGTCACCCGGTATTATTCATAATAGACTTTAAAAAGCGCTAATTTGAATTTAAAAGTTGACATGTCCCAGCGCTTTTTATAATTTTCTAAAATAAGGACACAAACAAATTTATTCCATAAGTGATTTCCACAATATATAACATGTTTAATCAATATTATTTTATATTAAGTTAATTTATTTGAGAATTTAACTATTCATGATAGATAAATATGTTTTTGTTACGATTTTTATAATTATGTCAGTGGTGATATTCAAAATGTTTATCAAAAGGTTCTCTTACAGATATTTTTTCATTAACAATGTTTTTTCACTCAAACGGTGCATTAGCCAACACCAAACATAGGACCCTGCGCAAAATGTGACAAAGAGAAAGCTGAATTCTTCGCACTTCATTTTTCGAATACATTTACACCCCTCAATGACGGAATAGATCATGAAATAGAATACCACTTAGAAACGCCTATAGAAGAACAACAACCACTACCACTCCGGGAGAAATTAAAGATGTGATCAAATTCTTGGGACTAAAAATGGCGCCTGGGCCAGACAAAATTACACCAAAATGATAAAATGAAGTATTGATCAAAAAAACTGAAAATATCACAAATAATTGCATTAATCAAACCAGGAAAGAACCCTCAGAAGCAAACTCCTGTCGACCAATAGGACTCCTATCAGTATTTTCCAAAATGTACGAGAACCTTATAATGCGTAGAATAAACACTTATATAAGACCAGAAGGGATGAATCCCACACCATCCATTTGGATTTCGCCAGGGGCACTCAACAACTCAACAGATACACCTGTGAGATACATCGAATAACAGATGTCATCAACAAAGCCTATGAAGACAGAAGCTATTGCTCGCTGTATTCTTGGACGTGAGCCAGACATTTGACCGTGTCTGGCATACTATACAAAATCAAGCAATCCTTCGTTTTTATTTTATCCTATTTAAATCCTACCTTAGTCATCGTCAATTTAAAATAAAAATGGGAAGTGAAAGATCGAAACTACATCCAATAAAAGCAGGGGTACCGCAAGGGAGTGTCCTTGGGCCATTGCTGGAGTTTTATTTACACCCGCGCGACTGGCCAACCTCCAGAGCTCCAGACACACTATATTTTCCGATGATACAGCTGTATTATCGATGAATAATAATCCTGATAGAACAGTACTAAACTTGCAAGAATACCTCAACATTCCACCAAATTGTTTTGAAAAATGGAGAATCAAGATAACTAAAAGCAAATCCAACCACACCACTTTCACAGTATGTAAAACCCCAACGCCTGAACTTCATATCAACAACATTCTAATTCACAATAAAGAAGAAATTATATATTTAGGAATAACCTTGGACAGTAAATTAACATGGAGAAAACATATAATAAAGAAGAGAAATCGACTAAACACTAATCAAATAAACTGGTTAATAGGCTTCTGTCTGAGTGTATCCGTATTTGACCGATTTTTCGTTTTCGATACACTTTTTATCAGTATTTTGTAAATTAGTGTATTCTAGACACTTGCTTAACGTTTCTGTGTCAACTTTTTATTTAATATTATTGGACTTTGATTTACATTGGCTTCAATAGATTAGATTAGATTTTAACGGGGTTACTGTGCACTGAAACCAAAGGTTTATTGTGCCCCCCATTCAGAGCTGTTGTCGCTACTACTACAGCTCGCCTTCCAGTTCCAAGGTTCTAATAAACTCTAGTATTTGGGACGGCTTCAGCGAGGTTAGGTCCTCACTCTTACAAGTTTCTTGTCCAAAGCATTTCTTGCGTTGGCTTGCAATGGCGAGGCATTCCAGAACTAGGTGATCAGGAGTTTCATCCTCCTCCCCATAGAATCTACACTCGTCAATCTCTGCTAGACCTATTCTCATTAGGTGCTTCCTAAGGCGGCAGTGTCCTGTAAGAAAGCCCGTGAGGAGATGTAGCTTATCTTTACTGAGGTCCAAATATTTTTTGGACCTAGCAGTGTCAAAGTTCCCCAGGAACTTTTTGGAATGTTCCAACCCGGGAAGGCACCGCTAGAGTGCTTCTCTTTCGGTTTCCTCTTTCTTTCGAAACTCTTTCTTGTAGGAGCATTTTGCTACACCACAGAAAGGCTCCGGGTCAATAAAGGGCATTTGTGCTCCTTTCCTGGCAAGTGTATTGGCCTCTTCATTTCCCGTGATTCCCGAGTGGCCAGGCACCCAGACTAAAGAGACCCTGTTATTCTTGCCTAATTCATCAAGTTTTCTTCGGCACTCCCATGCCAACTTTGAGTCAATGACATGGGAGCTCAATGCTTTGATAGCTGCTTGACTATCAGAATGGATCGATATGTCACATTTCTGGTAGTTTCTTTCTAGGTTCATTTCCACGCTCGGGAATGAGCCTAACGATAATGAGTATCTGGTGCCAGGCCCAAATACTCCAGCGCCTGCTCCAATGGTGGTTTTTGAACCATCCGTATACCATCTATTGGTGTTTTCTTTGAGAGTTTGGGTGGTGTATTCCCTTTCCCAGTCTCTCCTCGTATTTAGCATCGTAGTGAAATTTTTTCGATGCTTACTTTCCTGATCATTTCGTCACTGGGAAGATTCGCTAATGGGGTGTATCTTGTCAGAGAGGACCAAGCTCCCTGATTTTTAATACTCTCATTGCCTGAACATTCCTTAGATATTCTAAGAATTGCCTCTTGGGCAGATCTTTCTATCACCAGATGTAGAGGTGTGAGATCTGTAATGATCTCAAGTGCCCTAGTTGGACACGTTCTCATAGCTCCAGTGATGCACACACAGGCAAAAGTCTTTGAACTTTATCGAGGGTTTTCCTCGTGCTGTACTGACTTGCTTTTGTGTGCCAAACTATTGCCCCATACGTAATTGCTGGTCTCACAATCATGGCGTACATCCATCGCAGTATTTTTGGGTTACAGCCCCACCTCTTACCAGCTAGATTTCTGCACGCCATCAAAGCTCTTATTGCTTTACTAGCAGTTATTTCAACATGCTTATTCCACAGAAGCTTACTGTCAAAGGTTATCCCTAGATATTTAACCTCTGATTTCCATTCTATGATTTCCCCATTTAAGGATATGGGTTTCATGGCTGGAAGTGTTCTTTTCCGGGTAAATGGAATTACTATGGTCTTGTTTGGGTTAATGTTTAGCCCCACTGACAAGCACCATTGCTCAATGAACTCTGACTATTAAAACAATGTCATCGGCGTAGCCCATACATTCGAAGCCAAGCTCCGTTAGCCTGTAGAGCAACTCATCTACTACGAGGCTCCATAGAAGGGGAGATATCACTCCCCCTTGAGGTGTCCCCCGAGTGGCTTTAACTGAGGTGGTTTGATTCCCCACCTGTGTCTCAGCTATCCTCGTTGTCAACAACTCATACATCCATTTTACAATGGTTTCATTCACTCCTCGCCTTTTTAGTGCTTCTTTGACAGACACATGAGTTGTGTTGTCAAAGGCCCCTGATATATCCAGGAATGCGCACATTGCGATTTCTTTGTTGTTCAGAGTTCTCTGGATGACTTCTGTCAGCTGATACAGAGCCGTCTCAGTTGATCGACCCGCTCTGTAGGCGTGCTGACATTTATGAAGTGGTATATTCTCCAGATTCTCTGTTCTTATGTAGTTATCCACTACTTTCTCCATCGATTTGAGTAGAAGTGATGTTAGACAGATGGGTCTAAAAGATCGGGGATCAGTCCCATCTTTTTTCCCTATTTTTGGTATGAAGGTTACCCTTGCCCTTCTCCATTTTCTAGGTATTAGACCCACTGCTAGACTGCTTCTTGTAATCTTCAGCAGGTGAGGGAGAATCTCCTCTATCCCTTGCTGTAGGAGTGCTGGAAATATTCCATCCGCTCCTGGTTTGGCTTCAATATGTACAATTTCGGGGTCTTCGTCTATGTATACCAATTTTAAATTTTTTGATTTCAATTCTAATTTTTTGTCTCTAATTCTTTTGATTTCTTCTGTGAATTTATTGTGTGTATATATATTTGCTGTTGTGAGACGTGGTTCGTCGTCTACATTTAATGATTTTGATTCTAATGGAAATTTCTGTTCACTTTTTTTATGCGGTACTTAGTTTGTCAGAATGTTTTTTATGTTTAAGAGTTTTAGATTTGAACGTACCTTTTTTTATTGTTTTTCTAGTGGGCGTTTTCACTTTTACTGGATATTTCTTATTTGTTTTAACACTAATGTTTTTGTCACTATTTAAAGTTTCTGATGTAAATATATCAGGCTTTTGAGACTTGTGGATTTTTTCGCGTAAACGACGGGTGTACTCAGAGAGATACGGAGTACCCGTAATTGGGAGTACCCGGGGAGAAATCTCTGAGTATTTACTCAATAGTTTTCTTCAGAACAAACTCTTTCACTTTATAGATTATTTAAATTTTTAATACTTATTATTTTCCAATACGTAAATTTAATTATGACACCTGAATGTTAGCATGGAAGAAGTGTGTCGATTCGTTTCGACATTTTGCAATCTGTTTAAAATAGCTGTTTTATTTCAAATTATTTTACTGAAATTGTTGTAACTAGTACGTGATCTTGTAAGCAGAAATGTAGGTTAAACCTTCGCATAATTTTGTTTGGACTTCTAAATATGTATTCACAGGGTGTCTTCTGGATTTATTAATATACAAGATTATTCTTTTCTTTTTTCCATAGTCGTACATATTACACTATGAATTTTGAGATAATTGCCTATACGCTCTTATCATTTAGTATTAATAATCATACCGTGATGAAACTTTTTTGCATGTTTCCTTAAATTAAAAATAACACTAAAACTTTTTTGGCATTGGAAACATGTAACGATCCATTTTTTAAATATCTTCAACAGACAAAACGCAATAAAATATTACATATAATACGCCACAACAACATACCTAACCTTTGAAAATATACAGATGCTGTGGCAATTACCGGGCAATCTGCAAATTGAAAACAAAACCATTTCTTTCTCGCCCATGCTTTTGGTGGACTTCGGTTGAATTCGCAAATCGTTCGTGGTTGGGAATAGTGTTCGCATGCTCTCCGCATCCGCTAGTAATAAAGCAAGCCTAAAACCGTTTCCACTTACATCAATTCTGGGACGATGTAAGGTTTGCGCCTGCGTATAAAACGATTCCAGAACGGTGTTTTATCGTAGATTGAAACAAACCTATTATTATTTATTACAATCTCAATAAAATCGTCAGAAAGAAATGGAAGATATTTTTGGTTATCACACAACAATAGAAACAAACTAAGCTATTCATGATTGTCTCTGTTAGTAGTGGAGTTGAGTCCCTATGTATTTTTAAAACGATAGACCAATGCAGGACACATCTATCTGAATCTGAATCCAAGAGTTCCATCCACTTCCCGAAATCCTAATTCCTTCAGATGCTGCCGAAAATCTAGGAAAGCAAGTGATGGTCTCAGTTCATTTGATTTAAGAGTTTTCTCTAAAAAATTACGTAAGAACGTGACTTAATATGGGGTAGAAATAAATTAAACAATCGTAACTCATTTTTATTTTATATAAAATAATAGAGAAATGTACATTATGTCACAGAGTACAAAATATAATTAAAAATATAAATAGTAATAGGTACAATGATTAATAACATAGTTTTTAACATATCTACCAAATTGTGGTAGGTAAAAGGAACTGAGACTCGGACTGCGATGTAGTGATGACTGGCATTTGATATTTTTCACTTAATGTCTTTGAGGAAATCTACACATATCAGTACAGTAACGTTTTACCTAATAAGGCATATATTCCATCATACATTATACTTAAAATATCAATAAGACAAGTGTTAATTATAAAGTATCCATATGTATATTTCGGGGCGACCTAGCTAAAAGCTTAAATAGCGAAATTCAAATGAACTGTAAACATAATAATTGATCCGCTTGAGCCTTCAATAGCTCTAGCTAATTTTGTATGTGAGGCAGACGCGCGTTCGCCGAAAAAAGAACAATGAGCAGAACAACAGATAAATAATGCTAATAGAGACAGAAAGAAAGAAGTAAAGTAAAACCAATTTATTAGCAAATAATGTAGTATATTCCATACTGGGTGTAAATAAGACATGGGACATCCGTATAACTTTTGAATGGTTTGTTCCATGTTATTAAAATTTGGGTACGTTATATTAGGCCAAATTTTCAATTTTTTGACATAAGAAATTAACAGGGCAACTAAAAATTCAAATTCACCAAATATATTTGGCTTCAAATACATACATTCCATCTGTCAAATGTCAACTATGACGCCATTTTAGTTTTATTTTTTAAATATTTTTTTCATCTTACGTGGCTGAGACGTTGTCTAAACCATATACAATTGACTTAAAATTACTCCCAAAGTATTATTTCTTCTAAAAACTCAGTTTGAAGTTTGTTAACGATTAAATTTAATAACTCCAGTTTTATGCCAATAATCAGTTTTTTAAATAGAAACATGGATAGGCCACCCTGTATAGTAAATATCTCCAATAATTTCTTTTAACCCTTAAAACCCCACAAGTGTTAATTCTTTAATATCGAAATTATTTTCATACATATTTTCAACGTAGCAGTCAGCTCTGTGTCTTGTGTCCGACGGCCAGTGTGCTGCGATGTTTTGAGACGACAGGTTCTGAACGTTTAGTGTTTAGGTAAGGGTCTTTAAGGACATCTTACGGTGTTCTATGGTACCAGATTTTTTTTTCACCACCCATGAGTTTATGGACAAACAAACGATATTTATTTATCGCAGCAGGAGCACGAAGATGTCATCAATAACTTGTACATTGGCGATGAATATAGTTCTGAAATTAATTATGATAGCGATCATGCTTCGAGCGAAGATGATGGAGGTGATTTTCGGGAAAACACGTCTGAAACAGAGGATAATGTAGAGGTCAACAGTGAGGAGCCTGCAGAATCTACAGTTGTGGAAATTCAGAATAGAGGTTTGTGTCCCAAATATATTGCAAAATAAGACATGAAATGGAGAAGCAAACTACTTTCTTCGACGTCCAAAAAAAAGTCTGAACCATAGTAAGTGTAGTAGAAACACAAGATATAGTGAAAGTGTTAGTTTAATCTTGGACTTCAACTTATTTATCATTGTAGAAATTAAGGATATTACTTGTCTCCATACCATTGAGGAGGTCTTCAGATTTTATGACAACTGGAACAAGAATCATGGCAATAAAAAAAATGGGAAATTTTAGAAAAAGACGAATTAGACAGCGTTATCGGTATATTTACAAAAGCCGGGGCGCTTAGAAGCAGAAAAGAGTGGTTTTCCAATACTTCAATTCGGCGGTCGTTCTTCACTGCTGCTATGTCACAAAACAGATTTGATGAGATATCAATATTCTTACGTTTTGATTATAAATCGACTAGAGCTGTACGCAAAGAGCAGGACAAATTAGCCGCGATAAGAGACCTGTGGGATTTTGTAGATACTTGTAGGAAAGCCTTTTAGCCATATGAAAGTATCAACATTGATGAGCAGTTAGTAACCTTAAAAGGAAGATGCCCATTTAGGCAATTCATAAAATACAAACCGGGGCGGTATGGTATCAAAATTTAGGCGGTTGTCGATGTCAAAACATCTTTGCAACCTTCAAATATACACAGCAAAATCTCCTGGCGGAATGGCTGAACGGAATCAAGACTATCGTAGAGAAGGATTTGGTGGAACCATATCACGGAAGTGGGCGAAGGGTTACTACAGACAACTTTTTCACAATTGTTGCCTTGGTACAATATTTACAAACAAAAAATTTGACTTTTCTTGGTACCATTCGGAAAAATAAACAAGACAGTTGAAATAAGTGGCCGACCAGCAGAAACTTCAATGTTGCATTAACCAAAGACTTAGCGATGGTTTTCTACATCCCAAAAAATAGGATGGTTCATATTTTTTCTAGTCAGTATAATAATGATCTGGTTTGTGTGGAGAATAAAAATAAGACACATATTAATATTGATTGCAATATACCAAAGGGTGGCGTGGACAATGCTGATAAATTGATCAGAGAATATGTGTGTAAAAGAAAGAGAGCTCGGTAACCTTACGCAATTTTTAGGAATATAATGGACATTTGCGCCTAAAAAGTTTTTCTCTTATATGTAATAAAAAAAATCAGATTGAAAGAAGAAAGCGGCGACGCTCGCAAAAATATGGAAGCGAGGGCTAAATACAAAAACCAAAAAGCGGAAGGTGTTACGTGTGTCCCAGGAGTTTGGTCAAAAAAATTAATACACTTTGTTCTTTTTGTTAAAAATTTGTATGTGAAGCTCATATAAAATAGGAACAAGCATTTACTTGTAAAAACTGTTTATCTGAATTATCTATCATTTTCATGATATTCTTTATGCACATTTGAATTGTTATTTTATTTTTGGAACCAATTAACTGATCTATATCTTAGAAGTAATAAATAATTAGTTAGAGTTTTTTTTCAATGTTAGATTCTATCATAGTTTACAAAGGGAATGAATTTTTAACTGGGGTTTTCGCAGGACCCTGCATGGGTAGGTTAAAATGGTGCTCATATTTTGGGAGTAATTTTAAGTTAGTTGTCTATGGTTTAGATAACGTCCTACGATGAAAAAAGCTATATTTGAAAAATAATGCTAAAATGGGGTCCGAAATGACATTTTACAGATGGAATATAGGTATGTATTTGAAGCCGCAGAATCCAAATATGTAAAAATATTTTCAATATTCATACCGTTTCCGGCCGTATTGATTTCTTATGTCAAAAAATTCAAAATTAGGTTTAATGTAACCTACCCAAATTTCAGTAACATCAAACAACCCATTCGAAATATGTAGGGGTGACCCTGTCTTATTTACACCCAGAATAAATGAGATTTGTTTTTAGTTTTTTTTTAGATACTGCTCGCTTTAAAAAAGAAAATACAATGAACTGAAAATTAGTATGAGTGAAATTAGTGTGAAAATGAGTGATAAGTTAGTGTACTGTAGTGTTTAAATAAATGTTTATATAAATTGAACCTTGGACACTAGTTTAAAATAAATTCGTTACAATAGCTTGTCACATATTTCACACACTACTTTCTGAATATGTTCTTCTGTAATATATCTTAGATAAAAATTCTCGATTCTTCTATTCGATTATCTATCTGTTACTTGCAGTTTTTGTTTGTCTGGAAGATCAGTATACCCGTTTAAATTTTTTATGTTGTGATGCGAAGAACTAGTACTAAATCAAAAATTAAAATTAATGATTAAATGAAAATATTTAATTAATATTAATAAAACTAAGACACTGCGTTAAATATGACAAGCGTGCAAAAACTATAATCTTGTATCAATATTATATTTTAAAATCAAAATAAAGATTTCAGATAGGGATACTGATCTTCTTATTCTTCACTAACCCTACGTTTAGAAATAGAAGAGTTAATCACATTTTAAAGTTGTAGATATAAATGAAATGACATGGGAACTTAGTATCATTCTAAAATATGTATTTACCACACCATACCAGCAGTGTGTTACATTTGTAATAATTTCTGTCTTCAGTTTTCTCATCTGAATGATAATGGAACAGTTTTGTAGATTGTGTGTATACAAAAAAAAGAAAATATTTAATATTTAAAAAAATTAATAATGAGCAAAACTAGATAATAAAAAAATAGACGAAATTAATATATTCTGAAGTAGGAAAAGGATACTTCATGCATTGGCACACAAAAAGATACTGGAAGTTTCCTTGTCATTTTTTCACCATGAAACTCCTCCATTATTGTCATCGTCTTGAATGCTTTTTTAATAAGTAGGCTTCCAACAAATGCATTAAAATAAATATCACTATCTTTGGTAATTTTAACTTAAATCTACTCTTAATTAGGTCATGTGGGAAATACGTCTTTCACTGAACAATTTCAGATCTGTAAGAATACTTTTACAAATTATAATTAAAAAAAAGAAAAAAACGCGATAAGGACCAACTGGCACAAATAATAGCAGGTCTAAAATGTCAAGTTATATAGTCAGTATCTACATCTTTTCCGTATTAGATGGAGATACAAGTTCCTTTTTTTAAAACAATTTTACTTGATAATTGACACAATATTTATTTCGAATTTTCACAAAGCACATTAGTTCAAAAATTGGACAAAATTGCGGGTAAATGCTTTACAAAAATTCTTGATTCCTCAGATATAATTTCAAATAAAGATTTTAAATAACAAAATTTCTTTATACAAATTTCCAAAACCTCATTTTCATATAAAACATGTAACTAAATCCCAAGATGGCAACATTTATTAATCTCTGGAAGGGCAGGAGAAAATGGCAACTGTATACAGAACATGTATATTTGGAAAATGTAGAATCTTTTCCAAAAATCACATATTTGAGGTACAGTTTAAAAGAAGCTAACCAGTTAAAAAGCAAAGAAACATTCTGTATCTAAATAAAAATAGAGTCGTGATAGTTATACTTATAGCTAACTATACATCAGCAATTCAGTTATAATTTATCTATACAGTGTGCAAAAGCCAAACGGAATAAATCCATTATTTCGGTTACTGTAGATAATTATAATAAATCTTGAAACATATCTTCAACGGGAAAATGTGATCTCTTCGATAGACAGATACAAAACCCAATTTTTTATATAAGAAATATGTGATATACCATTTGAAAGGTCTCTTCTTTCTCTATTCAAAAATTTATCGTTTTAAAGTTTATTGCAAAAATTAAAATAGTCATTTAATTACCAAGATTTTTATTTAAGATTGAGAAATTGCCAGGACGATCGCGGTGAGCATTTTGAATATCTACTTCATTGAAATTCATAGTTTTTTACACACATACAACGAGTATCTAAATCATTAAATGTTAGCCATACATCGATACTAAACATGTTGTTCCAACTTTGTTAAATTTATATCTTGATCCAGGAAACCCTCAAGTTCCAGCGAATATGATGTGGTTTCAGCAATATGGAGCACCAATGTCCAGCAGTACCACGACGCTATATTTCCAAATCAGTGAATAAGGAGGCGAGGATCGATAGAATGGCCAGTGCGATCACCTGATCTTAACTTATTATATTTCTTTTTATAGGGATATATGAAGAGTATTGTATACAAAACTAAACACTTTGATTAAGATTATTTAAAAGAAATGTTGAATAATGTTAGAAGACATTTTTATTCAAGATTAGGACGTTCGCGTGAGAATATTGAATATTTATTTCATTGACATTCATAATTTTTTACATTATGAACAACTAAGTATTACATTTTAGTTTTTGATTGTATTGTAGCGATTTTTGGTAATCAGATGATTGTATTTTTTCTATGTTAATTTTTACAATAAATTTGAAAACGATAACATTTTTGAATAGAGAATGAAGAGACCTTTCTTATGATACATCAGAAGCCCATACTTCCCATTTAAAAAATTGGGTGTTGTACTTTTCATTCAGATGGGTTTGAAGGTAGGGATCACATTTTCACGTTGAAGAATGTCAATTTATAATTTTAATTTGACGTGTTCAAGGATTTATTCTAATTATGTACTGTAACCTAAATAATGAATTATTCCACTTTGCTTTTTCATTCCGTAGACTAGGAAAAAGTGGGCGGGAATAATATCAACTTGATATTGTCGATAAATAATTAGTTCCAGTGATTTTTGACAAGTGACAGATAGTTATACTACGCATTCTATCTAAAAATCAATTTTCAAATTAATGCACTGTTAATGTAACTACATTTAGAATTTTAACTACATTATAGTGCCGGTAGCCCCAATTTAGACAATTTGTATGCATTCTTAAGTTTAAGTTACCAGAACGTTCTACTTTATACTTTAATAATAAATACTAACAGGGCGCCAAAACGAAATATCAATGTTTTAAACGATTTTCAATTATTTTCATCAATAATATACATATTAAGAATTTACTTTTTTAGGCATTTGGATTCAATACTCAACTGAAGTATTTGAAAAATAAAAAAAACGCTTTCAAAAGTGGATACTAAAATACGAATAAGTTTTAGAACGTGACGTATCAAAAGAAAATTATAATCCATATTTTACTTGATTACAACATTTTAGAGTCATTTATTCTGGTCACCCTACATAAGAAACCAATAAAGAATACTTACATATTATCAATATAACCGCGATACTATTATTTAATCTTATACAAATAAAATTTTAAAAGAAAACCGGGGACAGCAAACACCACAAACAAATAAAAAAATTACCCTGAAAAACTCTTAATAATTCTTACTTTCACTTTAGACATATTATCGAGTTTGAATGTATACAATTACCATTATTTTAGCTACATATGATCGTTTTAAGCCAACTCATTTCAGTTGTATTATCATTTTTTTGACATACAACTACAATATATTTAATTTTACATTGTAAATAGTGGTCATGCAAAATGTGAAGTTCGCTGGTCCCTATAAGAAAAAACTCAAGAGACATTATTGGAATGGAAGAGTAGGGGCTATGTCTCTGGTCGAATTCCGGGTTTATATTTTTTTACAGACAGGTCTTATAGAGATGGGAATAGACCAAGCAAAAATTGTTGTGCAACAGTTGAGCAACGCACGAGTTCAGACAGTGTGTACGTTTTGCGCAGCTGTTGCCGATCTGTTGCGCAGAGGCGGTGCACCAAAGGAGATATTGCCCAGCAGTGCGTACAGAGGGCTGAGTTCGAAAAGTTCACTCTAGCTGATCGAAAACTCTAGGATGATCAGTCGAAGGCTACTCTATCAGCATCTGCGTCCAAAGTTGAACATAGGCCTCCCCTAAATTATTCCAGTTGTAACGGTTCTCAGCTTCTTGTAGCCAGTTGTCAGCGATACTTTTGACATCGTCTGTCCATCATGTAGGTGGTCTGCCTATACTCCATTTGTTAGCTCGTGGTCTCAACTCTATCATTTTTCTGGTCCACCTCCCATGAGTTATTCTGGTCACATGGCCGGCCCAGTTCCACTTAAGACATGTTATGCGCTCGATAACATCCATGACGCCTGTCCTTCTTCTTATTTCCTCATTTCTGACTCTATATCAGAGAGTCAGTCCCAGTAGCGACCTTTCCATTCTTCTTTGGGCTACTCTGAGTTTAGTTGCTGTGGCCTGGGTTAAGGAGAGTGTTTCTACACCGTAAGTCATGACTGGGAGAACGCATTGGTAGAAGGTCTTCTTTTTTAGGTGATTTGATATGTTGCTCTTGAAGATGTCTAATAGAGCTCCTTATGCAGCCCATGCCAAGGTAATTCTTCTTTACAGTTCAGGACAAACTTTGGCACTAACGATCACCTCCACTATTGGGATCTATTGCTAAGCGATATGCCACCACACAGCGTTAAAGTGAACTTCTCTAGATGTGTGATTATATTGGATTGCATGTTTGTTTGCCACTTGTATTATTTGTTTCGTGGCTTTAGACATTGTTTTTCGTATGTTGTATTGGATGTTTAAGTATTCGGTATAATTTAAGAATTGATTTATATATTTGTTACTAAAAATGTGCGACAAAAGACATAAATATTGTTCAGTACCACAATGCAAATCTAAAAGGAATAAAGACGTACAATTGAGTTTCCTTTGATTACTTGAAAGTGGAAAGTTTAGAGTACACGTAAAAAATATAAATGTATAATTCGAAATGGTAGATACAAGAAAAGCTTGGGAAAGTAAATTAAGAATTGGAAAACTTATATCAAAATATATGTTTGTGTGTTCTCTTCATTTAAACAATAAGATTACATTCCAAGAAGTATATTGTCATTGAATTCCATGTAATTAACTATTTATTTAATTATAGACACAAATGTTCGGGTCCAAAGGCAGAAATTAAAGAACTTAAAAAATGAACATCTGGCCTGTACGTTTTTAACAACACTAACAAAATTGAATTTACTAAGAATACTGTGTAAGAAAAGAGGCTCATAATCATTTATAAAAGAAAATATAATGCAAAAAAGGGCGTAAAACACTAAGCTACACTATTAACACCACATAAACAAAAAATTTTACCACATCTAGAGTAGTTTGGACTTGCCAGTTAGGTAGCGCTGCGATCCTAATATAAAAAGCCTAATATAACCGACCCCTAGTCGTGGCCTTCGTCGACTTCCGCAAAGTATTCGATACGATTGAAATAAACAGTGTATTGAAAGCGCTAGAGGAATGCCGTTTAGACTATAAACTGATTAGACATATACAGCAATGCTAACATGTCTCTAAGATTGCAGAAAGGTACAAAATGTATAAAAGTCGAGAGAGAAATTAGACAAGGGGACACGTTATCTCCCAAACTTTTTACGGCAGTGCTGGAACATGCTTTCAAGCAGTTGGACTGGGAATATGTATTGACGGCGAAATGCTGTCCCACCTGCGATTTGCCGACGACATAGCTCTAATAGCGGACAACTTAGGAGAGATTAGAACTATGATTACTGAGTTAGATGTCGTTTGTAAAGAAGTCGGTTTAAACATGAACTTTGGAAAGACGCAATTCATGACAAATTTGATACCAAGTGATAACCTAAAGGTCGGTGGTAACGAAATAATACTAGTCCACAAATATAAAAACTTAGGTCACAAAATTCAAATTGCCAGAGATAACCAAACCACTGAACGTCTATACAGTTCAAAAATTACGTTCTCTCCTCGCTCGAGTATTTGGAAAGTTAACATTCACCCGATATGCGCAGTGTTTTGTTCTTGGTTTTGTGGTTATGTTTTTATACTATATTGTTTATGATTTATTGTTACCGTTCGCTAAGTAAATTTTTCAGGACGCAAACGACCAAAGACAAAAGTAACAGACTGTTTCATGTAAAAATGGATATTAATATTATCTTAAGATGTACGTTTCCAATATAGATGATAAATATCATAGATTTATAAAAACGAGTAAATATCAATACTCTAGGTATATCATATTTCATTTAATTTTAATTATTTACATTTGTTTAGACAATACAATGATTCAGCTTGAGATAACTGAAAACGTTTCAAAACACTTCGGAATTGTAACACGTGAAGAAACAGTAAATAGCCTTGAATACACTAATAATGATTGTGAAGAGAAGTCTGCATCGTGGAGTTCAGCTGCAATTAGAATGTAATTGATCTTTATAAAAATAATAAAAAATTATTTAAAAGCACATCTAAAAAAAAACAAAAAGTGTGGAATATTATAACAGCTTCAAAGAAATAAAATGGACATTTATATACAGTCACACAATATGAGAATAAGTTTAAGTACTTAAAATCCAGGTACACTAAAAATAAAGACAATATGGGTTACCGAGGATCAGGTAACGATTTCGAAGGAATGGATGATATGTTTGGCAAAAAAACCCAATATTACACCTACATTTATCGCTTCAACCATTCCACAATGCAGTAAGAATGGTAAGATAAATTATAAGAAAATATTGAAAATGAAAAAGCATCAATAGAAAAGAGAGAAAATTATGAACAGCAGCCAGCAGAAAAGAGAAGAAAAAAATAAATCATCCTAGTCTGAAAAAGAGCAAAATAAACTCATTAATTTCATGAAAAAGAGGATGAAGGGCGTCATAATGAAAGAATAAAAGATGCTCAGGAGACACGACAAGTATACACCGAAATGATGCAAAAAAAGTTATGAAAAAATTGTTGGTCGCGATCACGTATTTGTGTTTAGCGCTTAATGGATCACTTTATTCGTATATGAAAAGCACGAAAGCACAAAAGCTGTTACCACCGAAGAAAAGCAATATGATGTACTGCTAACCGTTACCGAGAATACCCACATTAGTACTCGTGAAATATAACGCCAACGCGACATTAGTCAAGAATCAGCCGTAAATTTCCTCCACAAATATAAAATGTATCCGTACCAGATTCAATTACACCAAGAATTGACAGATGATGATTATCCTTGCATTTTAGCTTTTTGTGATTGGGCTCAACGACAAATCCGTGTTGACAGTTTTTTTTTTATTTTGTGCTTTTTGGCAAAAATGGAACGGTGAACAAGCATATTTCTAATTATTACTCCACAAGTACATTGTAAAAACTCATAGTCAATATAGGTGGTCTATAAATATTTGGGTTGGTATCGTTGGAGGCCACGTAATTGGGCCACATTTCTTTGACGGTCACTTGAATGGTGCTGTATATCTTGATTTTCTTGAAAATCTTTTGCCACCATTACTTCAAAATGTTCCACTCAAAGAATGTGGTTTTTACAGGATAGTGTTCTAGTTCATTACACGGCCCTTATTCACAACCACTTTCTTGAAAGGTGGATAGGCAGAGGAGGATCAACTGCATGGCCAGCTCGATCACAGATATTGTAAAAAATTTAATTTTTTATGTGTGGCTATATAAAGAACCGTGTGTACCAAGAACCTGCAAAAACAGCAAATTAAATGAAAGATAGGATAAGAAAAGTGTTTAATAGTATTGACGCAAAAGTGTTGAGAAATGTAGCAAATTAATTTGGAAATCGAATACAAACTTGCATAGACGTTGTAGGTGGACACTTCGAACTGTAACATGCCGATCGGCTGTTACGATTTTCATTGGACTATTTTGTTAAGAGCAATTATTACTCTTAAAAACACGTCAAAAATATTGCCCTTACTCATATCAAATCTATCACCAGCAGACCTAAAGTTTTACTTTATTATGAATTTAAAAAAGAATAAAATAACATACCTAAAGGAATAAGGGGTTGCTAAGAGCCATAAAATAGCCAGCAATTTTTTACTGTGGCAATAACAAAGGGAGCGGTTGTTCAAATTTATCACTGGTTAATCGGAAGTGCATATGAAACTGTTCTTGAGTAAAACCAGGAATCACGTTTTCAAAGTATCCTCTTATTCTCACTGGCTTTGCCCCGCCTTTTTCAATTTTGTTTATAATTAAAATAAATTTATCATCTTCACTACTCTCTGATTCGCTTCCAGTGTTAAATAGTCCATTTAACTGAGTCGATTGCAAATTTGCCAAAGCCTCAACTACTTTACGGTTCCGATTCATAATTATTATTTTTGCAATACTCTATCTTGGAATAATAATTGTGTTTTGTTTACTTTACGTTTTTTAGGTTAGGTTATTTAACCCCACACAGTTCAGAAAGGAGTCAAACGAACCAGACAACCGAATCGCACAAATGAAATAAAATGAGAATGATCTCTCGGAGCGTACTTTTCGAACTCAACCCAGCGTCGCCAGTGTAGACGCGTATACGGCATAATTTCACATTTTAGCAAAAAAATAATAAGTATTTCATTTCAAGCAGTGTGACGACTCGTTTTCGTCCGTTATTAAAATGTCTCAGAACTGGATTGAAGAGCAAACTCTGATATTGATAGATCGAACATATGGAATCCCATTTCTTATTTCATTTTTACTTGTTTGAATTAGGTTTTTATTTGAATAAAATCTAGAGTTTTGAAATGACATATCCAAAATCAAATAATGTTTTCAAAGGATAATATTATATGGTGAATACAGTTGATTTTTCAAGAAATAGTCTGAATTACATGGTGTATTTGTTTATTACATCTGAAGATGTATTATTTGAAATTATTAAAAAAATGATGTAGTCGTTTTTATAAAAGAATGTTGTAAGTAGGACCATATCGTTTTAGAAGTATTTTAGTATTCCGAAGGGATCGCACGTTTATTCGAAATATTCTAAGATGTATCATAGGTTATATAAAAAATATTTAATGAGTGGCTTATTAACATCAATAAAATAACAACTTTTAACAAAGTTTCTCAAAGTACAGAGTAGTTTTACAACATTGTCCCTTGGATTTTTCTATATCAATGGAAAAAATACAATTATTTTACACTTTCGAAATTCTTACACTAAATATTTACAA
Organism: Galeruca laticollis; assembly: GCA_963921935.1. Classification (NCBI taxonomy): domain Eukaryota; kingdom Metazoa; phylum Arthropoda; class Insecta; order Coleoptera; family Chrysomelidae; genus Galeruca; species Galeruca laticollis. The sequence goes on from OY998180.1 coordinate 203,708,529, forward strand.
AATACTGTCAATTGGGACTTTTCTGTCACATTGTATTATTCGAATTACGAGACAGAGTAAAACCAGTCTAACAAAACAAAACAAACATAAATTTTACTATAATCTCATGTTTGTTCTGTATTCTACAGCTTGAACGCTACTAAGATATCTAATTCACATTTCGACTGCTTATCATTATTACTATGAGGAAACCCATCAAAGTAATATAACCAATAAAATATTTTTACAGAAACACCTAAAAATTACATTAATATGTGTATTTTACTGCTGCACTGAAATTATTTAATTAAAGAGTAAACTTATCAAGACCGATAACTTGAATACAAATTAATTGATTCCACAGTTCAAATGTCCAGAATTTGCTCTGCCATTGTCATTTCCTTGTCAACACTCTATGTGCTATTAGTGATCATTTTTATGACTGATTATTTTCATAATTCAATTTCAAAGCAGTCGAAGATGTTGATATAGAATATTGATAACCCAAGATAATAAAAATAAAATCATTATGAATATCTTGATTATACACAGTATAAGGTACTCGACAGATTATAGATTAAATAAAACACCTTAATACATTACTCTACTGTGATAAAGTGAAAGAACTTTCATATCAGTAACTACTGCCGCTATATCTGTTCGACTTTTTAATAAAAGAATATTCAGTTTGAGTTATCAATATTCAATAATGTAGATAGTTATAAAATTATACAAAGTTAATGCTGAGTATCAGGTGTCATCAAATCCCTATAAGTGATATGTGGCTAGCACTGTGTCGTTGCAGCACCATTTGTAGGACACCCACTTACGTAACCATTGGCAGTTGTGATCACTCCACCACTTTCAGTTATACTAGGAAACTGATGATGGGTGTCAATATCCAAATCGTCAGAATCTTGTGAATGGGATGGCATGTACCCTTTTAGTCTCTCAGCTACAGTCCTTAACGGAGTTGTTTGATCATCCTGGCTTGGAGAAGGAGTATTTCGAGAAGCTCTGGCCTCTACTCCAGCAGGACTGTGATAGAACGAAACATCAGCAAATGTAGGACTTGCATCTTCCAATAAAAGACTACACAGTTTAAGGAAAGTAGGTCTTGATGATGGTTTATGCTGCCAACAATACCTCATTAAAGTATATAATTTATCTGGACAATTTTCGGGTCTCTCCATAACTCCTCCATCGATTACGTAACGCAAAACTTGATCATTGGCAAGTCCTTGATAGGGTTGTGATGCTAACGTAGCCATTTCCCACAATACAACACCATAACTCCAAACATCACTACTGCTTGTGAATACACCATCTTTCAGACTCTCTGGTGCCATCCATCTTACTGGCAAGAGGCCTTTCGTTCCTTTTCGATAATAATCAGTCTCATAAATATCTCTGGTCATTCCAAAGTCGCCAATTTTTACGACCAGATTTTCAGAAACCATACAGTTTCTAGCTGCCAAATCCCGATGTACAAATTTTTTAGCTGAAAGGTAGGCCATACCGTCCGCTATTTCAATAGCCATTTGCAGGATTTGTTTTAATGTTGGAGGATGTTTATTGTGGTTGGGATTGTAGTTTTCCATATCGGGTCTATGCGACCGAAGATAAGACTTTAAATCTCCGTTTGCCATTAGTTCCATAATCACAAGGGTTGGTTGACCTTCGGACACTACACCTAGTAACCTTACAACGTGCGTTGTGTCGAATGCTTTCATTACGGAGGCCTCATTCAAGAATTCCAAACGTTCCCTAAAAAAAATAGAAATGTATTGTTATTCAAAGTGGGAGAGTATTGGGAAATATAAATGAATTTTATTGTGTATAAAAAATACACTGTCGTCCGCATTTGTAATTTAATAAAAAAATTAAAGAAAGAACTGCCGAAAAGTCTTTAGCAGTCTCTGCCATACCTAAATAATTGATTCTCATTAATCCTGGAGTAATTTTTCAAAATAATAATCATAAGCAATTTGTCTAAAGTATGCCACAGTTTGTAACGAGGAAATGATGCTGGAAGAATGGGAAACTGGCCAAATTGTCACCCTACTTAAAAAAGGAGACCAACATGAATGTAAAAACTACAGAGGAATTACATTATTAAGCGATGCATATAAAATACTATCTACATTAATTAACAGAAGACTCGTGAGAAGTATAAAGGAGGTGATAGGGCTATACCAATGCGGCTTCACATAGGGTAGATCAACAATTGATGCTATACACACATTAAAACAAATAATGGAAAAAGCGCATGAATACAGATTAGACCCAGAAAATGCTCTTCATCGATTTTCAACTAGATTTCGACTCAATCAAAAGAAGTGAACTCATGACAGCATTAAAAGAACAAGGCATAGACGCAAAACTAAGAAGGTTAATCAAAATGACAATGAATGAAACAAGGGTCAGTATAATAACGCAAAAGGAGAAACCGATGAATTTATGATTAATAAAGGGGTAAGACAATGGGACTCATTGTCCAATTTATCTTTAGAATACACAATGAGAAAACTACACAAGGGTAGCTTAAGGTCAAGTGGAAGCCAAATAATAGCCTATGCGGACGATATCGTGCTTGTAACCAAAGATCAATAATGGGAAATATGCTAAAGGAGATAGTCACAGGGGAATTAAAAATGGGGCTAAAAATAAATGAAAGTAAAACAAAGCTGATGAGACCTGAGAACCTAAGCCAAAAATAAAAATCAACGCTTATGAATTTGAAGAAGTAAAAAAATATAAATAATTAGGGGTCATGATTAACAACACTGGAGATACGAGTAGAAGCACTGAAATTGTAGAAAAGATAATCGCTAATAAGAAAATAAGAAACTACTTAAAAGCAAAATGTTACCAAAATCACATACACACACACGCACACACGCATACACGCACACACACACATATATTATATATATATATATATATATATATATATATATATATATATATATATATATATATATATATATATATATATATATACATATATATACATATGTATATAAATATATATATATATACATATATATATATAAATATATATATATATATATATATATATATATATATATATATATATATATATAATAATGAGAACAATATTGGGACCTGTAAAAATAAACGAAAATGAATATAGACTTAGAACGAATCGTGAAATTTTGGACGAAATGACAGGTGAAGTCATTGTAAAAAGAATAAAAGTACAACGAGTTAAATGGACAGGGCATGCATGGAGAAAAGGATCTAAATTAGTAAAGGAAGAAGGAGGAGACGCGGTGGGCCCATGTCAAAGTGGCAAAATGAGTAGAGGTGGACATTAACGTTACTTTAAGGTTATTTAAAAACCAATAAAAACAGTTTTCAATTTATCTTATTTTTATCTTTTCAAATAAACAAGGTATTGGATATAAACGATAAGTATATCGACAAATGGCTGATTTACTAACCTTTCTGTTGCATGAAGAGGTACAGTTTTAACAGCACATCTAACTTCAGCCGTACCTCTGATATCTTTAGCAATTCCATCCCAAACCATGCCAAAACTACCTTGTCCCAATTCTTTATCCACTATAATTTTATCTCTAGAAACTTCCCATTCATCCATTACGTAAGGAGGCACTCCATACTCGGGATTTATGTCCCTAGTTACTACAGGTTTCCTTTGGGATTTTCTGTACAACCACCATCCGAATAGAAGAATACACTAAAAAATTAATATTGTTTCTTCTAGTATCAGAATATACCAAAAATTAATTTGCATTATTAGCTGAAGCAAAGTACACTTACCACAAAGAAAATAGATAACATTGTCGATACTATAAGCGCTGTATTGGAAGATGGTTCTTTAAGATCAAAGAAAATGTGGTTGGACTGCTCTTTCCCAACAGCTGATCTTGCATATACGCACAAACTGTAGTTACCAGGAGCTAATTTTGATACAGTGTAGTAAAAAGTTGTGTTTTTGTCCGTTACATTAAGACACTCCGGACTAGCTTTGGCCTGCAAAAATATATATACTATATAACTAATAACTACAAATTTCAATATTCCACCTACGATATTGGGGACATAATGAATATAATACAAATATATGGCCCAGTGAAAGGAGCACCTGAAGAAGATAAACTGGAATTTTACAGAAAACTACAAAGATAACTAGATGAGACAAGAGAAGAAAACTAATCAACAATAATGATGGGAGATTGGAACAGCAGAGTAGGTAATGATAAAAATAGAAACAGGATAAAGATGATCGATTTTTGCAGAAGAAATGATTTAATAATTGGATATACGATGTGGTCCCAACAAATGGATGACTTTTGTAGCAGAATAGAGAAATGCCAGACGTTTGATAGACGATATTGTATATACCCAAAGTTTAATAAAAATTATATAAAAAGTACAAACAAGAATGAAGCAGAAGTGATTTCTGAGGAGATAACAGAATCACATAGGATAAATAATAGAAAATTTTGAACAGCGATAAAAACGTTTAGGTGAAGCAGAAAGAAGGAAATAAAAACAATAAAAGTCAAAAACAATCAGCTACAAAACTGTTTTAGAACAAATACTAGAGTAAAGAGATTACTATGTAAACAAATTCCACACAATACCTCAAAACGAAGGTACTAAGGTAGAAGAAATAGAGATAGAACAGCAAGAAATAACAAGAGAAGAAGCCATACAGAACATTAATACAGGAAAAGCAAGCAGAGAAGACGGAATAGCACCAGAATTTTTCAAATGGCTGGGAGAAAGGGGAATAGATTGGATGTGGATAATGGTCAAAGCAGCGTGGGAGAAAAAACAGATACTGAGGGAATGGGAACATTGGCCAATAATTAGGGAGAAAGATGAGACAAAAATAAACGCAATGGAAATGAAAGACTTAAGAAGAATAGCGGGAAAAACTAAGTGGGACAGGATGAAGAACCAAGATATTAGAAAAGTAACAAAACAAGAAAACCAATAATAAAAAAACATAAACAACAAATAACTCAATCGGTATGAACACATCATAAGAAAGAGGGCAGATAGATTAACAAAAAAACACTATTAAAAAATGAAGGGGGAGACCAAGGAAGAAATGGATATACCAAATAAAGGAACAGGGGGCAAAAAGAGAAAAAAACTGGGAAGGAAATGAGGAAGATGGCAAAAGACAGGAGACAGTGGAAGAGAAACCGAAACATCTATCCGACACCTGGAAAGGTAAAAACAAATGAGAAGAAGAAGAAGATCCAATCTAAAGAGTTGCAGGATACAGATTTATAATATGAACATACCTTTGAAAAAATATAAACTTACATTGTCAATATCAAGCCGTTTGTACTCGACGATATAAGCAAAAATATTTCCGTTAGGGTCTTTTGGTTGGGTCCAGGACACTTTTACATAATCTCGGCCTTTATCAAGCAACGCTAGATCTTTAATTCGATCTGCATCAGCTGAAAAAAATATGTTATTAGGCATATAAACTGATTCATGTTTAAAATACAAAAGGAGCATTCTGCCAGGTTCTTTTGCTTATAAAATGACAAATATTTCTTCACCAAAATATTACCTTTATCTAGGGTCCTGTGAGTTTTCCTGGCAGGAACGCTGCATTCCTCATCACGGCAAGCTTGAACATTAACTTCATATTTAGTATAATGAGTAAGATTTGTTATATAGATTGAAGTGTTAACGGTCTTATACAAAAAAACTATATCGCTATTATTCGTTTGTTTTTGTGTGGAATTCTGAGATTCTTGAATTGAGGAATTGGTATACAGCACTGATCTTTTAGGCCTAAAAACACAAGTCAATCATTATTGTGTCAATTATATATTTAAAAAAATAAATTTTTTATATGCTTTTACTTATCGTTTCTATTAATCATCAACAAAACAAAATTGTTTCTAAAACAGTGACCACCTATGCGTAATAAAGAATGCACGTGTATATCAGTTACATTCTCAAGTTTAATAGGTAATAAAAGAAATATTTCACATGCAGGTATACCTCCTAACAAAATAACACACAACGCCATCTACATGAGATGACTGTGACTGTTTCTCTCTCGCTCCCTGCTGTTCGGATACTCTCGCAAATCTCTAGAGGGGATATAGAACACTTGCGAATTCAAGTCACTTATCCATATCATTAAGTACTGGTTAAGGTGTTTGGGAGCGGCAAAATTAAGATTTCAGTTTTGAGTGTTAGTGAAGTTGTGAATCGTTTTTAGATGGCTTCGGCACAAAAAAATTCTACCCCTGAAAATGTTTTATTTGAATTGAACATAGAGGTAAAAGCACCACAACAATCTGATAATATAAACTTGAAGTTAGTGTTGACTGCAGATAAGTTATTAAATGTATCACTTTCGTCTCTTGACCACACTACAGCTCCGTCTACTTCTCAAAGTAATGAAAATAAAACTTCTAAAATATGGAAGTCAGCAAAGAAAATTACCAAACGCCGGAATGCTATTTGCGAAACACACCCTGCATATATTAGAGTCGATTATGTTAAGCCTAATAAGACTTCCAGACCTAATATAATTCCGCCTACTGAAATTGTTGCGACAGAACCTGATTTTTGTACCTGCTTAGAGCCATATTGCAAACGTTGTTCAAAGAGCGTACTCAAGACATCTGAAGAGAAGAGCAAGGATAGTCCCTTCGAGTTTTATAGGATTGACTATAAAAAAGATCAAAATTCTGCTAATAACTGATATCTTATTGATAGGTAAAAATATATTTAATCTTTGTTTTATACTATAACATTGGGGTTGAAACAGTTTTTTAACTTGAGTGATTACTGCAAATTTATAATTTTAGTAGAATAGTTGGTTAGTTTATCTTAATGATCTAACATTTAAAATCAACATTTTTTATTACTTAATTAAAATATTTCTTTGATCAATAAAAATGAATAAATAGCTAACATTATTCAAGCCTAAATTGAGACTTTTTTATTATCCACTGTTCCTGTATGTTTTAAATGATTTTAAATAACTGTTTGTATTGATAAAATACCAAAGCTATGTGTAATCCTTTTGTACTGTAAAAACACTGGTCTATTTTCTATCGATTATTGATTTGAATTGTTTTGCTTTGTTTGAAATATTGTTTTGACTACTGTTCCTTATCTTGATTCGAATAAAGTTTGTAAACTAATTGTAGTTTTATTTATTACCCTTTGCTTAAACATGAAGTTCAGTGAATTATTTAATTTTGATTAGGAATATTGATCCCGAATATATATATATATATATATATATATATATATATATATATATATATATATATATATGTATACATATATATAATACAAAATTATTATATTTCTAATTTTCGTTTCATAATTTACAAAGTCATAAACATTGAAACGACCTTTAATTACATATTCTTTATCCTATTTTGTGATTCAAAAAATTGTTTAGGGCCATTTTTTAAACAGGCTGCATGTCTTTAAAACAAATTATACTATTTTTCAAATATATGCGAACTAAGACAAAAAAAAATTCCTGTTATATTAGTATTAAATGCTGTATGCAATTTTGCTGGAGGTGAAACATTAAGTTGTTAAATCGTGGGATATATATTAATACAGTTCCTTCATTTAAATTTAAAAAAATCATTTATTTATTTATGTGCAAAACTTTTGGTATACCCAGTATTGTATAGGATATTAAAATGGTTGAATTACCCAGTATATCGTCGCCTCGAAGTCAAAACCTCGTATCTCGAATTTTGCTCTTTTTGAGTTACGAGTCTTGCAGGTTATAGAATATTATAGCGCATACGTGGCAAATACTTGGATCTCGATATTTAGATAGAATGCGGCTGCGCAAATTTATTTGAAATTCTCGTATCTCGAATGAAGCACACAAACCTCGGATCTCATTTTAAGAAAAACAAAATTGTTATGCAGTTTGAATCACCGTGTCGATATTGTGTCTGATTTAAATAGGTAGTTGGTCAGAAAGGAGCTCTAAGATATGGTGAGTAAAATTCTATCTGTTTTATAAATTTTTATGCATGAGAAATGTGAGGCTAGGAGCTAAATTTTTGAGAGTAAACGGCACATAATGTTGTAACAATTTGATCAAATTTACGGCACATAATGTTGTAACAATTTGAACAAATTTATTACAACTACTAAAACTAAATTTTTTAAACACCAGAGGTTAATAGTTACAATTTATTATGAGTATAGCAAACAACTTAAACGGCTTAAAATCAAGATACGAGGTTTTGCAATTTTGCAACTGTAAAAATAAACTGGCATTGATGATTTACGAGTTTTTAATAAACCGATTTAGAGTTTTTTTTATTGTTTGTAGGCGTCTCGTGCTAGTAAAATATTAGCTATGGCACTACAAAGCCCTCAGGATTCTTCTTGCGAGAGTCAACCGGTTCCATCAGCTGTAGTGACAGAACGAAATTCACAAAAATTTGGATCTGGCACGAATTTTTCTTCACACGTTGAACTGTGTTGTAACGTTAATCCGTCTGCAGCTGTAGAGATTGATCAAAAAATATCACAGAACATTTCAATATGCGTTGATCAAAGTTTAGTCACAAATAATAATAATAATTTCAATGAGGAGGACACCGATGAAGACCCTTTCCAAGATTCTGGATCTAGCTTTCACCCCAGTAATGGCTCAGAAGACGAATCCCAATCAGAAACATACCATGATGAAGAAGTACTAGAAGATCAAAACGGGACTGTAGATAATCAGTTAAAAAAGAAACGTGCCAAAAAAGGACAAGGAAATCCCACTACTTGGAAGAGAAATAGTGCTCAAATACGCAGAAGAAAGGGAGAGGAATATGAAGCACAAAAAAAACACAGAGATGGATCGAAAATAGTTGTTAAAAGAAGTGCACGGATCATGAAAGAGAGATGTAACTCAGGCAAGTGTCTAAAGTCTAAAGGAAAAAGACAATGCGCTTCCATAACGGACGATCAAAGAAAAGAATTATTTACTAGGTTTTGGGAGGAAATGGACTGGAGTCAGAGAAAAGTGCTTGTGGCGACTTTGGTAAATAAGTGTACAACTTTACAAAAAACGACTAAGAAGACATCACGCCGCAACACCAGTTTATTTTATCATTTAAAAGTGAACGACAAAGTACTTCCCGTTTGCAAAAAAATGCTCCTCTCAACATTCGCCTTAGGAGAATGGACAGTTTTAAACTGGGTAAAAAATAGTAATCACTCTGGGATAGTAGATTCCTCGAGGAAGTGCCCAAATAAAAGTAAACCTTGTGATAAACAAAAAAGAGTTCAAATAAAAGAATTTTTGGAGAAGTTGCTGAAACTACCTTCACATTATTGTAGATCGACAACCAGTAAACTATACGTGGAAACTATCTTTAAATCACACACTGAGGTGTACAATGTATACAAAGCACAAATGGGAGAAAATTCTGCCGCGAGCAAAGATGTTTTTACATCAGAAATGAAACATTTGATTATTGACATCTACCATCCACGAAAAGATCAATGTGACTTGTGTTTTAGCTTCAAACTAAATAATGTTGGACTAGATGAGTATAACTTCCACATCAACCAAAAAGAACGAGCTCGTCAGGAAAAATAAAAAGACAAACACGATGCCGTCGCTGGGAAAGTACTTGCATTCACTATGGATGTACAGGCGGTGCAGCTTGTGCCATTTTTGCCAGCTGGCATGATTTATTTTACACAAAAATTAGTTTGCCATAACTTTACCATTTACAATTTGGGTTAGTGATGTTGTCGTATGCTATGTATGGCACGAAGGGGAGGGGGGAATGGATGCTAATTGTTTTGCCTCATGTCTAACAGATTATATCAACAATGAACTTAAAAAATCTTTTATAGTGATGGCTGTTGTGCTCAGAATAGGAACGTAACCTTAGCTAATGCTTTGCAACATTACTGCATAATGAATGAAACCAACGATATTGTTCAAAAATATCTTACTAAGGGCCATTCTCAGATGGAATGCGACAGCGTGCATTCCACCATCGAAATGCGTAAAAAAATATAGAAGTTCATTCGCCCTCAAATTACGTTCAGATCATTGAACAAGCTCGTCGAAACTCTAAAGGACCATACAAAGTGAAGTACGTTGATCACAGTTTCTTCAACAGCTATGACGAAATTAAATATTATAAGACTATACGTCCAGGTGTCAAGACCGGCGATCCTTGTGTAACTGACTTAGTAGCCCTTAAATATTCAGCTGACAGTGGGATACAATTCAAATTGAGGTTTAATGATGAGTGGTCTCTCCTTCCCCACAGAATGTCAAATAATACGGGAACTGTAAAGAAACTATACGAAGCTGCATTGCCTCTCAAAGGTGATAAATATGATCATCTTCAGTCTTTGAAAAAGGTCATTCATCAAGATTATCATGGATTTTATGATTCTCTACTTCATTAATTTTTTTATACGTTTTTTCATCCAACCTTAGCATTCAGTCGAAAAAATATTATTTTTATTGTATTTTGTGTATTATTTGTTATAACTACCGATTACCATAATAAAATGTTTCTTTCTTTCTTAATTTGTTAAATTTTTATTGTTCACTTTGCAGTGAGAAAACCTCGGAAGTCCAAAATTAATAGTGAAAAACTCGTATCTCACTATTTTTGTGGTTACAAAGAAAAAATCAAGAAAAAACTAAAATTTAATTTATTCAGGATTTTACTCAATATGACAATACCCTGTACCAAAATTATCATAACAGCAAATTATACTAAGTTTTTTGGGTTTCCTGAAAAGTTGTGAATTTTGACATACGAGATTTTGACTTCGAGGCGACGATATGTCAAATTTGGCCTGATTTAATTTCAGATGACATTTACAGAATATATTCATAATTTAAAGAAATATTCAAAATTAAAAACAGAGGTCACTGTAGGCATTTATTAATAATGAAAGAAAACAAATCTCTTTGCAGATAGAAATTATCAATAATAATAGATCAGAAAACAAATTTAGTTTTTTTTCTATAAAAAGCGGACAGTTGTAACTATAATATAGTGTTTTTGTAGATTGGGAAAAGAGAGTTTAGTATAATTTGAGATTCCGAACGGAGAACATCACATTTAAGATTTCTCCAAGTATTTGTAAAGTATAGTAATTTGAATAGTGTAATTAAAGCTTTATTCGGTACACCCATTTTAAATTCTGTGCATGTGTTTTGGAAAATTTATTCATAATTCGAAAAAAGTGAAAGATCCTGAATTCTAAATTATATTTAGAATTGTACGAAATTGCGGTTTTCCCGTCCAGATTACTGGTGAGTCCGTTCCAGATTATTGGTAGTTAAATAATGCATCTAAAAGTAACAACAGCCGTACAAAAAGTAGACAACAGCCGTGCAAAGATTGAACATCCGGAGATTGAAGGAAATAGCAAAAAATAGGATAGAATGGCGAAAAATAGCCAACCAAGCTTTATTCCTCCTTAAAAAGGAAAGTTTCAAGGATACTACCTTGAGGAACTCCGGATTTTATGGGATGGCATTTGTACAGTGAGGAATTTATTTTAACTTGAAAAGTGCGTTCAGAAAGATGAAGTAAACGATGCTGGGTATATGCAGTTTTAATTTGTACAGGAGACCCTTGTGACAGACTTTGTCGAAGGCCTGTTGTACATCTAGGAACACAGATACAAACCCTTTTTTAGTTTCAAGGCTGTCTCGGATTTTGTTTACAATTCGATGACATTGTTGCGTTGTCGCATATTTTGTTGAAATCCAAACTGATGGTCAGAAATTATGTCATTTACTGGGATTAATGTAATTGAATCGCTTATTTTAGAAAGGAACTTACATTTTGTTACTTTTGAGAAAATCAATAAAAACGTATTGGTAGTTTTAAAATGTAATTATAGTGGCATTTTTTGACATAATCACTCCAAGACCCAGTAGCTTAGATGTTTTCTATGTGAAAAAAGATACTTTTTTGATAATAAGGGGAAAAATAAAATTAGAAAAAAATGAAAATATATTTTAAAAAAAAAAGTATCAGTTTGACGTTGTTACTGAAATATCAAATATAATATAGTAGAGTTATTTTTCTAAGAATATTACTTAAATAACAACAATAATAAAGTTTGAAACATTTAACATTATTTACTTAAAAATTGAAGAAAATTAAGCCTATAATGCAATCGCTTTCTTTTTAGACATTTTTTGGCCATGCCAAAAATTCTTGATAGAATGGGTGATACTCCTCTGGAACGTAGGACATCGCTTTACCGATATCTGTCATTTTAGATTCCAATATCAGAACTTTTTCTTGATAAAGCTTTTTTGCATGCATACTAGGAGAAACTCATCCAACATTTCTTGGCACATGGATCTGAAAAGTTTGGTCAAACCTCCTAGCACACATGTCTAGGAGATTCTGAGTTATGTATAAAATGGAAAAATTGGCTTGCTTGAGTGCCCTGGCAATTTTTTTGTGAAGTCTCCAAAGATATAACATTTTTCTTATAAAATTTTGGCCACCATTTTATAAAATCTATGTTGTTATTTACTGAAACCTCCATGACAGATCCAGATTTTAGGTGTATTCGTGAATAGAAAATATGCGATCGAATTTCTTTAAGCGCCGTTTAATGAAACGGTAATTAGGCAAGAAGGAGTGCCCTATGATAGGAAAAAAGTTGCTCCGCTTGTTCATGGTATAATTATCCCTATAAAGACGTAATTCTTGGACATTTTCTGAAATTTCACGTTGAATGTTTGAATGTAACTCCACAGAAATAATAAATTTATTCTACTCAACTGCTGACAGAAGCCATTTATATGAGAAACGACCTAACTGATGCCACTTAATTAGTACCTTCTTAAAATAATCACGGAAAACTAGATCAAATTTACGTACGTTGTGTTTATGGGAGATGGTCCTTTTCTACTGTAAAAGATGTGCTTACCTTATAAAACGGCGATGAGGTCAAAAATTCAAAATGTCCGAAATTGTTAGTTAGTTATATAAGCAATTCAATTATTCTGTTGAACAGCAGTCTTTCAAATATTTTTGACATGAGAGTGAGTAAACTTACGACGCAAGTTCCGTAGGTGGTTTGTTATTATTATGCTTTGGGCGTATTTCCACTAGGTTTGAATATAACTTAAGCTCAGTATCATATTGTAAATAATAGTTAGTAATATCAAAACTTTACTGGGCAAGTGTTTTAAAATGTCGCCAGTGATTAAGTCATAATCTGGGGATTTGTGCGGATTTGTTTTATTTATTTCCTCTCGGGTTTCTGCTGATGTAAAATATTTAATAGGCATTGAAAGTTGGCAAGGAGTATTTAAGAAATTGTTAACATTGTTGTTGTGAACATGGGAAGTGAACACTTCTGTAAACATTCGTGAGAAATGAAAAGATACCAGATAGATTAACCTTATAAACTACAGTCTATCAAAGGAATACTCAATGTGGAGCAATTATTAAAATTTTACTATCGCAATGGACGATACCAGTTTCATTTATTCTTATCTAGAACTTACATACATCATTGGAGGTGAAACAAATTTAAAACATTAAGATAGTAAAAAGAAAGATAATCTTTTCATTATTTAATATAAAGTTAAAATATATACGAGTATATAAATGTTGGCGATTTTCACTCAAATTAACAATAACTCGATGCATACAGTTATCAATTGAAAAATCCATTTGCCACATATTTGATTCCATCTCTTTCCCATTTCTGTGTATTTACAGTATCAATAGCTTATAAACGTATATTTTGAACATCTGCAAGTATAAAGGTTATATTTAGTATTGCAAACGACATTGTTATAATTGCGCAAAGGGAACTACAACAAAACCTAAACATATGGAATGAAACATTGACGGAGTATGAAATGAAAATAAGCACGAATAAGATTAAAACTATGGTGATTGGTGATAAAACAGAAAAGATAAAAATATATGTTGCAGATCAAAGTATAGAACAAGTGGAATCATATCAGCATCTTGGGGTAGAGTTAGATCAGGGTGGAACTCAAGAAGCAGAAATAAATAGAAGAATTGAAAAAGTAATTAATCCATATTAGGTATTCTATGAATTAAACATTTATTAATAAAAAATGAATCTCAAGAACAACTAAATTAAAGGTCTTTAAATCTGTTTACAGACCAGTGATAACATGGACGTGAAATCTTGTATACTTAATAGGACACAAAAGAACAAATTACAAGCGGCTGAAATGAAGTATCTAAAGTGATTAAGAGGAGTAACAAAAAAATATAAGATAAGAAACACAATAATAAGAGTACAACTGGAAATACAGTTAACTTTGGAGTATATTGAGAAGAGACCATTGGTAGCGTATGGAGGAGAGTAATTAAAAGATTATGAGGAGCGAAAATTCATAAGAATAAAAAGAGAGGTAGTCCCAAGAAGACATGGAATGAGGCAATAGGGGAAATATTACAGTGGAATGGAAAAACTTGGATGGAAGCTGAAAAACTGGCAACTGACAGAAAGAAGTGCAAAAAATGTATAAAATAGTAAACATATCACTCTTACACCAAAATGTGGTAGAAGTAGAAGATTTATTTGATTATAAATATATGGCATTTATTCACCCAAATTTCGTCCAAATAATATATTTGCTTTCCTTTTTGCCGGAATTTCACCAATGATAGTATGTATTTTCTCTGCCTACAAATAATTTCTTTTTATTTCTACTAATATTATCTTCCTATCCACCTTACCGTAATAAAAAATTTCAAAATTGTTGTTTTGCTCATATTTGGCAATTCTAGTAGTACCTATATCGTGTTGTAATATTTTTTAAAGTAGGATGTTAATTTTTTTCAAAATATGTAAGAATTTTTTTTGAATGCCGTTTTTCAAAATATCGTCTACCACAATTTGTGCTGGTTTTCCAGAGTTCTTCTCAGGTTCTTTAATTTATTCATACACTTTTTTCTCTTCAAAACTTAAATTTATTAGAGCAATATTAAATCTGGAACACCCTGATACATCCAATGTAACACTAATTTATTAAAATTACTAGTAAGCAAATGACTGGTATTCGAAGAAATAAGTTTTACAACAATCGACAGTGTTTAGTTTCATAAAAATTATTTCAATTAATTATTTTAATTTCCGTATTTCTAAAGTACGCCAATGGACCTCACAGATTGCTGCCTTGATAAGGTTCAGACTAGGAAAGAGAGGAGACTTGTAACGCTGTCAACTATTGTGATACCAATGCCCACCATCTCATAAACTTCATTGTCGTTATATGATAGTTCTAAAGGATTAAAATTTTTATTTTATAAATTAGTCTTTATACATGGGAAATTTAAAAATAAAACTATATTGATTTATTTAACTTATATCAAAATTGTAGGTATCAGTAATTAGTAATTATGATCTTTTGGGGTTAGGAATTCCGAGAAACTGAACAATAAATTCGTTAATTTTCAATGAAAATGTTTCGTAATGTCTTTTCTACTAACATAATTGAATTTATTATGAAATACGTTTTAACTCACTAGTGGGGTTTTATGATTAAAAGCTTATTTTTTAAGATATAAAGAAAAAAGTAGCTACCAAAAAAATAAGTTAGAGATAACTTAACTATGAAACGAAATTTCAGGTTCTTTCTCTCTGCTAGAACTCTTACACTGGTAAGCACAACAATTAACCATCTTAACAAAATCAAAAGACCACTTTAAAATCACTTTAATCGCTCAGTAATCGCAAAAAACTCTCTGGTGTTCACTATAGCGTTGACCACCAAAAAATGGCGTCGGTTTTAAAATAGGTATTCAAACTGACAACACAGCTTGCGTAGTGAGTTACGCGTCCCCTCTCTTTCCTAGTCTAAGGGTTCACATATATTTGAAAAATAGTATAGTTTACAAAAGTGATTAAATATTGTTTGTGTCTACAATATAAACATTATCTTATTCTCTAATATTATATGCCCTGTGTATGTCTATTAATTATCAATGTTCAACCTCAGTAAATTATAGTAGTTCTAAAGTGAATTGAAGAACACAATACGCTGCGAACTTTGATAGAGAACGGACGTTTATTAACTGCCGATTTGATAGCTATATAGTCAGCGTGTTTAAACAAAAATCGCCATGTCTTCAAAAAGTGATGGATCTTACTCGGAAATGGAGGTGGATGACAACGGAACATGGACAAAAGTAATAATAAAACGAAAAAGAACATGTCACCCAAAAAACATATTCATCAAAAAGAATAATACCATCGACGAATTTAAAGGTTTTACACCAAGCGCACAGACTAAAACACAAACAGATAATACAACAAAAAGTAACCCACACCATCAAAAAACATCAAGTATCATTAACCAACCTATAAATCATAACAAAAACAAAAGAAGTAACGTATCAGATGAAATGAAAATTATTATAAATAAGAAATATGATCTTTTATTTTTCAACAACAAATCCAAACCACAACAGAAAGTCGTTTGCAGATATATGGCAAGTCGAGTCCCCGAAATAAAATAAAAAATAAACAGTTTTAAAGATTAAAACTGACTTCTCTGCATCTGTGGCCCTGAATAATATTCTATCATAAAATTGTCACTTGTATACGCTTCAGGGGATGTATCATGCTAACAAACCAAAATTAGTCCAAAAATAACCAAAAATGTAATATATATGGATTTATATGGCCCGCTGTAATCGCTCTAGTCAGCTGAAAATCAATAGGGTACATCTGTGAGACACCTTGAACAATATTCAATCATAAAATTGGTCACTTGTATACACTCTGGAGGCTGTATCTTGCTAACAAACTGAAAATTCTCCAAAAATGACAAAAATTTGGTACTTCAAGCACCATATAACCCGGTGTACTGGCTTTAGTGAGCTGAATATCAATAGGATTCATCTTTGAGACGCTCTGAATAATATCTAATCATAAAATTGGTCACTTGTACATACTCCGCAGGCTGTATCGTGCCAACAAACCTAAATTTCTCCAAAAATGACAAAAATATCGTACTTAAAGTACTATTGCACCTGTTGTACTGGCTCTGGTGAGCTGAAAATCAATAGGGTTCATCTGTGTGATATCCTGAATAATATTCAATCATAAAATTGGTGACTTGATGAACTACGGAGGCGGTATCATGCTAACAAACTGAAACTTGTCCAAAAATGACTAAAATGTCGTACTTCTAGTACCATAGCACCCTTTGTGCTGGCTCTGGTGAGTTGAAAATCAATATGGTTCATTTGTGACATGTCCTTAACAATATTCAATCATAAAATTGGTGTCTTGTTGCACTCGGGGGGCTGTATCGTGCTAACAAGACATGTAACGAAAAGTGGCCGACGACAAGACGACGACGACATACACACAGGATTTTTTTTTCTAAAAACCGTTTTTTTGGGTTGTTGTTGATGGAAAACGTAAAAATAACTCAAAAAAAATTTCAAATTTTCAACTTTTTTTGGGGTAAACCAATACTTTTCTCGCATATTAGATAGGTTGGGCGGAAAAGTAATAGACATACAAAAGCGTTCGATAGTGGCTGGCATTATGGATTGATATACAAACTTCATGAAATGAAAGTATCGGAATACCTAATCAGAATTGTAGCAAACATAATCAAAATGAGAAAAATCAGGGTTAAAGTCAATAAACAATATTTAAAGGAATTTACCTACGACCACCCCTGTAAGAAGTCAAAAACACACAGTCGGCAATCAGTGTAAGACGTCTATTACGCACAGTAAAGTAAAATGCACGGCTGTAAAGTAAATCGCACGGCTTCCATAGCAACCAGTTAGCAACTGTCAGTAGACATAGCCATTTTATTAAAAATGTATTACTTAGATATTCTACGTTGAATTTTATTCTATATATAAATGGTAGATAACATTTATTAGATATGAGATTGCATTTAACAGTAAGAGTTATTTGGAATTATATGATAATTGGTTCCGTTTCATTCAACCCGCATCTTTCAGCTGTCTGAATGTATATCATATTAGTAAACAATAGTATATTATACACCAAGCGACTAAAGTGGCCCATTTAATTCCGCGGGTGGTGTTTGATTCCTGAAGGAAGTAATCCACCTAAGGGATTAATGTCACTTTAGTCGAGAGGTGTATAGGCTATTTTATGCAATTCCTGTAATTCTACATACATTTTTAATAAAATTAAATACTATACTTAGGACGGAGTTTTACGAAACTTGGCACGGCATCGAGGAGCGACTTTTATAAAACTTGGCTGGGCATCGAGGATGTACGTTTTTATTTGTACTTTAAATACCTTAATAAGATTATAAACAGGTAAAATTGGGTCGTAGGTAAAGTATAGTACGTAACTCGTGTTGTAACGCATTTTACGCACTCACGGAATTACGCGTAACTTTTCCGTTCGTGCGTAAAATGTTTCTTACAACACACGTTACGTAATATACTATTACAAATGAACAAGGGTTGCCACAGGGTTCTCCCCAGTCACCAATATTATACAGTGCTATTCAAAAGTCCCCTCCCCCCTTCGTATCTTTTGAACGGCTACACTTACATTAATAAAATTTGGAGGGTGAAAATAAAGTGTTGTGTAAGTAATAGATGACGTCACAGTGCCACTCTGGCCAATAATTTTAAATAGGACCTTATGGCAAGTGATATCTCGTTTGAAAGGCATTGACATTGGCTACATAGCCATATTAATTTTGTTTGGGTTTAAATTAATTTTGACGGATAAATTAAATAAATACCAAAATTATTGAAATTATTTTTTTAATTTTAATTAATCAAATATCAACAACGGATTCTTATAGCAAGTGTTCGAAATGTGCACCGTCTACTTCCTGACAGTAATACATCCTATTAGTAAACTCTTGTCGTACTCGTTCGAGTGTGTCAGCTGAAATAGCATTGCATTCTTCAGTAATTCTTTCTTTCAAAACGCCAATGCTATCTGGTGCTGTAGTATAAACCTTGGATTTCAAATACCCCCATAGAAAAAAATCTAATGGTGTCAGATCTGGTGACCGACGTGGCCATTCTATAGGACCTCGCCGGCCGATATATTACTATCAGGAAGTAGACGGAGCACATTTCGAACACTTGCTATAAGAATCCATTGTTGATATTTGATTAATTAAATTTAAAAAAATAATTTCAATAATTTTGGTATTTATTTAATTTATCCGTCAAAATTAATTTAAACCCAAACAAAATTAATATGGCTATGTAGCCAATGTCAATGCCTTTCAAACGAGATATCACTAGCCATAAGGTACTATTTGGCACTGTGACGTCATCTATTACTATTACGTCACCTGTTACCATTCGTAGAGAAGTTTACAACACATTATTTTCACCCTCCAAATTTTATTAATGTTTGTGTAACCGTTCAAAAGATACGAGGGGGGGAGGGGACTTTTGAATAGCACTGTATAATATATTCTGCGCAGATATTTATAAGAAAGAACCAGACAGCTACATGTTACTATACGCAGATGACACAGTTTTAGTTTGTCATGCAAAAAATACAAACAATGCGGATTCAAGTTGAATTGCTTTCGCTCCTGATAGGAGTGAAAGCGAAGTGAGCACGCCTGCCTATGTTTGTAATAGAGCAGTTTTGTCGTAGTCCAGTCATTGTAGTAAGTTCACCTCGGAATTCGAGATACCCAGCTGTAAGTCTGTAAATACTTGTATATTCACACCCTAAAAGTTGTCTCAAAACCTACATATGGTAGGGTGTACGCAACTATTAAATTTCAAGGTCAAAGGTCACAAAAATCGGTTTTTTGCGCTTTTTTTGTAAATATCTCATTTCCTATGGGTTTTTGCTATTTGTACTTATTATCAATATTGTAGAATACAAAATTCTCTACAAATTTTGTTTGAAAACATTTTTTATACGGTGAACCGTTTTCGAGATAGAGGGCGGAGAGCGCGCGGTCACAGGTTCCATCTTCGTTAATGTCGCTCTGATATGGTAGAGCATTGAGACAAGCTTGCCCATTACATTGGCCACAAGCTAAAGAGAATTGCAAGCCCGCTTTCCTGCATCCGCATCGCGAACCACAACCACTTTTGCAGTTGCAGAAAATTGTATTTAGCAAATCTTCTGGAGCAGGTGGTAAAATTGTCATGATAGGCTCCAGAAAATCGTTTCGCATTGTCCAACCCCATACCCGGGGTTCCAAATCATGCCCTAGCCAAGTTTGAATAAGTTATACACGTTTGAAATTTTGATGAGCAGCTGTACTTATTGGTGGAATATTTGATAGCTGCACACGTTTATTAAGTTTTGTAGACTTGTCGTAATGCATATAACGAAGATGATCGAGACTTTTCACAGATTTCGGAGCATTATAGACTGCCAATAAGGTTTGAGTTCCACTCTCTAATAATCTCTGGGCCGAACAATTTTCTTCCTCAAATGCTGCAACTAGTTCATCCAAATTTGTCAGTGTCTCAAAAACTTTTTAAAATTATTTTTTTCCCTTTTTAAAAAGCGCAGAAATTGTGTCACAGCCACTTAATGCGTGCAGAAATAAAATACGTGTTTTGGAATGAGGATAATCATCTCCGCCCTCTATCTCGAAAACGGTTCACCGTATGAAAAATTTTTTTTAACCAAATTTGTAGAAAATTTTGTATTCTCCAATATTGATAATAAATACAAATAGCAAAAAACCCATAGGAAATGAGATATTTACAAAAAAGGCGCAAAAAAACCGATTTTTGTGACCTTTGACCTTGAAATTTAATAGTTGCGTACACCCTAGCATATGTAGGTTTTGAGACAACTTTTAGGGTGTCAATATACAAGTATTTACAGACTTACAGCTGGGTATCTCGAATTCCGAGATTCTCACCTAATTTAAGCTTAAATGACTGGACTATCGATATTTGGACGGGATTAGATGGCGAAGAGTGTTTGCTATGATGTTCCTTGAGTTTGGAATGGCGTTTATGAGAGTGACTGTTAGAATTTAAATAATGATTTTCGTGTCAGTCGAAAGATCGAAGGCAATTGATGGCTTTTCCAACGTGACTGGAGCGGTCTCTTGAGGGTTTTTCCGAGTAGCTAGCATGTGTGGGCAGCGAGGGTGGAAGGCGGGGCAAGGACCAGCGCAATTGGTACAGATTGGGGTTTCGGACTTGGGACTATTTTCGGGGCAGTGGCCTGTTTGGCCGCAAGAAGGACAGATCGGTTTAGACCGACAAAAATCAGAAGAGTGTCCGGTTTTAGTGTAGCGATTGCAATATTTAGGGACTGGGGGCAGTAGGTTGGCGTTGGATGACTCGCACTGATGTGGGAGGCCATGAAATGAGAGGCCGGAGGCGAGGGCCTGGTGGTAATGAGTTTCGGGAGTGGGTTATGATGCGGAACATCGACGTTGGCTTGTTCGTGGACGTGCCGATGATTCGCCAAGTTTTAACGAACGGAAATTGTAAGTCGTGAAGAATTTCTTCAAATTCTTCGAGGGAGATTGTTGCATCTACATTCCTGCAGACGAGTGAAAATGCGGGTGTGAAAGTTTTGTAGGCTGGACAGGGTGGGCGTTCAGTGGAATTGAGAATGTTGACGGTAATATTGGAATTACGAGTCGAATTATGAATTGTCTTGAGTAGAATGGAGGGTGCCATTTGGGATGTTGGATTTTTGTGAGGAATATTGAAGAGGGAGGTTGCGAAGGTTTAAGGTTTGAGTTGTTGTGGGGTTGTTGCTGGGGATTGATGTGGGATTGTTGAGGGGGGTAGAGGAAGCGTAAGTGGGGGATACGAAGGAAGTGCGTTTGGGTGTTGAAGTTGAGGATTTTCGAGGTTGGATTGGTGGAAGTTTTTGAGGAGGTTGGGGTTTTGAACTTCTTTGAGATTTTGAATGGGACGATTTTGATTGTGTTTGTTCATTTGGAAGATATTCGGTGTCTGAAGTGGTGGATATGGGTGCAGTTTTAGAACCTCGGGTGCGTCTGGACATTTTTTGGAATAGTTGTGGGATTTAAGCTGTGAAAGCTAATACCGACAGCGGACTCACTGCCGGAGGGAGTTGCGTCCCCAGTTAAAGGTTTCCTGACTTATTAGCTTTGCTTATATTTACCTGGATTAAATATCCTTCCTAGTGGTGGTTTCAGTTGGACTCGGTGCGAGATTACTTCAGGTTTTCATTAATAAAAATGTTTCAATAGAAACAATTGTAAAAAACGTCCATCGCCCTCCAAAATTAACAGATTCGTCCACTACCCAATGTAAAGTATCTAAGCATATTACTTGACAGCAAATTAAAATTCAAAAGTACCATTACTTACAGTACTGTCATTTCCGTTCCCTATCATACAAAAATCGAGGAATAAAAATCGAAAATGCCAGCAGAATTTACCAACTGATTTGCAGACCTTTAGAATATGCAAGTATCATACTCCTGACCACGCGGTTTTATATCAGACATATGCGGCAGGTTGCAGAAACATCCTCAATCAGAAAAATCAGGAAGATCCGCCATCCAAGAAATACAGTACATAATCCTTCAAATAAGCTGTTATACGAACTAACGAAAATCACACCCCTAAATGAACGTATACAAAAACACGCAGAAAAATTTGCAAAAAACGAATACAGTATGGCAAAATACTGTATCACCAGAGAAAACAGAAGATCAAGATGCACATTTCCAAAGAAGCTTCTCAGATATAGTAATTAAAAAATCTGGATTTGAGAAGTTACCAAGCAACCAGATCGAATTTTAGTGTGTAACGTAGCAACAAGAACAAAACTGACAAGTTTATAACGAGGAAGGCCTTGTCAAAAAAGAAAAAATTTATATATAGCACGCCGTCACGCAATTTTGTAATGAAAGTTAAGAAATAAACCATTTAAATTCAAGACTACAGCCTACTGTTTTCCCTGAGCACAGGTTTGTCCTTCGCAAGCAATCGAAATTATCACAACAGAAGATACTATGGGAAAGAATACAAGTACTATCAGAGTGAATTTATTATTTATATTTATTAATTAAGTTATCAATATAACATGTCTTTATGTAACATAAAATATATAAATTTAATGGGCAGAAGGACCACGGTCGATAGCCCTTTGTGAGAAATTAAGATAAATATCATTATTATTAATTGAAGAACTACGATTTTTAAGATGTGTACAGGGTGCTCTCGAAACATGTATATTTCCAATATTAACAGCTTGGTATGTGCTGCGTCGACGCGCTTTTGTTGTGTGTATAATTGTCTTTTTTCATTCTTTTATTTTTTGTCATTAATTGTTACTAAGTGTCATTTTACAATATCGCGTTTATTTTATGTGTGCTTCTTCGTAACTTCTCGGCCCTTGTCATGCTATATAGCCTGTCTGCGCGAGAAGATAGAAGCAATAAGTATTTCATGAATCGAAATTACACTTTTTCTTAAAATTTTTGTGTTTTGCGTGTGTGGTATCTCCAATCTACATACAATAAGGGATCCCCAGGAATCGTCATCCACCTAAAGGACCGCAGAACAGATACGCAAGGTAGGACAAGGGTTTATTTAATTAACATTATTTTATTAAATATTAAATAATCCATTCTCTCTGAACTGTACGCATGTTTCAATTCCGTCGTCTATCTCGGCACCATAGCCAAAATAAGGCGTTCTTATTGGTTGCATTGTATCCGATGAGTGGGTGCCGACATCGTGGTCAGAAATGATTGTGGAGTACCGAGGTCAAAGACGGAACTAAACCCAGCTAAAAGCGCGATTTTCTATGGTAATAATGACCATACGTGCAATGTTTAAACATTTTGCTTAACACCATTTTATTAAGTGATAGGTATAAGACACCTACATAAAAAATAGCAAGATGCACTAAACAAGAACATAACGTATGTCAATACTGTTGCATTTGGGACATTGTTGTCAATATTAATCTACAAATTCCTAGGTCTTTTGATTTTTCTTTGTTTTGATGAATCTTTCCAAGACCGATCACCAGCAGAACGTTTTGTTTCATGAATTAATGTTTTCCTTCGACTTATTGTTGTAGGTTGTACTTTAATTGTGGCTCTGGATGTATGTTTTCTAGGTAAATAACTACTAGCAGTAGCTAAGTAAGAATCCCAAGCCGTGCGAATCGAAATTTTTTTTAAGGTTGTATGCACATGTTTACTATCTTTGGAGAAGTGCCATATATGTTATGATGAGTCGTAATAAAGTCATAAATTGTGTAAATTCCATTTTTGTAGTATTGTTATTTCCTTCTGTAGCTGCCAGCATATTAGTTGTTTCTGTGTTTCTTTTTTCTACCACACATTATAAAATGGTGTTGAGCAATGTTTAAACTTTGCTTGTGTGGTCATTATTCCCATAGAAAATCGCGCTTTTAGCTGAGTTTAGTTCCGCCTTTGATCTCGGCACTCCAGTAATTTCTGACTACGATCTCGGTGCACACTCATCCCTTGCAATGCTACCAATCAGAACGCCTTATTTTGGTTATAGTGTCAAGATAGATTACAGAAATGAAACATGCCAACCGTACCAGCGTGGTCACAGTCTTGATTGCACAGCCTGTATTAGAGTGGACTATAGTAAGTATTAAATCACTGTGGCATCCAGCTACCAATATACATATAAAACTTATTTACCCGTGCAAGTGTTTCCTTCAACTTCCAGGGGTTATAAGGAGTATGGTATAAAATGTATCCTAGCATTTAGATATCATTCTTGGAGGATCATAGAACATAGAGTGTTGCATAAATAAAACATGTTATTCAATTTATTTCTAAAAGTTTCAATAATTTGTTGGTCTTTATGTCCTCTATGACTATGGAATTTTTTGTATAGAAGGCGGACTATGTGAGTAATAAGGGAAAATATAAACGAAACCCTAAAACTGAATCAGTTCTAAAAGTTTGAGACTATTAAAATTTATTAGAGTATCAAGGGCGTTTCCAAAATTCATTCATATCTTTTCAAAGCGCAGAAATACAAAAATAACTTCTTTGCGCAGATTTTCAGATCTGGCAACATTCCATTCACACTCTTCAGACTTATCATTTGTGAAATGTTTTAATGTTACGAGAATTATCAAAGTCTGACAAAACGAAAGGAAATTTACGAAGGTTGACTGAACTATAGGACACTGTTTCAATTGCGCAAAAAATTAGCTTTAAATGATATTTCATGTGATTATTTAAAGAATATTTATAATGACGAAGATGTGAAACTGCTTACTGAAAAAGTAGTGTTGGATAGCTCAATAAAATATTTTAAAAAATGGACTGTAGAATGTAAATATAAATGATTAGTTTTTAAAATTAACTTACCAATAAACGTTTCCTCTAAGATTCCATTTCTTGCTCATTAGGAAATGGGGATAAAGGGAAAAAAGGTAAAATAGAGCACTTTAAGTTCTTTGTCACACGTGAGAAATCGTAAAGATATCGGTTGATCGGTTCTGTGTCAACTGAATTTCTATGTTCGTACCTCGATTGTACTAACTACTACTTAAATATTTTTAACAATATTCGGACAGAAAACGAAAACGTTGTTGCCAAGTTAAATAAACCGTTTCAGGAAAACTAACTAGGCGTAAACAAGTAGATAATAACAAAGTAGGCATTATGAAAAAAAGATAATGTGACAAAAGCGCCTATTAGACTTTTAAAAAGTGCAAACTTGCCAAAGATAAATAGTTTTAAAAAATTAAATACATAAATAAAAAGAATTAATGTCTAACAAATAAAATTTTATGCTAAAAATAAAAACTTTTAACGAAATTGTATTACCGAGTACGTTTTTCAAAGAATATTTGTTATGATTAAATATTAATTAATAAATATTTAATTTGTTAAAAAGATGGACTTTTTTATTGACACACATATTCATAGTTAACCTGATCACATCTTATTGCACTTTTACGATATTTCAAATTACCCGCCCAGTGCAACGTTGCCACATCGTTATCTCTTACTCGCAGGTTTATTTTAATTAAACGAATACAGCTCGTCATAGTTTTTTTATTGATATATAAATGTTATGCTTTCAATTCGCCCTCCCATAGACTTCACAGCTCTTCAAAGGAGAGGTATAGAAAATCTAATCTGCAATTGGATCAACAACATGTTGACCCACCACAACATTTCAGCACCACTGCAAGGAGAAATGGTCAGATTTAGGCCTGCCAGAGGAATTCCATCCAATGCTATGCGGATGACCTAGCAATCCTAATTAGGGGGAAGCATGAGGAAGTTATGTCCAACATACTTCAACAAGCCCTAAGCACGATAAATAGTTGGTGCGACAGGGAACAGATGTCTGTGAACCCTAGCAAAACTGTAATCGTTCCATTCACACTAAGAAGAAAACTAGATAAACTACTGACACCCTTAGCATCCGGAGTACCAATCCAGTTTGAGGAAGAGGTCAAATATTTGGGTATTATCCTGGATTGGAAATTGACCTTCAACTCCATCTGGAAAACAACATCAATAAAGCCAGACTATCCCTCTGGAACCTCAAAAGGATATGTGGCAAATGTTAGGGCATAAACCCCAAGATGATATACTGGATATATCAAACGGATATTAAACCAATGGTACCGTATGGCTCAATCGTCTGGTGGCAAAAATAATTACAACATACATAGAAAATGAGGCTGCCTGGTATACAGCACCTCACGTGCCTCGCCATTACGGGAGCTATGTCGACGACACCGACACTTGCCATGGAGGCCATCCTAAACCTAAACCCTCTGCATATAGAACTAGTATGACTTACAACGTCAAGTAGTCATGGCAACAAGGAGGTACAAATATATCACACGAGTTTGCTGAGTAAAATCAGTAATCACCACATACTCGGAATGATCCCAGACTGGGTAGCTCCCCAGCTGCACATAGTAGAAGCTTACAACCTCTTCTTTTCTGAGAGAGATGATTGGCATAGGAGTGACAACTTCTTTTGACCCTCAGACTATGTGCTGTTCACGAACGGGTCCAAAACCGAGAATGACGTAGGAGCGAGTGTTTAAGGAACTAACCCAAGAATTAAAATCTCATTAAATATTGGCAAGTTCACCACAATCTTCAAGCAACGATGGGCGCCAGAGACCTGAGTAACAGGCATCTAGTGAATAGGTCTATTAAAAGCACTGAGCTCCAAACAAGTGAATTCTAAGCTAGTTTGGAACTGAATTCTAAGCTGGTTTGGAACTGTATTTAGATTCTTGACCACCTGGGTAAGCGGTACAAAGTTATTTTTTTCTGGGTCCCAGAGCACAGAGACGTGGAGGGCAATGAAGAGGCCGACGCTCCCCCAGAAAAAAGACCGATTATGTCTTAATCGGACCAGAACCCGTAGTTGGCATTGCAATAAACACTGCGAAATGCTGCATCTCAGATTGGGCCAAGCATAAAACGCTCAGGCTGTGGAGAGGCACAACGGGACTCGCACACTCGAAGGCGTAGGTCTGATTTACGCATTCTGACAGGACTGTTGACAGGGCACTGTCGTCTAGGAGCACACTTGAGAATGATGGGCCTGCAACAAAAATCGGACTGTTGCTTCTGTTACATGAAAGACGAAACTACAGAGCACATTCCCTGTATCTGCTTTGCACTGGAAAAGCTTAGATTCCAGACCTTCGGATTTACTCGACTGGAACCCACGGACTTTAAAGAAGTCTCGCATAGTACGACCATCTCCTGTATCAAAAGGTGTGGTTTGTACACAGAACTCTAACAAGGTGTGAGCCACAATAGAAACATCTGGGTCGCAGTGGAAGGGGCATTACTTATTAACCCACTCACCTATAACCTTTAACTTTCAATTAATGATTTTCTTAAGACAATTGTAAGGAAATTGCTGCTGTTATCTAATAAAACGATCGCTTCAATGTCTGCCAAAATAGGGTTCGCGAGTTAAATACGCAATCTTTAACAGTAAATTTTTCAAAATTTAGCGCCGCAAGGTATGAAACATATTTCTACATTTAGAGGACACTTTTTAGAATGTGTATTTAAAGGTTCTAAAGGATATTAAGAAAACTGATATTCTTGGAAACATCCTTAAATTATTAATATTAAATTATTTAATATATTGCATTCCAGAAATACGTATAAAAAAATCTTCTTCTTCTTCTTCGTGTATTTTTCCCTCTCGGAGCGTCGGTGTAATTATTTCCTTATTACTCAACCCATTTCTTCCATACTTTATGATCCCTTCGCAACTGTCAACTTTATTCATAGTTATTTGTACTATCTGTTCAATTCATGTTTTCCTTGGTCCTTCTCTTCCTCTTTTCTTTGCAAGTCTTGACTCCCATATCCTTCTCAGTTCAGTTTCCTTGTGAATTTTCCATATAATGGGTTCCTGTTGTAGCTTTTCCCGTATAGACAATAAATTTATGTTACTTACCTTTTTAGATAAACCTGATTAATAAGATCGTCTTCAAATTTGATTCTTTCGTCTTCTTCATTTTCGTCAATATTCATATTACCTTTAGAAGTACTTTCACATTGACAATTATACTGAACAGGCGGCTTTGAAGTGGAGTGTACCTCCTCTTTTGGAGCTGAAACAGATTTTTCTAGTAACAATCAAACGGTTAACTAGTTATATAAAATATTTTGACCTGTTATTGGAAAACCAAAAAGTACCGTAAAATGGGACAATTAGGGACAATTTTGAACTTTGGAACCATTAAATAGGTGTTAAAGTTAATAATAAATTAATCAAATGTGAACATAAACAAAACAGATTTTCACTTCACGGGCATATCACGCAAAAGAGGTTACAGAGAAGAAGTGGTAACTGTAAACATGCATGTTTCTGGCTCATTAGCCGCCATCAGTATGGTATAACCAAGAAAGGGTGCACAACTTGGGAGTAAGGATGTGAATTGAAACATGACAAAACACAATATATATATATATATATATATATATATATATATATACACAAACTGAAAAATATCTTATTGGGGATTGCAGCATAAAAGGAAAAAATACACTCTATTCAATTCTCCAAGCTTTCGTAAATCTTTATTTACATCATCAGGGAACTACAATAAAGAAAGAAAAACATAAATTATAAAAAGTGTTCATAAAAACATTTCTACAACTTACATTGATCGAGATTGCATCATTGATCTTGAACACAGGAAAAGTGCACAACAGAAAGTCATTAAAGAAATAGGTCCAGTCGGCAATACATTTGCCTATTACTGGTAAACATTTTTATTAAAACATTATTACAAAGTAAAAAGTTTAAAAAACATTTAAAATCGAGAATCCACACACCCACGCGGACTTGTGAGAATAATGGCGGAAACTAAAAATGTCAGGTTAAGTACACCAATCATCATTACTAAATGAATGAAAAGAATCGATCTTTGCAATGACGCGAGACACTGAAACAATCGAATTGAAACTTTAAAGAGAATACATATATATATATATATATATATATATATATATATATATATATATATATATATATATATATATTGTATTGTATATGTTTATTTATAAATAATTACAATTACAAATCACCAAAAAGATAATATATTAGAATTACAAAACTGTTAAAACCAATGTATAAACAGCGAGAAAAAATACATTACAATAAACAGATAGAAAATGTAGAACCTATTTCTTTACAAAAATGTAAATAAACAAATAAACAGGGGAGGCTAATTACCTATTGTGGATTATTTTGGATCACTGTAACCTATTAAGACCTATGAGGTTGAACATAGGCACAATGATCCTATATGTCGCTATTTAATTGCCAGTTTTGTTTTCCTTAACATAATGTTAATTCAACTTTCCTTATACACATATATACCTTTTCATCTTAGCAATCAATAATTTTATTAATATCCTTAGTTTCTAGGGATTTTACATATTTTTTAAATATATTTTTTAGCAAACTGATAGAATTTAATCTTCTTATATGAGTCTTATACGTTTCTGGAAGAGAGTTAAACAAACGGGGTGCTATGAATTCGAAGTACCTAGTTTCTACTGTTTTTTTCGCTGTGTTGGTTTGGACAAAATGTTTTGTTTTATTTCTAGTATGATAATGGTGACCAGGAGATTGCAAGTATGAGCGATTTTTAAATAAGTAAACAACTAAACTAAAAATATATAGATGCCTTACGGACATTATATTAGTTTCGTTAAAAAGTTGGTTTGTACTATAGGTTAAATCTTTAAAATGCATTATTTTTAGAATTTTTCTTTGCAGAATTTCAACCTGCTCTAGATGAGTAGGCACAGTTCCTCCCCATCCTAATATGCCATATCTGAGACGTGATTCTACAAGAGCATGATATATGATTCTCAGATGCTGTAAGTCCAGTACTCTCCTTATATATTTGAATTTATACAATAAACATCTCAGTGTCTTAGCTACTTCACGTAAGTGAGATGTCCATCGTAGATGTGAGTGTATTGTTAGTCCGAGATACTGTATTTCGTATTTCAGACAAATATCAATATGTATGTTGTTAATAGTAACAGTAATTTTTTCATAAGGAGGCAGTTTGTGTTTGTTACTAGTGAAAGGTACAATAAATGTTTTCGAATAGTTGACTGTTAAAATTTTATGTCTCAAGATATCAAATAAATGTCTTAGATCGGTTTCTATTTTTTGTTTGAGGCCTTCCCACGTACTGTCTGTATATATTATAGCAGTATCATCCGCGAATCCTATTATTTTACCTGTAGAATTATAAGAGAATAGATCATTGATATACATATTAAATAATATTTGTCCCAGCACAGTTCCCTGGGGAACCCCGAACAATATATTTTTTTCCGTACTGACCTTATCGTTTATCCTTACTATTTGTGTCCTATTTTTTAGATAGCTTTCAAAAAATTTATGAGGCAGACCACGTATTCCTGCATCCCCCAGGACGTACAACAACTGTTCATGGCTCACAGTGTCAAACGACTTCGCCATATCCAGAAATACAACTGCCGTTGGTTTAGTTTCATCAACAGAACTGCACACAGAAGAAAGCAATGTCTCAATTGCATCATTAGTAGAACGTCCTTTTTGAAAGCCAAATTGATGCTCTGATAATAATTTGTGGTTGGCTATGAATTTAGTTAATCTTTTTTCCACAGCTTTTTCCATTAGCTTTGTCAATGTCGTAATAAGTGATATGGGCCGATAGTTGCACATATTGGCCTTGTTGTCCTTTTTGTAGATTGGGGTTACTACAGCTTTTTAAAAATAGTGGGACATACGCCTTCTGCAAAGATCAAGTTTATTAAGTCGGCTATAGGTTTAGTCAACTGTTCACTTAATTTTTTAAATATTTCTGCTCGCAGATTGTCTATGCCTGGAGCCTTGTTTGCTTTCAGAGATACTATTAAATCTCTTATCTCTTCCGTAGTTACAGGCATCCAATAAAAGGTCTCAGAATTTTTGGATCGCCGAGGAGGGGGTTTAGTCGGTACGGTTATTTTTTGTGCCAAGTTTTTTCCCTCTGTTACAAAGTAACTGTTAAATTCGTCTGCCATATCTGATTTGGATGTTATTTTTTCGTCTTTTTCATTAATTATAAAATTATTATCATTTTTTGTTTTGTTTTTGTTGTTAACAAGGTTCCACATATATTTTTTATTACTCCCATTTTTTTGTATTTCGGTTCGGTAGTAGTTTTGTTTCATTATTTTAATTAGGTTATTCACGCGTTTGCGGTAAGTGATATATATTTCTCGTTTCTCCACACTATTCAGATCTTGCTGAAATTCTCTGTAGAGATTATTTTTAGTATTAATTGCATTCACAAGTCCTGCCGTAATCCACTTTTGACGCTTCATATAATTTTTTTTTAATTTTTATTTCTTTTGTATGTTTTCCTATAAAAATACTTAAGATATTTAGCAATTCTTCAGCTTTTTTGTTTACCTCCTTTATATTAAAGTAATATTCCTAATTATAATTTTGCAGATCATGTCTGGCTTTTTCATAGTTTATGTGTTTTATACTTAATCGTTTCAGAGTTTCTACAAATAGTTTTTATAGGAAGGCTCAGTAACGTAGCTCGATGGTCTGTTATATTATTTTCATACGTTGCTGCAGTGACATTTTCAAAACATTCTGTGACTGTTCTCAGAAAGATATGGTCCAGGCAACTACGTGAATGATTTTTTATGTTTTTTATGCGTGTGTATTTATTTATCATCGAGTGTAAATTATATTCATATAATAGGTTTAGATATGTGTTGACAATATCGTTTTCATCATCTCTTATATTTATATTAATATCGCCAATCAATAAATGAAAATCTAATAAAGAGTAATTAATTTGTTTAAGATAATTCTCTAAACACGAAACAAAGTCCTCAGGTGAGTTGGATGGTGAACGATAAATATTTGTTAACAAAATATGTTTATTATTGTTCAAAATAATTTTTATCTGCAGAGCCTTTGAGTTTCCAATGTTGATAGTTGCGCTATCTGCACTTAAACTGTTTTTTACTACGACTCCATCATTTTTATTTAGTTGTCCTTTGTTATAAAATGTTCTATATCCGTTCATACTAAAAATATCAATGTCATCAATTTGAAAAGTTTCCGTTAGTACAACACAATCAAAGCTGCAGTCCAATCGTTCTAACATTATTTTAAATTCATCTATATATGCATTTAGACTGGAAATATTTTGATGTATTACACTAAGAGAACTTCCATCGTTTTTGAAATATTTGTTCACTTCTCTTGAACTATAACATTCTAAAGTATTGTAGAATTCGTAATTTATGTCTCGAATATAATCATCCATTTGTAAATTATTCCAGTGATACTAGACTTATTTTAAAAGAAGGCTATTGACAAATAGATACAGAAAAGCTGTTCAAATTTAACAAAAGCTGAACCAAACACAGAAAAGTCAACAAAACTAAATACAAAAGAAGTTATCGAAATAGAACAAACAGAAAAGGAATTATTAGCTTTTTAAAATTTTTTAAGAAAAATGAGCAGAGGTACAATAAAAAAAATTTAAGACTTATCGCTGCCTGAGCGCAATCTTCCTCTGTCTTCTTTTAGTTTCTGTAGTTCCGGGAGAACAACCTGTTGATGATTGGCGTTGGTTTTGCTTGATAAGTCCGGAAGTATAGGCTTACTGGTAGTTGGTTTGTTGTTCTTTCCTCTTGTTTCATTGGTTTTTTCAGGTGTTTCCCTTGGTGTGTCGTTGTGTTGATAGTTTACAGTTGAGTTGTCAATTTGGCGTTGGCTGTGAAAATTCGGTGTAGAAGGGGCACTATTATTTTGACCTGTTGGTTATTTAGTTCCTCGTCTTCAGTATTTTCGAGATCACTGGCTTTGTAGGGCTGGTTATCTATAAATAAGGTGTTACATCTTATGTATGAGTTCAGATTGGGATTTTGTCGGGCCTTTTTTAAATGTTTTCTTAGTACAAAGTTTTCCTCGCGTTGGGCTTCTGTGAGATCATTCGAAATACGTATATTTGTCCCCTTTAACTTTTTAGTTTTTAAGAATTTCAATTTTTTTTAGGTAGGGCACTAAATTCTATTTTAACTGGTCTATTTCCTGAATTTCCCAGTTGATAAAAATCATTAATATCTTCAACGTTAATATCAATATCCAGTAGACTTTTAAGAGAGTGTTGTATAATATTGAGTGAGATCTTATCGTACTTCAGACCAAAAATCAAAACATTATTCTTCTTAGCTCCCCTTTCTATAGCCTCTACTTTTACCCTTAGATTTTCGTTTTTACTTTCAAGTTCAGTTATTCGTTTATTCAGCTTCTCCAGCTTCAAAAGAATTCTAGTCTCGTAAGCATCTATTTCATTTGTTATTTCTTTAGTAATTTCTGTTCTGTTTGTAAGAATTTCTTGCCTTAGGCTCTCAATACCTTTTGTATAACTTTGTGCATTTTTTTCATTTTTATTACTAGTCATAATTGCTTTTATAACAAGCACAAAAAGGTTTTATGTCTTCTTGTTGCGAAAGTTGAACGCTGGAGCTACCTTTGATGGAATAGGTACTCCGCCGTAAATTTAATTAGTTATAAAAACCGAAGTTAAATCGAGGTAAATATAGTCGGAACACTCGTAAAATATTGGAATGTGATTACAAAAAGGAAGAGTTATGACTTGCCCACAATTGCTCGCGGTCCAAACATTTAGATGAAACAGATACACTAGTTTGCACAATTTAAAAACTTCTACAATCACGAATTTTTGGTACTATTTAAGCACAAAGGCAAAGTATGTAATGGATGGAGCACTGTTCCACCACCATATTATATATCAATTATTTATAATATTACCAAAAAAAATTTAAAGAAATAAAATATTGGTGTTCCTTCCTACGGGTGGGTGAATAGCAGTAGACTTTGTTTTAAAGCTTTGTTTCGATCCACTTATGTGGAGGATGATTAGAAACATAATGGTTTGATGCTGAATTTAAAGACAAACATTTTCTGATCGCAAATTATATTATTCACACTTTTACATATATAAAACACAACAAAAACAAATTTACTCAAGGTACAAATGAAACATTATAGCCACAGGTTTATGTGATACTTAAATTGGTAATTGTTTTTATGAGTAAAGACAAATGTCATAGTTTTGATACTAATATGACATAATCTACTTTTTAATAATGGTACTACAAAACAAATTGAAAGAAACAAACAGAAAATTTCTACAAATAGGGGAGCAAAAAATCTAGGATTGTGAGTCCAGCCATGTCATCATCTTCAAAAACAAAAACAATCATTTTATTGGAACAGGACAAGCGACTTGCGAACAACATCTATCTTTCTTCTGTAGAGCATTGTTTGGTAAAAGGAACTTTCTTAAAAAATATAGCCACCTTTTTCAAAGTCTTTTAACACTATCTTCGGTTTTGCGAAGCACTTTCACAACTAAAAAGTCTCTTGGTAATAATTGAGACTTGAGTATTTAAGGTATGACTGATTGATGGTCATCATTATCTGTGTCGGACATGGACAAGTCGTCGTCAGTATTTTGTAAGGAGTAGTCAGAGGACTCATCTTCAGAGGACGGTGCCGATGTTTTCTTCTTTGTTATTGTTGTCTTAGGAGCACCTTTTTAAATATATTTTGCTGTGGTTCATTCACATCGACTGTCTCGTCACCAGCTACTGGTGGTTCTTCAAAATCTTTAGCTGAGACACTTTTACCAGGTTTAACTGAAATTGTAACACTTTTCTTTTCTTTGGTGCATCAGTTGGTCTCAAGTTTTTCAACAGTTCTCTAAAGCAGTCATAAATCTCTTTAACAGATGATTCAACAGTGTTGGTACATGTTGATTGGGTAGAGGTGTTAGGAAAGGATGTCTTTGGTAGCATATCAAGAAGTTTTTGACGATCTATAGGGATGATTCCAAATTTTTTAAAGCCAAATAACACATTCTCAGATTTGCAGGTTTCAATAAAGAGTTGAACTTGTTGTTTGGGACTGTTGCTTCATATCTATCTGGCCCACTTTTTCATTAAGAAGGATGGTCCGCCAAGATATTTTTAGAGGACGGAAAAAAGCTGAGTGATACTGTTTCCATTCACCCCATTATTTGAAAAGCCCTGTCGTCATCAGTGGCGTAGCTAGGCCGAGTGGCGCCAGGTATCAGACCCAAATGTCGCGCCCTAGCTTTGAGAGGGAAGTAGTGGGCGGTAGTCAAACCCAAGAAGTATAAAGTAAATTTTTACTCCTACTGAAAAACTTTTTTCTGCATTTGCTTTCTGCATAGAGACCGATCAGATGATCATGACTTAAGCCTTGAGCTCTTTTGTTTCCAATCCGAGCGGACCGTCAGGGTCCAGGGGAATTATAATTTTTGAGTGGGCCGCGAAATTTATGTCCCAGGATCAAAAAATGTATGGTCGATTAATAAGTGTTTATTTTTTATATTTTGTAAATACAAATCGGTACAAATAACATTGAAACAAAGTATATTTTTATGTAACAAATTAAAACAGTCTAAGCACATTGGTGGTTCTCCTACACACCCGGCATACAACGTTGTTACTTTTTTTGTTTTATTCTATTTTTCTAATTCTTTTGGCGATTATGTCTCCACATCTGTAAAAATAAAACATTTTTCATAACATAACTGAACATAATTCAATTCTGGCTTGCAAACAAAAATAATGTTTACTTTATAACTGTACTACTATTATTATATGAACTACTTACGATTTAAGATTATTCTGCCTTTTCACCAACTTTTACAGCTTATCTATGACATCCAATTACAAACGAACTGATCATGTGTACAATTCTATGCTAACCAACTTGAGTCACAACGAGACCAACAGTCCAGTGATGGCTTTTGAGTGGTACCAGGACCACGTTGGGTCCATTGGCTCGTCATCAAATATATTCAAATATCTTCGGTAATTTCAAGAATTTTGAAAAATCGTTCAAATTGCATTTACACATCATCACTACCTATAAAAAATGAGCTCGGCCCGTTTACAAAATTTTATAAAACCTTATAAAGGCGCTGAGATGCTGTATACTTCTAATGCGGGGAAAGGGGCGCGTCTTCGGCGCATATAACCTGCTGGCGCCGGGTAGCAGTTGCTGCCCCAGATGCCCCGGTAAATACGCCACTGTTACAATGTTAAAAAAATTTAACTAAAGTGAATCAACTAACAGGTAAGTGAACAAAATAATAAGAAAATAGACAGAAGATTCAAAATGTTATGTCATTTTGACATTGGTTTTCCCCATGAAAACAAGGAGAGCTAGCAATGTTATTAACAGGCCAAATTTATTTTTTCCTGCAACTATGAGTATTACCCTCAAAGAAAACTAAACTTTCCTAAAAGAAATTCGTTTTGTTCCTCATTGATAAAATATTTCTAATCACTCCACTGTTCCTATTCATCCCATTTTACGGTAATGTCTATTTGTATATGCTTACTGTTGTCGTTGCAATAATTGTGATCCTTAGAATAGTTTACATCGTAGTGTTTCTTTCCAGTAACAATATAGTGGGTGATAGGGCCATTAGGCAGCGTTGGAGGATACCATGTGATGACAAGTGAATTACTGGAATTACTACTAATGTCTTTGAAACTTGGCTGCATTGGCACTAAAATATACAATTAAATATTAAATATGATTTTTCAGAATGTGATGAAAAGTATATTTTAGGACAGGTTCAAAAGAATAGCGATGTCATGTAATTTCAATGGTGTTTATACTAAATAAAACTCATGAATATATATACACATTGCAAGTAGACTAAGTAGTCAAAAACAATATAATCCATCTAATTTATTTATAAAACATAGAAATTTAAAAAAATAGTACAAACTTAATATACAATATAAAGAAATACAAAACAAGTTTTAAGAAACAAAAAATACACATTTTTCAGAGAATAAAAAACTTACTGGCTGGTAATGTTCTAAAATACTGGATGTCACTTTGGGCTCCATTTCTTTCACTAGCAATCGTATATGTTTTAACGTAAAATGCATAACGAGTGAATGGATTTAGGTCTTTAATAACAAAATTTATAATTGTATCTCCTTCTTTGTATGGGATATCCAAAACTCTCCAACTAAAACAGATTTAATAAAATAATGAAATATTTTTAAAGAACATTAAGGTATAGAATTTTAGTAGGATTTGTAATGGTAGTAAAGTCATAAAAAGACTTTAGTAAGATAAAAACTATTGAAAGATCAATTCATGAATATTCTAACACATCTAGCACATAGCACAGAAAGGTCAAAAGAAAGTGTTAATACTGACATCCATATACCTCCCCTCAGACGCAGCTAAGCCACCACCAATAAAGGAGTTGGAGGACCTTGTGGAACACTGTCCCACCCAGAGGCTTGAATTGGTAATAGGCTGCGATTCAAACTCTCACCATGTAAGCTGGGGCAGCAAAGATATTAACACTAAGGTAAGTCTTTTTATGATTACATAACTAACAAGAATCTCTGTATTCTAAATAGAGGTACTGAACCAACTTTTATTAAATCTCGTAATCAAACGCGAATAGATATTACCCTATCTACTATAAACACTTCGAATATAATCTCCGACTGGCATGTATCCGACGATATTTCAATTTCGGACCACCGCTGAATAAAATTTGAAATAAAACTGGCGCTCACATCCTCCACAATAACTCGCAACCCCAGGAAAACGGACAGGACCAAATATGTCCACTGTTTGAAAGGGTATCTGCAAGGAGTCCAGGATGTGTTGCCTAACAATAAAGGAGATTTGGAAACTTATTCTGAAACCATTCAAAACTCCATAGTTAATGCCTACAAGATGTCTTGCCCACTCAGGTGGGTCGATCTTGGTGGTGCCATGAGATTGACTAGCTCAGGAGGGCGGCGAGGAAATCTTTTAATTAGGCTAAAAGAACCAGACTCGAAGAGGATTGAAACTTATAAAAGTCTCACTGCAATAGTATAAAAAAGTCATTAGACAAAAACAAAGAGAAGCATGGAGAATCTAATGCGAGGAAATCGAGGATTTCCTCCAAGCAGCTAGACTCCAAAAAGCCCTCTCAAAAGATCCCCACCGTCATATCGGTATACTAACCAAAGAGGATGTCACAAAAACTGCCAACCTGAAGGAAAGCCTTCAACTATTAATGTCAACTCACTTCCCTGACTCCAGAACCACAAACACGGCAGCCTGGGAGGATGAGGAGAATCACTACCCGACGGACGATGACTGGCGTATATCGCGACAGATCGTCGACGCGGTCAGGCACACACACACATATATATATATATATATATATATATATATATATATATATATATATATATATATATATATATATATATATATATATATATATGTGTGTGTGTGTGTGTGTGTGTGTGTGTGTGTGTGTGTTTGTGTGTTAATAGTTATAATTCACAATATTTTATTAAAAATTTACAAAAAAAA
Source organism: Galeruca laticollis (assembly GCA_963921935.1). Lineage (NCBI taxonomy): Eukaryota > Metazoa > Arthropoda > Insecta > Coleoptera > Chrysomelidae > Galeruca > Galeruca laticollis. The sequence continues at coordinate 203,747,461 of OY998180.1, forward strand.
TGTCTGATTTAGATACTTACTTATCTTGACCACAAGCATCCTTACCATCATATTGGGTAACATTGCCATATGGTGCTTCTACATAATAAACTATATAAGCCAAAAGTTTCCTCAGGTCATCTAAATAGAATGATTCCCATTGCAGGGTTGATGAATTTGATTTTATATTTGTAACGTTTACTATTAATGGGATGATATTACCTAAAAGGAAATTTATAGAAATCATGAAGCATATGGGAATATTATGTAGTACAATATTTTTGGTCCAAATCAAATAAGTTAACTATTCTCTTATAGTTTCCGACTAATTTGAGGTTTTTGCACGGTAAGAGAGCAATGCAACAAGAAGTTGGTGCGTATTCAACCCCTGAAATAATTAACAAAATAATTTAGTATTTACATGCTGTTTTGTCTCCATTAGAATTTTTCGCCACTTCTAAATCTGTGAAATTGGCTAAGTGGGCAATCTCTTGTAATTTCAATATCTTGTCATAACATAATTTCGGATTGAAATGGAAAAACAACTTTCCAGCTTGAATTTCTATAGGACTATGCGTTTTCCAATCCCAAAGATCTTGTAAATTTTGATTATCCAAAACGCTGAGTACATATTTACCGCTGTCTTTCTCTTTTCCCAATATACGCTTCAAATTTTTGAAGAAATTTAGGGAGAGCAAAGGAAACGACCTTACAACTTTTAAATATCCACTAATCTCTTCGATCATCTTCAAGTTTTCTTCTAACTCTGTGATATTCGCTGAAACAAATATATATACTTCATAAACCGCTTTTAGCCAAAATTAGTTCTGGAATGCAGATAGAGACTGGAATTAAAAAAAATGGAAAGAGACAAATGTTATACTAATAAAAAATGAAAAGACCATAAAAATAAACGGTTTTAAAGATTAAAACTAACTTTTCCGCACTTATACACTGTATCGAGCTAGCAAACCGAAATTTCTCCAAAAATTACCAAAAAATGTGGTATATCTGGATTTATAAAACCCTTGGTATTGGCTCTGGTGAGCTGAAAATGCATAGGGTTCATCTGTGTGACACCCTGAACAATATCCAATTATAGAGTTGGTCACTTGTGCGCTGAATATCTATAGGGTTAATCTTTGAGACGCCTTGAATAATATCCAATCATAAAATTGGTCACTTGTATATACTCTGGAGGCTGTATCGTGTTAACAAACTAAAATTTCTCCAAAAATGTCGTACTTAAAGTACTATAACACCTGTTGTACGGGCTCTGGTGAGCTGAAAATGCATATAGTTCATCTGTGTGAGACCCTGAACAATATCCAATTATAGAGTTGGTCACTTGTATACACTCCGGAGGCTGTATCAAGCTAACAAACCGAAATTTCTCCAAAAATGATCAAAAATGCAGTATATCTGGATTTATAGGATCTGTTGTACTGGCTCTGGTGAGTTGAAAATCAATAGGGTTCATCTTTGAGACGGCCTGAACAAGTGCCCGACGATTATCGACGACGACGACATACACACAGGATTTTTTTCTAAAAACCCTCGAAAAATAAATAAAAAATCCCAACATTTTTGGGGGTAAACCAATACTTTTCTCGCATCGTAGATAGTGTTGGCGGAAAAGTAATAAAATTTATAAATGAATGCAAAAACAGCAGTATGTGGAACCATAGACTATAGGTATTTACAGAAACTTAATCGGGTTAGTGATCTACAAACATCTTTTATAATTTTGCGTTCGTTTACTTGATTCGATGGAACTAAACTCTTTCGAATAGTTGAATAGGTTAGGGCACGAAATTCCATTTAACTCTACTAGAGCGGTAGGGTAACTTGGGTTATTATGTGATTACTATAAACAAAAATTCGAATTTTGTTATATACAATATATGCCCCCCTAAGTTGGAATCATCTGGAAAACTTTTTATTATTAATTTTAGGAAAAAAAGTTATTCTTCATAAAAAGTTCTGCATTATCTAAAACCTACAATACAGTCATCAAATATCAAATTTTTTAGTCGTATACGAATACGCGGTTTGTACAAAAAATATGAGTTTTACTCAAGAGTAAAGTATCTTTAAATTTGAAAATATTAGAAAATATTACTTAGAAAAGTTCATCAGAATTAAAAATTACGTTTAGTATGTAACTACATTCATTTACATTAATAAAATTATTTTTAAAACGGATGTCTACAATAATGCAAATTTAACTGTAATCTATGATGCACTGACAAACAAATAATTTGTTGATAGAAGGAAATGTTGACAGGTAATTTGAAACCGCGTTTGAATTTATAAGACACATATAAATGGTAGCTTTATTAACTGATGAAGAGAAAATAGAAATTGTTTTGATTGTTGGAGATTACTATAAAACGCATAGAGCAGCCGCAAATATTTTCAATAATAGACATCCCATTAAAAATATAACCCAATCAACTGTAACGAAAATAGTAAATAAATTTAGAAGAACTGGAAGTATTAAAAATAATTTTAATGGAAAACGTCGAAAACTGGTTGCTGATGAGAATACGCAGTTTGATGTAGCAAATCCAAAATTTTCATTGCGAAAAAGAAAGTCGTTACAACAAAATGTAAGTAAAAATACAATGGCAAGAATTTTAAAACTAAATAAATACAAACCATACAAACCGAAAATCGTACACACATTAAAAGAAAAGGATTATGATAGGCGCTTTGATTTTTGCTCTCTTATCCAAGGAGAGTAAGAGGAGGACCCTTTTTTTACGAGGCGTATAATTTTTTCTGATGAGGCGACATTTTCTTCAAATGGAACTGTCTCGTGGCAACATTCTCGCTGGTGGTCTGAGGAAAATCCCAATTTTGTATTAATGTCTCATGATCAATATTCGTTTAGGACGAACGTGTGGTGTGGCATTTATAATAAAAAATTAATAATAATAGTAATATCAATGCATTCATGGACGAACTACCCTCAATAGAACGTCAATGTATTTGGTACCAACAAGACTGTACCGCATGCCACAGTACAATAAATGTTAGGAACTATCTGAACATTTGTTTCATAGAAAAATTATTCACAGATATTCTGATCTCTTTTGGCCTGCTAGATCCCCTGACCTAACCCCCTTTGATTACTTTTTATGGGGTTACCTGAAACAAAAAGTTTACCAGAAAGCGCCGTTTCAAGATATTGACCACTTGGAGAGGATAATTTTAGAAACATGTCAAGAAATTTCTCCACAAATGATAAGGAATGTATTACGTAAATTTTCCAATAGAATGATTAAGTGTATTGAACGAGAGGGTGGATATGTCGAAGCATTAGTATGAGTGAAAATTAAATTTGTTTGTTTCTAATATTAATATTATGTTAGTCTTATAACTTAGTATTTGAATGCATTTTATTATTTGTAAAATAAATGAATAAACACCTATTACGCGTTTTAATTGCAAAATTATTAGAAAACATCGAAAAACTAAAAGGTTATCATGTGTTTCGTAATCACAAGAGATAAATGTTCATTCAAAATAGAAATATTAGTAAAAAATAAAATTAAAAATTAAATTAAAATTAAACGTAGTTTTTAATTCTGATCAACTTTTTTATTAACATTTTTTGATATTGTAAAATTTAAAGGTACTTTACTATAGTGTTGGGAAATACGGTGATTTTCCGGTAACCGGTGAAACGGCGACAGTGATTTCTAAATCACCATGATTCTAAACGGTGATTTGAATCACCGCAGTGATTGAGTATAAACAGCAAAGGCAAATCAAAATACAAATATATTATTTATGCATCTCTTATCGGTTTATTTTAAAACACTGAATATTATCCTGATGGCAAATTTATTTTAATGTTTCTCCCCGAAAGAAACAAAACAATTCATAAAAAAAGCGGCACGTTTGCCCTTATCGGTATCGGGTCGGGCCGCATGTTTGTATTTTCTCTTTGACTTGGTGGCGCTCGCCACCGCCGATATACTTATTGTTGTGACAGTGTATTTCCACGATATAGTGTAGTTCTCGGTTACTCTTGAGTGGCGCAAGAACAGTGGAAGTTGACAGTTGACATGGGCGCGACGGCCGAGAAGATAGGTGTGAGTCACTCGACGATGGCATTACATGCTTTTACAATTTAGATGTTAAGAAGCGATATTTGATTTTACTTGATGTACAATAAAGTATTTTGTCATTACTAAGTGTTATTTACCACCAAAACAACACTTGGCGACGAGGAGAGTACGAATTCATGAAGTTCTAGGTATTACAATAATTACAAATAATAATAATGGTTCCACCTGCTACGACGGCTACAACACCCGCAGTTACCAGTGGCGTGATTAATACTATAGTTCAGACAATTTTTACCATCGAACATTTCGAAAATTCAATATACCAGTGGTCGACATGGGTAAAAAGACTAGAAGGCGCATTTACAATTTTCAGTGTACCAGATAATAGGAAAGTAGGATACCTATTACATTATATGGGGACAGAGGCTTTCGATACCCTCTGTGACAAATTAGCGCCAGAAGATCCATGAAATAAGAATTACGATTATTTAGTTCAACTCATGCAACAATACTATGATCCAGCACCATTAGAGATAGCTGAAAACTTTAGGTTCAATAAAAGAAAACAATTTGAAGGTGAAAGTGTACAAGAATACTTAACTGCATTACAAAAACTTGCAATTAATTGTAATTTTAGGGCATACTTAAAGACTGCATTAAGAAATCAGTTTGTTTTCGGTTTACGAAATGAGAAAATTTTACATAGTTTACTAGAAACAAGAGATCTTACATTAGATAGAGCTTTAGAAATCGCTGTAAGTATGGAGCTTTCATCTAACGACGTGGCTCAGTTGCATCATAGAGGTAATGTAAATAGCTTAGATACTAAGAAAAAGTCATTCAATAATAATCAGCCTACCACAAGTAATCATAACGATCTTAATAAAAATAATGGAAGTGCTAAAAATAATATACGAAGCACACTTACTAAGCAATGTTATCGTTGAGGTAATACTGATCATTTTGCTAATAATTGTAACAAAATAAATGTTGTTTGTAATTTCTGTAACATTAAAGGTCATTTGCAGAAAGTATGTACAAAGGCTAAAGGGAATAAACAGACACAATCTGTAAGGTACAATACAAACCAGGTGGAAGAGGTTGAGGAAATTGTGGCCTTAGAGGCTGAGCATTCTGAATTTCGAGAAAAATTTCTAACTACAGTTATGGTAAACAATAAGGATATTAAATTTGAGGTGGACAGTGGAGCTTCTGTAAGTATTATGAGTAAGAAACAGTTTACAGAAGTCTCCAGATATTCCCATTATACCAACAAATTTGAAACTTATCACATATTGTAAAAATTCTTTAGCTGTATTAGGTTATGTGCCATGCACAGTTACTTACAATACAATTTCTCATGATTTAAACATATATATATATATATATATATATATATATATATATATATATATATATATATATATATATATATATATATATTGTATAGGATTCAATAATTATTTATTATTTGAAAAATAATTAAACATGTATACCAACTCTTTCAAAGGGTAGGGTTCAAGTGCGCCATTCAAATTTACTCTAATTATTGGTTGGTGAAATTAAAATGAACAAAATTATGATTTCAGGAATTTTTTTAAAACATAGAAATTTACAAACAGAAAATGTGTACAGATATACTACAAAAAAATAAAACTACTATTACTATTGAACAATTAAAATGTTTTTTAAATAAAGGCCTTTTTTTTAATTTAGAGATCTCTAATATAATATTTTAAAATGGTACCTTTTATTTACTAGGTTTGTATCCACTTCAAACTAATCTTCATTTGGACATTTGATAAGCTGAGGACAAAGTTCTGAACAGTTTATTTCGTCTTCGCCTTTTGGACAATTAATGATTCCGTCACATTTGCCTTTATACGGGTCGAAACATCTATCTATAGAAATATTACTGCAAGGGGTAGTTGATGAATTACAAATAGCACACCCCGTGAAATCAGAATGGTCTGTACAAACGAAATCTGCTGTTCTACAAATATTTGTGGAATTGTAACAACCAGATCAATCCAAACACATAAAAACACTGGGTTATTATATTTTAAAGTTACGGAGAGTTTGTTTCTTGAAGATAGTACAACAGGTTTGGGTAGTATGTCGTTACTGCACACGTTCAATTGAATATTGTCGAAGTTTCTAATTGACAAGCACGTGGAATTTCTTGAGAAGTTCAATTTTAATATTCTTAATGTAGTTATTGTATTTTCTGGTGAAGGTATTACCCAATTACATAAACTATTACTGTTTCTGTCAGATGATATATACTGTATGCTTCCTTGTAATTCGAACGAGGTCGTTTCTCCACAATAATCCGAAAAGTTTGCGTAAATTAGCACGTTCTTCTTGACGAGATCAATTATAATACCACTTTTCACTTTGACATTTTAAAAACCAACTGACTTTTTTTTATTTCCATCATAATCTATCACGTTGCGGGTTGCTATCGAAACTTCTCTATATCGTATCAATTGTATAGATATAGTGTGATTAACGACGATTCACTGTTTATATTACCATGAATTTTTAAGCCGTATATGAAACATGAAAATGACATTTTTGTATTAGAAATTAGCATATAGAGATAAAGATTTTTATACATATAAATATTAACATAACTTATTTACTATTTATTAAAATTCCTGAAATCCCTTGCATAAAATAACCTAATTACTAACTATATGAAAATTTAACGCGTTTCATTTAAATTATTTTGAATTTCATTCTAATTTCAACGGATGCTTTTGAAATTATATCATGTACTGCATTATTAATTTTAATCTCTATTGTATCTGAATCAGATTTCAATATTTTCGATTCTGATGGTTCAAAGAGTATATCGTCTGTTTCAATATCTTTGGTCAGATTTTCTTCAGTATTATAGTGAGGATTTTGTTCACTGTTTTTACTATCAGTATCTATAATTAATTTAGACATGTTTTTTTTTTACAATTTATAAATATTCGTTAAAATGATGGCTAATAAAGTACAAGATTGAAAAAATCAATATGACTTATTTCAGTAATACTGTTAATCCTTATTAAATTGAATAGAACCAAATGAAAGTGCTTCAATATATATATATATATATATATATATATATATATATATATATATATATATAGTTACAATAGATAGAGAACCACTGCTTGGGCGTGAATGGATCCGACAAATCAAATTAAACCTGTGGGATTCCTAATACCTATAATAACATCATATCGGCAGTATCGGCTTAAATCACCGTTTTTCCTTCACATAATATTATGATATTTTATATCGATTTTCGATCGGCGCGGTTTTCCAGTGCTAGTGTCGATGATCGAGGACGCCGATATTGCAGTATTCGGTTGAAACTGAATCATCGATAACCGCATCTGCGAGAACTGAATCGCCGGTAGTGCTAGTGATTTTACATTCACCGGTGAAATATCGTGGTTACCGATATATCGACCAAGACTACTTTACTCTTGAGTAAAACTCATATTTTTTGACAAACCTCGTATACGACTAAAAAATTTGATATTTGATGACTGTATCTTAGGATTTAGATAATGCAGAACTTTTTATGAAGAATAACTTTTTTTCCTAAAATTAATAATAAAAAAGTTTTCCATATGATTCCAACTTAGGGGGACATATTGTACATAAACTCTCACATAAAAAAATGGAAGAAGTAAAAAGTTTGTTGTACTTTGCTATTTAGCAGCGACTGCTCAGAAATGGTTTCTCGAACGAGTAATAAAATGCTTTCAGATACCTACAGAACCGAGTAATAACCCATTACGCAAATTTAAGAACCAAGTATTTGATCTAGGTTAGGTTTCTATAAATACCTAAGGAGAATGGACTAAGTATTCAGTTGTACAGTGAATACAGACCGAAAAGTACAAGGGAAACAAAGCAAATGTATGGCCAGTACTTGTCTCTTTCTAGTATTCTGATTAGTCCGCGTCACTGGCCTTTGTTATTATAGGCTTGTAGAAAAAAAGAGACAGATATTGGCCGTACAGTCGCTTTGTTTTTTTCTAGAGAGTGGTCACTTTTGTGAGGAACTTACCCCCTCCTCTTAATTGTATTTCTAAACTACCATCAATATGAGTGCATCCTCTAAGTTGTGTCGAAACTGCAATACTGTCAATTGTCAAACCGGGACAGGTTTGTTTACATCGTCCTAAAAAATTACAACGACATAAGTTTTGTTAATTGATCATTAACTCAAATTCTTCAAAATTAATTTAGTGGACAATTTTATTATGGATCCACTAGTTTGGTACAGTACAAAAGTAACGTCGGCATCAGGTATAAAATATATGAACAATTCCTTTTAAGTACTTCGGGAAATGTGATAAACTTAATAGAATTGCACTTTTAGAACAACTCATTTTTTCGATTGCCATTAGCAAAGTGTGAAGATTTTGTCCAAAGGCAGTGACGTTTTTTTTAAATCTCTTATCCTTGTATTTTTAGACGTTTTATTTTGGTTTTCTTATGGATAGTTTATATTGCGAGCCCTCTGATTCAGAAGATTTTTACTCAAAAATTCAATTATTTATTTAGCTATATAATATACACTACTGTCCAAAATTAACGCATCACCTTATATTTACCATAAGTTTGAAGCTTTGCTTGAGTGTCCTATTATTAATGCCCTCTTTTCAAATGAATTTAAAGACAGTTATGATCTCATAATTATTGAAAAGAGACAGCGACAATAGTATATTACACAACAAGTTTCGAAAAGCAAAGTATTTGTAAGTGAGCGAGCGAAGCGAGCGAATAATTTAAAAAAACTATACGAGTTTAGTAAAACTACTTTTCTTATGAAGTGTGAACAGCTGCTGTGCCCGTCTACGGTTAGCTTGGATGATACACTATGTTCATATATCTTTATAGTGGCATGTTATTCAAATAGGCCACATTGGTCTAGGGGTAGCATGCGAAGTGGGTAATCCGGGTTCGATTCCCGGCCGAAGCATAATTTTTTTTAAAATTTATATCAATGAATCTCTCTTAAATTAGCGAACCGAAGCTTAGTGCGGGTGACTCACTAGTAAATAAACATAATTGTACACATTGTCTGCAGGTACCAGGTACACATGGTAACTAGATACAGAGACGGTTTACAATTTTAAGACAAACAAACCGGCTCTGTAGTAACCTGACAGATGTTTGTTTTTTACCATAACAATATGTGGTGGTTACTTAGCAAGTGCCCCTCGTATATACTTCTATAACTATCTCCGGGAAACACTTACCTCGTAAACCATTCTTTAGGGTTAAATAAATAATATCGTTTTAAAAACTCACTGGGATAACATATATTTATAAACTACAAATATAGATTATTGACACACATTACATACGTTTGTACTATTAAGAACAATAATAGAGAATCCTTCCGCAAAGTATTGAACTTATCTATTTATAGGAAATATTAAAGCTAACACAGTCAGTGCCCCGTATTCTTGACCTTGTAGGTCGTGCGAATACGATATTTACAAAACGGACGTGTTTGTTATCTATTTCACTTGTCCTTATTAGTTCACTGGCCGCTATCAATATTTGAAATTATTATTTACACAAATCTAACAATGTCTTTTTGGATAATGTCTTTTTAGGATCATCACAAATAGTCAACAAGCTTCATTTCAAGGAAAGGTAGAAGAAGGTATATAAAATATTTTGTAATTGGAGAAGGACAAATAACGCATTGAGAACTGATGAAAATATAATGCTAGCGTATTTTTTGAGGAGGTAAGATAATATTATATATATTTTAATTTGATTTTCATACAATGTCTTTTATTATTTTAGGCAAACGCTCTTAGGGATCTAGTTTATTGTGATCCAATTCCATGTTAAAAATTACTATACAAATAAACGAAAATGTAGATATATCACAATTCAAAATATTTGATAATGGAAAACGTCACAAATTTTTTAAATGTGGCTCTAGACGATAGGTTCTTACTAATGAAAGTAGTACTAATATTTGGTTTGAATGGGGCATGTCGGCGTGCAGAATTATGTAAATTAACAATACAAGATATATAAGATACGGAAAAAATGTTGGTTATAACTTTACATGAATTTGATCGAGATACGGATACGTTTACGTATACGGAGAAGGGACGTAACAATCCGTTCAGCGCATCGTATCGGCTGAGCCGTAACGGGTCTACACATGCGCAGTTCGTTACAGATACGTGAGAAAATTTAGACAAGCAATAAACACACAGACCAGACTCTTAACGTCGGCACTTTGATATTATTTATTGAAAATCTGTGACCTCGAGGACGCCATTTTGGTGTAAATGTCAGAGTTGGCTATAGCTGGCAGGGCCGTACTTAGAAATTTAAAGAAAACATCAGAGTATTATGTTTATTTAAATTTACATAGATAATTATAAAAATAGAAAATAGGTAAGCTGTTAGTTACGTGAGATATTGATATTTATTACTTAGCTATACCCGTATCAACGCGTTGGGAAGTAGGTAGTTCGATTCGTATAAAAATCAAATAACTTGAGAGATCATACGTTAATAAACCACATACAATCAAAAAGTTAGAATGGTAGAATTATATGTGCTTTTAGAAGCATTTGATAAAATTAGCCTACCTATAATAGTTTAGAAGATAATCGACAAAAAAGATCGATATATATATATATATATATATATATATATATATATATATATATATGTTACAGGAAAAGTAGATTGTTAGGTAGAGTTGACTCTGCCTAGCAAAAGTAAACTTTTACTAAAATTATCAGCAAAAGTTGATATAAAATAAGCGGATCAACTTTTCCTAGGAAGAGTTAACTATGTCGGCTGTGGTTTAGTAAAAGTTGATTCCGAGTTGTTGCTATCCAGATGTAATTGCGTGCGCATATCTTTGTTTTGGTTATTCCAGCTGCATTCGTCTAGAGTTGTTGATTACTTGTCTGTTTGTTGTAGTTGACAAGAGTGACCAAGAATTCAGTGTGTTTTTATATTTAATAATTAGTTTTAGTGCGTAATAATTATGTCAGACTCAAAGGAGCAACTGTTTCGGGAAAAAGTAAGGTTAGAGCGCTCAAATTCCAAGGTAAATTCATTGACATTGACCAGGTTAAAATATGATAGCTACGTACAAAAAGTAAAAAACCTAAAAACTACGAGTAAAAAAGAAAGTGATGATCTTAGGTTTTTAAGACGATATGACATAATTGAAGTAAATAGTATTACAAAATTAATACACAGACCAAGAAAACATAAGGTATTATGTTTTTGATGAAGAGCTATTTGGAGTTCTTAATGAAGCGCATATATCCACTGGACATGGAGGAAGAGATCGTATGATTCAGAAATTAAGAGGAACATTCCAAAATGTTACTACAAAAGACATTTTACTATTTTTAAGCTTATGCGAACCTTGTGATCAAAAATTGAAATATAAAAAAAGGACTGGTTGTAAAGCCTTTGTTATTCAAAGAAATGAATTCACGATGTCAAGTGGATTTGATTGACTTTCAGTCGCAACCCGATAAAGATTTCAAATTTATACTGGTGTACCAGGATCATTTGACTAAGTTTGTTGTTCTAAGACCATTGAAATCAAAGACTGCAGACGAAGTGTTTGATAACATTATTGATATTTTTACTTTGTTAGGCGCTCCTTGTATTTTACAGTTAGACAATGGCAGGGAATTTGTAAATAAAAGTATTGACAGTCTGATTAACACATGGCCAAACTTCAAAATGGTGCATGGCAAACCGCAACATAGTCAAAGTCAAGGTAGTGTTGAGAGAGCCAACCAGGACATGGAGAATATGATAACCACCTGGATGCAAGACCGCAAAACATAAAAATGGAGTAAAGGATTAAAGTTTATTCAACTCATGAAAAACAGTGCATTGCATAATGGGATAAAAAGATTACCGTATGAGGAAATGTTCGGTTGCCCCCCGAGACATCTACCTCAAAACTACCTACGGAGGTATTAGCAAATTTAGAAACAGAAGAGGATCTTCAATGCGCTATTGAAGAAATTCAGAAACAAGAACAAAAAGAAAACAAAATTGAAAATAACGGGAATTTAAATTCTAATTAAATTGAGACTAATCAAAATTTATCAAGTGGAGAAAATTCGCTAATAGATGATGGTGATTATCTCCTTACTGACCTGAATGAGTCTACAAAGGCCATTAAGAAGCAGAGAAATGAAGCTTTCCACTGGCTCGAAGAGCAAACTAAAGACATGAAAAAACCTCAGATCAAATTCATCCGCCTCTAGAAAAAGGAACATCAGTTCGAATTCCTGTCCCAGATGTTGACCGCGTAAGAGGAGATGCCCGATCTATCCTTGGCGTGATACTGGAGATTGTCGATGATGGACTCTATCGAATCGGAACAAGAAATGGAATTCTGAATCAGCTTTTCTCAAGGTAATTTCTCTCTCTCTCTCTCTCTCTCTCTCACTGCCTTTCTCTTCATTTTATCCCTGACCATTATATTAAAATTATTGTTCAATGGTGATATTTTTTTAGGTCTCAATTCAGTAATTGTCCCACAAATATTATCCAAGAAAATGAAGTCCCTATGAATAAAACAATAGCTGTAAGGACTGCTGCAACTTCTCAATCACTTGGAAGTGGACAAGGATTTTTTAAATGCTCTTGCAACACTAAATGCAAATCCAAGAAATGCATGGGTAAGAAAAAATATGTGCTCTGCAACTCAAAGTGTCACAAGTCATTACCTTGCTGTAATAAATAATAAACATTTCTATCTTCCTTTGTATTCTTTTTATTTGTTTTTCATTTCACTTTTACTAGCTCAAGGCAGTAAGAGTATACTTGCCCTAGGTATAATCAACTCTGGCTAGTAAATGTTGATCAAAATTCATCAATTTCGTTTTTAATCAACATTTACTGAAAATACCAGTAAGAGTCGACTCGAGTCAACTCTTACTGTGGAATCTACTTTTCCTGTAACATATACACTGTTAGAGATAGTTGAAGGAATTTTTATAGATAGAAGTATAGTGTCAAAAGATAATCCATGTGTGACAATTTTAAATGAAAATGAAGGGAGTGTTATAATAAAAATTGACGATATGCAATTATCAAATTTACATTAATTTAATACGTATAACATAAAAAGTTAAACGATCAACCCGGAAACAGAATTAAAAAGACATAAGATCTAGATATGTGTTCATATGTGAAAAATGATTTATTAAAATTGTGTGATACTTTCGCAAATATTTTTGCAATTAATAATAGTTTGACTCACAGTATAATGAGTAAAAAATGAAATGTACATTACAAATACAAAAAGTAAATACAATAACACAAACCTACATTTAAACATTAATTGTTTTATGTGACTTAATAAATTTGTAACTTTAAGTATTTACACAAATATACACTGCGTCCATAAAGTAACGCATAAATTCATTATTAGCTAAATAAACAATAATATTAAAAATTCCTGAAACAGGTCAATTTTTGATTTTAATTTACTGTTTTTTCCAATTATAATGTTATTTACAGGGTGAACCATCTTCGTGTGATGACGTCATCGCCATTTTTTTTTAAGTGGAACACCCCAATTTTTTTTCGATTTCCGGATTTCCCTTGATGAGCTGATTCCAAAAATGTATAACACTTTGTTTCAAATTGGTACAGGGTGGAAAAAAATACAAAAATTGTAATTACATAATTATGAAATTACTGTGATTTACTACCAAAAAGAAACAAAAGAAAATTTACAATAAATGTTCAAATTGTTCTCCATTGACTGCTAGACAATGACAGAAACGGACATTACATTCTTCTTTAACATTTTGTAGCATAGCGGGTGTTATGTTCTGCATTTCTTGCCTCATTCGGTCTTTTAGATCACGGATATTGTCAGGTCTGTTAGTATAAACTTTAGATTTTAAATAATCCCATAAAAAGAAGTCTAATGGGGTAAGATCAGGGGATCTAGCGGGCCATTCCACTGTTCCCCTTCTTCCTATCCACCGTTGTGGAAAGGTCCTGTTTAAAAACTCGCGCACAGTTACAGCGAAATGTGGCGGTGCACCATCCTGTTGAAACCAGATTCCACGGTCTAGATTGTTGGGTATTTGAATATCAGGAAAAAGCTGGATCAGATCAGGAATCATTGTATTTTGTAGGAAATCCAGATACAATGCTCCTGTTAAATTTTCGTCAAAAAAATATGGACCAATAATTGTATTTCTCACAATACCAGCCCATACGTTGATTTTTTGTGGTCTTTGCGTATGGCATTCTTGTATCCAGTGTGGATTTTCATCAGACCAATAACGGGTGTTTTGCATATTAACATGCCCGTTCAAATAAAACGTTGCCTCGTCCGAAAATAAAACGTTGTCAGTGAAATTATTTTGGTTCATCATATACTCGCAGAATTCAGTTCTTCGGTCAAAATCGTCTTCAGACAATTCATGGATAAGTCGTACTTTATAAGGATGGTATTTTACCTTTTTAAAAATGTTTGCTACTGAAGACTTTCCAATACCTAAATCCCTAGATAATCCTCGCACTGTGCAGTGTGGATTTTCTATTGTCGACAAAATTATGTCTTCTTGAATATTTTCATTAATTTTTGTTCTACCGGGCTTTGGTGCATCCCTCACATGTCCTAATTCTCTGTATTTTTGCTCTATTCTGCTTACAGTAGATTGTGAAATGGGTTCACGATCTGGGTGCATCTCATGAAATAATCTGCATACCTCTTGTTGACTCCGCATCCTGTCGCCAATACCAATCATCATTAATATTTCAATCCTCTCACTTTCAGTTAACCGCATTTTGTTAAAGAAGTTGCAAAATTATGATATGATAAATTTCTTTGTAGATAGTTTTCACATAAACGTACCTTGTTTACAGAGTTAACAATAACAGAAATGTACTTTAACGTTGTTGACAGTTTTTACCAGCAAATGATAAAAAATGACAGAAAAAAATTTCAAACAATAAAAATTTTAGTCGAGGGGCTTGAATCACTAAGCTGTTAAATACAATGTTAAAAATTATACGGGGTGTTTAAAGTAGTAGTAAGTAAATACGTAATTTCATTTAATGTGTTTATTACGTTTATTCTTTTATTTCTTATTTTGTAGGTAATTTAATTTTTTTTATTTTCCTCCACCCTGTACCAATTTGAAAGAAAGTGTTATACATTTTTGGAATCAACTCATCAAGGGAAATCCGGAAATCGAAAAAAAATTGGGGTGTTCCACTTAAAAAAAAATGGCGATGACGTCATCACACGAAGATGGTTCACCCTGTAAATAACATTATAATTTGAAAAAACAGTAAATTAAAATCAAAAATTGACCTGTTTCAGGAATTTTTATTATTGTTTATTTAGCTAATAATGAATTTATGCATTACTTTATGGACGCACTGTATACTTCCGCCATATAATCAATTTATTACGAATATTTTATTGATCCTTAAAATTATTATTAATATGTTTTAAAGTATAATAAAGTCGTATGCGTAAGTACAATTTTGATACAAACTCTTTGGGAAATTTCTCACAAGGATGCGCAAGATATTGCCTGTGTACAAGTTGGAAAAGATTATTGCAAATGTTGGTCCTTGCTATTAGACAGTGGAAATTTGTCTGAAAAATTTCTTCAACATTCGGAATAAAATCCACAAAAATGTCTGCTGGATTTTTTAAATTTCCAAAAATAGTTTTTTCGGAATTTTCGTATGCCCTAAAATAGATATATAATGAAGAATCATCTAATTCTTGTCGATGGTTTGAAAATGTTATACACATGTCGCAACTATGTATATTAAGGGCTTTTTTTAACAGATAGCCACAGATATACCGTACAAAATTTTTGTGTAGCATCTCATCTTGCTGATAATCTGTACCTAAAAGTTGAGTGGTAATTTCTATTAGCATGTTTTTTGTAGACGGTCCCGCATGTGCAGGTATATCTGTCAACTTCAAAAGGATGGAATCTAGATCTGCCTCACAATTTTCGGTCCCTCAGTGAAATATATTTAAATAAACTGATTTTTTAAATGTACTTTTAAATTGAATTGGAGTAGGATTTTTGCAGTTGCCATTTTGTTGTCTGACAGAACCGAAAAAATTCTCCAGACAATCTGAATTTAAACGCCTAGTTAAAAAATAATCAAATTTTTTCTCATTCAAGTCATTACAAAAGCTCTGAATGCTATTTACAATAATCCTAATACATTTAAAGGTTTTGATCATATTTGTCACATTTTTGTTTTGTTCATTTATAACTTTAATTTTGTTAAAAAGGGCAGTGCATTCATTTAATAATTCCACCTGATGGGGTAAATTCTTGTAAGCTCTATTATATAATTTTGCGGAAGAGGTACTGGATGAATTGAGTATATCAAATAGTTTGTCCATTTTGGATGCAAATTCTGAAGTGTGATATGATTCAGGCGGCAATTGTCCAAATCTGTTATAAACATTCATGACACTAGAAACTGTTGCGCTAAATACTTGTAGAGCATATTTGGCTTTAATTTTTCCAAATGAACTTGGAGAAATATGGGACGTAGTTAATTTCGGTGCCGCTCTTACCTACTGCATATTTTTTGTCATGCTCATACAATGATTTTATAAATGACCATGAAATGTTGTCATTGCCAATTAAGAAATCATATTTTATAAGCATATTCCTAATGGCTTTAAAAATGTGCAGAATATCAAAAATGTAATAATTTTTTTGTCCCCTGCAGTAAAAATAAGGCCGATTTGCAGTCACTCCCAAAAAATTTGACAA
The DNA here is from genome assembly GCA_963921935.1 of Galeruca laticollis. Taxonomy (NCBI): domain Eukaryota; kingdom Metazoa; phylum Arthropoda; class Insecta; order Coleoptera; family Chrysomelidae; genus Galeruca; species Galeruca laticollis. Next base: position 203,764,337 of record OY998180.1, read on the forward strand.
AGGCATATAATTATTGGATCTCATATCTGTTGTGACAGTACATATTTTCAAACCTATCTCGCCAAACTTAGTAATTGCTTCAATTATTTTCTGTTTTAATATATCTGCCACAGGACATGAAGAATGGCAAAAACTAAATGCCACAGGTTGCTTCCATTGACTGAATATTCCTCTTAACATTAAAACTGATACATTTAATGCCGGTCGTAATATATTATTTGTATCTTCAATTTCTGAAAGACCAACGACAGCATCAGTTCCTCGATTTTAAAATAAATGTGCTTTGATCGACATTTCGCCTATACATAAAACACAATATTTACTTTTGTCATCAAAGCAATCGGCTTTCATTTTTAACATGGCAAATACTTGGGGATTATTCAAGCCTTAATTTATTTGAACATTTTGTAAAATCCTTAAGAGGGTTGTAGGTGATGGGCAGACATTATTTTTTTACGAGTACTTGTCTGTAAGTTCTCGGATCAGTAAAATATAGCGCTAAGCACTCCATTTTAAATTCAAGCGAATATCTTCGTCCCTTAGGTTTTTTTTATTGACTAATTTGGCAATTAACTAGACGAGCTACTTCATCGTTGCCACAAAATTTATAAGTCAGTCCATAAAAGTCCACAACTCTCTTCTTTAAAGCTGTAATCTTATTCTTGAGATCTGTAACAGAACTACGATATTTCCTCTTTCGTGGAATATTACGGGACTGATAACTGCTAGTTTGTGTGGATGAAGTAGAACGTGGAGTTTGGCAGTTTACATCGGCAGTAATACTTTGTTCTGAGATTGCACCTAAAATAAAACAATAATAGCGCTCAAATAAAGTTCTTAACACCTGAATAAGTTAACTAACTGTCAGTGACCTAATTATTTGTTTTGTATTACAAATTACCCAAAGTTATCAAGAACCTGAAGCACTTACCCATATATAAAGCTCAGATTTATAGCAACAGAAATTGAAGACAAATGCGCTTATATAGGCAAAGATTTTTACTGAAAAAGACAGAAATGTTAACATATACAAAATAAAATTTAAAAAATGCAAAAAAAGATGGAAGTTACGAAAAAAGGTAAAATATGCAAAAAAAAACACTTACAATAGGCAAAAAGGGCAATTTGCCTATAATCCGAGCTTTATTTAGGTACTAGGCGATTTTGAGTAATTTTTATTCATAAAAACCTTAAATTATTCATTTTAAATTCCAAGTATTATACACTGTATTAAAGATAGAGTCGTATCAGGGAAAAGTAAAACGTATAATCACGTTGTAGGTAGAATATATTATTTACCTGGAGTAATAATTGTATCTTGTAAAATGTTCATCCGTGGCATATTTTTCTATGATTTATCCAGAGATTTCAAGTCATATAAAGGTGTGTATGTATGATCAAAATTAGATCCCCTAGAAGATCTCTCTTGTAATGGGAATAATGTTGGAACCGCATTCGGATTTAACCGATTGCATTGATCGTTTGTGAACATTTTCAGTTCAAAGTGGTCCTGACAAATCCTGTGACTTTTATTTAAAGTGTTTACTACATCTAACAAATCTTCCCTATTACAAGCGACAACCCAAGTTCTGGCTCTAAAAATAACAAAATATGATTCGAATGTTAGTTTCAGTTTTGAATTAGCCGGATCTAAGACGATAAAGTTATGTAGATGTTCGTGAGAACTATTTCCATAGGTCAAGTAACGCGTTCCCTTCTGATTCTAGTTCAATGGTGAGATTTAGCATGGCCGACAACAAGTAAATATATATATATATATATATATATATATATATATATATATATATATATGAGGAAGATAGTCTTTGCTGACTGTTAGGAATAAAACTGGTGAATATTGGGGAAAGCAGCAAGAAGAAAACGGAAAACGTGTACTCTTAACGGAAAATTTTCAAGCTTTCGAGGATGATTGTCCTCATCATCAGGAATACTGAAATGGAAAAACAGCATTAAGATACTGTAGTTGATAAGTAATATATAATATAGAAGAAATCGCAACAGGTGCGAACTTACCTCCGAATTGAGGTTAGGATCCATTATGTTATATAAAAATAAACTACGGACATTCAAGTATGAAACAGTTCACTAAAAAAGGTTTAAAATAGCACAATCACAATCAGATGACTAAAAAAGCCAACATCTAACACCATTTTGCAGACAAACGAAACACGAGTGCTTTTTTATTGTCAAAAGCCGGCAGGAAACTGATATCAAATTCTTCTAATTTGGAGGGATTGAATTGACAGGCAATGATGCCAACCAATAGTTGAGTGGATGAACGTGACAACAAGTACCATAAGAGAATGGTCTCCGTTGTGAAAGTTCATATTAAGGATGGAAAAGAAGAATGCAGAGGGGTTGAGAAATTGCATTCATAAGAAAGAAGAAGAGGAATTGATAAATCCCAATGGTAAGAGTTTTGTATAACAACAAAACATATACCTGTGTGTGTGTTTTAACTTTGTCCTCCAAGGTATATGTTTTGTTGTTATACAAAACTCTTACTATTGGGATTTATCAATTCCTCTTCTTCTTTCTTATGAATGCAATTTCTCAACCCCTCTGCATTCTTCTTTTCCATCCTTAATATGAACTTTCACAACGGAGACCATTCTCTTATGGTACTTGTTGTCACGTTCATCCACTCAACTATTGGTTGGCATCATTGCCTGTCAATTCAATCCCTCCAAATTAGAAGAATTTGATATCAGTTTCCTGCCGGCTTTTGACAATAAAAAAGCACTCGTGTTTCGTTTGTCTGCAAAATGGTGTTAGATGTTGGCTTTTTTAGTCATCTGATTGTGATTGTGCTATTTTAAACCTTTTTTAGTGAACTGTTTCATACTTGAATGTCCGTAGTTTATTTTTATATAACATAATGGATCCTAACCTCAATTCGGAGGTAAGTTCGCACCTGTTGCGATTTCTTCTATATTATATATTACTTATCAACTACAGTATCTTAATGCTGTTTTTCCATTTCAGTATTCCTGATGATGAGGACAATCATCCTCGAAAGCTTGAAAATTTTCCGTTAAGAGTACACGTTTTCCGTTTTCTTCTTGCTGCTTTCCCCAATATTCACCAGTTTTATATATATATATATATATATATATATATATATATATATATATATATAAACGAAAGCTGAAGGGTAGTGACCGTTGAACACAAAACTGCAAACAATCTAGTAGGGATGCGGTCAATATAGGGCTGATCAAAAGAAAACTATTTTTTGACTAGTTGAGCTTTTGGAAATTGTTTATTTCCTTCATCAGAACATCTACAATGGACAAATTTTTTTTCAAATTAATAAAGCTGAACATATATTTGAAAAAAACACAATTGACTCACCAAAATAAGTTTTGAAAATTATCCATCAAGAACAAAAATCGAGATAAAAACAATTTTCTGACAGTCTAAACATTTAAAATGATCATATCTACAATATCTTGTAGAAATGTAAAAACTTTTAACTAACACAACAATTAAAATAAACGGTTTTAAAGATTAAAACTGACTTTTCAGCATATGTGGCCCTGAACAATATTCTATCATAAAATTGTTACATGTATACACTTCGAGGGATGTATCGTGCTAACAAACCGAAATTTCTCCAAAAATAATCAAAAATGTAGTATATTTGGATTTATAGGACCCGCTGTACTTACTCTAGTCAACTGAAAATCAATAGCGTACATCTGTGAGACACCTTGAACAATATTCAATCATAAAATTGATCAATCGTATACTCTCTGGAGGCTGCATCGTGCTAACAAACTGAAATTCTCCTAAAATGACAAAAATTTGGTACTTTAAGTACCATAACACCCAGTGTACTGGCTTTAGTGAGCTGAATATCAATAGGGTTCATCTTTGAGACGCTCTGAATAATATCCAATCATGAAATTGTTCACTTGTATATACTCCGGAAGCTGTATCGAGATAACAAACTGAAACTTCTCCAAAAATGATAAAAATATCGTACTTAAAGTACTGTAGCACCTGTTGTATTGGCTCTGGTGAGCTGAAAATCAACAGGGTTCCTCTGTGAGATATCCTGTATAATGTTCAGTCATAAAATTGGTGACTTGTTGAACTCCGGAGGCTGTATCGTGCTAACAACCTGAAATTTCTCCTAAAATGATCAAATACCATAGCACCCGTTGTACTGGCTTTAGTGAGCTTAATATCAATAGCGTTTATCTTTGAGACGCTCTGAATAATATCCAATCATAAAATTGGTCACTTGTATATACTCCGGAGGATGTATCGAGCTAACAAACTGAGACTTCTCCAAAAATTACAAAAATATCGTACATAAAGTACTGTAGCACCTGTTGTTTTGGCTCTGGTGTGCTGAAAATCAATAGGGCTCATCTGTGAGATATCCTGTATAATATTCTATCATAAAATTGGTGACTTGTCGAAATCCGGAGGCTGTATCGTGCTAACAATCTGAAATTTCGCCAAAAATGACAAAATGTCGTACTTCAAGTACCATAGCACCCGTTGTACTGGTTCTGGTGAGCTGAAAATCAATAGGGTGCATCTGTGACATGTCCTTAACAATATTCAATCATAAAATTGGTGGCTTATTGCACTCCGGAGGCTGTATCGTGCTAACAAGACATGTAAGGAAAAGTGGCCGACGACAACGACGACGACGACATACACACAGGATTTTTTTTTCTATAAACCGTTTTTTTGTGTTGTTGTTGATGGAAAACGTAAAAATAACTCAAAAAAATTTCAAAATTCCAACTTTTTTTGGGGTAAACCAATACTTTTCTCGTATATTAGGTAGATTGGGCGGAAATGTAATACAGTCTGAATGAATATTGAAAACGATATACCAAGGGAGAAAGGTATCTATTTCAAAGTTAGTAATTATTGGTTTTTGTCACAAAACAAAAAGAAGACCAATTCTTCTAATGATATTATTAGCAGATTAGATATTGAATATATTTATACAGTGATGATATGAATTGGTGTTGTAAAATAATATACAGGGTGATATATAAATGTTGAAGTCAAGAAATGAAATAACTTAGTTATTCTACAAAGTTAATAGATAGGTATAGATTTTGCTAAGTCCATCAAGATCAGACTTTTTGTTTAGACAGTTATTTAAATTTCTATGTATGTGACACATCTCAAGAAAAAGTCTCTTATTGTAATTTTTCTCCATTGCAAGTATTTTAGTATTATCAAAGCTCATAGTATGTTTACCAACAATAACGTGTTCCGCCGACTTCACATAAGAGCGACTGTAATACTGGAAAGTTGTCTTGTTCTTTGGCGGAACACGTTATTGTTGGTAAACATACTATGAGTTTTGAAAATACTAAAATACTTGCAATGGAGAAAAATTACAATAAGAGACTTTTTCTTGAGATGTGTCACATACATAGAAATTTAAATAACTGTCTAAACAAAAAGTCTGATCTTGATGGACTTAGCAAAATCTATACCTATCTATTAACTTTGTAGAATAACTAAGTTATTTCATTTCTTGACTTCAACATTTATATATCACCCTGTATATTATTTTACAACACCAATTCATATCATCACTATATAAATATATTCGATATCTAATCTGCTAATAATATCATTAGAAGAATTGGTATTCTTTTTGTTTCGTGACAAAAACCAATAATTACTAACTTTGAAATAGATACCTTTATCCCTTGGTATTTCGTTTTCAATATTCATTCTGACTGTATTTTAATTGTTGTGTTAGTTCAAAGTTTTTACATTTCTACAAGATATTGTAGATATGATCATTTTAAATGTTTAGACTGTCAGAAAATTGTTTTTATCTCGATTTTTGTTAATTAATTTCATGCTCCTGTTAAAACTTTTGTGATGTTCTTCATGGATAATTTTCAAAACTTATTTTGGTGAGTCAATTGTGTTTTTTTCAAATATATATATACGTGTGTGTGTATGTTTAATTTACCTTATGGGATCTACAGGAAATCTAAAAAAACTTTTTTTGCAACTATAACTTTTGTTTTTGCAAAATTTCGCCGCACAAGAAAAGCCCATTATAGTCAGTTTAACAAAACAACGGTAAATCAGAATTAATATAAAAATCTCAACAACAACACTAACTAACTAAAATAAGAAAAAGAACCGTTTACAGTCAAAAATCAAATCCTAAGTCAAATTAAGCTGAATTTTTATAACTACCGATTAAAAGAGACCCAAGTACGTACCACAATGGTTAGGTTGACTAGCTCCTTCTGCATTCTTGTTACTGATCTGAGAAGTTTTACACCGGAGGGCGTGTATGCGCGAATAGCTGCGCATTATGTTCCCGCCAAGTAAGAGTCTGCTGTGTGTTCTATATGCTGTGCTAAAGTACCTAATATGAGGCTTCGTAGGTTACAAATTCGTAATAGGAGTGACCCTTTCGCTATCTCAGAAGCAAGATTTATTGAATTATTTCGTTTAAATAGAAGGTGAGATATGAACTTCAGGAATTTTAATTTTTCATTGGCTTTGTTTTAGGTTAGCTAGAAATCTTATAAATGTATTGAGGAACCAAATAAAAATTTAAATATGTCAAATAGGTATATCAAAACTATAAACATATATTTCAGAATGGATTTGAACGAGTTTTCACCAGACCCAAGAAAATTTAATTCGGTAGCTAATTTTTGCTACATTTTCTTAACCTTCCAATAGACACGCCCCATTTTAGAACGTGGATTGTCGCGCACCACCTGTCAGGTGCAAAGTTGTGTTAGATAATATCAAGTGTACCTATATTTTCTATAGATTGTTTTAGTTTTGAAGTCGAAAACACAAGTACGAACCGCAATGCAAATGTATTTATTAATAAATTTAAAATACAAACAAGTTACACTACGAAAAGGGAAGAAATCATATTTTACTTTTTTAAGATAACCAAAACGCACGTATTTATTGATTTCAAAATAAAGTTAGATTCAAAGTAAAGAAATCAATCACCTAAGAAAAAATAAAATATCTTTTACGATGTTTAACATTTTAAAAACTGTTCTCATTTTCACAATTTACTTTTGCTTTACTCATCGATTCATAGCAGGGGAATTGCACGTAATGACAACATGCCCTAGACATAAGTATGTACCACATTTTCTACAGCAGTACTTGGTGTTATTTATTTGCTTGTCCTTTTGGCACGGATTACACAATTTTCTTTTTCTGCTATTTTCGACATTTTCAGGAACCTCGGATGTAGAGGGATATTCTTTCGGAAGAAATGTGACTTCTGGTGCGCCGAGGTGGAGGAAGTTGATTATTTGAGGCGCGCTGAACCATATGTTCATGAACTAGATCTTTTGCAAGTTGGCGAAAAAACAATCGTCGATGTTTTATAACCCCGTCATTTTCTGTAAATATGATTTGCGCGTTTATTCCAGCAACGTTTAACATAGAAAAGAAGATCACCATTGGCCATCGTCTGGTACCTCTTGAAACATTGTACGTTGCACATAGCTTATCAATAGTGTCTACGCCGCCTTTAATCTGGTTGTAAGATGTTATAATTTCGGGTTTTTTATGGTTACCGGACTCATCATCAACTGAAGCGTCGAAATGAAGGCTAGAAATTAAAATAACATGTTTCCCTTTCTTAGGAATATAAGAGACCACTGTACCCCCCTGTGTAAAAGCAAAAATGCTCGACTTTTCTTCACGATACTTCAAATTTTCAAGCTCTGGTGGAATTTGCAATTTTTTTTTCATGTTCCTACAAAAGATAATTTAGTATCTGATAAATCCTTTAGCAAAGAAACGTCACTAAACCAATTATCAGCGGTGACATTACGACCTGTATTGATAATTGGTGCAATTAGTCATTTTACAACATCTGTTGTTTTAATACTCAGTACAAATGGTCTTTGTGGCTACGCACCTGCATACATTTCAATATTGGATGTATAAAATATTCGTGCGTCAACTAACGCAAAAATCTTTAATCCGTATTTTGCATGTTTGGATGGCAGATATTGGCGGAATATGCATTTGCTACGAAAGGCTTCTAACTTTTCATCTATTACAACATTCTCACCGACGGAATAGGGGACTTTCTACAATTCTCATTAAATTTCTCGAACATCTCTCTTACAGAGCAAAGTCTATCGAGCTGTTTTCGTTCTGCTCTAGTTTGTTTGTCGTCGAATCTAAGTCATCTCATTATAAATCTAAATCGGAATAAGCTCATTGTTAGCCTAAAAGTCTCAATACCATCCCCATTCGATCTCCATAAATCCGCAAGGTTTAATCGGGAATTTCTATACACACCGGATAAATGTAATAGACCAATGAATGCTCTAACCACAATTAGGTCTATCTGACGGGCATCTCACTCCTAGCATATTCCGGTGCTATAAGTTTTATGCATTGATTGGTACACTCAACTAGTTGATTCAATATTGTATCATTCAGTAGGCAATGCCAGGCTATTATAAACAGTTTTAGCATCTTTGGCGGTACCTATTACTCCTGGAAGATGAACTAATAGGTTTTGTTTCCTCAACTTGTTTCTTGCGGAAAACGGTGCCATAAAGTCAGTTACTTTGCCGTTTTTTCGCCGATTAGCTGTATAATTGTCATTGTGTGACTCTTCAAAGTTATATTCTTCATAATTTCGGTCATTATCTGAATTTTCTTCTCGTTCCTCTATCTGGCCTCCTCTTCAATATCAGACTCATCTGATACTTCAAACTCGTCTTGGTTGTCGTCTGATTCATTATCAAAGAGTATTTGATGAATCTTTGCGATATCATTTTCATAATCCAAATTAAAAGTCTCTTTCTTGGAACTCATGTTGAGTCTAAAACAAAATTATAACAATTATAATCGCGCGCACCTCACAGGTGTCAGGGAAGTTTTCGGTATAAATTACAAATTTTGACAACTAAAAATCGACAGACAGTTTCAATAGTAATTAAAATTAAGAAACACAAAATAAGAATATGATAAAAGTAAAAAACTTCAATTGTCACGGTCAGCTGTTGGGTGCAGTATATTGTACAAGTGGGAAAAGTTTAACTTTTCTCACGAGTGTGGAAGTTTGTGGCACGAGCTAAGGGCGAGTGCCGCAAACACACGAGTGAGAAAAGTATTTTTCCCACATGTTGCATACTATACTTTTTCTACAATTGCACAAATTTAAAGAATACAAGTAAATAGTTTTGTAGAAAAAATCTAAGCATCGAGGACCACCCACCGAAAATGGCTGGGCATCGAGTATCCCCTACTGGATTCTCCATATAAATGTATGTAGCGTGGGAAATATAATATTTCTCACAGTGTGAGCAATATATGGTTTTGAAATTAAGTAAGCTATGAGAAATACGTTACTTTTCATAGCAGTTGTAGAAAAATGTATTTATCATATAGTTGCAGCTCAATACCTATTCGATACACCATAGAAAATTAGGAGCATAGCTAAATGCTCGTCTCACCACCACTCATTTGTTTTTAACACATGATTATATGAGGGCGTTCACCTATTGGAGGGTTAAATGTCTCCCTGGATTCTGGAGCTGACACTCTACCAACAGCAAAATCTTTATTTCCCTCCATGAAAGAAATTATCATTTCCCCAATGGGCTTCTCTAATTTTAAAAGACATGTCTTAATAATTTATAATCAAAGATATAAACAAAGGAATAAGGAATAAAGAGTAAAGGTTATCTATATATACATATATTTTCGTAATTGACACTGACATCAGTCACAAAACATCGTTTCGTACTTGTTAAATGTCAAAATCTGTAGTTTATTTATCAAAAGCTACGTTCTCTTTCGAGTTTGAATTCGATCGACAAATAGAATTGCCAATACGATAAAGATCGTATTCGAGTCGAGTTTCGAATCGAGTCGATCGACCGAAAATTGTCGTGAAACAGAATCCCTCTCTTGATTAGATCCTAAAAACCAGAGGGCGCGTATTCTGTATCGTCTCGTAGAAAGAAATTTCTTTCTATGAGTATAGAGAGGAAATTTCTTTCTATTTCGTGAACCTATTCTGTACCATTCTTTCTATATCTATTCGGCAATGTTCGGCTATAGAGAACTAATAATTATTGGCTGTAAAAACATTGACCTGTTTTTAGGGGAATTTGGAATATCTTTTGATTAAGTCGGCAACAATAGCAACATTTGATTGTTTATTTCTCAGGAGGATAATAGTTACGAGAGTTATTTCATATTTCATTGTGGAAGTCAATTATTATTATAATTATTATGTGTGTGGTGTAAATATTATAAACTATAGAACAGCATATTATCTGTTCTTAGTTTTCGTTTTTTTAATCTTTATTGCGAGTACATTATAAAGTATGGACCTAATTTATTTGCTACAAGTAGAAGATGAAGAAGGACAAAACCAATTAAGTTTGGAGAGAAGAATTTATTAATCCTTAAAATCACCAATGTTAAATATATTGAACTTTTTAAAAATTGGATTAATGACAAAAATTAAGAAGTTTAGTAATTAATTTAACACAGCATTCAACACAGAAATATTTCATTTACAGGTAACACCGTAAATGGCCATAAATACGTATTATTTAGGTGCCCTTTGCAATAATATTAATAATAATTACTCCAAAAATTATTTTTCCAACATAAACTTGTATATACAAACCACAAAAGACCATAAACATAACATAACGGATATGCACCTTTCCTTTGAAGAAAAGTAAACATGCCAACAAAGATAAATCTAATGATTGTGTGTTAAAAAGAGACAGGGATACTCAAATCATCATAGCAAGACCTAAAATGGCCTTTCTATTACTTTCTACCGAACGAAGTGTTCGTGACACACGACCAATGCCGAAGTAGCTTACAGAATAAGGTAAAGTGGTATAGAGAATTTATAGAAAGAAATTTCCTTTCTATGACGATACAGAATACGCGCCCCAGAGTATCTAAACAGTGTGGTGTTGTGACTCTTCCTTTTACTTGTCCAGGACGTCTCGTATGGTCGTGTTTCTTGAAAATGTTGAACGACTCGTAATATTTTAGTATGAGATACTCGATAACTAACCTTTCATTATCTAAAGTAATTGCCTGGCACTTATTCATCGCGGCTCAGATTTCTGAGAATTACCAAATTTTCCCGTGATTTTATTTCAACTTCCCCTGTATAATACAATTCGAATATTCTGCTCAAAACATATAACTAAATATATCCTTCTTCTCAACATTTAATATTTCCTTACATCAACAAAAAATTCATTTTAACTTTACTACCACATAAGAAATACAGATAAACATAGTTTTCTGAAATTCCAATGAATACTTCAAAGTACCCGACATCTTATCGCTTCATAAAAACTCTGTTATCTGTATCTACGAAACATTTCAGGCCCCAAAAAAAATCACCCTAATTGCCAACGTTCACTCGCTGTATCTGACCGTTACGTTTTAAAACTCTTTTATCCCATTGGCCAGATCCTAATATTTTGCTCCTTCCTCGCAACTACGTCAACCGACGTATAAATACGCCATCTACCTTACATTTTGTATTTTGTCTCTTCATCATTTAACCGTGGTACATAAAGGTACTCAAGTTATAAGAGCACCCGGCGTTTTTTATCCCGGGAACAAACATGTGTACTTAATCTTCAATCATCCATTAAACCATCATAGTATGTGCAAAATAATCTCAGTTAATGCGTATGTACAAGTGAGTTTCTAATTGTCTACGCAAAAATAAATAAAATTATAAATTCATGCAATATATAAAAACGAAAGTGACATAAGTGTTTCATTTCATCATACATTTCATCATTACATCATACATCAGTGAAAACAAAAGTTTGGTCCTTCGGGTACATCTGATAACAACAAAGAACTTTCATTCCATCTAATAGCCCACGTAAAAAGGATTAATTAGAACAGTACTTTTCTTTGATATCAGAGATAAAGAGATGATTGTTTTTACGAAAATGTTGAGAAAAGATGAACCTATTTCGCAATATTAATAAGATGTAGCGTTTGTTTCTAATAACTTCCACAGGAAGCTGCAAAATAAGATGAAAAAACAGAACTTTATCTTTATATGAGTAAAACTTTGACATTTCTCAGAAAATATTGGTACAATAATTCCTTAGAAATAGACCTATAATGTGAAAAATAAATCATCGCAATCCAATCAACGATTCAGAAGAAAAATAGCTTCAAACTTATGGTATATTTAAGGTGGTGCGTTAATTTTGGACAGTTGTGTATAATATTCTGATACCATTGTAACAGTATCAGTGACATCTGATATCTAGACACATTAACTAATAATATATTCTCAAAATATTCGTTTTATTTACTGCCAAAAATTGTACTTACCTCCACAATGAACACAAGTGGAATTTTTCTCAGTGTAATCGGGTGGACACACCAATACGCAAGAATTTTCGTGAATCTTGTAAGGTTCTGGATAATAATTCGTAGTTTGGAGTTCTATAGGATTGTGTAAGGTTAAACATTGTTGTTTGTCGATACATCGACGATTTAAATACTTGAAAAAAAATTATAATTATTAATTCTACTATCTATGTATAACTAATTAATTTGGTACACTATTACCTAATAATATCTATATAAATTTTATCAACGCATCATAATAAAACAATATAAAAAATATTAAACTGTTAGTATTGCCATCTTTTAGTGAATAGTTGAAACTGTTTATACGTGGAACTTTTTTAAATAGAAAATGTTTATTTCTGTAATAAAATTACCAACCACTAGGTGGAAGTACATGAGATTGTGAATTAGTAAAATATAGGTATACTTCAGATTTGGAAACATTAGAATGTCGAGAGGGTTCGGATGGAAATTTAGAATTTTAATCCCAATAAATAAGAGAACATTATATTCATACATTGACCAATTGAAAATAAAGTTACAATTACCTTTTTGAATATTAGATAATATTTATTTATCAAAAGAAAAATTTATTCACAAGAAACAAAAATCCTAATATAAAAACATACTTGAGAATAGAGTCTTTTAGAAGAGTTTTAAATGATATAGTAATTCTCCGTTCACTGTGGAAAATATTTTGAAATAGGTGATACCTACGTAAAATGACATAAAAGGAATTGTGTTTTAATTATGGTCATGTTTGTTGCGCCACTGGTGAGATGTGTAGACATATATTATTATTAGACACATTTTGGGTCAGTTAACTTTATATATAGAGACAACTAAAGACACTATATTGTTTTGAATCAAGAGCAATGAAAATATCTCTTGTTTACACATGCCAGAATGTTTTGTTTGTACCATTGCCATTCGTTTCTTAAAATATACTTCGCATTTTTCTTTATTTTACCGCGTAATAGGTTTTGTCTAAACGACCTCCCAATTCAGAAAATATTTCGTTTTTGTTGTAACAATTCAGTGGTCACATACAAAACATGAACTGCTTCATAAAGTTATCAGGGTCAAATCGAAACGATCGGCAATAAAAATTGCATTTCCGTGAATTTCATGGACACTTCGATCATGTTCCCATCTTATGTTTATGGTCAGTTCATGAAAAATATTGAAGACAGATAATTTTCTGTTTTTAATATAAATAATTCAAGGAATATTTTTTATTCAATTTTCATTCACTACATAATTCACGTTTACGGTATTTTTTAGAATGGGAATGAATGGCTTTGGTTTTATATTTACTTTCTATAATAAGATTACGAAATAGAAGTTACAAAAACGAGCATATTATAAGTAAGTGTGTGGCGCTTAAATCAAATAGAAGCTAAATGTAACAAATCTACAATAGTGGAAATTAAATTAAGAGAACCAAATTAATTTCTAAGTGAACAGTTAGTTTTATCAACCGATAAAAAAACCGCCTTTCTCCAGACTATATTATTCTGATCGATTACCCGTGAATGTGCAGGCGGTGGCCCGTCACTAGCTTTTAGACAGTGGAGATGGGTGGGGTTTACAAATACCAATAATCAAAATTTATAACGCGCCACAAGATTCTCACTGCTAGGCACAGATGTATGACTAGAATCTTGAAGAGCCAGATGAATAAGTTTTAATCAATAGAATAATAAGCCTATACTATACCTTACCACGAGCCTATTACCCTGGTTATCTGGTACCTATTTACTATAACCAACCAACACAAGGGCAACTAAATAAAAGAGCAAATTCCTGGTTGATGATACAGTTGATTTATTTAAAACTCGTCCTGGACGTTAGTTAATTGGGAACATTAATTAAAGTTTAGCTATTAATCATTGGTGACATGATACGGAAGTTCAAATAATACTTTAAAATTAAGTTGAAATCTGAAAGTTGAGTTATAATATGAAAATTCAAATAATGATCAAGGTTCAATTTACATACGATTTAAACAATGCAATGTGAATTTACTTAAAAATACACCAAATAATAATATGACCTTAAGTCAGAGTGATAATATACTATTTCCTCGATAGTGAAAGATTACCTAACAATTTAATGTAAAACAGAAATTGTATCTATATGATACCTATTTCGCTCTGAAGGAGAATATTTTAAAGTTTAACTAGCAAGTGTTGTCTACCCAGATTCCTCGATGTGCGCACAACGAGTTTACAGCATAGGTAGCTGTGGTTCACCCTTGTAGTTAGTACTTAGATAGATAATGTAAACTTGTTAACAAATATTAATGAAAATGTAAAAGAGGTGCACACACCATTTAAATGTAAATATCTATAATGAAAACTGTCTCGACCCTTACTTCGTGGAATCTGCTCATATTAGTGTTTTAAATTAAACTCACGGTTTCTAGTTAATTCCACAATATAATAAATATAAATTTTCAATAACTTCTATTATATTGTGGAATTAACTAGAAACCGTGAGTTTCATTTAAAACACTATCTATAATGAAAATAAAACTATATCTATCACTTAGCTGCACTGGGATGGCTTCTCAATCCAGGAAACGGTCAGTTAATCATTCTGCCCAGAGGGTGCTCTTAGAATATATACTGAGGGAACCTCTCACTTATCTTGAACCCGTCACACAAAAAAACCCTAAATTAAATGAGTTAATTTAGTATTATGCACAAACTATACTCATACAACGGCACAAATTAAACCAGAAAGGTTTAGTCAAAAGCATCTTACCTCTTTCAATCCAGAGGGTTTCTTTTTAACTTCCTCAATCGTCTGTGCATCAAGAAACATCCAGGAAAGTATAAATCAGTATAAATACTCAAAGTAGGGTCTATAAAGGATAGCAAAATGTAAGAATATACCTCATGAAAGTGGTAAATGTAACGACATACCTAAATAAAACCTCACAATAGGGCTACTAGTCTCTCGGGGTGATTGATCCCTATATAAGGAAGTTGTACCAGTCACGAAATCCAATCCTGCATCCACAGCAGGCCAAATGCAAGAACCGGTTACCGGAAAAAACGCATGAGCGCTTCTCAAAATCCCCAAAATGGGTGAAGAACAGCAATCTTCGAATGGAGAAGTCCCAAGCGCACCACACTGAGATGGGGCCTCACGATTCGCAATGAACCAAATCCACAAATAAAATGTCACCGGCATGGTGACCAAATCGCTCCATAAACTTAAAACCAGTAAAAACCACATTCCAGCAATTTTTCTAGTATCAAAAAAAAACTACACATTTTAAAAAGAAAGGTTCCTCGAACACTTCCATTAACCAAGACATACGGCTCCTCAAAAATACTATTATTAGCCAAGACATACAGCATGTATGACTATCTCCTTTTGTAAACACATCCAAGCCGTACGAGACAAGAATATACACAATGATACTATAAACGTGGCCAACGTATACAAGTTGTTCAACCATAAGATGTATAACGGGCTGTCTACCTTCGAGCATAGTGTCAACAATTAAATATTGAATAACCTTCCAGAACAGACTTAAGTTGGTGGATTCACCACCCAGATATTGAGTATTTCCAAAGACGCTTATGAATACTTCATCCGACCGTAAAAATGCAATATATCTGCAAGCAGCAGGCCACATACCGAAACCAAGGCCTTAACGTTGAAGAAGATTTAACATTAACGCATGACAGTCTATAGATGAACAATAACAAGCTACTTTTGTAAAAAGATATTGTTAAAAATGGTACAAAAGGACGATAAAAATGCCCCCTGCAAGGCAATATGGGCACAGTATCTGTCTACCTGGTAATACGACTTTACAGGAATACCATGATGAAGGTTTTATGTCTAGGAAATCAAATTAAAGGAGGAACACACAACAAAGATAGGTAACCACATTATAACCAACCATAGGCAACAATATTAATATTTTATCATTTTCAGGAACCATTAGGAGCAGTAGTGGGTACAGGGTGTGACGAACAATAAATCAAGATTTAGTATGTTGTGAAATTGTGAAATTATGATTATAAATAAAAGATATTATGAAAAATACCTCCGGGGTTGATTTACAATTAATGGCTAGGTAACTAAAAATTAAAAATATTGTAACGTGATTAGGAAATCATTTTAAAGTCGAAAAATTAACGTTGCAAGTGGTAACCAATGTTGATTACTTTGAAATTAAAAAGGTTTGAGGCACTTAAAATTCAAATATTAAAAAATACAATACAATAAATGAAGGGTCTAGTGCGAAAAGGGTATAAGTATCAAATAATGTTTTCTGTGTAATGAGGGTCTGAAGTTGATTGTTTATACATAATTCAGCAGAATTAATACAATGACTGAAAGACTGGAATGAGCCAGAATGGGATGATTTTTTCTTGGTATTTGAATATATTTCAATAGTTTCTGGAGTTTTTATTTAATTTTTGTTTAAATCGTGAACAGAAACATTATTGTAACACACATCATAGTCCGACTCCAAGTCATCATTGACCTCATCGTTTTCAATCTCCTGGTCGAGATCATCTTCGATAGTGTTCACTCTTGCTTCATTGCTTTTTTTCTTCCTCTCCTTGTTTGTTTTTGGCCCGTGTGTAATATTGACCTAAAAATCATGATGGACAGTCTGTAAGCTTTTCCACTTTTCAGTCGTAATTTTTAGTGGAATTGAATGCATCTGCTGAAAAACTTCACATCCAACGAAAAGTTTGGTCTTCCAGATTTTCCAGAGGAGCAGACACCAATCGAAAATGGAAACGAATCATCAAGAGTTGACTTTAAACTAAAAGAAAATAATGTTGTCGCATTGGCTTCGTACTTGAAATGGAAAATTTGTTGGAACTTGACTAGAATTGTTTCAGTATCTTTCTTTGGATAAATAATACGTTTATATATTTTTTCGAACAAGTAGAAGTCTTTCTGTGTCATTTTGTGGACTGTAAAATTCTTTGATGATTTCTTGATAACATTTATCCAATCGTCTGGAATAAAAACTTGTGAATTTTTCCTTTTGTTTTTTTTTCTATTGCGGCGAAATCTCGATATATATAGAGGTATGCCCCGGTTCCAGGAATTTATAATGAATTTCCTTTATTTGACCTGTTTTCACCAAAAACATGAATAGTTTACATATATATCTATTTTTATTCCGACCCCCACATGAATCACTATATGTGATGATTTTTTATGTTCGGGGGTTGCGACTTGATAAACTGTAACAGGCAAGACCCTATCTGTTGGGAACCCCTTTCAGACACTGTCTCATCCCAAGTATACATTTCAGCTTTCCCCGTGATCAAATTGCAGTAGCGCCAGTCCATCGCCTGAGGAAGGTGATACAGCAAGAGCGCGTCACTGATTCAAACCTGTTCACCGCGATTTCGCCGGCAACGTGGACGCCTCCACCAGAAGAAACCAACTCCATGTTCTGCCGAACTTTTTAGTTCGACAGTTCATTCAACACACTTGGAAGTGCAAATTGTTTCTTTCGAAACCACTTCTATTTATGGAAATAATAAACAGCGTTTAATCTTGTTTTACTTTTAGCCAAAATATACTAGCAAACCACACCATCCGAAGAGGGAAGGACATTAGCGCCTAGCCAACAAATAAGTTAACAAATAAGCAAGCGACACCATCCAAAGAGGGAAGGACACTTAGCACTCAGGTAATATAAAAACTCCTGAAGGCTAATAAGTCAGGAAACCTTTAACTGGGGAGGTAACTCCCTCCGGCAGTGAGTCCGCTGTCGGTATTAGCTTTCAACACCAATCCTTACCACACTCAATCCTAAAATGTCCTCCCGACAACGCCGCAGCAGCAGAAAAACACCCAAATCATCCATCAGACAAATTTACGACGAACCCCTTCAACACACACCCTACAGACAAAAAGACGATCCCATTCAATACTGTCCTGACACCCAACAATTCATACTCAGATCCCAACAACTCCCTCAGTGGCTTCTCGATTCTCCCGATGCTTACACTCCTCCGAAACCGAAAACATCCAACCTCTGCGAGAAAGAATTCCCTCTTCTCTCACCAGTTACTTCCAGCACCACCTCACACGCTTCCAACAAAACCCACCACTCCTCAACACCTTCCCCTCAGAACCCACCAAACACAATACCACGCTACCTACAAAACACAGACTACACAACACCACGCTACCAACGAAACACAGACTATAACCCACAAACCCCATACACATCCTCAAGAAGGTCTTACGCTTCCTCCGTAAGATCCCAATCCCCAACACCTACACTCACACGACAACCAACTGCCTCCGACGAGGATGGCTTCACCCTCATCGGTAAAACCAAAACCCGACCACCAACACCCACACCTACCAACATTCCTGCACCAACTCACACCATCAACGACACACCAATTCAAACCCTGAACCTCCGAAACCTCCCAACCCAATACGCCACTCAAAAAGCCCTTTTCACCCTACTCAACACCTTCGAACTCCTACACGGCCACGTCCTCTTTCTCAAGGTAAATTTCAACCGTCCTCCCCAAAGTCAGTTTCAACTATTCTGAGACAAATCCATAACTCCACTGGTGACAAAAACATCATCATCAACGTTCTTAACTCAACAGAACGTCCACCACGTCCAGCCAACAAAACCCCCATACCCACCTACTCTTTTGTCTGCAGGAATGTAGACACCACTGTCAGCCCCGAAGAATTTGAAGAAATTCTTCACAATAAACAAATCCCCTTTCTCAAAACTTGGCTAATCGTGGCCAAAGCCACCAACAAACCCACTTCGATGCTTCGCATCGTTACCACCTCCGAAGCCCACTACCACCAGGCCCTAACCTCCGGCCTCTCTTTTCACGGCCTTCCACATCGATGCGAGCCATCGAACACAAATCCACTCCCCCAGTGCCCAAATATTGCAGTCGATGCACCCAAACCGGACACTCCTCCGAATCTTGTCGGTCTAAACCGATATGCCCCTCTTGCGGCCAAACAGGCCACCGAACCGAAAATTGCCCCAAGTCCGGCACTCCTAAATGTACCAATTGCGGTGGTTCACACCCCGCTTTCCACCCTCGCTGCCCCCACAGGCTATCGACACCTAAAACCCCCCAAGAGACCGCACCAGTCACCCTCGAAAAGCCACCCACACCTTACGACCTCTCAACCGACTCTAAAATCCTCATCGAAATACTCACCGTCACACTCATGAATGCCATCCCCAACTCGAGAGATGTCATAGCCGAAACACTTCGCCACTTAATCCCTTCCATTTATCGACACAACTGCTCTATAACAAATATAGGCAGGCGTGCTCACTTTGCTTTCACTCCCATCAGGAGTGAAAGCGACCCAAATTGATCCGCGAGCCCCATCCACCCCGTCGGTGCTGCAGGTTTTTCACGTTTTTTCCTGTAGCATAGTGAATTTATTCGCTAGCCAAATGGGCCGACGTACGACGAAGTTTTTGGATTTAAAGATTGTTATTCGTACCAGCTCACTCATTACAATATTAAACAACCATCTCAAAATCTTAAATTTCAATATTTTAATAAACAAATAGATAATTTACTCGATATACGAAAAGTTCTGATTTTTTCATAATTTCATATTCAAGGTTCCACACCACACAAAAACACACATTTTAACAATTCCTCACCTCGAACTCGAGAAAAGCCAGTCGCCACCGCCCGACTTCATCCACACATCTTTCAACGTCTCCTAGTCACTTTTCCAACAAATTTCAACAAACTCAAATCCCAAAAAATTCTCAAAATTCCAATATCTCCCCACGCTTCTATTAACTTTCATGACGCAGGAGACACAAAATCCCCAAAAATTATATCTTCACTTTCCAGCAACACCATCACCCAGCCCGCTTCTATTAACTATCCGCAACGCAACGTGGTTCGTCTTATTCATTTTCGACCTTTTCCAGACACTATTAAAATTCCCGTTCCCTCATCTCAAAACCACGTTCGCTTAAAAATCACCCAATTTCGACGCTGATTGTTTTCGCTCCTCCCTCCGGTTGATTGCTGGCAAACACACACAACCCACCCACAAAAACAAACACAACTCCAATTTTCTATACACCTTTTTTCTCAAACTTCCTAGACACTTTTTCTAAAACTGAATTTTCAGCCCTACCCAAATCTCAAGCCAAGTCAATACGCGCACACAAACCACCGACAAAAACACCCCCAACCAGCCCTGAAGAGGAAACGAATCCTATAACAGGGCCCACCCCCCAAACAAAAATATACCCAAATAAAAAACACTACAAGTCCAAACTTCAAAAATTCACGAACATCTCTCTCTCTCTCTCTTTTTGTGATCAAATTGTGAATGCAGAAATTGTAGGTCCAAAATTGCCTGAGATAAAATACTTTTGATGTCTGTAGCAAAGGGATGGGTAAGGTCTGTTGTAAATCGAAACATATTACCAGAGTATCCATTGAAGACTTGTAGGTTTCAATGTCAGCATTTTTGCAGTCAACGGCTTTTTGAGATTTTCGCTGATGAACATCTAGAGAAACTTTGCTCGAATTCACTATTATATCATCGTTGGAATGTTTGATTAAATTTTGAAGAGTATCACATTTTGAGCAGGTATCAGTGTGTGGCTTATGGAATCTCAGATTGAATTCTGTATTGAAAATGTGTCGATAGTGGAAGAGTTTAACTACAGATATGTTGTTATTCTGAGTGCAGAATCCCTTATAAAGTGAATACATTTTGGTAAAATTCAAATCCGTTGATAAGTATTTTGTATTGGAGTTGTCCTTTCTGGAGTAATGGCTTTTGTATCTTGGAAAGCTCTTGATATGCTGAATCACTTTATTTCGAGTATGTTCATCAATTTTGTTCACACTAGGGATTTTTCCCATAAAGTCAGGTTTGCAAATACCTAAGCGTCCAGATTTATCACAAACTGTTGTAAATTGTCTATTGGTGATGTCGAATGTCTTAAGAAAGAAGTTTTTGCAAACCCGCTTATTCATAATTATTATTTTTGTACTAAAAGTTCTATTTTTCCCATTTGTTGCTTTTTGTCTCATCCTTTTTTATGAAAGAAGCAAGATAAGCTATTTGCAAGTCGTAACTTGGAATTTTGTAAAATTCGTCAAACAGTTTTTGTCTGTCTCCTTCAGAAATGATAGTATTACACTTATATCTACATACATGATCATATTTTCTCTCATGTATAACATTTTTATCATCTCTTCAGGGCTGGGCGAAGCTTGGATGGATCCGATACCTCATATAACATTTTTTTCATAAATTCAAAATGACGACCTTTTTTTTTGTTTATCGGCATCATTTTCTATGGTTATTATCCTCGTGTTCTGTGTAGGAATTGTTACTGTCTCCCTGCGTCACTATTGGGACAGTAACACTCTTAATTAGAAGCCAAAAGTGAATGCTCGAGTAGAAAATTTAGAAAGAAATATATATTGAAACTTTTTTTGTTCAATTTTATTTATATGAGCAAAAAATGTTTAAATTTGATCAATTTCACCCCAAATTACGGTGCTTAAAGAAGTACCCGTATTTTTGAACGGTCTAGAAATTGATGTACATAATTCTGGACCACCTTGTATAATAATGCTCTTCCACAGGATACGATTATTTATCAGATTATTAAATAAAAATTAACAACCATTTTTTAGTTGTCATCCTTAATTAACTAATTAATTGAATCAAAATTAAAGTTTTGTATAACCACTGAAAAAGATTAAGTGAAGAAAAGATAATACTTTTTATTAACGGTATTAGTCATTTAATAAGAATCCTTGATAATATTTAAAACTGAAAATTCATATCAAAATTGTTTCTTGTGGCCTTCCGCCAAATAAAGACAATGAAACAATAAGATTCTAGCAAAAATTGTGTGATTATGTAAACCTATTAAAAGTTTTTATTTATACAGTTGAAAATAATATTATAAATGGAATAAAATTATAGCTTCATGTGATTTATTCATTGAACGCCAAACTAGGAGCAAGATAATTTTTGAAACAGTAATAAAACTGAAAACGACGTGCTGTTAAGCGATTTTACATATAAATGTTTTACTGTTAGCTGATAATTGCAAATTACGTTATAGTGTTTTAGCAATCATCACGGAGTAATAAATTGAAGGGACTAACGATCAATCTACAAAAATACAGATCAATACCAAAAATAGGAAGAAACAAAGACGCAAAAGTTGTTTATGCCAATTTATGTTACGCTCTGCATTACCTGCCAAATTCGGTCACGTATATTGTAAGGTCTGTTAACATAGACTTTAGATTTTTACTAAACCCATAAAAAGAGGTCTAATGGAGTAAGATCGGTTTATCTAGCGGGCCACCGTTTCCCTACTTCCGATCCATTGATTGGCAAATGGCGAAATGTGGCGGTACACCATTGTGTTGAAATCTGAATCTGAATTTTGGAGATATTTCGGGTTGTTAGTACGATACAGAAAGGAAGAATTTTCTACCGGAATGCCCCCTGGGTCATATATCGCAATGTCAGAAACGTCTGCATATGTTAATGCCGATATATTTCTTCATTGACTGAAAACTCATTTCCTGCCAAGAAAACCGAATGGAAAAGTCTTACTTATTTTGGACGGACATGCTTCCCACACAAACTCTCTCAGTGTGTTGGTGTTTTCGGAAGCGAATGATATCATTCTTTTGTGCCAACCAGCGCATACAACCCATTTCCTGCAGCCATTGGATCGATACTTTTTCAAGTCCTTAAAGAGCTACTATTATTCGGCCTGCACTAGCTTCATGAAAGCAAATCCTGCAAGAAAATTGGGTAGACTTCAGTTCGGTGAACTGTTGGGTTGCTCTTGGAACAAAGCTGCTACGGTACAGAATGCTGTGTCCGGATTTAAAGCCACAGGTATTGTTCCATTTTGACCCGATGCAATCCCAGATTACGCTTACCTTACTCCAAAGGAAAACGCTGATTTTGCTTTTGCTGCAGAAAACAATATCCAAGCTTCCTTGCCGCCCAATACGGATATTGTCAACAACGATGTGTCATTTACTAACGATTCTCCACAGCCAAGTTGTTCTCATCATAGTAACAAAGTAATTAATACGCCTCCGTCTACAAAAACTGTCACACCTGGGAAGCTTCTGGATGACATATCACCAATTCCTGTTTCTGCGTGTTTACGAAAAGCCAAGAGACGCGGACGTCAACTTGCAGAAGTTCTTAATACGCCTGAAAATATCGAAGTTGTGAAGAACAAGAAACGTCCCTTATCTACAGCTCCATTAAAGAAGCAAAAAAATATTTTAAAAAAGGTAAAACGCCCGTTAAGAAGAGCAACAGTTCCTACCTTAGACTCCTCTGATTCTGATAGCCCTATACTAGATGATGAGAGTAATGACGGTGAAACAGAAGACAATGCTGAGTGCATAGGCTGTGGGGAGTAGTTTCTTAGTACAAAAAAGAAAGATGAATGGCTCTGTTGCATTATTTGCAAAGGTTAGACGCATGAAGGATGTACTGATTACCTATATCAACTTATGCAATGAATGTGGAAAAATAGCCGCAAAAAAGAAATAAATGTTTTTGTGTGCTAATATTAGTTATAATTATATGTTAATTATTATTTAAGTCATTTGTCATTAGCTCTAGGAATACATTTTCTACTGGTCCGTCTCTCCCGATGTCGATGGTCCATCTAAACCGGAGAAGGTCCGTCTAACCCAAATTTTTTGCAATTATATTTTTTCAGTTTTATCTTTTTAAGAATAATATTTTCTAGTTTTGTTATCACCAACCTGTACTCTTGTATGTAGTAAATACTTACAGAATCTTATTAAACATTTCGATGAAGTTTTGTTAATTTCAATAAAAGTGGCCAACTATACCGGACTTACCCTAAATAAACGGTTTTAAAGATTAAAACTTACTTTTCCGCATCTGTGGCCCTGAACAATATTCTATCATAAAATTGTTACTAGTATACACTTCGGGGGATGTATCATGCTAACAAACCGAAATTTCTCCAAAAATAACCAAAAATTTAGTATAGGACCCAATGTACTCGCTCTAGTCAACTGAAAATCAATAGGGTACACAAATTGAACAATATTTAATCATAAAATTGATCAATCGTATACTCTCTGGAGGCTGTATCGTGCTAACTCAAAAATGACAAAAATTTGGTACTTCAAGTACCATAGCACCCGTTTTACTGGCTTTAGTGAGCTGAATATCAATAGGGTTCATCTTTGAGACGCTTTGAATAATATCCAATCATTAAATTGGTCACTTGTATATACTCCGGAAGCTGTATCGTGCTATCAAACTGAAACTTCTCTAAAAATGACAAAAATATTGTACTTAAAGTACTGTAGCACCTGTTGTTTTGGCTCTGGTGAGCTGAAAATCGATAGGGTTCATCAGATAGATGTTCTGAATAATATTCAATCATAAAATTGGTGACTTATTGAACTCCGGAGGCTGTATCGTGCTAACAAACTGAAATTTCTCAAATAATGCAAAAATGTCGTACTTCAAGTACCATAGCACCCGTTGTATTGGCTCTGGTGAGCTGAAAATCAATAGGGTTCATGTGTGACATGTCCTTAACAATATTCCATCATAAAATTGGTGATCTATTGCACTCCGGAGGCTGTATCGTGCTAACAAGACATGTAAGGAAAAGTGTCCGACGATAACGACGACGACGACATACACACAGGATTTTTTTTCTAAAAACCGTTTTTTCGTGTTGTTGTTGATGGAAAACGTAAAAATAACTCAAATTTTTTTTCCAAATTTCCAACTTTTTTTGGTGAAAACCAATACTTTTCTCGCATATTAGATAGGCTGGGCGGAAAAGTAAAAATTTGTCACTTGTTATTTCTTCAGCAATATCACAAAACAAATTCAAAGTTTCAGTTTATATGAACTGAATGCCACCAGCTTAGTCACGCAGACAACTGACCTCAGAAAAACCCGCACAAATAGCGAAACCAAATTGACAGGTAAATAACGCATCTTCTAAAAGTTATTACTTTTCCGCCAACCTATCTAATATGCGAGAAAAGTATTGGTTTACCCACAAAAAAGTTGGAAATTTGAAAAAAAATTTTGAGTTATTTTTACGTTATCCATCAACAACAACACGAAGAACGGTTTTTAGAAAAAAAATCCTGTGTAAAAAATTTAATAGATGAGGCTTTTACTTGATGAAGATCCATACTGAACGATGAAATAAAACAATATAGTTTGTTTAAATCTTCATATATTTGAACTAATGTTCAATTTAAACTTGTTGACGCGTTTCACTAACACAGTAGCTTTGTCAAAACGAATGAAGGTAAAATATAAAAATGTCTTAATATATACAGTGCTAAATCTATTTACTAAGGTTAACAATGGTAATTTCTTTCAATACCATTGTTAACCTTAGTAAATAGATTTAGCACTGTATATATTAAGACATTTTTATATTTTACCTTCATTCGTTTTGACAAAGCTACTGTGTTAGTGAAACGCGTCAACAAGTTTAAATTGAACATTAGTTCAAATATATGAAGATTTAAACAAACTATATTGTTTTATTTCATCGTTCAAAATCCTGTGTGTATGTCGTCGTCGTCGTCGTCGTCGTCGTCGTCGTCGTTGTCGTCGGCCACTTTTCCTTGCAAGTCTTGTTAGCACGATACAGCCGCCGGAGTGCAATAAGTCACCAATTTTATGATGGAATATTGTTAAGGACATTTCACAGATGAACCCTATTGATTTTCAGCTCACCAGAGCCAGTACAACGGGTGCTATGGTACTTGAAGTACGACATTTTGTCGTTTTTCAAGAAATTTCAGTTTGTTAGCACGATACAGCCTCCGGAGTTCAACAAGTAACCAATTTTATGATTGAATATTATTCAGGGCATCTCACTGATGAACCCTATTGATTTTCAGCTCACCAGAGTCAATACAACCGGTGCTACAGTACTTTAAGTACGATATTTTTGTCATTTTTGGAGAAGTTTCAGTTTGTTAGCACGATACAGCCTCCGGAGTATATACAAGTGATGAATTTTATGATTGGATATTATTCAGAGCGTCTTAAAGATGAACCCTATTGATATTGAACTCACTAAAGCCAGTACAACGGGTGCTGTGGTACTTGAAGTACCAAATTTTTGTCATTTTTGGAGAATTTTCAGTTTGTTAGCACGATACAGCCTCCAGAGGGTATACGATTGATCAACTTTATGAATAAGTATCGTTCAAGGTGTCTAACAGAAGTACCCTATTGATTTTCAGTTGACTAGAGCGAGTACAGCGGGTCCTATAAAACTAGATATACTAAATTTTTGGAGAAATTTCGGTTTGTTAGCACGATACATCCCCCGAAGTGTATACAAGTAACAATTTTATGATAGAATATTGTTCAGGGCCACAGATGCGGAAACGTTAGTTTTAATCTTTAAAACCGTTTATTTGAAATGAGTTTTTTGAATATTATACCTCTGCCTAATAGAGAGCGCTACTTTTATATAAAAAATTTAATTTGTGCCATATATGTCCCATTATGCAGTAAGGGGTTAATACATGTAGAAACATCTCAGCAGCAGACTGATATACTAACCAAAATTTTCTGTCGTACAATGTTTTTTTAGATTTAGGGATGCTATAGGCTTGAAATATTTTAGTGGGGGAGGGTGTTAAATCACTAAAATCTTTCTCTATGAATAAAAGTTTTGTTTTATGATAGTTTTATGTTCCACGAAAATAGAATATAAGGTTATGTGAATGACAGTTGGGCAGGTTTTGAATGTATGATAGTAGAAAAGTGTTTATAAGAATATCTGTAATCATCCAGTACAATCAACAATTAAAAATCCCAATGGCACAAGACCAATTGGACGGCTTATTTCAGAAAGGTTTTTGCATCAGATTCAAAAAAAAAATTCCAAAATAAATGTTTTCATGTACGTTTTAGAAAAAAATGTTTTATACAAAAGTTGTAGAGCGTGTTAAGTTCTAAAAAAAATCTCGTTAATTTTTTTGCGTCAGATCAAAAACAAAAGAAATACGATTTTTTTTCAATTTTGACAGGCCGCCATTTTGTTTCTACTGGGTCGGTTTAGCCCGTTAACGAACTCGTCCAAGATTTTGGCCGAACCAATTTTTGTAGCGAGTTTTGGTTTCGATCCGTCAAAAAATGCGCCCTCTATCGTGCTTACAAATTCCGTTATAACACACATACATATATATATATATATATATATATATATATATATATATATATATATATATATATATATATATATATATATATATATATATATATATAGAATTGTTTAAGTTCAAATAACGACGACGAAAGGTAAATATTGGGTAATCGGTCTGTATCAATACTCTTTTGTTCAAAGTGCCTCTATATTCCGTTGTCAATTTACAACTTCTTCAGGAGGTTATTGCTACAAACATCAATTAATGAAATATAAGAATTATAAAATAAAAGTAACTTACAAAGTGAGAGAAAACACATGACGTGGAGTCCACCAGTCAAAACAGGAAAGAACGAACACATTGGTAATTTAATTTTAAACTGTACAAAATACACATCTAACGTACGATACAGCCTCCGGAGTGTATACAAGTGACCAATTTTATGATAGAATATTGTTCAGGGCATCTCACAGATGCGGAAAAGTAAGTTTTAATCTTTAAAACCGTTTGTTCGGAGTCAGCCCCAGCAAGGGAACTCCGCAAATTGAAAAAAAGGGAATCGTTTCATTTAAAAAACTGTCGTTGACGTTATCACTCAAAGGTTATTGCCCTGTATAATAGATAATATCCGTTTAAAAAATAATAAATTAAAATTAAAAATGGGATGTTTTCATTTTACTGTTTATTTGGTTAATAATGAATTTATGCGTTACTTTAAGTACACACTGTATATTACTATTACTATTAAATTTAAAATTCTCAGATCGTTTTATTTATGCCACCCAGCAATTTAATTGCGTTTATTCCATTTTTTAATTACCGGAACAAATGACGACGCATACAATTTGTTTGCAGCTTGGATTATGATATAATTCTCTAAAATGTTAATGGAACATACTGTTTTAACGAAAGTCTTGGTTGATGATCCTTACCTCAATGCTAAATTATTTATCCAATGTAGACGTCACCGTCGACTTAGTTTTTTGCGATAATCTCATTATCATTTTTTATGATAATTACCTTTGTTCATTACTCTATGATGATTTGAGGTTACGATACCCGCATTAATAGTGCTACTCTATTCACATATTAATTACGTTAGCAATAGTGAAACATCATTTAGTAAACAACTCTAATTAGGTTTAATTTTAGTAAACACGTGCGCACTTTACAGTTTCAAGTATTTTCATTGATAATATTTTATTATCGTTCTATGAAAATGGAGTTTCCGAATTAACAAATAATATGATTATACTGTTTTTAATTATCTTTAAAAATAAACGTTATTCTGTTTTGTAATAATAATAATAATAATACGTTTATTTTCAACAGGATACAGAAAACAATACATTTATAATAACAATATGAAAAAAAGGAAGAAAATAAATGATACATAGAAAAGAGGACTTAAAAGAATTGACCAGCACATCCCAGTGTTTATTTATCTTGTGCATATTTTAATGATTCCAACAAACTTTGTAAACTGTCATTATTTAAACACTATTAAATAACTTACACATCCAAAAAAAAGCCGCATGCAGACAACATGATCAACGTAAGCCAATGTTGGCCATTGGGTAATTTGCCATGCCGCGTGGACAATGTACGCATGACCAATATGCACCAATCCATCGTCAACGTTGGCATTGCAATAAATTCGTTTTTAAGGCAAATCAATGCCCAACATTGGCTGAACATTCGTCTCCAATGTTGCTGCCACATGGGCTTACGTTGGCCTTGTTGTGGGGATTCGGCTTAAAGAAGATCTAATCCTGTCTCGGGATTAGGAAAAAAAGAGAACCCTGCGGAAAATCCAAAGGACATGGAGATATGCTCCACATGCGGAAACTGCTAAAAAGGAGGAAAGGGTGAAATCTTGACCTTAGGTCAGCCTGAGATCTCCTCCGTCTCTGCTGAGGCACATGGGGATGCGGAGATCACCTCTGCATCTCGAGACACTAGGCGGAGCTGTCTGGGGGTCGAGGGTCTGACTCAAGATCAATAAATCTGCTCGAACTCCGGAGAAGATATTGCCATGGTGGTCGAGGAGCGACAGTGAGAAATGAAGGAGGGCGATGAATTGAATAACTAGGCTTCTCTCATTCATAACAATTCACCTTCACATTCACGAATGTAGCGCAGATTAACCTGCATCACGCGAAGGGAGCTTCAGCCGTGATAGCAAGGTTGTTCGCTAAACTACAACTGGGCATTGTATTGATCCAAGAACCATGCATCAACGAAGAATTCCAAATCAAAGGTTTGGCATGTAAGGACTCTAAATTGATTTATGGTCAAAGGCAAGTATCTCCGCGTGCTTGTGTAATCATAAGAAATAACATAAAATATGTGTTTCAGAATATATGTCACAGGACCTTGTTCCAATCATGGTTCACCTCAACATTGGGGGTATCGACCGAGACATGGTCACTGCCTACTTCGCTGGAGACCAGCCGATGACACCGCCAGAGGAAGTAAAACAGCTAGTGAGACACTGCAACAGCAGACGGCTGCCAATCATATCATAATTGGTTGTGATGCCAAGGCACACAATACCATGTGGAGAAGCACTAACAACGACGCCAACGGTAGGTGTTTATTAGAATATCTCTTAGCAAATAACCTTGAGACCTTAAACGTGGGAACAACCCCCACTTTTGTCACGAGAGAGGTTCTGAACGTAACAATAGTTAATGTTGCTGCTAGGAAAAATGTAGAAGATTAGAAGGTGATGAACGAGCCATCACTTTCCGAATTTACGATAGAGCTCGATTCCTTCAATCCTAAATACTACAAATATGCATTGGACTCTCTACAAGATCAATCTGAAAGACAATTTGGAATAGGTCGAAGTAAATGGGGTACATCATCATCAGTACGACCTGGAACAAAGAGTCGAACAGATTAGTAAGGCAATAATGGAAACTTTTCATTCCAGCTGCCCACTGTCAAAAGCTAGATCAGACAAAGATGCTCGTTGATGGAATGAGAACCTGTCAAACCTCAGGTAAGAGGCCCGTCTGCTCTTCTTTAATAGAGCCAAGCGTGACTGAAATTGGCAGGAGTACACTGAGAAACTTACTCAGTACAATAAAGAGATTAGAAAGGGCAAAACGCTTAATTTTCAAGCCTTTTGGGAAAAAGTTAACTTCCACTCACACTGCGGCCAGACTACAAATGGCCATGGCAAATGGGGGAACTGGCTCCACAATGTCGCTGAAAAAGCCAGACGGATCATATACGGAAGGTGAACAGGAACGATCGATTCTTCTTCTTAGAACCCACTTTCTAGGTAGTCAACCAGCAATAAGCACTGAAATAGCAATGAATTACACCAAAAAATCCTGCAAGGAAGATGGGGGCATTGCTTAGAAAATATTGACCAGACAACGGTTAGAATGGGCAATAAGTACCTTTCAACCATATAAATCACCAGGAGTGGATGGAATATTTTCAGCACTCCTGCAGCAAGGGATAGAGGCAAGGGTAACCTTCATACCAAAAATAGGGAAAAAATATGGGACTGATCCCCGATATTTTAGATCCATCTGCCTAACATCGTTTCTACTCAAACCGATGGAGAAAATAGTGGATAACTACATAGAAACGGAGAACCTGGATAATATACCACTTCATAAATGTCAGCATGCATACAGAGCGGGTCTATCAACAAAGACGGCTCTGTATCAGCTGACCCAAGTCATCCAGAGCACTTTGCACAACAAAGAAATCGCAATGTGCGCATTCCTAGATACATCTGGGGCCTTTGATAACACAACTCACGTGTCTGTCAAAAAAACACTAAAAAGGCAAGGAGTAAATGAAACCATTGTAAAATTGATGTATGAGTTGTTGACGATGAGGATAGCTGAGACACAGGTAGGGAATCAATCCACCTCAGTTAAAGCCACTCGCGGGATTCCTCAAGGGGAAGTGACATCTCCCCTTCTATCGAGCCTCGTAGTAAATTAGTTGCTCTACAGGCTAATGGAGTTTGGCTTCGAATGTATGGACTGTGCTGATGACATAGTTCTAATACTCAGAGGCTAGTTCAAGAGCACCTTGTGTAATTTATCACAAAAGGGTCTCAGAATTATTGTTATTGAGCAATGGTGATTGTCAGTGGGGCCAAACATTAACACAAACAAGACTACAGAAATTCTATTTACCCAGAAATTAATACTTTCAGCCATGAAACCCCTATCTTTAAACGGGGAAATCATAGAATGGAAATCTGAAGTTAAATATCTAGGGATAACTCCAGACAGTAAGCTTCTGTGGAAAGAGCATGTTGAAATAA
The DNA here is from genome assembly GCA_963921935.1 of Galeruca laticollis. Lineage (NCBI taxonomy): Eukaryota > Metazoa > Arthropoda > Insecta > Coleoptera > Chrysomelidae > Galeruca > Galeruca laticollis. Next base: position 203,796,251 of record OY998180.1, read on the forward strand.
TTGCTAGTAAAGCAATAAAAGTTGTGATGGCGTGCAGAAATCTAGCTGGTAAGAGTTGGGGCTGTAACCCAAAAATACTGCGATGGATGTACACCATGATTGTGAGACCAGCAATTACGTATGGGGCAACAGTTTGGCATACTAAAGCACGTCAGTACAGTACAAAGAGACCCTCGACAAAGTTCGAAGGCTTGCCTGTGTCTGCATCACTGGAGCTATGAGAACGTGTCCAACTAGGGCTCTTGAGATCATTACAGATCTCATACCTCTACATCTGGTGATAGAAAGCTCAGCCCAAGAAGCAATTCTTAGAATAACTCGGGAAGGTTCTCATTTTATTATTACTCTACATATATATCAAATAGATTATAACATCAAAGTCAATAAAAATGAAAGACGCATTTTTTCAGAATATAGACAAAAACGTTATTTACCGTTTTTTTAGTCATATAATGAAAGAAAAGTTTTCAAAAAAAAATTAGATATTTTCATTGCTGTTAATACTGCCGTTTATAACGATTCAGTATATTGTAAGCGTTTGAGCGGATGTTTTGATCCATTCTCAGCCTCTCTTATAAGTATAGAATTAGTGAAAAATTGTTGTCGTTCAATTTTGCGATGTCTGTTAGTTAGGCAGGATCCTCGGGGGTGAAAAGTAGTAAATTCAAGAAATTTTGCCATAATAGAAGCTATATTCGTGTACATAATAGTCCATTGGTGGAAACTTGGGCTTAATTTTTTGGATTAGAACTAACTATGCAAGGACTTCCTTTTTGATATTGTATTGTTATATTTTATTAACCGCCATCAATGCGTTGATTGAGTACGACGCGTAACTCTTTCAGATATTCCTGTTGCATTGGTGTTTTGTCATCTTCAATTTTGACATGTTTGTACTGAGTTGCAATTAATTTCCTTTTGTTTATTAAAATTGATCTGGCCGCATGAGCGTTTGGGAATACAGCCTTAATTATCCTTGGATACTTCCGACCACCTTTCTGCTTGCCCAATCTGACTACGGATATCGGTGGAGTAAACCCTGGGTTAATCGTATTGTTACGAAACAGCACACTGGTATAGTCCCTAAATCCGACTCTGTCTAAGCCAGGTATAAAAGTTAAAATTATGGCGGATACGCAGGTTTTTTATATAACTGTTTACGACTATCTTATGTAAACATTGTTTTTGTGACCAGACTTATCTAGAAAAGGCCAGAACCAATTGTTTTTGTGTGTGTAAGCCGCAGTCCGGATTTTTCTATTAAAAGGGGCTTTCATATAAATAAAGGACCGATCAGCGGATGAGTTAGTTGATAGTTTGACATCGTGAGATAAACAAATAAATAAGTGAATTAGTGAACTGTTTATATAAATTAGTTTAAGTGAATATACTGTATATATAAATTTAGTATTAGTGATTAGTTTAGTGTTTAACTAAATTAGTAAGTAGCCATACCGTGTGTTTAAAGTTTATCACACCCGTTTATTGTTTAAATAAATAACAAAAACATAACATTGGTGTCAGGTGTGGGGTAATATAAATAAATTGCTGGCCAAGATCTGAAAGTGGCGGAATTAAGAGCAGAATTGGAAGATCGTGAGTTGAAAACGTCCGGTAAGAAAAGTGAGTTAGTAGAAAGACTTAAAGTGGCACTGGAAAATGACGGCTTTGATCCAGAAACAGTTTTATTTAATGACGAGGCTTCCACCTTAATCTCGTCAATTTCTGCTAACATGGACGAGAAGATTTCTGCCATGGAAGAGAACATGGACGAGAAAATTTCTACTATGAAGAATGATATTTCGGCTAACATGGACTAGAAGATTTCTGGCATGGAAGAGAAGATTTCTACGAATGTGAAAAGTGATATTTCGGCTATAAAGAACGATATTTCTACTATGAAGAACGACATTTCTGTTAATATGGACGAGAACATTTCTACTTTGAAGAACGATATATCTGCCGATATCTTATTAATGAAAAACGACATTGCCGCTGACGTTGAAAATGAAATTTCGTCTCTAAAATCTGAAATCGAGAATAAGATTACAACGATAGACGAAAAAATCAAGGAGTTAGAGGAAAAGATTGCCGATTCAAGAACGCGAGGCACGCCAGAGGAAGAAAACAAGACCGAGCAAACGAAACCTTGCAAGCCAGAAACAATACCTAAGTTTGAAGACATTGGCAGTTTTACCCGAGTCAAGGCCCCAACGTTCGATGGAAAAATGTCGTGGACCAATTATGTGAAACAATTTGAAGCAGCCGCTAGAGTGAATAATTGGTCCGATAGAGAGAAGGCAGTGAACTTAACCATCGCGCTTCACGGAGATGCCTTAGATGAACTTCAGACGATACCGCTTGAAGAAATGGATGACTTCGAGCTGCTGAAGAAGAGGTTGGACATGAGATATGGTCACGAACATTTGTAACCGTTGTACAGAGTCCAGCTGAAGAACCGAAGGCGGAAACGTGACGAACCCCTTCAAGAGTATGAAATGGATATTGCCCGACTAGTTCGATTTGCTTATCCATCAGCACCAGAGAACATGATGGAATGTTTAGGCATCCACGTCTTTATTGACGGCTTATGTGACCACGATATGGAGAAGACGCTTTGATTAGCCCATCCTAAAACATTGGTCGATGCATTGACTGCTGCTCTTGAATATGAAGCAGCCACGATGGCTTCGGGATACAACAAAGGTAGGACCATACAGGAAGAAGGTGACGATAACAGACTTGACCAGATCTTGTTGAAAAGTATGGCAGACAAGTAGCCGAAGAAAATCAGGTGTTGTAATTGTGGCAAGCTAGAACATGCATGCAGTTTGTGTAAGCGTCCTACGACTCCTGCAAACCAAGAACCTCTTAAATGCAAAGCAGCCAAGAAAAGCTCGCGGTACAACAAAGGTAGGACCATGCAGGAAGAAGATGACGATGACAAACTTGACCAGATCGTCAACTTGTTCAAAGGTATGGCAGACAAGATGCCGAAGAAGATCAAATGCCGGGAGTGTGGCGAGCAAGAGCACATACGCAGTCCGTCTAAGCGCCCCAAGATTCCTGTAACCCAAGAACCCCAGTCACAGGAGAAATCAGACAGGGGTGAACATCCTGCTGATGTGAATCACCGAAAAGCCAACTATTTGCCTAGACGGCCATGCCCTGTAGACTAGTCACAATGCAACAAGTCGAAATCTAAGGAAGTTGCAGTTTCAAGAATTACAGTAGTCAATGAAGAATGGTCACCCACCAGGATCAGAGAAGATCAGGAGAATGATTCTCACCTGAAGATGATCCGGCAATGGAAGGAAGAAAATCGGCGAACTACCTGACAAGAAGTGTCAAGATTTTCACCGACACTCAAGGCATATTGGGCTCAGTGGGACTCCCTTGTCCTGGAAGAAGGCCTATTGAAAAGAATCCTTGAGAACGATGATGGTTCCGAGAAGAGAAGACAGATAGTTATCCCGAGAACGAGAGTAGCTGAGGTACTGAAGAAGTTACACGACAGTCCATCGTGAGGTCATCTGGGAGTGAAGAAAACTCTTCAGCGAGTCCGTGAAAGGTTTTATTGGATGAACAGCTCCGACGATGTGAAGGACTGGTGTAAGAAATGTACGACTTGTGCTACGAGTAATGGACCACATCGCAAGAGAAAGGCACCCATGAAACAGTACAATGTTGGAAGCCCTTTCGAAAGGATTGCTTTAGACATCGCTGGACCATTTCCGACAACAGAAAATGGTAGCAAATACATACTGGTTATAGTGGATTATTTCACAAAATGGGTGGAAATTTACGATATTCCCAACCAAGAGGCCACAACTGTAGCAGATGTATTGGTGAAAGAATTTATCAGCCGATATGGAGTGCCCTTGGAAGTCCACAGTGACCAGGGAAGAAATTTTGAAAGCCACCTATTCCAGGAGATTTGCGAGAAGCTGGGAATGAAGAAGACCAGGACAACAGCATTACATCCACAGTTAGATGGAATGGTCGAGAGAATGAACAGGACTATTGGAAAATACCTGTCCAAAGTAGTATCCAGCCATCAGAGAGATTGGGACCAGTATCTTTCCCTATTCGCATTGGCTTATCGATCTGCCGTCAATGAGTCCACGGGTAAAACACCGGCGAAAATTCTGTTTGGACGTGAAATGAGGCTTCTTTGTGACCTGGAATTTGGCTGTCGACCTGGAGAAGATCTAGCAGGCGAAGACTACGTGATCCAATTGAGAAGAAAGCTGTACGATATTCATGAATTAGTTCGAACAAATCTTCAAGTTGCCAGCGACAGAATGAAAAGTCGGTACGACACGCAGGCCACAGAAGACGGTTTTAAAGAAGGGAACAAAGTATGGTTACACAACCCGACGAGGAGAAAAGGATTTTCTCCAAAATTACAAAAATCCTGGGAAGGTCCATACTTAATCAAGAAAAGGATCAATGATGTTATATATCGCATAAGCAAGATCCCCAACGGAAAACCAAAAGTAGTTCACTAAAACCGACTAGCGTCATTCGAAGGAGAACATGACCTAGAGGAAGGAGTAAACCTTATTCGAGATGTGTCTGACCCTACCTTCGAGGAATTTATGGGCACGTATTGAGGTACCGGGAAAGCTAGATATGGAGTCACTTCGGAACAACAACAAGATTTGTTCACTCTCCCGGAAGATTATTCACTGGTATACAACATCCCCGCCCGTATCAAGAACGCACGAGGGTTGGCAACCGCCTTTCGAAAGAAGTTCGGGCAATTAGAAAAACTTGAAGACCAGATTCCAGCCCCTGGCAAGACACTGAAACTGAAACAAAATTCGCGGGACGTCTTCTACGTGGTAACACTAAAAATGAATTCCAAGATCGATCTACCTACCGCGATGTGTGGGAAGCACTTCGAAATCTCCGAGACCATGTGTTGGAATCCAACGTGAAGAAACTGGCTATGCCTAAGATAGCGAGTAACCAGTTGGATTGGCGAATCATCAGGAACATGGTAGAGATTATCTTTCAAGATACCGGTGTTCAGATATTAATTTGCAGCTACAACCCCCTTTATCAGTATCCGATAAAGACGGTGCCCTGCTATTTCCATAAGATCGGAAAGTGTAGAAATGGGGCCAGTTGCCGATTCAAACATCCAGTTTCGGCTACACAAAAGTTCCAGGAGGAACTTCAATTTAAGGAGGGGGTAATGTTACGAAACAGCACACTGGTATAGTCCCTAAATCCGACCCTGTCTAAGCCAGGCATAAAAGTTAAAATTATGGCGGATACGACTATCTTATGTAAACATTGTTTTTGTGACTAGACTTATCTAGAAAAGGCCAGAGCCAATTGTTTTTGTGTGTGTAAGCCGCAGTCCGGATTTTTCTAGTAAAAAAGGCTTTCATATAAATAAAGGACCGATCAGCGGATGAGTTAGATGATAATTTGAAATCGTGAGATAAACAAATAAACAAATAAATTAGTGAACTGTTTATATAAATTAGTTTAAGTGTACTGTATATATAAATTAAGTATTAGTGATTAGTTTAGTGTTTAACTAAATTAGTAAGTAGCCATACCGTGTGTTTAAAGTTTATCCCACCCGTTTATTGTTTAAATAAATAACAAAAACAGTATTCAGAATATTATTTACGGCAACACATTCGTTTTCTGAATCCAGTATTCCACGCAAAATAATATTGGATTATTGGATGCGCTGGACTGCCACGGGGATATCATGTACGTACTTTCTGAAAACGAGTTCCTAGCCCTGCGGAAAAAGCTGCAATGTACGAACCATGTTCCTCTAGGGGAATTATTTTAAGGTTTTTAATAAATATGAAGTATTTTTATGTTTCTGGTGTCCAATCTATATATTATTTCCCAAAAAAACTATTTTAGTTTCTGGAGGTGGCTAGCCTCAAACCAATCAGCAGCGAACGTGTTAAATGACCAGTTGCATGATTATTTGACATAAATAATTTACATGATTTCATACCATATCCAATCAATATAACTATAATACAATAGACAAAATATAATTAGAAATCTGCAAATTACAATGTCTGTAAAAACAAAGTAAACTTTCGGCTTTATATTTCTCAGTTCATTGTAATAAGTGGGTGGAATCCAATGAGTTCGTGACGGAAATGAAAATACATAAACAGTTTTTATCAACATGTCAGTGCAGTGAGAAGAATCATATTGGGATATGAAATAAGAGTATATTTTAATTAAAATTCTCACTTAAATATAATAAAAATATTTTATTTGTTGACTTCTCAAAACATCAACACTTTCCATAATTCCATTTACGTGATTAAAAGGATATCGAAATTACACTGCCGAGCATAAAATTAGAGCCACTCTCGATTTTTTTATTCCTGTCGGATATTTTTCAGCTGATTTACCATTTGATTGAGAGATGGAAGAAACATCTAAGGTACCATTTTTTAGATCTTATCTGTATCCTGTAATAACCAAGCATGGGATCCAGTAGATCTACAACCCCCATGTAAGTATTATATATCTTTACTGCTTGGGGACAGTTTATTGTTACATGTCTTCTTTCTTTTTTGGAAAAACGTTGAACTTCAACAACTGGATCACAGCCTGCATATGTTGACAACATATTAACAACTTTATTGTCAAACCAAGAGATCAGTGATAATTCAACATCATCTAATACTGCTACTTTTTCTATGATGTGGCCACGTCCCAACTTCCTCATATCTTTCTCGTTTGGTATCTTTATATTTGGAACTCTATTTAATCTAACTGTACACAGTGACCATATATTCCTTGCTTTGTGAGATAAACTTGAAGTGGATTTGAGTTAAGCCAGTTGTTTGTTTGTTACGAGGGACGGTTTGAGTCATTCTTACGACAACATTTGAACTAGTACCTAGATCAGGTGCATTTTCAGGTACATTATTACTTTGAGCCCCATCAAATATATCGTAATCATATGACAATCCAGATACCCCACTCAAAACAAAAGCTTTATACCCCCATTTGTGGGCTTTTTTCGGATTGTACTGCTTCAAGGATGTTCTGGCTTTGGTTAGCATAATTTGTTCATCTACCTTGAGATATTCTTCTTTCGGAAGAAGATGCATGCGTTCTTTCAGATAATCTAATAGCGGACAGATTTTGAATAGCTTGTCATGACCTGTTTGTCCTGCAGGTATATAATTAAGATTATCAGAAAAATGGATGAAACTTTTTATCTTTTCCCAACGATTAAGTTATATATGAAAGGCTGAACCAAATGAGAACTCCAGTAATCTCTTGTAGAAGGTAAATGAACAATAGACATATACATAATTATTCCAAGGAATTGTTCAAACTCTTCTTCTGATAATGAAAGTGGCTTATCAGGTTTATTTTGCATGCAATACTAATTGGACTGAAATACAATTTGCTGGCATAGCTCCTCAGTAAAAAAGAATTTGAAATATTGAGCAGGTGAAACCAGATTTTCTAATTCAGGAGGCATATTTTTAGAATCCAAAAATTGTAAATTCTCAGGTGGTACCGAGAGATGTGAAGATGTCCAATCTATTGGAGGTTTCTAGTTATTTACCTTTTTTATATTGTTTTCTCCAACGTTCTAAGAGTGGCAAATTGTCCTCACTATTAGTTTCTGATATTATGCCTATATCTTCATATGCATCATCTCGTATTCTGAATCGGTTTCTTCTACAAGCACAAATTTATCATTTTCCATGTCGTTTCGTCCGTAAAATCGTGCGGGATCCATACCTATAAAACAAACTATGTACCTCCAGATGCATAATGTGCCATATATGTCACGTAATAATTTTATAATGTAGTTCCAAAAAACTAAAAAACTTACCTTCAAAATATTTACGATAAGTTATTCCTCAAATATGTATTTATTATATAAACAAACGGTTTTAAATATTAAAACTAACTTTTCCGCATCTGTGGCCCTGAACAATATTCTATCATAAAATTTTCACTTGTATACACTTCGGGGGATGTATCTTTCTAACAAACCGAAATTTCTCCAAAAATAACCAAAAATTTAGTATAGGACCCAATGTGCTCGCTCTAGTCAACTGAAAATCAATAGAGTACACAAATTGAACAATATTTAATCATAAAATTGATCAATCGTATACTCTCTGGAGGCTGTATCGTGCTAACAAACTCAAAATTCGCTAAAAATGATAAAAATTTGGTACTCCAAGTACCATAGCACCCGTTTTACTGGCTTTAGTGAGCTGAATATCAATAGGGTTCATCTTTGAGACGCTTTGAATAATATCCAATCATGAAATTGGTCACTTGTATATACTCCGGAGGCTGTATCGTGCTAACAAGACATGTAAGGAAAAGTGTCCGACGACAACGACGCCAACGACGACGACAACGACGCCAACGACGACGACGACGACATACACACAGGATCTTTTTTCTAAAAACCGTGTTTTCGTGTTGTTGGGGATGGAAAACGTAAAAATAACTCAATTTTTTTTTTCAAAATTCCAGCTTTTTTTGGGGTAAACCAATACTTTTCTCGCATATTAGATAGGCTGGGAGGAAAAGTAAAAATTTGTCACTTGTTATTTCTTCAGCAATATCACAAAACAAATTCAAAGTTTCAGTTTATATGAACTGAGTGCACAAGCTTAGTCACGTAGACAACTAACCTCAAAAAAAACCAGCGAAAATAGCGAAACCAAATTGACAGGTAAAGAACGCATCTTCTAAAAGTTATTTGAAATGAGTTTTTTGAATATTATACCTCTGCCTAATAGAGAGCGCTACTTTTATATAAAAAATTTAATTTGTGCTATATATGTCCCATTATGCAGTAAGGGGTTAATACATGTAGAAACATCTCAGCAACAGACTGATATACTAACCAAAGGTTTCAGTTGTATAATGTTTTTTTAGATTTAGGGATGCTATAGGCTTGAAAGATTTTAGTGGGGGAGGGTGTTAGATCACTAAAATCTTTCTCTATAAATAAAAGTTTTGTTTTATGATAGTTTTATGTTCCACGAAAATAGAATATAAGGTTATGTGAATGAAGTTTGGCAGGTTTTGAATGTATGATAGTAGAAAAGTGTTTATAAGAAAATCTGTAATCATCCAGTAAAATTATCAATTAATAATCAATCTCTGCATTTAATTTAAAAATAATGTTTTCAATAAAACAACTTTTTGGTTGAGTTCTAAAGTGATACAGAATTGATAACAAGTGCGTTGAAATTATTTGTCTGTTGTGGTTTCTACTAATTACACCTCGCAAAAATACATCCTTGAAAAATTATAATTGCGTTGAATAATATTTTATAAAATAGTTCGTGAACTTGAGCGCCAAGCCGATTACATCAATAAATATACCTAACTTTAATTTTTTTATTACATGTACTAATTATGAAGGTTAGTTGAGCTGAACAGAATATAAAATTATAATTATAGAAATTACTTTTGCAATAATGTTATACAAAGACCAAGTACGAAGACGTTAAGATTAATGAAGAAGTTTTATAAATCGTTCTGATGACTATACTGAATATATGATATATGCATAAATAGACTTACCGAGTAGAGATCTTTCGGGCAACTTGTCCTGCAAGTTTTTTGTAATCCGTGTCCATAACTAATATGGGGACAGACTGTACAAATATTTGGGTTTTCATCGCTGCAAGCTAAGCAACTGTCATTACAGCATTGCAAATTATTGTTACATGACCTGCATATTTCAGGACACTTTTTCTGGCAGTGATTTTTATTCCAACATAAATACCTCTCCTTTCCATCTTTATCAGTCTTAGTTGGGCAGCTCATGGTAGAGTTTCCATTTACTACAGTGGGGGGACACACGGGGCACTCATTTTCCGGCTTAAGACTCTTAATGAAATTCTTCGAACTCTTATCTTTAACAATACTTTCCCAGTCTATGGTGTGTACAAAACAGAGCGAGGGATTCTTGTCGATATGCACTTGGCCATGTGTGATGTCCGTGAGGGAGTGCAATCCGATTTCTTGGAGGGTTGACATTTCAAATATGACAAATGAATGATCGAGGAAAGTCGATTGCCCGCGGATAACTGTTAAATTAGGGAAAAGCTGACCTACACTCCTAAGTCCATTTACTCTATACAATAACAAATAATCTGTAATTTCAGTCAGTAGAGGGAAGCTAATCTTTGACATCTCAGTTTCGTTGACATTGTCGAAGAGAAGGATAGAAAGGAATCCTTCAATGACTTCACAGTTTTCTAGTTTCTGGAATGATTCCAATGAATTTCGAATATCCATGCTAGAACAAACTGAAACAAAGAAAAAACAACCATTAGGTACAGATATATCTATGTCCTAGCAATGAGTAATTTATTTAAGGTAAATAAAAACATTTTTTGTTAATTTCCTTAAATATTCCATTGTTTATTATTAATGTATTAGTTCAACTTAGAGTCCGGTCCTGGTACGAGACTGGAAAGTTGTGTTGATTTCTGCTCCGTAATAAACTTCGTTTTACACGGGAATTACGAGTAATATAATCAGCAAAACAGTGTATGAAGTTTTTAATATAAGGATAAAAGTGTTTAGTAAAAATTCGACAGTATTCAAATAAGTGTAAGAATAGTTTTGTCACAAATATACCTAACATAAATAACAATTAGTCAAGCTAAATATCACTGATAAAAGTTCAAGGTCCGACGGGGAAGAGTATATAAATGTAACGGGAGGAAAAAGTAGGCACGCACTCAGTAATGATAATGGCAAGCGACTCATAGAATTTGCTTTAGAAAATAAAATGAAAATCGTAAGTACGTCATTTGACCATAAGAACATCCACAAGGAAACCTGGTTATCACCAAATGGCAGAACAAAAAACCAAATAGATCACGTCTTAATAGAAACGAAGCACTTAAAAAGAGTAACAGATGTACGAAGTTATAGAGGAGCTGATGCGGATAGTGACCACTTTTTAGTAATTACAAAACTGAATAAAGATAAGCCACCTAAAATTGAACAAGATAAAAAAAACGGAAAAAATACGATTTAGAAAAATTGAAGGACGAGACCAAAGTAAATCACTTCCAACAAGAATTTAATAGAGAATTAAACTTAAGACCTTGCGTCGAGCAACTAGAAGAAGAATGGTCACGGATAGAAACTGTAATGAGAGATGTAAACAAATATGATACTAGGGAGCCCCAAGGGAAGAAGAAAAGATAAGTGGTTTGATGAACAATGTAAACAGGCGTTGGAAAAAAGAAATAAAATAAGACAAAGTTTATTAAAAGAAAACAGTGAAGAAAATAGACTAGAGTATAAAAAAGAAGTTAAATAAATATGCAGAAACAACAAAAGAAATTACTTTGAAAGGGAATTAATAAAAATTGAAGAAGCTTATAAAAATAAAGAAGTGAGAAATTGTTATCATGAAATAAGAGAAGGGAAAGGCCACAACCGGAAAGCACCTTATTTTTTGAAAAGCAAAGAGGGATATCTAATAGGGGATAGGGAAGAAAAAATAAATAGATTTGCACAGTATTTTGAGGAATTACTAAATGATGGTGAGGAAGAACTAGGCGAAAATGATAATGAATCGGAGGAAGAAAATTGTGATGAGGAAGATCTAGCCATAACGGTCCCAAAAAAGGCATTAATAATTCCAATTCACAAAAAAGGTCCCTAGGAAAAATGCGATAAGTACCGCGGAATAGCACTTTTAGATGTAACATACAAAGTTCTGGCAAAAATACTAAAAAATCGATTAGACAAATACCACAATGAGAATGTAGGAGAATACCAAGGAGGTTTTAAAGCCGGTAGATCGACAATAGACCAAATTTTCATTATGAAACAACTTCAGGAGAATGCTTACGAACAAAATCTAAGTCTGCATATGCTATTCATCGATTACAGACAGGACTATGATACTATTAAAGAAAAAAAATGTATGAGGCAATGAGAAAGTTAAAAATACCAGGTAAATTGAGAAGACTAGTGGAAATGACCATACGAAAAACCGAGAGCAAAGTAATTTTGGAGGGCAGTACTTCTAACGAATTCAAGATAGAGAAAGGTCTGAAACAAGGAGACCCATTATCCACAACCCTCTTTAACCTAGTTCAGAAAATTATACTAAGAGAAAGTGGTATAAAAACCCGAGGTTTAATTTATGGGAATAAACATATGCGGACGACATAGTATTTATGGCAAGATCCAGGAAAGAACTGCTAAGCGTATTTAAGCTACTAGAAGAGAAGGCAAGAGAATATGGTCTAGTGATCAACGAGAAAAAAACAAAATACATGGTAATGAAGGATAATGAAAAAACCGATATTATTATAAATTGTAATGGAAACAAAAGTTACAAAATAGAAAAAGTGGAACAAATCGAATATATAGGAATCACTATCACAAATAAAGGAGACGAAGAAAGGGAAATAGGAAAAAGGTTAACAAAAGGCAGTAAAGCAGCAGGAATGGTATCACAGATGTTTAACTCAAAAGGCATATCACGAACAGCAAAAATAAGAATGTACCAAACAATAATAAGACCGTCAGTTACCTACGCTTGTGAAACCTGGACAATGAACAAAAAAGAGCAGAATAAACTAGAGATATGGGAACGTAAAATGCTCAGAAAGATTTATGGTGGAATAAAAGAAAATGGAATATACAGAAGAAGAACAAACAGAGAATTATCAGATTTGTATAATCACCCAAGTATAACCCATATAATTAAAGCACAGAGAGCGAGATGGTTAGGACATATAGGTAGAATGGCAGAAGATAGATGGGTAAAACGAGTGCTGAAAGGAGGAGAAGGTGGTAAAAAGAGAAGAGGAAGACCAAAGAAGAAATGGTTGGAGGAGGTTAGGAGAGACCTGAGATCAGTGGGAGTAAGGGACTGGCAGAACGAGGCGAGGAATAAAAAAAAATGGAGAGAGAGAGTGAAAGATCTCGAAGCCGAGGGCCAGATAGACCTGTAGTGCTGATATATATATATATTAGTTCAACTTATACGTCCAGGAACTTAACGCCAAAAAATTCGGAAGCGCGTAGAAGAGGTCAAAATAATGTTAGAAGTTCAAATACATTTTTGTCATTATGAGCGGAATTATAGGTCTTTATAGTATCGAAATAAAAACTTATATTTTGACGTAATTTCTAAACTATATATCGGAATACTATAAAATTTCGATGATTGATTCATTGATCTAATACCTATAGATGAAACAATTCATTCATAAACAGTAAAAAATTTTGTGGCCAAGATAGCTTATAGGCAAGACGTGAGGAAGAACCGCGCGGGGTACTGATTGGGGATTACGTTGCATTTACTATTGATTGGTTTATAAGATCTTTGCGTGAAATCGTTTATTGCTACCAGGCTAGGGACACTGCAGACTGTGCCATCTATAGAGCCTGTCGAGTAACTAATATCGGTAGATAATTCCAAAAAATTAACGAAAACTGTAACGTCGTTAGTAATCAAATTTTATTGATTTTTATGACTGCGTATGCGCGATATCATATTGCTCGTCCCCATCCTCACATGTTATATGTTATACTGTTATCATTTCTTAGTTCAAGTGTAGAGGTTATTTTAAGGTTACGGTATTTTGGTGTATTTTTTAATTGCTATAGTGTAATATTTATCTGTTGTTTCGTTGCTTTATTGTTATTAATTGAAAAGACCATGTCAAAGTGTATTCTGAAGGAGTCTAGTATTCGGTAAGTTTTATTAAAAAAATTTGAGCATTTTTTCTTTCACAATTAACAACCATTATCTTTATTTTTATAAAACACAGAATTTTTACTAATTTAATCGACAACTTTAGAGATCATGGTTGTTCTTTACATTAGCTAAACTGAAAATTGCTGCATTAATAAAATAAATATTTCTTTTTACAGTTTTGTTCCTCCAACCCAGGAAGATAAAATTAATATGGCTGAAAAGCAGTGGTAATAAATCATTGAATTTGTCGACGAGGAAACGATGGAGGAAATTTGTTAAAATTACTCTATAAAGAGCGTGTACAATTATAATTCACATAACGAAACGTCTAATTTGAAATTACCAACTAAATGATATGTGTTTACACCCTCTTTATAGGGTAATTTTAACAAATTTTACTTGAATATTGATGTAACATCAAACATTTTATTTTATTGTATGTACATTGTACCTGTTGTATGTTTTTCTCTTGTCGACAGCTTTGAGAATGACCTAATGGCTGACAGCGCTTAGCTGGAATTTTAATCAAATGACACACTCAGTACTCGTCTTTTCATTCACTCAATTTATATCTAGTGTGTACACCATACTCAGACAATTCCATTTTAAAATGTATCCATTGAAAAAATAATAATCTGGGTTTTATTTTATGTTATAGCTATATTCCCTCTACCAGCTATGGGATGGAAGGTATTGACCACTTGCCGATTTTCGTGTGACAATTTATGGGAAATGAAAGTGAGTATTAACTTTTGTTGAGGCATTACGTCTAAGTATTTGGTCTAGCGGTAACCAAAAATCCAAAATATGCAATAAAGACAAAAAATAAAAAAATAGTTACAAATCAAGAATTCCTAAAAAAATCGAAAGCTTCAAAAAAGGGAATCAAAAAAACCAAACAAATGTATACATTCAAACATTTTTTGATATTTTTTTAGCTTAGTACAAAAACATGTGTAAACTTATTATTTCGATAGTAAGCGCATTTTTTTTTTGTTGACATAAACTTTCAAACATATTTGTGTGTTTACTTATTTATTGTTGTTATTTTGTGTGTTTACTTGTAGAACTTCAACCAGAAACGAGAAAGGACTCCATGAGATGGTGGGATTTTTAAGAGCCCTTAAGAAACATTTTAACAATCATAGACTGCCAGGAGCTGCAGAGTAACTTAAACTGTCTTATGCAATGGTTTCATAAGAACGGAATGGTTTAAATGTAGAAATATACAAATATGCAATATACTAGGTTTAAGCTTGTGTTATAAACCTATTTAATACTTCCAGTAAAGAAATAAAGATGTGTTTTAAGTGGAAATGAAATGTTAGATATATTATTTTAAATGTTGTACAGTCACAAGTGCTGTTTAGCACTCTTATATGTAATTACTTGGCATCTTGTATTTACAGAGCTGGGCAGTATTTAACAACTTTTCCTATAAAAATATTTTAATTACTTTTGTTCTAACATTCACAGTAATTATACTCAAGTGTTTTTTTTCACAGAAAGTTGCCAAAAATAGTAGTTAACAACTTATTGCTAACACTTTTTTTGATTAGGTAAGTAGCAGTTATACTCCTGCAGTTTGTCCAGCTCTATATGTTTATACGAGTGTAATAATAAATTAATATAAACTTATCATACATAATTTTCTACTTTTATCTTGATTTAACATCATTTGAAAATCTAATGATACTCCAATCTAGAATGTATGTTACTCAAAATATTTTTTTATTATTGCATGGTTTTTACACTATAATTTATTTGTTGTCTTTATGTTTGTTAAGAAAAGTACTTTGTGAAAGAAATTATTTGTTGTGTATTTTTATACCAAAATAAATAAATTGTTTATATGATTATTGTTTTATTTTTCCAATTTAATTAACCATTTATGGTCCATCATTTGATATTTCATTTAATTTAACTCAACATCTAATCATTATTTAGTTAATGGAGTTAAATTGAATGAAATGTCAAATCATGGACTATGAATGGCTCTTTTGAAATAAAATAATTAAAACACAATATATTTGAATATACCGCCAATCCGCCAAAACCTAAAATTACAGAAATCTTTCCAACATCACTCAGTTGTTTACTCGACGGGCTCTTTAGATGGCGCCACAATCAGTGTCTCATCTATCTGTGGGTTATCTGTGGTTGCTAAGGCCGGGGTTGACTTTTAAAATTGATCTTTGATAATTGGTATCATAATTATTATTATATTGGTATTGATTATAATTGCTATTCCTAGAATAATTATTATTTCTATGATAACTAAAATTATTATTCGATGATTTGAAATTGTAATTATTTTTATTGTTGAAAGATTGCTTTGGTTCACTAAATTGACCATACAGTCTCTCAAAATTCATCCACATAAGCCATTGCATCTTCTAAAGAATTTGATTTTTTGAGATACATATTATTTTTAAGTACGCCAGTACATCTTGCATCCTGCTATGAAGGTGTTCTGTCGCAATTGTTTATATGACTTTTCTTATTGTTTTCTTTTAAATTAAAATCATTACTGATTCTTTGAATTACTTTACTTTTTAATAGTTGAAGCCTAGCTCCAAAATCTATCAGATTTTCATTTTTATACGGCCTCGTTCTTATCAATTCTTGCAATGCGCAGTCTAAATCTCTCATATCTGAGAAACATTGTCTCAATGCTTCGTTAATGTATTAAATTCCATTCCATTCCCGACCACGGCATCTGCTTTTCCCACCTATTTTCCCTGAATACACTCCAATATATGACTATTGACCTCCACATCATTATTGTTGAAATCACACATGTTTAATAATTTGTTATTTTCATGCATAGTGTTCAGAACACATCCAAACAATTATTTTATTTAAAATTAAATAGGATAGGCTTGTTTCTACGCAACTTGATTTATATACATAAATAAATAAATGTCAGTGTCACTGTCAACCAATTTTTCCAACCTGAACGGCCTCCCAGTTAAGACCTAAATGATTAAGTATTTACAGAAAGTAATACAATCCGTCCTTCCTGCATAAGTGCATTTCTTTGTATAAAGTTAAAGATAAGGTATTTTATAGTGTTTTCGAAACTGAAAGGAGAAAAAAGTAAGATCGTTCATTAATTATTAGTTCATACTGAAAGGATTGTCCCCATTCATTATTTCCTCTATTTATTTCTGTCAGTTAAAGTTTATTAAATATTACTGGATTGTTGACGAAATTACAGTGTATTTATTTTTGCCCAGAACCGGCTACTACGAAGACGCAGTCCGCTAATCGAAGGCAGATTTATCCAAACTGTGTTAAGGTAAAACGGCTGTAACAATTATAATATGCGCAAGGTTCAATCAATCGTTCACAACGTGTGATAAATTTGTTCAAATTATTACTGTCGCCATCGTAAGGTTTACATCTAATTTTAATTTGAATAGCTCCCAATTAATAGCAGATTTTATAGTTATATTATTCAAATTATTAGATTAATCTAAATTTTCAAAACTATTATTATTTATTTTTTCTTTAATATTAAACTTATTCTTAATAAATATTCTATATCAAAATTTCTTTCCTATACTCTTTTTAAAAGGCAAAAAATGGTAAAAATAAGGAACTTGGTATCCACCGTTGATTGTAGTACTCAGGTTCTTTTTCGGCGATGGTATCTTTGGAACCCGCACTAGATGTTAAAACATCAAATTGTGGAAGTTCTTTAATCGGCACTATGCGTCAAAATTCTTCACAACCGCACGGATCCTACTTTGGACTGCGGCAATTCCGTATATTACTAAAGAAAATACTTTTTTTTTAATTTATTTACAAAAATTTGTTACAATTTGAGATTTAGCTGTACAACTAATATCGAACTAAAATCTTAAATCTAGAACAAACTACATTTATCTATCCTTATAAATATAAATAAACGCTGACGTTGCATTTTTCTATTGTTGTGTTAGTTTCTAGGCCTGTAACTACTGTGACCCTCGATATTAAATAATGAGAAACCTCTTCAATAAAATTAAACACTGGATGTAAATCATGGTAATATGTTAATTAATATTTCGTAAACTTTTTTGCAAATTTAAATTTCGTGTTTTGAATCCTTGTATCCATTGTTTCTATTAATATCTAGTCCAATATTTCTTTATTTAATGAAATGTCTCTGTGGTAGGTCAATGTTGGCACATTAAAAATGTTTATTTTGCATTATTATAAATATTCTATATGTGTTTTTATAGCTCAGTTCAATCTTGACTATTAAACCCCAAATTAAATTCATAAACAAACTCCGTTCTACTTTCAAATAACCCAAGCAGCTTCAAAGTGAAAATTGTTGAGACACAGACAATTTGCATCCTGAACGCCACTCTTGAAATAACCTGCAGTGGGAACTGTTGTTGTTGGTTGCAACAAAGCGATCATTCTTTGAGATTACTTTACACTGGAGACCGTTCGATTCAGGCCAAGGAATTTGACCGAGACAAGAATGTCTGTCCCCTTTCTCCTGTATCTATAGTCATCAGTTGGTTGTGGTTGTACCGCACTTTTTGATTATATTCGCAATAACCTGAATTTCACTGAACGCTTTTTCCATTCAGGCCGTTCAGTTATTCAAGAGTGACGACAGAATCGGAGCAAGGCTCACTAAGGAATGGTACATTTTTTAGAAAGTTGAAAGCTATTGGAAATATTCATTTGAAAAACTTATATAGTACAAATTATAACATTTTAAAATTTATCCAAAATTACAGGTTCGATGTTTTTAAAAACAAAACTTTTGTAGAGATCTGTCATAATTTTGGTAATTTTTAGATTTAATCTGGTCTAAATTCATATTTTGATTGAAATAATTGAATCAAAAACATTTTTACTATTCAGAGTTTCAGTTGTAAATTTTCTGTTAGTTTTATTATTCAAGCTTTTTAATGTCCCTCCATTTGCTTTAGTCCAAAAAAAGTCGATTAAATCAAAAACTTTAGCGGTGGTCTTGAATTTTTGACATAATTTACTTTGATGATACATGAGATTCTGTTTCAACCCCCCGGAAAGGGGTTGAAAAAAATAAATAAGGTGTTTTTTTTTAAATTACGCAAAAACGCTTGGAGTTACATAAAATAGTTATTTGTTTTACTAGGCATAAAAGCCGCGGCTGGTGTTTCATAGCCGAGCATAGCGAGGCTATGAAACCAGCCAAGGCATTAAATCTGCTTTTCTGCCGTGTGAAACATATAATTTTTTCATCAAATTTGTTCCAATTCCACGCAAAATCGACTTTTTCATATTTAAATTGCATTTCATTATCAATATCCAAATAACTAAATTATTTTATCAAAGGTAACTGGGCCCTGCGTTACTATGTTTACCGCTGATGACGTTTGTTGAATATGTTTGTTTACTGTTTACTTTGTCATTGTCAATTTTGAAAAGTTGTCATGTTAGAAATGGATTTACTGCAAAGTGAGGATGAATTGATGCAATTAACACCACCTGAGATAAGAGACCAGGCGCGAGATGTGGAATTTAACCTTTTACCGGAAAAATCAAGAACTATATGTGAACTCACATACAGCAGAATCATGGAATATAGACAGAAGAAAAATATAGGATCTTTCTCTAAAATGTGCCGATTGTCTATTTTTCCGATCTTTCAAAGAAAATTAAACCTTCAACGTTATGGTCTACCTATTCGATGTTGAAACCTACCCTGAACATAAAAAATAACATTGATTTGGCAAAATACCTGAAGTTACGGGCTTTTTTGAAACGCCAGTCAGACGGTTTCCATGCAAAAAAATCCCGAGTTTTTCGAAGAGAAGAAATCGAGAAATTTTTATCAGATGCCCCAGATGAACTGTATTTGTGTACGAAGGTAGGAATATATTGAAAATGATCTATTATGGATTAAAGAACTAATTTTCAATTTATATTTTAGGTTGTACTTATTGTTACAGTCGCTGGGGCTTGTAGATGTGATGAGCTTTTGCAAATGAAAACAGATTATATAAATGATATGGGCGACAAATTGCTAATTATGCTACCAAATACTAAGACCAAAAGATCAAGATCTTTTGTAGTAACGGAATATTTAAGCGTTTACAGAAAATATGCAGCCTCCAGACCCTCGAATTTAAATAATCGGCGTGTCTTCTATAAGTATGCGAACGGTAAAGGACATCATCAATTCATTGGCATTCACAAATTCGGTAAAATGCCAGAAGAAATTGCTACTTTTCTGGGACTATCCCATGCGAAAGAGTATACCGGGCACTGCTTTCGCAGAACTTCGGCCACGTTGCTGGTGCATTCTGGTGGGGACATAACAATGTTGAAGAAACATGGAGGATGGAAGTCTTCCGCTGTCGCGGAGGGCTATATTGAGGACTCGCTAGCCAATAAGTCGAACATCGGTAATAAAATAGTTTCTGGCTTTTCCGGAGTATCAAGTGTGGATACTAAAGTTGTTAATTTTACTGGAAAGGAGGGAAGTGGACAGAGTTCAATTGTATTAAATAATTGTTCACAATTCACCATAAATATATCTAATAAATAAAAATTTCGTGTTGTAGTTTGTAGTTTTAATGCAATAAAACCAGTTTATTATCATCAGCATCATTTTGAGTTTTCTTAATGTCATTGTCAATTTTAATAACCAGTTTGATTTAAATTATTACTTGGAAGGTTGCCGAGCAACGAACTTTTCCTGCCTAGGCAGTAAAAGTGGACTTTTTCTGCCTAGGCATTAAAAGTACAACTTCTAAGCCTACCAAGTGTCATTAAAAGGCCGCTTTTAATGTCATTTGGAGAAAAAAGTTTTTAATAAAAGTTGTAGAGCTTTAAATTTTACATAGATGAAATAAGTAAGACCTGAAATCAAAATTTTTGACTCGACTTTGCATTTTTGATATAATATGGTTTGAAAGATACAATAACAATGTGTAAAGGTTTTGGTGTCTGCAACCCCCGGCAAAGGTCGAAAAAAAATTTAAAAGTATTTTTTCGCGATTATTCAAAACGGTGAAAGTTAGACAAAAAAATTCTTACCAAAAATTGTAGAGCTTAAAATTTTACATAACAAATGTCTTCAGACTTGTCTCCCTTCAAAATTAAATAAGTTAGGGAAATTTTAAGTTTAAGGAATGGTCGTAAATTTAAAAAAATCGCAGCAGTAGAAAAATAAGCAGAATAAATTTTTTTGAACTGCTTAAAAAATGTAATCTCCAATTCTAGAGATAGGTACAGATTTTTTTATTGTTGAAAAAAATATAACAATTTGAAATTTTCAAATGGATTTTTTTTCCACTAAATTAACGTGTCTCGACTGCTGGGGCCATTGACATAGTAACAATATTACATACATTTTAGGTAAAACAGTTACAACCTCAGATTAACAAATAAAATAGATATGTTTGTTTTGATCTTTTGTTGTCCCAAACATTGAGTCACGTTCTAAGCTCACTTGCGGGACACTTCCACTGCTTTGCCATATTTACAAATCCTCTTTAGTTGTGGGAAAAAAGAAATTAGAAGTTTAATTGAAAATTTGTTAAAAAGTTATGCAAATAAAAAAAAATCATACTAATTTCTGCATTTGAGTCGCTGCTTTTAAAATTAATTAATAATACTAGAATTTTATTTGATAAAGGCATATTCTTATATAAACTTTAAACAAGAATTTGTTGTATCCTTAGATACCTTTATGGTTATAACTAAAAGTGGCAACATTGCTCAAAATTTCAGTACCTGTTGTCAATAGTCTATTTAGTAATTTGTCCTTGTTTAATTACCATATAAAGAGAGATGCAAATATCGTCAAAGTGTGATCGACGATCATTCTAAATACGCCGTAGTATTGTAGTAAATAATGTCAAACGTGGTTTGTTTATACGAGCGCCATTACGACTAGAGAGTAAACATTTAGTTCTTTCGTTTTGATGTGTTTTTCAAGACTTTTTAGTGTGAAAATAAACTTTTAAGTTAATTAATTTAATGTTTTTGGATTATCATGGTTCGTCGGTGCCAAGTTTGTCAGAAAAACAGCCGAAATTAGCAATGCCATGTATCTACAATACCATCCCCACTTTTTGTAATTCATTCATTATTTCACTACTGGAGGTTAGAATTGTTGGCCGCAAACATAAACGTGTTTATGAATGAATAGCCCTCTCTGTTTATTATTACTCTAAGGTTACAACATTCGATACATTTTAGGTAGAACATATTAGATATGATTTATTAAATTTGTATAGCACTCTATTCATTTCATTAAATTTCAGTATCACTAAGTGCTTCTTTTATGTTGTGTTTCTGCTGCTAGATTTGGTAGCGGGGACATTCCACTAGGATGTGTTTAACAGTTTGATGTACGGAACATAACTGGTACAGGGGACGATATTCTTTTGTCATTAAGTCATGGGTATAACGTGTATGTCCAATACGCAGTCTTCTTATAATTAATTTTTCTTTTCTGGAGGGTATGGAGTCATGGTGATATTTTATGGTAGGCTGGATTTTATGAAGAGGTATGATTGTCTGGAGTCTTTGAGATGTTTTTTAAGCAGATATTTTAGGTTGGTATGGATGTGTATGTTTATTTTTTGGGTGTTAGTTGTAGCGGCCAGCTTAGAGGTGTCGGCTGTTTCATTCCCTCTGATGGGATCTAGATTATCGTGACCGAGGTGTTTTTTGAGAGAAGACTTTCTCGTATCCTTCATGGATTTCTTGTATTAGTGGATGTTTAGAGTTGGTTTTTTTAATTTCTTGAATTGATGAGAGATAGAGAGTCTGTGCAGTAGCGACATTTTCTGCGGTGAATATACTTCGAGAGCAGTTGTGTAAAGGATATCGTTTAGTGCGGTTACCGCGCATATCTTTGCTGTTTTTAGAAGCGTTTGTATACATGATTTTATCAAACTTCTGTTGGTTGATTTGTTCGGTGAATGTTTTTCTTATGAGTATGTTTGGGGTTTCTTGATTTTTATGTTCCATTAACGATGTGTCGATCTTTGGTAGTGACTTTTTCCATGGATGAGAGGAGGATATACGGAAAGGTAGTGTGAGATTGAGGTCGATGTTGTGTATGATAGGTTTTATAGTGTCGATGATAGTGCGTGTTGATTTTGAGGAGTGATTTTATTCTTCGAAATGTACGTTTGAGGCAGTAAACTTAACCATCGCGCTTCGGGAAGGTGTCTTAGATGTACTTCAGACGATAACTCTGGAAGAAACGGATGACTTTGAGCAGCTGAAGAAGAGGTTGGACATGCGATACGGTCACATTTGTACCAATCCCAGCTGAAGAACCGTAGACAGAAACGTGATGAACCCCTTCAAGAGTATGAAGTGGATATTGCCCGACTCGTTCGATTCGCTTATCCATCAGCACCAGAGAACATGATGGAATGTCTGGGCGTCCAGGCCTTTAGGTGGGTTACGTGACCCCGATATGTTTAGTCCATCCCAAAACACTAGTTGACGCATTGACAGCTGCTCTTGTATATGAAGCAGCAACAAAGGCTTCGGGATACAACAAAGGTAAGACAATCCGAGAAGAAGGCGACAAGGACAGATTTGACCAGATCGTCAGTTTGATAAAAAGTATGATGGATAAGAAGCCGAGAAGGATCAGATGCTGGAATTGTGGCGAGCTAGGGCATGTACGCAGTTCGTATAAACGCCCCAGGACTCCTGCAAACCAAGAACCCCAGTCACAGGAAAACTAGAACGTGTCGTCTACGAGGGGGCAGCACCGACCCGTGATCGTTCCAAAGACCCTCTCATACTGATAGCTTCTCTCAGATGTCGCAACGAGAGTGTATATGTAGACGGCGAAGTGAATGGCAAGAGATATACTCTGCTGGTAGACACTGGAGCAACTAGAACTATTATACGACCAGAGATAATAAACTCCAAGAAGAATCTTTTACCAACGAGACTGTGACTGCGGGCCGCCACAGGTGAGAGCGTCACCGTAATCGTAGCTGACATTGAAGAAGACGTGATTCTGGGAATGAACGTAATGAATCTACATGGTTTCCAATTGAACTTTAGAAACAGAACAATTAAAGTAGGTTCCGAGGAAGTATTCCTTAATACATATGAAGGCAACGCGGTGTTGGCAGCTGTACAGGAATATATCGTTCTACCTGCACGAAGCGAAACCATGATAGTAACACGGCTACAGGGAATCATGGAGGAAGGTTATGATGGAGCCAAGGAACCACGACGAAGAGGTTGGCAAAATAGTCCTAATTGGAAAAGGATTGGTTATGTCGGCGAAGGAGATCCCAATGCGATTGATAAACGTGAACAATTACCATCAAGAAGGAAACCAAGATTGGATCCTGCGTACCAGTGACGTCTATAGTTTGCCAAAAAAGCGGCAACTGACAATTTAAATGCCAGATTCGAACAGATGTTATCAGTAACTGGTCAATCCTTAAATCAAGCTGAGAAAAGGAAAATGAGAGGATTTCTCTTGCAGTATCGAGACCTATTTGTACCAAAAGGAGGGAAGACAGGTAGAACATCAGCCGTCAAACACAAAATCGATACCGGTAGTGCCAAGCCAATTAGGCAATCCGCGCGAAGACTACCACGAGCAAAGAGAGGGGAAGCTGAAAAAATAATTCAAGAGATGGCAGAAGAAAAAGTAATAGAACCATCTACTAGTCCATGGATGTCTCCAGTAGTGCTCGTCAAGAAAAAGGATGGAACTACGAGATTCTGCGTGGATTATCGCCAGCTTAACAACGTGACGAAGAAGGACAGCTATCCTCTGCCTCGAATTGACGATACGCTAGATACTTTGGCCGGCAGCAAACTGTTTTCCACCTTGGACCTGAAGTCTGGTTATTGGCAAGTGGAAATGGACCCAGAAGACAAAGAGAAGACTGCTTTTACTACCGGATCTGGATTATGGCAATTCAAATTCATGCCATTCGGGCTCTGTAATGCGCCCGCAACATTTGAAAGACTCATGGAAAATTTCTTGGAAGACATGCCTGGTGTATTTGGACGACATCGTAGTACTGGGGAAGACATTTGACGAAACCCTGAAGAATTTGGAAGACGTAATGAAACGACTCCAAGCTGCCCAGCTCATGTTAAATCCGAAGAAATGTCAGCTTTTCCAAAACCGAGTCAATTGCCTAGGTCATATAGTGATCAATGAAGGAGTGGTGGTGGATCCAGAGAAAATAGCTTCCATTCAGCAATGGCCACAACCATCCGGCAAACATCAAATTAGAAGCTTCCTTGGACTTTGCACATACTATAGAAGATTTATCAGGAAGTTTGGAGATATTGCCAAGTCCCTTACTCGACTTACAGAAGAATCAAGAGCTTTCAAATGGGACGAAGACTGTCAAACGGCTTTTGAAACCTTGAAGAGGCATTTAACCACGGCGCCGATATTAGAATACCCATTACCAGCGGGATACTTTATTCTTGACACTGACGCAAGCAACGTAGGAATTGGAGGGCAAGAAAGAGTGCTGGGATATTTCAGTAAAGTTCTCTCCAAACCAGAAAGAAACTACTGCGTCACAAGAAGAGAACTTTTGGCGGTAGTGAAGTCCGCGGAACACTTTTACCAGTATCTCAATGGTAGGAAGTTCTTAATCCGGACTGATCATGCAGCAATCAAGTGATTGATGCAGTTCAAGAATCCTGAGGCTCAGATTGCTAGATGGATTGAATGACTTCAAGAGTACGATTTTAACATCGAACATCGAGCTGGTGTGAGTCACCGAAATGCTGACTCCCTGTTCAGACGGCCGTACCCAACAGATTGTTCCCACTGCAACAAGGCGGAATCTAGGGAAGCTGCAGTTCCAAGAACTACAGTAGACAACGAAGAATGGTCACCCACCAGGATCAGAGAAGATCAGGAGAATGATCCTCACCTGAAGATGATCCGGCAATGGAAGAAAGAAAATCAGCGGCCTACCTGGCAAGAAGTTTCAAGATTTTCACCAACACTCAAGGCATATTGGGCTCAGTGGGACTCCCTTGTCCTAGAAGATGGCCTGTTGAAAAGATTCCTTGAAAACGATGATGATTCTGAGAGGAGGAGACAGCTAGTTATCCGCGCGACGTAAACCACTGTGATCCCTTGTAGGTCCCTATCAAAATTCTCAATCTTTATTGGCCGCGTTCGAATGACACTCTGTCGCATTTTCTCTCATAAACGATTCTATAAACAATTTGTAAATATTGCTATTCTCTCTCTTTGTGTTGTAAGATTTGCACATGTGGTTTGGGTAGCATACGATCTATCTTACAAGTAGATTTCAGTTTTAACCATCAGTCGTGAATGTTTCTTGAAGTGAATCGGTTCAGCTTCAGCTTTAAGTTACGCTCAAGTTGTATCTCAGTAATTTACTGAAGCAACTCTTGTAATTTATTTTATTATTCTTACGCTTCTGTCTCTCTCTCGGTATATCTCGTGAGTTTTTCAATTTGATCTACACATTCTCGAGAATATTTCGCAATTCTTTACCTCGGTATCTCGATTAGCAAACGAGTAAGTATTACGTAGCAAATTTTCGCAACCATAAAGAAACATCGTATAATTAATAAAAGTGTAAATAGTGTAATAATCCGAATTTGATTTTTATTTAACTACAAACACTTTTTAAATTGGAAAAACTGTGTTCCACAAAGATAAGCCTCTTCGGTGTGTATAAGTGCAGAAAAATTTGTTTTAATCTTGAAAACCATTTATTTTTCGTAAATTTTGTTTGAACTAATAAGTGCTAGATCTAGGTATAAACGAATTCGGAATCAGCATAGTCTAAAACCGCCTCTATGGAGAAGAAATGTTCAGTTTTTTTTACAAGGTCATTCACTGTAGCGCTTCCCTACTTGTTTTATGGGATAGCGTGTTTCTGAAAATATTCGAACAGAAGAAATTTTACTTATTGCCACGAACGTTGTGTTATTGAAATTGATCCAATTCCAAAGTCTACTTGTCTTTTCGTTTGGAGATGTTGATCAACTTTTTGATTGGGATCTGGCGTCTGGATGGCTTTCCGATGTTGTTTTTACAGAACTGTTTATCGCCGACGTGTACTATTTATTCAGGTTTTTAGTCTATTGTGATGAAATATCATACAATAATAATACTATTGTTAATAGTTCGTACACAAGGTTTTAGTAATGTACTAAAAATACATCGTTTGTTATTTACAAATTAAATGTTACTAATATTTATAGTTCGTTATCGGAATGTTGTGTGTAATGGGAGCATCTCTAATTAAGCAAAATAGTAGACAAGGACAACACTTTGGAAAAAATTAAATATACACCTAGTTTTTAAAAACCGATTCCAAGTAAAAAAATCCCAATGGCATAGGACCAATTGGACAGGCTTATTTCAGTAACATTTTTGCATAAAACCCAAAATAAAAAATTAGATACAAAAGTAATAGAATGTTTTGAGAAAAACCAAAAGTAACATTTTGGCATCAAATAAAAAAAAATTTTCTGGTAAATTTGTGAATGTTCTTAAATAAATGTTTCAATGTAGGATTTAGAGAAAAATGTTAAATACAAAAGTTGTAGAACGTGTTAAGGTCTATGAAAAAGCTCAGTAACTTTTTTGCGTCAAATGAAAAACAAAGGAAATACGATTTTTTTTACAGGCCGCCATTTTGTTTCTACTGGGCCGATTTGGCTCATTAACGAACTCGTCCAAGATTTTGGCCCAACCAATTTTTGTAGCGAGTTTCGTTTCGATCCGTCAAAAAATGCGCCCTCTATCGTGCTTACATATTCCGTTATAACAGATACATATATATATATATATATATATATATATATATATATATATATATATATATATATATATATAACCTTTGGAACGGGGGGTGATTTTGGCATCTAGGAACACCAAAACGGAAAAACTGCATTGAAATTTTTCCGAAGTCGCGTCATGCTACTCTCTACAATAGCCCTATTTCATTCTGAAATAAGCCTAAAAGAATAAAACAAAATTGTATAGTTATTTTTTAAAATTGTACATTCATTATACGACTAAACTGATATTGTTACTTTTTTTTCTATTATTGCCAAGACTCTTTAAAGTTATTAGTAGGAGTAGAGATTTGTTTGCATTAAGTAAAAGTAATGCTCAAGGTTTACTTAAGATAGTGAAAAACTCAAGATAAAAATAACGATATTTAATTAAAAATACTGCGTTACAAATAGAAAAAAATTAAGTAACTACTTCAATTTTTTCTATTTATTTATTCATATACCTACGTCGCTTAATAAGAATACGTATGTCCGTTTTTTCTATTACGCATTGTTTTTTAGGTAAAGTAACTATCAATTATTAGTAAAAATCGATTAATAAACTCAACAAATCGCTTTATTTAATTATTTAATTATTCCTGTAAAACCGATGAAAAACTTACCAGTAAAATAGTCGATCAACTCAGAAAATTGATGTAGTCTGCTCATTAATAAATTTGTTATTTTAAATTCGATTTTTCCTATATTGTAGGTAAATTTATTTGAAATGTAGCATGTTTTGAATTTTACGAAAATTACGTACGTTTTTTTATACAATGTGACACAAAGTGGATTTTTTACTTTAAAACCACATGTGAAGTGTCAGAGTTGTTGCACCTTGTAATTTCTTAATTTGCTATCTAGGCATATCGTTTCTTTACAATTTCTGTATTATTTATTACAATAGCTTACTTTTTGTAAAATATAGGGTTTAAGACAATAATTTCATTTTTCCTACGGTAATAACTATAACAGCAATTCGTCTTGGCAAGTTCTCAATTAAGTTTTGAATATAAGCGTATAGTAAAATCGCAATCGGTACGGAGTAATAAAACTGTCGGAACAGTTCATTTCAGGGGTGTGTACCTATAAATATTTTTAATGTTTAGAGACATTCGGATTACTGAAATATTTATTACGAATATTATTGAATTCCTATATTATTTTGGTGTATTCGGTTGTAGTTTTTTTATGAACATATAAACGACTTACATATTATTGTTGTTGAAACAATTTTAAAGAACTATTGCGAGTCTTAGTGACCTTAGGTAGACGGGGTGGGATTATAATTTCAGAGATAATTCCCCTACCTGACTATGGAATTTGTGTATTTTTGTTTCAAAGGTAGTTGCAGTCTGACTGTCAGAAATTATTCATTCAGTGAATTAAGAATGAACTTTTATAAAGTAATTATTGTTATTATTAGTTTCGGTTAATAGTGACAATGGCAGAAAATTTGCAGTATGGATCCGGGTTTACACCTGTAAAGAGTACGGAAAAGTCGGCGTTGTCGGTGAACGAGAAAGTAATAATAAACAATGTTTATAATTACTTATATATATATATATATATATATATATATATATATATATAAGCAAAAAAGCGATAAACGCCTATGATCGTTGCTGATCAATTAAGACACAAAAAGACAAATACTATTGAGGTTAGCAGCAAAAGGAAAAGTGTACTATTCTTAGATTTCCAAGCTTTCGCAAATATTTATTTGCATCTTCAGGGAACTACAAAGACAGAGAAAAAAACATAAATTACAAAAACAGTCCGCTACAACAGTTTCATAACTTACGCTAATTGAGAATGTATCCTTGATCTTAACATAAGGACAATCGTCAAACAGTTAAAATTAAAGAAAGAAACAAGTCCAGATTGCATTACAAACACTAACAGTCACATATTAAAATATTTTGAAATCATTAAAAGGTTGAAACATTAAAACAGCGAGAATTCACACAAGCACATGGATCTATTTTAAATTGTATCTAAATTTGAAAACAGAATAAGGACAGGTTCTTCTTTCCTATGAAATAGAAAAGAAAAATTATTAAAAAATTATTAATTACCACGACCATAATGACCTAAACTAAAAACGATCGAAATAATATATACATTTGAATAGAATACGAATACGAGGGAGGTACAATAATTCGGTCGATGTTATGTAGAAATATTGTTAGAATTATCACCGATCTGCTTACAGGAAATTTGCTTGTCTAGCGTCATGAGGAGAGAGAACAAATTGCTTAAATTTTGAATGTCTGTTTTCTTATTAATACGGAAATCCTCCTGAAAAATGAAGGCCATTTCCAAAAATAATCTTTTACTGTAGTTTCTTTCACATGATAGAATCTTAATCCCTTCAAAATCTATTTCATGATCTAAGGAGGAAACATGATTGGCAAGAGAACATCTCTCTGGATGCAGTCTTATATCGCTTCTATGGAGAGATACACGACTAGACAGCTTTTGAGAGGTCTGGCCAATATATGTATGATCACAGCTATTGCAAACAAGTTTATAGACCACATTACTACTATCTAAGGTAGGTATTTTGTCTTTTAAAGGACTATAAATCGATTTCCCCAATACGGCACTCCTACAAGCAAACTTAACATTTTGTAAATATTTTGAAAAAATCCTCGTAAGTCTGGGAGTAACCTCCCTAATGTACGGCAAAGAAACAATTGAAATGGTTGGTACCCCTTCCGAAGTTGAAAGGGCCGTGTCTTTTTCTCTGTTGCCATGAATATATGTTTCTTTATTTAGTTTTTTGAATGTATTTTTTCCAGTATTTTCATTCTATTTGTTTCTTTATCCCATCTCCATTCTTGCCCATTTACTGTTACCTAATTGTATCCCATTTTTAAGTCCTTTCCCTTTTGGTTTTCTAATTTTGCAAACATCCTTATCTCTTTTTGTTTTTCTCTTTCCTTCTTGGTCATATCATTAATTATAAAAACTCTTTATTCTTTCCTCTTCTTTAATTTAGCTTTATTTGCCATAATTTTTTCTATATCAGCTTCTTTTTGACATTCCACTATACACATTTTCTCCCCTACCTTGTTACTTAAGAACTGAAAATCCTTCAGGTTCAGTTGATGACATTGTTGCAAAGACAAGTAATACGACAGGCGTAATCAAATCAACAATATACAAAATTAGAAGTGAAGCGAAAAAGTGGAGTTATTAAATCCGCAAAGAAAAATGCAGGCGGTAAAGAGAAAGTTGAATTCACAGAAGAAATTAAAACCGTAATAAGAGAAAAGTGCACGAATTTTATTTTAGGAAAGAAATCCCAACACGAGCTAAAATTTCGGATGAAATGAATAAAGATCCATAGTTCCCTAAAACGGGCCGAACGAAACTACGGGAAACGCTACAGGAAATAAAATTTAAATGGGCAAAACATGATAGAAAAGCGATTCTAATTGATACTGACGAAATTATTTGTTGGAGACTGAGATATCTAAGAACCATTTTTAAATTACGTGCAGAAGGCAAACCAATATTTTACTTGGATGAAACCTGGGTGTATGAAGGCTACACTACAAGCTTCACGACAGGCTTTTTTGGAAGGATTATCTACAGGATTGAAGAGTCCATCCAGTAAGGGACGACATCTAATCGTAACTGATATTGGCAGTGATAATGGGTTTTTGGATGGTGGCTCTAATATTCCAATCTAAAAAAACTGAAGACTACCATGAAGATATGAACGCCGACGTTTTTGAGGAATATTTTGAGCAAATGATTGACCTAATACCAAAAGGTTCAGTCATAGTATTAGATAACGCTAGTTACCATTCACCTCACATTGAGAAGGTACCAAACACATCATGGAGAAAACAAGAGATCATTGAATGGCTAAGAGACAAAAATATTAATGTTCCTTAAAAATCAGTCAAACCAGAACTTCTACAAATTCTAAAATTGAATAAGCCTCCTGCTCGATATGCAGTGGACGAACTGGCAAAAAACGTGGTATTCACGTAATGCTACTTCCCCCATATCACTGCCAATTAAATTCGATAGAACTGATATGGGCGCAAGTGGAATGTTTTATAGGTCGACATAATACTACATTCAAACAAAAAGATGTGCAAGTATTATTAGACAGATCCCTATTACATGTTACTAAAGAAAACATGTGGAATCTGGACAAAGTCTTAGATGCAGACATTACAGTGACACCATTAATAATTTCAATAAATAATGACTTCTGAAGTGACGATTAAGATTCCGACAGTGATTTAGAGGCATTTGCACTAACTAATCTAGACTAAGATGAAGAAAGAATCATTTAAAACAATTTACAACTGGCATGTTGATATTAATGTGGTAAGCAAATTACAATAAGTACCTATCATAACATTGTATTATTTAGAATTCGAGCCATAATTTAAGGGTCAACATTATAAACCACACTTATTTAATAGGATATCTACGTATTTTCATAATTTAAAACTTAAGCAATACAACAAATATTAACAATATCTACCTACGAACCCCTAATACTGTTCCTAAACCTACGCCTATTATACCCCTAGAAAGTATTAAGATAAGACTCGGTCATTGTTATCTTTCTATAATACCCGTCGGCACAAATAAATTTCTTGTTTTCACAACATTCAGTACATCAGGTAGGGTAAAATTACATATTTTGTTTGGTCCACTTGTGGTGAGCAAGTCCTATAAAATTTTGATTTATTACTCCGCACCGATTGCGCTTTTACTATAGTTTCTTTTTCCATTCTCCAATTAGAACGTCACTAAGCTGCTGTAAATTTACAGAAGAGATTTTCCTGCCAACGGCATCCCAAACATGCTTAATTGGGTTTAGGTCTGGGCTTAGAGCAGCGGATTTCAACCTCGGGTAACTGGGTGCCGAAATCGCGGTCAGAAATGATTGTGGAGCCCCGAGATCAAAGACGGAACTAAACCCAGCGAACGCGTGATTTTTTACGGGAATAATAACCTCACCAGCAATGTTTAAACTTAGATTCCAAAAGTAATAAACGAGGGCTGTCCAAAAATTGTGGTTGTTCTGCAGAAATGCACATTAAAGTAAAATTAACCACCAAGGATACCATGAAAAAAGATGTTTATGTTAAGGTAGGTAAAGGTATATGTTTGAAATTAGTTCAAACATTCTTTAATATATTTGACAATTATTCCTTTCAATTTGATTTTTATTAATTAAGCAGTAAAAGAAAAAAGTGAAGTTTGTTTATCTGAGTTTGTTGAAAGAGATGTCATTGTCCATTGTGTATTATGTGCGCCAATTAAGAAAATTATTATTCCAATTATTGTAATAATTTGTTAATTGTGGATTAAAAATCCACTGGTCCTTCGAAAAAGATTTTAGAATACAGGTGTCTGTAGAAATGGTGTCGTCTCATTTCAGGACCTCTCATTTGAGGACCTATGCAAAATTTACCTGTTTTTGTCTCATTTTCGGACCTAGCCTACGATACAAGTTTAAACCGAATCACTTGCGGATCGATTAAGATGCGAAATCAAATATTTGACTAAACTATATTTTTATTGAATTAATTTAACACAAACTCAAGAAAATAAATGAAATTATAAACACATTTATATATGATGATATTTTTATATTGTGTATTTGAAGAATGAGGAGGAAATATAATCATTGCATTCACCCTTCCCATTAAAAGATATCCAATACTTTGTTACGCGTATATCAGATTATTCAAGAGGGGGAAGCGTGAATCCAATGATTATATTCCCTTCCCCTTCTTGAATAACTTAATGTGTAAAAGTCTTCCGATTTTTCGGTTGTTTTTTCTCTCTAAATTTCTAACATAAATATTCTGTTCACTAACAAGAGACAAAAGTTCCTCATAACAATTTTGAAAAACATCTACCTAAATGTAAATTTAGAGAGGTTCTCGCCTAGAGGTCCTAAAATGGTACTTCATGTTATGGAAAATTTTACGGCTTTGACGAAGGTCCTCAAATGATACAAACGGGGCCGAGGTCCTCAAGTGAGAGGTCCGCAAGTGAGACCGTCTCGTAGAAATTACATTGGATTTTATTTTACGGCCTATGGAAATTACTTCTGAGGTATAAATAAGCAAATATACCTCTTTGACTGTTGAAAATCAATCAGTATATTTACTGATAAAAATACGTAGATAAAATGACTTTATCATAGTTATTTCAGCAATTTCTTTATTTTTAATGGAAGGATTGCCAGAATTTAAGCACGACCACATTCACTCGGAAACTTCTGAATCGCTTTCGTATTGAAGACACCCAAAGAACTAACTGATAGAAAACACAAAAAGTGAGACAATGGCAACCGTCATGGAAATGAAATTGGATATGAGAAAGGGGCTACAAATAGCAAAAAAAATAATAACCAGATAATAAAGGGTATTTGGAACATAAGAAACCTAGAAAATAAAGAAACAGAATTAGTAAATGAATTTGAAAGAACAGGATTAGAAATTTTAGTAATACCAGAGACAAATAAGAAAGGAAAAGGGATAATCGATATGCAAAATGAAAATTTACTATTATCAAGTGGGGTTGACGAAAAGCAAAGTGCAAGCTCAGAAACTGCATGTGTAAATAAAAGCATTTGACATATAATAAATAAATGGGAGGCCATTTCAGAAAGAATTATTTTAATGAAATTTACTGTTTCGGCCCTTATTTTGTGGAATCTACATAAATTACTTTTTTAAATGAAACTAACTGTTTCCAGATAATTCCACAATATATTGAAAAAATGGTAAAAATTCTAAAAAATTGGCATGTGTCGATATTACTATGAGTCAAAATGACAAAAGTTATAATTCATGTGATGCCTACCTGATCTTTAATAATGATTTTTGGCTATACCTTACATTGTGATTGATTTAGTATAAATGAATATAAAAAAGAAGAAGATATGATATTAAAAATATTAAAGCTTAGATATTATTAGTCCTATAGGGATATGCTGGATATCTTTTTCCCATTTAAGATCAGTATAACTGTGCAATGATATAGAAAACCAGGAAAACTATATCTGCTAATCTTCACAATTGTTACTTAAGAAGTCAGTTTAAAAGTGAAAAACTCCCTAGATTTATCTGTTTATTGACGACTTCAAATTGTGGGTCTCTTAAGTGACTTTTAATTTCTAGCTCTTCAAGGAAATCTAGTTCTTGTTTCTCATCAGAAATATGTAGTACTTCTGGTTCTGTGTTAGGTGTCAATGAACGTTTGGTGTCAAGTAGATATTTGCATAGTAGGATTTCTCTTGTTTTAATTTGTATGTAAGTGTTCACTGTATCTAATTTCAAAATGTCTAAGGGTTTGACCCAAATAGACAGCATTACATTCTGGACATTTAAGTTAATATACACTGTGTTGTTTATAAAATGCGACATAGGATTTCCTGTACAAAACTGTCAAACGCGAGCTAACTTTTTTACCAAATAGCGTTCGTGAAAAATAGTAACAGATTTGAAAAGGTCGATAAAAAAGTTAATTCAAGTGCGCTCTTAATTTTCTTAAATTCGATCTGGTTTAATAAGAAAATGCATAATTATGTTTTTAAAAGTCGTACGCCATTTTTATATCACGTTCGAATACTAATAGCCTTGACTGAGATGGTCGAGTTGGTATTCGGTACGCGAAATTTGAAAGTTGAATGTAAAGGTTGACGGTTCGATCCCACGCTCTGACGAAGTTTTTTGTTTTTAGTTCTTTTTTTACAACTTTTATCTAAAAATCATTAATTTTAAAATAAAGCAAAGTTATTTGTTTAAAAAATTTATTTATTTAAAGAAAAGTTCAGACAATTTAGTATCAATTTTAAAAAGCAAAATGTAGTATGTAGCCTTCCAAATAATGTCATTTTCATTCTTGACAATTTGTAATCTTTGGAGCGAATATGTATTTTTGAAGCGATTCGATTTGTTATTTTAGTGTACTTGTGAGTAATTTCTTGTTTCGTTTGTCGATATTTTTGTAAGTTTTGTTGTTTTAAGTTTAGATCCATTTTTTAATAATTTTTAATTTATTATAATAGTTATAATTTCATTTAAAATTGTTCGTGTTTTCTCATTATTTAATTTATTTTATTCTTTATATTTTAGGTAGTTTTTAATTCTTATCAGTTACTTATTATTTATTTTTCTTCTCGTTGTAAAATGCTTACTCGTGAAGAAACTGTGCAAATTGTTCGTATGTCGGTCACAGTAGTCGCGATATTAAACAATTTTTTTTTAATATGACCAATGGTTAGACTGATGTACCGCATCACAGGATACATCAAATTATTAAACAATTTGAAGCAACGTTGTGCCTCAAAACCGGAACACCGACGAAGAAATCGAACAACATTAATGGATATTGACCTGTCCATTTTGTTGGCTTTTGTCGAAAACCCTAGGACCACCATTAGACGCGTGGCACGAGATTTAAATGTTAGTATTTTTAAAGTACACAGTGTTCTAAGAAAAAACGGCTTCAAAGCTTACAAACTTCATGATGTGCAAGAACTTTTTGAGCAAGACTATTTTAATAGACAATTTTTCTGCGAAATTATGAAAGACAAAGCCAACCGAAATAGGAATTTTTTAAGATACATCTGTTTTACCGACGTGTCTAGCTTTGTTTTAAAGAGAAAAACTAACAAACAAAATCAAAGGTATTGGGATACAGTAAATCCATGTAAAATAAATGTGTCTCATACCCAATACAAGAAAAAAGTAAACGTATGGGCTGGCATATTTTGTGATAAAATAATTGGTCCCTTCAATGGCCAAGAATATTTGAATCTTCTCCAAAATGAGATAGGACCCCAAATTGCAAATGCCGCACCTATAAATGTTTCAGTATGGTATCAACATGATGGTTGCCCGGCTCATTCCAGTAGGGAAGTACGGGAATACCTTGATACTGTTTTCTCAAATACGTGGATAGGTCGAGGGGGTACAATAAATTGGCCGGCAAGATCTCCAGATTTAGCACCCCCGATTTCTTTTTATGTGGTTTCCTGAAAAATGAGGTACCAGAATATGAACCGGAGACAGAAGATGCATTGAAAAATATTATTATTAATGAATGTCAGAAAATTAGTAGAACTGTTATTAATAATGTATGGCGGAACTTTTATGATCGTTTGGGACACTGTTTAGCAGCAAACGGAAAACAATTTGAGCATTTAATTAAATAAATAAATTTGTAACCTAAAAAAATTGTCTTATTTTAAATATCTCTACTTAAAATTCCTTTTTGGACAAAAATTATGAAAAAAACATTTCGGACACACTGCGGGAGCGAACCGCGACCCTTTACGTTCAACTTTAAATTTTGAATACCAAGTACCAACTCGGCCACATCGGCACCGGCCTTAGTTTTATAAAAAAGGGCGTACGACTTTTAAAAACATAATTATGCATTTTCTGAGTAAACCAGACCGAATTTAAGAAAATTGAAAGTGCATTTGAATTTATTTTTTAACGACCTTTTCAAATCTGTTATTATTTTTCACGAACGCTATTTGGTAAAAAAGTTAGCTCGCGTTTGACAGTTTTGTACAGGAAACCCTTTGTCGCATTTTATAAATAACGCAGTGTATATATACCAGCCTTCTATAAAGGGGATAATTTTGGTTTTGCATTATATAAACATAAATGTCCAAAATGTAATGCAGTCTATTTGGGTCAAACCCTTAGAAATTTTGAAATTGTATATAGTGAACAATAAAGAGCATATGGAAAGACAATAATGTAGTAAACATGATTTCCAGTTATGTCGGCAAGGGTAATATTGATAAGCTAAAAGATGGTGTAAATCCGAAAAAAAATTATCTTTGTCAATAGACCGGAAGTTATAAAACTCTACAATCAGTCAATGGGTGGTGTGCTGGTGTGGATAAGACAGACTTCCTTCTTCAATAATATCGTATATTTATACATTTAAAAAATGAACTTTGCGCATTATTTTCCATTTTGTGTCATTGGCTATCACAAACAGTTGGTAGGAGTATTAACTGTTAGCAAAACAGAAAAATATCTCAAAGAAAGATGTCATGGATCTCCATTCGTTAGTGAATCATTAGCTAAAAGCGGACGTCAACCACTACAACTTAAAAAAAGAGGAAGACCAAGCTCGGAAGATATCCCCCTTGTATACAAGAAGAGACTCCAACCAGATATTGGCCCCCAAACCGATATTCACTTTGATGGAATAGGTCATTGGTCTGTAATGAACAAAACACCTCAGAGATGGAAAAAAGAGCTTTGTTCTTCTAGATATAGAATTTTTTGTGAAAAATGTAAAGTCCATCTTTGTCTATCGTCAGCAAATAATTGTTTCAAATTATTTCATGTAAAATAAATGTATGTATTATTCTGCTATCGATTTTACTTTTAAACCCTGTTGGCCACATATGTAGACCTCACATTTTTTAAGAAAAAACAAACTAATTTTTATAAAACCCATATGTATATGTACACCATACCCGAAAAAGAATTTTTTCTGTCACAATTTTAAATTCAGGACCGAAAGGGTTAAACACATAATCGCTGTTTATACCATATTCATATTTATGGCCTTCCGAATAAGAGAATCTCTCTTAGAGTTTTAAATTCTCGGTTTATCGAATAAATTGTTTTTTAAAACAAACATTTTGAATTCTGTTATCTAATTATAGTTTAAATATTTAAGTGGACTTTTGTCTGCGGTGAATTAGATACAATTATCTAGACATTTAAATAAAAGCAATGATTATAATAATATAGGAAAACAATAATTAATTTAGGGGATTATGTACATTATATCACCAGTAGAAATAACCTACTTGTAAAATTAAATTCTGAATTAATTCCAAATTTTAAAGATATCAGTTGTATGGATGAGTGATTGTGTGAGTCGGTAATAAATAAAGAGTTTACCGTTGTTTATTATTATCTCTCCTATCCGTTGTCTATCGTGTTTTGCGTTACGTAAGTCGCTATGTTGAAGTACCTAAGCGTGGATAATAAGTGCGTTCCTACTATTTGCTTCGCTTGATCTTTTGTCGTTTTTTACTATAAATTGTTTATATATATATATATATATATATATATATATATATATATAAGATGTACGAATTCTGCGTGACATATGAATAATAAGCAACGAATAGATTAGTGGGTATTGCACGCAAATAGAAGGGGGTACTGAAAAGAGTGGTAACCGCAGACATGCATGTTTCTGGCTCATTAGCCGTCATCGGTACGGTACAACCAAGAAAATATGTGAAACATGGGAGCAGAGGTGTTGAATGAAACATGTTTCACATCTTTTCGTGGTTGTACCGTACCGATGACGGCTAATGAGCCAGAAACATGCATGTCTGCGGTTACCACTCTTTTCAGTAGCCCCTTCTTCTATTTGCGTGCAATACCCACTAATCTATGTTGCTTATTATATATATACATATACATATATATATATATATATATATATATATATATATATATATATATATATATATATATAGGAAATTAAAATTCTTAATTGGGTCT
Source organism: Galeruca laticollis (assembly GCA_963921935.1). Taxonomy (NCBI): domain Eukaryota; kingdom Metazoa; phylum Arthropoda; class Insecta; order Coleoptera; family Chrysomelidae; genus Galeruca; species Galeruca laticollis. Next base: position 203,835,320 of record OY998180.1, read on the forward strand.
TCAGCCAAAGGAGAAATAAAAAGTGGACTCTTTATTCTGTTCAAGCTTTCGAGACTTTATTGACTCTTCATCAGGAACTCTACAATAAATTATTAAATGTCAAAATACAAATAACAAGAATTGAATATTATTATTTACGAAAGTGAGGTTAAATATGTTTGATGTGAATAAAATGTAGATAACTGACGAAATTCTTACGAAATCACCACAACGCGTGATAAATACATTACATTGATAAATAAGTACAATGATTAAAATTAATATTAAAAGGAAAAGATAAAAATAATTCAATCACATGTTCAGGAACACGAGGAATTTCTTTATTTATGATTTGACAATTGACAACTGACTCAAACACAGAATCAAAACCCTGTCAACAAAATTCAGTGATGCCAATATGTAGTAATACGTGAAAGAAAGAGGAAAACGTCTAACAACTGAAATTTATTGTGAAAGATTATGGTTAGTGTTTGTAACATAAGACGGAAGGCTAAGAAGGTAAGAGTAAATAATGGGGAGTCAATAAAGTCTCGAAAGCTGAACAGAATAAAGAGTCCACTTTTTATTTCTCCTTTGGATGAAGACCCAATTAAGAATTTTAATTTCCTTAACTTAGTCAGCCGACTAATACTTAATTATATATATATATATATATATATATATATATATATATATATATATATATATATTACTGAATGTAAAGGGTTCACTTCCGGCTTTTGTATTATATTTAATGTTAGTTCAGTTATGTTGTAACATTTTCATGGCATAAAGTTTACAGTATCTGTAAACAATTCTCTGTGTATTTTCAACATTCCCTAACTTAAACATTATACTTTACGCAAAAAAGTATTAATTAAATTTAGTTAGATACCAAAGGGAATGAATTTTGTTAATTTAACATTTCCTTGCAGTCACGTGTAATCCTTTTATCACAGTTTCTATTTTCTTTAAATGCACATAAGAGTCAATACTTTTTTTCTTGGACAATCTATTTTATTTTTCTCTGTCGGTATGTTTATCTGCTTCAGCTCCATGAACAAAGTTAATTTCAAGTAATTACCTATGTCACCAAAGAACGGCAAAAAACACTTATCTACTGGTGCCTATGGAGTTATAAACAATGTTTATTCTATTCGGTAACAATTTGATAGAACTAGGATGTGTATGGGAGCGGGTCGATAGCTTATTTTTAACATTACGTTAACACTACTATTGTGACCGTTAGTATTATGAATGTGTGAATATTCTGATATTTTACTGTGCAGTTTATGAATAAAATACCGTTATGTTTACCAGAAATCTTGTTTATTAGTTTTGATAAATTTGATGGAGCGAATTTCAAGTAGTGGAAATTCCGAATAAAATGTGCTCTTCGTGCTAAAGGATAAGATATCAACGTACTAAAACCAGAAATAAATGGGACTCAGTGGAATAAATATGATGGAATGGTAATGTTCATGGATTTGAAACAAGTAGCTCTCATCGAGAATTGTGAATCAGCTTTAGAGGTAATGTGTAAATTTGAGTCCAAAAATCCGAGATGACCAGAATGATGTTACATGCACGTTTTTATTAATATAAAATGCCACTGGCAGATAGCATTGCTAAGCATATAGCTAAGGTTGAAAGTTTTTCTAAGCAAGTGAAAGAGAATGAAGAAAACATCAGTGACAATGCAATCGTAACAAAGATACTGACTACACTTTCTCCCAAATACAAATATCTTCGTCAGGCTTGGATTTCACTAGAATCGAGTAAACAAACTATAACCAATCTGACCGCTAGTTTACTAGATGAAGAAGCCAGTTTAAATGTATAGGAAGAATATGAAACAGCTTTATTAGTATCAAAACAAAGTAAACAGAAGAAAACTCATCCGACTACGAAAACAAATAAACAGACAAATGAAAAGCCACATCGCTTTGTATATTACAACTGTGGGAAACGTGGTCACTTTGCAAAAGAGTGTCTTGCTCTTAAGCAAAAACAGAATCAAGGAGAAAAAAATATGTTATGTTTCAATGTGACAACTAGTGATTGGACAGATGGTGATGAAGAGTAGTAGATGGATATTAGATAGCAGTGCCTCAGCTCACATGTCTTTTGAATGTGAGAATTTTGCAGAATTGTATGAAACTAGGAAACCAAGAAGCCATAGATGTGGTTGGGCAAGGAAAGGTCTTAATCAATATGTGTCTCGATGGACGCTGGGAGACAAGTATTCTGAAAAATGTTCTGTATGTAACCAAATTAAAGAGAAACGTATTCTCTGAAGGAGTAGTGACAAGGCAAGGCTATATATAGTATTACAAAAAACAAACTGAAGCCTTGATTTTTACACAGATAATAAACTGGTGTTGACTGTGTCTTTACAAAGCAATAACTTATACGAGTTGAAAGTGAAAACAATTCAAAATCCAGTGATGTAGTACAAAAATTGAACCTTAAAACATGACATGAACGATTGGGACATTTAAATGTGAAAGGCACACAGAAAATGTGCAAAAACAATGGGATTACCGGCGTGGACTGTGACTCTAATAGAAGACCACAATAACCAGTAATGTATGTGGACTATTGAATGTTCCATTTGTTCAATGTATGAAATACTTTGTTATTTTTAAAGATGCTGCCACAAGTTCAGTTATGTGTACGTCATAAAAAAGAAATGTGATGTATTGGACTGTTTCAAGAAATATAATTAAAAAATTAAGAGTTTATTTTCACATGGTGTATGCATATCCTACACTGATAATGGGGGTGAGTATAGTAGCAAATAATTCAAGCAATATCTATATAGCAAATGAAGGTATTAGCTAGGAACTCATTGCCCCTTACACCCCCGAGCAAAATGGCGGGGCTGAAAGGGAAATGAGAACAATAATGGAAAGTATGCTGTATGCCCATAATGTGCTACCGAATTTATGTACAAAAGCAGTAAATTATGCTGTTTATTTATTAAATCGCACATCGTCTAGCCAGACACCCAATGTTACACTCATGGAATTGTGGTCTGGTGTAAAACCTAGTTAGAATCATGTGAGAGTGTTCGGATGCGAAGGATACGTTCATGTGCCAGATCAACTAAGAAAGAAACTGGCCTGTAAAAGTCGTAAGATGATATTAGTTGGCTATAATAACACCAACTATAAAATGTATGATCCAAGCACTAAAAGAATAATTATCAAGAAATGCTATTTTCAATGATCAGAAAAATTCAGAATTAAGAAGGAATGAAGCTCAAGTTTTCATAAATATTTTTGAAGATGAAGACCAAGAAAGTGAAGAGAGAAGAATGAACATTTTGGGTCTAGACATTATGCAAGACAAATTTGTAATAGATTTGAAAAACAAAATTTTATCCATCGATAACGAAGAAGTAATCCTCAGTGGTGAAAATGATCCATTGCACAAAATGAAAATTATAGTTGATGAAGATATAAGAATTCCGGCAAATTCAGAAAGCATTGTCATGGCTCATCTTAAAGAGAAATGTAGTAAAGATCTGACTATTGGGTTTATTGAACCACGTGAACCGACAGAAGATGGAGTAATGGTAGCCAAATGTCTGGTAAAAATAGAACAGCAAATTCCCGTTCGCGTTGTCAATACATCTAGGAGACCAGTTGAACTAAAGAAAAATCACGAGTTGGGATATTGTGAACCAGTGAAGAGCATAGTGAATTTACTAGATAATCCCAAACCCGAAAAAAAGCCAAAAAATAAAGTCGACCACCAACTTATAGAGATACTCATCAAATACTTTGACAAACTACCACCCGAAAAAGCGAGCAAGGCAAAGAAGCATTAATGAATAATCTCATCGCAAGACACGGAGTACCATTGGAAGTACATTCCGATCAAGGAAGAAATTTTGAATCAGAATTAATGAAAATCCTCGGGATTAAGAAAACTCGAACTACACCAATGCATCCACAGTCTGATGGTTTAGTGGAACGTCATAACAGAACTTTTTGCTAATGTTGTTACGGGCTGATCTTGCAACTCACCCCGCAACACTTTAATTATAGTTTTCTGTTAATAAATTTTATAATATTTCGAATTCATAGGTACCTTTTTGTTGACATTATCAATCACATCGGTCATGTACATTTAAGAAACCGAAAGATTCCCTTTATACCTGTTCACTACCCACATTCTCCGCTGACAAGCTTACTTTGAGAGTGCATTGATAGATCAATGTAGTCTCAATCGAATTGTATTTGATAAATATCAGTTTGACTTTTTAATATATTATCAAGGAGTCTGTTTGCTGTCAGGGAGATTGTACGTAGGATTTGTCAAAATAATATTTGAGTAGAATACGAAGGAGTTAATTGAATTTTGGCTAATTTTGTTGGGGAATCAGGTAAGTTGAAATAAATGATTCAAAGCTATGCCTCGAGCTTGGGTTTTTGTTATCTCAAATGTGATGTTCTCTATTAGGTGTCGAAGGAAAATTGTGGAGAGTAAAAGCGCAGGTGGATTTGTAGAGTGGAAAAAAAGGAGTTTAGAGAGAATAGGATAAGAACCCTCTAACGGAGGTAATGTAAACGTGATGGATGTGATTGGTAAGTCATTTTAATTATTTACAACATTGTAGGGTCTCAGTCAGGGGGCACCAAGAGAATAAGTATAGCCTCTCCGCCTACGTTAGTGGCATTATTTTGAAACCATATTTTCTAAAACTTATGTTAGAGGCGAACAGACCACTTTGGTAGTACCGTAGTAAAGTAGTTAATAATAGGTTTAAGCATTATATTTTCTTTTGTAAGCGGCTCCGTGACGTCACAGTAGCGCATTTCAATTATGTATATTTCCTTCCGTTTTGGTGAAGAAGTTTTTTGTATATAGTCTCTTTTTTTGTGTAAATAGTAATATAGAATTTTCATTGTAATATTTAACATCTTATATATTGTCTGCTCCATCCTGACCATCGTGGCGGTATACTAGTTAAGGCTGACTCATTAAAATTTAACTGGTGGCGCCCATTTTTAACAACTAAATAAAATAGGAATTTTCGCATACCCACCCCCGACCGAACTGAGCTTGGGCATGAGGTTGTGCTTCTGGAGCTAGCGAGTAGACAATAATAAATAAAGCGCGTAACAATGTCTATCGTTATTTGTCTTCCAAAACCAGCAAGATTTGGATGAACTGATTCCATTGTACCTCTTATCTTATCGGAGTGCACAGCATGACACTGGCTATACACCTTCAATGTTGGTCACTGGTCGAGAAATGAAGCTTCCTAGCGGTATCCTCTTTGGAAAACCTCCTCCTTTGTCCCGAGAAGAAGACCAAAGCCTGCCTCGATATGTTGAAGACATTTAACAAAAGTTAGAGAAGATTCACACGTTTGCAAGGACGCGACTGAAACTAAGCAGCGAAAAGATGAAGAGACCAGCCCAAAAGTTACTCGGCTGACGATCATAATTCGATACCTCATTAAAATTAAGGATTTTTGTATAAAATATCCATGTCATGAAAATTTTATTGGCTATTCAGATTCAGATTTTGCTGGGAATTTAGATACAAGAAAGTCGATCACTGGTTATATTTGCATGTTAAATGTGGTCCTGTCTATTGGGCCAGTCAAAAACAAACTTGTATTGCCTTATCAACAATCGAGGATGACTTTATGGCTGGACGTGAAGCAGCCAAGAATCTGTTATGGTTGAAACCATTTTTCAAAGAAATAGATATGTCATGATTGCAGAAGTCTTTGTTTTGGTAATCAGAGTGCTATTAAACTCATAAACAATACTGTTAAACATAAAAAACAAAATAACAAGAAAATCATTATTTACATGCCAACTAACTCCCCTTCATTTAAATTACAAGCTACTGTTTACTATTTATATACATATTTAAATAATTATTCACACAATTTTATCAAATATGTGCATATATTTATTCGAAACAACAAAAAAATTCAGTTATTTTATCTATATTAGGTAACATAAATTTGATTTAACCTATATAATTAAAGTCGTCATTAGAGGCTTAAACATGTACATGAATATATTTTCTGGGTTTTGGTTGTTTAATTAATTCTCATTTAAGGGAATGGTAACGATTAGTATAGAATCGGAATTTTCAATGCATTTAGTACATTTGTTTTTAGAAAATTTATTTTTAATTCTGCAAACAAAACAACATTATAAATTACCAACCCCTTATCATGGTTATGATTGCCTATAGAAAAAATTCTGGAAGATAATCCAGATTCTGTCATCCTAAGTGACAAACTAGAGGACCTGCAACATCTACTAAACTGTGTAAACGCAGAAGTACAAGAAATGGGACTCAACATAAATATGAACAAGACAACATTTATGGTTGTTGTGTTTACAAATAACCACTTCAAATTGTAAGCAGTTTTTATTAACTTTTCGGTACTTAATCTTTTTGACAATTCTCTGATTAATTTTATTTTTACATCTGTCATACTCCGTAGAGCAATGATCACAACTATCCATAAAATAAAAGTTAGTCTGAAGGACATAATATAGACTCTGTATACTAACAGTCCTTCCCCAGTCAACCCTTTAGAACGTATATAAAAACAATAATGTAATAGCAGTCAGGCACCTCGCAATTGATCCACATGTCTTTTCCAAATTCTACCATCATCAAGTTTAATTAAGTAGTGTAACTTTCCTAATATCTTATGAATATAACCAGAAATCCATTTTTCCTGTCCTGAATAATTTCTTACCAAGACGCGTTGGTTAAGCAGAAAACTACGAACTTTAATATCGGTATCATTTGTTACCAGTACGGTATGTGAAGTGGGTCTAATATTATCAAGTCTGGATCTTATTTCCCTGTTAAACATTAATCTCGAAGGAGACTGATGAGTGACACAATGAGGCATTTTACGATATTGTAATAAAAATTCATTTAATTGGTTTTCAGCATCACATAATTTACTGTGAGATTTAAGAGTTCTTAAATATTTTATTACAGTCTGGACGCTCCTTTCTACTAATCCATTAGTAGCAGGATGATATGGAGCTATTAATTTATGTTTAATACCATGTAATTTAAGAAAATGTTGAAAATTATAAGATACGAATTGTTGCGCATTATCACTAACTAAGTATTTTGGTACTCCAAATGTAGAAAATATTATATTACAAACTTGTATTGTTGCGAAACTAGATTTATCTTTGGTTATATATATCTCTAACCAACGTGAATATGCATCAATTAACATGAAGTAGTTCCTACCCCCAAACTCCATATAATCAATGTGAACTCTTTCAAATGGTTCGGAAGTCTTTTCCCATGGATGTATGGGTGTTTTTAATGGATTATTTTGGATTTGCTGACACTCCGTACAGTTTTTACAAATATTTTCAATGCTTTTATCAATATTTGTAGAAAATCACATCCTGATACTGCACTACGAAAAATGTAGACAGAGTAACCTTGGTTGTTTTATCACCGAACATTTAAATCCAGATAGGGAAATAAGGTGTAGAATAGAGAACATTCCAAAAAATGAAACCACTATTCTGCAATGATAACCTGAACCTAAAATTACGGCAGAGAATGGTAGAATCCTACATATGGTCAGTGTTGTTGTACGGCGCAGAGATCTGGGCAATTAAGGCCGCTACAGTTAATCGGTTAGAGGCGTTCGAGATGTGGTTACACTGGCGTATGCTGAGAATACCCGGAGAGCTATGCGGACCAACGAAATGGTACTAAACAGGGCCGACGCAACTCGTTCGCTACTAAATACGGTCAAGAGCAGGAAAATCTCATATCTCGGACATATCTTCAGAGGAGAGCGATACAGGATCTTACAACTGATGATGATGGGAAAGGTGGAAGGACGTAGAGGAGTGGGAGGCAAGCAAGCTTCCTGGATGAGGGACATCCGCGAATGGACCGGTACACGCAACGTAGAGTTACTTTTCTGATTGGCGCAGAATCGAAAAGGACCCGCACAAGCGATTGCTAACGTCAGGGGGACCTGATATGGCACTTGAAGAAGAAGAATTCTGATTAATTTGGTAACTTGGAAATAACGTTCCAACATGATGGTACTCCTGCACACTATTACTTTGCAGTAAGCCATTATCTCTGGTTTTTCCACAACACCTAATTGTCTATGTGATTTGACTAATGACATATGCCTTATTATAGTTGTGTTGGTTCGGCCAGAGATGGCGTGATTGGCCACTTTAAAATTTTCCTGGTCTTGCTATAACCATTATATTTTAATGACAAATGGCTGATTATTCATTGTCTCTTATATCGAATACAAATGTAATAGGCATGATCTGCAGTACAAATTAGATAAAGTCATGACATTTGTATTCTACTCAATGTTGGCGTTCTATGTTCCAAGTTCCGAGTATACTGCTAGCACACCTTGGCGGGTGACAGATGACTTAAAGTACACATCTGCCAATTTCTGTCATTTATTCTTGAATCTCAGTGTTGAGTTGGAAGAAGATTGGCTGAGTCGAATTTCCTAACACTTCGCTGGAAACTTTCAATTATATAGTTCATCGTTGAATGGTTCTGAGAAATTTCTGGCTGAGAGATTTCCTTATATTGTTTGCGATTATAGACGCTGTATATTTTAAAGAAAATCTTTCCGATTTACGGGATTTTGGGGGTCAAGGTATGTTCTTCGTAGTACTTCTCGAGCATGGCTCTGAGACTCTGCGTTGTGTATTTTAGAAAGTCAATTCGTTAATTAATTTAATCACGGAAAAGGAGCTGGTTGTCAGACGGCAAATAGACCAACAGTGCCGTTCAAGAACCCTCTGTCACATTGAGGTTAGTATTATGACTAATAAGAGGCCCCGTACTCAATTGGAATCGGAAGTTAGACTGGTAATGTTTATTTTAGGGTTCATTCGACCATCTGGTCGTATTCAATCCACGTTCTACCATCAAGTCAACGTACAACCTTCACATCAGGTTGAAGATTCATATTCGGATATCGAGTTTGAAGCCACTGCATTCGAATTTCAACTCTCAGCTTGGTGCCAGCTCCATCTTCAACGTCCACCCATCACTGTCAACGTGTATTTTCTCCGCAGTACATAGTATTTGTCTTCACACAGTTTACCTTCTACTTCCTTCGTAACTACGTGCTTGTCTTCGTGTGTTGTACACCTCCTAGAGACCACACACTCACCGAGGCGGTGGATTCTTGGGTAAACATATTGAGAAGCTGAGAAGCTACTACCACTACCATACAATAACCACAGCTAAGTCTTAGATATTAAGTTGATACCGCCCTTAAAGCATTTTTTTAGTACATAGCTGTTAGCTATCATAGTGACGTCACAGATAGTCTCAATTCAGGTGTGATATTTGTTTATTGAGCTGATACACCCTTCTCAAACATAGTTTGCCCACTCATTTGGTGGGATACTTATTTACAACCACACATTATTGTTGTGTGCTCCATTTGTGCCGGTCAATTATAACCGTTTCAATATATTTTGTGTAGTAAGCTTAATGAATATTTCTTTGTTCTGATCAAAGTTAATAATACCAGGTACCCCGGTAATCAGAGGTGGGCAAGAACCTTTTCTTATTTTTTAATGAGATTTACATAACCTTATAGCCAATCTTTATTATTACGTAATATTAGTGCAGTGGGTTGTTCCATCCCATCTGGGTGGTTTCGGATTTTGACTGGCTAGAAATCCGTGGCGCTTTGAAAAATTTAACCCTATACATTTCAGTAAAATCGAAATCAATTTTTATTGTCGAACCTACGTCCGACTGAGCTACTGGGATAGTTAGAGGCGAGGAACACTAGTGCACAATCACTGCTCTCATCCCCTAAATTTCGCCCCTAACAAGGTTTGCAAATTGAAACAACATAAACAATTTGAGGTTGTTTAGTATTTTAATTTCATTAAACATTAACGTTCATACGTTAATAACGAGTGTGCTTTCCTCTAACATCAATTACAGTCAAACAACGCTTCTGCATACTTTTAATACACTCGCTGAAGTAGCCTTGATCGATTTGTCTTCAAAGTCGGGGTAAAAGCTGTCTAAGTTCTTGGAGGTTCTGAAGGGGTGGTTGAGAGAAATTCAGTGGTTGATGGGAATTCAAGACTATTTTTAGCTGGTCCCAAGCATGCCCTTTGGGATTGAGGCCAGGCGATAGAGGGGGCAGGGATACCAAGGAAGTCTAAGAGCCCTTTCAGACTAGGATACGGTATGTGAGATACAGAATTTAGGCCAGATACCGTCAAGATACTTTTGTCAGAATAAAGTTTTGTAAATTAATTTTCTCAGTACAAACACAATATCAGTGCTATACGGTGCTTATTATAAAATTGAAGGCATTGAAGAGTGCGTTATGCTGTGGCATATGTTATAAAAAAGAAAGAGGTTAAAAGGAGTCGAACTATGTGGGTTCATCTTATAGTAGAATTAAGAGAAACTAATGGAACTTACCTCACCAATATTTACTAAAAGATTTATCGAATGTCTATAGAATCGTTTGAAGAACTTGAAAATATTTTGAAAAGTTAATTAATCAAGAAGGATACTAAACTGCGTAGGAGCATATCATCAAAAGAACGGCTTTCCATGACATTAGGTAAGAAAAAAGTAATAGTAACGGTTTTCGTATCGTCTATATTGATTTTTTTGTGTTAATACCAAAGAAAATATACTGTTTTTACGAACATTAATTTTCTGTCTAACCTTGATAGTCAGTAAGAAGGACCACAATGGATCCATCCCTTCAGACGTCAGGTGTATCAGCAGAATAGGATGTCAGGAGTGGAGAGGTAATGTTTTTATTTTGTTGTACACTTGAAAATTGTGGTATTTGATTGTGATTCGTCTGATTCGTTTGATGCGAGTTACTCGTATAAAAAAACAAGTCTATGCGGCCTTCCTTTTTTATATATACTCATATAATGAATATATATATCATAGTATACTTTTTTAATTATTATTACACATAAATAATTGTGATATTCAAACCCTAAAAAGTTGAGTAAATTGAAATGTTTAATTGTGTATTTAGAAGAATAAACATAAAAAATCTACTTATTTCATTTTATTGTGTATTGGAGGAATAATCATAAAAATCTACATATTTAATAGTCTCTACAACAGTAATTAATTCGCTCTATAAATTTCCTTAAGCAACTAATCTACTTTAGTTTCTATATGTATATCCCATATACAAGAATTCGGTTCTAACACACTTATAAATTTGTCAATATCAAAAACTTCACACTCCTTGGTACAAACGAAAAATAGTTTTATCCCACTTCACTTCTACTAATGTATAATAAAAATATTGTACACCTATGCGATGCTGTTTTTTGAACCGCAAAAGTATGCAAGTCCAAAAAGGTTCATAAGCCACAATGATAATTCGGTATGCCGTGCTGAATGCAGTGTGAAAACGTACATTTAAACGCATGTATTTTCTGTATCTGGGATACGAGTATCTCGGATACAGTATCCTAGTCTGAAAGGGCTCTAAAGCGTCTTCGACTACTCTGGCACAATACGGTCGAGAAAGTTGGTCCAACAGCAGTACGAAACAAACGTATAACATTGTTAATCACTTGTACGTAAATCTGTTTCTATCAAGGACTAACAATTCTATACGCCCAATAAGACAAATGCCTCCTCAAACAGCAACTGTACCACATCGGAACGGACTAACTACCTGAACTGCTCTTCGATTTCTGGGCAGTCGAGGAAAACGCCGACTATCAGAAAACCGTATATCGACTCATATGTGAACATTAAACATGCTAATTCACATGTTCATTAGCTCATGCCGATCGAGTACTCCTATGAATTTCGGTTAATGGAACTCTCCTCAAAAGTCGTCGTGAACATAAGTTAAGGCAGAAACACACTGTATCATGGTATGTATGTCGCATTGAATAATGACGGTCGTTGTACACACTAATGTCCTGTAGCGTAATTTTAGAACAGTATCAATTGAATTATTGCCGCGTTTCAAAATAGTAAAAAAATTAACAATCTTATCGTATTATCTGTAATCAATATTACTTGAATAATTTATTGATTATTTTCATTGAAAACAAAATTCATGTTGTTGTAGTATAATTTTAGATTAAATAAAGTAGTTTCGGATTGTTGTGAGGTACACATGTCGATAGTGGTGTAGATGGCAGTGGCTGCATGTATATTAATGACTGATCTAGGGTGGATAACTGAATATATGTTATAGTCTATTGTAGAGTAATAAAACCTTATTTCTGTATTAACTCAGGTACATTTAAGAAAAGTTTTGCATTAGAAATAAGGTTTTATTACTCTCTCGTACATAAAAATAGACTTTAGTGATGGCAATTGATCCTGAGTACTATTTCTTCACACGCAGCGGTTCTTATAGAATGACCTATATAATCTTTGCACTTTGTTTCGTATAGTACTTTGCGTTGACAAACAAGTTCAATTAGTTTATCAGACATTTTAAACGAATAAAAATACTGTGCGCATAACGAGAGTACACTAAAAATCGCGTTGTGTTACGCTTGAAATATATTTGTGTGTTGGGTTATACGCGCCAGAGCCTCTACCATCGCACAACACACTGGAATAATTTGTTCCTAGCCATACTAAATATATTGAACCAATATGGCTCTGACGTTCCACGATACGGTAGTGTGTTTCTACCTTTAACCTCGTGTAGTCTTCGACGTACTGTTTCAATTGAAACCGAAACACCAAAAACATTCAAAAGACGATTTACATGATCCTACATATAGTTGGTCCGGTGAATATTTTCCCATGCGTCATTAGTATCTGATAACATAACCGACAAATGTCAAATTATTTTGTTCTGTTCTTCATTATTAATAGAAAGAGATAAGACTTAAAAATGATGTCGGTTATGTATCCTCAGAGGTTCTCTACGCTAGCGGATGCGGAGAGCTTTCGAAAACTATTCCCAGGCGCGAGAACTCTCAACTGGACACGACAGTATTGGCGTGAACTATGAAATATATTATTATGGAGCATGTTTGTGTATAATTTGTTCTGTGACTGTTGACCGTGACGTCACATTCCTCGTAGTATATACAGGGTTGTGGAAAAAGTATTGAACATCCAATTTTCGAAATTTTGATGGTAATTATACTTCTTGGATGAGGGCTAAAATAATTCTGTAAGACCTATTTGACAGGCTTAAAAAAATAAAAATTTCAAAAATCGTATTATATGGGAGTTTTAAAAATAGTAGTTATTATACGATTTTCATAAGAATCTGTAACTAGAGGTCTTCGATCACGACGAATCACCCCTCAATTTTTTTTTCAAATAGATTACTTGAAGAAATTTCAGAAAATATTTCTTAATTTCTTTAATAATGATAATATCGAAAAACGAATAGCAAAAATGGATTCCTCGTGTCAAAATACGAGGTATTAGATCATTTTTCCCATTGACTGTATATCAAATTTTTTATCCAGGACCTCAAAATGTTTGAAAACTTTTCAACATGTCTCCATATAAAATTCTGTTATCCCGAAATTATAGAAGATATCAATTACATTCTTATACCGTTTTTTAGAGAAAAGTTGCATCTTAATTACTGACCATATTCAGTTTCTGCCGTTTTATATATGTAGGAATTATAGAGGGTTAAAGACGGACAAAACATTTTTCTAAAAAATAACCATAAAAAAATCTTAGTAGCTACATTTATGAATTGAAAGGACTGACATTGGTGAAAATCGAAAGAGGAGCGTTCATAATATTATAAAAAAAATACAGCAACTTTCCACCGACATTACAAACCGAGTTATAAAATATCAAAGTTGAAATTTTTTATGCAAAATCTCAATTTCATAGGGTCCTTGGGAATGAAATTTGAAAAAAAATTTAGATTCCGATGATATTTTGCAAATATGGGTTTTTTGATGTGAGGATTTCAAAAAATTAATCAGTTATTTGAAAAAAAATTATCTCGGGTGAAAAGTTGAGGAAATTTTAAGTAAATGGGATTTTCCAGAAAAATATACATCAAAATCTAAAACTGACATATTTTTTGGATTCTACGACATGAAAAACATATTATTGTATAATTTTTCTCATACATTCACTGAAAACCAAAATTTATAATTTTTGGGTCCGTAAAGTTCAAAATTTATTTATTTAGAAAGAAACATACAGAAATTGAATAGATGAGGCTTTTACTTGATGAAGTTCCATACTGAACGATGGAATAAAACAATATAATTTGTTTAAAACTTGATTTATTTGAACTAATGTTCCGCAACACCCTGAACTTTATTCATTAATTAAACTCCATAAAGAGGGGTACCCAATCAGACCAGTTGTTTCTTATTTCACAGCACCTTCATTCAAAATTTCAAAGATTCTCATATATATCATTTATAAATATTATTCATTCAAACCTCGAATTTCAGTTAAAAACTCAACAGAATTAATTAATAATATTCAAGATATAATACTACCCCATAATTCTAAATTCATATCGTTCGATGTAGCAAATCTATTCCTTAGTATACCTCCTAAAGAAACTATAACTCTTGTTGATAACTTGCTCACATACAATAATGTTAATCCTATAATTCACTCTGATATCATTACTTTATTAAAAGTGTGTTTGAATCAAAATTCTTTTCATTTCAATGGAGAAGTTTATAGCAGTAAAGCCCCTACTTGCAGAAATTTTCATGGATAATATAGAAAAAATAATTCATAAACACCCCCTTAGTAAAAAATTAATGTACTGGCACCGATATGTGGACAACATTTTAGCTAGCTTCACCGGTACAAATAGACAATTGGACAACTTCATTACTTACATAAACTCAATTCACAATAATATCAAATTTACCATAGAGCTTGAACAAAATATGTCTATAAACTTTTTAGACCTTACAATTTCAAATTTAAATAATAAAAATGATTTTTCTATATTTCATAAACCATCACATACAGATATAATAATAAACAATTTAAAAGCTTAACATACTTTGGAACACCATTCTTAAAAATTAAATCATTTTTATAAACTTTAGACATGAATATTTGCTTTAAAACTACAATTTATTCAAAATCATTAATAATAATAATAAATATTCAGGTAACCTTCTTAAAAACGACCAAATAGATATCAATTACTTTCCTTTATTAAACCTTTTCACCTAGAAGATAGCTTAGGAATGTTTGTAGTGAATGAATTTCCAGGTAATTTCTTTCAATACCTTTTGTTAACATTAGTATAATAGAATTCTGTATTTATGCACTGTATATATTAAAACATTTTAAAATTTTACCTTCATTCGTTTTGAGAAAGCTACTGCGTCAACCAGTTTAAATTGAACATTAGTTCAAATAAATGAAGTTCTAAACAAATTAAATTGTTTTATTTCATCTTTCAGAAACATACAGGTTTACAAACCTAGTTACATGTTTCAAATTAAAATAATTCTTATGTGAATATGTACCTAGTAGTACTATATATTATGTTGCCAAAAACAAAACAAAATAGAGAAACAATAAAAAAAGAACATAATGCAGGGATATCCTCACCGCAACTGAAAGATTCATTGGCTGAGGTATTTCCTCACTTTATTTTTGAACCTATTTAAATTGAGATTGATACAGTCGTAAATGTTAAAAGGGTTGAGAGGAGTAGCTACAATCAGGTGATTGAACAAATTACATATTTTTCCAATTGACCCCTTGTCTTGTATCAGGAACGATGTTTGCCGTGGACGTAATCCTGGTGTGGGTACATAGTAATTGATCTCAGACAAAAAAGACTTGCTTTCTGTTAAATTATTTATTAATTTGAACAACAGACAGAAACTACTTAATGATCTACGCAAATCCAGTTTTTCTATTTTAAATTCTTGTCTAAATGGTTCGTATGAGATAAACATGGGAGGAATTTTATAATTTTTAAAATATATATGTTTTATAAATTTATTTTTTACTGTCTCTAGGCTTTGTTTTAGATTAAGTTGCGTTGGATCCTATACTAGACTAGCATACTCAAGCTTACTACGAAATATTGAAAAATACAATGTTTTAATAACTTCTTCACTATTAAACTCGTAAGAGTTTCGTTTCAAAAAACCCATCATCTTGTTGGCATGCTTATTGATATTTTTTATATGCAAATTAAATTTTAAGTCATTTGGAAACCATAATCCAAGATCACATATAGTTGTAATTCTTTTTAACTGCATATTTTGCATTGTATAAGTAAAATTTTGAGATTTATTGTTCATGTTGTACGTTATGATATTGCACTTTGATAAGTTTAATAGTAATTTGTTTCGTAACGACCATTCACTAACTTTGTCCAGATCATCCTGAAGTTCCAAAGAATCATTCAAGCCGTGAATTTTATGAAATATCTTAAAGTCGTCCGCATATAAAAATCATTCACATGATCTTTGCAGATCATTAATAAAAATCAAAAATAGGAGAGGCCCCAAATTGGATCACTGTGGAACTCCCGACCCTACCAAAATCGTGTGCGAGGTTTCTCCTTTATAAGTTATAACTTGGGTTCGTGATTTAAGATAGGATATGAAAAAATTTATTAAATTATTACTCAGTCCATAGTATTTTAATTTAGCTAATAATAAGTCACGATTCACCTTATCGAAGGCTTTAGCAAACTGTTTTCATTAGCTTTTATAAAAACTGGTTGAAAAGTCAAAATAGGCCTATCTGAAGTGAATCCGGATATGATAATTGTGGCATTTAAACGATCACTGGTTATTGTTGCAAATAAACAATAAATTGAAAATTTGGTATAATTATCTACTTGAGTAACCTCACTGTGATACACTGTTGAATTTGAAATAAAATGCCCTTTCATTTGAGCTAAGTTTGATCCCCACTTCCAATGAATTTTTTTCATTGCGATGACGTCCCTACTTTTATGTATACCTCGGATGAAATTACTGTAGGTCCCAAAAACATTACCCAATTTTCAAATAAACCTATTCGTGTATTCCTGAGTTACAGTTGCCACGCACTATTTTATTGAGAAGTTTTCTTTTCTTGAATTTCTACAGGTGGTATGAAGACCAACTGTTCTTTTTATATATATTTTTTTTAACAAAATTTAGAAACTAAATTGAATTTAGACTAAAGGCAAATTAGCAGAATCAATAGGCTATGCTACAGTACCGACCAGTGGTTTAAAAAGGTTCAAGCAACACCGGCTAGGGAGTATTCTGTAGTAAGTGGGTTAGGCGCCACCAGTTTACCGACTAAACTGGAAGTATCTAGTTGATCACGAACTGGTCGATACTCTACAAGCCACCGTAAACTACAAGGCCACTCCAAAAAAAGGGGGGGGGGAATCAAAGTAATTAATGCCTCCTGGACAGTCTGCCAAGTAAAACACAGTCTCTTCAAATGTCACCAATTTAATAAAAATAGGTAAGAAACATAGAAATAAAGTTCCAACAAGTAACAATTCGGCTGGATTGCTTGACATTGGAAACTTCATTGATTTGAGAGGTACTGGCGATTGGCTCGTCAGCTGCTACAAAAGCAAAATCGGGCTCAACAAAACCATGACGCTTTCTGGAAGGTGGGACGTAATGTTCAGCTCTATATTTTTTTGCCTCCAGCTTGAGGCACTCCTCCTCGAGTTCTGATAAAGTATTTACAACCGGAAGTTGGGTGGTGTAGAACGGAGAAAGGTTACGAGACACAACATCAAGCTGCACATCAGCAGGCATACCACCATAGCGACGAAACAATGCATTCATACTCGATAGATAATCCACGATACTTTCACTGGGGTCCTGCGTGCGATCCAGAATTTCCCGAAATAACCTAGCTCTGTAATCAGGAGGCTCGAAATGCTTACATAGAAGTTCTGATAATGATTTCCAGTCCTTGAACCTGTAATGATTGGCACGGAACCAATTCAAAGCCTTCCCAGTAAATAGGTCAATAGCAGAACCAAACAATTCCCTTTCAGATATACCGCGAGCAATACGCAACTCCGAAACACGTTCTAAAAAGTTATGCACCGAAAGTTGTCTAGTATCACCAGAAAATTTGAGACCCCACTTCTCCACTCTCTGAGTTTTAAAAGAAGAAAAATAAGAATGCTCAGCTACTGGATTATCTGGACTTGGTGCAACAGCTCCAGAAAAACCTGCTTGATTAATTGGACCAACATCATCGCTAGAATCATCAGCAGTTGATTCGTGTATATGAATATTTTCCAGCAACATACTCAAATTTGGATCCTGTTTAGAGCGTCGCTCCATTGTATCAAGGGTAGACAAAATTTCAGCTAACAATTCCGACCTTGAGCTTAGCTCCTCTGGCGTGAGATTGACCACAGGAATACGATCAACACGACAGAGCAAATGAATTAACCTTGACTCAAGCCTCAAAAATTTACTACGAGCATTTTCCTCAGAAAAATCGCTTAAGCCGTTTTGAATATCTTTCAAAGTTCTAGAAATAACATCATGTTCGTCTGCAAAAGGAAAATTATAAGGCGGATAATTTAAGGCTTTGCCTCTTCTTTCGAGGCGCAAAATTGGGCGCAATGAAGAGCGCAATTCGTCTACCGTCTTGGTGTCATCGGCTGGCAGTCCACGAACTTTCAATTCAAAAATAAGCATATCTTTCTTTAAATAATTCACCTGCATTTTATAATCCATCTTGTTAAATGTCAAAGGTTAATAAAGTAGGAAAAAACTAAACTCAAAATAAATATGAATTATCAGATTGCCAATGAAAATTTAAATTAATGTTATCCAAGCGCACCCAATTTACATTAAAATTACGAAACAGTAAATTATTATAAGTATTGTCCCACTCGGGTATCGAGAAGAATCAATATAAAACATATAAATTTCAATTTTTTCGGTACAGACTAAGTGTCCTGGCGTGGTTCTCGAAAGAGAGAGAATAATCAAGTAAATTAAGAATACCTGCGATCCCCACACCAAAACACCAACCCTAACGTACCTCAAAGTTGACGCACTGCCAGGAGTAAAATATTAGAAGAAAAGGGTGATATTAGAAAAGAAGGCCCCACGTTGGGCGCCAAAATTGCCACGCACTATTTATTGATAAGTTTTCTTTTCTGAAATTTCTACAGGTGGTATGAAGACCAACTGTTCTTTTATATATATATATATTTTTTTTTTAACAAAATTTAGAAACGAAAGTGAATTTAGACTAAAGGCAAATTAGCAGAAACAATAGGCTATGGTATAGTACTGGCCAGTGGTTTAAAAAAGGTGCGAGCAACACCGGCTAGGGAGTATACTGTAAGTAGGTTCGGCGCCACCGGTTTACCGACTAAACCGGAAGTCTCTAGGTGATCACGAACTGGCCGATACTCTACCAGCCAAATCAAAGTAACTTATGCCTCCTGGACAGTCTGCCAAGTAAAACACAGTCTCTTAAAAGGTCACCAATTTAATAATAATAAAAAAAAATGGTAAGAAACATAGAAATAAAGAAATATATAGGTGTTAAAGTTACAATAAGTTTTTTTTTATTATAATAATATCTTTAAAACTGTAAGCCGCAACGTGATCACGTGTTCAACAAGTTAACTTAACTTTAATAATTAGCTTAAAGTAAAGTAAAGAGTGCGCAATAATAACTATGGCCTCGACTGGCCTACTAGGAAAATTAAAAAAGGAAAATAAACAAAGTACGAAACAAAGATTTATAATAAAGTAGACTTAGCTGATTTTCGTTTGTCCCTGAGAATCGCTGAATTATGCGAAACTTGAGGGCGTGAAGCACTGGGTATTGCAGTCAATGTCAAGGCAAATTTTTCGCCGAAAAAAAAAACCTCTGGCCAGGAGGGTTTTTTATATTATGCTTGCGCTTGTCCAAACGATTCAACAACGAAATAACTAAATACGGTATCCAAGTCAAAGACGGGATGTAACCACTGAGTGTCTGGAATCGAATCGACAAGTCCAAAAAAACGTGATTCGATTATCCACCATAAAATTCTGAAGAACGGCAAAAAATCCTACGTAGTAGTATTATCAATAAAATCTCCTCAAAAAAATTCAGAAAATAGCCAAGATAAGCTAACTGAATTGATAGATGGAGATTAATTATATAGAGTTTCAATCAAATCCCATACAAACTGGATAATAAAATTTTTAGATTTAAAACTAACCACTCTTCAATATGCTTTCTGTGGTAAAAGATGGCAGGAAAACAAAAAGATTTTCCCAAATTTCGCACCAAGATCGTTGTCAAAATACCACATGCGTAAAACTAAACTCCGATGCCAAACTTAATTTTCGGCTAACAACCAGAATAAATCAGATGGACTTTCAATTGAATTAAATTAAGGAATGAACTATAAAAGGCATGGATTTTCTATAAACTCAATAACAATCGGCAACTGTGTTCCTAATAGTACTAAGCCAGTGTATGAGCAGAAGGAAGAACATGTGTTCATAGCGCACACCATCACGACAAATAGAACCGATATAAACATTATGTTTTGTTATAAATAAACATACTTAGGATTGTTTACTCGAATATTGTGATCTCTTGGACAAAACAAGCGATCAATAACCGGAGTTGTTAACCAGGGTGAAAAGTGATATAAAAGTTGCCTCCACCAAGTGTTTATTCACATGTTGACCTAGAAATTAAAACGAAGTGTTCGTCATGTGTCTGAATTTAATTAAGAAATTAGAATTATCAAATATCAACTTAAGTACTGGAAAAGGAAGTGAAACAGAACAAAACCCACCGGGATTATCAGGTCAGTAACCTAAAACCAGAAGTGGAGACAATCAAAAGTCGATACACTCGAACTCTGAACCAAAATAACTTTCATTTTTGTTAATATTATTTGTATTTTCCCAATTTCAGACTAAACAGCCTAATATACATATCAATAGAGAATGTTAGTGCCGAATACCACATAGAGAAGTTTATAAATGAACATATCCCAGTTATTCACAAGAGATTTTACAAATTACCACCTGGAAACAACTATGGATGTGCTAACAAAGACAAATATAGTATATTAAGTACCAAGTGTCAAAAAGGTTACTTTAGTCACGAGTTTTACTAGGCACGAGTGGAGCGAAGCGAAACGAGTGACTAAAGACGTTTTTAACACGAGGTGCTTACTATACTTTTTCTTCGCCCGCGGGAAGGAAAAAATTATATTATATTTGAATTATATTCATTACATGATGGACGATGGCTGACAGCTGACTGACAAATCAAATGACGCAGAATAACAAAATTATCACGGATCATGAAATTTAACATACAAAAGATACACTTGATTTGACGTTTAAAAAATAAAAGATAAACGAGATGTGACTTTTCGCATTTTAAACACTAGTGTTTAAAGAGTCGTTTTGTGCATGTCGAACCCGTGTTCAAAGAGCGGTTTTAGTAGCGGAAGTAGAAAAACAATATTATATACAAAATTTACATTAGATATGGATTAAGTTCGTCGGTGAGTTCGCTAAATAATATGAAAGAGGTTAATAAATTCAACGATCGATAATTTTTAGTTACCAACAATATTCTATTGACAAAAATAATATGGTTAAAAGAAAAGTAGTTACAGCAAAATAAAAATCGAAACTTAGATATAAACAGTGCGTTAACTGAACTCTAAAATAAATGTAATTGTGAGTTATTTTAATTAAATAAAATAGAATAACAATTGGAGTTAACTTAATGATAAAAAAACATCAACATTGAAACAACCTTGCTAATATGGTGAAGGTGATGATCATTACTATAATAAACACAGTAGTAACTTAATTTTGATAAAGGTATCATTTAAATATTATGATTACGACGTAAGCGATATAGAGAAGTTATTCGAATGAGCGTTTAGCAAGACTTAATGATCAATTTAGACCGTGACACAGTCTGTAAAAAAATCTTGGGACACCCTGTATACCGGAAATCGAACAAAGATTAACATATTAGTTATTTTATCTAAAATGTCAAAACAGATTTATAGGATAAGTGCATAGGTATACCATTATTATTAATAACAAAGGTAAATTAAAGTGCACTGAGATATTAAAACCCACATATAAAGATAATGAAGCCGGTATTTTCTAGGACAATGTTTCTGTTTTGCTTGAGTTATAATCACAGAATTAAAAATTAAGGAGAGTGCGCATGGCGCATGAATGAACAAGGATTGGAAAAAAGCTTATCTACCCATATCCTTAGTACACACGAGCGTAGATATTAAAATTTCATTTGTCTTTGATGAGTGTATGAATATGAACAACTTTTAAGTAAACAACTTTATATCTATTTTGTTAACTTAAATATAACAAAATAAATGATATGATATTTAAATTATTCTCATTTTATTCAGAAGGAACTGTAGTAAGCCGTTGTACACTGAATTTATTTACATGTTTTAATTCTAGACTGTAGACCTGTTTCAACTTAAAATATCGATTTGGATTAGTTTCGGTTTCCACAAACTAAGCGGCTCGGAATAAGCAGGGTTGAGCACCTATACCCATTAATATTCATGAAGCTGTTACACATTAATTGCTAATATATAGAATAGATTATACCTTTACCAAAAGTCGATGAAAATAAAAGCCAAGAATTGATAGACTTGGCAATATCCTTCAAAAATAGTACAAGTACGATACAGCAATATAGATCCTTATAAAGGATTTGTGTGGACTGGCAAGTAGGGACATTGGCGAAACAAAATACATTTTCAAATGTCATATTACAACTAAAAGTTTAGTTCAATTTGGTATTTTTAGTTCTTTGGCCACCATGGAGCAAAGCAGGTTGCAATCATGCACCAACAGGGTAACAAGCAAATATACCTTAAATATATATAAAGGGTGAATCTTCACTCACATTAAATATAATAACGATGTTGGCTCGCCTTCTTCTCTCTTCCATTTCATTTATAAATTCATCCATATCAACCTTCTCTCCAATACTTTTAACACTACTTAGTTCATCCTCCATGGATTTATTGTTTGCTTTAAAGCATCATCTTTCTGCTTCAAATTTTTAACATCATTCTTAATATCCTCCAGTTGTCTAAGCAGCAATGGAGCTCTCTTGAATGCCTGACGACATTCAGGTCAAAAGAATATCATTGATCTATTCTATCTATTTTATTACCATTTGGTATGTGTTCTATTGGTAAACTATTTGTTTTACCCTTCCCCATGCAAAAAAATCCATTATTGTAAGGTCTGGGGATTTGGCAGGCCAACATGTCACACACTCATTATCCCAAACTATCTATCACCAAACTGATTATTTAGCCAATGAGTCATCCTTTGTGTGGTATGAGCAGGGCAGTCGTCATGTTGAAATAGAGTAGAACGTCGATAATTCTGATTAATTGGAACCGGACCCCATCCGGATTATCAAATTATCCGGATTATCAAAATTACATTAAAAAACGGCCAGCACGCACTATTAGAGAAAAAAAGTACAATAAAAACATCAGACATTACATATTTGAGTTTTTAAAAAAATCGGTGATTGGCTTTTGAACTGCGGTAGTGGTTCGTTTATTTTGCAGCTAAGTCCTTAATTCGTTTTAAGAGCATTAACTGGGTGGGTCGAGACAGTATAAACAACATAATGGTGTTTGATATTGTTAATCTAATTCAAAGATTATTCACTCATCTAGTTGTACATTCAAATTGTGCTGTCGTGCTTAAAGCATAATATGAGTGGAACAGTAAAGAAATGCTGTGTGCCATGGTTTACTGATAAACAGGCGAAAAGGTAATGTATAATATTCATTATTACAACATATATCTAAATCTAAACTACCATTAAATGTTAATAAATAATAGCAGTTCAGGGATTAGAATGTGTGCATTCCTAATTATTCATTAACATACTCAAGTTAAATCAAAGTTGTTAAATATGGATACATTTTTTCTTTCAAATTTGATTAATATTGTAATGTTTTTATTATTTATTTAAACAGTAAACGGGTGGGATAAACTTTAAACACACGGTATGGCTACTTACTAATTTATTTAAACACTAAACTAATCACTAACACTTAATTTATATATACTCAACTAATCACTTAATTATATACACAGTATATTCATTTAAACTAATTTATATTGACTCATTCACTTGTTTATCTCACGATGTCAAATTATCAACTAAACTAAACTCTTCCTGGTCGGTCCCTTATATATTAGTGCCTTTTTCACTAGATAATTCTAGATTGCGGCTTACTCAAAAACAATTGGCTTTCTGGCATTTTCTAGATAAGACTGGTCACAAAAACAATGATAAGATAGTCACAATCGTAAACAATCCTTGCGCGTCCGCCATAATTTTAACTTTCGTGCACAAAAGTCTATTAGGAGGTCGCCGTTTTCATTAATTACTTGCTCGTACATTAAGATCTCCGAGAATTATGATTTTATGCTTATTTTCTTATTCTCTTACTAATAGTGCTCTGGAGTTCCTCATAGAATATCTCTGACTTCTCTATTGGTTTGGAAATGTTTCGTGATTATTAGGTGTGTGGCGGTTTGACCGGTCTTCATCGATACTTTCAATATTCTATCATTCACGTAGTCTATTTCTTCCATGTTTTCCATATCTTTTGTGTATTAATATGCCCACCCAGGACTGTGTTCTTTCCTATTCATCTCTACGGCTGTATTTCAATATATATTCTTCAACTAAACTGGTGCCCTTTCCTTTCTTGATACACTGACTTATTATTACCATCCGCATTACGTACTAAAAGAGGACTCCAAAATTGACCCCCACTTTTATTGCGTAAATAAGCGTTTTGAAGCATTAGGACTCCCAATCAATTGTTATCTCGTTGATGTCGATCTGTCTGAATGTGCACTCATTTCCGGCCAAACCGCTGAACCGATTTGCGACAAATTTTGTAAATATATTCTTAGGCATAAAAGTAAGAGTTGTAAAGCTTTTGGTGAAAATTGATCAACCCATCAGAGTGAAAAAATTAAAAATGCTAATATATCTGTTGGGGGTTGTTTTTCGGATAAAGTGTACATAAATAAAATTATGCATAACTTTTGTTTGAAATATTTTTCCATAAAATTATGCGTTTACGTTTTCAATTTAGGGGTGGGTTAAATAGTGCAAATATGCGAACTATTTTGGTTGTGGGGTCAATTTTTGGCAAAAATTTATATATTTATGTAAATAAAATTACTCGGCGGGCCAAATTACACTAATTTTACTTTCAAATATTTTTCTCTAAAACGGCAGGTTTCAAATTTTTTATTTTAGGAGGAGTAATTTATATAGATAAAATCAATCAGCAGGTCATAATACACAACTTTTGTTCCAAACATTTTTGTCTAAAATGACATGCTTACATTTTTGACGCTTTTTTAATTTACGTTTATTTCCAAAACTTCATTGATTTGTGCTGGTTTTGTTTTCCGTTCATGTTTGTGTTGCTAGTTACTTCAACTCACGCGGTTCTAACCTTAAATTGCCCCTATTCAGTGTTTAGATTTCAAATTATATTGCTCAGATGTATTAAATTGCGGGTAGTCTCTGTGTTCGCCACAGCAAATTTTTTATGAGCATTTTACAAAAATAGCGTTCTAAACTTAAAGAAGTAATTTGAACTTGTCTGCACTGAGATTCATTATTGTATTGACTCTCCTTTTAATAAAAATAGTTTGAAGATTAGGTGGCACTGTTCCAAACCTTGAAATAACAGGAATAAATGTATTCTACACGTGGGATTTCTTATTTGTTGGCTATTTTCCTTTCCTTTTTTTAATTTGCGAGAAAGAAATTTCAAACATGGGATCTACTTACGTTTATCTTAAAGGTTCAAAATGTCCATTTTGCTCTAAACAGTAATAAAGTCTGTTTTCGAACTCCTGTCTAACAGTTTGGGGAAAGTTCACTAGAAATTCACCGGCATGCTTCTGTAATTCGTATTTCAAGTTCATCGATTTCAGCAGGTTGTGTTTTATAAACAACGGATTTAAGATATCCCCAAAGAAGGGAGTTAAATATAATGATATCGGACGTCAATCAACTACCCCCCTTCTACGAATCCATCTATCCGAGAATCTCTGGTTTATCAATTGTCGAACAGGTAAAAAATATTGAGGTCGAGCTCCGTCCTGTTCAAAATGTAAAGGATACTCCTGTAAAAGGACATCCATTTGAGTTTCTAGTTTATGAGTTATAAGAGGATCGATAGTCTTCAAGCATATCAAGGTACAGACTGTCAGTCAAGTTCACGAAATAAAGGGCCAATAATGGGGTTTCCAAGAATACCAGCCCGAATATTAACTTTTTGTAAGTATGTCCTTCTCGAAATATATGCGGTTTTCGTCACTCCAATAGAGACAATTTGTCTATTAACATTGCCATTTAATTCCCTTAGATTTCTTTCTTTGGGGAATCTCAAAACGTTGTTTATAAAACACAACCCGCTGATATTGACGAACATAAAAGACGAATTACAGTAACACGCCGGTCAATTCCTGGCGAAGTTTTCCGAAATGTAACAGAGGAGTTCGAAAACAGACTTTAATTATTGTTTATAATTTCGTTCTCGCAAATTAAAAGTTTTGTTTGTAAACGAAAAATAACCAACAAATAAAAACCCACGTGTAGAATAGATTTATTCTTGTTATTCAAAGATTGGACAGGTGCCACCTACTCTTCTATTTCTATTAAAAGGAGAGTCAATACAATAATAATGCATCTCAGTCCAGGGAAGTTCTAATTACTTTTGTAAGTTTACGTAGAATGCTATTTTTTGGATACGTCTCATCAAAAATAATACATCCCCATTTAGGATTCTAAAGGCAACATCTATTGAACTACGAGTGCCACAAATATTAAATATTAAAGCAGTGATTCCCAAAGTGGGCGCTGCAGCCATCCAGAGGGGAGGTGATGGCCGTAGGAGCATTTGGAGGGCTATGAATAACTCTAAGGGAGCGGTGAAAACATAAAATAAAGAAAAGAAGATTTAGAAAAATTGATGTAAGCGTTCCGCTCATTACGCTTAATTTTTCTTATTTTTCTTTGAACAAAGTACTACGTTGACTCGGTTCCCGCCTACTTCCTCAATTGCATTTAGAATATGCAATCATGCACTGCTGCTGTAGTATGCATGTAGTGCCCCTGAATAGCCGTTCCAAAACACGAGAGCAGTACGAGCATTGCTGCGAGCAACAGCCACCCGTCCGATAAATGGCAAGGCGAAAGATATTTTCATTTAATTTAATGTTGTTTCTCTTTAGTTATTAACGTTCTTGCACCCCAGATGTGTCGATATTTTCATCGACGACCTAAAATTTCCCAAAAAGAGAAAGACTGCAAACCACCCTGACGTTTTGGCTGATTTATAGCAGTAGCTGTTCATCAGTAGGGCTTTTGGGAAACTATGATCGGGTTGACCCGATGATGATCTGAATGTTCGGAAAGACATCCGAATCACGTTCACTTACGTTCGGAAAGTGAAGGAACTTAGCGGATCATAATCATATGTTTGAATCCTTTTTACCCTAGTACACCATTAGGTAAATGCAATCAGCTGACAGGTTGTTTCATTTTACTTTTCAGCCCAACCTATCAAAATGCGAGAAAAGTATTGGTTTACCCCAAAAAAAAAGTTGGAATTTTGAGTTATTTTTACGTTTTTCATCAAGAACAATACGAAAAAACGATTTTTAGAAGAAAAAATCCTTTATGTATATCGTCGTCGTCGTCATCGTTGTCGTCGGCCACTTTTCGTTACATGCCTTGTTAGCACGATACAGCCTCCGTAGTGCAACAAGTCACCAATTTTATGATTGAATATTATTCAAGACATCTCACATATGAACCCTATTGATTTTCAGCGCACCCGAGCCAGTACACCGGGTGCTATGGTACTTGATTGAAGTATGAAATTTTTGTAATTTTTTGAGAAATTTCAATTTGTTAGTACGATACAGACTCTGGAGTGCAACAAGTCACCAATTTTATGATTGAATATTATTCAGGACCTCTCACAGATAAACCCTATTGATCTTCAGATCACCGGAGCCAGTAAAACAGGTGCTATAGTACTTTAAGTACGACATTTATGTCATTTTTGGAGAAATTTCAGTTTGTTGGCACGATACAGCCTCCGGAGTATATACAAGTGACCAATTTTTTGATTGGATATTATTCAGAGCATTTCAAAGATGAACCCTATTGATATTCAGCTCACTAAAGCCAGTACAACGAGTGTTATGGTACTTGAAGTACCAAATTTTTGTCATTTTTGGAGAATTTTCATTTTATTAGCTCAATACTCCAGAGTGTATACAAGTGACCAATTTTATGATTGAATATTGTTCAGGGCATCTCATAGATGAACCTTGATTTTTCGCTCACCAGAGCTAGAACAACGGGTGCTATGGTACATGAAATACCACATTTTTGGTCCTTTATGGAGAAATTTCGGGTTGTTAGCACGATTCAGCTTCCGTAGTGTATACAAGTGACCAATTTAATGATGGGATATTTTTTCAAGGTGTCTCACAGATGTACCCTATTGATATTCAGCTGACTAGAGCGAATACAGTAGGTCCTATAAATCCAGATATACTGAATTTTTGGTTATTTTTGTAGATATTTCGATTTGTTAGCACGATAAATCCCCGAAGTGTATACAAGTGACAATTTTATGATATAATATTGCTCAGGGCATCTCACAGATGCGGAAAAGTTCGTTTTAATCTTTAATACCGTTTATTTTTTATTTTCTTTAACCTAAAAAATTATTAATTGTTTAAGCCACATAGTTGGCATGTTATTGAGGCTTTTTTTGTTATTTTTTGCTTTTCGATATAAAATAAAGATTAAAACTGACTTTTCCCGCATTACGTAGGCTGTATCATGATAACAAACCGAAGTTTTTCCAAAAATTATCAAAAATGTAGTATATTTGGATTTATTGGACCCGTTGTACTGGTACTGGTGCGCTGAAAATCAATAAGGCTGATCTATGAGACGTCCTGAACCACATCCGATTATAAAATTGGTCACTTGTATACAGTCTAGAGGCTGTATCGTGCTAAAAAACCGAAATTTTTCCAAAAAGGATTAAAGATGCAATATATCTGGATTTATAGGACCAGTTGTAGTGGCTATGGTGAGCTGGTAATCAATTGGGTTCATCTATGTGATGCCCTCAACAATATCCAATCATAAAATTGGTCACTTGTATACACTTCGGAGGTTGTATCGTGCTAACAAACCGTAATTTCTCCAAAAATGTGGCATATTTGAGGAGCATACACGCAAAAGTAAACAAATCCATTTTCACCACAAAATGAAATAAATATTGGATCATGTAGACCTCAATCATCTTTATGAAATCCCATGTCTAGTTTTTACCAAAAATACAAGTATAATTGGTGTGGTGAAATCAGTAATTTCAACCAAAGAGCATCAAATTCGTAAACTATCAATTTGCGTCAATTTCAGCAGAATTTCTCTCAAAAAGCAACAAATCCTTGCAGAAAATATAAAGGCGCTGTTATGACCCATGCAAAAGTGAACAAATCCAGAGGTATTTCGGAACTGCCTAATAAACATTATATTTTATGCATAGTGTGCCATCTTGTGCTTAACAGTGTAAATAACGGTTAACGCACGTTGTCTGAACATGTTTTATTGGTGCAAACTGTTCCGCGATTTTGGGTAATAGCCATAGGCAACGATAGAGACCACCACGCCTGCAAACATATTTCACTATTGCGTCAGCTAGAAGTGTTTGGAATAATTTACTGATTTTTAGTGATTTATTTATTGATTTTTAATTTGAAATGAATGACTCTTTGATTTCAGTGGGTGAGGGCAGGCTAGGGACACTGCAGACCGTGCCATCTATAGAGCCTGTCGAGTAATTAAAATCAGTAGATAATTCCAAAAAATGAACGAAAACTGTAACGTCGTTAGTATTCAAATTTTATTGATTTTTATTACTGCGTATGCGCGATGTCATATTGCACTGTATCTGTTAGTTCTGTTATATGCTGTTATACTGTTATCGTTTCTTAGTCTAAGTGTTGAGGTTATTATAAGGTTTCGGTATTTTGGTGTATTTTTTAAATGCTATAGTGTAATATTTATCTGTTGTTTCGTTGCTTTATTGTTATTAATTGAAAAGACCATGTCAAAGTGTATTCTGAAGGAGTCTAGTATTCGGTAAGTTTTATTTAAAAAATTTGAGCAGTTTTTCTTTCTCAATTAACAACCATTATCTTTATTTTAATAAAACACAGAATTTTTACTAATTTAATCGACAACTTTAGAGATCATGGTTGTTTTTTGCATTAGCTGAACTGAAATTTGTTGCATTACTAAAGTAAATATTCCTTTTTACAGTGTTGTTCCTCCAACCCAGGAAGATAAAATTAATATGGCTGAAACTCAGTGGTAATAAATCATTAAATTTGTCGACGAGGAAACGATGGAAGATATGATCCCTTCATTTTCAGAAACAGTGTTTGTTTAGATTTGAGAAAGACGAATTGAGGTTATTAAGACAGTTTGATCTGCCTTCCTATATGAGTGGAAATTAACAAAAATTGATGGTAAGTTTTATTGTATTCAATATAGCATGCTATAATTTTGGACATTTTAAAATGTAAATTGAATGAATGAAAAGACGAGTACTGAGTGTGTAATTTTATTAAAATTCCAGCTAAGGGCTTTCAACCATTAGGCCATTCTCAAAATTGTCATCAAGAAAAAAACATGCAACAGGTGTCAAAAACATCAAAACCTGTACTGCTACATACAATGAAATAAAATGTTTGATGTTACATCATTATTTGAGTAAAATTTGTTAAAATTACCCTATAAAGAGGGTGTACAATTGTAATTCACATAACGAAACGTCTAATTTGAAATTCTCAACTCAATGATGTGTGTACACCCTCGTTACCCTCATTACTTAAGTAATGATGTAACATCAAACATTTTATTTCATTGTATGTAGCAGTTACAGGGTTTGATGTTTTTTGACACCTGTTGTATGTTCTTCTCTTGTCGACAGCTTTGAGAATGGCCTAATGGATGTGTGTTCACCATACTCAGACAATTCCATTTTAAAATGTACCCATTGAAAAAATAATAATCTGGGTTTTATTTTATGTTATAGGTATTCCCTCTACCAGCTATGGGATGGAAGGTATTGACCCCTTGCCGATTTTCATCTATAGCCCATGGTATGACAATTTATGGGAAATGAAAGTGAGTATTAACTTTTGTTGAGGCATTACATCTAAGTATTTTGTCTAGAGGTAACCAAAAATCCAATAAAGACAAAAAATAATAAAAAAACAATAAATCAAAAGATAGTTAAAACCAAAGAAAATCAAGAATTTCTAAAAAAATCGAAAACTCCAAAAAAAGGAATTCAAAAAACCAAAAAAATTTAAACATTCAAAAAATTTTTGACATTTTTTTTGGCATAGTACAAAAACATGTGTAAACTTATTATTTCAATAGTAAGCGCATTTTGTTTTCTTTTGTTGATATAAATTTTCAAACATATTTGTGTATTTACTTATTTATTGTTGTTATTTTGTGTGTTTACTTGTAGAACCTCAATCAGAAACGAGAAAGGACTTCCACGAGACAGTGGGATATTTAAGAGCCCTTAAGAAACATTTCAACAATCATAGACTGCCAGGAGCTGTAGAGTAACTTAAACTGCCTTATGCGATGGTTTCATAAGAACGGAATGCTTTTAAATGTAGAAATATACAAATATGCAATATACTAGGTTTAAGCTTGTGATATAAACCTATTTAATACTTCCAGTAAAGAAATAAATATGTATTTTAAGTGGGAATGAAATGTTAGGTATATTATTTTAAATTTTGTACAGTCAGAAGTGCTGTTTAGCACTCTTATATGTAATTACTTGGCACCTTGCATTTACAGAGCTGGGCAGTATTTAACAAATTTTCCTTTAAAAGTATTTTAATTACTTTTGTTCTAACATTCACAGTAATTATACTCAAATGTTTTCTTTCACAGAAAGTTGCCAAAAATAGTAGTTAACAACTTATTGTTAACACTTTTTTTGATTAGGTAAGTAGCAGTTATACTCCTGCAGTTTGTCCAGCTCTGTGTGTTTATACGAGTGTAATAATAAATTAATATAAACTGATCATAAATAATTTTCTACATTTATCTTGACTTAACATCATTTAAAAATCTAATGATACTCCAATCTAGAATGTATGTTACTCAAATTATTTTTAATTATTACGTTGTTTTTACATTATTATTCTATTTGTTAAGAAAAGAGCTTTGTGAAAAAAATTATTTGTTGTATATTTTTATACCAAAATAAATAAACTGTTTATATGATTACTGTTTTATTTTTTCCAATTTAATTAACCATTTATGGTTCATCATTTGATATTTCATTTAATTTAACTCAACATCTAATCATTATTGAGTTAATGGAGTTAAATAGAATGAAATGTCAAATAATGAACTATAAATGGTTATTTTGAAATAATATAATTAAAATACAGTAAATTTGAAAATACCGACAAAACCTAAAATTACAGAAATCTTCTTAACATCACCCAATTGTTTAGTCGACAGGCTCTTTGGATGGCGCCACAATCAGTGTCTCATCTATCTGTGGATGAGGGTAACAGTGGATCTCGAGAAAGAAAACGGAAAACTACTAAAGGGAGCGGGTACGCCGTGAAAGGTGTTTTATTTTTTACTGCATTTCTTATTCTGATGTTTTTTTACTGATTATAGATACAAGAAGCCAAACTTCGGTACGTCTGTCATAAAAAAATGCAATCACAAAGCCAAACGAACTACGTACGAATGTTCAAAAGTAACTAGGGCAGAAATAGAGCATTGTAGAAATAGGATTTATGTAGAATCTGAGAAAATTGCACAAGATATTCAAATTTGCCATCACAAAATTCCAGTAGCTCCAAAAAGAAGAAAGCCCAAGAAACCAAATCCGACTAAAAAACATAACGTTTCCGTGGAGTATATTGAAAGTTTTAGGTTATAGTATAAACCAGGGAAATTAGTAATTCTTTGACCAGAGAAAAGGGGGATATTTTCCCTAAAATCACGCATTTTGTTAAAGAGGATTTCTTGTGGGGTATTAAATTAAAGGAAATATTGTGGGAGATTGCATATAAAATAAAAAAAAATCTTTTTCAGCGGTATAATTAGTGGTTAAGGGGCAGAACAATTGTTGGCAGTGTTACGGTTTAAGCGTGTTCTTAATTATTTGTGATTTCAAAACACTTTTCACCCTCTTTAGTTTTATTTTTGTTCAATTGGATATGTGTTGAAAATGAAAAAACGTTAGGTGGGGGGGTCTTGCGCCCATGAATTGGCGGAGTATTTTTATTTGGAAATGTTAATTTCACTGGCCTATTCGTATATTGAAGAGAATTATTTATTATTAATTTCAATAACAATTTTAGATACCAAATTCATTTGGCCACGGATTTATAAAAGTTTGTCAAGGATTTTTCTTGTCGGTCACTAAACTAAGCAAAAGCAGGCTCCTAAAAGTGGCAAAATGTTTAAAGCGTGGTGGTGTTCCCAAAGAATCACGTGGAGGTGCTCAAGTATTCCATAAATTGCTAAGTAACAAAGAAGAAGTACTACTGAATTTGATATTGGCTTTAAGTCACCCACGACGGATGTATGTGTGAACGTCTAAAAAATAGCATTCGGAGGGAAAGTGCAAAAAAAGCAAATTGATCATTAAAAAAGAGAATTCACAAACTAAAAGCAAAAACGTTGAATGAACTGATGAAGGACTCCCCGTCATTTTCAAAAACTTATTGTTTTAACATGCAGCAAGTTCAACCTCTGCCAAAATGTGCTGTAGGTGAAGCATTCTATTTGAGATAAATTGTATACTACACATTCTGTATTGTCGAAAATAATGGGAGGAATCCCGTTTCACAGAAGTTGGCTTAGCACTACTTCATTTTTTAGAAAACGTTGAAATTGAAGAAGACATAGTAGAGTTGCGTTTATTTTGTGATGGCTGCAGCGGTCAAAATAAGAATGCCCATATAATTCATACATTATTATTTCGGCTACAACAAAATACAAAAAATATAAAATCTATTACTCTCATATTTCCTGCCAGGGCCATAGTTTGTAAGTTTGTAAGCTTTGAAGCCATTTACAGGAAACTGAATTCATGGATTCATAATCCTTTTTTGCCCAGCTTGCAAAAGGATTCCGTCGCCAAAAAAGTTTGAGAACCGCTGATTAAGGTCCTCTTGAACGCAAACCAGCTTCATGGAACCTAATTCGAATGGACTGGTCCGAAATTGGTGTTCCAGTCGTTAGAACTACACGATTTTGGAGCGCTGTCGATCTAATTGTGCAGTCTCGCACTGCCCAAGATCTCAAAATTCGGTCTTATCGGGCATTCGTCTCTCTCTGCCGAACTGGATACGGAGTTCAGCGAATTGGAGTAGGTACCTGTTCCATGCTCTAGATATAGCGGAATGACTCATTCTTTCAGCGTCCTCTCGCCCCGATTGCTTTTTCTCAGTCTAAGTGACAGCCCTTGTGATTTGAAAGGTACGAGCCCTTCGTCTACCCACAATATCGCGATCCATAGTTGTGTTGTTAATCAACTACTATCGTCACAATAAATGAGACAAATTGTATTGAATGGAAGCTGAGTCAAAATCCTCTTTTATTTTGTCAAAACTTAAAAATTAGATTAACATACCAAAGAAATTTACATTGAAATTAATAAAAACATTATTTATATTATTTCAATCAATTTTATCACAGCAAACAAAAGTAATGAAGAAGTAAGTGCGGATCCTTATTTATTTTGAGTAGTTTAATAATATTAAAAATAAGAGTTTCCAGGGGGCGCAGAATAATATTTTTTCCTCCTACCCCTATAGAAAGTACACACTTTCCTACCTCAAATCAGGGAGGAAACTCATACTTTTCCTCCCCCTCATTTCAAGTAAGTTGTAAACGATGAAACTTGTGAATTCATTATATTCATATTGTTTCCATAATTTCTAGAACATCCTGTATATCCTGTTTTTTGGTAAAAATCAAACAATAATGTTACTTCAACGTAGTTCTTCAATACAAATTTCAACTTCAGGAATCTTAGATATACGTTTTTTGAGTTCAGAATAAGAAAAGCATAGTATGCTGTGGCTCACTGACAGTAAACACGGCGATTGACTTTTGAGGTGCAAAGTCGCTACATTCATTAAACTTAGTTGAATTTTTGAAAAATGGAGAGCGATTCAAGTGATTTTGAATTTCCAAATACATCACCTAATATTAAGGAACAAGCCAACATAGCGTCATTAACCTTATTATCCAAAATACCACAAAAAATTGCAGAATATCTCAATCTTCCAAATGCCGAACATTACACAGGGCACAGTTTCAGAAGAACTTCAGCAACTCTGTTAGTAAACGCTGGTGGGGATATTTTAGCTCTAAAACAGCATGGCGGTTAGAAATCTACCAATCTTACACAAATAAAAGAAAAATTTCTGATCAAATTATGGGAAATAATGTAGAACCTGAACTTGATCAAAATCAGCCAAGCACTTCTAGAAGTTACCACCATTACAATGTGCTAAGCGAAAATATTTCAAATACTAAAGCTCCTGTTCAAACCCTATCTTCTTCCAATGGCGTTCATATAAGTGCTGCTCAAAACTGCACATTCAATATTAACATAAATAATTCTAAAATATAGTTAAACAATACTATGTACTTAATTGTATAACATATATTGATAAATTTGTTTAATAAATAATTCTTGTGTTCTTAACTATATTCGTTACCTATTTGTGTCGTAAATAAATTTTCAAAAAAAGGTGGGTAGGAGGAAAAATCATATGTATCACATGGGAGTAAAGTGCCTTTTCCTCCCTTGGTTGTTTACTGCCCTCCGCTTCGCGTCGGGCAGTAAACTAACATCCTGCGGGAGGAAAAGTGACACTTTCCTCCCTAGTAATACAAATAGCTATTTCTGGAAAGGGGGTGGTAGGCCAAATAAGTTTGGGAAGTACTAATTTAACGTGTCCCTTTGAAAATAAAATTGACCTACTTTTTATATTTCTCATATTATTTATTGGAAAGAAAATATGAATGGTGGGAAGTTTTAAAATTAACACCCCCGTATAAGATATTTTTTTTCAATGAAATATCAAGGAATTTCAAAATAATTCAAAGAATGTTTCTTGTAAACATTTTGAAAGTTTTTATTAATAGTGAATCATTTCTTGGTAAAATAAATAATGTGAAGTCGTAAATAATATTCGTAACATCCAAAAAATGAACCTGTTTCTAAAATAAATACCACATCATGTTGCATGATTTTAATTATAAGTTATCAATTTTTGGTTGTTTGACCAATATGAATAAAATAAGAGTATTTTTAACAAATATAACCCCTAGTTTTCAATATTTATATAAAATTCCTTGTTTATTGAAACAACAATTGATGACTTTCCTTATAACCAATCCATTAAAAAGCTATTTCGGGTGTCGCAAACCAAATTTAGTCAACTCGGTGATATTAAAAGAGTCATACCTAGATCATTAACAGAAAAATTGTTATTCCAATTTATTTTTCAGTCAAAAACAAAAATAGATTAATGATTTTTTAATAGTGACAAGGAATTTACTATCGAATTAACCATTTAATATCTATTTCAGAAAGGCGCAGAGTAATAAAATGGGAAATTCCGTCCAGTTCGACTCAATTTCGGTGTCGGGCATAGGCGTAGGTCTTGAAATAATAATATTAAATTTTAAAGTAATTGCGTGAGAAGATTAGGAAAGGTATATTTTCTGGCCTGAAGTGTCAAAATCGAAATAAAGGGTAGGGATTACAACGTTTAGACGTTTTGAGTTTAACAGGTACCGTTTAACATATTGACAATGCAGCCCACTATTTTTTTTGTTTTTTCAATTTTGGCTCAAATTGTCTTCAGTAGTTATATTACTCTAGTACAGCCACTCTCTAAGTGTGTTCCGCGGGTTCCCTAAGGTTCCGCGATACCCCGTAGGGGTTCCGCAAGAATTCAGAAAAAAAATCAAAACACCTCTCTCTGGTCAAACATTTCGACGCGGGCGTATCACGAAGCGCATCCGAACTTAGTCGCCGCCCACAACAGTACAATTTTACTATGCCGCCACCGCCGATATCTACTTGTGCGCGCTCACAAAGTCGAAATTGTTTACATCTTATTTTTTGTATTTCTATTTTTATTTCCGCTTTCTATTTACCAAAGGCGTTGTGAGCCCGCAGTCCCTTTGATAAAAGCCGCCTCTGAGATAAAACACTATAGTTGTGAACAAGCGACTATCGGGTCTAACTTCAAAACATAAAGTCGAAATTGTTTACATCGCATTTTTTGTATTTCTATTTTTATTTCGGCTTTTATTTATCAAAGGCGCCGACTCGAGTATTTTTAAGAATGTTCGACATCGAGGTTAGGACTATAAAAGTGACGATCGCGTCTCAACACTCATCATCTTACTCCGAGACTCCGAACGAAGCAAGCAGCAGCATCCCTGGAAATTCGGTCCCTGATTCAAACCGGATTACTCCAGCAGCGACTTGCCAACGTATTCGCCGATTATAATCGAGATTTTATTCTCGACCTGTCCTTTATAGGACCTTTTTATTTATGAAAAACTGCTCTTTCTAGGGCAAAGTATTTATTAAATTTGCATTTTTTCCAACAACAGCGTTGTGAAGAAGCTGCAAACAAGAAATCGACCGCCATCCAGCTGAAGACGGAAGGACTTTTTTAGGTAAATATAAAAAACTAACCGGTAGAAAAAAGGGTCAGGAAACCTTTAACCGGGAAGGAAACTCCCTCCGGCAGTGAGTCCGCTGTCCGGCTTTTGTCCGCTACCCCCTATACTAACAACCCCCACAAAACGAAACAACCTTCTGTTTCGCCCCCTTCCGCCTCACAACCAATAGCAATGTCTTCAAAACAACGCTCCCCTTACAACACCCGTGGTCAAACCGTAATCACTATCTCATCTCTCGGTGAGTTTCCACCTATGGGCTCACGCCTAAACTCCAACCTCCCGCAGCTCCTCACCAATTATACACTCCGCCAAATTCCATGCTTCTCGTCCCAGTTCACATATCTCTGTGAGTCTCGCTCCCATAACCATCCGCCAATATCTAGAGGAGGACTACACCCAAGAAACCCCTAATAACCCGTACCCCACCCCCACGAACCACTCAACAACAAAAACCAACTCAACAACCAACTCCACAACCAACTAAACAACCAACTCAACAACCAACTTAACAACAATCAACAAGACAATCCTGTCCCACTCAACAACCACGAACCGTCCAACAAACCCTACCTTCCCAAC
The DNA here is from genome assembly GCA_963921935.1 of Galeruca laticollis. Taxonomy (NCBI): domain Eukaryota; kingdom Metazoa; phylum Arthropoda; class Insecta; order Coleoptera; family Chrysomelidae; genus Galeruca; species Galeruca laticollis. The sequence continues at coordinate 203,873,747 of OY998180.1, forward strand.
TGACACCCTCACTTCAAACCTTGAATATTCTAAACCTACCTTCCAAATACACCTCCCAGAGGGAGTTATTTAGCCTGCTCAACACAAACGAGCTGAAGCAAACCTGAACCGAACAGCACTCCTGAAATTACCCGCCAATATCCCACACGAAGCCCTTGTCAACAGACTCCGAAGTGCCATCGGTGACCCCCAGGTCATCATGGTACCCCTAACTTCAACCCCCCGAGCCCGCTCAGAATCGAGAACCCGCAAGCCCACCTTCTCCCTTGTCTGCAGAAATGTAGACACGTCCCTATCCGATAAAGAATTCGAGGACATCCTTCGCAACGAAGTGAATTTCACCTTCCCCAGATCCTGGAGCATATTATCTCCCGCCGTCTAAGCAAGCCCACCTCCATGTTTCGAATCCATACGGATTCCGAAATGGTTTACTATCACGCCCTCTCATACAGCATCAAATTTCACGGTCTCTCACACCAATGTGAGGCCTCAAACCCTTCCAACCAACTACCTGCAGTATTCAGATACTGCAACAGGTCCTCCACCACAGGCCTCCTTGCTGAAACATGCAAGGCCAAACCAGTCTGTCCCTCCTGTGGAGCATCGGAGCACAAATCCAACAATTGCCCGAAGGCAAATAACCCCACCTGCAAAAACTACGGCGACTCACACCTTGCCTACCATCCTCGATGTCCAAAGCGGATGGAAACACCACAAAACCCCCAAGAAATCGCATGCATCACCCTTAAAAACCCCAGACCCCCTACGATCTTTCTACAGACACCAAAATCTTGATCGAGATTTTCGCAACAACCATTATGAACACAGTCCCGACAGCCCGTGGCCTAGTGGCCGACACCCTCACTCACCTCGTCCCCTCTTTTTACGGATACAACTGTACCGTCACCAGTGGCGTGGGCAACCGCGTCCACTTTACCTTTATCTAGAAACGCCACAATTAAGTCATGGACTTTAAAATCGGGACCGTGAATTGCCAAGGTCTAGCCACAAAGCGACATCTTCTTAAACACCTCCTACACTCCCAAAATATACAAACACTATCTATCACCGATACTCTCTTAAAAAAATCCCCTCGCTTTTCTGGCTACACCGCATTCCACTTAGACAGGAACTTCTACTGTCACAGCAACGGACTTCTCGTCCGAAACGAACTCCCCGCTTCCTCACACCCGATCCAAGCATTTCTGTCTCAGCAGTACCTGGATTGCATAGCCATCGACATATCGTAGAAGAATACCGCGACCACCTTCTTTTCTTACTATAAACATCCCAACCAAGTATTATCAATCGACCTCCTCGAATATGCATCTACCGTACCGCGAGCCGTTATAATGGGCGACTTAAACTCACGAAATATCCTCTTTGGTGATACACACACCAACCTGAGCGGCAGATCACTCGCCGACCATTTAGTCTCCCTTCCCATCTCTCGGATTAATAACAATAATCCAACCCTAATAAGTCAGTCAGTCAGTCGACCACATAATCTGCACTGACAGATTAATCACCCGTATTGACGACGAATGCTCTATAGGCGACCCAACCACATCAGACCATGTCCCACTACTGGTCAACATCTCCTTATATAACTCAATACCACCACCGTCAACAACTTTCACATACCGCGATTTCAAAAAAGCTGATTGGGTTTCCTTCGCAAACCACGGCTCCTCTAACTTACCACAACACATCATTCTTCAGACGACTGATGACATAGATAATCACGCAGAGGAATTCCAATCCCTCCTAATCGATGCTCAAGACATCGCCATGCCTCTCACCACCATAAATACCAACTATTATGCACTTCCTCAACGAATTCTTCTTAAAATCCGTCAGAAAAGACAGTTATACAGGTTATACGTCCGCACTCTAGATCCCGCTGTCAAGACACAATGGAACCGTATAAACGCCCTGGTTCGGTACGAAATCAATGCTGAAAATCAGAGAAAATGGAAGGCCGAAACAGCCGGGCTGGACTTCAGACAAGGGCGCGTGTTTTGGCAAAAATTCTACCGCCTCGTCGGCCTAAAGAGGAAGGCGGAATCATATCTCGAAGTGCAAGGACAGAAGATCTACACCCCTGAAGACAAAGCCGCCGCCTTCAAAAATAACCTTTCTCTGTAACATGGTGAATTTATTCAACAGGATGAATTTATTCACTAGCCAAATGGACCGACGAACCAATCCATCAATCAATCGACGTAGGGAACAAATGCAGCCACAGCTGTATCCGCCGATGATTATTCCCCAAAAAAAATCAGAAAACCCACAAAAACAAAAAAAACACATAAAAAACAAAAAAAAAACAAAAAAAACCAAACCGAGAATGCTTTTCCTCCGGAACACCGTCTAGCGAAAAGCCCACTCCAAAACCTCCATTCCACACCTTTTAATGTTTCTTAAGTCACTTTCTCAAATCTTCCAGACTTCTTCAACCAACCCAACCTTCAACCAACCACCTTTTTCACCAGACTTAGATACAAACGCGCACAAAAACCCCCAATCCAGCCCTGCAGAGGAAACTATACTATATTAGGGCACCTAACCACAACAAACACTTCAACTTATAACGATACCCATCCAATACAAACTTTATTCGAATTTCTCTCTGGATGGATGAATTTTGTTTTGCTTAAATATTTTCTGTAAGTGATTCTTACAAAAACCAACCTCCACTGCTCTTTTTTGTAGACTCAACTTGGGATTTTCCCTTAACGAATGCATAGCTACTGCACTAGCTGCATCATCCTCCTCAACGTACACCTTTTTCAATTTCTTTTTGTCTTGAACAGATCCTGTCTCATCAAACTTCTTTATTAATTTTTTTAATCCACACAGCGTAATGGGTACATCTGGATTTTTTTCGAGAAATTTTGCAATTGCATACTGGTACGAAACTTCTCCAATACCATAACACTTAAAAAGATATACTCTTTGTTGAATAGTTAACATTATTGTCAATTATTTCTTAAAGAATAACAATTTGAAAATTATTTATAAAAGTTGACAGTTACTTGGTGGTACATCGTAAACGTCATTCACTAGATTAATACATAATTTTCGAACTTAGTGTAAAAATTCATACGGTTTTCATAAAACTGGCTATAAAATGAGACTATATTTATGAAATGCTAGAAATACGTTGCAGTATGTAATAATGATTCATTTTATCTCAATTTAATGGACTGTACATTTGCTTTTATAGTTTCGAATGTCTGAATTCCTACATCTTGTGAATAACTTAAAAACATTCAACTAACGATAGACTACGTAAGATCCGAATAGCTGCGATCAAGTATAAAGTAAATAGTTCATAGACGATGCCATATTGTCCTAAGTAACAGTAGTTTCATGTGTAAAATAATCCATTTGTTTTTATTTACATGAACAAAACAATCACAAAAGTCCCTAATTAGTGCACATTTCAAAGTTGAATTGTTCACAACGCAAGAAGGCATATTAATTTTGAATCCGCCTTCTATTGAATGCATATATTATATATGCTAATAAAAATGAATCGAATTTATAGATGTATTACGAAAAAATTATCGTCAACGTGACAACCCTGCTATTCTATAATCTACAGAACGTACACTAGTTCATTCATAATTTACGGACCGTATTGCAATAAGTCAGCAATTTTATGATTGAATATTGTTAAGGACATGTCACAGATGAACCCTATTGATTTTCAGCTCACCGAGGCCAGTACAATGGATCATGTAAATCCAGATATGTCATTTTTGGAGAAATTTCAGCTTTTTAGCACGATACAGCCCCCGGAGTATTTAAGTGCGTTAAAGTTAGTTTTAATCTCCAAAACCGTTTATTTTTCTATAGTTAAATGGTCTAAATGAGTGATAATTAATAACTTTCAGCTTGGCTCCTAGGAGCTGTAAGACCTTGTCGTTGGTGGAGTGGCTAAGTAATTTCCTCTCTTCTCGAGCTGTACGGACGGGAAAGGAGGAGTGAAGCTATGAAACATCTCAGAAATGGTCAGTGGGGCACTGGTGGGGCTATCTATGCCGATATGATAGCACCAACAAATGCCAATAGAAGATCCAACATGCCCAAGTTACTTCCGAATACACTGACAAGTCCTTACCAGACATGGGGGACGAGCGGCGAGTTTCCGGCGCCGAAAAAAAAACCGGGACCTTCGGCTATGGTATGGTAACCTAGACAGAAGAGTCCCGATGGAGTAAACCAGCGGTAAAAAATCCGTAATCATCGGTATGGCGCGCGCCCAGGGATGCATGGCACGACGGATGTGTCGTAAGCGGCCCCCCAACATCATGGCGAGAATATTGGGGTAGGCGGAGGATACCAAGCCGAAGCAAGGCCTTATTTCTGCAAGCGGGGCTCTGCGGAAACGGACTGTTAAACAACCCTAGCTACTCGAGGGAAGTAAATGGAATATTTAAATCAAAATAAATATTATAAGGAGGTACTGGAACCAAAGGAAGGAGGATCAAAGAAGAATGTAAGAGAGACTGAAAAAGTAGGCACTGACCCTATGAGACAATTAATAGTTGGAACTGGTGGAGGGAATGAAATATTTTCTGAAAATATAAATAGCCCTTTTGAACGGAGGGACTCCATCGTAAGAACTCCAACAGGAAAGTGCATTGGAAGTATTTCACACTCCAGTACAATCAATCAGAGATGCCACCTAAACTACCATAGGGAAATATCCACTCAAAGTGACAATTGGGAAGAGGAAGATATCTTCACAAGCTATGCTGATGATCTGTTTTCCGAAATGGTTACTGAAAATGAAAAGAGAGTTAATGAAATAAAGCTAGTAACAAACGTCGAATCTAGCGAATGAGAACGGAAAAGAAATAGAGAAGATACCTCACCTGCACAAATAACTGAAAAGAGAGAAAGCACACAAACCACCAGAAATCTTTAAAAAAGTAAAAATAATTGAGGATAAAATGCAACTCTACAATAAATACGTGAAACTAATGGGCCAAGCTGAAAAAGATGTAGAGACACTAGTAAAAATTACCCAAACAAACAGCAACACTAAAAAAGAGATCAAAGACATCGTCTATAGACTGCAAAGAGTTCTGACCGATATACCATCGAAACACATGCAAACGTAGATAGAACAACAACAACAACAACAACAAACATACAAGAGAAAAAATTAGATATGAAAAATGTGAGCACACAAACTGAAAATATTACTGCAACGAGAGAAAATGAAATTGACAAAATTAATAAAATTAGACCAGTTGTGTTTGTACCTTGACAGTGAACATATCGATAGTTCAAGCGATCAGATATTAACAGTGCCTAACAAAAACTTCGACTTCTTTCTAAAGATAAGTAACTTGTTTTAATTTTGTTTAAGTATAGAATCGAATAAGGCTAATTAATTGAATTCGCCAACTTATGGATTTAAATTCGGGCGGCGAATCGCCGCCCCTATTAATTGATAAAGGGTCTTCGATAAAAGATTCTCAAAATATTAATTTCGAGAATAAATTATCAGCCTTCGGGTGTTGGTCCTTATCTAGTTTATATAGAACATAAAGAAAAAAATGTAGGTCGTTTATTTCCCATTAAAATCGGTCACATTTTAAGAAACATTACAGAATTTAGGCAAAATATAACAGATATAAAACCAGTAGGGGTAAATAGGGTAAAGAAATTTTTTAAAAATTTCAATGTTGCTAACTTGTTGGTAAATCAAGTTTTATTAAAAAATAATTACATTGCTTATATGCCACTATTCTTCACGCATAAAAAAGGTATAGTACGTATGGTAGATACTTATTTTAATGCTGAGTACCTAAAAGACGCAATTGGATCTGGAATTAAAGTCGTTGATGTTAAGCGATTAAAGCGTAAAATTGTGGACAGTGAAACCAAAGAAGCAAAAGAAGTAGATAGACAAATGATCGTGGTTACTTTCTTAGGAAATAGGATTCCCCAATCCGTTAAAATAAATATGGTAAACTTTCAGGTAGAACCATACATATATTCGGTGGTTCAATGCTATAATTGTTTACGTTTCGGTCATATCAAACATCAATGTAAAGGTGAACAGAAATGCCAAAACTGTTCAGAAGAAAATTGTAACTCAGTTTCCTGTGAAGATTATAGAACACATTGTGTACATTGCGACAGTAATGAACATAAATCCGCATCCAAAAAATGCCCTGTTTACAATACACAATTAAGTATTAAAAAAGTAATGGCCTCCATGAATGCATCTTTCAAAGAAGCCGAAACTATTGTGAAAAATCCTGCTTACGGAAAAATCACAACTAATAATCGATTTTCATTATTATAAAATCCACAAAATTTCCCTGAGCTAACACATACAGCTTCAACTTCTTCTTACAGTTCAATCTTGAGTAAACCTAAGCCCTCCGTACATTTACCTAAACTTAATACGAGTACATCTGCGTCAATATTTAATATTTCAACTTTTTACTCACTTTTAATTTTCTGTGGCTAATAGACTATGTCTGAGGCCATTCTCCCACACGCACACAATAAAATTAGACAAAAACTAAAAGAAAAACTACATAAAAGACACTAGTAGAAATAATAACGAAGCACTGGCCCGAAGGTAGTTTCGAAAAATCCAAAATAAGAGAGGATGATATATTACATCCGAATAGCGTAAAAGATAAACTAATAATTATTAGTACGGAAAAAACAGTAGAACAGGGTCACGTTATAAAAAATTTCACAGAGATACAGCCACAATTGAAAGACCTAATAACAGATGACAAAATGAATCACGGGCAACTAATCTGGAGTAAAAACTAAAAACTGCGGGGCAATCGAAGTCGAACAAGAAACCATCAGAGTAGAAGAGTGTCACACTTTCGTTATAGGACATAATCCAGAAGACAGTTTTGAAGACGTAACACAACAGTTTCTCAAAACCTTGGGAAAGATAAAAACGGTGACAAATAAACATCACATTAAGGAAATGGAAATTTCGGCAACAAACAGCAAGCTGATAACACATTTAAGAAAAATTATGGAATACATTTTCCAAGACCAAGATATAACAATAACGATGTATTGTAGCAGAAGCAAACAAATAAGACAGTCAACAATTAACAATGGAGAAAAATTACGTGAAAAAACAAACAAAAGAAATACGCAAACCGTTGAGATAAAACTAAAGGAAGAAATAACACCTCGTATGCTGAAATAATAAGAAAAATGCAAAAAGAGGTGAAAATAGAGAAAGTAGGAGTAACAGTAGATAAGGTAATTACAAAGGAAGGCGTAGTACAGCGAAGAAAATACTGAAGCTTTTAAAAAAGCCATAGAAGAAAAACTAGGAGAACAAGTAAGTGCTGAAGTGATTACTGGAGGAAAAACAATAGTCCTACGAGGTTTATTAAAGGAGACTTTAGAAGAAGACGTAATAGAGGCGATACAAATAGAAATGAACTCAAGTGGTGGAGAACTTAATCGCATAAAAGTTCTAGAAAAGGCGAATAAACAAGAAGAAGTAACTGTATTTATCTCAACTAGGCATGATATAGCCAATAATCTGGTATCCAAGCGTGAACTCAAGATTGGTTGGAATGCGTGTAAAATCGAAGAGCTATTTACACCAGTAAGATGCTTCCGATGTCAGAAATACGGTCACTACGCTGCTGGGTGTAATGCCGAAAATGAATTGGTGGGCAAATGCCTAAAATGCACGAAAGAAGGACACACTGTAAAACAGTGTAAAGAAGAGCCGAGGTGTTATGAATGTAAGAAAGTTGGACACCGGGCTGGCAATATGTCGTGTCCCATCTACAGAAAGCTGGTCGTGAGTTGGAGAAGACAAGAAGGGAGAAAACATCTGCAACATAATGGGGATTAAGGTACTCCAAAGTAATCTTGGACGATGTAGAGCTGCCATGGATTTGCTATATAGGAACGGCGAAAAGAGAGAAATCGACATAGCCATTATATCAGAGCCAAACAAAAAACATGTAGAAAATAATTGGTATAATGACCAACAATTAGATGCGAGCATACGGATCTTCAATTAAGAAAAAATAAAAGTAATAAACCGGGATGGTGAAGCTAAACGATATGTCTGGTTAGAATTGGAAAACATAATAATGTTACGAAACAGCACCCTCGTATAGTCCCTAAAACCGACTAGCGCCATTCGAAGGAGACCATGACCTGGTGGAAGGAGTAAACCTTATTCGAGATGTGTCTGACCCTACCTTCGAGGAATTTATGGGCACGTATGGAGGTACCGGGAAAGCTAGATATGGAGTCACTTCGGAACAACAAGATCTGTTCACTCTCCCGGAAGATTATTCACTGGCATACAACATCCCCGCCCGCATCAAGAATGCACGAGGGTTAGCAACCGTCTTTCGAAAGAAGTTCGGGCAATTAGAAAAACTTGAAGACCAGATTCCAGCCCCTGGCAAGACACTGAAACTGAAACATAATTCGCGGTACGTCTTCTACGTGGTAACTAAAAATGAATTCCAAGTTCGATCTACCTACCACGATGTGTTGTAAGCACTTCGAAACCTCCGAGACCATGTGTTGGAATCCAACGTGAAGAAACTGGCTATGCCTAAGATAGCGAGTAACCAGTTGGATTGGCGAATCATCAGGAACATTGTAGAGATACCGGTGTCCAGATATTAATTTGCAGCTACAACCCCCGTTAATGTTACGAAACAGCACCCTGGTATAGTCCCTAAAACCGACTCTGTCTAAGCCAGGTATAAAAGTTAAAATTATGGCGGATACGCAGTTATAAAAAAACTGTTTACGAGTTACGACTATCTTATGTAAACATTGTTTTATAACTGCGTATCCGCCATAATTTTAACTTTTATACCTGGCTTAGACAGAGTCGGTTTTAGGGACTATACCAGGGTGCTGTTTCGTAACAATAATATACTCATGCTAGATATCACCAAATATTACTATAGAAACGTTTGAAGAATACATCAGACAGCTAAGTAATGGTCTAAGAGGCCTTCGAAAACCATTATTTATAGCTGGAGATTTTAACGCAAAAAGCCCAGCATGGGGGGTAGTACAATAGACAACAGAGGACAAATTATATTTGAGCTAATCGACGAACATGCCCTCGTTGTACAAAATAAAGGCGAGAGGAGAAAGTAGATCTTATCTAGACATAACTTTGACCTCAGTGAAAATATCCGAGGATATAATCAGCTGGGAGGTATCAGATGAAGAAAACGTCAGCCTGCATCAGGACATCCTATATACAATACACAACGGGTGTAATGATAAAGTCTCAAAAATGACAGGAAGGAAAAGTTGGATATTCTGTAAACAACAAATACTACATTTTCTTAAAGAATTCGAGGTAGAAACTAACAAAATGGACCAAAATCTTGAAACTGAACAAGTAATGGTTGCGATTAAGAAAGCAGCTAACTGTACTTTTAGAAGGTACAGAAGGAAGCTTAAGAGAAACTCAGTGTACTGGTGGAATGACAACATAAAGGATATCCGCAAAAGTCCTCACATTACAAAGAGAATACTAACAAGAGCCAACAAAAATCGACACATGAGTGAAACAGAGAAAAATCTATTACCAGAGGACTATCAGGAAAAGCGTACCATACTAAATAAAGTCATAAACTACGCCAAGCAGCAAGCCTGGAAAAAATTAATGAAAATACCTGGGGGAAGGATATAAAATATTAATGAAGAGAATGGCTCTGCAACCTAAAATTGACCTAACTAATGATGGGAAATTTGAAATTGCACGCGAGCTCTTCCCAGAAGACACAATTCAGAGCTGGGAAGAAATAGAAGTTACACAAGACGACATTCAACTCTTTCCTGATAACGAATTGATAGGCGCTGTAAATAAACTACGGAAAGCACCAGGTCCAGACAAAATCACAAATGAGATGATCCAAGTCATAGTGAAGGAATACCCTAACCACTTTTTAAAAGTAATGAATAAACTTATAAATGATGGAAGGTTTCCCGAGGTATGGAAAAGGGCATTAGCATTAATAGAGAAACCAAAGAAAAATGAGCAAACGGGAACGAAATATAGACCAATCTGGACGGCATGGGAAAGATAATGGAGTATATGATCGCTTCACGAATAAATCATGAACTAGAAGCAGGTCATGAGTTGTCCGAAAACCAATATGGCTTCAGAAAGAGCTGCTCTACAGTTGACGCCATGATAAAATAAAAAAGAAAAAAATAAAAGTTCCTTTCCGAATCGAAGCTTGTGTATTCTTATTACCTTAGATGTTGCAAATGCGTTCAATACTGCGCAGTGGAATATCATTATGAGGGAACTAGAGTTGAGAAAAATAAGCCCATATATAAGAAAACTTATTGGAAGCTACCTAAAAAACATAGTCTTACTGGTAGGAGAAAAAAGTTTAGATATCACGATGGGGGTCCCACAAGGCCCCGTCCTCTGCCCACTGCTTTGGAATATCTTCTACGACCACATAATGAAGCTGAAACTTCCAGAAGGAGTAGAAATAATAGGATACGCCGAGAACACAGCAGTCTTTGTTGAAGCAAAAAATGAAACGGCTCTCATCTCCATAACAACCGTTGCACTTGCAAGAATTGCTGGGGAGATTGAAGAAATAGGCCTGGAGTTAGCTATTGATAAAACAGAGGTTGTAATACTAGAAGGAAGACGTAAGCTCACAAATGTGATAATTGAAATAGATAACTTGGAAATTCGTAGTAGTGAAAATATAAAATATATAGGTGTAATTTTTAGTCACTACTTCAAGTAGACGAAGGATCCTTGCATCCGTAGTCCACTCCATAATACTGTATGCTGCACCAATATGAGGAAATCCAGTAAAAAAGTCACACATCAAGGGTTTGGAAAGATTGCAAAGACATATATCAATGAAAGTCTGCGGAGCATATCGTACGATTTCAACTGATGCGGTCCTGGTAATAGCAGGCATTATGCCGATAGATCTTATGATAGACGAGATGATCAAAATGTTTTTTGAACTTGAAAATAAGAATATTATAGAATATGACACCCAACAAAAGTGGGTAAATAAATGGAATATTCAAAATGGAAAAGCGGCATGGACTAAACACCTCATTAAAGATTTAAAAAAATGGCTAAATAGAAAACATGGAGAGGTCGATTTCTATCTAACGCAATTTCTGAGCGGTCATGGATGTTTTGAAGAATACCTGAAACAATTTAAAATAAAAGAAACTGCTGAATGTTTCTTATGCATGAGTGAAGTCAATTCGGTAGAATATACCATTTTCTTTTGCCCAACTGCGACAGACCACAACGTCATTGCTTGCACAACACCTCTGCACAGTAAATATCATAGACGTGATGCTGGAAACAAAAGACAATTGGGATATAGTTGCACGTCTTGTCAGAAATATTTTGAGTCAAAAAGAAAAAGAGCAAAGGAATGGAAAGGGAACCACCTAACCCCTCCCTGAAGGGAATGGGTGGGTTTACCTAAATTTTTACATACCATCAAATAGATCTTCGCCTCTTGATATAATGCATATAGCGGTTCCAAGGGCTCTACCATATGATCAGAAGGGCCACTTGTTTGGGTATAAAAACAATATAAACTATACCATGGGTCGGAAATAATAGTCAGTGACTAATTTTTAGCATATAGGTATCTCAAGAGAGGCAAAGGAAGAGAGAAGCAATTCCAGTGGCGGAAACAGTTCGGTTTTAAATAAATAATGTGTAATGACATATTATTTTGAGCCGCTCCTAATTTACTGTTTCCGAACTAATGCTGACGTCACTGACTATTATTTACAACTTCTGGTTTAGTGTAAATTGTGTATTTGCTAAGGAATATCGGGCATGATTATGCCCAATAAGTCAATTTTCGTTAAAAATCTTTCAAACCTCCAAGTTCAACGGATTTTCAAAAAATATCGCTCAAAAAAGCGTCGTAGTGTAAAGTTCACTGTATCCGGCTTTGTTTATTTTGATCATTATCTATATTTCATTGTTCAGGAATAAAACGTATGAAGATTAGTCATCACTATTGATAATAGAACAACCGATACTTACTTTGATCTAAATATTATGTTATGTTAATCGACTCAAACTTCAAAATATTTACGTGGAAAAAAGTAATGAATTCATTTTACTTCAAATAATTGCTATTAAATTATGAATAAAGAGCCATTGAACGTCATATTACTGTTCATATCTATATCTATCTGGCGTCATACAGTACTTAAATGTTTACTTTGCGACTATAAACGAACGGAGAAGGTATGTCTAATTTCAATGAAATTTTAGGAAACGTTTAATTTAGCGGGTCATTCATATTTCCGGGTAATAAACCGAAAGTCGATAAACACGTAGTGTAGAAACAACTAACTTGAAACCGATTGTATATTGTAAAATTAGTTATGAAAGTAAGTCCGTCAGTGTTTCTATTATTTTGTATCATATTTTAGGTAGATTATCTCACCTATTATTTTTTAATTAATTTCCCACTTCGTGTTACATCAAATTAAAACCCGAGAAAAATGCGAGTCAACCATACAAATATATATTCTGTCGATTTTATTCATCAGATAACATTATTTTGTGTTCTACCACCGTTTTAAATTCATTAGAAACATCAGAGTTAATAAATTCTTTTGACTCTGTCGCCACTTCCTATTTCTTCATAATAAAATTAACTTCATCTGATTTTCTGACAATAATTATCAAATATATTGCTGTATGTTATTTTTATTAACAAAAACACTTTCGACATCCTTCAATTTAAACCATCATGATCTAGATATACATATAATTCTGTCGCTTAGTGTTTTTGATTATATTTCTAGCTGAACTTCGTCGACTGGCGTAGATATTCAACTAAATAAATAATCTTAATTTGACAAAATTAATGTCGAAATTAATAATTTATTATGTACAAATTTACAAAATGGTACAAAGTTATGAATGTTGAACTTCGGTGTTTTCAGATCGGAAGACACTTTATGTTTCGATTTGATGAATATTCACTTGTCTCGTATAGAAACTAAGTAACGATATGTTAGACTTAGTATCTCTGACTGTTTGACTTTGAGTGAAGTTACTTCGATATGTAACGACGACTCGATGAACTCGATTGAGTGTTGAACTGAGTTATGAACTAACTTTAGTATTGAAATGAGTTCATTTTTGAATTGTAAGCTCGCTTCGATGAGTATCAAAAACTATCTTTGTTATTGAGTATTGAACTCGTTTTTAATTTATTTTGTGGTTTAAAACATATATAAATTTACTGGACTGTGTTATAGATCCAACAAGGCACTGCGTTTATTTTGACAATTTATTTACAAGTAGACTTATTGCTGCATCTGGTACGTTGCGAGAAAATAGACTGGAAAATGTCCACTGCTTAGCTAAAGAGCGTCGCGGGAATTTTGATCACAGGTTTGTTACGAATGGTGAAATTTTCTTATTGAAATGGAATGACAATAAATATGTCAGTCACCATTGCAACAAATCATGATAGCATCGAACCTCTGTCTCAAGCATCCCGATGTGATAGAAAAGCAAAATAAAAGAAAAATAAACGGTTTTAAAGATTAAAACTAACTTTTCCGCATCTGTGGCCCTGAATAATATTCTATCATAAAATTGTCACTTGTATACACTTCGGGGGATGTATCGTGCTAACAAACCCAAATTTCTCCAAAAATATCAAAAATGTAGTATATCTGGATTTATAGGCCCCGCTGTACTCGCTCTAGTCAGCTGAAAATCAATAGGATACATCTGTCAGACACCTTGAACAATATTCAATCATAAAATTGGTTACTTGTATACACTCTAGAGGCTGTATCTTGCTAACAAACTGAAAATTCTCTAAAAATTACAAAAATTTGGTACTTTAAGTACCATAGAACCCGTTGTACTGGCTTTAGTGAGCTGAATATTCTAATAAATGGGTAGTTCCTATTTTCATTCTTATGGTGAAGCAGTGATCAACTCAGCCGATGTTTGCTGACTTATCCCACCGCTGTCACCAGTGTAATACTTCTGACCTGATTGTAATAAATTTCTCTGCTCCTTTGGGGTGTACGAGGTCTGACAATTAAGTAATGCGACCGATTTTTTTTCTTGGCCTGTGGTAACACTGCGAATCTGTAACTCAGCTACCGTAATAGCAGATCCCTACTCTCTCGATTGAGACCTTGACGACTCTCGTACGATCATTTTTTCGCCAGCTGTTCAGTGTTTTGTAACAACACGCGAGTAGTGCATGTCACGAAAATGGAAGAGAGAAATTTAGAGCAACGGTGCGCAATAAAATTTTGTGCGAAACTCGGCGAAACCGCGACAGAAACTTATGAAAAAGTACTTAAAGTGTATGGTAGTGATGCCCTAAGTCGTAGTCAGGTGTTTCGGTGGCATGCCGATTTTAAAAATGGCCGTGAGAGCGTCAAAGACGAAGCGCGGAGCGGAAGGCCAATTCAAGTGCGAACCGACACGAATGCGCAGCGCGTGCGCACCCTTATTCGTCAAGACCGGCGACTAACCATTCGAATGTTGGCTGACGAGTTGAATATTAACCGGGAAACAGTTAGAAAGGTTTTAACCGAAGATTTCGCCATGAAAAAGCTGTGTGCGAAGATGGTACCGAAGAACCTTTCAGATGAGCAAAAAGCCCACCGATTGAACATCGCTCAAGATCTTCTCGAGCAGGTTGAAAGTGATCCAACTCTTCTCGATCGAGTTATTACTGGTGATGAAAGTTGGTTTTTTCAATATGACCCCGAAACTAAACGACAAAGCCAACAGTGGCTATCCCCTGGGGCGCCAAGGCCAAAGAAGGCGAGAATGAGCAAGTCCAAGGTGAAAACCATGTTGATTTGCTTCTTCGACAGCAAAGGGGTGGTTCACAAAGAGTTCGTACCACCTGGACAGACCGTAAATCAAGTATTCTACCGCGATGTACTCGAAAGATTACGAAAAAGGGTGCTCAGAGTGCGTCCAGAGATCGCGAAGACTTGGGTTCTGCATCACGACAATGCTCCCTGTCACACTGCGTTTAGTGTCTCTCAGTTTTTGGTGTCTAAAGGCATCGCAACGTTACCGCAACCGCCCTATTCACCGGACATGTCACCCTGCGACTTTTTCCTATTTCCCCACATGAAAACATTCGTCAAAGGTCGACATTTTGACTCCGTTGAAGATATCCAAGAATCTGTGACGAGGGTACTAGGAGAGGTGCCGCAAGAACTGTTTGGATAAAATGACAGTTACTCGGGGAAACGCCCCGGTAAAAAAAAATTCAGATAAGGAAAAACGTCTTTCCAAAATCTGGAAGTAGTTACCCGTTCTCGTGACACCCGTAAAGGATGTCTTATATAGGACTATCCCTGTATAAGAATTGAAACCAACGAAAACAAAAACCTGACTCGGGCACAACGTCTTCCAAACTCTTGAAAAGGGGTCTTTCCTGATTATGAAAGATAAAAGGACGATATTACGTGTAGTTAAGTATTTGGTATAATATAAGAAACAAATGATTATCGTACAACCCTTCGTAAATTTAATGGTATGAATGTGAAATCCCGTGTACCGTTGAATATCCCGTACAATATAGTAAATAATATATCAACAAACTTTTGAAATCTAGTAGAATAATTATGATATCTCGGGCATTTGGATATCCTGTACAATATAGTAAATCATATATATCAACAAAATTTTGAAATCGAATAAAATAATTATGATATCTCATGAATTTGGATATCCTGTACAATATAGTAAATCATATACGAGTATATCAACCAAATTTTGAAATCGAATAAAATAATTATGTTATCTCGTGAATTTGGATATCCTGTACCGTATAAGGTAAAACAAGACTTTTGGAATTAAATCAGAATAAATATGATATCCTGTACAGTTGAATATCCTTGCACAATACAGAAAGCAAAATATATAGAGAGATGATCATCGAACATATGATATCTCCCGTATATGCCTATAAATTTAGGCTAGATCGGTCGATGAGGGGCTGAGATGTAAACAGTACACTCAATATGACCGAAAATATAGGTCTCCTTTACCTTTTGGGACACCCAGTTAAGTCAAAAAAATAAAAATAAAAAAATATCAATACATTATACGTTAAAAACTTACGTTTTGGAATATCACAAATCACAACTACACAATATTACTGTCGACGATAAAGTGGCCGGCCGTACTTAGCCTGGTCACTTAGGGAGGGTTACTACCTCTCTCTCTGGTTTCAAAATTCCTGCTATTTATTTTAAAAGTTATTCGTCTATGCCCTTGTGTGAAGGTTAATTTTAAATTTCATTATTCTAGTTTGCAACGTTTTGATTATATTTATTGATAAACAAAGCATGGCAAACCATCAGATGTAATGTTTATTGACCTTGCTAATTATAACAAAATTGTTTGTATCAATTTCTTTCCTGGAGGTCAACAATTATTTTATTATTAATTTATTTCGAATTAAGAAAATTTTATCTATATAGGGTGTTCTTAAAATTTCCTATGTCATATCTCGTGTTTATTACAATATCAATAGGATTCATCTTTGAGACGCTCTGAATAATATCCAATCATAGAATTGGACACTTGTATATACTCCGGAGGCTGCATCGTGCTAAAAAACTTAAATTTCTCCAAAAATGACAAAAATATCGTACTTAAAGTACTATAGCACCTGTTGGACTGGCTCTGATGAGCTGAAAATCGATAGGGTTCATCTGTGAAGTGTCCTGGATTATATTCAATCATAAAATTGGTGACTTGATGAACTCCGGAAGCTGTATCGTGCTAACAAACTGAAATTTCTCATAAAATGACTAAAATGTCGTACTTCTAGTACCATAGCACCCGTTGTGCTGGCTCTGGTGAACTGAAAATCAATAGGGTTCATCTGTGACATGTCCTTAACAATATTCAATCATAACATTGGTGACTTGTTGCACTCCGGAGGCTGTATCATGCTAACAAGACATGTAACGACAACGATAACATACACACAGGATTTTACTTTTCCGCCCAACCTATCTAATATGCGAGAAAAGTATTGGTTTACCCAAAAAAAGTTCTGTGTGTATGTCGTCGTCGTCGTTGTCGTCGGCCACTTTTCCTTACATGTCTTGTTAGCACGATACAGGCTCCGGAGTGCAATAAATTACCAATTTTATGATGGGATATTGTTAAGGACATGTCACAGATAAACCCTATTGATTTTCAGCTCACGAGAGCCAGAACAACGGGTGCTATGATACTTGAAGTACGACAATTTGTCATGTTTTGAGAAATTTCAGTTTGTTAGCAAGATACAGCCTCCGAAGTTCAACAAGTCACCAATTTTATGATTGAATATCATTCAAGACATCTCACTGATGAACTCTATTGATTTTCAGTTCACCAGAGCCAATACAACAGGTGCTACAGTACTTTACGATATTTTTGTAATTTTTGGAGAAGTTTCAGTTTGTTAGCACGATACAGCCTACGGAGTATATACAAGTGACCAATTTTGTGGTTGGATATTATTCAGAGCGTCTCAAAGATGAACCCTATTGATATTCAGCTCACTAAAGCCACTACAACGGGTGCTATGGTACTTGAAGTACCAAATTTTTGTCATTTTTGGAGAATTTTCATTTTGTTAGCATGATACAGCCTCCAGAGAGTATACGATTGATCAATTTTATGATTGAATATTGTTCAAGTTGTCTCACAGATGTACCCTATTGATTTTCAGTTGACTAGAGCGAGTACAGCGGGTCCTATAAATCCAGAAATACTAAATTTTTGGTTATTTTTGGAGAAATTTCGGTTTGTTAGCACGATACATCCCCCAAAGTGTTTACAAGTAACAATTTTATGATAGAATATAGTTCAGGGCCATAGATGTGGAAAAGTTAGTTTTAATCTTTAAAACCGTTTATTTTTTCTAAAAACCGTTTTTTCATGTTGTTGTTGATGGAAAACGTAAAAATAACTCAAAAAAATTTCGGAGTGGATAAACATGATTAGAATGTTTATAAATACAGTGTCCAAATTCGGGTAAAGACGTGGCATTGGGTACTTTTTACTCGAATGATTGCTATCGTTAATGGATGGATTCTCTTTAGACTGGTCATCTTTAGATATGTTTGCTAAATTTGAGAATAGTGATTACTGTGGTTTATATGAAAATAGGCGTGAGACCAAGTTTGGGACGGCCAATTATGTCTTCAGCACCAAAAATATGACCGAAAGGGACATTTCATGGAACGAAGAGACAAACAAAGAAGATGCTGAGGTAGAGCCTGCAAGTCGAAGCCTCTTACAGATTATATCAAATGTCAAGTTACGCTCTGCAAGGACTGCTTTACGTTACGTTTTACTACTTTTTATATTTTGTGTTGTTTCAGTTCAGGTAATAAAATTATACCTCCAAATGCCAGCGTCCTATTTATAAGGCGCCTTCTTATTCCTGGTTCTTAGTCTAACAGGGTTATAAAATACAAAACAAAAAGATATGGCAATAAATTGTACTAAACAGTCAGATTAAAGATTTCTATAAAATATTTCCTATCACTGCGATTAATTTTCATAAAAACAATTTTTTAAGTTAGACACTGATTTTCATTTCTGTAAAAGTCGAATGGGCGATAATTATAATTATGGTTACGCCTTGATGGCGAAAGCTTTAACTAATTTAATAAATTTGTTACTTACTACGTCTGGAGTCATTTTCATTGATGGAGTCGGATAAAGGGCTCGTTTCGATGTCGTCCGCAGCGATGAGATGGAGAAATCCAGGGAGGAGGATGCAGACGTAGATAAGTATAGTTCTGGTCGAAAAGCCGGAGCCAAGAACTTGGCGGAAGTGGGACGTACACGCAATGCCGTCGACGGCCATCAGTGGCGACACGTACACATGGGTAAATTAGCCAGTCAAACTTTTTCATATAATGTTGGACATAAATAGCAAAGTAACAAAGTTGTGACGAACGAACTGTAACGTTCCTTAATCATCAACATGTTACTTACAAATTTCTCTGGCGAATGTTTCAAATATCACTGCTCGCAGCCAGCTGATTATCACATTGTCTTTCAGCTTGTTCCACCTACAAAATTAAAACAAACTATAAATAACTTGATATATACAAGGTGATATATATATATATTAGAAATTATTTCAAGTGAATTAATTAGAAAAATAAAAGATAATGTCAGTCTAAATAGAGAGCTTTATTATTGTATATAGTTTTTTCATTCCAATCATTTAAATAATTGCTAAATAATATTATAATATTGTCAGCTAATAAAACAGTATTCCGATATGATTGTTCGATTAAATTTTGACCAGTTCTTAAGAGCCTTGTTAGTTATCATAGCGCCCAAAAACATACACAGATAGGGGAGACCGGTAAAAATGATCCCCCGCACGTGCTGTGTCACGACACTCTATATTAGATGTATAACCTTGAAAATCTACACTTTGTACTGCGTTAGCACTATTCTCTTAGTCTGGTGTGAGCTGCTGTCAAGATAAGGTGTTTAATACCAAGCGTTTAATACCAAATCTCAGTGAGAAAGAAATACCATTACGAGAACTTCTTAGAAAGAATGAAAAATGGTTATGGGATCATAGAAGGGAATCAGCATTTGAAGAAATAAAAGAACTATTCATATATAGTGATAAAATCTATCACCCAGATTACGACTTACCATTCACTCTAAAAACAGACGCATCAATAAATGAGTTAGCAGGAGTCTTAATACAGAATAAAAATGATTTAGACATCCCTATCTCTTTTGTTTCTAGATTGATAAAGAAATCTGAGAAGAAGAAGTATAGTATTTGTGAATTAGAATTAAAATTTTTTGTGTTCAAAAATTAAGATTTTTCTTAGTTGGTAATAAGTTCACAATCGAAACAGATAATCAGTCCTTAACAACATTTTAGATAATGAATATGGGAATAATAAGTTTTGACCGGTTAGCCGCAGTTTGATCTAAAATACTCTGGTTTTATAGTGTTTGTTCTGCGGACCTGAACACTATATCCTGGATTTTCAACGAAGCTGGAACTGCTATGTGCCGTGTGGAACGACGCTCTCCCAATTACTCGGGATATTCTGGATTTCTCATGGAAATACTTAACACAAACATATATGTGTACTATTTGTATGCTATTCTTTGTTATTTATACACTTTGATTTGGTTTTACTGAGAATTACTTAAGATTTCTTTAAAATTTAGCATAGCCCTGTTACTGCTTTCTTCGCCATACTCCCAGTGACGCCGATCTTCTCCTGTTTTCTCAACAAACTATCTATTTCAAAGCCGCCTATCTCCTTGGATTTTTGTCTCACTTCCGGTTTTAGAAATGTATTTTATATATAAGATGTTCTTTTTTGGTATTTTGAGTTCTACACGGTTCTTATTACACTTTTAAAATTCTGATAACGCATATAGTTCATAATATTCACTTTACAAAAGTATTTTCTTTCCTCATATACACGGATTTTGATGAAATGAGTCTTTAACAATGGATTACCTTTACGGCTATAAAATGTAAACTAGAACATGAACTGACGTTTATCTATGTGTAATTTTTTTTAAATGATATCTCAGATTTATAGAATAATTCATTTTATATAAAGTCTGTCTTATTTATTTATTTTAAATAATTCATTTTGTGTTGATATCTGTAAAGCCCATTTCCATTTTGCATACCCCTTTCAACTCTCTGTAAATATCTTGATAGATTATCCATTGTCGGTCAGGCCAATACGTCGAAATTATTGAAATTTCGACTAAAACAGGTGTAGTAGAAAATCGAAATTTACATTTCATATAGACACTTCGTATTTTATGAAATTATATTCAATTTATTTTATTTCATACGACTAATACGGTCGCATTTATCTGAGGTGTTGGTTCGCAACTGAAAGTGAAGATGGCGCCAGCTGACTACTTCTCGCTTGTGTAACTACACGAGCCAAGTAGAAGTTGTCGGAGTACGTAATCTTCAGTTCGGACTAGAGACTATGAACTGGAAGGCATTACGGAAGAGACCCAAGAAGGTCGAAACGCGTCAGTGTACTATGCCCTTCCGCTATATGTTGCGAATCACCATAGATGTTCGTATCGGCAAAATGGCCGATCGACGTCACGGTTTTCGAAGGGTATGTAATTCAATATTCTGCGTGATATTAGCCAGGAATGTAGTTGTTTTTCCCTTCGATGAACGGTCAGGCCAATACGTCGAAATTATTGAAATTGCGACTAAAACAGGTGTAGTAGAAAATCGAAATTTATATATATATACATATATATATTTCTGAAGAATTTGTATTTACTATTCTTTTTGTTGTAACTTCCCACCAAGTGAGGCTGCAGAATATCAACTTATATGTTGTTTAACTGATCACTATGATGCCGTGGATCGAAGGACACTCTTCGTTGCCGAGTTATTCAGATGTGGCCAAAAAGCGTCTTGATACCTTAACTCAAAAACGCCTTTCTAATGTCTGAAACTACGCCAATCTGGTGCAATCTGAATCTTATAAGAAGTGATGGTATCAACTCGATCAGATTAACACCTTTTACCAGACATTGGTTCAAGGAAGGATAATTTTTCAGTTTCGCCGAAGCATCGAAAACTGGGCGAATTTTCGTGGTTTTTTTTCCACGGGGGGGTTAGGGTTCAGGTGCCCTAATTGTTGCCGCTCAGCCATTGATTGGCTTATTGTGCACCCCCACTCACAGGTATTAAGCAGAGTCCCATCCTAAATTCTTAGCGAACATTGAGATACGTCGGACTATGTTTTCCTGCATTCCCTCCTGATTTGTGCCTGGAGAAATATCTAGACAGGAGGCTCGCCTTCTGCACAGGACAGGGCAGTCGAAGACCACGTGCTTTGCGGTTTCCTCTGCTTCTCCACACATCCTACAATGGGGATTTGTTATTTCAATCCCCATTTTCTATAGGTGTGCGTTGAATATCCAGTGGCCAGTTATGAATCCTACCACTATTCGCAGTTCTTTCCTACCCATTCTAAAAGCATTTGCTGCGTAGGAACTCGATGGTCCTTTTAGCATTCTTTTGGATTGAGCATGCCCCGTGATTCTGTTCCAGCGCTTTTGGTGTTCAAGCGACACCCAGTTGGAAACGGTTTTTCGTACGGCGCTGTATGATACGCCATATGCTGGTTCTGGTCCCATGAGGGTGAGATGAGCTCCTTTCTTGGCACACTCATCAGCTCCCTCATTTCCAGCTACCCCTATGTGGCTTGGCACCCAAGTGAGAATTACTCTGTTGTCTTTTGCCAAGGTTTTCAAGGTATTGTGACAGTCCCACACTATCTTCGGTGTATAGCTGTGGCTTGCTAAGGCCAAAAGGGCCGCCCGACTGTCCGTGTTCACATAGATGGTCTTTTTGTTGTATTTCCTGTCTATGCATGTTCTGCCGCATTCGATTAATGCAGCTATTTCTGCCTGAAATACGGTCGTCGTTTTGCCGAGGCAAACACTTATGTTTTGCCTGGGTCTGACGCCGTAAACACCTGCTCCTGTACCCGTTAGAGTCTTTGACCCGTCGGTGTACCAGGTGATACTGTTCAACATGCGTTGAGGTTCTCCCTGGGCCCATTCGGATCTGCCACTCAAGTTGACACGATATGGTATCTCAGTTTCCACGACCTTGGACATTCTGTCAGGTGGCATTTCGATGATGTCGCACCTCATGTTGTCGTGTATTTTAGTATGTTTCATAGCATGGTGCTTGCACCAGTTGCCATTGCACTGCATTCTGTAAGCAGCCATTTTAGCCTCCCCCTGTATATAGAGATCTAATGGTGGGATGTTTAGCAATATTTCCAATGCTGCGGTTGGGGTGCCCTTCATGGCGCCTGTAATGCTCAGACACGCAGCTCGCTGCACTTTAGAAAGCGTTTTGGCGGCTGTGCTTTGCTGAACTTTAGGCCACCATGCGATCGCACCATACACCATCATTGGCCTGATTACTCTGGTGTACAACCAGTTTACCATTGTCGGAGTTAGTCCCCAGGTGCACCCAATTGCTCGTCTCATCGTCATTAGCGTGATCTGAGAACGGCTTGTGGTGCTAAGAATTTTCGTGGTACTGCTATTACTTTTCACGACATGTCGGTGAGGTAGATAGACAGCTGTTCTACTAATGTCTTTTTCGGAAACCTCTTCTATTATACCCTCCTCCATCCATTCGCAGAGCACCTGGTGATAAGCATCAAAATATCCTTCATTCTTGAGTTTTTCAGTTAATGTATCAAGACGCTTTTTGGACACATCTAAATAACTCGGCAACGAAGAGTGTCCTTCGATCCACGGCATCGTAACTCCATATCTTCCTTCGTCATTACCAATGACATTTTGAAGAAAATGGTCCATTACTGCAAGTTCCTCATCTTTTTTGGATTGCTGTTCATAAGGATCAGTTATTCCTAGAACATCTAATTCCCAATAATCAGAAATTGAAAAGTTACTGGAAAATACGGATGTAACCAACATCGAGGAGTTCTGACGGTTCTGAGATGGAAATTGTGGAATCTTTCCCATCAGTGTCCAGCCTATAGAGGTTTCGACAGCAACTAACCCACAA
Organism: Galeruca laticollis; assembly: GCA_963921935.1. Classification (NCBI taxonomy): domain Eukaryota; kingdom Metazoa; phylum Arthropoda; class Insecta; order Coleoptera; family Chrysomelidae; genus Galeruca; species Galeruca laticollis. The sequence goes on from OY998180.1 coordinate 203,897,389, forward strand.
TTCAAAGAACATTTTTTGCCAGTCAATAATTTTCCAGCGACATCGGCACCTATCAAAATTTCTATATGTCCTGTATATCTATCACTGATTATAATGTTCAACTTAAAATTTCTATAGGTCCTGTATATCTATCACTGATTATAATGTTCAACTTTTCGAGTTCATGCATCCACGGCCCCTGTATAATACATCCAAGATTATTACAAATGACAGGCTGATCCAAAACGTCAAAGTCACATTTGTAATTGTCATTCAAATTACCGATTTTGACGTGGTAACATACATGTTTTATGCGCTTTGATTCTATACCACCAAAAAGGGAGTGTGCCAAATACTCTTCTCTAACAGGTTATATATAAACGCTGTGATCCAGTGTCTATAATGGCACGAGCAAAACGAGTGTTCTTTTCCCCAATAACTTTTACCAATAAAGTCTGCAGCAAAAGTTCACCATAGGTATGGTTTGAAAGAGATTCGCTCGTAGTAGAATTAATTTTTGTCTCAATTTTGCTTTCATTGTTACACATGATTTTCATGTGCCTTCCATTACAATTTGGGCATTTTACTCGTGAGCGACATTTTCTGACCGTATGTCCAAATCTCAAGCATACGAAACAACAGCCTTTTTCTTTGAGAATGCGTGATTTCTCTTCGTAAGTGTGTTTTTTGCTATCACACTCAGATGAGGGGTGCTTTTCATTGCAAAAGACACATTTAACAACAGACTTTTGATTCAGCAGACCTGCCGCAGTAGCTACCGTACCTTCATGTTGAGAAACACACTTATTTTTAGGGGTTTTGTTGATATCAAATTCGGCAACAGCAAGAGATATTCTTTCTTCATTCTCTACTTCGTCTTTTAAGAAATCCATTAGCCTTTTTAGACGATCTTTCAATGATAGTTTGTTAGAACAGGAGCTACTACGTTGCCAAACTCTCAATGTCTCTTCTGGCAAACACGATTCTACCATAGGGTAAAGCATGGCCGCACACGTTTCAGAGGTTACGCCTAGTGTCTCAAGAGCTCTCAACTGCGACTCAATTTTGTCATACAAATCGCAAAGTTTGATCTTTTCGTGCAAGGTGTTCAAAACTAACGATAAAAGTTCTCGCACATATACCTCTACTAGGAGATCATTACGTCCAAATCTCGATTTCAAACTATCTATAGCTGTCGGATAGTTGTCTCCAGTGGGCGGGTAACTATCAATTAATTGCCGAGCTCTTGAATTTGGAACTGTCGCTTGAATGAGATATTGGAACTTGTCCTCATTCTCAATGGATTGATCATCGTGTATTCGTTGAAATTGACTCCAAAAGGATAACCAGGTCTTTATTTCACCACTGAATTTGCAAAATTCTATTGTGGAAAGTTTCAGTTTTATTCGAGTCGATACGGAAATGTCACTAACAGAAGTACTTTCGGTTGTTTCTTTTCTGAGAAGCCTCTCTACTCGTATTCGTACTCTGTTATATTTACCCACGTATTCGTCCACACCAGCAATCTCTAAATCGAGTTCATCAGCAGTACAATCAGCTTCCAGGCGAGTATCGTATATTTCCGTGTTCAGTTCGTTAAGACGTTCGAATTTCTTATCTAGGATCCTCAGATTTCCTTCTAATTCAACTAAATCTGGCGTAGTATCCGCTATCATATCCATCATGGCATTGTAAATCTTTGTGAAAGTTGTTCTCTGCGCAGATCGACCTTGCTTCTTTTTCGCCATCATAGATGTTTGGTCATGTCACGGTCGCCACAATTTTAAGGAACTTCTTATACAAAATCACCTACCCGGTGAAAATATATATCTTTTCTGATGGAGGAGTAATTACAATGTAAAATATGACTGCCAACGTAAATAAAATCGATGAAAAAGTACGAATCTATATTGACAACTCAATTACATATTTTGCTATCTGTCATCAACTAACTACGTTCAAAACTGTCACATACAAAGTGAATCAAGAACTCAAAATAAAGTATTCCAAAGTATCATTTACAACACAAATCAATAGAGCGGAAAAAGTGATTAGCATACACAATATTTTTTCTACGACCACGTTCATGAATGAAGGAAAAAAGTAACTTATATAGGTATTTTATTTAAACTTTGACCAGAAAGAATTTAAAAAATGAAAAATGAATTAAACGTAGGTATAGTTAATAGCGAAATTTCAACAATTTGGAATGTTTATGACTGGTGTATCTTTTTTTAATAATAAGTTTTAATTAATCGTAATATAAGTGTCTGTCAACAAAATTCACTATAAAGATAATGTTAGATTATCAAAAGGAATTTTGACATTGAGATATTCTTCTCACCAGGTGGCGCTGCAGCATATCAACTTCTATATCGTTTACTTTTTATATGGGCGCAGAGCCTCAAAACTAGCGAGCGGGAAAAGTGATTTGCAAACTAGTTGTACACAATATTTTTCTACGACTACGTTTATTAATGGAAGAAAAAAGTAATTTATATAGGCATTTTATTTAAACTTTGAATAGAAAGAATTTAAAAAATGAAAAATCAGTTAAGCTGGGTATAGTTAACAGTGAAATTTAAACAATTTTGTATTGTTATACCTGGTGTATCTTTAGCGGAAAATAAGTTTGAATTTATTGTAATATTAGTGCCTATCAACGAAATTCACTATAAAGATGATGTTAAATTGTAAAAAAAAATCAAATTGACATTTCAGTGGGGAAAAGTTCTGTAGCGTGTACTTTTAACACTCTAAATTATTACTTCTCCAATGGATATTGAAGAAATTGAGAAAAGGCCTACTTTGCTTATAAAAATTTGTATAGAAAAACGTGTTTTTGGATAGTGGTTGTAGAAACATTTTATTATAAATATTTGCTAGTACTTAATCTGTTATATAAAATAAAAATTGTATTAATTATTGAAAATACCCATACATCTCATTTTATTTATTGATAAGATATATTTTAAAAGTAGTTATTTGCAGTGCTAGAAGGTATAAAGTATGTATTTTAAAACTAGTGTGGACGAATCGAATAAATAATATACTTCATTCAAATTATTGATAGAAACTTATAATCAATACAATACGTTTGGGTTTATGAATCGGTATCAATATATCAAGTAATTAGTGAGTAATTTCAATAATCACAAATAGTAAATTTAAAAGAGCGCAAAAGAATACCTACTATTCTTTTGTTTATAGATACGTAGATAAATTATCTTCAAACATTGCATAATAACAAATAGTATTTGTGACAGGGATTAGTTATTAGAGTAGCTTTAAATATAACATTGACCAATGTTTGGTAGGATAACGTCTGCCGGGTTCAGCTAGCTGTTTATAAACGATCTGCCTTCTGTAGTACCATACTCAAAATGTTTACTTTTCGCGATGAACTTAAATTATTTAGACGCGTGGAAAGAAAAAGAGATTGCATAAAGTTGCAGAAAGATATTGACAATATTGTGAAATGGAGTTATGACAATAAGCTTTTCATTAATGTTAAAAAATGTTTTAGCCTAACGATATCCCGTTTATAGAATATTATTAAGTTTGAATACCACATGTAACGAGATATTTTGGAAAGAAGAAATGAGGCAGAAGATTTAGTGATCACATACGATAATTTTTTATTGACAAATCACATAATAAATTCAGTAAGATCTTCCAACAAAGTGTTAGGGTTTATAATTAGACAAAAATATATGTTTAATAATACAAATAGCATTAAACAACTTTACTTTAGCAAGACAGAAACTTGAATTTGCCTCAATAATCTGGTTTGGAGAATGTGTATCAATTTTAAAAGATATAGAAAAATACATAACAAGTTTCTCCGTTACCTATACTTCAAAAGGTATCGCAAATGGCCCGATACACTATAATCAGAACCAGTTACCGCAGACAGGAATTTAAAATATTAACATTAGAACAAAGACGAAGTATGTCAGCGTTAATGTTCCTTTATAAAATAATAAATAATCAAATTGATTCGCCTGAAATATTACAGTTACTCCCTTTTCATGTTCCTTCGCGATTTAATCGACTCTCGACGCTGTTTAATATTCAAGGATATAGATCTTTACTTAGGGTTCCGCTAGTACTCATGTCGAAACTAACTAATAATGTTAGTACATTAACTTGTCTTGACTGGTCTTCATCACAGTCTAAACTTCACAAAATTGTCTTCGACCACATAAATTTGTATAAAACCATGTATTAATATAATCTCACTGCAGTTCTGATATTTGTGTTTGTGTATTCCTATATGTTAACTATCATATTTTGTAGCGATAGCACATAATTATTTAATTTTATTCACCGTAATCCATATAATAAAGCTAAATTAGTTTGTTTGGTTTAAATAAATAAATAAATCAGCTACAATATAAAAAAAAGTAAGGTTATGTCTTTGCCGACAATAAACAAGTCGAATTAATAAAAAGAAAAGAATTGCTTGAAAGGAAAAGGTCAAAGTAAAAGGTTTTGTTACAAGTAAAAGGATACCCTTGTCTCCAAATTAATAATGATTATATTATACTTGCAAGTAAATGCTTCTGTAGAAGAGTAAAAAGGTCTCATACATGTCGAGACACGCGAATCAGCTAGTTGTTTACAACGTGCCAATTCGCCTATATTCACGAGCTGATTAATAGTGGTAAGTTGGGTTTTGAAATGTCTTCGTCAAGTGAAAGCGAAACTGAACAACAGTACAATAATAGCAGTGAGTTAAAATTTATTGCTGATGAACTTCGCAGCTGTCCTATTATTTTGGCTAAGTCACAGGTTCCGAAAGTTAAAAAAAGGATAGTTGAAGCGATCGCAAATGTATTGCAAAAATACAAAGCATTATTTGGTAAAGAATTAGATGCCAAAGGTGTCATGAAAAAAGTCAACAACATGAAGAGTAGACTTCAGAAAAAAAGGGACTTAAAGAAAACAGGAAACAAAAGAATAAAACTAGTAGACTAGGAAGAACAAATGGTGGCAGCAGTAGAGGGAGACACAAATACGACTATCAGCAGAATTAAAGGTAATTTAATTGTGTATATATCTACCTTATTTTTGAAAATAATGGTTGTAATGATTGCTAACATATGCGACTGTTTACGTCAGTAAATAGGGAAAAAACAACTAGAATTACTCAGCAGAAAAACGTTTTCAATATACAAATTGCCGAGAAACCACTAAATCAAACTAAACAGTTTTTCACTAAATTCAAACCTGCTATTCCAAAAACAGAAACACCTAATACAGTTTATAAAATTGAATGTAACAACTGCAACCAATCATATATAGGACAAACCTCACAATACTTGAAAAATAGATTACGTAACCACCAAAATGATGTCAAGAATTTAAAAATAATACAGCTCTGTCCAGTCATTCTTTTAATACTGGCCATGAATTTAATTTCAACGGTTTTCAGATTTTGGATATTGAAACCAATTTTCATAAAAGATGTATCAAAGAAATGATTCACATTAAGAAAACTAACAATTCACTTAATTTTCGTGAAGATGTAGATAAATTGGATAATGTATATAACAATCTACTAAACAAAATTTAATTTCAAACTTGTGATGTCTCCACCTTCCCGTTTCAATATATCATCTACAACCGTACTAAAATGTTTTATTATTTTGGTGTTTTCGCGTTTAAAAAGAAATTAATTCATATCGCCAACAATACATACAGTAAAGATTTCTCTACCTATTTGAAATATAATATGAATTGAGCAATGGAAATATGTAGACCATAGAAATTACAACAATTTCATTCTGAAGATTTTAAAAAGTTCACTGTCTTCGTCTTATATGTATGTTTCATTATAATTGTTTTTAGAAAAACCAAAATGGATATGTTAAAGTAGCTGGCGAGTTTTTCAATTTTAAAGCTTTGTAATATAAGAAAAAATAGGGATATTTAACTAATGTTTGTTGTAAACTCTCAATTTTATATTTTCAACCTTGATTAAATAATGTTAATATCATCTTTAAATAAAAATAAGAAAAGTTTTTATTATTGTAAGGTATTGTTGCAGATTGTCTTATAACGAATTTTGTAATAGAACATCATTATGTGTATTTACGAATAGCCCTGATGATGAACCTAAATAAAGGATTAGAAACGTTGGAAAAAAAAAACTTTCAAAGTTTTATTTCTTATAAAATAGGTTGGCGAAGAACCATTAATTATATATAAATTGAAAATTTTCATACTGCCAATTAACCAATAAATATAAAGAAAAACGTTGGGTTCTGATTTTACACAAGGCCAATACAAATCGTCATATTGCAATATCCAACAACAGAAAGTGTATTGGTGCCAACCACATCATCAAGTGTCTCCGTTCCAGCAGAAAATAATACAAAAGCAACCAAAGCCAGTATGCCACCAAGGAGAAAAACAGCCACAGATAAGTATGAAACCGATGAAACCAAAAATTTAACCACCAAGGAGTTACAGCGATTAGTTTTACTTCAACAATTTCAAACATCAACTTTGCAAAGGGAGTATTATCAAAAAAAATACAAAAGTTACAAAGTGAATATTGTAATACTCATCAAAAATCAGGTGATACTTTGCAAGACAACATTATTGTTGACAGAGATAGAAGTTTTTACGATTTGAACTGAATAACATTATTAACCGTTACAAATACTATTTACGTATTTTGAATATATTTCTTTCTATTATAAGTGTTCATTAAAATCAATAATAACTACATGAACTGTCTAGTTATTGCAGCCAAATTTTGCCTCCCCGCTTGTCCTCGGCGACGAAGACGAAGTCTATTTTCATCGTTGTCATCATTAATAGGAAAGTATTCATCTTCTTCAGAAATATCTTCAGGTCCTTTGAAGTCAGGATCTCTTAAATGTTTTGCAATGTTATGCAATATAATACTATTATTTTTGGGAAGTTTTATCCGGCAGATATATTGTAATATGTGAAATCGTCGTTTTAACTGCCCAAAGCATCTTTCGATTACAACCCTTTCCTATTTCAACAGTGCATTGAATAACCTCTCTGTATGATTAATTGAATTTTTGAATGGTGTCAACAACCAGGGCTCTACTCCATATCCACTATCACCGACCAATACCGCGTTCTGTGATGTATGCATAACTTGTTTAACGTGGTAGTTTTGCCAAATTCGGGCATCGTGCACAGATCCAGGCCAACTAACGTCAACACTGGTAAAAATTTCTTTTGCATTACAAGTAGCTTCAATATTTAACGTTGGTTTTCCTTTCCGATTTATCTATTCGTCCCATGAATTCGTGGTTTAAGAATTGCACATGAGTGCAATCGATTACACCAATCACTGTTGGAAAGTGATATTTTGTTTGCCACAATTCCTTTGCCTGCAGTATTTCATTTTATCCAATTATCAGCTTTTGCAATAATACGGTCCACCACAGCCTTAACAGTAAGTGATAGTGTACCTCGAGTTACTCCAAGTTCTTCCCCGATTCCGCTTTAATAACCAGGCTAGGTATCGCAAACATATCTTCATTGTTTGCACTGCTGACAGTGAACCGGTTCGGATCTCTCCAGTCTTATGTAAAAAATGGTTTGCAAATCATTCAACATTATTTTCCTCAAAGCGAAAGAACTTTTTAAAATCTTTTTATAAAATCTTTGCTGTTAAGAGTACAACGAGGTTTGTAATGTTTGATGTCTCTCACGTTCACCAAATCAGCCATAGCAAGAGTTAATCACATACACACCTTTTACTACTACGATTAATCTGCATTAGACTAGATGCATTAATGTGCAAGGATTTGCTTCAACAAGTAAGTAAAGGCTTTACTTTATTAATATGCATTTACTTCAATCTAAAGGTAAACGTCGACTGGATAAGGATTTGCTTTTGCTAAAAGAGGAAAAGTTTTTGCTTATTATATTAATAATATAGGGGAAGATAGTATGGACATTGCTGATATTCCTGTTATTATAAACCATGGGTTAGATGATTCAGAAATAATCCTTGACGTCATTGATAATTATGTTAAGGAAAACATAATTGTTGAAGACAACTCTGGGGAAGCAGTTGGTTCATCAGTAACTATCAATCAACCAGAGAGTGCTGACCAAGGTGTTCCTGTGTTATTGAGAAATAATCTCATGAAGGGAACCATAAGTGTGAAATGTGCAAAAAAACAAATTGTAGCAAGTGAAAGGAAAAAATGTGTCACAGCAATGAAAAGAGCAGATGAGAGGAGGTCAACAGTCTTTACATCGAGGTTCCTATGGAGATCATTCTTAGGGCAATACCAAGGTACATTAACGATTCTCCTTAATTCTTTATTGTGAAATCGTTGGATAACTTAAATGTTACTTACAATGGCACAGTCCCAAAGCTGTATACTGTATGTCCAAACGGGTTTCAATATCTGTTTGTAGATGAGCAGTTGTTGTTTGTGGACAGCCAGTACATCCTTTTTTATTTTATCTCAAGCTTTTGGCGTTTATGTTTAACGTACTCTCCAGCAAAGTCAAGCATCGAATGTCATTCCCTAATACTTTGTCGTATTAGTATAAGGAATTTGATCGCTGTTGATTTTTATAGAACATAGCAGATTTGTTTTTTAGTTCAATTTGATACGCCATCTTTTAGCTACTTCATGGTTTTTTTCAACAACCAGAATGACTGTATCATCAGCAAACGTTGTAAGTAGAGCACCCTAAGGTACTCCTGACTTAGAGAGTATGCTTCCTCCTGTTTTATTCTAAAATATCGATCCGATATATAAGATTTTAGTAGATCTAACTACAGTGTCTTCTTTCTGTTTCCTAACATAAAAATTTGGCTTGGAGGACAGATATTTTCATCGAACAAGCAAGTAATAGTTTACGTAAACGTCTGTTTTGAGGAGAACGTCTGTAACTTTTATTTGAAAGGGTTAAAAAAGTTCGTTAGTAAAAATGTATTGACTGAAAAATGAAACTAAGTTTTAAGAAAAATGGAAACTTTTCAGACAGCCTTCGTATTCACGATATTCATCAGAACGAAATTAGTTTTATTTATTATAGCTCACCCTATAAATTTGTTTATGTACTTACTTTAATCGAATCCTGGAATTTTATTGCTGTTGCCAACTAATCAATTTTTAAGTTCTGTATGTTGGATTTAAGAAGTTATTACCGAGCCAAGGTCTGATTTTACTCGAAACTTTTCCGCGTTTATTGACTATTGGTGCATAAATTGTGTTTTTTATTTGCAATGCATATTTTATGCAAATTTTTTCAATAGAATTTTCAAATCAGGCACAATGTAAAAGCTATAGACCAATATGCTTATGATAAAGCATTTTTAAATGAATAATAGACAAACTAAAAGGAGTAGAAAATAATGGAAATATATAAGTGTCTTTATACTACCTCTAGCTTCAAAATTTCAAGATTCTGAAAGTGATATCACTAAAAATCAGCCAATCTCCAATTATGATGAATTAATGAAAGTGGAATTTTCCGTTAAAGTAACAATAATTTTTACATAGAAAAGACATCACCCGACCCGAAACAGCTAGCAATAGTAATTTACGTTACAAGAGCGGAAAATAGTGTTTCTCAGGTCGAGCAAAGCAAGTTTGGAGATATCTACGAAACACTAATTTTCAATCGCGAGCCATACAATATTTTTTTCATCCTACACTACTCAAAAACTCAATTTTCGTGGCTCTATAGGGACGGGAAAGTAGGTATTTGCACGGCTGGGCGAGGAAAATGGCAAAAAATGACTAGGCACGCAAAACAACTTCAGGAAAATGATACTAGATGGCACCTTATTATACATGACGACGCGGCTGTCACTTTTAAATTTCAAATTGTGGCTTTAGAGTTTTATTGCTATTAAAACTTATGGTTCAATTAATTTGAACAGTTTGATCAAATTGTCATGATATTTCAAGCGACCACACACCTTCACGCAGGCTTGAAGCGGTGTCAGTTCAGTAACGAAGCGGGAGAAGAGTTGTCTGCAGACGACGCTTTAGCAATCGTTGGTTTAGTTCATGTTTTATCTTTTTTGAATGCTGTTCGAAAGCTGTTAATTTTTTGTCATTAGGTAACGATCTGCATTAGGTTCTATTTCTTCAAGTTTTTCTATTAGTTTACAATAAGCAGCATTCCGTTTATCTCTGTTATGGTGGTAATCTTTATTTTTTATGTTCTATAAAAAGGATTAATTTTCATATATTTGTAAGAATTCTTCCAATATATCGCGGTTTGACATTATGCAATGCAACACGTCCGCATGGGAACACAACGCAGCAACAACTGAGCGCTCTCAATACACAAACTCAAATTTTTAATTAAACAGTTTTACCATATACAAATAAGAAAATTCATATTTCTTCAAGCCATTTGATTACTTATTAAATTTGATCAAATTTTGTAACAGATATTAATGCCAATTTAATCAAAACGTTTGAACCAGCCGGTCTAAACAAAGTACTTGAACGTCTATGGCGGCCATAAAATGGAAAACAGTGTGTAACATAATATGGACGAATCCGAGGGCGGTTCTTCTACACCGGAAGAGATTATGCAAAAAGCAAGACAGGCTATACTAAATTTGCTACCTGAAAAGTCAAAGGGAAAATATAACCAAAAATATTATAGTCCGTTTTTAAAAGGCATGGAGTAACAAAAGCTCATTAGGTATGCAAAACCGATACAGGGTGTATAATAAAATATCTCCGAAGTTTATCTAATTTTGTACTAAAATTTCTCATTTGATACGAATTTCAGGTAGACACCCCGTAACTCTGTATTCGGTTGGGTCGCCTATTGTATTGAAAGGGTCGCTCTATTGTATTTGAATGAACAAATAAACAATTTAATCCTCAGAGGCGTGCAATCAGGACGAAACAAACTTGGTATATGAATATGAAGACACTATGAAATTATAATTACGAAAACTATTCAAAAGAGTTCACAATATCGATTCAATACAAACACATTTTTTTGTGTTCCTATGAATAAACAATAAACATAAAATATTATATAAAAAATAGCAATGTTTTTGCAGTAGGTATCAACTTTACTACTAATATACCGTTTACAATAGGAGAGGAAAAAAGAAAAATGCAGGAATAAAGTACGAATTAATGTAATATTTATAAAAAAAAAGCCTAACAAATAATAGTAATAACTAACACAAAAACTAGTCTATATATCAGAATCAGACGATTCTGTTGAGCTTCTATTATTAACATTGATTATAAATGGTTCAATCATGTGTTCACTTATATGATCCATTTCCCACATATTTAGTTCTTCTTGTATCACGTGTTCAACACATTTCTTCCAGTTTTCTTTGGTTACGTTACCTAACGCGTCTTCGAATAAAACTTTTACGTCACTCATTTTGAATGTCGTATTCTTTCTTGAAACTTCCCCTTTCACTTGGGCCCATATTAATTCTATGGGATTGAGTTGACAGTGATAAGGAGGAAGCCTCAGCACCGTTATACCACGCGCTGATGCCATTTGCTCTACAACATATCTACTATATTTGTGTTTACGCCATGCAGTTGAAGGTCATTTCTCCACTAACCTGGAGTGATAACTTGCGTTATCCATAACAATGACAGCCCGTTGGAATTAGATCTAACATTTGTGAGAAATATTCTTCGTCTGCATCCATATCTTCATGATAATCTCCGGTTTGCTTCGACTCAAAGCACAACAATCCACCTTTAACAAAACTTTCGGCACTTCCGATATGAGTAATGATGAGTCGACGTCCTTTTCCTGCTGGTGGATTGAGGCCTGTTGACCACCCTTCAAGAGCTGCCTGCCTCCGACTTTTGACATTCGTGTCTTACCAAAACATTGAAACTCCTCCTCCAAATGACAATGTCGTCTCTATCAATCAACATTGCGTTCCGATAATTTTTTTTATATTCAAATCCAAGTTCCTTCAAAATTTTCCATAATGTACTTCGAGACATTTTCGGAAAATCTTAATCTTCTTGAACCGAAGCCATAATTTTGGAGAGAGTTGGGATCTCTTTTCTAAAGAAAAAAGCATGCACCTTACGCCTTATTCCATTCTTCAAGTCGTCATCCATTTCAAGTTTGGGTCGGCCTGGGGACTTTGCTGGGGCTGTGATGTTTCCATTTTTTTCTCCTTCATTAAATTATAAATTGTTGTTTTTGAAACACCCATCATTGTTGCAGTAATTTCCACAGTTTCATCAACACTTCCTGTCAAATTCATGATTTTTCTTTCTAATTTCTTCGTTCTTCAACGAGGAATAGCAATTTAATATCAGATTTTTTTCGTTCAGCGACAATGGGCCAACTTTAGGTCGCTTAGATGGTGATAAATCCTCCATATCTGGTCGAATTTGGTTGGAACACTATATAGTTGGAAGGTGTAGTTAGGTGTTTGTCTCGTGTGATGAGAAGAGAACTTGTATAGATGAACAAAAATAAACACCAGTTAACAATAACGGTAAAAAATAATAACAAATAACAGTAATAATGGGGAAATCAATGAACACAGCAGTTTCTCCAGAACAGATGAACTGTAAATTGAAAATATTCAACCTTTCCGCTACTTTTATAGTTGAAAAGTTCTAGTAAGTACATTGTATTATGGGGGCATTTTCTTAGAACTGAAAAGACTATATTTGACAATAATAAAACCATTTTTGAGCTACCTGTTTGTCAAGTTTCTTCAATTACCTGCTAATTGAGTGAAATAATCGGCAAGTGGGGTTGGTTTGGATATATATATATATATATATATATATATATATATATATATCTGTAGTATTTCTTAAACCATTATATATTTATCTTTTTTGGATAGTTCTTGGGTATAGGTTTCTAGAAACCTATACCCAAGAACTATCCAAAAAAGATATATATATATATATATATATATATATATATATATATATATATATATATATATATATATATGTTATTCGCAATAACCGAAATCGGCCGCTGTCCGAATGTTTTGCCCACAACGCGTTTTGTGTATTGCAGTTTACCCAGGAAGCGACTCAGAAGATTTCTATCGAGCAGTGAGCAAAACGAATTACCCAGAACGCGTTGTGGGTAAACTACGTTACTCAGGAAGCGAAATTATATTTCGGGCGGTTTTGTTTCGCATTGTGGATCTTTTCGTTCACCCACGTCGCGTTCGGGCTTTTACGTTTTACAAGCACAAGCACGTTATTGTATAGCGAAACACGTGCGTAAATATTGGTTAGATTTTTATTTGTTGTGTGGTTTGTGTACCGGCAATTGTTTTAAACAAGATGAAAGCTGAATTTGAAGAAAGATTGCGGATCCTAATGTTGGAAAAGAAAAACAGGTCGTTTCTATTATCGGATGAACGTTACTTAGAAATAGTTCAAGTAACCAAAATTGCTCGATAAAAGAAACGGGATGGTCTTGAATTATCATCAAAAGATTATCGTAGATTAAAACGATATGATTTATTGACAGTTGAAGAAAAGGATAAACTAGTCAGTAAAGAAAAATCAAGAATCCAATCAGGTTTAATTTTTTACTGTACAGCAAGTGAGATGTATGATATAATACACACAGCACGTTTACAAATAGGACATAAAAAAGAGAAGGCCATGGAAAATGAATTTAAAAATAAATACTGTAATATAACTAGAGAAGTAATTTTAATGTATTTAAGTCTGTGTCAAAGGTTGCAAACGGGGGTTAGAAAAACAGGCTGATAAAATGCTTGCCCAATCACAACACAAATTCCCACCTGCCAATATAGGTGACAATGTTTTAGTAAATATACCAGAGGTAGATCGGGGACGTCTAGCTCCTAGGAATGTATTAGCAATCATTATAGACAAGACTGACCAAGGTTTTTATATTCTCGGTACTAAAAATGGAAAACTGAAACGATTATATACCCGTAATGAGTTTCAATTATCACCTTCAGTATTTTTTTCATTATCTGAAGGGCCATTAGATTATTCTGTCAACGTGCGAGAAGAAGCTAAATTATCTTCTGGGTCTAAGCAAGGTTTTGTTCGGTGTAATTGTTGTTTAGGGTGCCACACAAAAAAATGTAAGTGCCTAAAATCAAATATTAAATCCAATTCAAAATTCCATCAAAGCACGTCTTGTAAAAATAAGTAACATATTTGTTTGCTTATTTATTTCTGGTTTTTATATTTCCATATTATTTTTTTGTTTTTTTATTTTAATGTGTTTTTTATGTTTGTTAACATAATTATGTTATATATTTTAATGTTCCGCTAAAATACATATTTTTGTTTAATTATTTGTTATTTTATTTACAACGCGATCTGGGTAAAGCTCTATGCCCAGAACACAATGTGGGTAAACGGAAAGATCCACAATGCGAAACAAAGCCGCCCGAAATATAATTTCGCTTCCTGAGTAACGTAGTTTACCCACAATGCGTTCTGGGTTATTCGTTTTGCTCACTGCTCGATAGAAATCTTCTTAATCGCTTCGTGGGTGAACTGCAATATACAAAACGCGTTGTGGGCAAAACATTCGGACAGCGGCCGATTTCGGCTATTGCGAATAACATATATATATATGTATGTATTTGTATAAAATTGTTTATTTTATTATTTATTGTATGTAGGATTATAACTACCAGGAGCTTAGTGGAGGGACTCGTCTACGCCCTTTTATACATAATCATAAATTTTCTGGAAAATTGATGTCAGTGATATAATCCACAGTTTATTATATTATTGATAATTTGAAATTTCATTTTAAATAATATTACAAAACGGTTATTTTCGGAAATGAGATAATTTTAGAAGCCTTAACTTTTTTTAAATGACTAAATGTGGTACGCCTATGGTTCCGGCCAAAATGAGTGATTTATTAGTCCATGTCTTTTAAAAACGGAGTATAACATTTTATGGATTGATGTTTATTGTACAATATTAAAAGGTACAGCGAAAATGTTATTTTAAGTTACATACCTACATACAAATCATCCACTTTAATGGTCAATTTTCTCAAAGATTAAACCATAGCTAATGACCAAACATGCCATAAATATTGGAACATATACTATATACATTACTAAAAAAGGAAGCGAAAGGTTACGTTCCTAAAAAATCAAATGTATTTAACAGGCAAGATATAAACAAATTTTTGCTGGAAGCGCCCAATGAGATTTATTTAATGTTCGAGGTAATATTTAGTGTTGATATAATCAAATTGGTTAATTCAAACGTTCTTAGATGTGGTATAGTTTCCGTAAGATATATAGTGCGAACTTTAAGCTTTCGGCTTTACGTTTGACTTGAATACCGTCATAGTCCAGTCAATATTATAATTTAAAATGCTTATTTGACGATATATTCATTTAATATTATAATTTCAACTAATAATCATTGAAATGTATTCAATAATTTTATAATTACTAAATACATTTATCAACTGTCTAACGATTCTTTTTATGGAGTGCCATTCTACTTTTTAAGATACTTAGCGTTAATGTATAGAACAAAATACATTCCTTTAAACAATATTAACCTATTTATATTTAAAAACATCTTAAACATGACACCAGACAATTAACACTACCTTATATGTCGTTTTATTAAGAAGAATTAGGAATATAAATTTCAAATAACTTATTATTTTTCCCATCTTTTACTGAACTATAACTATATTTTGAGTGGACAATTTTTTTGAACACAACATATGTTTACTCTTTAGTTGGTAGGCTGACATCAAGAAAGAGTGTAGTGTTTTTCTGAAGAATTTGGATAAGTATACATATTTATTATATAGCAATTATATTTTTGGTTAAAAATTAAATATTTACAATGCGGCGTCCTTGGTAAATATCGAGTTCGGTCCAAAATATTGTGTGTAACAACAACGAAAATTTAAATAATAGTGGTCAAAGTGAAAACAGGATTCGACGTCATTTAAATTTTGATGTTTCAAGGTGTATAATAACCTACAGGAAAAGTTTGGTTTCGATGAAGAAACAGAATTAATGCAAGCAGTATCTGATTTAACAGAAGTTTCCCTGTCAACTATACGTAAAATAGGCAAGATTGGGCGTTAAGAACGCAAGAAGCGATGTGACAAGGGATTGATCAAACCCTTAGATGTGACTAATAAAATTATTAAAAACCCCCATATATGACTGTCGCAAAACTAATAAGTTACCAACGATTGAAATAATAAGAAATAAATTGACAAACGTCGGTCGTAATGTAAATGTCTGTAAGAAAACTATTGACAACTGGATTAAAAAATTGAGATTCAAACTAAGATGCTAATAAACGTCAAACAGTCATGGAATGCAGAAGAATAGTGGATATGTGGTATACATACTTGGAACAAGTAACTAAGTATAGAGAGGAAAACCGACCAATTGTCTATTTGGAAGAAACTTGGTATGATACACACGACACGATTAAGAAAGGATGAACAGATGGGTCAAACATTTGTATGCCAACAATGCCTGCAAACAAAGGATCCAGACTTATTATTGTGCATTGCCGTGGAAATGAAGGATGGATTCCAAATGCCTTAAAAATGTGTGGAAAAAAATGGAAGATTGCAACGTTGACTATCATAAGAACATGGATGCTAATATTTTTGAAGAATGGTTTGAATTAACATTGATCCCAAACTTAGAGCCAAATAGTGTTGTAGTTCTTGACAACGCTTCTTATCATTCACGACAGCTCAATAAAATACCAAATAAAAGCTACAAGAAGACCGAACTACAAAATTTTTTATTGGATAATAATTTGTACTTTGAAGATTCGTTTACAAAACAACAACTGATTGAAGTTTTACAGACAAAGATATTTAAGAAATTATACGCCCTGGAGAGTATTGGTGAAAAACATGGACACTATATTGAGACTTTCTCCTTATTTTTGTATTTTCAATCCCATCGATTTAATTTGGGCACAATTAAAACAGAGTATTCGGCGTAACAATGCATTTCCTAAATTTGATACGAAAGTAGTGGACCTGATTAAAAGCTAAGTAGCTAATATTAGCAAAGAAGACTGGCAGAAAACTGTTAAAAAAGTAATCAAAATAGAAGATGAGTATAAGAATATAGGGCAAGTCCATATTAATGGGGGAAATAAATTTATTATTGATTCACAAGACGATAGTGATAGTGAAGCAGATGATATGGGAGAAGGATTAATAGAATTTTTGGAAGAAGAAGAAATATATTTTTCATGTAGTAGTGACAAACAGGAGTTAGACATATTAATGATTTTTTTTTGTTTTATTCTTTGTTATAAAATTTATTTATTTTTGTTATTTTTCCATAGAGTTTAGTTTGGGTTATGGTTTTTGCTTTGAAATTTCATTTTCCATAAAAAATCGAATGGGATTCAAAAAGGGCTCAGTTTACGTCTGGTATCTCGTTTAAACCGAACCCCCTTTCAACAATTACGTAACATCAAATACCTTATAGGTATTGGCAAGTAAACAAAATATTAATAGTCTAGAAGGAATCGGCGCATGCGTACCGAAAACTATTCCACCTCAATTTTTTTATGCGATCCTCTTTGAATTGCCCTACTGATGATATAAATGCATGTTGCCAAGGGGCAACCTAGTGCCATATTGTCTAAACCGAAATTGTTTAAACAATTGGAAGGAATTGTTATTTTTCAACCGGACAAATTTTTTTATATTCTTTATTGAAATACAAATAAAAAAGGTCCTATGACTTTTCACGATAAAGTTAATATTTTTAGAGATATGAATTTTTGAAGGTTCGAAAAATCTCAAATTTGAGTACTTTTGACCCATGAAAAATATATTAAAAAAATAAAATAAAATATAAATAATAATTTTTTTAAATTCTTTATACAATAGTTAATAATATTCTTAATAGAGATTTAAGAAAACTTCATTGTTTCCACATGTTTTTTAATTGTTAATTTCGCGCGCTCACAAGTATGCGTCGCTATTTTTAAGTATCGCCGTCTCTCTCTGACTCATGCGCTGCATACGGTCTCTCTGTGTCCTAAACAATTTCGGTTTAAACAATATGGCACAAGGTTGCCCCATGGCAACATGCATTTATATCATCAGTAGGGCAATTAAAAGAGGATCGCATAAAAAAATTGAGGTGGAATAGTTTTCGGTACTCATGCGCCGATTCCTCCTGGACTATAATACCTTTCAGCGTATAGCTCCGCAACATAACTTAAAGGGGATATACAATTACATTGCTACACAATATGTTTTTCGCCAACTATACTTATAATAGGAATTGTAGGAGCATGCAGATCGATTCAGTTGACACAAATGTCAACTGAAGACTTAATATATAAAGATGATATATTAGTAAAACAGATATCGGATACCAAGACTAATAATCAGCGTACGTTTACGATTTGCAATGGTGAAATTGATTTAATTAGTATCCGCAAAATTGCAAAGAACAGAGGACTAGCTCCTGCTCAGAAAATGTTTTAATGGCGTACTTTGGAGGTATTTCAAGTAAATTTATATCGTCCACTATATGGTGACAGTATAGTATGTTAAAAACCATGCCAAATATCAACAATGAAATCGATATCATTAAATACCCAAAAATTTAGATATACTAACAATAAGTGAAACAAAAAAGGACAAGGGAAAATATTAGTGTTTTTAAATGAAACTCAAGGTCTCTAGTTAATTCCACAATATAATACAAGTTATTGAAAATTCTAAAAAATTGACAATTGTTTCGATAAATCAATATCATCGTCAGAATGACAGAAGTTACATTTCATTTTAAGCCTACCTGGTGTTTAGTAGTTATTTTTGGCTAGACCAAGAAGTAACCTAACTTGTGATTGGCTTAATATATGTCTAAAAAATTACCACATCCTAATATATAGTAGTGTACCGATAAATCAAGGAGCTACAGCCGGAGTAGGTTGTATAATTCATAAAGATCTGATAGAACAAATTACACAGAGGATGGCAGTTTCTGAAAGAATCCTAATGGTTGGGCTGAGAAAAAAAAACCTTAGAACCATCATAAGAATTGAATTATATTTATCATAAATTACAATTATTATTACACATCGTGGGACATTTTGATTATGTTAAGTAACATAATTTAATTTTAATTAACCCTGTAAAAGTAGTTAGGTAAGTTGAATAAATTTACATTAGTAAATTAAGATATGTTACTTGTCGAGCAACTTCCTATTTCACTTTAAAATACGACTTATTGTGAAATTAAGTTTTCTCAACAAATTCTAAAAATATCGATCATCCAATAAAACTGATCTGGCACTAGCTCAAGTTCAATTGCATTTATATGTTTGGAGAAATTTGTTTGAAACACGTTTAAAACTATATAATTCACAAATCAGTTTAATTTCAAATAAATAAACAGTAGGATTGTTAAAGATTTGTCTCGCAGTCGAACAACTAAAAGCATCATTTCTTTGTGATAGTCATTAGGCTTTTACTCTTCAAGTAAATCTAATTCAGTTTTTACTAACATTTATTCAAAATAGTGCTAAATGGCTATCCGTTCTATTCGATCGTTTAATTCATAATTTAAAAAGCCCGCTTGAAGGGGAAATTGTTTGGCACCACTCTCCTATATAATCACGCGGAATTTGAGTGTCACATGTTTATTAAGATTGTTTATTTTGATAATAATCCAAAGGGAGCCAAATCGATTCGATTTAATCGAACATTATTTCAAATAAGACCATCATAAAATAACACCATTATTACTTTTCCGCCCAACTTATTCAGTATGCGAGAAAAGTATTGGTTTACCCCAAAATAAACGGTTTTAAAGATTAAAACTAACTTTTCCGCATCTGTGAGATGCTCTGGACAATATTCTGTAATAAAACTGTTACTTGTATAGACTTTGGAGGATGTATCGTGCTAACAAATCGAAATTTCTCCAAAAATAACCAAAAATATAGTATATCTGGATTTATAGGACCCGCTGTACTCGCTCTAGTCAGCTAAAAATCAATAGGGTACATCTGTGAGATACCTTGAATAATATTCAATCATAAAATTGGTCATTTATATACACTCTGGAGGTTGTATCGTGCTAACGAACTAAAACTGAAACGACGACGACGACGACGACGAGATTCAAATGTAATGTTTTCACTATTTCGAATTCCGTTGAGAAAATATGCAAATACAGCTTCCCTTTTATAGTTGGAATGTTTTGGGTCGACCATAAAGCTTCTATACCTGATACGACGAGTCGAGTGAACAGACAGTTTTATGCGAGCGAAAATAAAATTCAGTTGAACTTGGCCTTAAATGCCTTGCATCGTTGATGGATAATATCTTTAAATATCCGTATAGAGCAGCCATGTCAAACATGCGGCCCGCGGGCCTCATGCGGCCCACTGAGCATTTTCTTGCGGCCCCGAATCAATTTTGAAAACAGCCATGTAATGCGGCCCGCGAGCCTGTTAAAAACCGAAAATAAGGTACTGTGATGATGAACTAAGATGCGCGCTCAACCTAAAAGCCTGGCTTGTTCCGGAAAGTTCTATCGCGCGAGAACACAGATGACGCTACCTGAACATTCTGGAAAGGACTGTCGAGAAATCACAATCCGTATATAAGCCAATACCGCTCGATTGAGTTCAGTTGTTCAGTCAGTTATGAGTCAGTTGCGATAGAATTGCGAGTTTAGTTGCGTACTTATTGTTACAACACGTAACAGTACTTATTGTTATTTATTTCGGATAAAGTTTTTAACATGTCTGTTTCAAAACCAAGTGGAAGTAAAAGGAAACTTGGAGATGAGCATCGTATCTTTCAAGAAAAGTGGAGTTTTTTTGCTGTGAAGTGAAAGACAAAATTATTTGCTTGATTTGTAACAGTACAGTCGATGTCCCAAAATTATATAATATAAAACGTCACTATGATAGCCATAAAACTAAGTTTGACAAGTATACAGGCATGATTAGAAACGAAAAGTTAAAAGAGTTAAAATCACGGTTAAAAGATCAACAGCTTATGTTTACACGTCCAAAGCAAGAAAATGAATCTGCCGTTCAAGCGAGCTACGTACTGTCGGAGTTGATCGCAAAACACTCAAAACCATTTGTTGAAGGTGAATTTATAAAAGAGTGCCTTGTAAAGGCCGCGGAAATTGTAAGTCCCGGGAGCGTGAAGGCTTTTCAAAATATATCCTTGTCGCGGAATACTGTCGCTGAAAGAGTTACCGAGTTGGCTGCCAATATAAGCGAACAGATAAAAACAAAATCAGACTCTTTCATTGCATTTTCTATTGCCTGTGACGAAAGTACAGATGTGTGTGGTGTGGCGCAACTCGCTGTTTTTCTTCGTGCTGTTGATAGAGATATCAACGTTTATGAAGAATTACTGGAATTAGTACCATTGCATGATACAACAACTGGGGAGGATATTTTCAATGCTGTTTATGGACTTCTGCAAAAGTACAATTTAGATTTGTCAAAACTGTATTCCGTTGCAACAGACGGAGCTCCTTCAATGACTGGAGTAAATAATGGCTTCATTAAAATATTACAAACAAATATCAGAGAAACGGGCAGTGACAAACCAGATTTTCATCATGTTCATTGCATAATCCACCAAGAAGTTTTATGCTCAAAAGTGATCAAGTTGGAAAGCGTTTTAGTCAGTGAAAAAAATGATAAACTTCATAAGGTCACGTGGCTTGAATCAGCGACAGTTTTCTGCGTTTTTACGTGATTTAGAAAGTAGTACACTGGTTTACCTTATTATGCAGAAGTGCGATGGCTTTCGTGTTCTATGGTTCTGGATCGGTTTTGGAAACTCAAAGAAGAAATACGCCTTTTCATGGAAGTGAAAGAACAAGATCTCAGCTTATTATCCGACGTACCTTTTTACAAGATCTTTCATTTATGGTAGACATCACAAAACACTTGTCGGACTTAAATACGAAATTGCAAGGACCACGTCAAGTTATAACAGATATGCATGATCATGTTAAAGCTTTCAAGTGTAAGATGATGCTGTGGAAAATCCAGTTAGCGGTGGATAATCTGTCACATTTTCCGACTTGCAAGGCGTATCAGGAAAGTACAAGTGGCCCAATATCATACAAAATGTATACAGAGAAAATGGGAAGCCTTCTGTCAAAATTTGAAAAGCGTTTTCAGGATTTTAAGTCCCAAGAAAACAACTTTTCTTTATTTACTGGTCTTTTCACTATCGATATTGATAAAGTTCCCCCTCACTTACAGATGGAAGTGATTGAGATTCAGTGTCAAACCCATTTAAAAGAAAAATTTGATAGTGTTGGTACATTCGAATTTTATAAGTACTTGCCTTTTCAATACCCAGAAATGAAAAAACTTGCCTGTAAAATCCTGTCAATGTTTGGAAGTACCTATAAGTGTGAACAATTATTTTGTTTGATGAAAGGAAACAAATCTCCCGCAAGATCGCGATTCACGGACGCACACTTAGACGCAGTTTTAAAAGTTATTTCCGCCGATAAATTCACGCCACAAATAGACAACTTAATTAAAGACAAAAGATGTCAAATATCTGGCAAAAGAAGTTAATGTTTGTAAGTTTTTGTAATGTCCTTTTTATTGGAAATTTAATAAGTATACTTCTAACATAAGTAGTGTAGCTATAAGGGTTCTGACTCACTACTTCGAAAAAGGTCCGCTAGGCGACGGTGGCGCTGCTGTCGTTGGCGCTGTCGTCCATTTTTTATCGATTTCGCATTTTTACAGATTTCTTTTTTCTGTCGTCCATTTTTTAGTCGGCCATTTTTTTATCGATTTCGCTAGATGGCGCATTTCTTTTTTCTGTAGTCCATTTTTTATCCTGTAAATTTGTGCATGACGTAAAAATTTTTGCCCCGAGTGAGATTCGAGACCACGACCTCATCGTTCCCAGCCTAAACCGTTACATCTCCGCCATAAGGGTTCCAATGTATTATAGTTTTGAAATCTAACTGTATAAGATACAGAGAGTCTGATTTCACAACACGATGTAATTTTCTTCAATACTCCCAATAGTTTTCATCAGCCGTTTGAGTACAAATCAATAGCATACGAGTGAAATAAAAAGTGTCTACTCTTCGTTATTAAACATAAAATGTATACAGAGGGTGTACTACGTTCTTGTTAAGAAAAAAAAAGTGTATCTGATTTTTCCAATAAATATTAGACACGGTCATATAAACAGTCGAGGGTTATAATTTCATGTATGTAATATATTTTTTAGCTATTAAATCACCGCGTCAACCCTTAAGATACTGGTAGGTGATTCATAGGATTTCATGAGAAAAAAATTTATTTCACGTTGGCTTAATTGCATACCAGCATCTGATTTCAATTAAAATATTAAATGCATTTATAAACAGTCGAGGGTCTTAATTATACACACGTGCATGTAATATATTTTTAACGATTAAATCATAGCGTCAACCCGTATGATATTTATTAGACACAAAGCATTATATTTAGTTTGAATGACCATATTGCATTCAGTATTTTCCTAAACCATTAATTTTAATTGGATTTCAAGAAGATGTGTTGGGGAATCAAAAAGATGGAGGAGGGGTCCGTGTATATAATAGCGAACTCAGATGTGATTATCAGTTAGATTCATCATCTCACAAGTCATCCGTCGAATCTGAAAAAGTTTAATGGTATCGTGATAAATTTGATTAACAAATTATTAATAAATTCGTGCAACTTTACGACATAAAAACTGAGAAAAGAAGCGTGTTAAGAAAAATCAAAAAGGAACTAATCAATGTAAGTACCAACAAGCATGTGTGTTTCTCTACTTATAATACAGTGTTTTTTTTTTTATTTCAATTTTTGTAGATGGATTTAAATGTATTAAATGAAAAATGTTCTGCAGTAGCTAACATCCAATCGAAGAAAATTAGAAAGCTGAAGGATCTCACACTAGACATACGCTATCCAATTCTTGGAGCTCGGTTGACGAATGGACGATTCGGCAAGAGTGTTTTGTTGGAGCTGCACGATAAGGTTGTTTTTTTACCAAATCGTGTAACAGACCATTTCGCGCCAAATCTAATCCATTTTCAGCCGAACAAGTACGGGTTGATATTCAGAGGGTTGAAGGAGACTGGAAAGCCACACTCGACAGCACTCTTCGAGATTGTTGAGATATAATCGGTGAGTTTTTTATTTTATATAATATATACATATAAAAAATTGATTGATGAATTGAACAAAGTTGATTGATGGCTTTCCCAAACATTATTCTAAACCTCTATGTAATACAACTATAAATCTTTTAATTAAATGTATTAATATTTCAGGCTATATTGAGAATCACCACCCTCTCTGCAGCTCTACATCACCTCTCTGCAGCCCTACGTCAAGAATCAGCTCCACAGCCCTACGTCAAGAATCAGCTCCACAGCCCTATATTGAACATCAATATTGGAGGAATCATCCTTCGTTGACACACGCACCCACACACACACACACACACCATCATCAAAGTGAGTACATTTCTCGTATTATTCAAAATGTCTAACTTCAGTGGTAAAAGTTTGCAGCAAATAGATGAAGTTCTAAATTCCTTGAACAAACTTCCGACATTTTCATGTAAAAATAAATGGGTTTTAATAATTAATGGTCATATTAGAAAATGTAATCGGGCATTGAAATTTTTCAAATTTTCTGTGGGACAAAAACATAAAATTCATTCAAAAATAGCACACTTGAAGCGCATGAGATGTTTAATAAAAGTAGGGAATGGGGGGAAACATGTCATTCACGATAGTAAAAAACAGTCCAATAGAGTCAAATGGGAATTCATAAATGCAGCCTTTGATAGTAGATTAAAAACGGGGATTATTATAAACTTGGGTCATAAAGATATCAATTCATTTTTTACAGACGCTTCAAAAATTTTTAAAAAGAAAATGTCTGTAGTTTTCAAGAAATTTCAAATTATAAAAGCAAACACTACATTTTGCGGTGATTTTGTTAAGATGTCAAATGATGTGGAATTGGTAGACCGCAAATATTTTAGTACTCCCAACGTTGTTTTAAATAATGGAGATGATTTATATGATTGGTTCAAAATAAATGTTACTGATCCCATTTTAAACAACATGTCCGAATTTGCTGAAAAAAATAGTGGGTGGGCTTTATCGAAAATAGTTTTTTTAGAAGTGGCAATTAACAAATATGAACTGGCTGCAGGCTCATCGTATATTCCATTACCTAAATCCATTTCTCAGAAGCATGCTATAGTTAATGTTCGCAATATGGATAATGCGTGCTTCTTCTGGGCAGTTACCAGTTTTTTTAATCCTTTATGCAAAAATATTAATCTTGATCGTACATCTTCGTATCCGCATTACTCGGAAGTTTTAAATATTAAAGGTTTAGACATTAAGATGCCTCTTGCTCAAATTACAAAATTTGAAAAAATGAACGATATGTCTGTAAATGTATATGCGTTAGAATTAAACCATTCGCCAAAGTCGTCATCACAATTTTACACCGTAGTGCCTGCCAGATTAGCGAAAAATAGATTAGAACAACACGTAAATTTACTGTTACTTCAATCCAAGTATTATCCTCAGTTGAGTGTTTATGATGCACCTCCTGTAGACGAAACAAACGATGAAATCAAATACCATTATTGCTGGATAAAAAATTTATCTCGTTTAATTAGTTCACAGTTAAATAAATATAAAGGTAAAAAATATATTTGCGATAGATGTTTAAATTATTTTCACGGCCAACAAGTTTTAGACAATCATGAAATGACCTGTAAAAATGTAAATGATTCAAAAATTTCTTTTCCGCATTATACACATATTGAATTTAAAAATTTTATTTATAAACAGAAATGTCCGTTTGCTATTTACAGCGATTTTGAGTCCATGTTAAAGGCATATAGTGATCATCAAAAAACAACTAAAACTCAAAAATATCAGGAGCATATTGCTTTTTCTGCAGGATATTATTTCAAGTGCGCTTATGATGAAGAACTTTCGTATTATAGAGATAATCAAGGTGAAGACTGTATTGATTGGTTTACAGGTCAGTTGATGGATGTAGCTGAATTTGTACACTCTAAACTTTTAAATATAATTCCCATGAATGTGACACCTAACACCGTACACGCGGTGAATTGTCACATTTGTGATCGGAAATTTACTAGTAATGATAAGATTGTTAGAGATCATGACCATTTTACGGGGCAATTTCGAGGGTTTGCTCATCAAGCGTGCAATTTGAATTTTAAGAAAGTTTTCGTTGTTCCAATCATCTTTCACAATCTGAGCTCTTATGATTCACACTTTGTTATTAGAGAAATTGCTAAACGTGGTAAGGTTACAGTGTTGCCCATCAATAAGGAAATCTATATAAGTTTTACTCTACACGATCCTAAAACTAACATCAAATTCAGGTTCATAGACTCCCTTAGGTTTATGTGTGCAAGTTTAGACGAACTAGTATCCACACTGAAGGAGAGCGACTTTAAAAATTTGAGGCAGGAATTTCACGATTTAAGTGATGAAAAGCTAAAACTTTTAATGAAAAAAGGTGTTTTTCCATATGATTACATGGATTGTATGGAAAAGCTTGTAGAAGTGAAATTACCATCCATTGATAATTTTTATAATAAACTCAATGATTCCAACATTTCCATGGAACAATACCAGCATGCAAAAAATGTTTGGGAGAATTTTAATATTGTCAATCTGGGTGAGTACAGTCGTCTGTACATGAAAACAGACATACTGCTATTGGCGGACGTTTTTGAGCAATTGCGACATAATTGTATTCAAACGTATCAGCTCGATCCAATCTGGTATTTTACGCTACCGGGATTTACTTGGGATTCGATGTTGAAGTATACAAAAATAAAATTAGAGTTACTCCGAGACATTGATATGGTTATGTTTGTTGAGCGAGGCATTCGTGGAGGAATAACTGTTTGCTCAAACCGATATGCAGAAGCCAACAATAAATACATGTTTGAGGGGTATGATCCACAAAAACCATCCAAATACCTCATGTACCTCGATGTAAATAACCTGTATGGATGGGCAATGTCTGAGTTCCTTCCATATGAAAATTTTCAGTGGGTAGACGACGTCACCAACATTGACATAACTCAAATTGCTGATGACTCTCCAGAAGGATATATTCTTGAGGTAGATCTAGAATATCCCCAGGAGTTACACGATCTACATCAAGATTTTCCCTTTTGTCCCGAACATCTGGCACCTCCCAATTCCAAATTAAAAAAATTATTGACTACTTTTTACACTAAACATAATTATATTGTACACTATCGAAATTTAAAACAGGCTTTGGCGAATGGTTTAATTCTAACAAAAACACATCGAATGTTGAAATTTAAGCAAGCTGCATGGTTACGACCTTACATAATTCTAAATACCAAATTAAGAACAGATGCCACTACAGCGTTTTCCAAAAATCTATACAAATTAATGAATAATGCTGTGTTTGGCAAAACAATGGAAAATATTAGGAATCATAGAACGGTTAAACTATCTACAACATATTTAGGTCGATATGGGGCAAAAAATTTAATTGCCAGTCCACAATTCCATTCGAGAGTCATTTTAGATGAAAATATGGTAATAATAGAACTTAAAAAAAATAATATAATTTTCAATAAACCTCTGTACGTTGGGATGGCGATTTTAGATATCTCAAAAATATGTATGTACGACTTTCACTATAATTTTATGCTCCCCAAATTAACAAAAGAAAATTGCAAGCTACTGTATACAGATACAGATAGTTTTACTTATGAAATTCAGTGTAATGACGTATACGAAGAAGTAATAAAGACCAATATGAATTTGTTTGATACTAGCGATTACGTTGAAGGTAATTGTTATAACATGCCATTGGTAAATAAAAAGGTGTTGGGGTTGTTTAAGGATGAATGTAATGGTGCAATCATGACCCATTTTATAGGTTTACGTGCAAAAATGTATGCATTCAAAGTTCAAGGGGGAAAAATTGTGAAAAAATCTAAGGGGGTAAAGAAAAATGTTGTAAGAAATAAAATTACCTTCGACGATTATGTAAATTGTTTAAAAAATTGGAAATCAACATTAATTCATCAAAATTCAATTCGGTCATATGCACATAAAGTGTATAGTATAGAACAAAAGAAAATTGGTCTTTCCCCTAAAGATGACAAACGGGTGCTAATTCCAGGATCATTTGATACGCTTCCGTGGGGTCATTATAAATTACACTGAATGATTTTTGAATATTTACGAAATGTATTTTCTTTATTATAACATGGGTGTGGGGGGTGTGTGTTTGTAAACCATATTCTTAAAACAATATTTTTCATCCAAAACGAACACATCATCGTCATCTAAATCGTTTCATTGATATTTATAATGATGATGAAGACACTGATAATGATTGGTGAATTTTGTTATTTTTTCCCATTCACTTTTTATATGTATATGTTATATAAAATACTCTCAAAGATAGTTTCTATTAAAAATGCTGGTTTTGATCCATCTCAATTTGTGAACTTGTATCTCACACAATTTTTAAATGAAACAATTTTATGTAATTTAGAGAGAGCTAAGTTTTTCTTTTTCTCTCTTTTCTTCTCAAATGAATCGGTATATATATTTTACTAATTAAAGATGTACACTATATTTAAAATGAGAATGTTTATATATGCATTTTTAGAGATAGATAAGTAGAAATAAATGAACTAAAAAAAAATTGTTTTTTATTATCTCTACCATAAATACTAGTGATTTAAATGGAATTGTGTGGTGGTGGTGGTGGTGGTGTGGAAGAAAATAAAAATTGCAAGAAATATATAATTGTTTATTGAATTATTACATCATCATCTAAATCGTTTACAACTTTAGACTCATTGAAATATATAAATTCTCTGAGAGCCATCGTCATTATACCATCACTACAATTACAAACTGCGACTAATAATTCAAACTTGCTCAAATGTCCATTATGTTGAACAAAACTTTTGATAATATCCACTACATTTCTGTAATATTCACCAAAATTTAATGTTTCTAAATGGGCAAGCCGGTGTGAAATGAGACAATCATCCACTTTCAAAATTTGTTGAACATCTTCTCTGCATAAAAGGAAACTGATGTCATGTTTTATCACTTCCAACCATTTAACATTATTGTATATTATTTGTCGAACATTGCAGTAATCACCACACGATATCGCTGCTACTTCTTCTTCTTCTTCTACTCCGAACGGTTCATTTATAGATGAATTTTCTCTTAAAATATCGGTTAGCGTAGCCCATTCATAGGTGCTGAAGGAGATTTTTTTAGGATGCATACCAATGTATGATAAAGTGACTGCACTACAAAAAGTTCTTGCTACACTAATACCACATCCAATTCGAACTGAATCCATAGAATACTCTGTATATAACAAGTACTGATGTTCCATTTTTGATGCCATTTCATAATTATTTAAAATGTTATCCAATTCAGCTCCATAATTTTCTGAACCATTAGTATTACTACTACTACTAATACTACCACTACTACTACTACCACTACTACTCATAGTATAATAACCGGCGTCTTCAGGAAACATATTGCGATGACTAACAATATGTTTCACTGCGCTCCTCAATTTATACTCTGATGCCAAGCAAAAAATGTATTCATACGCGGCGCAGCGAAAAGTAGTTACCCAACAACAACATCTGTATTTTCGATCCAACTGTTGTGTTTTGTGTCTAAACCCAACCATTTTACATACATCTTGTTGCCTTTTTTTCTAAGCACCTTTTCCACCAAGTAAATATCTGGATTTGACGTTTTCTGTAACTCTTCCTCGTAAAACCCCCCACTGATTGGTATACCATGCAAATCTTCTAGCAAATATGTGGTGGGATTTGTTATTTTAACTCTAACGATTTTGAATAGTTCAGTCGTCCAATTGGGTGTATATCCTTTCTCAAAGACATGTTTCGACTTGCTTATACGTACAATATCACCGACTTTAAATTTACGACGTCCCACAATCTTTAGATGTGTATATGTTTTGTTTAAAATATCTTTTTCGTTGGATTTATTGACATTGGAAGGTTTATAGTTGGTAGTTGAATGCTTTGTATTATTGTATTCCGTCGTAATTTTGGGTAAAATGTTTATCCATTTATGTGTGCCATTTAAATTGAAATGTTTGTAAAGCTTTAATTTCAATGTTCTAATAACTCTTTCTGCCATAGAAGCTTTTTTCGTGCTAAATACACTATAATGATTAATCCCATGTTTTTTCATTAGTTGTTGAAACTTGCTGTTGTAAAATTCCGTTCCTTGGTCTGATTGGAGATTTTTAGGAGCTCGTTTTGTGCGGGCGAGAATGTCCGAGAATGCATGAGTTAACTCTTCACCGGTTTTTGTCTTTAATGGACGTGTCCATAAAAACTTTGAAAAGCAATCGATGACGACTAGTATCATTTTGTGATTTTTATTTTGATTAGCGTAAGGTCGCATTTCAGCTAAATCCATTTGCCATGAATCATCTATGCCTTTGACAATTGTACGTCTGCGTGGATAATTTTTACGTATAGGTTTATGGAGTTCGTTAACAAGCTGGACTTTGGATGACATGTTTCGTGGGCGCATGTACTTTCTAAACTGATGATCCATTACTCTTCTCATCTATTTTCTTTTTTTGTTCAATTTCATGCTTCTTCTTCAAGTCCCTGTCCAAAACTTGAAACGCATGTTCTATGTATGTATTATACATATCGATCTTATCACTGATTAGAGTATTACTTTTCGACAATTTATCCTGTACTTCTCGTTTAAAACTCTCCAAATCATTTCTCAAAAATTGCTTGCCCATAGCAACTCCCTCGTCGACATATATTTTAGTAGCCATATCTCGAGCTCTGACAGGAGGATTTCTCGAAATAAATGCAGCAATTTCGTTGATTTTATTTTGATGAGATACCAATTGCGTTTGTAATGAGGGGATTATTGTTTTTTGAAGTGTTTCGAGCTCATTATGGTACACATGTAATTGTTCATCAACATATAGTTTGTTAGCAACATCGCTATTTGCAGTCGGCATCTTTACATTACAAATTTTTAGATTTTCTGCATCAATATTACCGTCTAGAGTATGTGGATACGATACTTTCGGCATATACGGCTTAACCCGCTCATTAGCATGATTGCGGCGATGTCCAAACTTATCGACAGACATGATTGAAATGATTATGTTTTCCGTTTGTTATTCAATTATATTGGCCTCTTTGAACTCATTGATTATTGCAATTATCTCGTTGTTGTGTGAGAATGAGGTGTTGCCAGCCTCCTTGGATGCAATCAGTAATCTTAAACGGTCACACAGCTCATTGGGATCGTCCCAATAAATGTATTCCATCGGTTTTTCGTTGTATGACAAAAGAGGGCCACCACCACCGCCGCCGCCGACAACAAAACCTTTTCCTACATTAGTATATGGAGCGGTTTGAATGGATTGTTGTTGTTGTTGTTGTTGTCGTTGTTTCTTTAATATTCGAGCTGATGGAGGTTTGGTTATAGTACTACTACTAATATTTGATGAGTCAGTTTTAAACAACGGTCTAATTATGTTGCGATACTTTTCGGTAGCAGTACTTTTCAGACGATCTGCTGCATTGAGATGAGCTTTTGTTATTGTTAGCAGAGCTTTGTAATTATTCAAATCATCATCAGAGTATTCATTGGGATGATTGTAAAACACAAGCTGATACAATCCCGAAGTCCCCGGTATATTTCCTTCTCCACCCCCCTCATCCTTCTCTCGTAATATGTTTATATTACCGTTTCTTTTATCGAATGCAATTCTACGTCTGCCCAACATCCAACCAATTTCATCATTATATAATGGACCATAACTTCTATCAATTTCATCATCTTTGCGAAAGTAATCTTCAAGATATGGTTGACTAATTATTGGATATTGATCTAAATAATCTTCTATGACATCACGCGAAACGTTGCGATGTGTGCCTATATCATAATCATCATAATAATAATCGTCTTCTTCTTCTTCATCATCATAACGTATACTATTTCCTGATTCATCCGTCTCGGCTATGGGTTTTGTATCGAGAAATGATACATCAGCATTTTTTTCTTTTTTTGTCGTTGTTTCCTCTTTTGGAGGGATGAATTTTGAAACTATGGCTTGTTGTAATGATTTTGAGGATTTGACCATTTCTTTTAGCGGTACAGATATCGGTTTAAATATCTTATTTAGAGATGTATCATGTTCTGATTTTCCTAATTTTAACGCTAAATATTTCTTGCGAATAGATCTCGCCAATTCACTGATTTTTTTCTTACGCATGGCAATAGCAACCTTATCGTTGGACATGGTGACGATGACTGAGGATAATGTCTAGTGCTCTATAAATTTATCGAATCCTTTACGGTACCTGCCATTATTTAAAGCAAAATCTTTTACAATCACCAATGTTCCATAGTTGTTAGTAGTCGACCAGCATTCTGAGCAAATCTTTTTAAATTCTTCAAATGTCATGTCTGGTGACACATGTTCCTCAAATATATGTTTTAGATTAACTTCATCCTGCTTGAATAACACAATCATATTACAATTGTCACGTATGAGCTGTTTCGGTATTTTCGAATATGTTTGACATAAGTAGGCCGCGTCAATGTCTTTGTGACGACACATTGAATAATATTCGCGAATTTTCTGTTGACCATCACATGCAACATCATCAAATATGAATATCGAGTTTGACTGCGCTTTATCTGGACTAATAATTTCCTCATTGTCTTTAAATGGAAAATAGCCCACACCTTTAACTTCTCCTAGGACTTCTTGCAACAACTTATATTTCGGTTGAAATAACGACTTGGAATAAACGTAAACATTTTTGAATTTAGCACCATTTGGATCGAATAGGAGCGACAACATAACATTTGTCTTTCCACACCCACTAGGACCACAGATGATTGCACGAAAAGAATTTGGTAGTAGTTTACCATGTTTACCAACAGATGATGGATTAGAGGTAAAGTCCAAGTTTTCAATGGGTAGCGTCTGCTCTTGTTGAACGATCTTCATCTTGTGAAGAATTTTATTAGAGTGTTATTCTATAAATATGGATATCGCAGCATTATCATACATCAGTCTTAATGTTGGTGTTTGAGGGAGAAGGTCTTTTGAATTCTCTAATAAATAAACTGCCATTCGAACTTCACTTGCCTACCTACAATTATTGTGGTCGTAAGTGAATATAACTTGTCTTTTTTCCGTTAAACATATATTACGTACATTTATAGCTGGAACAAAACTACAAAAGCGACTTGCACGTGGTGACGCAGGCATTAATCCTTTAGACGACGCCTGCAAACAACACGATATAGCTTATTCGCAAAATAAATCTCTTGAAGAACGTCACAAAGCAGATAAGGAGTTGGAAGATAAGGCTTGGGCTCGAGTAAAATCAAAAGAGGGATCTTTTGGTGAAAAAGCTGCTGCATTACTTGTTACTGGTACCATGAAAGTGAAACGAAAGTTGGGAATGGGAAGTCGTCCAAAGAAACAACAACGACAACAACGTTCCTTCCATCGAGATGTAGTGCTAAAGGTGGGAAAATCAATGAAGAGAGGAGCATCTCTAAAAGAAAGCGCCTTGTTTGCCTTACGAGCAGCCAAATCACTTATTAAACAATTTGGTGGATCGAAGAAAATTGTTGTTCCTCGAGTGATACCAGTAAAATCTGGAGGTTTTCTACCACTTATACCTCTGTTTGCCGGTCTCTCAGCACTCGGAGCACTATCGGGTGGAGCTGCTGGGATTGCAAAGACTGTCATTGATGCAAATAATGCTCGAAAAAAATTGGAAGAAGACCACCGCCATAATAAGGTTATGGAACATGTCGGAAATGGTTTATATCTGAAAAAGTATCCTAGTGGCAGAGGATTTGGATTGTATTTAAAAAAAAACTCGCGATAAAGCTACCCAATCGTCCACTGTACGACACCGATATTGCGCGTTATGCAAAATTATATAAAATCTCACACTTTCGTGGTGTTTTCATGCGTGACACTCTACCTAAATCCGGTCCTCGACGACAACAAGAGTGTGCAGTGGTTAACTTGGACTCATCCAAAAACAGTGGAACACATTGGGTAGCATATATAAAGAAAAACAATGTCATCGAGTATTTCGATTCATTTGGTAATTTGAAACCGCCCAAAGAACTTGTAAAGTATCTAGGAGGAGGAGGAAAAAATATTTTTTATAACAATAATCAGTATCAAAACTACGATCAAATCAATTGTGGACATTTGTGTTTGAAATTTCTACTTCAACATCCTTGGAACAATGGGAGAGGAGTGGGATGACATTAAAACATTATTAATGCAAAAGCCACGAAGTTTTACTGTTGATGCGCTGAAAATAGTCCCCATTCAATATCTGATTGGGTTTGTCAGCCCGTCTGAATTGTTGGATATATGGCATAAACTACCTAATGACTACAAAACAAATTTTGAGCTACAAATTCGTCTGCCGTGCTTCGTTCACTACAACCATCCCGATTGGACAACGCATTGGGATGATCCTGCAAGTTCTCAGGCATCTTGTTTTCTATGTCAAAGTGTATTAAATAAATCTTGAACATAGTTCTGTGTATTATTTAAAGTACCTTCATCCCTTGACATGCATCAGTCATCATGTCGCAGTTGTTGAGAGTAAATAGCACAAATCACGTATTTACATTCCAACCTCCTACGCCTATTGTACTCTATCCTGAGAAAGACTATGAGTTAGCACTACGTTCCTTTCACTCATACCATAGTATACCAAACATTGAAAATCGCAAATTTCACTACTACGATGACAACAACATGATGCAGAGTTTTGATATACCAACGGGATGTTACGAAATCGCTGATATTGAAGCGTTCATACTAGACAAGTTAGGTGGTGGTGGTGGCACCAGCAATCCATTTGAAACTGTATTTGCGTTAAAACCCAATAATAATACGTTACAATGTATGATTTACAGTAAATATAGAATTCCGTTCGGCGAGCAGGATACTCCCAACTGTCTTGGCGACATATTGGGTTTTTCTAGACAGATACTCGAAGCCAAACAATGGTACTCTTCAAATTTACCCGTTAAAATTATAAAAGTATCTAGCATACGCTTCGAATGTAACATTACCACTGGAGCCTTCGATGCAGACAGACCTGCTCATACTATTTACGAATTGGTTATAAAAGTAGATCCTGGGTACGCCATTGACGAAACTCCACATAATTTACTTTATTTACCTGTTATACCACAACGTGAAATTACCAACATTACTGTGCAGGCTTTGGATCAAGACGGACATCCAATCAACTTTCGTGGTGAAAAGAGCACCTTGGTGTTGGAGCTTAGAGCGAGAAGCAACCGATGGGATTGATAATTAATAATAAAAGACGTACCGCTGCACATTCAATACCATTAGTTAGGCGACGTCCTTCGAAGCAGCAGCATCTTACATTTGCAAACAAATTGCTTTTACAAACATTAGGGTTTTCATTGAAAGATAAACGATGACCACCACCACGTATGGAAAACGTTCTCGTATGAACGATATGCCACCAATGTTTGATATCTATCGCAAGCCGAGATTCGATGAATCGATTCGCAAAGCTGAATACCAGAACATATGCTCCGTTCATCAAATCGTTCAGTTGCAGTGACATTGTGGAATTTAGCATCAATCAAGTCGACTCGTTTTTTGCAATGAACGAAACATTGTTGTGCATTAAAGGTTCGCTCAATATACATGGAGCCGGTGATGTAAAGCTGGCAAATAATTTTGGTGCTTTCCTTTTCGATTCGTGCACATACAGTGAAAGCGCAAGAGAAATGGAAACGGTTCGAGATCCTGGAATCGTGAGTGCTGTACGTGCCATGACGTGCTACAATCAAGAAGATTCCAATCATATGGCTATAGCAGGCTGGAATTATCCCAAAGATCCCATCCTTAATGCTCCAGATAAATCATTCAACCTACAAATTCCTCTCAAGCACATTTTCAACATTTTCAATGACTATCCCATGATTACATGTGGACGGCAAACAATACGTTTGGTTCGAGCTCGAAACGATAATGATTGTGTATATATCACAGAAAAAAATGTTGCCGGTGTGACTTCCACTACAACTGTTAGCATAAACATTACCAACATCGAATTGAAAATCAAGCATATCTACCCTAATGATGATATTAAGTTGGAACTGATGAGGACCATTCAAAAGGATCAGCCTATAGTTATTCCATTTAGAAAGTGGGAGATACATGAACTGCCATCCATCACCAGAAATGCTAGACGTGAAGTTTGGGCTGTTAAAACTACAACTTCAGTGGAACGACCTCGTTATGTTATTGTTTTCTTTCAAACCAACAAACGTGACAACAACACAACTGATCCAACTTTATTCGACAATGCAGACATTCAAAGTATCAGGTTATCGCTAAATGGAGAGTATTATCCCAATGAAAGAATGCAGTTGGATTTTACCAAGAATGATTACAATGAGGCATATTTCAACTATACTGAATTTTATCCTAGCTATATGAATTCGACACAGAAGCGTCCTCTGTTGGATTATTCCTCATTCAAGAGGCGTGCATTGTTTGTTATCGATTGCTCGAAACAAGAAGAAAGCATGAAGGCATCTACAGTTGATGTAAAACTTGACATTGAAGCAAACATTGGTTTCCCCGAAAATACCAAAGTATATTGCATCATAATACACGATTGCGTAATGGAGTATTTCCCCCTCACCGAAATTGTTAAGAATTTAAACTAGAATGTGCTACTGCTGCTGCACATCAGTATTCCGGCCATCGTCATCATGAGAATAGCATTCGTCGACATCCAAGGATTCGTAGTTGATGGACACACAGCGTCTCCAACAATGGTTTTCAAATACTATATTACCTTTGTAATGTCTGAATAAAACAAATTGCATTGAATGGGTTTTTTATTAAAAACATCTACTCATCAACCAATACATTGCATGACGATTTAAATTTACGTTTAACAATTTTCAATAGAATTTTAATTATTAAAACAAATAAGCATGCTAATATTATACATGCCAATGAAAAAAGATTGTTAAGTTCGTCTTTCATGTTTCTGCTGCTGCTGCTGCTGCTGCTGTTGTGAGAGGTTTCGTTGTTCATCTTGTGGAAGCCAGGTAGGTTTGATTCTGTTTAATGGATATACCGTTTGTGGTGTCTGGCGTCTAAAAATGTGATCTAAGGCACTCGAAATCTCTCTTTGTTGTATTCCGTCGTTTAGTAGTAGTTCTTCGGGCACCCAATTAATTTTAAGATTTTCCCATTTATTCTGATGTGAGTCGACAGCTGTCGTTGTTGCAAGACACAAGTTTTCAATTTGCTTAATAATCCTTCTTTTATCTTCATAAAAGATTATATCCTTATTCAATCGATCGATTTTTATCATAAACTCCTCAAATCGACAACGACAACGATGACTAAGCTCAACCAAAGACATATCGCGACTGATTCATCATCTACAACTAACATGCATCATATGAAATTTTATGTAGACGTCCTACTAAAAATAAAAATATCTTTTTTTTTTCTTAACAAGAACGTAGTACACCCTCTGTATACATTTTATGTTTAATAACGAAGAGTAGACACTTTTTATTTCACTCGTATGCAGTGAATTCATCAATGGTCCTTCGGAATATTGATTTGTACTCAAACGCAAATATCTTTTTTTTTTTCTTAACAAGAACGTAGTACACCCTCTGTATACATTTTATGTTTAATAACGAAGAGTAGACACTTTTTATTTCACTCGTATGCTATTGATTTGTACTCAAACGGCTGATGAAAACTATTGGGAGTATTGAAGAAAATTACATCGTGTTGTGAAATCAGACTCTCTGTATCTTATACAGTTAGATTTCAAAACTATAATACATTGGAACCCTTATGGCGGAGATGTAACGGTTTAGGCTGGGAACGATGAGGTCGTGGTCTCGAATCTCACTCGGGGCAAAAATTTTTACGTCATGCACAAATTTACAGGATAAAAAATGGACTACAGAAAAAAGAAATGCGCCATCTAGCGAAATCGATAAAAAAATGGCCGACTAAAAAATGGACGACAGAAAAAAGAAATCTGTAAAAATGCGAAATCGATAAAAAATGGACGACAGCGCCAACGACAGCAGCGCCACCGTCGCCTAGCGGACCTTTTTCAAAGTAGTGAGTCAGAACCCTTATAGCTACACTACTAACATAATAGTACTTTTTTTCGTTAAGATTTTCAATAGTTTGTCTTCTTTAAGATTAGGTTTTGTGGCCCACCTAGTCTATGGTCTTCATGCTTTTGGCCAACCAGTGACTTTGAGTTTGACGTGGCTGTTATATAGGCTTCTACATAATTGTTTGTGTTATTACCTGTCGTAAGTAAGTAGTACATTTCCATAGACATAAGCGCTATTCTAATCTTCTATTGCAAATAGAAGCGATATGGGTTAAATGCGAAGTATATTTTTTCCTCCGCCCATCAGACGCGTCCTAATAAAGTAGTCACTGTTAAAATAATTGAGCACAATGGTAAATGATTTAAAAGCTATTAAATAAACGAGAGAAAAAGGTATTTATGTCAAGTTGAACTATAGTGATGAATGGACCTTGTTAAATAAACATTTGGATAAAAAAGTTCAACTAGTTCCAAATGACTCTTTGCCAAACTTGTACTCAGGGCCAAGAGAAATAAACAAAGAGAAATATGACAACTTGCAAGACTTGAAAAGTTCTTTGCTTTCAGATTTTCATACATTTTATGTTCAAATAAGTGTTCATCTGGGTGCAATATAAATAATTGCTATATTTAGTTAGCTTTATATTTTATGATATTGATTTTCCATTTTGTGTATTACTTTTCCGCCCAACCTATCTAATATGCGAGAAAAGTATTGGTTTACCCCAAAAAAAGTTGGAAATTTGAAATTTTTTTTGAGTTATATTTACGTTTTCCATCAACAACACGAAAAAACGGTTTTTAGAAAAAAAATCCTGTGTGTATGTCGTCGTCGTCGTTGTCGTCGGCCACTTTTTCTTACATGTCTTGTTAGCACGATACAGCCTCCGGAGTACAATAATTCAACAATTTTATGATTGAATATTGTTAAGGACATGTCACAGATGAACCCTATTGATTTTCAGCTCACCAGAGCCAGTACAACGGGGGTGCTATGGTACTTGAAGGACGACAATTTGTCATTTTTTGAGAAATTTCAGTTTGTTAGCACGATACAGCCTCCGGAGTTCAAGAAGTCACCCATTTTATGATTAAATATTATTCAGGACATCTCACTGATGAACCCTATTGATTTTCAGCTCTTCAGAGCCAATACAACATGTGCTACAGTACTTTGGGAAATTTCAGTTTATTAGCACGATACATCCTCCGGAGTAAATACAAGTGACGAATTTTATGATTGGATATTATTCAGAGCGTCTCAAAAATGAGCCCTATTTATATTCAGCTCACTAAAGCTAGTACAACGGGTGCTATGGTACTTGTAGTACCAAATATTTGTCATTTTAGAAGAATTTTCAGTTTGTTAGCACGATAGAGCCTCCAGAGAGTCTACGATTGATCAATTTTATGATTGAATATTGTTCAAGGTGTCTCACAGATGTACCCTATTGATTTTCAGTTGACTAGAGAGAGTACAGCGGGTCCTATAAATCCAGATATACTACATTTTTGGTTATTTTAGAAGAAATTTCGGTTTGTTACCACGATACAGCCTCCGAAGTGTATACAAGTAAAAATTTTATGATAGAATATTGTTCAGGGCCACAGATGCGGAAAAGTTAGTTTTAATCTTTAAAACCATTTATTTTTTCATGTGTTCCAAATAAATTAATATAATCTGATTTACTCATACTTGACATTCTTTATAACCAGTCAGAATAACTCGTAAGGTGGTAGAAGTTTCACAATATATTAGGGTGTATCTATGTCTGCGACCCTAAATAAGAACACTTTTTCTCTTTATAGAGAAGATAATCACTTATGTAAAATCTAAAATAATCAAATTTTACTGAACCCTATACCAATTATATGTTGTTTTGCGTATTAAATACATATAAAGAAAATTTCAACACACAACAATTTTTACAATGTACTTCAAGTAATTTTTTAATGCTCCTGTAAAATTACCTAGAAGCTACTTACGAGCAAGGTATCGAAATTCTCAAATAGGTTTCTAATATATGACAAACTGTTCAACATTTACGTTCTGGAACGCCAAAGTATATTGCATTCTAGAACATAAAAGGATTTCTCAGCTGCGTGACAAGAAAGAGCCATTTGATACTTTTTTATTTTGTTCCTTAAGATGTTTAAGAAACTTCCTCGAGTAAAATCATTTAAAAAAATACTCGACTATTCATAATGTACTAAATAAAAGTTTGGTTAGTGTTAGTTTTTGCTTGTAGATGTACCAATAAAAATTTAAACATCAAAGCAAATTGATATGTTAGAAGTCAAAATGAAACAGGAACAACGATACTTTTTCCTTTTTTACATAATATGTAACTGTAAAGCCAATAACAAGATATATAACCATTTATATTCCAAGCTTTTTATCTATTTATGTAAAAATTAACTTGCAAATTACACTATAATATAGAAGATACAAGTGCTAATGGTCCATTTAAAAATAAATTGATTTTAAGAACCGTTCATGCAATTCTATCAGCATTGCAGATATTCTTGTAGAAACAATGGACATTTCTTAAAATAGACAACAAAATAAACCTGTTTTTGTTTACAATTATGTGATTAGTTAAGTATATATAAATTTTTTATAAAATACCAATAATCTCTAACTACAATAAAAGTATGAAACAAATTCTATCGTACGTCTCTGTATATAACAAAATATATTATGGGTGTTATTTAAAGGATTCGTATTTTTGTGAGCAGGGAAATGTAATATGTCCGCAGAAATAGCGAATTGACCAGCAACTCATGGCTAGTAAACTTTTCGAAATCAATCGGCAATATATATAATTCTGGACGGCTGTAAAATTTTTTGTACAGTATATTAATTATATAAGCTGCAATGACTCATGTATAATAAAGTTTTGGGAAGCACTCTGATGGTAAGCAAAAATTTAATTTTGTACAAAAAATAAAATTAGCTAACCTAACCTAACTTACCATACATTGCCGATTTTTTACCGAAAACACAATACAATTAGTTATTTTGCTAAACGTGTCTTAAATATGCATATCCATCAAATTGCGGACTGACTGTATTATGCAAACTCATATTATTGTAAGCTGGCTATTTATGATTTATTTACTGACCATTAACAAGATTATTTGAGGAAGAAGTGTTGCTGCCTGTTTTTTATTACAAACAAAATTTTTGTATGCTGTTCAAATTATTTAAATGCTGTTTTTTGTGGCTAATCAAATGTTATAACGGCTAAACATTGAATTATTTCTATTATATTATATGTCAAAGCATTTGTCTTTTATCGAATGAAAGCGGGTGCCTCGAAGTTGAAAAAAGAAAAATATATTAACCAGGGGCACACGGTGGTAAATGGATAGGATTTCAGTGCCTACCTTTCAGATTTTAACGAAGATGTTAATTTCAGTCGAAGATTTTTGTTAATTTTATATTGTCTCTTTTCCATTCATCCCATGTCTTCCTCACTCGCAATATGTGCTGAAATATCAAAATTCTAATTTATATATGAATTGTATTATTGCTTTCGTAGTATTTTTAGGGTCATTGTTTTTTTTCTCATGCTATCTATCAGAAGACGTCTTTTGATGAAAATTGTAATTCAACACTGCTCGAGCTGTTGCTGGTCGTAGCATAACAGGAATATTTTGCGTGTACCTATGAAATTGTTCAATTTTTAAATCACTGAAGTTCAGACTGAGAGATCAATTTTTTTGGCTTTGGGAAGTAGATCCAATTTAGTCACAAATCAACAAATAATATAACATTAAAAAGAAAACCAAAGGACAAAAATTCACTCATATCATACATCATTCATTGCCCTATGCAACAGAATTCGTAGAAAACCAAGAAGGAGGATAATAAACATGGACACTCGGTTCACGCTAAGGTGCCCATCATAGCGACTTTATTTACAACACACAATGCACGTAACGGAAAGGGGGTACATAAATGTTACTGGATAGACAGTAGATATACTAGAACCAAACTCTTCCACTCTACATCAAAAAGACAGTTACTTTCTCTGGTTTACTGAATTCTAAATTTTTCTTTTTGTACGTTTCAGAAATTCCCATAAAATAGAACGAACAGTAATATTTCTCCGACTCAGAAATAACAAAGAAACTTGACTTTGTGGGAAAGGAATATTTCCTTTAGACATCAGATATCTTCTAGCTGACAGCTAAATATCCAATTATTAATATCATCAAAACTATTATTACAATCATATACTTCAGAGTCGCACATTTTATTGTTATAAAGATATGCGCGCACTGTTGCATGACTTACGTGACATCTAAAGGTGGATCCACACCGGCCGCGCAATATGTTTTTGAGTGTAAACATATTTTGAACAATGCGCGAGTAATGTCCTGATACTCTGCTCCGCTCTGTAAGAAACATTTACACCCATTGTTCCACTACGCGCGTTAAAATATATAATGTAATGAGCGATACAGAAATTGCTGCCACTGCACTTAATATGTGATGAAGTGGATGAATAGAAGACGTCGCAAGACTACTAAACATTCGAAAATCACGATGGTGGTGGCAATATTATAAATGATTTATCCTCACCTGAATCTGGGCAATTTAGAAACTTCTGTAGAATGTCATCTGAAGACTTATCTCTTATATTAATGTAATCGGGCCCGAAATAGAGAAACACACGAACTACAGGGAGGCCATCTCAGTGAAAGAGAGATTGGCTATTACCTTGCGATTCCGTGCTACTGGAGATGCACATGTTAGTTTAATGTATTTGTTTATAATTTCGAAACAAAGCATTTCAAACATAGTTCCTGAAGTATGAGTTGCATAATAACAGAATGATGTACTACCACGTGTACTACGTCCAATGATCGTGCGCGAATCTCGAATTTTTTTTGATGTACCGACAACTGGTGGAACAAAAACAAACACGCGCGGAGCTGATAGTTCAGGACCTATTCCACGTCTACAATAAATGCAACTGCAATGTTAAAGAACGCTTTGCATCTCTTAGCACGGAGCGGCACGGTCGGCGAGGGTTCACCTTAATCTACATTAGTGATGAGCGATATATCGCTACCGGTGATTTAATCGCCGTTATTGAAAAATAGCTGATAGCAACAGTTGACTAAAATCACAAATAACGGCGATTGACAACTAACATGCAACACAGCTACTCGCTTTCTATCGCGTTCAGTGAAATAGAGCGAAATGCAACGTATTTTATTCCAAACGTTCTCGACTCTATCTTCACGCCCCTCACCCACGAAATTTTGATCCTCTAAAATGGTGGCAGGAAAATAAATTTCATTTTCAAAATCTATCTGCAGTTGCACACGAAAGGTTGTTTTCTAAAGCTGGTCAGGTCC
Organism: Galeruca laticollis; assembly: GCA_963921935.1. Taxonomy (NCBI): domain Eukaryota; kingdom Metazoa; phylum Arthropoda; class Insecta; order Coleoptera; family Chrysomelidae; genus Galeruca; species Galeruca laticollis. The sequence goes on from OY998180.1 coordinate 203,941,045, forward strand.
TGAATGAACGATTAAGTGATAGGAAAACTAAAATGTAATTATTTTTAAAAGCAAATTACAAATATAGCAAATAACTGTCTTTTATAGGTGGCACAGTTTATTAAATGACAAAAATTTATTTGTTTCTATTAATATTGTTACGAAACAGCACACTGGTATAGACCCTAAATCCGACCCTGTCTAAGCCAGGTATGAAAATTAAAATTATGGCGGATACGCAGTGTTTTTATAACTGTTTGGGACTATCTTATCTAAACATTGTTTTTGTGACCAGACTTATCTAGAAAAGGCCAGAACCAATTATTTGTGACTGTGTAAGCCGCGGCCCGGAATTTTCTAGTAAGAAAGGCATTAATATAAATAAGAACCGATCAGCGGAGGAGTTAGTTGATAAAGTGATCTCGAGAAATAAACAAAAATACAACGATCAGTAAAGTGTTTATATAAATTAATAATCAAGTTTGTGTGCATATAAATTAAATTTAAGTGATTAGTTAAGTATATATAAATTAAGTGTTAGTGAGTTAGTGTTTAAATAAATTAGTAAGTAGCCATACCGAGTGTTTGAAATTTATCCCATCCGTCATAAAAACTTTTAATAAATAAGAAAAACATTACAATATATTATATTTTTGTTTTGTTTTTATAAAATGTATTATTAATATTTTGTTTTTATGTCATTTTATATTTTGATTGAAAAAGCATTCATTAATTGAAATACATGTTATTATTTCTTCGTGCCAATCCATATATTTAACAAAGAGGAAGTGTATTTAAAGAAGTATTTTACTTTATTTTGTCATAAAAAAACTAAGTTTCCTAGGCAGCCGCTCCAGTTTTACAGTTTATGATCAGTACAATAGGAGGCAGGCAAGTTAAATTAATATGCATCAGCAAAATGAATCACGAGAGAGCATAGTCGCGAAATGAAAAAACGTTTGGCCTAGTGTGAAAAGTCGCGATCGCGATAACGCTTTTAAATCGTCGTTATTTAGAAATCGCGATCGCTGAGAACGGCGTTATACAAATATCGCTGTTTAGCTCATCATTAATATAAATAGAGTGAATCAATGGGCAATGGGCCTGAGTGCAGTTGAATCATTTAACTTCGGAATTGGAACGATAAGACAGTGTTTTAACGAGTCGCAGTTGTGTCCTTTTATAGATAATTTATAATAAATTTTACATAAGAACTGTAACGCTACGTCCGGCATGTTTCCTAGCATAAGGTAACTAATTCCATCAATTCCTGGACTAGACTTTTTAGAAGTTTTAATACTTGTTTGCAGTTCACTAAATCGGGGCTAATAATAGTACATTATGTTACTAGGAGTAGAAGGCTATCTTTATTGTTGAGCCCAGATTCTTGCACTGCCGAGGCGTTAGCCGAGGCTGTGCAAACTGGGCGAAACATATAATGGGTCTTCTGCTCCGAGTGACATATACTATTTTTTCTTCAAGTGTAAAGATAATGCAATTCATAAGTAGAAAAAAATTGAATACATTATTTATATCTCAACTATTTATTAATACAAATATGGAAAAAACAGTTATGGCTTGCATAAGCATTACCTATTTATTAAGTGTAATATTGAAAGTGCAGTTTCGTATACTGCAGTTATTTAAATTTAGGCCACTGCCACCGCTTTCGGTTTCGACATTCACAATCTTGTCATTGGTGTACATGTTATGATTAGTAAGATGTTTGTCTATATTTATTATGTTAGAAATATTGTCATTTGAAAGGTTTCCTGAATGTGAATCTCTCTTAATTCCATAACTCGTACTTGGTTGTTCTTCCCAATGAAGTATTTTTTGTGCAGTTTGTTTCTTGCTGGGAACAGAATCTTCTAAGTACCCTTCAGCAACACGGGTGGATTTCCATCCACCATGTCGTTTTAAAGCGGTAATATCCCCTCCCTTGTCAACTCAAATAATTGCTGAAGTCCTACGAAGGCAATGTCTCGTATATTCATGAGGATTTGTTAATGTTACGAAACAGCACACTGGTATAGTCCCTAAAACCGACTCTGTCTAAGCCAGGTATAAAAGTTAAAATTATGGCGGATACGCAGTTATAAAAAACTGTTTACGAGTTTACGACTATCTTATGTAAACATTGTTTTTGTGACCAGAGTTATCTAGAAAAGGCCAGAACCAATTGTTTTTGTGCAGTCCGGAATTTACTAGTAAAAATGGCTTTAATATATAAGGGACTGATCAGGAAGAGTAAGTTTAGTTGATAATTTGACATCGTGAGATAAAGAAATAAATAAGTGAATTAGTGAACTGTTCATATAAATTAGTTTAAGTGAATATACTGTATATATAATTTAAGTGTTAGTGATTAGTTTAGTGTTTAAATAAATTAAGTAAGTTAACCTACCGTGTGTTTAAAATTTATCCCACCCGTTTATTGTTTAAATAAATAACAAAAACATTACATTAATTTGAAAAACATAGCAACGTCTTTTGGAACGTTTGAAATTTTATGTATACCCATTACCACACGGTGACATTTACCGTTTTCATATTTAATAAAAAATCGCTGCAGATCCATATCATCCGGACGAAGTGCCGTATACTGTCTGGCCAAGCTCAAATAAAAATCGCCAAGTATAGTAAATGACCGTTGTGTTTGTGATATTGACTAAAATTAAATTTCCTATATCTTGGATTTCGTTGTACTTCAAATGAACGAGTTCATCGCATCTACAGGCTACTGTGACTCGAAATATTAATATAACGTAAAAACAAACGTTGAAATAAGTAAAAAAAAACCTACGGCGTTGAGATTCGAACCGCAGACCTCCGAGAAGGAACACAAAACCTCTACCGCTGAGCTATTGAGGTATATACGGTTTAAGTTCGGAATACGTTAATTATTGTCAATTTGAATATTAATCTGCTAAAGGATATTATTGCCAACGATTTAATAAGTGTAATAATATTAAAAAAAAAATAATGAAAGTACGTACTTTTGCTGCTAAATAAACATTATCGGCGCATCCTGAAGAAATTTATCAAATTGGTCTTTTGTTAATACTTTTGATTTTTTCGTGGTATAATTTTCTCCTTGTCGCTTTAAAAATGCAGCTAATTTGGTATCATTTTCCATGTTTACATTATATTTGATGTTTAATTGAGCTTTAATCATTGAATATTGTGCCCATAATGTCGAACTTTTAAATTCTCTTGACAAATACGTAAAATACGCAAGCATAACATTTTCTGTGTATCTTCGTACACTATTTTCTTTGCACCATTTTATGAATTTTTCATAAGCAAAATCATATACTTTTCGTGACTTCGTCGGAATTAGTGTTTCAATAGTGGAATTAGCTATTTCGACTAATTCCGGAGGTGTACATTGAAATTCTTCTTCTTGAGACATTTTTAAAATACACTTTTCAAAACTGACAAACGTCAAATTAAATAAAAATTAAATGACAGTTCCTGCCTACTTGGTTATAACGCCCATAATAAGACGTTGCTATCGTTTCTCATTATTTTGTTACTAGTACAATAATGAGCGTTCATTATGTTACTAGTAAAAGAATAGGTTATTTCTACCATAAGTGTTGCCGAAAAGAATATATATATATATATATATATATATATATATATATATATATATATATATATATATATATATATATATTATTATACGCTTGAAGAAAAATAACATTGTTCTGGAGAATAGGCCACTTTACTAGATAATGGTCAGGTGCAATAATTAAAAGCAAGTTTTCGACAAAGGTTTCGATGAGTATATGCGATTTTTTAACGCTTTGAACGTTAGTAACCCTTCTCCATATGTCGCTTGGATGATCCAATTTTTTAAACTCACAATTTTTGTTCGATTAAAACTTTTGAAGTTTAATAATGGAAATGATATCAGGGTGATACTAATGAATCTACAAATGACTCTAGGCTAGGAAAGCTTAGTATTGGGTTGTACTGAGATTTAAGTGCTTCCATACTAGTAATAATTTGTAGATCTGCATTTTATATTTAATGTAAAAAAGTTACCATTTAAGCTTTCAAAAATATTATATATAGTCTTGTGACCCTTTGCTTTTATCGTCTCTACTATATGTTTCTAGTATTTCCCCTTTGTGGCATCATCCTTCCAATCCTCTCCATTTATCCCCTGCAAATAGTGTTCTAGCTATTTTTTTCTGGATCTCCTTTGTAGTCTTAATGCTTTCTGCAGTGAACAGGACTTTCCTGATGCATCTACGGTCTGGCAATCGTATTATATGGCCCAACCATTCCGTTTTTGCTTGGATTTTTCTAGTTATTTTCTAAATAACTAGATCTAGACTTTCTAAATACTATCCTTTCCCAAATTTCCAGCGTTCTCTTCTTCTTCTGGTGCGTCATAATCCATGTTTGTACAGTGTTATTGTGCATATGGTTGTTTCGTAGATTCTAACTTTTGATTTCTTTTGCGTTTAATATTATTTTGTAAAATAATAAAATTGGATTACAAATATATTTACAGGTAACCCGCCTATGAACTGCCAAATAATTCATGATTTATTATTGATTGAATACAAAACCAAATGCACTTCAAAAACCGTTAAAAATGTTTATTAGTAGTTTTATCATTTTTGTATTGTTTGTATGAATTATAGCGTGAAAATTCAATACAAACATTTTATTACGAGATAAAAATATATCGCAAAATAAAATCTGTAATTGCTATTTCACTGTCTGTATATTATGTAGGATGGAAAGACCGAGTGGTGTTGAAATAAAAAAATCTACAAAACGAAAATATAATTGAGGTGAATGGAAAGTCTATAAATTTACAAATTATCATAATCGGTTGAAATAACATAAAAAATGTTGATTGCATTCATTAATAATTACTCTTCGTGTGAATAAATAGTACAGAGAATTTGTTTAAAACATTTTTATAATGCGAATGACAGGCGTAAAAATTGTGAATAGATATATATGTATTATAATTAAGAGATTCGATTCTAGCTTACACAAATCAAACATCCGAATGAAAGACTTTTAGAATTCAATTTATAATAAACGTAGTATATTTTCATTAGGACTCCAAGAAATATCCTGCTACCTTTATTAGAGAACGTAAAAAATAAATGAAATAATTACCTAATTAGAAAAATTCAGGATGAAAATACACTGTTTTGTATCTTAACTTGAATTTTATTTTTATCCTTAATACCTTTTTTTAGAGCAGTGTATTCTTTATTTTTATATTCATATTCTCAGCATATATTATTCAGGTTTATATATATTTAATAGGGGATTTATTTGAGAATACTTATTATTAATATTACATTCATTACCTTTAAATTTTATTTTTTTAAAAATAGAATTTTTAATTCAATGAATCTATCTAAATAGTTTTAAAAAAATAACAATGCATTAGAAAATAAATACACACAAATAACTTAACTCTTAACGAACTGAATATAAAAACTCAAAATAAGAATCACCATTTTAAGTCATTGCTCATTAACAATGACGTCTTTACCCGGGAGTTCAAGTGTTGCGTGGCACCCGAGCGATAGGTTTTGGGGGGCGTCAGCAAATCGCCTTATACCTACAAACACACCTACACACACCATATGTTACGAATGGGTAAAAAAAATTGCAAGGACAAATGAACTGTAATTAATTATTGTCTTAAACTTTGCCCATTAACCTGTGATAAGGTGCGATTCTTCTTGCTAACCAGTACTGGGAACACATACGGTCTAAACGAACTCGGAGTTGTAGCGCAACTACTTACTTTCAACGAATAATTGCCTGCGGCGATATACAGTGTCGCGCAAAGTAGCAAGCAATAGGCAATAACGAGAAGAATTAAAATGAAACAAAATTAATTATTGCTAGATTCGTAACACCATATACGTACTCAGTTTTGAAAAGCACTTAACAAACATTCATTATAGCTATAAAAATATAGGCAGGACAATATCATTGTTACTGGTGTAGTCTCTGAATCCGACTCTGTCTAATACTATCTTTAAAAGTTAAAAATTTTGTCCGATTTCTGAGAAAGGTTTTATCTGTTTTTGTGATTGTTTTATAGGGATTTCCAAGAAAGTCGATTGTTTGTTGGGAGCCGCATACTAGAGGATTCCGGAATCCGAAGGTTCGAGAAGGTGGTTTTAATATATAAGAAACTAACTACGAGCGGCGAGTCAGTCTACAGTTTGATTTCATAGCCGACAGAGCAGAACAAGTGAATATAAAAGTGAACTGCGAACAGTGTATTTAACATAAATTAGAATTAAGTGTGTACATAAATTAAATAAGTAGATATACCGTGTGTATAAATTTATCCCACCCGTTGTGTTAAAAACATTAGATTATTTACAAAATGAACCTCATATAGCTCGACCCAATTGACTAAATCGAAATTAATCAAAAACTACTTACGACCAACCATGACCCAAGAGAAATTGACCAATTTGGCTATTGCTAATTTGGAATTACTGGAACCTTTGATATTCATACTTAACACTCTGTTTACTATCTCTACACCAACAATGGTTTACATTCGGTTTCTGAAGACGATAACTTGGTTATCGGAAGGCGGCCAGACAGTGTAATTGTGGGTGTAGTGGTAGTAAACAGCGTCTTCAGTAAAAATTTGGGCATAATAAGTGTTGGAGAACGAGTTGCTCCAACATTGTAAAAATATTGTTACGAAATAGCACACTAGTCTAGACCCTGAATCCGACTCTGTCTAAGCCATGTATGAAAGTTAAAATTATGGCGGATGCGCAAGGATTTCTTAGAACTGTTTACGATTGTGACTGTCTTATCTAGACATTGTTTTTATGACCAGTCTTATCTAGAAAATGCCAGAGAGCCAATTGTTTTTTTTGGTGTAAGCCGCAATCTAGAATTATCTAGTAAAAAAGGCACTAATATGTACAGGACCGACCAGGGAGAGTTAGTTTAGTTTATAAAGTGATCTCGACAAATAAACATCGTGAGATAAACAGTAAATAAGTGAATATAAATTAGTGAAGTGTTTATATAAATTAGTTTAAGTGCATATACTGTATATATAATATCAATTAATGAATAGTGTATATAAATAAATTAAGTTAGTAGACATAACGTGTGTGTATAAATTCATCCCACCCGTAATAAAACGTTTAAATCAATAAGAAAAACATTACAATATATATAAATATTTTCATTTTTAAAATTCATGTTATTTCCCACCTCCATTTATATATCCAATTAAAAAAACTAAGTAAGATAGTGGCAACGTTTTTCATGTCATGTCATGTCTATTGGCCGTGATCATAGAGAGAAGTGTTGGAATTCCCACCCAATAAAAATATTAATGGAAAGGTTGTGTTGACTGAATTTACAAATTTATAAGTTAAATGAAGTAATAGTAAATAACAGGCGCATACATTTGTAACAGGTGTAATAAGCCGATCGGCTGTTACGATTTCCATCGGACTATGGTATTTTAATTTCATCGTACTAATGATTTGAAATTAAAAAAGTTGTTTCACTTCCAAATTTTGTATATTTAAACGATATCGTACATAGGAAAAGTCTCTTCCTATCAGTAAAATTTATAAGTTAATATACCTACATCGTAATGGTTTCACATATTTGCTGGTGAGTTATATTTTTGGAATATTTTTTCTCCATGTGTATTCTGTTTTATTTCAAATTATAATATGGGCTGGCGTTTGATGAATTTTGTATGTTCAATTCTTTTTTACGGTAAAAAAGAAGCATTTTATATTCTTTTCAAGCAAATTTTTAATAATTTCTTTTCATTCTTTTTTAGCTTCATAATTCCGCATTTTCTGTTTATGTAGGGAACAAAGCGAATATGATAGAACATACTTCTGTTAGTTTTATTTTAAAAACTAGATTCAGTTTTTTATGTGTTGAAGCATAAGCTTCCTATCTGTTCTATCTATTCCTTCCTTCCCAGAATTTTTCCTTGATTTTTACTCTTTTTTTCTTTCCTCGACTCTGCAGCCCCTGAGTAGGCCCTATGACAACACCACCATAGAGACACATATAACCGGCCGGGATGGATTAATAAGACTATCTCCATCCACTAGGACCTAGCTGAGAGCTGAATAATTCCAGAACCTCACCAAGTCCTTAGTCTTATAATCAATTCATGGAAATCTAGAATTGGAGATTTTTATTGTATAACAGCGTTCATATTCGTCTTGTATTTTGGATATGCAGTTAATATAAATTATATATTGAGTTATGAATAAATATAATTTGTTGAATATTTGATTTTCAGCAATTTATATTAACTTGGACCATCGCGTTAAAATATTTTCAGTATTTCGTTTTGTTAAGTTAAAGTAAATATAAGGTTTTCCAGTTTTTAACCTTTTTTTTTTTTAATTAAAGTATCGCTTAAAAAGCTGGTGGCGTCCAACTTTATATCGATTGTTCACCCCATCCCAGTGATTCCTATAAAAATACATTAACTGGAGTCGAATACCACAACCTGAGGAAGAGTCCCAAGCCGGGCGAGAACATATGTGACACAGATACACCCAGGAAAATGGAAATCGCCAACAAATAGTTTGAGTAGATAAAAAAAAATAGGTAAAAAAACTTTTTAAGTTAAACGGTTTTATGTTAAACATACATTGCAATGTTTAAGATAAATGTACTAAAAACCAAAAAATAATAAAATAGATACAGTCGTGGGAATTATAAACATATGCATAGACTAGACTAAAATAAAACCGTGGGGCACGTCAATTGTCTACAATCGTTGATTAAAATTTTTGTTTTGTAATGTTACACTATAATTAGGCCGTTGTTCAACCGACAACGATGGACGTGTGATAAGTAGGGCTAGAATGTGGAAACAAGCTAGTAAGCTCGATTATAAGCGAGTTTTAGGGTTTCATAGTGGTGAGCGAGTAGTACTTTTATCATATGTTTTGTCGATTAAAGACAAACTACGAGCAGTGAAACGATTCCTCGCCAGCCAGCAGTGTGAATGTCCAACGATAAACTAGTTGAAACATCTCTTTTATTTACATGGAGTGTATAACTATTGGAATTTCCATGAGCAAGAAAATAGTAAGTAATTTCCTCACCGTCTGCGGGCCAACTGCCTAACGACGAATTAAACGATTCTTCTATCGCACATTAAGTCGATAATTTGTAGACAATTGACGTGCCCCACGGTTTTATTTTAGTCTAGTCTATGCATATGTTTATAATTCCCACGACTGTATCTATTTTATTATTTTTTGGTTTTTAGTACATTTATCTTAAACATTGCAATGTATGTTTAACATAAAACCGTTTAACTTAAAAAGTTTTTTTACCTATTTTTATTTTTTGGTTTTTAGTTTTTATTTCACATTCTGTTTAATTCATTTAGTGCTTCATTATTGCAAGGTTTCTTGCCCGTTAGTTTATTGCAGTCCAACTCCTCTATACGTAGTCCCTGCAAAGATCTTGCGCCTGAGTCTTGAGGGGAAAACGCTAACGACATATCATTTTTATCCACCCTAATTCCATACAGTTCTCGGCGCGTTTTAACCTTTCACCTTAACTTGGGTGGTGTACCGCTAACGACGTATCATTTTTAGCCACCTTAACGCCACACAGTCCTCAACACGATACAAAATCTTGACTTGGGTGGTGGATTCGGGCTGGATTAATCAGATACCTAAATTACAGATTCAATTTCTAAATTTAAATCTTATTATTATACGCCATTTAGTGGCTGCGCCCATCTTAAATATTGAGGTTGTATAGTGCACTGTATTCTTCTTGTCAAGCCCTTTTATTTGTTGATACCCATATTGGTGGGATTGATAAAAAATTGTTATCAGCCATTTGGTAGCGGCGGCCATCTTAGATTTCAATTTTGCATAGTAAATTGTATTCTACTTGTTGAGACCTTTCATTTGATACCCATGTTGATGGGATTGATAAAACCTACGTTATCCGCCATTTTGTAGAGGCCGTTATCTTGGATTTTAATTTTATATAGTATATTCTATTCTACTGGTTGAGCACTTTCATTTGATACCCATATTGATGGGATTGATAAAACCTACGTTATCCGCCATTTTGTAGCGGCCGCCATCTTGGATTTAATTTTAATAGTATATTGTATTCTGCTTATTGAGCCCTTTCATTTGACACCCATGTTGATGGGATTGATAAAACCTACGTTATCCGCCATCTTGGATTTCAATTTTTTATAGTATATTGTATTCTGCTTGTTGAGCCCTTTCATTTGATACCCATATTGATGGGATTAATAAAACATAAATTATCCGCCATTTTGTAGCGGCGGCCATCTTGAATTTATAATGATAATGAATAAACATAATTGTATTGTCACCAAAATCCAAAGTGTATACAAAATTTCAGATTAATCGGTTGACAGGAAGAGGGTGAAATTTGAATTACTAAATTTGACCCAAGAATAAATAAAACAAACGGGGTGAGCTAAATAAAACCGTTTAATAATACAGAGGTGTCTGCTTTCCACTTTATGGGAGCTTCATAATGTTTACTAGTATTAATTTGATTATATTGTTACGGCCACGCTGCAACAACTAATCTACCTGGTGTGCTTTTGTAAAAGACCGAAGGAATGCCCAAATTAATAAAATAAAGATTCAAAGCAATAAGTACTACTCTCAGGAGTGTGTGTACATTCTCTCGGTTTTCTTAAAGTCACTATATAATTCAAAGCGCCACCGAGTTTTACTCCTCTTGGAAAATGCGGAAAACAAATTGGCAGGTACCTAGCTATCAAATTAAGCAACCTAGTTTGGTGACAAAGGTAGTGTATATTATTATTATTAGTTTCTGTAGTAAAGTTCACAATGTAAAATTTTAAAGCTCTAGTCACAGTTATGAGCAATTAAATTATTTATGATATAACAATCCATAATTAGTATCTCGTTTAGCACTGCATGATCATACAAGCCTTACACTTTACATCCCGTTTTATACGACACCTTTTTTTGTACCTAATACCCCCAATAAAGTAACATAGAGAAAATTATCTATTTCGTTTTACTAAAATTACAAAATTTAAATGTTTAGTTTGGGTTTCAGTCATACTAATTCCAGTATCTAGTCCTAATTGTCTCTCCCATAATCTTGCAAAAAATTTCCATAAAAAAATAGGCAATAGCTATTATCAACACTTCCTTTATCAGAAAGTAATAGACATATCGGCTTACCTCAACACGATGATGGTTCAACTAAATAACCACGCTGGAATAAGGCAGTCAATTGGTTTGACGTTAAAATGAACCTGCGGCGAATTCTCATAAAATAAATCCTTTTCGATTTATATAGCGGCTTCCCAAATTCTCCAAACTAAAGCCGACTATATTCTTATAATTTTGCGTAAATCAAATCCCGTTCCAATACGGATAAATCCAAAAATGAACCAAAACAATTTACTCACTTGCACATATATGAGAACCGCAAAAGTGAGATCCTCCAAAATCGCAGCGGTCGCTTGCCGTGCAAACTGTCCTCAAAATGTCTAAATCGATTTATCCAGCTTACAATGGAAAAATCAGAAAGTTTTATTGTTCCGGTTGGCAATAATGAATAAAATTAAATCAACATACAGGTGGGCATCGACTTAAAACTACTAGAGGTATGTTGACCAACAGGTGAAATTTCGAATTGCAAGTACCACTCAAGATGACTAATTAACAACTTATCCGCAACAATTACTATGGTATATGACTATGGTAAATGAAAAAAAAATCAAACACCCCTTTAGTCATGGTAAGTAACATGGAAATATATTTGGATAAACGAAGATCAAATACTTAAGAATTCCAAAATTGTACTGGGTAACGGGATTCAACTCTAGTCTCGTTCTTTTCATCTTAACCTTCTCGTTTCGTATTCCCTAACTAATCTCAGTCTTGTCTTATTCGCACAAAATAAAAGTGATAGATAACCCTTCGAACGAACGCATCGTGTGAACGCTCGTGTCGATGTTTCAAATCTCAATTGACAGTTACATGCATTGACATACTATACTGATGGACTGGCCCGCCTACCACACAATTGATGCCATCGCAGTGCGAGAGAGAAAGATCGAGAAGGATAGCGCTAGTTGTGGCAAAAATATTTTTCAATGTATGATTACGGTATGGTTTTATATGTTACTGCCTGAAGGTTTGTTATATATTTTAAATAATTTTGAGAAATATTTGAAAATGAGATCGTGTTCATCTTATACTTGTACTACAAGGTTGAAAAAAGGCGAGAAAATAAAATTTTACAGGTAGGTAAATAAACAATAAATTTTATATAAGTTAGGTTTATTAAGATGATTAAAAATATTTTTCATGTTTTATAGATTTCCAAAAGATCGCAATTTAAGTAATGGTTACACGCTGTTAGAAGAGATAATTATAAGCCAAGTGATACAGCTGTTACTTGTGAAAAGCATTTTAGAGATGATGACTAGGTATTAAATGTTCACGGAAATCGGGTATTAAAAAAGACAGCAATTTTATCACAGTTTGATTTTCCTGCTCATTTGATCAAAGTTATCAAAAAGAGAAAACCCGTAACAAGAATACTTAATGTAAACCAAGATGAAGGTGCTTTTCTTGAAAAATTTGAATTGAAAATAATATTTTTAATATAAACATTCGAATACTTTTTATATTACAATTTTAATATACTTAAGTGTACATTTTTAGGGGATGCTGTTGCAGGATGCAGTACTGATATAATTCCTGAAGTGGAATCTATGGAAGTCGATTTATATGTACCAGAAGTTAATAAGCCAGAAGATCCAGTAAACAATAACATATTATATAGTGTGGAAAAAAAGTTGCAAGGTAAGTAGACCTACTGATTCTTAAGTAGTTGACCATTTAAAAAAATACCTTCAATTATGCATTTTTTCTATTTTTAGAAAAAAATGAGATCCAATAGTCTTTGGAGATTTTGAGGAGAGTGATTTAGAATTTCCAGAAAAGAAATTTTTAAAAATTACCAACCCAACTGTTTGTAAATATAAAAAAATGAATAAATATTACACAAAAATCCATTTAGTTTATTTTGGACTATTTTTTGACCTACCCTGTTTGACTTGCAACCATTCTGAATGCATCTAATTTGATTATCGAACATGCACCAACTTTTAGCAATATTTGAATTTTTACTGAACAATAAAAAGAATTCCACGTTGCACACTTATATGACCACACTGTATAAATAGACACGTAACAATATATTTTTATGAAAATGCATTGTCTTTTTCGTAATGTATAACAATAATAATTGTATATTTTCTTTTTATACGTAATAAAATGATTTTTTTAATGGTTGTTTAATTATTTTTTTGTGTTATTTGGGTTTAAAATAATATTAAAGATATTAATAAAACATAGTCTGTTATTTGTTTATAAAATTAAAATATACTTTGAAGCATTTAATGCAGTTACAACAACTTTTACTAATAAGAAAATAATTTTATAAGTACCCATTATATGCTTTCTCCGTGTTTTCTGCCACACCTAGTTCCATCTCTTTCTAGGTTTTCTCTTTCTAGTCTCTTCCGCATTTTATCCTACAGCGTTTATTACCATAGGCCAGTCCACTAGTATAATATGTCAATGGTTACATGATTTAACCAAAACAAAAGCATAACAAAACAATAGAAAATTGCTAGCATATCAAGATTATTAGAGAAAAAAAACAGGATTTTCTTATGAAAATGGCATCCAGGTAAGACAATTATATTTCATCAAATTATGTACCTACACTGACTAGTTTATTTCTTTAATATAAATCCAACAATTAAAACAGTGCACTGACCATGCATTTTCACTTCATTCTCACCAGTTTTTCCGATTATATTCAAAGATAAGGCTTCTTATGATGATATTCAATAGTGGCTGCTGAGTATTTTATTTTATTTTAGTTACTGTACGACGAGAAACCAAATACAATAAAAACAAAGGAAGGTTACTGAAAAAAACCAATTTCCATGGAAAATACTAAGCAGGATGGGAAAATAAATTACTAGAAGAATGTAACTATACTACTGTTTATATGGAAACAGCCTGAGTATGGTATTTAAGTCATAGAAGATCACAAATTGTTCGGTAAGATAGACTATGATTGTTTCTGAAGAGTGTTTCGTATTATGGTGATAATGTTTACAGCTTTTAGTTCTGTTATCTATATTTATAAGTGAAACACAGTTCAATGTTAATAGATTTAAGAATAGTTTTTTATTACCCCTTCATTAAAAGATAATTGAAACTGTATAATGCTATATTAATGAAATATTTAATTTTGAACAAGATTAACTTAACAGAGAATCTAAACCAAAACAGTATATTTTTCTTTTATACAAAATCATTTGTTTTCTTTGTTTTATTAGGAGTGAATGACAGGCCTGGATTATGTGTGTTTTTAAATTAAAGGAGTAAAGTCACACTTATTGTTTTTGGAATTTCTAATCTCAAAAGGAGATACTATTTATCATTGAATGTATTAAAGTCGATTTGATGTGTTTAATTAAAATCAGTTAGGTTTTTTTGTTTACAAAAGGAAAAAAATAATAATTTTTACCAGCACCAATTAATTTATGGTCAATTTAATTTCGACGATTAAATGGTCGACCCGTTTTTAGTGTTAAAATCAAAGACTGATTGAAACAATAAGTATAAAATCGAAAGTAAATTTCCAAACAAACGATACCGTGGAAAAGTTTGCCAATTTTAAAGCTATAAAAATGGAATTTGATGTTTAAATGTTTTGAATGTTATTGAAAAATATTGATTAAGCAGAAATGAAGTTTAATTTTTTTATGTGTAAGGTGAGCGCCATCAGATTTTCACACCCCGGCACCCAATATGGTTAAGACGGCCATGAACAATGGCGTAAGAATTTTGGAAAAAGGATTGAGAGAAATAGTGGAATATAGGTACATTAGAAGAAGCACAGTTTGGATTTTAATTACTATATCAAAATATAAACCAATACTGCAATCAGGTTGAAAATCTACAAAGAACATTCATTTCCCAGAAATATATATTTTTTTAAAATACAAATAAACTGAAATAGTTTATTTTATTTTAGCTCAGACGAAACCTGAAACGTCGGCCATATTACAATAAAGGCTGACTAAATTTTCAACATGCAAGGTGTAATGTTTTATTGATTTATAACTCAACTTCTGTTTATTCTGATTTGAATTAGTTATTAATTTTGTAAGGATAAGTACTAAGATGATTTTAATGTAAAAATCTATCCATATTTTAAGTATCAACATCAAGGGATAAAATACAAAAATTTTAAAATATTTTAAGTAAATAGTATATGAAAGTTTTAAATATGCATAAATTACGGTTTATTTGAATTTTGTAATAAACTAATTCGAAGAGATGTTAACATTTTCTTACCAAATGTGTCCCGATGCTAACAATTTGTTCACTCGGCAATAACTGATTAAAGACTGCCGTGAATAGCGACAGGTGTAATTGTAAATATTATAAGGTCACATTAATTATAGCAGATCAGTCAATCGATCTGCTCAATTAAAAAGGATTCATTGAACTAAGATTCCTAAAAATACGGAGTGGAAAGTTTAAATAGAACAATTTTTTTAACCTAACAAATACATATTTTTTGGAAAATTCCTTAATCAATGATAAAAAGTATTCCAAACATTTTCGTCTCTGAGAGTCTTTGTTAAAACTCTGCGATGAACCTTGATTATTAGATATCCCCATAAAAAATCTAAGATCGGATGATATTGCTGGTCACTCAATTGGGCCATTTCTTCCAATCCACTTATTCGGAAACACTTTGTTGAGATAGGTCCGTAGATTTTGAGAAAAATGTGGTGGTGTCCCGTTGAAACCACATTCATTGGTCAAATAAGGGATACAAATTATTGGGAGATAAAATCATTAACCTTCTGTGAGGCCGACTATAAACCTTGTTTATCGATATTCTAAAAATCAAGCTGGAAGCCACCGTTAATGTACGTCTTGAAAGTGGTAATTTGGCCGAAATATTCCGTCCTAACGTGTGAGAAACCGACGCGACTAAGGTAAAAGTCCCAAAAGCGGACAGTGTCCCAAATACGAACACAATTCATTTCAATTAATAAATTAAGATTATTTGTCCATATAATATCAAAATTGAGACATGAGAGACATATATAGTTATAATTACATATTATTCACTATGAACTTCAGGGATACCAACATATCTGACATTTTATTTTGAGCGTTGGAATAGTGCAAACATTTGTGATTCTTATACTGAATGTGAGTTTTTCATCACCTTGTGTTCAGTATACTTGCTTGATGGTTGTAATGAGTTTGTGGGTGATGATTCTGTAAATTTTCACTAAAAAACTTCATTTTAAAATTATAACCTCGAATTTATATGGATGTCGAAATTAGGGCCACTCAATACTTCACTTACCGAATTCTGATTCGGGGTGTTCGAATTAGGTTCACTGAAAATATTGTTCTGTCCTTTTTCAGTTCAATGAAAAACCATATTTGATTTCCTTTTGGTGTTTAGTGCGAAATAAGTTTAGTACCCTATTTTTGACACAGGGTCTTAATTAGGTTCTGGGATGTTCGAATTAGATTCGTGAGTTTCTTGTTGACATGGTGTTATTTTTTCTTTCAGAATGTCTACAAGAAAAAAATAAACTTTTCCGCATCTGTGAGATGCCCTGAACAATATTCTGTCATAAAATTGTCACTTCGGGGGATATATCGAGCTAACAAACCGAAATTTCTCCAAAAATACCCAAAAATGTAGTATATCTGGATTTATATGTTACGGGTTCAAACTGATTGGAGTTAGTTAAAACTAAATTAAAATTTCAATTTCAATAACTTAGCTATCACATTGTTTGTTTACTAAATAATATAAGAAATTCTTCTTTTATTGTTCCCTCACTTTAAACGGTCTAAACATAAAGGGCTATCCCTACTAATGAGTCAAGCTGGCTAGTTGATGACCAGTAAGTAATTAAGGTTGGTACTTTGACTTACATATCTAATTCACCTACTGTCATTATGCTTTTATTTCCCTCCCACTTTTTTTGTCTATTGGTGGCTGAATTTTACCTGCATGAGGTAAACCGAACTTTTGCGGATTTTGACGCCAAAAAGGAAAAAAAGGAAACACTTTCCTAGACTATTTATTATATTTTCATGTATTGAAAAACCCGCAAGGGGATATTTTATAAATTAGTCTACTTAAAAGCCACTCCACCTTCGGCTTTTTTTCTACCATATGATTATTAGTGACTGACAGTAGTACTGTTGCTGGGACCATCTGCATGGGTTACCAAAGATAGATTTCCCCGATAACCACTTTTAAATATAGCCAGACTACAGGCAGCAAGTAAGAGTATTGATTATTATTTTTTTCGTATCGCATCATTTGCATAGCGAGAGACTGAATTCCACTTCACAATAGTAGAGGACTTTGCAGAACTAATCTTTCAAATGTGTTCATGAAATAATATCTTACTACCTACTTACCTTGTGAACGTATTAGTACTAATAAGGGAATTGCGTATAGTGTTAAACCGTAAACTGTTTCGACTTTTATTAACTATCTTGTTTCATCCACTATCTTACCTTACAATAAAAATTTAGGAACTGTTACACAGTACCTTTCATGGTAACTATAGTCCGTTTTTAAAAGGCATGGAGTAACAAAAGCTCATTAGGTATGCAAAACCGATACTGGGTGTATAATAAAATATCTCCTAAGTTTATCTAATTTTGTATTAAAATTTCTCATTTGTTACGAATTTCAGGTAGACACCCCGTAACTCTGTATTCGGTTGGGTCGCCTATTGTATTGAAAGGGTCGCTCTATTGTATTTGAATGAACAAATAAACAATTTAATCCTCAGAGGCGTGTAATCAGGACAAAACAAACTTGGTATATGAATATGAAGGCACTATGAAATTATAATTACGAAAACTATTCAAAAGAGTTCACAATATCGATTCAATAAAAACACATTTTTTTGTGTTCCTATGAATAAACAATAAACATAA
This sequence comes from Galeruca laticollis, assembly GCA_963921935.1. Taxonomy (NCBI): domain Eukaryota; kingdom Metazoa; phylum Arthropoda; class Insecta; order Coleoptera; family Chrysomelidae; genus Galeruca; species Galeruca laticollis. Next base: position 203,959,119 of record OY998180.1, read on the forward strand.
AATATTATATAAAAAATTTTTTTGCAGTAGGTATCAACTTTACTACTAATATACCGTTTACAATAGGAGAGGAAAAAAGAAAAATGCAGGAATAAAGTACGAATTAATGTAATATTTATAAAAAAAAGTCTAACAAATAATAGTAATAACACAAAAACTAGTCTATATATCAGAATCAGACGATTCTGTTGAGCTTCTATTATTAACATTGATTATAAATGGTTCAATCATGTGTTCACTTATATGATCCATTTCCCACATATTTAGTTCTTCTTGTATCACGTGTTCAACACATTTCTTCCAGTTTTCTTTGGTTACGTTACCTAACGCGTCTTCGAATAAAACTTTTACGTCACTCATTTTGAATGTCGTATTCTTTCTTGAAACTTCCCCTTTCACTTGGGCCCATATTAATTCTATGGGATTGAGTTGACAGTGATAAGGAGGAAGCCTCAGCACCGTTATACCACGCGCTGATGCCATTTGATCTACAACATATCTACTATATTTGTGTTTATGTGAATTGGCCAGTTGCAAGAGCTCATTTTTCAGCGGGTTATCTGGGCATTAAATATTTTTCGAGGTTAGCCAATCGTGGATATCTTGTTTACGCCATGCAGTTGAAGGTCATTTCTCCACTAACCTGGAGTGATAACTTGCGTTATCCATAACAATGACAGCCCGTTGGAATTAGATCTAACATTTGTGAGAAATATTCTTCGTCTGCATCCATATCTTCATGATAATCTCCGGTTTGCTTCGACTCAAATCACAACAATCCACCTTTAACAAAACCTTCGGCACTTCCGATATGAGTAATGATGAGTCGACGTCCTTTTCCTGCTGGTGGATTGAGGCCTGTTGACCACCCTTCAAGAGCTGCCTGCCTCCGACTTTTGACATTCGTGTCTTGCCAAAACATTGAAACAGTATGACCTTCATTTAACCAAGTCTCATCCAAATAATAAATTCGTTTTTGATCTAGTCTTGCTTTCCGAATATTGCGCAAATAACTCCTCCTCCAAATGACAATGTCGTCTCTATCAATCAACATTGCGTTCCGATAATTTTTTTTATATTCAAATCCAAGTTCCTTCAAAATTTTCCATTATGTACTTCGCCACATTTTCGGAAAATCTGAATCTTCTTGAACCGAAGCCATAATTTTGGAGAGAGTTAGGATCTCTTTTCTAAAGAAAAAAGCATGCACCTTACGCCTTATTCCATTCTTCAAGTCGTCATCCATTTCAAGTTTGGGTCGGCCTGGGGACTTTGCTGGGGCTGTGATGTTTCCATTTTTTTCTCCTTCATTAAATTATAAATTGTTATTTTTGAAACACCCATCATCGTTGCAGTAATCTCCACAGTTTCATCAACACTTCCTGCCAAATTCATAATTTTTCTTCTAATTTCTTCGTTCATCAACGAGGAATAGCAATTTAATATCAGATTTTTTTCGTTCAGCGACAATGGGCCAACTTTAGGTCGCTAGATGGTGATAAATCCTCCATATCTGGTCGAATTTGGTTGGAACACTATATAGTTGGAAGGTGTAGTTAGGTGTTTGTCTCGTGTGATGAGAAGAGAACTTGTATAGATGAACAAAAATAAACACCAGTTAACAATAACGGTAAAAAATAATAACAAATAACAGTAATAATGGGGAAATCAATCAACACAGCAGTTTCTCCAGAACAGATGAACTGTAAATTGAAAATATTCAACCTTTCCGCTACTTTTATAGTTGAAAAGTTCTAGTAAGTACATTGTATTATGGGGACATTTTCTTAGAACTGAAAAGACTATATTTCACAATAATAAAACCATTTTTGAGCTACCTGCTTGTCAAGTTTCTTCAATTACCTGCTAATTGGGTGAAATAATCGGCAAATGGGGTTGGTTTGGATATATATATATATATATATATATATATATATATATATATATATATATATATATATATATATATATGTATTTGTATAAAATTGTTATTAACATTTATTTTATTATTTATTGTATGTAGGATTATAACTACCTGGAGCTTAGTGGAGGGACTCGTCTACGCCCTTTTATACATAATAATAAATTTTCTGGAAAATTGATGTCAGTGATATAATCCACAATTTATTATATTATTGATAATTTGAAATTTCATTTTAAATAATATTACAAAACGGTTATTTTCGGAAATGAGATAATTTTAGAAGCCTTAACTTTTTTTAAATGACTAAATGTGGTACGCCTATGGTTCCGGCCAAAATGAGTGATTTATTACTCCATGCCTTTTAAAAACGGAGTATAAACCTGAAAGATATTGATTTACCCACCACTTTCTCCACTGCAACTAGCTGATTATTAAACTAGTGATATATATGAGTATAATCAACAAACATTTATTTGTTACCTATTGATCATGTAGGTAACATATAGGACCCGCTGTACTCGCTCTAGTCCGCTGAAAATCAATAGGGCACATCTCTCAGACACCTTGAAAAATATCCAATTATAAAAATGGTCACTTGTGTATACTCCGGATGTTGTATGGTGCTAACAACTCCAAAAAGGACCAAAAATGTGACACTTCAGGTACCATAGCAGCCGTTGTAGAGTAAGGTGGGCAAATACCGGTCAGATGAACAATGCCGGTCAGACCTTAAAAATAATTATTACTAGGTTTGGCAACAATGCAATGTGGCCTCAAATATGCCAGCTGACCTACGATTTTCGATTGATATTCAGTTTGTGTTAAAACTTTGGTTAGTGCAGATCACCACGTGTTTTCGGCAATTCTGATGTAAGATTTACGGTAAGTGAAATAAGGTTTGGAGATAAAATCCTTCTCTCTTTTCATAAAAACTTAGTTGATACATAAAGGTTGACTTTTTTTCTTTAGTGTCTTATAAAAAGATAGAATAAAAAACATTTTTTTCTCATAAAAAAATAATCCATAAGAAAAATAGTTACAGGCGGGTAATGCCGGTCAACACAGGTGGGTAATACCGGTCAAGTGACCGGCATTACCCACTGTTTATGTTAATGGTTATTTCATTTTTAATTGTCTTTACAGATATCTCGAAATCGAAAAAGATTAACTGGTAAAGCAAAATGGACCAGAGATAATTTGAAGCAAGCGATAGAAGACATTCAAAATGGAACGAGTATACGACAAGCTTCAAAAAAATACGCAATTTCATTTTCAACGCTACAAGAAAGGGTAAAAAATAAAAAAGACTCAGAAGCTATAATGGGAAGAAAACCTGTGTTTTCAACTGAACAGGAACTGGAAATTGCTAATCAAATTAAACACTTGGCGTCCATTTTTTACGGTGTTACCACAAAAGAACTAAGAAGGTTTGTTTTTGAGTTTGCTGAGAGAAACCATATTATACATAATTTTAACGCAACGCAAAGGCTGGCTGGAAAAGACTGGCTGAGAAGTTTCATCAGACGCAATCCCACCATATCAGTGCGAAAAGCTGAGGCTACCAGTCTAAATCGTCTGACTGGTTTCAACAAGGATAAAATAGCTAGATTGGTGGAAGAAGTGATGTCAAAATATAACTTTTCCCCTAGCAAAATATATAACTCAGATGAAACGGGAATCACAACTGTCCAGAATCCAGGAAAGATACTCGCAACCAAAGGACAAAAAAGAATTGGTGTGGTAACTAACGGCGAAAGAGGCCGAAATATTACCATCATGTGTGCTATGCATGCTGCAGGGGGATTTATTCCGCCCATGTTTATCTTTCCCAGAAAGAGACTAAGCCCTCTCCTGGAAAAAGATGGACCTGCAGAAGCTCTTTATAAATGTTCACTGAATGGCTGGATCGATGAAAATATTTTTTGTGACTGGTTAACGCATTTTAGAAATCACGCTAAACCCTATTAATTGTAGACAACCACTCCAGCCATATTTCTTTGAAGTCGTACGAGTTTTGCAAAGAAAATCAAATTGTTATGGTATCAATTGCACCACACAGTTCACATAAAATACAGCCATTAGATGTGGTCTTCTACGGGCCCCTGAAAGCCGAATACAGAAATCAGTGCAATTTATTTATGAAGACGCAGTTGATGAAAAGTATCACTCCTTATGATGTAGCGTCTTTATTCAATAAAGCTTATTCAACTGTGGCTACAATTAGCAAAGGAGAAGCTGGTTTCAGAAGCGTTGGTATCTATCCTCTTAACTGCAACGTTTTTAATGAACAAGACTTTTTGCCTTCCGAGTTATTGAATCAGGACGTCATTGCCATACAAGATAACGAAGCTGATATGTCTTTCAGCAATGATCCCCAAGCTGTAGCAAGCGATGATGATCTACCAAACAATTCTACAAATAAAGAGTAACACGAAATTTTCTTCAACTTCTTCAGGATTTCTCTCTTTTCAACAAATTCTTCCCGTTCCTAAACTAGCAGAGAAAAAGAAGAGAGCAGGCAGGCAAAAACATCACGCGAAAATACTTACAGCTCTACATCATTGAAGCAAGTGTTGGAAGAAAAGGAAGCCAAGAAACAGCTACAAAAATTACAAGAATGTCGTACTTCAAGTACCATAGCACCCGTTGTACTGTCACTAGTGAGCTGAAAATCAATAGGGTTCATCTGTGGGAAGTTCTGAACAATATTCAATTATAAAATTGGTGACTTGTTGTACTCCGGACGCTGAATCGTTCAACGAAAAGTGGCCGACGACAACAACGACGACGACGACGACATACACACAGGATTTTTTTTCTAAAAACCGTTTTATCGTGTTGTTCTTGATGAAAAACGTAAAAATTACTCAAAAAAAATTCTAAATTCCAACTTTTTTTGGGGTAAACCAATACTTTTCTCGCATATTAGATAGGTTGGGCGTAATAAAAATTATACATTGGTGTCTCTCAGTTTGGCGTTAGAAGCTATCAGACATGGAATGGCTGTTAAAGCTGCCAGTAGAGATTATAAAATTCCGAAAATGATATTACGTTCACGTTTCACAGAAAATATCCCATTGAATGTAATGCCGGCGCACCACCAATGTTGACAAAGGAAGTAAAGAACACATTGATAAAGTGGATCATCAGCGTTGCTAAAGTGGGATTACCTGTAAACAGAGACCAATTTGTTAGAGGGGAATCACATTCTTAACATGCCAAGAAGATATTATTCGTACACGTGGTGGAAATAATACGAAGTACTGAATACAAAAATTAGGGCAGTTAATTTTATTATTCATAAATCGAACACGCATGTTCACGAATTACCACCACAAAAGGTAGAAATCTAATACGTGCAATCAACGATAACAACTATATTTACCTAACAAATGGAGTACCTACTTATTGCCCAACGGACCCTAGAAAACTATCTGATCTGCTGAATTTCTTCGTAATTAATAGAATACTCAGATGCAACTGTGCAGTTGAATAACACTTATATCTCTCATCTGACCACACCCCAGTTATAGTAAACTTCAGTCATCAACAAAACTCCTCCTCCAAAGCTTGCAACAAGAAAAACTGACTGGAAGGAATTTCAAAATAACCTAAAACAAAATATAAATTTAAACATAAGAATAAAATCCTCACCAGATCTCATAAGGCAATTCAGTACTTCACTAAACTAGTACAAAATGCAGAGTAGCAGTCTACTCCGCACAACAGTCGGAATACAGATAATAATACCCCCAGCATACCACTGCATATCAGCCAACTTATAACCGAGAAACGCCGAGCAAGAAGAATTTGGCAACGTTCACGAAATATTCTAGACCAATATAACTATAATCGTTTAGTAGAGATCTAAAGATGCCCAAAACAACACCTTTGAACAAGACATAACAAGTCTTTCTGTGGACGACCACACGTTATGGAAGGTGGCAAGAAACTAAAAAGACCACAATTACATGTACCTCCAATCCGTAAACCAAACGGAGAATGGGCCCGCTCCGCCAAAGAAAAGGTGACAAATGAAATTGACTGTCTCGACCCTTACTTCGTGGAATATGCTCATATTAGTGTTTTTAAATGAAACTCAAGGTCTCTAGTTAATTCCACAATATAATACAAGTTATTGAAAATTCTAAAAAATTGACAATCATCGTCATTCTGACGATGATATTGATTTATCGAAACAATTGTCAATTTTTTAGAATTTTCAATAACTTGTATTATATTGTGGAATTAACTAGAGACCTTTAGTTTCATTTAAAAACACTAAAGGTGACATACTTCGCTGAATACCTAACAGATGTTTGCAAACCTGATGATGACATGATAAATCAATAGATGGAGAGTTTTCTAGACGCTAGTTGCCAAATGTCCCTACATATCAAATATTTCTCTCCCGTAGAAGAAATAAGCAAGCTAAATCCTTGAAAGGCTCATGGTTATGATCTAATAACAGGACAAATATTAAAACAACTACCCAGAGAAGCAATCATCTTACTGCCGACCATATTTAACAGAATCATAAGTATAGCTTATTTTCCCATAATCTAGAAGTACGCTGAAATCTCTAAGCCAGGTAAACGTACACGTCCTTGAAAGACTGATACTAAAAAGGATCAACCAGGAACATGAACGACACACACTCCTTCCAAATCATCAATTTGCCTTCCAAGAACACCACTCTACTGCAGAACAAGTCCACAGGATAGTCAATGAAATCGCTAAGAATATCGAAGAAAAGAAATACTGCAACACATTATTCCTTGATATCTCACAAGCCTTCGACAAAGTATGGCATCCAGGCCTCCTCTTTAATCTAAAAAAACATTTCCCATAACTTTTACCTGCTCCTCAAATCCTACTTAACAGATAGAAATTTTTCCGTCAAACACGAAGATACTCTATGCACCTTCAACACAATTAAATCCGGCGTAACTCAAGGTAGCATTCATGGACCACTGCTCCTCCATATTTATACGTCTGATATACCTGATAACGAAAACAGCACGATGACATATTTTGAAGATCACGTAGCAGTACTATCAATTAATGAAAACACAGGTAGAGCTTCAAAAAACATCCAACAACACCTTAACCTCCTCAATGACTGGTATAATTGATGGAAAACAAAAGTCAACCAAACCAAATCGGTACAAGCATTAAGCAATGAATAATATACATATACCTATCAAAACCGAAACGAAACAAAGTACCTTGGACTACACCTAGACCGACAACTTTCATGGAAGACACACATCGAAACTAAACGTAGACAGTTGGAGATCAAGTTTCGACAAATGTACTGGCTGATCGACCGTAAATAAAAAAACACTCGTTAAACAACAAGATTCTTCTATATAAAGCAATTTTAAAACTTATATTGTCATATAGTGTACAGGTATGGGTATATGCGAAACCAAAATTATTCAACGATTTCAGTCTAAGGCACTTAGATCTATAGCAGATGCACCATGGTATATTAGCAATAGAACTCTCCATACTGATCTAAAAATTCCTTTTGTTACTGAAATTTCAAAAAATAGCCGCCAGCTACAGGGACCGAATCAGCAACCATAACAACCGCCTAATTGAAGAACTATACAACAACGGACCTGATGTAAGAAGACTACACAAAATATGGCCATAGAAATGATCAATAAGGAGAAATACTAATGGGTGTTTCCCTTCCAAGCCTCCTCAACCAACACATTTACTATGCTCTATAAGAAGTAGATTGTAAATATGCGAGTCGTTAATAAAAAAAAAATATTCCCAGAAAGAAGAAAAATGAGCTCCGTCAAGCTGGCCCCCCCGGTTAGATTTTTGTTACCAAAATGCTAGCACACATAGAGGGCACCTAGCACAACAATTTTTATAGCTATCACACCAACAGCTCACCATAAAAATGCTTTGGAATTCGGGTAGGGCCAGGTTAACGCTAGCCCCCTCCGGTTGGAATTTTTTCGCCAAAATTCTAGCACAAAGAAAAGACACCTAGCACAACCTAGCACAACATTTTTAATAGCTAGTACATCAACAATGCTTTTGAATTCAGGGGGTGGGGGGCGTCTGCAACATAATGCTATGGTTACACGAATGAATGAATATGTTGTATGTATTTGTCCCCAAACACCATTTTCCTATAAAAAATGGCCCCTAAACAGATGTTGCCAGATTGTGCGTGATATCTATATTCTCCCATCTGGCAGAGTATTTGATTAATAATTAATTAACTATTATTTAATTAATTATTATCTATTTATTTTCAATTAATGCCAAAAAACGAAAGAATACAAAAAACCTTCACTTTTAAAAATAATTTTGTTAAAATAACAGTAATTTCAATAAAACAAAATAATTAAATTCAACCATTTAGTCACGGAATCAGAAACAATCCGTGCACGAATAAGTTGCAAATTACGTCACACTATAAAAAAGGCAACGACAAATGTCTGCGTACAGACATGTTGGATAAATAAATGTCCAAAAAAGCGAAGCCGTGTTGAATATGTCCTTTGGACAAAGTTGTACAATCTGGGAAGGGGCGGCTGAGATCCCTAAAAATGTTCCAATATATTGAGAATACATGCTTTAGACCAGCGGTTCCCAAACTTTTTTGATGGCGTACCACCTAATATGAAGTCTTCCTTTCATGTACCACCAGTATAAAAATGATTAATCATCATTCCATTGCCAACATAGTAAAGTTTGTAAATAACAATTAAAAAATAACATTTAGCCTTTTAAGTACTTTACTTTAAAACAATGTTTATTTAGTTCTTTGCAGTTAGTTGTAAATAAATTAGTTAAAATTAAACTTTTCATAGTTATAACCAATGCTTATTTTGAAATAAAAATTAGGATGAAAGAATATAAATAAACTTTAAGGTGTAGAACAAAACTGTATTTGGAAAACAATACAACAAATTCAAACATAAGTACACACAAGTTAATGAGAAGGATGAGCTTGTAGCGATTTGCTTAAAGTTGCAATGTCTGGTTTTATTGGGCTTAGCTTCAAACGCAAGTCATTTTCAACACAAGCCAGCCTATTTCTGTATTTGTTTTTAAGGTAACAAAGAGAAGAAAACGCAGCTTCACATAAGTAGGATGTTGAAAATGGGAGTAAAAACTTGACTGCTCGGTTGGCGATTTCACCGTAGTCTTGGCGTCGTTGAATCCAAAAGTCAATCAGGGTAGCTTTATCAAAAACTTCCTTCAAATCTGAGTCACAATTTAAGTCGAACAGTTGATCTTTTTCGGCTAATGAGAGATTCTCTGGGATTGTCATTTTCTTAATGTCACTAAACGGGGTTTTCATCCACAAATGTTCTTTATAGTTTTCTGGGAAGTAAATGCTCAAGTTTTCCTTCAAAATGTTACAATGGTCACTGATATCACTAAGAACTGTCTTACTAAGTGAAAGCTCATTTTCTTCAACAAAAATGCTGAGAGAAGGAAAAAACGAAACCTTGCTTTTCTTGGCTTCATCATCTGCAAAGGTGATTTTTTGTTTCAAGGCATTAATTTTGTCACACACTCGAAACGGGGTATTAGAAGTACCTTGAAAACTCATGTTCACATCATTGAGTTTTGAAAAAATGTCAGCTAAGTAAGCCAGTCGACACAGCCATAGTTCATCAGTAAAACGACTTCGTAGCTCAAAATCAGAATCTGTTAAAAAAATCAATATCTCGTGACGTAACTCAAAAACGCGAGTCAGCATCTTTCCTCTTGAAAGCCACCTAACTTCTGTGTGGAGCAGTAGTTGTTTATGAATACTGTCCATTTCTTGACATAAGTTGTGAAAAAGGCGTGAATTCAAGGCTCTGCTCTTAATAAAATTCACTGTCTTTACAGCCTCGTTCAAAACAGTTTTTAGTTGTGCTGGACAGCGTTTTGTTACAAGCGCTTCTCTGTGAAGGCTGCAGTGAATATGTTGTGCCTCCGGAGCTTCTTTTTTTATTTTAGTTACCAATCCACTATGAGCTCCTGTCATGGCTCTCGCACCATCCGTACATATACCAACACATTTCTTCCAATCCATTCCATTCCTGAGCACAAATTCATTTACTTTATAAAATATGTCTTCTCCAGTAGTATGAGCTGAAAGAGTTTCACAAAATAACATATCTTCACCAACTGAGTATTTTTCTTCATAGCGAACATAACATAACAGTTGAGCCAAATTTGCGACATCTGTTGTTTCGTCCACTTGTATCGCAAAGTATTTACTACTGTTCACTTTCTTGAGTAAAATGTCTTTTACATTTAAAGCCATATTAGATATTCTTCTTGAAACAGTATTATCAGACAAGGAAACCACATCGAGCTGTTTTCCCTCTTTATCACCTATAATTGTGGAAACAAGGTCTTTAGCTGCTGGCAAAATTAGAGTCTCTCCAATAGTATGAGGTTTTAGTTCTTGTGCTATTCTCAGACTAACCTTGTATGAAGCTTCAACAGCCCTAGTGTTTAACCCCGTAAATGAAGTGATTGCTCCTTTATTCACTTTTAACTCAGACTCCTTCCGTTTAAAAAACTCTAATGGCTTGTTTATGAGATTGATATGCTTTGTATTAAAATGACGCAATAAAAGTGATGGTTTCATCGAATGATTTGACAAAGTTTCTAAACAAATGACACATTGTGGAACAGGTTCACTGAAATTTCCAGTATAAGTAAAACCAAACGATAAATACTTCTCATCATATTTACGTTTACCTGATTTCTTTTTGTTTTCACAAGTTCGTAACAAAGGCGTAGAAGTAGAGGAACAGCTTGGTTGCTCAGCATCTGTTCCTGCTGCAATAGGCTTTTCTTGTTCCGGTGACAAAGTTCTTTGCTTTTTAGAACTACTACACGTAGATCTTACCAAAAACTTATCCATTTCAATTCGACAGCTAACACTTACCAACAATGTTATTCTCACTGACTGATAGACACAAACTCTATATAAACAACAACACGTCAAACTGCAGGTTAGGTTTTCTACGGAGCTACGTAGTAGATAGTGCTCGCTGAGATGACAGACAGGCGACTGGGACTGGCTGACTGGCATCTGGCACAACACAATAACAAAGCGCGCGGCCTTGAACGGCGCTACTCCCCTCCACGCCATCACAATCTTTCCCACTCCGACTGTCACCCCTCCATCCGCTGCTCGCTCACCCTCACGCTACTAGTAGAGTATACCAATTTTCGAACTTCACTCGCGTACCACCAGCAACGTTCCCGCGTACCACCAGTGGTACGCGTACCACAGTTTGGGAACCGCTGCTTTAGACTGATCGTGATTCACTGTAGTCCTTATTTAAAAAAAACCACTCAAACTTTATATTTAAATTTGCCAGAATATTTATTGCCGAAGTTGATGGATGATCAACCATTGTAATGATAACATAAATTTTGCATTTCACTATCAGATTTTTTTTAAATTTTCAAGTTAACTTAGAACGTGCAGCTTTTAATTCTTAGAGCCGGTCAATCAGAGCTTCAAATATTTCTGTGGCACATCATAAGACACCAACACTACTATGTATTTTTCAAAGTTTTTAGTATGTAACTGGCAATGTATGTTTGTTCGGTTGCAATCTTGCAACTCAGTTTTGAAGCAGATATCTTCAACCGATTGATTTGAAATTCTGTATATACGTCTAGTTTGCATGCCAATCCATGATTAGGTATGTGACGTCATTCTAAATTCAACATGGCGGATCACCAAAGTTGGCGGACAAAAGAAAATGGACTATTTTTTTGCTTTCTTACAATATGGGTATTAAATGGAAGGCAGCAAAAATGATGACATAGGTATTTTTATTTTTCTAAAAACCCATCTGAAGTTCTCATCGGACTTTTTAAAAGGGTCGTTAAACCAAGTCTATCGTTAAAATTTGAATCATTTTTATAATGCCGTTTTTATGGGTCTAAAGAGTAAATAAAATTCTTGTATGTACATCCAAACTGGCCGAATCAGATGTTTGGGTTAAGAAAGGGTTTCCCCGAAGGGCTGATGGTTGTAATAATATGTATTCTTCCTAATAATATTACAAGCAACATGGACTATATAAGTAAAACTAATGATATAACTATTTTCATGAGTGTAATTCGATAGAATATTCCTCGATTAGACGACATAAAACTGTATTAATGCGAAATTTATATTATTTAAACAACATTACATGGTATTTAATTACCATTCTTGGTTCATTTTCAATCACTTATTTTTGGATTAAACTTGAAGAATCGTTTTCAAACCGTGACATTTTTATGATATTTTAAATTAAAATTATGATAATAACAACAATTGTTACTTAGACGTTACTTAGATACGGACTTAAAAGGGAAATTATCGGCACTGCCGGAGAGTTATCTCCGAAAAGAAGTTATCTCCGACAAAATCCTGCTTCATTTGGAATTTTTACCATATGAGTGGAATATTCCGAAAAATTTTCGTAACTACAGTAAGAAACAATTAAACCAGCCGTTTTACATATATATTCAACCTATTCATTTATCCATTTATTTATTCATCGAGCGTTATTTCACTGACCTCCGTCCCACTCCCCAGAATTAAAAGTGTAGTTGCTGTGCTAGCTATAAAACATGGTGTGCTAGATTGTGATAGGTGTCCTTCGTTTGTGCTAGCATTTTCGCGAAAAAATTCCGACCGGAGGTAGCTAGCGTTAACCTGGCCCCACCCGAATTCCAATGCATTTTTATTGTAAGCTGTTGGTGTGCTAGCTATAAAAAATGGTGTGCTAGGTTGTGCTAGGTGTCCTTTATCTGTGCTAGCATTTTGGCGACAAAATTCCAACCGGGAGGGGGGGCTAGCGTTAACCTGGCCTCACCCGAATTCAAAAGCATTTTTATTGTAAGCTGTTGGTGTGCTAGCTATAAAAAATGGTGTGCTAGGTTGTGCTAGGTATCCTTTATCTGTGCTAGCATTTTGGCGACAAAATTCCAACCGGGAGGGGGGGCTAGCGTTAACCTGGCCCCACCCGAATTCAAAAGCATTTTTATTGTGAGCAGTTGGTGTGCTTGCTATAAAAATTGTTGTGCTAGGTTGTGCTAGGTGCCCTTTATGTGTGCTAGCATTTTGGTAGAAAAATCTAACCGGGGGGGGGGGCAGCTTGACGGACCTAGAAAAATGTGCTGTTACTTTCTAGTATGCATGAAAATAATGAATTAGGCAGGAACAACTGATAATAAACTAGTTATTATTATAGATTACAACTAAAGGAGTTGTAGATACTGTGGATACACTGACTGCAAGCTACAATTGTTCTAGAACCAAGCGCAGATGGCCCATGGTACTTTTTTACAATATGTTGAACATGGCTGGCATCAATTCGATAGTGGTATATGATAAAAAAAACCTGACAAAACAATTTTGAGAAGTCATTTTTTGAGACAATTGGCAAATAATTTGGTCATCCCCATTGCAAGTACGTTCTACTATGGGCAATATTCTTCGAAGCCAACGGTTGAAACTGCAAGAATTCTCTGGCTTGAATATTGAACTTGATGTATATTCCACGCAAAACATATAGTGCAGAAATGTAATGGCATATCCCCTTTAAGTTATGTTGCGGAGCTAGACTCTAAAAGGTATTAATATTTTGTTTATTTTTACCAATACCACTTATACACTACACTCTAAATTGAAGCTATCGCATCAACTAAATAGTAAGTGGTCCTTATCGCTTGTGGACACGTGCGTGATTGAAAAAACTGCTATCTCAAAATATGCTTATAATTTACTGAAAATAATATGTTATTTGAAAATTATATTACTAATTCTTGTTAATTGTCTGGTGTTATGTTTAAGATGCATTTAATAATTATAAAATTATTAACTACATTTGAACGATTGTTAGTTGAAGTTATAATATTAAATGAATATGTCGTCTAATATGCATTTTGAATTATAGCATTGACTGGACTATGACAGTATTTAAATCAAAGGATTAGCCAAAACTTTAAATTTCGCACTATATATACCATACCACAGAATACCAGGAAGGTGTCTTTCGAAAAAAAATCGCAAAACCCGATTTCAATGTTGTGATAAATATACATATATGCTTAGAACATATTATTGGTAGTTATCAGGAGTACCGAGAAAATACCTTTCACTGACTTGAAATATATTTGTTTAACATTTTTTTTTATTGTAAGAGCTTATTTATCTAGCTGAAGTAACAGTAACTTCCAACAATATGTTCAACCGGTTGTCTACGTCGATTTTTAAATGCCTTTTTCGAGGAGCATCCCTCACGTGGCTCACTCCCGATAGTTTCAATCTTGCTAATCGTACTTCGATTAATTGGAGGACATTCTGGATTAATTTCAGCAAACAAAGGAGCGACCCATATTCGATCATCATTAAAATTTCGATACGATGTGTCTCGGTTAAATAGGGAATTTTCTAATTTTTGGTTTTTAACTTACTCGTTAAATTTAAAACAAATACCTGCTGATAAATCGATGACATTCAGTTCAAATTAGTCAAAAAACTATCTAGCCGGTTTAATAAGGCACGGGTTTGTTATTGTGGCTTATCAAGTAGTAAGGAAATAAACGCCGACCTCTACAAAAAATGACATTTTACGTACTAATTTCCGAATGAAAAATCGACTATTTTTGAACGCACGATTTTTCGTCCGCAAACTCTTTTCGTCCGTTGTAGTCAGTATGATACGGCTCGGTGCAAGAGGGGCTATTGAGCATCCAAACCGAACTTATAGTCGTAACAAAAACCCGAGAACTTCTGTAACTGATTTGGAATCAATAAGGAACCGAATCAATGCGACCCGAGAACACGGAACTATAACTAAAAATTCAGAACTGAGCGAACCGCGAACGACAATTTTGAATGTGCGCATGCGGCCCTAGAGTCCAAAAATATAATTCGCCAAATTTAAGCAGAATTCATTTTGAAGGATTGTGTGAAATTAATAAAATTGCAAAAAATATAAAACCAATAATAGAAGTCGAAAGCCACGGTCAGAAAACAACGTTTTTTTACAGCTTTGCTTAAAACGGAAATATAGTACTATATATGAGTCTGCAGCTTGGAAATGAATACTCTAAGAGAAAAACTCCAGTAGATCATCAAATTCTACGTCCACTGAACACAAAAGTTGAGCAAGTATAATAATTTCTTATAAGAAATGAAAAAGCATTGGCTGTATTTGTAATATTTTAGCCTTAAAAAAGATTATAATGGTCAGAATTTGTTTATAACTTGATAAGCAATGAAATGATTGATATCACTTTGTAAACTCTATTGAGAAATGCCAATTGTGATTTTTGAGTAGAAAAAATTCTTAACTTAATCATATAAATGATGGAAATATAAAAAATCCATTAAAAACAATGAATAAATAAGAATGGTTTCTTCAAGTCATCATAGTCATAAGACAATATGACGAAGAAAAGAAAAAAATAGTTCATTTGTCTACAAACCATTTATAAACAAATGACGTGAAAAAATTCATAAAGTTTCTAAAAATGTTAACTTTAAAAAATTATAATAAACAAAATAAAAATTATAAATAATGGAAACATCGTTCTTCTGTTTCCTTGTTTACTAAGTAGTTGGAGGAAATCTATTACTGAGAAACTGCACTAAAAATAATCCAATCCGAACCCGTCGAAAGAAGGTGAAATCCAACATAAGAAATATGTGATATATTCTAAAAGAAACACTGAATGGCATATCCACCTATGAACGTCCTCTAGTCACACTGCAGTATCAACTATAAATAAAAACACAGAAAATAAAGCACTACAACATTGCCAAATCTCGTGGACGCAGAATGATCGAAATGGTGACAAAAATATACGCCATCCCGATATACGCAGAGCGTGAACAGCGCACCAACTCGGAGTTTGGTTGAACTACGATATACGTAAACTGGCGACCATTCTCACAAATGGGCGTCCGGCTAAAAATGTATTCTTTCACGTTTTCGACCATCCTGCATTTAATAGCGCAAAAAACTTTTCTGCGTCCATATACGGACGCAGAAAGTCGCGGGACGCACGTATTAATGTAAAAACCACAATGTACGGCACAGTTATCGAAGAGATGTAAATATATATATATATATATATATATATATATATATATATATATATATATATATATATATATATATATATATATATATAACCGAAAAATAATTCCATTCCATATATATATATATATATATATATATATATATATATATATATATATATATATATATATATATAAAACAAATTTTGTAAATAAAACTTTTCAAAAAAGTATTTTCTTCTGTAAAATACTTAATTTGAGCTTGTTTTATTGTTCAAATTTAACCTATGACCATCAACAAGACTTTGTAACTATATTTACTGCAAATTTGTATATTATTCTGTTTCTACTGATTATAATCGTTGAAGCTATTTCTACCTGGAAATAAAAACAGATCTATTCGATAGTGAACTTGACATAGACATAGTTGTTCGTGTATTTATTACAATCATTGCTGTTGTCTGTGGTTTGCGAAATCAAAAAATGTTTATTTAAAAATACACCGATACTGGATAGAAATAATTTCATAGATGGTGATACAATATCAAAAGGATATTTATACTACTTTTTATTAAAAAATATTTAATTATTTCATATTTCCAAGAAATAAATTTGTTTTCTGTCTAAGTAGTTAAAATTTTGATTATATTAATGTTAAGCTTTCAAGAATGATATCTCAAATATGTATGGTCTTATCCAATACAAATTATTTCTGAATAAAAGTAGAATTAAGATATGTTCATAGGTTAAGGGAACAATATTTATATCGCTAACGGGTTAGATCGGCTGCCCAAGAATTTTCAAATTTTGTTGCTAAAGATATGGAAACAAGTGTAACATGTCGTTGTGACATGTTTCTATTTTCATTAGTTATTTAGCGTTACTTATTCTTCAGCTACTCCCACCTCTAATTCAAAATCATTTTATTTCAATTTGTTAAGAACGCGTCGAACGACCGTTTTTACACTCGTAAAAATATCTATTTAAACGACGATTCGAGTCGAATCGGTCTCTTTATCATCCTTCGCTGAGAAGCAAATTAATACTCAGTTTCAAAGAATATTGTGTGTGTGGTGTTACGCTTTCTTGCTGATAAGTATTTCTATTTCTTCTCAAATTGTAGTTTTATGCTTACCAATCAATGTATTCCGAATTTTCTATTTGGTTAAAATATTTCGATTTTTCAAAACGTTACTTTTCATGGCGTTTCCAGGTTATTCATCGTTATTATCTTTTCTTAAAAAATCAGATGGCGTGCAAATTTATTTTATGAAGCAAATTTATAACAGATCCTTTCTGGTTATTTCTCTCTGATTTAAATTTGCATTTTCTGATTATTTTGGGAACAGGACGGATAAGAATGAACAGATTTTTGTGGTTTTATTTTAAAAATTGAATTCAATTTTTGTATGTATTGGAGTATAACCTCCTAATCCGTTCATTTTATTTCTCATTTCCAATTTTCTCCTGTTTTTTTCTTTTTTTCCCTACAGCTCTGCGCCCGTACCGTACCGTACCCGTAAGTGAATATCAACTAGGCCGATTGAACCCAGAAATCGCCCTCGCCAGAGTCCAGACCACCAACGGCTCAAGAACCGGTCGATACCGCTGAGAGCTGTACGTCCCGAGTCTCTCCAAGATAAGTTCTTAACTTATTTTCGGTAGATATAAAATCTTGAGTTGGACATTTTTATTGTAATACTGATTTTTATTCGTATTGTATTGTGAATATACGGTTTATGTGAATTTATTTTTTTGTTAAATAAATTCATTTGTCCCGAAATTTTTGTTACTGATTCACCTTATCCCAGTTGAAGTAATAAAAAATAGTATAACTGAGACCGAATTTACCACCCGAGCAGAGTCCCAATGCCGGGTAAAGCTCAAATAGTGACACAAGGGTCTAATGCCAAAAAATAGTCAGTGGCAAAAAGGAGCTCAACTAACGCAATTATTTAACGACTGGTTCAACTCAAAATCAAAATTTGTCCACAATAGCACTGGTGAAAATGCATTCGGCGCAGATTTGAAAAACCCTGAAAAAACTGCTTAAAGAAATGTTAGATACGATAAGAGCCATAAGAGTTGGTTAACACAAAAATCTTCCATTTCATTCTTTTCTCAAATTCATCTTTAGCCAATATGTATAACTATTTACATGAAAAATATGGCATTGATTACATGTTAACTGCTCGGCTTAACCAAGAGGTACCAGAAAACTTATTTGCGTATAATAGAGGAATGGGAGCTCTAACGATTATCCATCAGCCTTAGACTTGAAGTATCGTCTTAGATGGTACATTTTGGGCAAAAATTTTTGCGATACAGACAGAAAACCGAAATACCTTAGAAAGCAGCGATGTCTACTTACTTAATGCTACTACTAAAGATATGAGCTTTACTGTCTACTGTCGAAGTTGAAAATGAAGATATATCTTTCCTTTTGTTGCTGTGCTCTTTGGTTAAATTCTAGTATCATCATTTGTTCACGTTGAGCCTGGAGTTTTGTCAGTTTTATTTGCTCCAGAAATAATAAACGCTGCAGCTCACCAGTAGTTAACTTTGACATCTCCTCGGTTTAAGCTGAGAGTTTTAATTTCTTATTTTTTTAACTTCAGAGTAACACTCTGAATGCTAACATGTAGTCGGGTTCATCTTCGGCCTCATTATTGACCGCATTATTAAGAATAGGCGACGTGACACTTGCTCCCAGTCCAACGCATGAAGCCAAAGGTATTTTAGAATAAACTGGGTTCTCAGTTGACTCGACAATTTTTAGAAAATCTGACTCCCATGACAATAATTTTATTAGTTTGTTTCCTTTTTCTTTATTGCGGTTTTCATGTCATTTGAAAGTTTTTTTTATCTGTGCAACACTAGTTTGTTTCCCAAAGTTTTTCGAAAACTGTTCGGCTAAACATGCCCATGCCATCTCTTTATCCAATGCAATTTTCGACAACATTGCCCTACTGTCACAACCAGCAATCGCATCGGTATCATCCACAACTACAAGATAACAAAAAGGCAACTACTGACTACTGAGAAATGATGGCGTGTGTGTAGTCGTGCGCCGTTGCAAGTATTTACTTGTGCTCCTTGTCTCGCAAGCAAATACTCGTACGTATACCCTCGATTTAGAAAGTCACGGTCACGAGTAAATTATACACATTGGTTTACTTGGGGTATAAATACTTGTAAATATACTCGCCCTACTAGTTTCCCCCCTACCCCTACCCCCTACCTTTCCTGT
This sequence comes from Galeruca laticollis, assembly GCA_963921935.1. Lineage (NCBI taxonomy): Eukaryota > Metazoa > Arthropoda > Insecta > Coleoptera > Chrysomelidae > Galeruca > Galeruca laticollis. Next base: position 203,978,373 of record OY998180.1, read on the forward strand.
TCTCGCGACTTGTACAAGTATTTATCTGATGACTTCATATAGTGTTAAGCGGCGTCCACACTATGCCGCGATTGGCTGTTGGCAAAGCCAACGCGGCAAAGCTGATTTTGGCTTGCCGTCTCACCTGAGTTGGCATTCAGTCGCAAAATGTCTGCCGAGGAGGATGTACTAGTTGCTTTAGCTGCGTTTATAATTATCAGCGAAAATGTGCGTAAACGGCGCAAACGACGGTTTTGGGTGCGTCCAAGCCTTCAAAGTAGAAGAAAATACGGAACTAGTGACTTAATGAAGGATTTGTTATTGGATGTTGCAGACGAATTAAATCTCGAGTACAGATCTGGATGTGGTTTCAAAAACTTTTTTCGAATGAAAAGTAGTGACTTTGAAGGTCTTCTAAATAATATAGCTAATATAATCCAGAAACCAGACACACCCTTCAGAAGTGCTATTCCTCCACATGAACGCCTTGCAGTTACTCTGCGGTTTTTAGCAACGGGAGACTATTTCCACTCGTTAAGTTACACATTCAAGATTTCAAAGCAAATAATATCAGACATCATCCCGATTGTTTGTAGAGCAATTGTCGGCGTTTTACAGGATTACATCAAGATAAGAAAAAATAGTCTATTACAAATAAAACCTTTATTTGGTCGACATGTGTCTCAAGTTTATTAGAACAAAACATTCTCTATTACGAATGAAACATTTACTCAGTTAAAATGTGTCTTAATTTTATTACAACAAAAGTCTAACTCAAATTTGAATTTTGAAGAGATGGGGTGGGAACTACAGGTGCATCAACATAGTGTCAATAGAGTCATTGTCCGTTACCGTATAGGTTGAATACGTGGGACTCAAGGCTGACTGTGGAAAGGTTGCTTGTGTTTGTCCATGAAAAGACGGTTGCTCAAAATATGGGTTTGGATTGGAACAAGCTGGTGGCATCGGGACAGGAATCGGTTGTTGTACGTAGTTCGGGATTGTGTAGAAAGGCTGTGAGTAACTTCCGCTCAATGGGTTGCCATAGTCGTACTTGCCCATTTCAGCTTCAAACAGAATATTGCATTTGACGATGGGAGGTCTTTAATACGCAGTCCTACTAGGTCTCCAAAAGACTTGAACTGATCCATCCCTGATGTATGCCGTCCTTGGATACTTCTCATAATTGACAGAGCTTCTTCTGTAGCTGATGTCTTTTGTTTCTTTTGTGGGCCTCCGCCTGGCCGAACAGACGGTTCCCTTGGCAAACTTTTATTTGCATTGTCACCTCTTCCAGGTGTGTCTTTACTTGGTCCAGCAACTTGGTCCTGGTCGACAATGTGGGTTTCAACTGCAGCTTCTTTATTTTCATTTGTATGCTCGTCCTAAAAAAAAAGGAAAAGATTAATGATTGAATATTGCTACATTGTTATCATTTTGTTTCAGATGCCACAAACTGAAGCAAAGTGGAAAGTTATTTCAAAAGAGTTAAATGATAAGTGGAATTTCCCAAACTGTGTGGGGGCCTTTGATTGGAAGCATATTACGTTGCAAGCACCTATCCGTAATGGCGCAGAATATTTCAACTACAAGAGGTTTTTCAGTATAGTTCTATTTGCGGTGGTAGAGACGCACTACAACTTTATCTACGCAAATGTTGACTGTCAAGGAAGAATATCAGACGGAGGTGTGTTTAGTCACACAACATTCAAAGATTGCCTTAAGAACAACACAATGCATCTTCCTCCTCCTACTGCTCTTCCTGGAAGAATAGATGAAACACCGTATGTTTGTGTGGCCGATGATGCTTTTCATATGTCAAAAAATATTATGAAACCATTTCGAGGTGCTCAAAAAAAGAATTCCAAGGAAAGAGTGTTTAACTATCGGTTAAGTAGAGCACGTAGAGTGTCTGAGAATGCGTTTCGCATAATATCCTCTGTGTACCGCATACTACGAAGACATATGCTATTACAACCAGAGCGGGCTACGATGGTGGTGTTGGCAGTACTTTATCTGCACAACTACTTGAGGAAAAGTAACTCCAAATCAGTGTACAATCCCCCCGAAACATTCGACTCTGAGTGCTCAACCACAGGTGAGATCAATCCAGGAACATGGAGAGAATCCCCTTCAAATCAAGCTTTGGTCAACATTCCTCGAACTTCAAGAAGAAGCACTGAAGAGGCACAAGCCGTTAGAAATGAATTTGCAGACTTCTTTACTTCCCCGGCTGGAATAGTATCATTTCAACACGATAAATAATAAGCCCTAAACTATGTCATGTGTGTTGTATTTTAATGTAAAATATAATTACTAATTATTCTATGACTCTACTGTGTTAATATATATTTACCTGCGCGATTGTGTCCGTCGTTTCATTAGGTGTATTTCGATCCTTGAGAAATAGCAGAACCATTTACTCTTGTATACATCAGAATTTCCCGCACCAGACTTACTTGACTCTCTCTCCCTCTTTATTTCACGTAAAAAATGACACACTAGGTTCTTAATTTTCTTTTCCACAACTTGTTTATCAACACCAAAAGTATCTGCGATTTCTTGTAGAGCATCTTGTTTATTATTTCTATCTTTGTACACTTTCAAACGACAGTCCCACAGAACAGGACGATCACGGTAAAGCTCAATAAGTTCACACACTTTCGCGTTGGTCGACTCCATGACTGAATAGGGCGCTGCTTCAGCCACAACTGAACCACGTGCGTGCCGCGTGAAGCCAACGGTTGGCCCGTCCCCTCTACCGGCTCTCATTGGCTTCCTTTGATGGAGACCGACACTAGAGCGATTTTCGTTGGCAAACTATTGGCTCAGCGGCACATGCCAACGGCCATGTCTACATTGTACTGGCATTGCCAACAGCCAACCCCGACATAGTGTGGACGCCGCTTTAGTTGCTGTCTTGCAAGTAACTAACCCATTTACTATACCAATGTAAACGCTGCTTCATGCTTTTAACATATTAACGTATTCTAGATTAGAATAATAACGTTCCATTTTTAAAATGAAAAAGTTGAGAGAGGTGTCAAGGGACACCCGGATGGAACGAAGTTCCTTTCGATTAATTAGTGAAGGAATTGTAATAAAATTGTATTTTTTTTAAGTTATAATAATATTTTTTTTATTATTAACAAATATAATGTTATATAAACTTAATCAGTAGGCTCAATTTTCGTAATAATTGGCTTGTGGTAACTGAAGTAGGAAACATATGTTTGGGATTCTATTTTATTAAAATGTCTTGAAAAAACTGCATCAATGGTAGTATTATATTTTGTTGTTGATTCTGCTGGATTATTGTTAATTCTTAAATCAAATTCTTCCTCTAGAAACTGTACCAATGGTTTTGATTTTTCATTACTGAAGTTGATGTTAAAATCACCGGCTAAAATGAGTGAAACTTTATCTAATTTTTTGTTGTATCTGTTAAGCGTTCGAGATACATCTTTAGAATACTCTAGCAGTGCTCGATGAATGAACTCCTGAATATCTATTAATTTGTTATTTGGTGAGACATATATGACTGCCATGATTAAGGTAACACCGTTTTCCATTACACACTCTGCCGCACATAAATCTGCAACATTTGTACGTCTTACGTGCAAGTCCTGAATTTTTTCCGCCTAGCCCCCTTTCACTTCACTTCACTTCGTTCCAAAAAGCAAAAAAAAGAATTTTTCAGAAAATAAAAATTCCTCCCCGGCGGGGAATCGAACCCCGGTCTCCCGCGTGACAGGCGGGGATACTGACCACTATACTACCGAGAAATATGTTTAGGAGATTTCAAAAGTATTATTCATTATACAGCAAGCAACTGAAGTATATTATTTCAATTTTTGTTGTAGAGAATCTCAACAATTAATTAACATAATAAAGACAAAAAACTATACTAAGTAATATTAAAATATGATTTGTTTTTGAATTTATTAAAATTATGACGCGTACACTTGCTAAACACACAAAATGTGGAGATTATAAATCGTATGACTTGGTTGGAGAAACATGCGCACGCTGCACAGCTTACAATAGCTTCAAAAAGTGTCGTGACAACTTTTCGTAAGAATTTTTCCGTCTAGCCTCCTTTCACAACGCGCGATAAGGAACTTCGTTCCAATAACCATATAAAATTATACTTATACTAATAATGACAAAGTTAACAGAACTAATAATAAAGGTTTACATCACCATAGCAACCTATTCCCGTCATTTATTTTAAGCTGACTTCGTTTTTAATAAAGTTTACGGATTTAATTTTAGATTTTTGTTTTTATCAATAACCCGATTTTGAAACACCTAGTATTTAGATAAATGACTGAAGGTGATTTCAATTTTCGACATATTCTGGAAAAATTATTCCATTGTTTATACTTAAATTTGTATTCACAAGATATCTTGAGTTTTGATGGTGGTAGGATAGCTGTCGAAATGAGAGAATATAATTATTTAAACATAACGTTTTTCAAGCAATAAATGATTCCTACAAATCGGTTTTACTATTCTTCCTGCATGTTCTTTTATGACTGATAAAATAAAACTGGAAATATACATTTCTCAATTTAGAAGCAATAACAATATTTCTCACCAGTAATAAAAATATCAGCAGTACACAACACTATTCACCTTTACAACTAAAGCAATAAAAATCTATTAACGGATCTACTAGAGTAAAGCACTTAATATAATCAATGCCACCTATGTATATTAAATCATATTAACGTTCGATTCTTTACTCGATTGGTTAACCCAAATAACAGTAATAATAACAATAATTTGATTCGTAGATATGTATAAAAAATAGTTCTATCCCGGGGACACCACGTTAGTTTGGCACTATCACGTGATACATTTTACCATGTAGCAAAAACATACTTTACGTAATCTCAATGAGTTTGATTGTTACAATTAACGTGATGTGGATTGGTAGGCCGCGACTACTGCAATTTAGTGGCAGTTAGGATTTTTGATTAAAGATTTACTAGAAATAAGTTAGAAGGAAATGATTCAGTGTCAAAAGGTTTAGAAAGAAAGAAAATGATTTTCGCGAGCATAAAGAAATGCCTGCCAGATATACGTTAAAGTATAAGGCGTAGACGCCCGACTGGGAGGGGGGGGGAGTAGACTCAGCTTCACGAGAGAAAAGCCACCTGAAGTTTGAACATTGACAATTGTAGAAACCAAATTCTGTCTTGTTTATCTACGTCGATTGGTAACGACCAATAGCGTAGAACGAAGAGACAACCCCCTTACAAGGAAAACTTTTGTTCAAAAATTGCAGAACACCACGGACCGCCACTGTCAGAAGTTGCCAATGAGAGGAATAAACAACTTAGTATATAAAAGAAATAGTTAAAACCTTAAGCGTTAGAACACGTTTTGAAGCCAATTTTATAATAAAATCTGTAATAGATATGAAAATAATAACAAAAATGTGACAATATAGTGTATTTTTATCATATTGATAGCTGAAGAGCTCATTATAAATTAAAAAACGGGTCTGAATCATTTCAGGGTGATTCAAAGAATTAAACAGAATTGTAAGTTCTTCTTCATGTAAATAAGTCTTCAGTTAGCAACTTACGCTAGATTCTTTCTGGTAGCGAGGACAATAGAACCCTAATACCATTACCATTCAAATATATTTAGAAGTGATAAATTTGCCGTGATAGTGCAGTATCGTTTGGTAAAAATAAGATTCTATTAGTTATTTTATTATAGATGTATTTTATTAAAATATTTATTTCATTTATATAAGTAGCACAGATATTTAATTAATAACTTTCTACGTATTTACGCTATTTAGTGAACTCCAGGTAGTGATAAAAATAGAGACGGAAATCCTAGATTATTATTATGTGTTGTTGTGACAATATCGGGCGGTTAGGTGTGGATGAGATCATATTTGATATTGAGGTACCTAATTACTTAACCTTTGTATAAATTTCACAATATTTTATTTCAGCGTTTCCTACCTATTTGGATATTTTAATATCGGTAAGGAGAATAAGGTGAATTGGTATTATCTGGTATTTCGTTATTTAATTGGTAAGTTCTACATATAAGAATGATTTGTAGTCCTAAAAAGGGCAGTAATTGATGTAGGTCTTTCAATTTATGAGTTTTATAGTTTCGTCCTACGTCATCTTTTACTTGCGCCCATATAAGTTCAATAGCATTGAGTTCGCAGTGATATGGTGGTAATCGTAGCACAGTTATTCTACCTTCTAACGCCATTTCGTCAATTACATAGTTTTTGAATTTCGATTTGTGCAGTCTTACAATTCGTAATAATTCTTGTTTTGCGGATTGCTCCTTGTTTATGATGATGTGGTTATCCAACCAAACGATTATCTCAGCTTTCTTCCAAGCAGTTGTTGGCAATTATTCTACAAGTCTTGAATGATAGCCTAGCATTACCTAGGACAATTACAGAATGTTCTGGAATTAAATCCAACATCTGCATAAAATACTCTTCAAAAACGTCGGCGGTCATTTCTTCGTGGTAATCTTTAGTTGATTTGGGCACAAAACTCAATAATCCACCATGGATAAAACCGTTTTCATTTCCGATATGGGTTATAATAAGTCTACATCCTTTCCGATGGGAATATTATTTAACCCGGTTGATATACCTTCGATGAACGCTTGGCAAGAGCTCTTCACAGTCATATCTACCCATACCTTCGTTTAGCCAAATCTCGTCCAAATAATAAATATTCCTCTCTTCCTCCCGGTACCTTTTAATGACTCTAAGATAATCCCTTTTCCAACATACAATGTCTTCTATATCAGTTAACAGTGACTTCCGACTATGCTTCTCCCACCGAAATCCAATCTCTAGTAATTGTTTCCATAATTTACTTTTACTTATTGATAGTAAGTCATCATTTTGACTAATTAAGGAAATAATTTTGTCTAATGTTGGAATTTCATTATTAAAATAAAAGTGGACCTGGATTCTAATAACATTCTGTCTGTATCTGTAAAGATTTGAAGGGTGGGTGGCCCCACAGTACTTAGGCCACAATTGGCCCATTGTGCATCCTTCTGAGGTTCAAAACTTCCTTCTAGCTCGTCATCCAGCCTACTTCCTTGAAGTAGGCGATAACGTCGCCTGATTTAAGTTCCCTCATATTGGCGTATGTTAGCCTGTACTCGCCGAATACTTGAAATCTAAATTGAGAGAGTGTCTGACATTCGCAAAGAATGTGTTCGACAGTCTCATCTTCATGTTCACATCCTCTACAAAGTGGGGTGTTAGATAAACCCAGTCTGTGAAGGTGTTTTCGTAGGTGGCAGTGACCAGTCAGAATTCCCGTGATTGTACGTAGGTTCCGCCTGTTCATAGTCACGTGTTTTTTGGCTACTTTGCTGTCCGGGTACTGTAGCAGTTCCTTTGGCAAGCCTGCAGCCTTCTACGTCGTCCCATCTACCCTTAAACTTATTAAGGGAGTGTTCCTTTAATAGGTCGGCCGTTGCTGACGCCGATAGACCAATGAAAGTGCCAGGTCCCAAGAGTTTTTGGGAGGCTGCCTTCTTGGCTAGCGAGTCTGCAATACGGTTTCCTTTCGATTTCTCATGGCCCTTGATCCAGCCTAAAGTGACCGTGTTGTTGTTACAGGCTTCGATTAAGGCCATGTGACATTCTAGTACTAGGCCTGATGTAATACGTGGTCTGTTCAGGGCTAGTAGTGTTTGTCTACTGTCCGTAAGGATGTATATATTATTACCTGTGGTTTTCCTTTTGGTAATCTCTTTAGCAACGATGCAGATAGCAGTGAGCTCTGTTTGAGCAACACCTGCATTGCAGCCCATTGCCCATTTTATGTTTAGATTCAGGGATCTGGAAAAAATACCACATCCTGAGCCTACATTGGATTTAGACCCATCTGTGAAGATGCGGATTGCGCCTTCTTCCAATAGGTCTTGTGAGTTGTTTTTAAAAATTACCTTGTAGGGCCTGTTGAAGGCATATCGCGGTGGAATCGAGTCCGTATTGGCCTGCAGCAGTGGGATCTCCCTGAGGGCCTAATAACATTTTTATGGAATTCTTTAATTTCCAATGGCTTACTGCCCCCAGTCTTCTTGGGAGAACTAACAGTTCCGCTTTTTCGTTCTTTCAAAAATCTATAAACAGTCGCTTCTCCAACTCCCGTCATATTGAAACAGGCACTAAGTATTTCCCGAACATTACTTGAAGGACGTTGGTGCACAAGTATTATAGTTTTTTCCCTTAACGTGAAAGCAGCCTTACTAACAGGATTAACTATGGTAAAGGCAAAACTTGTTGACGTCATTTTAAATTAATATATACTCGGAGTGATGATTCCATAAACTTTCTTTATAAACTGCCAATACATAAACAAGAAACAGATAAGTATCTATTATAGAAAGTTGCAAAATAAACCATTAATTGAAGACGAATTCTATTTATACTAGATAGTACTATTCTCGTAGCCTACGCCCATTAAATCAAGTAAGTTGTCATCCAATCAAGGCGCAAGATGCAAGTGGCAATGAGAGTACTATTTTCTAGTATAAGTGGGTAGTATGTGCGCGTAATTTTCACTTGTTCCAGTCCATCGTTAGAGGAAGGTGTAATAGCAGAGTTGGTCACTGTTTGAAATCAACTCGTAGTTGACTTCACCGGCAACTTGGACGCCTCCAACAGCAAACCTACAAACCCACGTATTCTGTCGAACTTTCTAGTTCGATAGTTCTTGTAATACTTGGAATTGTTACAACTGTTTCTTTTGAAACAAATTTTAAATTTTATTTATGAAATCCGAAGAAACCCGCAACAATACAACATACAAAAACCACACCAGACGTAGGAAGGATATTTAACTCAGGTAAATATAAAACACCCACAAAAGCTAATAAGTCTCCCTCCAGCAGTGAGTCCGCTGTTGGTATTAACTTTTACAGCCATCCACACCTATTCATAACACAAATAAAAACACCCAAAATGTCCTCCAGACCATAGACCCCTCCACGTCAACCCCTTGCTTACTCCGAGAACTTGACGAACTGCGAAAAAAAATTAGACTCCAAATATCCATACTCGAAGCCTCTAATCCATCCTCCCCAAACCCTCAAAACTCCTCCACATCAACCCCAAGCCCTCAAAACCCCCCCACGTCAACCCCAAACCCTCAAAACTCCAAACACCAAAACGACATCCAAACCCACGAACACGACATACTAATCCAACGCACCTTACAAAAGCAAAATGAACAGTACTTTCGTACAGCTCGCAGAGGCTAAAGAAAGATTAGCAACCCACCTCTCCAGACATGAATCTTCTAATTCATCCTCCCCAAACTCTCAAAACTTTTCCACGCCAATCTCAAACCCTCATAACCCCTCCACGTCAATACACACAACCACCCCCCCCCCCCTCTCGGGACTTACGCTTCCTCTGTAAATTCCCCAACCCACACAACCTCAATTGTCCGACAACCATCCATTCCCGGCGAGGATGATTTCACCCTCGTCGGGAAAAGAAAACCCCGATCTACCCCAGCTCCTACCCCCCTCAACAACCTCACACCAACCCCCACAACAACACAACATACACCCAAACTCTGAACCTCAGAAACCTCCCACTCCAATATTCAACCCAAAAATCTCTTTTTACCCTTTTAAACACCCTCGAACTTCTAAACGGACACATCCTTTATCTGAAAGCAAATTTCAATAGAACAGCCCTCCTCAAAACCTCTTCCACGATGTCAGTTAATACAATTCTCAGAAAAATACAAAACTCCACTGGTGACCCCAACATCACTATAAACATTCTAAACTCCACGCAACGTCCACCCCAGCCAGTCAAAACCCTAACACCCTCTTTCTCACTTGTCTGCAGGAATGTAGATCCAACGATCCCCCTCGAAGAATTCGAAGAAATTCTTCACGATCAACAACTCCCTTCCGTCAAAACTTGGCGAATTATCGCAAAATCCACTAATAAACCCACATCGATGTTCCGCATCATCACACAATCCAAGATCCTCTATCACCAAGCCCTCACTTCCGGCATCTCATTTTTTGGCCTCCCACACCAGTGTGAACCATCCAACGCCAACCCTCTGCCCCCTGTCCCAAAATACTGCAATCGATGCACCAAAACCGGACATTCTTCCGATTCTTGTCGGTCTCAATCGATATGCCCTTCTTGCCGCCAAACTGGCCACCGCATCGAAAATTGCCCGGTACTCCTACTTGCACCAATTACGGCGGACCTCACGCCGCTTTCCACCCTGGCTGCCCCCATAGGCTAACCACACCAAATACCCCCCAAGAAACCGCCTCAGTCACCCTCGAAAAGCCACCAATTTCCTTCGAACTCTCTACAGACTCCAAAATCATAATAGAAATCCTAACTGTCACCCTAATGGATACCATTCCCAGCTCGAGGGACATCATAGCCCACACTCTTCGTCACAGAATTCCGTCCATATATCGACACCCCTGCTCTATCACAAACATAGGCAGGCGTGTCCACTTCGCTTTCACTCCCATCAGGAGTGAAAGTACTTCTACTTAAATCCGCGAGCCTCAACCCCACCACCGCCTTATCTCGAACATCCCCAAATACCAACTCAAAAACCAACAAACCCAATCAAAATTTCTCTCGAACTTCTCTCTTTCTCGCGTAATTTTTATGTGAGTAGTGTAAGAGTAGAGTAGTAGTAGTGACTCGACTACTGAGAGAAGCAGTACTACAAGCGAAGCGGAGTTTTGAGGAGAGCTATCGGACCGGGGTTGATTTTTAATTAATCGATCCGGCGAAAAGCTTACCGAAAAAGCCAAAACAGCGCTATAAACGCAAATAATGTTTTTTAACACTTTTTCAGTTTTATGAAAATCGTAATCTACTGATGTTTTAAATTTTTAGGGATGCCAAAGAAAAAGAAAAACGACAGCAGCCAAGCTAGCAACAAGATGGAGACAATGACACCAAGCAATCACCCCTACTATGATGAAAAATAAGAAACCATACCAGTATTCATAGAGAGGATATGTGTCAGAGGCGACGGGTACAAAAGAATATTCGAAGAAGCCACTAAAGAAGCGGAGGAAGCCATAATAGAAGCGGAGAAGCTCAAGAAGACCATCCAGGGCATGGAAGTGGAGGTAACAGGACTGAGGATTGCCATGGAGAACATGGCAAAGACAAAGACTTACAAGAAGATAAGAGAAGCCGAAGCCGATCCGAAAACGTCCGAAGGAAGGCACAGAGGACGGAATCCCCCCAAGCCCAAGAAAGCGAGGCCGAGGAGATGGATTCACGGAAGTGGTGTTCATCAAGACAATACAGAAGGAGCAGAGGAAGGAAGCCGCCGCAAGGAAGGAGAGAGAAGAGGAAGACATGATGGATGAAGCCATCCGCCAGAACCAGACGAAGACAACCAGGCCACCACCAGTCATCCTACGGAGCACCAACCACTGGGGCTCCATAAGAAGAGAAATCCACCAGAGAGGGATCAAAACGAGGTTCATCACCATCCGAGAGAGGCTCGGAGTGAAGATCCCCTGAGAAGGACCATAGGATTACAAGAACCTGAAGAGCTACCTGAACGAGAGGAAAGAAGTGGAATGGTTCACCCACACACCACGGGACGAGAAGAAAGGGAAAGATCGTCATCAAGGTCAAAATCGAAAGAGTAAGCCAAATCCACTCCAGATTCGGCGAATGAAAACCACTGCCCATCTACGTAGTAGAGCTAGACGTGGAAGAGAAGATCGAGGCAAGAAAAATCCAGCACATCCAGCAAGTGAGGATGAGGAAGAACTCAAGAGGGCAAATGGACCAACACAGTGCTACAACTGCCAGGGATTCCACCGCAGACTGACGACGTGCAGAGTCAACACCAAATGTGTCAAATGCGGAGGACCACGTCGTCCAATGAAAGTACAAGACCGAGGGACAAGCCAGCCACCAGGGAGAATATCCAGCGAACTACAAGGGATGCCCACAAACCCCAAACAACAGGACGAGGAAGAAACCACAACTCCCAGTAGGAACGAAGCCAGGAGTCTGCTACGTCCAAGCGACAACCAAGAAGACGACGACGAAGGAACCCCCGACGAAACAAGAGATTCTTGATCAAGTGACAAGGCTATTAGCCCAGCTAATATCCTAAATTCACCATTGAGAATCTCGTGAAGACCCGCCGACGAGAAGGCTCGGCACATCCATAAAAAGATGAGCCGAGGTTTCAACTAGGTCATCAAAAACAAGTGGATCCACTCTATAAAGTCTTCTTCAATCGTAATAAGGATTTGCCCCTTATAGAGGCAGCGAAAAGCACATACAACAGAAAACACACAAAGCGTAAAGACCGCCGAAGATATAGCCACACCCCTGAGGCTATACGGCGAAAAGAAGATAGCACGTCCCTGGCCATTCGGCCAGGGAAGAGCGGTAACGCGATAAACGCTAACGACGACTGATACCAATCGGGTGAGATGGGGGGTGGAGGAAGATTATTTCCAGGATGCAAGCTCGGGAGGGACGGGCTCAGTACCGCGTGTGTGTGTGTGAATTTTTAGGTTTGGGTTTTAGGTTCCCACGTTTAAATATCCTACTTATTGTCCAAATTTATTCGCTCTTGGAGAATTGAGATACAATTGATTTATATTATCCTGCCTAAATTCCATGGTCCGCTTATGGTTTATTGCGGTTTTAGAGTCTCTTACCTGAAATCGTGCTACCAATATGATAAAAATATATTATAATACATGATCACATAACCTGAATATATTTAAACCTCTGTAAAAAAGCTTCGAAAGCCTTATCATTGCGATTTTTGTGAATAAATCCTTTGAACTACACGCTAACTTTGTAATTCTAGCAACAATCACCTTATTTGCAGCAAATTGAAAGATTCATAAGCTCTGCCCAATCCTGTGACGTCACGCTTAGGTAATCTATTGGGACACACTGAATATAGATTGGGATCGAAAAATATTTAGATGCCAAAGGTTTGTGTATATATTGGGCCGACTACGTATTTTTTTGTATAAACTAGTGCGCCGTCTTTTTGTTCATTTATCCTTTTTAGCCGGCCTTGAACATATTAAAAATAAAAAAATCATTAACCGTTTCATTGACCTTTCTACGACTACACGTATGATTTTTCTATTCAATTTCGTGATGTGTTAATAGTCAAACCATGTTAAATCTGTTTTAAAACAATCATATCACATATACACGATTAAAACTCCATTCACATATTTACTTTAAATAATGTGAATAGTATCGTAAAAAATTATGGAGGGGAAAATCTTGAATTTATTATCACAGTCCACACGCGGTTAAGTTTAACTAGATCACCGGCAAAAGTTGAAGAAAATGGCAAGAAACTTATATGGGTTCCACATTTAAATAATGAAACTTGGCGAGAAAGTAGCCACATATCCATCCCACAGACCTTAGTCCTAATAAAAAGCAACGTATAGCAGTTTCTTGAATAGTGATTCTCACGAGACCGGTTAGACGAGATTTTAATAAACTCTTGTCTCGTGTCGCATTTTAAATAATCGTCTCGCAGTCTCCACTCTCGTCTCGTATCGAGAGTCTCGTGAAAATATTGAAATCTCGTCATGCATAATCATATTGTTTCAGTGCAATAAGGAAAACTTAAATAGTTGCTATAATGTAACAGTCTGAAGAGAATTACAATTGTTGAAAGATAACATGATGTATTTGAGAGGAATACATCTAAACAAAATAAAAACATTGTTTTAGAATTGAAATAAGAAAAAAAATCAAAGTAAAATAAACGGTTTTAAATATTAAAACTAACTTTTCCGCATCTGTGGCCTTGAACAATATTCTATCATATAATTGTTACTTGTATACACTTCGGGGGATGTATCGTGCTAACAAACCGAAATTTCTAAAAAAATAACCCAAAATTTAGTATATCTGGATTTATAGGACCCGCTGTACTCTCTCTAGTCAACTGAAAATCAATAGGGTACATCTGTGAGACACCTTGAACAATATTCAATCATAAAATTGATCAATCGTATACTCTCTCGAGGCTGTATCGTGCTAACAAACTGAAAATTCTCCAAAAATGACAAAAATTTGGTACTTCAAGTACCAAAGCACCCGTTGTACTGGCTTTAGTGAGCTCAATATAAATATGGTTCATCTTTGAGACGCTCTGAATAATATCCAATCATAAAATTGGTCAGTTGTATATACTCCGGAGGCTGTATCGTGCTAACAAACTGAAACTTCTCCAAAAATGACAAAAATATCGTACTTAAAGTACTATAGCATCTGTTGTACTGGCTCTGGTGAACTGAAAATCAATAGGGTTCATCTGTGACATGTCTTTAACAATATTCAATCATAAAATTGGTGACTTATTGTACTCCGGAAGCTGTATCGTGCTAACAAGACATGTAAGGAAAAGTGGCCGACGACAACGACGACGACGACGACATACACACAGGATTTTTTTTCTAAAAACCGTTTTTTCGTGTTGCTGTTGATGGAATACGTGAAAATAACTCAAAAAAAATTTCAAAATTCCAACTTTTTTTGGGGTAAACCAATACTTTTCTCGCATATAGAAAGGTTGGGCGGAAAAGTAAAAACAGCCATCAGCCCTCTCGGTCGCAAATGATTTTATTTCTCACCCAGGCATAACAAACATCGTGCAGATTTATTATTAGGGCGATTTCGATGTTTTCTTATAGTTAATGCAGCACGTAAGAATAATCTTTCCGCCAGGACTGAAGTAGAGGGTAAGCAAGCGCCATTAAACTTACAATAGAAAATTCAGAAGCTTGAATTTTCCACCATCACTATGGTGGTAATAAAATAATAGCTCCTGCATTCTCTTTCGGAAGGAAGGATTTACTGCATACAAAACATAAAATCAATTACAAAATCCGACTCTTCATGTCCAGGATCTTGTTTATACCTGAAGCCTCTTTTAATTCTTGGCCCCATTTTGTCATATAAAACACTTTTAACTGATGCCACGGATCGAGAATTAAAACTGCAGCATAAATCGAATTCGTTTTACTATAATGCTTCAATATTTTGTCTCTCGCAGCCTGAAAACTCACAATAAGCTGCTACTTGGACAGCGGTTCGATCTGCCTTTCGGTCCCATTCAAATATTTTGCTCTTAACATTAGTATATTAATACATACAACCACCATAGGTAATGTGACGTACTTCTCTCCTCCGAGCTTTTTGGAAAGTATTTGAAAGTTGACTAGTAATTTATGCACTTTTTATAGCAGTATTCATTCTGTGTCCTCAAGATGATATAGTATTAAATCAACATTTTGACACAATACACCCAAGTCTATGTCTAGCTTCAAGAGCTACTTTCAACATAATAATAATACTGTTTTTCTCCAAATGACATTAAAAGCGGCCTTTTAATGACACTTGGCAGGCTTAAAAGTTGTACTTTTAATGCCTAGGCAGAAAAAGTCCACTTTTACTGCATAGGCAGAAAAAGTTCGTTGCTAGGCAACCTTCCAAGTAATAATTTAAATCAAACTGGTTATTAAAATTGACAATGACATTAAGAAAACTCAAAATGATGCTGATGATAATAAACTGGTTTTATTGCATTAAAACTACAAACTACAACACGAAATTTTTATTTATTAGATATATTTATGGTGTTAATTGCATCAATTCATCCTCACTTTGCAGTAAATCCATTTCTAACATGACAACTTTTCAAAATTGACAATGACAAAGTAAACAGTAAACAAACATATTCAACAAACGTCATCAGCGGTAAACATAGTAACGCAGGGCCCAGTTACCTTTGATAAAATAATTTAGTTATTTGGATATTGATAATGAAATGCAATTTAAATATGAAAAAGTCGATTTTTGCGTGGAATTGGAACAAATTTGAAGAAAAAATTATATGTTTCACACGGCAGAAAAGCAGATTTAATGCCTTGGCTGGTTTCATAGCTTCGCTATGCTCGGCTATGAAACACCAGCCGCGGCATTAAATCTTGTGCTTTTATGCCTAGTAAAACAAATAACTATTATAATTCGCGTATAAAAGAGACTTCATTATAACATTGTTTACAGTGTCACAATGAAGCTCTTTGAACACTGTTATAGTAATTTTTAGTGTACAGTTGGTTATTGAATTTAGTTATATTTTTATTTGACATTTGACTTTAACCTTGACACAAATTATAAATAAAATGGTCTAGCGTTGTTCTAGCTAGCAAATTATTATAGTAAATGATCTTAAAGGTAAATTTGAATAAATTATATGTTAAAAATATTAATGAATAAAGTACGCTAACGTTTATTTATCAAAGATTTGTCAATTGTTTATTTTTATATTGTATAGGATCAATATATAGGTATACAAAACGTTCGATTTTTGGGATAAATTACCAGATATCTATGTGAAGATGTATTACAGAAATAATTCTGTTCATGATATAATATAAATAGATCGCAAGAGCATATGCGAAGAAGCTCTTTTTTAAACATAATCATCCTCTTTTTGCTTAAATGAAAGTTTGTTTACAATTTACACAATTATTCGGTTATAATATGTCAAAAGTCAGAAGTGCTGAATAAAACCATCTGTGATCTGACCAATTAGGAATCTACAGAATTGCCAACTTAAATTCAAACCACTCCTCCTAGTTTCAAAACAGGGATTATATGAAATTCTATTTTATTTAAATAACTAAATAAATGCGAATTATAAAAAATATTGTGTAAAACTTGTGTCACAATGACTTTCTGTAGTACTCGTGATTTGCACAACTCACCGCTTCGCGGTTCGTTGTGAAAACTTGTGATACAATTTTCTCAACTGTGATCAAATCAAAATTGTATGATTTTTTTTCCTGAAAAATTTAAATTGCCTTTGTATATTATGTATATACTTTTATAATTACACTTTTTATCTTTTCCTAGGAATACTTGTTAATGAGTATGAAACCACTTATTGCATATATTGCATACATCTGTGAAATAAATGTTTTACTACAAAGTGCTTATATTTTGTCAATAATTTTCAAATCAGAACACAATTTGTTTTTCAATAATCAAACAGTATCTTCAAAAAGGGAGTCTCTAAGTTGGAATAAATTCAGTACTTTTTTCATATAAAACAACACATGGCTCTTTTTATCTCGAGATTAAGTACTAAAAAAAAATAAACGGAAAAAATACATTTGTTTATAACAAATTGTTTATTAAATGAACAAAGAAAAAACGAATAAAATTTTTTTATGTATCTAAAAGAACAATAAAAATTATGATTTTTACAGAAAAAAAGGTTCCTTAATTTTAAAATTTAGACTCAAAAAACCATTGTTAATTAACAAACGCATTTTTTAGCAACAAAAAAATTTTTTTAAGGTACCGTTTTTTCTCTAAAAATCATAATTTGTATTAATAAATATATTACAAAAAATTTTTTTTTGATTTGCTCATAAACAATGTATTTGTTTATAACAATTCCTTAAATAATGGTAGTAAAAAATTTAAAAAAGATATTTTTATGTAGCTTTTAACCATCAGAAATCAAAACATTCAAGATATCAACAAAAAATAATTTTTTATAAACTTTTTTTTAATTTTTAATTTTCAATTGTTAATAAAAAAGCGAAAAAACAAAATTTTGAAATTTTTTTACGGTGATATATTTGTTAGTCTAATACCAATAACTCCACGAAGTGAAAAAAATCTTAAGGCTTTTGTTCAATAGTTATCGTGGTTTTTATATCTCAACATTAAATTTGGAAAAATTATTTAATTAACAAATCCATAATTTATGAAAAAATTGGGATAAAAATTTTTTGACCACGGATTATTGTTTATTTATGTATCCCAATGCTACATTAATTTTTTTATTCCTTAATATTCATATTTAATATGTTTTTTTTGTTGCTACTTCAGAATGACGCAACGCGCGCGGAAGCCCGATCACCCGTTTTTCGCTCATTTTTTAAGGCTTTGTAAAAATTATAAATATTGGAGGTACAGTTCCGGGAGTAGGGACTTTTTTTTAGGAAATTTGCTGATCTTTTCAGATCTTTTTTCAAATTTGAAAAATTTTTATTATTTTTCGAGATATTCGAAAAAAACCAAACCCCTACTTTTTTTTCACTTAATTGTTTATAACTTTTGTAATTTTTTTCGGCCCCTTTTGGAACTGTTCCTTAAACTTTCTAGATAATTTTTCGAATCGAATGAGACCATGGTCGTAATTTTCGGAGACTATACAAAAATTTTAGGAAAAATGTTGACTAGACTACTATGCCGGAATTTAGTACTGCTTATTATAAAGTTTTCTCGTGTATCGTCTCCTTTTCTGCAACATGGCGTGTATACTGAATAGTCTTTGCAATATGTATCACATTTCGATATATACATTTCCTATTGTGTAGATCGATATCAAAAATATGGAAATATTCTCAAATTGACATCAAACATCTATTGAAATTGAATTTGTATTCTTTTGCTTGCTTTGCTGTAAACGTCTTTAATAAGCACAGTGATGATGATAATAATAATATGTAAAAATAATAATAATAAGTCAGCATCCAACATATCACAGCAAAATGCAGCTGATTATGCCAAAATGAATATTTGCAGTGGCACAATTTCAGACAAAAGATGAAAATATATCGAAGTGGTAGATGAAATCAAGGGGACGTGGGACCTTAAGAAATTGGTAATTGAACTAAACAGTCACTGGCTCTTTGTAACAATCTTTCCAGATTCCTACAGAAGGTTGTTATCTTGAATACAACCCGTATAGTTAGGGGATTCTTGATTCAAGAATGGGGAAAATGCTTGCTGCTAATATGGAAAGATGTTACATAACCCAATATTTCGAGACTCTTATGGAGATCTTTTGGTATAACTCCAGTGGCTATATAAATGTCACTTCCATAAGGTCCCACATTATTATTAATATGTATATTTGGAGATTTATATCTAGAAAACTGTATAAGATAGAGATAAAGAAAGAATATTCGGAAAGGTCAATTCACCGAGAAACCGAAGAGGGGAAGTTTAAGCGTAACTTCCGGTAGAATAGATAAACGCTTAACTCAGAGTTAATAATAGGGCTAATTTACATATTATCAATTAAAGTCAGGTGGCATTTCCGGTTAAAAAAAGCACATATGGACTACTTTGACACTGATAAGTAATATAGAAAGTCATTTTATTATTTTGAAAAAGGTATTTTGTTGAAGAAAAGGTTGTCTAGCTTGGATTCTTTATTGCAGGATACAGGACGATCTACCTTAGTTTTCGTTTCATATATAAATTCATCACATAAACCGTTCCACAAAAGTTAAGGAAGTTCACAAATTCTGAGATTGTTGTTTAACAAATTACGATTGTGTGCTAAAGTACATGCGTCAATAACGAGTATGCTTTCCTCTAACATCAATTACAGTCACATAACGCCACTGCATACTTTCAATAAGGTCGTTGAAGTAGCCTTGCGAGTATTTTGTAACTTTTTACTATGAAACAAGGAATTCTTTTTAAAATGGATGACAGTGACTGTTACACTTGTCACCGAACTGTCATATTTTTAAACACACTATATATAATCAAAAGAATACAGACACTACTGATAGAGATGAAATGCGTTGAACTGGTAGTGGTAATTGAATGAATTAAAATGTTTTATAATATACTTCCCCCATTGAAGCAACTGACTTCAATGAATTATAAAATAAAAAAAAACTCAAATTCAATACTGTGGTTAGGTGTATTACAGAAGCAGCGATTATCCAATCATTAAGGTACTTGACATTATAGATGAAAGTACATGGACAAACAACAGAAGCAAACGAAGACTATACATAGCACTAACGTAAAACAAACTCTATACAACAAAAACAGACAAACATAGTTAGATTTAATCCATACTCGAATGATTAATCGGCAAAGGACAAATTTTGGTTATTGGTCTGGTGATGATTGAGTCATATGTTCTGATTTTTACAGTTCTCACCTTGTTATCTGAAACAAAGAAAATTTCTAATATTCCAGTACGAGGCCACTTAAGTGGTGGAACATTATCTTCCTTAAAGAGAACTAGTTCATTAATTTGTAAGTTTTTACAAGAACCTTAACCACTTTGATCGGTTTTGGAGCCTGTTTAAATACTCCACATGTCATCTTTTCCAAAAAATTTGCTAGATTTTGGCACACTTTTGCCAAAAGGAAGTCTATTTTCTGGTATGTCGGTCGGATTGACTTCAGGATAGGCAGTCATATTGGTACCTATAAGAAAGTGACCTGGAGTGAGACAGTTCATGTCTAAAGGATCATTAGACAAAGGATAGAGAGACCTGGAATTTAAGACTGCCTCAATTTGGGTAAGAATAGTGTTTAATTCTTCATATGTAAACGTAGAATCTCCAATAACACGTCAAAGATGGGCCTTTGTGCGTTTTATAGCTGCCTCCCATAATCTTCCCCAATAAGAGCTATACGGAGGTATTAATTTCCACTGAATGCGGGTTTAAACTTTTAAATGATTACTGGATCCAATAAAATTAGTTCCTTGGTCACTGTATATCACACTGGGATTGCCTCTTCTAGCGATAAACCGTTTAAGGGTGAGAAGAAATGCTTCTGGCGACAAGGCAGAAACTAATTCAATGTGTACGGCTTTTGTAGCCATGCACACAAATACAGCAATCCAGCACTTTGTTGTTGGGGCTTTTTTCAATCGGGAAGATTTAATTAAGTAGGGACCTCCGAAATCGATTCCTACCTTTTCGAAAGGTCGTGACTGAGAAACTCGAAAATTTTTTCTGCCGTGAGGAGATTGATTGAGAACGACCATGACTCAAGACATACCAGTTTATCTTTGTTGTTCATAGAAAAAGATGTTGATGTCGATTTGGACAATGTTGTAGATTCTTTAGTCACCAGCGGAGAAAACTTCTATTATAGAAATAATTAGTACTTTTAATATTAATCGCTATGTTTATATGTCAATAAATGTATTAGTTATATTGAAACATTAAAACCACTATTAATTGAACCGCATTTGAAACAAAAAAAACATATTTTTTTCCAACATATACCTGACCCCCCCCCCAAATAGAAGCCGTATAAAAGCTGAAATAATTGCTTTTATGTCTGGAAACAATATAACTCTTCCTGCGACCAATCGTGCGAAATGCCCCACAAAAACAGACTTTCATACTGTTATAAGAGATTTAAAGTTAGAAAAAATATATTATATTGATCAGAATTACGAAAATGTAATCAAAATCCAACCCTGAGTGAAGAGATAGCAGAAAATGTAAAAGTTATTACAAGAGACTACCAAGAGATTTGGCAAAATTCTGTATATTTTTTCAGTTTTAAAAAATATTTAAATGCTTAAATAAAATTACTAATCTCCGTCAATGGATGCGGCCTCCAGACTGCGAAATTTGTTGTTCAATTGTGAAGGAAGAAATTCACCTCTCTTAATCAGACACCCGGTACATATTGTTGGGTCTTCAGACTCTGGACTATCATATGATTCATAGTCTAAGTTGTGTTTATATAACGGCGTCCTTTTAACACATGTTAAATAATTAGAGTTCAACATACTTTGTAAGTTTTTACTAGTCATCAGCAAATAAATAAAATATTATTAACGTCTTATTAAAAGAAGCATGTTTATAACAAAATATCTTATTAAATAAAGGTGTGACTTTTCTGTTTCGAAATCGAATTTTTTTATGAAAGAGCACAGTGGAAAAGTTCTATTTGAATCGGGTGTTTGTTGTTTATGTAACAAACTGTTCTTAAATATTATCAATACGTGTTCACTAACATAAGGATTAGATGATTTTGGTAATATTTATATGAAAGCATAGTATTACATTTTTTAAGTGGAAATTATTATCCAATAATTATTCGTTAAAATTATTCTGAAATAATTAAAAACATGCAATTTTTATAATTTCTCTGGCAGAGCAACCTATTAACCATTACTTGCTACAGTTATTTTATCTGGTCTAGACATCGTTCATCAAACTTTCAAGTTACTTTTATCAGACTCTGGTTAAAAACATATAACAACAGGCCAATTAAAAAATAATTGTACTATAGTCTACCAACTGATGAAATAGTCTCAAATTATTCTTTAGGACAGGTGGTTTGCACGTTTATTACAATTATGTAGGAAGCTTTCTAGCGACATGGATTTCCTTATAAGTGAAATTTTGATAGACCAATTATACCATCTAAAAGTTCAGAAAATAGTCATAAAAGTTCAATTAGTTAGTAAAATCTGTCAAAAGAAGAATACAAACAATACATAGTAACTGCAAAAATTTCGTTTTTGGAAGAAATTTCAATTTTTATCGTTGTCTATGGTATGAAAATAGTATCAAAATTATCCGTATTGTTAATTAGCGTGAGAATATGTATACAAAGAAAAATAAAATAAAAATTATACTCCTTCATGAACACTATTCATAATGTAAGAAAAGCGACGAAAATAATCTCTTACAAATTTCCTACGAACCGATATACAATTTTCCGGCGCCAATATTGAAAAAGCTGTGAACTTCAAATGTATTCCCAACCTCAAGTTAAGAACACGATATAGTCTAGGAAAAAATAAATATTACTAGTATGGAAAAATGTTTTCTATATTGTATCTAGACCTCGACTTGAGTCTCAAGAACTTTGAATATTTGATAGATAATCCCTATAACATACATTGTATCCCTACAATGTCCTCAACTTTCTTTGTGTGCATTGGTACCACCGATTACAGTGGCTGCAACAATGCAAAGACAATGTGGGGAACTACAGGTATGTGGGAAAAAAACCTGCTAGCCACCGGTAGATGATAACTGAACACCATGGCGGATTTCAGCACAAGATAAAGAAGGCAAAATCACCCATTGCGCAAGACGCAACCAAAAGGATTCACAAGTATTTATCACGCCTAGAGTGCGAAGAAATGTAAATTATCGACAGCTGAGTTCGAGAGACGTCGATTTGTAGGCCTTCGGAAAGCTGGGTTATTGTTCCGAGAAATTGCTGATAGCGTAAACTAAAGTATGGATACTGTTGTCAAATCGACATGAATAGTTTGGACGTGTCGAAGCATGGTCAGCGTAGCGCTATTAACACGAACCCCCCCGTTTGGAGGGGGGGGGGGGAGGGACGAAGACTCCGAGATCTGAAAGAGGTAATTACTATGGCTCCGAAGAGGCTGAAGTCCTGGCCAGAATAGGTCAACGTTCCAGGGACTCAGACTCGATATTGCATAGTCCATGAAAATCGCTCCAAACTCGTTGCTCGGGGGTTTTCGGGGAGGTCAAATTCATTTATAGCATTAGATTCCCGCTCGGGCCCCCCCCTGTGGGGTTATCTTGGGGGGAGGGGATGGCAGCGTCCATGAAAATCGTTCCAAAATCGTTTTTCGGGGATGCCGAATTCATTTTCAGCATTAGATTTCCCCGGGGGCGCTCAGGGGTACCGCTGTGGGAAATGGTAAAGGAGAAAGTGAAAAATCACAAATTATGAAAACAACCACGAGGTCCAAGAGTTCCGGACACCACTCAAACACCAAGAAATGGTCCAAAATCCAAAAAACTCAGAGTGAACTGAAGTTTGTAGGCGATGAGCGGCCTTTTTGTAGCGGGCAGCTCACGAAAAATATTTGGAAGGTCATGCGCAGTGACCTTGTACATATAAATACATTTCCCACGCGTCTGACATCACGCGTGGGAGAAAAGAGAAAGTTCGAAAATAGGTACTTTGGGAAAAATACATATAGGAGCGTGCGGTTGCCCTTGTCATAGATTAGAAAGTATATTTTGAAAATGTACACGAATTTTGGATTTTATTTTTGAGCATCAGTTACGAGGTGCTACATGTGTAATACTTATTTATTTAATATTGAATCTAAATTTTTATTATTCATACCCCCGGGGAAGTCTGATGCCAGAATTGAATTCGGCATCCCCGAAAACCCCCGAGTAACGAGTTTGGAGCAATCTTCATTGACTATGCATTGCCCCCCCTCCCCCTCCCCAGAAAAACCCATAGAGGGACCCCTGTGCGCCCCCGGGGAAATCTAATGCTGAAAATAAATTTGGCATTCCCGAAAACCTCGAGTAAGGATTTTCGAGCCATTTCCATGGACTCTGCAATTTCGTCCCCGAATCAGCCCCCGAACACCCCTGTAGAGCCGCTACCGAGCGCCCCCGGGTAATTTCAATGCCAGAATCGAGACCGGCAGCCCCGAAAACCCCCGAGCAACGAGTTTGGAGTTATTTTCAGGCATGCTGCTATTTCTCCACCAATTCATCCCCCGCGTACCCCCACAGAACCGCCCCCGAGCGGTAATTCTAATGCCAAAATCGACTTCGGCAGCCCCGAAAACTCCTCCAGTAACGATATCCGAGTTTGCAGTCGTTCCTATAATGGTGCATGGTGTATGATACAATTATTATAAAATGCATTTTCCGGCCCAGAAGGCATTTTTCAAAAAATGCATGAACCAGACTTCCTCGAGTCGTTTTCTGGGATCTTCCGGAACACAATGCTGAAAACCGCATCTCGATATCCGCTCGAGTTTTGAGTGGTTTTTGCAGTCACATCTATACTGAAATGACAACCATTGCCATCAACATCAATAGTCAGGTAAGTTCAGTCGTTGAATACTAATAGCTATTTATGTAACCAGTTATGAAATGCATCATTTTGTGTAACGAGTGAAATTTTTGCGGGACGAGCGAGCTCCGCGTAGCGGGGCGAGCGAGGTCCCGCAAAATGACACGAATTACACAAAAAAGCATTTCATAACGTGTTTCATACAAGATTTTATCTAATTTTGACAAGAAGAAAATTTAGTTTACCTATCAATGAAGCATTTCATAACGTTTCATACAAGATTTAATCTAATTTTGACAAAAAGGAAATTTAATTTATTTTATGTGTTTTTTAACAATTGTTAATTAACTTTTCTGATTTCAAAACAGCACTTTTTGATTCCTACAAATTATACAACCAATATTACACAAGACAATACTTTTATTTTATACATTAATTTCAGACTTTTCTTTATTATTTTACCATTAATATTAAATTAAAATCGAAAATAGCTATTTAACATTTTTTTAATTAATTTTTAAATACAAAAATAAAAATCTTTCCTAGTATAGGCTCGAACTCTCAACCCTAGCATTGATCACATCTATCTTGTTGTGCGTTATCCAATTGCGCCACTGCGGATATGCAACAATGTTAGTTATTTGCTTGACAGTTCGTCTATTCGAATTGTACTTGCTTGAAGTATTAATAATTCCCAGTTATTTTCGTGAATATTTAATTAAAATTCTACGTAAGCGTAACATTCTACGATTAAAAATGGCTGATTCTGACTCAGATGTACCAAACGAAATAGAAGAGGCCGCACAAAGTGCATTATCGGCCGTGATTTCACAAAAATCAAAAGCTGTGTATGATCTAGCTTATGAAAAATTTGAGAAGTGGGTTGAAGAAAAGAAAATAAAACACGTTAATGAGAAAGTTTTATTACCTTATTTCGAGGGAAGAAAGACTCAAAAAGCTTCCACACTTTGGTTCGATAACTGTTTGCATTATTAAATAACGTATGTTTTGTTGTTTATAGAATATTTTGTAACAATATTAGCAAGTTTGGGGTTTTTAAATGTGAAATATTTAAATTTCTGGGTTGTTGGTATCAAATTTCATCTTTCAGAAATTTTTTTTGATGTATAGTTTGGTAGTAATATTTCTAAAATAGAAATCTGAATAGTTTATTTCAAAATTGAAGAGAAGGTTTTCCATTTTAGTTGTGGTTTTCTAGGTGAAATCAATAATTAATTGTATTATGAAATCTTCGAAAAGTTCTTTTATTACCATTATTGATACTTATTCTCCAAGTAATTGTTCGATAACTGTTTACATTATTAAATAATGTATATTTTGTTGTTTAGAGAATTTTTTGTAACAATATTAGCAAGTTTGGGGTTTCTAAATGTGAAATATTTAAATTTCTAGGTTGTCGGTCTTGAATTTAATCTTTCAGTATTTTAATTTTTTTTATGTATAGTTTAATAATTATATTTCAAAAACGTAAATCTGAATAGTCTTTTCAAAATTGAAGAGAAGGTTTTCCGTTTTAGTTGTAGTTTTCTAGGTAAAATCAATAAATAATTCTATTATGAAGTCTTTGGAAGGTTCTTTTATTACCATTATTCATCATTTTCTTCAAGTAATTCTTCGATAACTGTTTATATTATTAAATAACGTATATTTTGTTGTTTATAAAAATTTTTGTAACAATATTAACAAGTTTGGGGTTTTTAAGTGTAAAATATTTAAATTTCTGGGTTGTCGGTCTCGAATTTCATCTTTCAGTATTTTAAATTTTTTTTTATGTATAGTGTAATAATCATACCTCAAAAATAGAAATCTTAATAGTCTTTTCAAAATTGATGAGAATGTTTTCCATTTTAGGCTGGCCACACTTTATATAGTTTGATTAAACAATATTTAAACAAGTGAAGAAAATATTTTGTAGATAGTCTAGTCTTAGAAAAAAAATATTTTCGATTAAAAACGATAATCTTGTCACACGTTGAAGAAATGAAACTAAATGAACAATAGAACGAATTAAAAGATTAAACTACAAAAATAATTGAAATACTACCAAAACTGTTATCTACGGATATCAGTAAACAATTCGAATACCTAATTAAATTAAAATCCAAAAATTTTTGAAATCACGTAAAATACCATGTCGTATATTAAATTTATCCACCTTTTTCTATTTTCAATTGATACTTACAAAGAAACATTCTTCCAAATAATTCTCAATTTATTGACTGAAATTTATTCAGATAAAATTTTTATATATACATAGTTATTTTCCAACTAATTTTAAGCTGATCTAAAAAATCATTTGGCAAGAAAAAAAATGTATAAGACTTGGCCCAATTTTTGCAGCCTTATACCAAACATAGTCTTATAAATTTTTTTCTTGCCAAATGATTTTTAGATCAGCTTAAAATTAGTTGGAAAATAACTATGTATATATAAAAATTTTATCTGAATAAATTTCAGTCAATAAATTGAGAATTATTTGGAAGAATGTTTCTTTGTAAGTATCAATTGAAAATAGAAAAAGGTGGATAAATTTAATATACGACATGGTATTTTACGTGATTTCAAAAATTTTTGTGATTTTAATTAGTTATTCGAATTAAATGGAATCTTATTCTTCTAGAGTCACTTGAGACGTGTACATGGCGCAAAATGTTACTGATATCCGTAGATAGCAGTTTTGGTAGTATTTACTATACTTTTTTTTCTGCTATTTTGGAAAAATTTCATAATATTTACATGTTACCCCACTGAAAGTTTGCCGAGCATTACAGGGTTAGTAAAAAGAACTGCAACTCTTAAATATCTTTAAAACCACTTAAGCTGCGTCTACAAAATTTGGTACCTGGGGGGTGTTTGGGCATGCAGAAGTAAACAGTGACATCGACAATGCTGTCAGATATCCCAGTTTTGCGCTACACACAGTAATCATGTTATTTTAAATAAAATACCCAATTTATTGGAACTAATTGGACGTGCGAATTTTAGTAAAATCCCAATTTTCCAAATTTTTCTTTACTAGTTGCTAAGATATGACAATATCCCATTTTCTTTGAAAAGTACTGCAAAACTCTTAAATATCTTCAAGACCGCTTAAGCTGCGTTTACAAAATTCTTGGGGATTTTTGGGTATGCGGAATTGAACAGTGATATCGGCAGTGTTGTCAGATGTCCCAGTTTTGAGACACACACAGTAATTTTGTTATTTTAATTGGCGTGTCCTTTTATTTTTATTGCAATGAGTCGGGCGCGTCAAATTTAGGAAGATCCTACTAAATTTAATTGTGACTTATTGTTGATTTTTACCGCAATTACCAATATAGCGACGGCGTCATCGTAAGTAACGTGACTTCATGTCGAGCCTTGCGTCTTCTTTCGGAACACGTCATAAAGTCACGTTACTTTTGTTGACGAGATAGCCCACTCTTTCGCTGCGCGCACTCTACTACCCACTTAGAGTTTTTTGTTTATTTTTAGTTATGGATGCAATGTTACGAGAGTAGTTATACAGATCTATTTATCTCTCTGCGTGCAATGTCAGGGAAAGAGGAAAGGGGTTAGTTGTTGCACCAATCCTATCAAACCACATGAATTCGAGATTTGATCGATATGCATACACAGCCCGACCGAGACTATCGTTACATATTGAACTACCAAGATCATCTGACAAAATTTACAATTTTGAAACCACTCAAAACGAAAACAGCTGAAAAAGTTGCATATTATGTAAGACATTTTTTGCATGTTCGGTGCTCTCTTTATTTTGCAAAGTGACAACGGAAGAGAATTTTCTAATAAGATAATCGAAGAGTTAAAGAATCTGAGGCCAGGCCTTAAACTTGCGCATGGTAAGCCCCACCACTCACTGAACCATGGATCCGTAGAACAATCCAATCAGGACGTCAGAGATATGTTGATAGCGTGGATAGTAGACAGCCAGGCAGACATATCCAGACAGCCAGATCCAAGATGGACGTTAAGAGATGAATCCAAGATGGCTGACAACAGAACCAGAATTTCACAATGCTATCATAATTAAATATTTGATACATTTTTGTAGAAATATTTATTAAAAGGTTATCATATAGGTAGGTAACCACATTACTTTACTTTCGGCGACCCCCACCCATTCTCGCACACCTTTCTGCGATAGCATTAATACGAAAAGTAACATTTTTAACGCTTAGTATTCGATTTTCCCTGGAATTGTTAACATTGCAAGCTCCAAAATGTTTAGTCTTTCCCAACTTTACAGCAGGAAGGTCAAACCTACCGATTTGGATATTTGGATTTTGGCTCCTGTTGGAAAGTTTGGAAGATAACAAAATGGTTACTTACAGATATTGGAAAGATTAATTACAGGGAAGGCGAACACCCACTTATACGAATTACAGAACCATTTTTGCGACAACATAATATTTGTGAAAGTATGCGGCTTAGAGGGACTGCGATGGAAATTCTAAACTTGTTAAAAAAGAAATATGTGGGTCTTTTAATAGTTATATACGTAGAAAGTTTGGCGAATTGGTTTCTGGAAAACATGGAGTTAAAGCTAAGCTGCCTTTCCTCTTACTTAGTAATAACTCGCTTGTCATTGGAACAAGAGAAGAAGTCTGAGAAGATTTAGAAATTATTAAACAACAAAGAACCTGTATGCATTCCATACAAAGTAGAATTGGCGGACATTAAACTCGACAGGCTACTTAAAGAAATACCAAATTTATTGGAGCAATTCCGGAAGGAAGATTACTACCTAATGGACATAACGCAGGATTTTGCAGAAGTTTTTAACAAAGAGGAAATGATTAATTATTTAACCAACAACTTTAACTTCTGCATCCAAGGACAATACAAGGAAAGGCGCAACGTTATTGTAAACAATGATAAAACAGTTGGCATATATACTACCTTACGTGGCTCTCATCTAACGCGAGGGTTAAAATATACAACAAATTTATTTGTCAAGTAACCAGTCCTGGTTCCAAGAGCATTGGAAACCATATTACAGATTTCGTT
The DNA here is from genome assembly GCA_963921935.1 of Galeruca laticollis. Lineage (NCBI taxonomy): Eukaryota > Metazoa > Arthropoda > Insecta > Coleoptera > Chrysomelidae > Galeruca > Galeruca laticollis. The sequence goes on from OY998180.1 coordinate 204,008,044, forward strand.
AACTGCCCTGACGCAAGATTAAAGTAAACTTTCTCTTCTGCATTGGCAAAAAAGCATGGCATTACCAGATTAGAAGCTACGATATATAACTATTCAATTGGAAATTCTCATGGAGAAGGCTACAGTTCTCTAGAAGATTGCATAACTCTGCTACAAGATAGTAAGTTGTACTTCCAAAATTCTCCGATATACTCTGTTTCGATTGCAAAAATGTGGACAAAGTTGACAGAGAGTCTACAGAGAAGCTGTTGTCTTGTGATTAACAATATGCTGCAATATGATTATTGGGGCAACAGCAATACAAGAAAATTGACGGGATTACAAATATATTTACCAAAAGAATCCGACGCAAGGAAGAAGGTTATAAATTACATTTTCTTTGCATGCAGCTTTAATTGCCTCCCAGTTAACCATATAAGGGTTGTAGAAGAATAGGAGAACAGAGACAATGTTCGAATTATACAAAAGTGTTGCATTAAAGATGGAGAGACCTACTTTTCTGGGCGCAGTACTCCTTTTTCTACTATAACGGAAGATATCGTTGACAGCATGTTCCATTTGCGAAGATTTTGGAGTTACCCAACCATGTAAAACATGCAGCTTAAAAGTACACATGAAGTGTGGAACCGAAATTGAAGGAGAAGTCGTATGGAACATTTTATACCGAAACTGCTAGAGCCAGAATGGAGAAGCAATCTGGAAAAATGCTGTCACTGTCCCGTGAAAAACTACCTCCTGCTGAGATCGGTCAAATTGTCGTAGTCAAAGTTCCAGATGTTGACAGAGGGTGGCTTGCCCCTAGGAGTGTTCTAGCTGCAGTTCTAAGCGTTAATGATTCCAGCTTCTATAAGTTGGGAACCAAAGAGGACGTGCTGATTCAAATTTTATAAACGCATCGGATGTTCCAAGTTGTTCATTAAATTTGAGAAAAGCGTAAACTCTTTCATTTGGATCAAAACGAGGATTTGTCATACGTCATTGTAAGCGTTATCGTAATACAAAAAAGTGCAACTGCAGGGCCAATGAGGTGTTGTGCAATTCTAAATGCCACAATAAGAGTGCCTGCAAAAACAAGTAAATAGCTTCATCTACCTGCGATTCAGTTAACTATTATTGTAAATGTAGAAATAAGCATACAATAGAGATTTTGAAATTATTTCTGTAAATTTACTCAACATATTAAAAGCATGGTCGGTTTATGAGCTTTCTAAATCATTCAGAACGCGTCGTGACCGTTTGAGCATTGTCCACGACGCTTCGTGGTCAACAAGAACGGAAACAACGCGAAAAATTATGTCATTTCGGTATTTGGTCGTTCGGCACCGACCACAACGCGTTGCGGTCGTTTTTTTGATCAGTAAGCATTTTCCGATGTTTGGGCGTAACATATATACAAATATTAGGTGGTTGTGTTTGACGTCTTCCATCTACCAATCCAAGAAGCTATTCTCTTTGTGCTTTGACATGATGCGCACTGGTATTTGCTGATAGATGTTTTTGTTAATCCGTGTTCCTCTACTTCATAAACAGACAAGTCTTCTTCTTCTCATTCTATTTCTAGACGGATTGCCTGCTCATTCTTCGTAGCCTGCATTCAGCTCAATCAATGGCAAGATTGTCGCTCCACCTTTCTCGTGGCCTTCCTACACTTTTTTGCCCAATGGTGATTTGTCTCGTGATATCCTTACTATTCTCTCTTCGTCCATTCGACTTATGTGTTCGTCCCATTCGCACCCACTTTGCATGCTCCCTTATGTCTTCGCTACGTTTTCTTTATAGTAGCATTTTCCCAGTAATTTTTCTTAGAACCTTCATCTCACTTGTGTCTCGGAGCCTTTTATAAATCTATTTTTATGTACAAGAGAGCAATAAAACTTTATTTCTAATGCAAAACTTTTCATAAATGTACCTGAGCTTATATAGAAATAAAGTTTTATTACTCTCTCTTACATAAAAATAGACTTTAGTTTCGGTTGTGTCCGGTCGGGTCTCTGCTGTATAGGTCATTATGGGTCTGATTACAGTTTTGTATATTCTTGACTTGATATCTATATATTTGTTTTTCCATATAGTGTCGTTTAAACATCCCGCTACTTTTAGTGCTTTTGTTGTTTATTGTCTGACCTCTGTGTCGATATCACCATATCGGGATAGTTTATGCCGAGATATTTGAATTTCATTTTCTGCTGTATTATTATGCCGTCACCGACAAGTTTGCATCTTACAGGAATTTTTGATATTGTCAGGGTTTTTGTTTTGGAGGTAGAAATTATCATATTGAGGGACTGCTATACAATTGAAGCGATGTAGCAGTATTTGGATGTCGTCTTCGTTTTCTGCTACTAGCACGGCGTCATAGGCATAGCACAGAACTGTGATGTTGTATCCACTCAAACTCCGTACTTGCCTTATTATTTCATCCATAATTATGTTAAAAAGGAGTGAGCTTAGTGAGCGTCTTTGTCTTATTCACTTTTCTACAGAGATTGGTTCAGTGAGTTCCCCATCAATCTTGGCCTGGATTTTGTTGACGTTAAACAGATATTACTTCTTCCGTTGTAACAAAAAATTATATTCAATTTTCATCGAGACTAGAATGACCAAACGTACAAATACGAAAACAAACAAATCAGATCTATTAAAAATTAATTATGTTCTTGTGACATTCAATGTAACGAAGATAAACAAGAAAATAACTTAACAATTGAACAAATGGAAAAATTCAGGGATGGAATTAATTCAGTTAAATTGTTTGGAATGTCAAACGAACTTAATTAGTAGTGAATGAATATCAATTGAAAATTTGTGTATGATTGGGTCGTAGGTTACGAAGAGAAACCTACGTATTTACGGTTCGGGGCTTTTAATGTTTATTTGTTCGTTAGTAGTAGTTTGTGATGCTTATGCCTGAAATAATTGTTTGTTAGGTTTTTTCCTTTACTATGTTCTAATTTTTACCAAACAACATGATTCACGAAATATGAAGGTGGAAAACGAGAATGAAACTCTAATTCTTTTTATTTTATAATAATAATAATTATTATTCGCTCAATAAATAAATACAAATACCAAAAATTAGATAGTTACAAGGCTAAAGTGACTAATCGTTTCAGTGATAAGTGCAACAAGCACTTGTTTCACGAAGAGAATATCAAATATTTATTAATAATTAAAAAAATTCAAGTGGAGCAAACAAAACAAATCAAATCAGCACGGGTGATATAAAATGTATCTAATAACAAATGGAACTAAAATATTATATAAAATATAAATGTAAAATTTAAAATGCAAAATTTAAAATCTGAAATATAAAATTTGAAAGATGAAACGTAAATCGTAAAGTTTAAAATGTCACGTGTAAAATACAAATTATGAAATGTAAAATGTTAAAAACATTAATAAAATAAAATGGACAATGAACAGTGACCGGTAAATAATGAACAATGAATAATAAATATTGAAAGGTAAGAACAGGCATTAAGATCAAAGTTACAATTTATAAAACAACACGATACGCATTTAATGAATAAATAGACATTGAAATATATAAATATACTGAAATACAAAAAAAACTCAAATAGGATTGTATGAGAATGTTCATATTTATTACTAAGTTCTGTCTACTATTCCAATCTGGTTCAAATCAGAGATATTGGTAATAAAAATATAATATGTACTGTAATAAACACGAAATATGGCAAAGGGAAATTTAGGGACACCCTATATAGATATAATTTTCTTGATAATAAAATAAGTCGAATTCAATTTAATATAAAAACAAAAGTTGACCTAGACAGAAAAGAATTTAAACAAACAATTTACACAACCGACAAGGTCGATGACAAAACGCACGATGGTTTGTTTATCAAAAATATAGACAAATCTTGCAACTTAGTATAAAGAAATTAATTGAAAATTAACCTTCAATTACGAAAATAAAGAACATGAGACAAGGGAAACACGAAGAAGATTAAATAACACAACTACAGTTGATGTTTTTAATAACAATCGTCGTCCCATATCTTCTGAAGGAACTAGCAGAAAATTTGGTAACAGGGGCAGTGAGGAAGTAACCCTCATAGAGTGTTCAGGTACCGTATGGCCTGACACTCCCCCATCTTCGACGGCCCGTACGTGAACAGTGATATTGTTTTGTTGTGATTTGTGATATTTTAAAACGTAAGTTTTTTCTCTGTCATTATATTTATTTTTTTGAACAAATATCGTATAGACATTTATTTGATTTGTCTAGGTGTCCAAAGATAAATTTCCTGGTCATATTAAGTGCACTATTGACATTTGTGCCCCTCACCTAACATATTTAGGAAATAGTACTATTTGCAATCGATTTAATAATCCAGGGGAACCCTAAATTTTAGTCAAGGGAGTTTAAAGATTATACAGGGATATTCATATGTAAGAAATATCTTATTTATATCATAACCAGGTCAGATTACCTTCAGGTTACGAAAGACTTTTTTTACTAGTCCTGATAGTTGCTTTCTTATATTATACAGGGATATTCATACGCCAGATATCTTTCATTTCTGTCATAATCAGGAAAGACTACTTTCAGATTATGGAAGACGTTTTTTCCCTAATTAATTGCTAATGTATTGTACCGGGAGATTCTCCCCCGAGTAACTTCTATTTTGTCCCAACCAGGGTTGAATTACTGTACTTAATTATTTTGTGTTTGTAATATATATGTACATATTATCCACCCAGTCTGTTTCCTTTATCAACAACCCCTACCCTCGGACCAGCAGGATTAAACGGGTTTACGCGACCTGCCTTAGAACTCAGGCTTGGCACATTATATAAGCCCAAGAGGCCCCACGGAGACCTTGTCCGCTCGTGCCAGGAAACCACCTCCACCGAGGTTACCCACAAGGGGATTCCTGGCTCTAATTGTGCCATACGGCACTGGTGACAGCACGCTGCAAAATTCAAGGAAATAGGAATTCATAGGTTGTCCTACACTGGTAACGGAGGGCTGTGAACTCTAAACGACCACAGCGGTTATTACAGTGGTGACCAAATATTCATTACACTGGATTATTACAATGGATTAGCCATTTACGTATATATTGAATAGAACAGGGCCTAGTACAGTTCCTTGAGGGACACCAAATTCGACAATTTCGCTATCACTGTATATATCATCTATTTTTACAGCTTGCTGTCTGTATGATAGATAGCTTTCAAAGAATTTTAAGGAGCTGTGGCGTATTCCTATGTCTTCTAGTGATTTCAAAAGTAGAGGATGGCTAACAGTATCAAAAGCCTTAGAAGGGTCTACAAATACGCATAAGCATGGCTTACTATCGTTGAGAGATTCAGTAATTTTTTATGTTAATGCTAGGATGGCGTCTTGCATTGACATTTTCTCTCTAAAACCGTACTGATCATTGGAAATGATTTTATATATATCAAAATAAGACATTAAACGGTTTTTGATAATTTTCTCAAATATTTTTGAAACATAAATTGATTGATTCCGGAGTTGGTGTACCTGGTATGCTATGTGACTTTGGATGTTGGTCGAGTTCGCTTATGACTTCCAGGTTCTCAAATTCAGATGGTGTAAGTATTTGGTTATTCAAGTGAAGTTTGTTATTCCTAATGTATTATTCTTATCCTGTTTCGCTACGTATAAATGCTTTCTCAGGATTTTATATTCCACCCGTTGTAGTTCAGTAAGTTCATTCGTGATTTTTGGTAAACTCAACTTTTACCGGACAATTATAGGTTTTTCCCAAAGGGAATATATTATTCAAGTCGTTCTCGACCAGTTGGATATTCAAAAGTTTTTTCAGCAGTTCAATAATGCTATATTATTCATATTAATATGTTTTAACCAATGATTCTTTTATTAATTTTCATTTTTCTCAGATCCCTTTCTTTATGGTTACAATACACATAATCATAATTAAGTATACAAATCCTGGATGAAAATAGAAAAATCATGCCTCTAGAAATATTTTAAACCGTCGTACATGATTATTAGTGTACACATAAATACACATAAATATATTTATAAATTCATATTATTTGTCGGAAAAGAAATTTACTACGAACCAGTTGCAAAACTCAACTACAGAGATTGCCAAATAATTTTGCAACAATGAAAACTATAAAATACGGATTTGTAAATGATTTACTATACTTCAATAGGCAGTTGGATTCATTTCAAATCATTGTCAGAGAAGTTTATTCATTTGGCAATTAAATGAAAGTGTTTTTGCAACCTCCTAATATTTGCGATCCAATAAGACGACCAACAAAAATATCTACACTTATATTAGACTTTGAAAAAGTGTTTGATCGCGTAAAACGTGATACATTATTTGAGACGTTAGAAAAAGTGAGCAATAACAAGTTTATTATAAAACCTTCACTGGCACCAGATAGCCAACGAAAAAGTAGAAAACGATCTCAAAAATCATGAAAATATGTAACAACAATTTTCAAAGAGCAAGTTCAAATCGTGATTAAAATATATTTTTTTCTTGCGAAATCACATTGTATAGAATTACCAATTCTTTACTAAACTATCAAAATAATTCAAAATAATTGATTGAAGTTGAAATATACTCTTATATTCATTAAAATCCGTAGCAAATAACAATTCCAATGTCAACACTTCCAAACACGCACACACCCTATTCATACCGAATATTTATAGCAAGAAACATGTCAGTTAATTTCAATATAAAATAAACGGTTTTAAATATTGAAACTGGCTCTGATGAGCTTAACAAAATATTGAGCACTACGGAAATCCAAGGACTGGCACTCCAGCATCACAATTCCCATATACAAAAAAGTGGAAAAACAAAGCCTGAAAACTACAGAGGAATAACTCTACTATGCTCAACAATGAAGCTCAAGGATAAACTAGAAGAGCAAATAAAAACCAGAGAGGAACAACAAGGATTCAAAAAGAACATATCGACAACCGATGCTATATTCATTACGAAACAAATAAAGGAAAAAGCAATAGAGTACAATACACCAACGTTTATTTGCATTGTCGACCTTACTAGGCATCTGACAGAGTCCGTCTGGAAGACGTCATAAAAATCCTAAAGGAAAAAGAAGTCCCTGCTAACATAGTAACAACGATATACAACCTTAACACCACTGTTAAAGATGAAAATATGAAAAATTACTATTGGACTGTATTTATTATAGTTAAACAAAATATATCACATCGTCAACGCATATGAAGAAAACTAATTTATAAGGCTCCTACCCGGTGAAGCTATCTTGCCGTCCGTATCCAGGCGCCTGGGAACGTTGAAGATATGTTTTTTGGTACACTTTTTTGATCGAATTTCGTCCGAACAATTTTACCAGTTTGTATAGAAAATTAATGTTTACCGTGCGAAGGTTTACGAAGTACTACTGTCTGGACATGTCGACGTTTTATCAACCATGCGCCAATGATGTGTTTAGCGGCAAAATTTAAATACAAGGGTCTCCTTAACAGCCACTAACAGAACGCAAATCAAATCTGGAGACAATATTACATCTAGCATCCCCACTTCAGGAGGAATTAGACAGGGAGATAGCCTTAGTCCATGATGGACAAAATCATAGAAGAAGTAACATCCCTGAACTTGGGATACAGAACGAACAAAAGGGCTATCAGCATGGTTTGCTACGCCGATGACGCTGCAATATTCGCAGAAAATGAGAATGACCTACAGAGATAGTTATTCAAGTTCTACCAGATAACCAAATTAAAAATTCAGCCATAATATCAGGTTGTCTGAGGGAAACTGTATGGGCTAATCCTTACATGCGAAAGGAGAGTAAGTTCAACATATATAAGACATGCTGTAGTGAATCCCTATATAATTAATTTTAGGCATTATAGAAATTGAAACATGAAGGTCATGAGACGATTAATATTTTAAATTGAAAGTTATTGCAAGCATATTATAAACAGCGCGCGATAACAAGTATATACAAACCAAATCATAGTTTATACAAACACAGCGTTCAGCCATGGAATTCACCTTGACTGAAATCGCTTCACCTTAATCTTCATAACCGTTGACCAGCTGATTGTGCATATATAGTGATATATACAGTTATATCGTAATGTAGTAGTAAAAATAGTAGAAGTAGGTTAGTGTTGCTCGTTATGTAGAATTTAAAACCCGAATAATTATTATAGTTATGTGTTAGTAAGTGTAACGCATTCCACTCTATGTAAGTACCAGTTTTAGTCATAATAAATCAACCAATGATTTTGTATGAAGACATTTTATTGATTCCGTTCCTGCTACGAGGCTCAATGGTATTGACACGACCATATTCTTGTGGAGAATTGGTGTCAGCATTTCGGGCACATTCACCACATCACAATGCGTTAGGCCAATAATGACATATGGTATAGAAGCGAGAGAAGATACCAACAAGACCAAGAGGATGCTACGAGTCGCCGAAATGTCAGTACTGAAACAATAGAAGGGAAAACAAGAAAGGATCACGTAAGAAACACAGACATTAGAGCACAAAGCGACGTACAGGATGTGGTGAGATGGGGAAAGCAGAGGAGAAGAGGATGGTATAACCACGTGACGAGGATGACCGACGATAAACTACCACGCATTGCACTAGAGTGAAAACCAGCAGGGGCCCGTCCACCAGGAAGACCACTAAAGAGATGGAGAGATAGGTGGCAATCCACATCTCAGGAAAAAATACAGAGGCAAGACCAGAAACAACAGATCATCTAGATCTCAAACAAGTAGTAGAAGAAGAATTTTTAACTGAAAATTAAGGTTTGATATCTATGAGAATCTTTGAAATTTTAAATTAAGGTGCTGTGAAAAAAGAAACAACTGGTCTAATTGGGTACCCCTCTTTAAGGAGATTAATTAATGAATAAAGTTCAGGATGTTGTGGATTGGGTAAAAATAATTATTATAATCCTATAATTCACTGTGATATCATTACTTTATTAAAAGTGTGTTTAAATCAAAATTATTTTCATTTCTATGGAGAGGTTTATAGCAGTAAAGATGGTTTTATTATGGGCAACGCCCTCAGCTCCCTACTAACAGAATTTTTCATTGATAATATAGAAAAAATAATTCATAAACATCCCCTTAGTAAAAAAATTATGTACTGTCACCGATATATGGACGACATTTTAGTTAGCTTCACCGGAACCATTAGACAATTGGACAGCTTATTACTTACATTAACTCAATTCACAATCACATCAAATTTACCGTAGAACTTCAACAAAATAAGTCTATAAATTGTTTAGACCGTACAATTTCGATATAAATAATAAACATGATTTTTCTATATTTCATAAACCATCACATACTGATATTATAATTCATAATAGTTCGGTCCACCCATTCAGTCATAAACTAGCAGCTATCAATAGTATGATACACAGACTTTTAACAATCCTACTAAAGACTAAAAATTACAACAAAAAATTAAATATCATAAAACAAATAGCAATTAATAACAATTACGATCCAAATTTAATTGACAATATCATAAATAAAAAGATAATAAAACAGACTTTGGAATAAGTATTCCCTTCTGATAAAAAAATAATAAACAATTTAAAAGTGGAAAAATTAAATCATTTTTAGATACTTTAGACATGAATATTTCCTTTAAAACTGATTACCATTTATCCAAACTCATTAAAAATAACAAATCTAAATCTTGAAAATTAAACACATTAGGAGTTTATAAATTAAAATGTGGTAATGACAACTGTGATCAAATTTATATCGGTAGAACTAGAATTTCAGAACACACACTTTGCTATGACAGCAAAAAATTAGAATCTAACTATTCAAATCATTTATTAGAAAACCAACAAACTTTCGAGCCAAATTTTGAAATTTTACATGTAGAACCTAATTCCTTTAGACTAAATCTTTTAGAAGCTCTTGAGATAAATAAAAACAAATATTCAGTAACCTTCTTAACGACCAATTAGATATCAATCCCTCTCCTTTATTAAACCTTTTTACCTAGAAGATAGTTTAGGAATGTTTGTAATGTATGAATTTCCAGACTATTTTTTGGCAAAGTAGACAAAAATTTCACCATGTAAGTTTTGGATCGGTTTTAAATGTTAAAGGTATGAATAATAAAGACAGTTTAAACAAGAAAATCATGTTGTTATGAAAACAATTGGCTTTATTCGAATAATGGAAAAATGAAGTATATTTTGTAATCAAAACACTGGTTATAATGAAATGTTAAGTGTGTTATTTTTTTATTAATAATTTGTATTTCCTCCCCGGGTCCTTATAACAGGCTGCATACGTCTTGGCATAGAGCTAATTAAATGTTGGACATCAAGTTGGTCCAATTCGTCCCATATTGCCTGAAGCACCACACTAAGTTCAGCCAAGTTGTTAGCACGAGGTACCCGTGATCGGATTCTTCTTCCTAGAGTGTCCCATAGATGTTCTATAGGGTTGAGATCTGGACGATTCTTGCACGATGTAGCCGCGCGTTATTGTCCATCAAAATAAAATTAGGCCCTACAAATGGAGCAAAAGGTACCACATGCTCATCCAAAATTGTTGTTATGTACCTTGCTCCTCCATCTACAAGAACCAAGTCAGTACGGGACTCGAAACTCATACCAGCCCAAACAACTGAGCTTCCTCGGTAACTTATTCTTTCCGCAATGTTACATTGGGCGAATCGCTCTCCTTGTCTTCTGTAGATTCTTTCTCTACCGTCTGATGTACTTAAACAAAACCTGGACTCATCCGAGAACAATACATTACTCTAATCGGCGTTATTCCATTCCTCGTATTCCCTTGCAAAAGCAAGCCGAGCTCTGCGTTGTTCCATGGATAGCAGTGGACATAGAGCTGGCCTTCTGGAATATAAATTAGCTTCAGTGAGTCGTCGACGAACTGTCCACCTGCTTACATCGACATTTCTTACTTCGCTCAGACGATTTGCCAGCTCAACTGACGTTAAATGTCTATTTCTCAAACACGAAGAAACCAAAAATCTATCATCGCGTGCGGATGTTGTTCCTGGTCTCCTCGTGTAATTTCCAGTTTCATTAAACCGCTGAATTGCTCTTTGAACTGCACAACGACTAACACCTACTACCTCAGCCCCATAAAATTGGCTACGACCATCTTGAACTAAAGCCACTGCCCTTGCAGCATCCGTTGGTGTTAAAGCCATTTGATTTCAATTAAATTAACAAAATAATAAGTTTAAATACTAATTCGGTGGGTTTGTATGGGTCACTAAAATTACAAATGATTTTTTTGCTGCTCTATCAGACGTAAATTTCTGACAAAAAACTAAAATTTGTTTTGTTTATAAAAAATGTTATAAGAAAAATGAAAATAATGTATATAAATTAATAATTTCAATTATACGAGGGTCTCTCTATATTTATATAATAAGTGCAAAGTTTTAAAAGTCACAATAAATGGAAAATATACGATATACACCTGAGTGTATTTCAATACCTTTGTTAATATTCGTAGAATTCTGTATCTATGCACTGTGTTTTTGATTATATTTCTAGTTGAACTTCGTCAACTGGCGTGGACATTCAACTAAATAAATAATCTTAATTTGACAAAATTAATGTCGAAATTAATAATTTATTATAGATATACAAATTTACAAAATGGTACAAAGTTGTGAATGCTGAATTTCTGTGGTTTCAGATCGGAAGACACTTTATGTTTCGATTTGATGAATATTAAAACTTTGTTATTGAGTGTTGAACTCGTTTCGATGAGTATAAGAACTTGTTATTGAGCGTTGAGCTCGATTCGATGAGTGTGTAACTCGCGTCGATGAGTGTAAAACTTTGTAATCGAGAGTATTGAACTCGCTTCGATTTCGATGAGCTAGAAACTTTTGAGTGAGAGACTAACTTTGTTGTTGAGCGTTGCGCTCGATTCGATGAATGAGAAAAAACTGATTTCTTCACGTTGTGAGACGTGTTAAGTAGAAATCTGCGAGGGGCGTGTTTACACGTGGATTGGGTTGACCAAACGAAAATAAATATTTCCTGTTGGCCAGTATCATTTGACTTGTCGGGTTCCTAGACAAAAATCAACTATGGGTGCCGCCAATAAATAGTTAAATTTCTATTGAATACTCCAATAGCAATTGTAACCTTTTTACTCAGAAAGGTTATTCAAAAATGTCTTCCGAACCTCGACCATAAAATTCATGCAGAATTGACACTAAACTTAGGGTTTTTACAATACAATATATAATAGGGTGAAACGTGACTTTTTCCTAACTTCTTAACTATAGGACAATGTCGACTTTCAAAAAAGGTGTCATTCATATGCCCATACGAAAGAATTTACAATTATTGTTGGAAAACGTGATATTTTAAAGTATTTTGAAAATAAAATGAAATTATCCTTTGAATTTACAACAATATAAATATGTTATCAATTCTGCAACATATTTCTACAAAGCTATTAACTAAAATGAATTTACGCCTTAAATATATACAATAAAAAAAGGACGCGTACAAATGTCTCACATATTTTAAAGGTATCGTAAACAAATAAATTTCAAGATTTTACAATCTTGAACACACTGTATATATTAAAACATTTTTTCATTATACCTTTATTCGTTTGAGAAACCTACTGTCTTAGCGAAACCCATCACTAGTCTAAATTGAACATTAGTTCAGATATAATGAAGTTTCAAACAATTTAAATTGTTTTATTTTATCCTTCAATAAATTTAATTTTAGTATGAATTTAATTATCATTCCGTTTCATTCAAAGTGCAATTTGGTTTATTTTTACGGCGCAAGGGAGAGATTAGTGGGAAGGGTTTAAAATACTCTACTATATTGTCATAATTGTCAATTCCATGTCATTCATTCATTTGTTTTGATGTTCACGTCCACTTTCTTTTTTATTTAAAATAAAATATAATTACTCGACATCTGTCTCTTCAACTATCCACCATCACAACACTGATTGTACATCGTGTTTTTAAAGCAAATTATTTCAAATGGTCCTGTACTTCTAATAATGGAGAAGATATCATATGAAAGTTTGTAATTAATCCAATTAATAAAATTCGAAGGCAAACAGAAACATAAATTTCTTCAAATACGTTAATGCATAAATTTCACTGATATATTAAATAAAACTCACCAAAATACTCAAATGGTGTCGTAGTTACCTGCAACAAAAAAAAAAAGAAATAAAGATGCAGTTTAATACTATTCGGCGACAATGGGATCCCAGACGGCGGTCATACTAAGCTAGTTTACTTGCGTTTGGTTGCTGTTGGTATGCAGCGGTCGGTGTGGCAGCTGGAAGCGTTGCGTTATTGTTTGATTTTAGATTAATTGTGGTTGTCATGTTCAATGTCATTTATATTTCTTTTAAAAGAGAAATAAAGTATCCCACAAGCAATCATGTAATAGCTTTTCAATGAAATCATTATCAATTTAAATTGACATATTAAGGAACTTAACATTACGAGGTTATTTTCAGATTTACAGTGGTGGTGTCAGTACTTCACAATAATTATTGTTAAAAATATTTATTGTTTGATTTCTGACGAGATTGCCACACTGGAAGTGGTACACTTTCCTCATTTTTTCAAATATCAGTATTTTTTATAAAAAAAAATCGGATTTGGTGGAGTTAGTATGCAACTGTTCTCTTTAAACCAATGAAGTTTTGTGTTCAAAGCAAAAAGTTCTGACGTAAAAACGAAATATAGCTGCTTCTGTTTGAAATTTATATTTTGGTTGATATATGTAGTTGCGCGAATAAAAAATGGGACAACTCTTATACCAGATGTTTGTCTAATTCTAGCTGCTTGAATTTGTCTAATGAATATGTCATGTCAACATTCAAGATATGACAATTTTCTACTTAATATTGATAGATTCAATAAGTAATAGAAGTTGATTGATGATATAGCTGTTCTTAACGGTTATGATAAGAAAATAGTAGCTAAAATAAACGGGTTTAAAGATTAAAACTAACTTTTCCGCATCTGTGAGATGCCCTGAACAATATCCTATCATAAAATTGGTCACTTGTATACACTTCGGGGAATGTATCGTGCTAACAAACCGAAATTTCTCTAAAAGTAACCAAAAATGTAGTATATCTGGATTAATAGGACCCGCTGTACTCACTCTAGTCAGCTGAAAATCAATAGGGTACATCTGTGAGACACCTTGAATAATATCCAATTATAAAATTGGCCACTTATATACACTCCGGAGGCTGTATCGTGCTAACATCCCGAAATTTCTACATAAAGGATCAAAATTGAGGCACTTCAGGTACCATAGCACCCGTTATACTAGCTTTGGTGAGCTAAAAATCAATAAGATTCACCTATAAAACGCCCTGAACAATATTCAATCATAAAATTGTTCAATTGTATATACTGTGGAGGCTGTATCGTGCTAACAAACTGAAAACTCTCCAAAAATGACAAAAATTTGGTACCACAAGTACCATAGCACTCGTTGTAATGGTTTTAGTGAGCTGAATATCAATAGGGTTCATCTTTGAGACGCCCTGAATAATATCCAATCATAAAATTGGTAACTTGTATATACTCCGGAGGCTGTATCGTGCTAACAAACTGAAATTATTACAAAAATGTTATACTTAAAGTACTATAGCACCTGTTGTACTAGCTCTGGTAAGCTGAAAAACAATAGCGTTCATCTGTGAGATGTTCTGGATAATATTCAATAATAAAATTGGTGACTTGTTGGACTCCGGAGGCTGTATCGTGCTAACAAACTGAAATATCTCAAAAAATTACAAAAATGTCGTACTTCAAGTACCATTGCACCCGTTGTACTGTCTCTGGTAAGCTGAAAATCAATATGGTTCATCTGTAAGATGTCCTGAACAATATTCAATCATAAAATTGGTAACTTGTTGCACTCCGGAGGCTGTATCGTGCTAATAAACTGAACTTTCGCAAAAAATGACGATAATGTCGTACTTCAAGTACCATAACACCCGTTGCACTGGCTATGATGAGCTGAATACCAATAGGATTCATCTCTGAGATGTCCTGAACAATATTAAATCATGAAATTGGTGCCTTGTTGGACTCCGGAGGCTGTATCGTGCTAACAAACTGAAATTTCTCAAAAAATTACAAAAATGTCGTACTTCAAGTACCATAACACCCGTTGCACTGGCTATGATGAGCTGAATACCAATAGGATTCATCTGTGAGATGTCCTGAACAATATTAAATCATAAAATTGGTGCCTTGTTGCACACCGAAGGTTGTATCGTGCTAACAAACTGAAATTCTTCCAAAAATTACAAAAACGTTGTACTTAAAGTACTATAGCACCTGTTGTACTGGCGCTGGCGAGCTTAAAATTAATAGGGTTAATCTGTGTGATGTCCTGAACAATATTCAATCATAAAATTAGTAACTTGTTGTACTCCGGAGGCTGTGTCGTGCTAACAAACTGAAATTTCTCAAAAAATTACAAAAATGTCGTACTTCAAGTACCATAGCACCCGTTGTACTGGATATGGTGAGCTGAAAATCAATAGGGTTCATCTGTGAGATGTCCTGCACAATATTCAATCATAAAATTGGTGATTTGTTGTACCCCGGAGGCTGTATCGTGTTAACAAACTGAAATTTCTCAAAAAGTGACGAAAATGTCGTACTTCAAGTACCATAGCACCCGTTTTACTGGCTATGGTGAGCTGAAAATCAATAGGGTTCATCTGTGAGATGTCCTGAACAATATTCAATCATAAAATTGGTGACTTGTTGCACTCCGGAAGCTGTATCGTGCCAACAAGACATGTAACGAAAAATGGACAATGTCAACGACATACACACAGGATTTTTTTAAAAACCGTTCTTTCGTGTTGTTCTTGATAAAAAACGTAAAAATAACTAAATTTTTTTTTTCAAAATTTCAACTTTTTTGGGGGTAAACCAATACTTTTCTCGCATATTAGATAGGTTGGGCGGAAAAGTAATAATAAATCGTCATAGGTTTAAGAAATTTCTTCAAAATCGAAGCAGAAGAAATTTGCTTCATTACCTTTTGATCCTACTTATACAAGAGTTTTAAAGAATATTTTCAACGACGTAGGTTTAAATTTAATTCAGATGTAAATCAATAGTGGATTTGGAAAAGAGTGGTATTTATGAAATTAGGTATAACTATTGTGACGGAAAGTATGTTGGGCAGACTAGGAGATCCGTTAACGTTCGGTTTAAGAAGCATTTAGTTCACTTAAAATATGGGAGTGCAAAGAAATCGAGTATCGCCGAGCATTCTATCAATCATAATCATACAATAAGTTTAAGTAATATGAAATTGTTGAAAAATGTATCCAAAATTTTATTGCGTTATGCATTCGAAATCGAAATAGTTGGATGTAAGAATAGTTTAAATAAAGACAAAGGATCAGTTCTTCATAGTCCACTTTATTAGTTTATTAAATTAAAATTGTATGTAAAATTTCCTGCTGAAGCAGGTTTTCCCTCGGGAAGAGTTGTATTGGCGTCTGAAATTTAGTATAAATGCAGGACAATAATAGATAAGTTTTAGTTTACCTTCGGTCTCTGAAGACGATAACTTGGTTATTGAAACGCGCGTCATGAGAGGTAGTGAATAGTGTGTTCAGTACCTCTAGACTTTACCTAATGATCAAATGGTTATTGATATTTGATACGTTTCCAGTTAAGGGTTCAAAAAGGTTTTCTATATTTTGTATTGACCTGGTATATATACCAGACAGTAATGTTTTTGTAGTTATAATGAAGTTACGATTCGCTATAGGTCGCGTCACTTAAAGGTTATAACGGTAATCTCTTTAAGGAATTTACTCTGAATATAAGAAACTTATTCTGAAATACCGTCCCCCATCTCACGAAGTAATTTAATCCAAAAATTGCCGTTAGGACCTTTTATATTTCAGTAAAGTATGTTAAAACTTGACATGACGCTAGTATATCTTGAGAAATCTTAAGAAAAACTTTTCTCACGAAATAAATAGATATTGTATTTTATTGACTATTTCACTAGAGTAAATTGATAACTGACAAAATTTGAAGGTCTTGAGCTGGCAATTTTTTGTCTTGTCGCGGCAATTTTTTGACGTTTAATATATCAAATCTATGTGTATAAAATTCTATCACTCTGTGATAAAATTCGATATAAAATCTTTGTTAGTTAGTTTCTAAGGAAACTAAGTTGTTTATTTATTTATTTAACTGTCTAAAAATTATTAACATGAATAATACAAGATTTTGAAATAATTCAATAAATGAAATAGAGAGTACAAATAAGCAAAGTATACCGCGAAATACAATGAAGACAAAAAAGTCTGCGTGGGAACAGTTTAGAATGTTTCTGGACGCACGTAATTATACGTTAGAAAAGGATACTTCTGAACAAGTTATAGCAAAAATTCTTGAAGATTATGGTTTTAACTTGAAAAAAAGACATGGAACTGATTATACTGAAGCTAGTGTGAAAACACTTTGGAATACGACTACTCAAATGGTTCAGGAAAAATATTTTCTAGAATTTAACATCAAAATTGATCCATTTCAAGATATTACCTATAAATTTGCTAGATTGGCCAGGGATACAAAACGTAAAAAGCTTCAGGCTGAACCTGAAACCAGAAAAAGAAGTTCTAACGCGTTTACCAAAGAAGAATTAATGGAAATGGTAGAAAGCTATTCTGAAGATAATCCTGATGGGTTACAAAAAAAGTTTTTTTCATTTATGTTCGTTCGAATTAGCATGGCGTGGAAATGAAGCTGCTAATTGTGATATTAATTACTTTAAAAAAGAATATGATAATAAAGGTAATTTTACTGGCAGGGTAGAATATAATCCAATTTTTTCCAAAACGACATTAGGAGGAGCAAAAGCTTTATCTGGCAGTAAGTGGCTGGTAAGAAATAATGCTAACAACAATTTGTGTCCCGTTCGTTTATTTTTAAAAATTATTGAAAAAAGAGAATTCAATCCTTATCTAACAACAACAAGATTATTTTTAACAGTACATCCAAATTGGGAGAAATGAATATGGTACAAAAATTCACCATTGGGAATTAATACAATTTCAAAGTGGACGAAAATATCGGCAGAATCAATTGGTATAGACACAAAAAAAATAAAAATAACCAATCATTCACATAGAGCTTCTGCAATATCTGCATTAGCAAAAGAAGAAGTTTGTGAACAAGAAGTAATTAAGCTTACAAGACATTCTTCTGCCCATTCTTTGAAACCATATTTACAATTAAATGAAGAACACCATTTCCAACTTATAGAGAACCTTCGAGAAAATAAAAATAAAGAAGAGGAATCCTCAGTTTCTAACTTAAATTCATCACAGGTTATGATGCAAAACAATCCCTAAAATAATGCTACAACGTACAATTATAATAATTGTACTTTTTACATAAATAAGTAATTTTTTTTTCATAATGTTATTATTTTTTTGGCTTTGTATAATTGCAATAAATAAAACGTTTAAACATATGATTTTTTAGTTTTTCTCTCGTGAAATAGTCATATCGAATACCACTCAAATAAAAAAATTTGTAAGATAAAATTTTTCTCTTGTCGTATTCAAGTTTGTTGCTTTTAGGTAATTTTGCTCATGACATTTAATCCAAAACCACTCGCCTGACGGCTCGTGGTTTTGTTAAAAATGTCATTCGCAAAATTGCCAAGCAACAAACTTTCATGACAATCGAAAAGTTTTACCGACAAAATTTTCACTCTCGTGGTATTATATATGATAAATTAACTCCAATGTTAAAATGTCATATACCTGGAAATGTTATTGTCACTTTGCTATCGATAAAAAAGGTGCATCCTTTTTTATCGCGATAAAAACTTCTCTTCCTCAATATCTAGTAAGCGGACGTCACTTTTACACAATGACAATGAGTCGCAATTATTGTTGTTGTTCATCCATATATTCTGTCGTTAATTTATCTTGCCAAAAAACACTCGAGCTTTTCTTTTATTAGATAAATTCCTCTTTGACTCAAAGTTTTGCCAATCACTAAATTTGCTCGAAAAACTGACATTAGATAAAATCGCTCCACCTTCGGTGTCGCGATTTTATCATGTCAGTTTTTCTCGTAAAATTAGTGATTGGCAAAACTGTTTCGTTGCAAAGAGAAATTTATCCGATAAAAAAAAAGCTCTTGTGTTTTTACTGTTGAAAAGAATATTAATGAAAAGTAAGGAGACAACGATACACTCCAAATGTCAGTAAATAGTCCGCTATTAATCTATTACTGGTCGTAGTTCAATATGTTGAGACTGTTGATCTGATAATTCGAGGTCTTGAGAAAGTCACTAATCCTTGTAAAATCGACAGTTGTTGTTGCCTAGTGTGACTGTGACTTTTCCGTTTCCGGGAAAAATGGGATAGTTTTGTCGTATATTTAAATGATAATAACATTGAAGTAGAAATGTTATTGTTTTTCATTATTCAATATCAAATTCTACTAAATATTTTTAATTTTCAATAAAAAACAACAATTAGCAGACTGTGCTACTCTGCGACGGTCCGTACAACAGGATGCAGGAAAATTTGTTGCTGGAACCAATGGATTTGCTCTTAAATGGTTAATCACAGCTGTTCAGCAGTTGACTTTCTCGGACGTCCCGAGCCTGAAGCTCTATTAATTCTTCCCTCATTGCGCCATCTACTTGAAATACTTCTGAGTCCTTGCTTACATTGTAAAATGCCGCAGTTTGCCTTACTGGCCACCCATCGTCGTCTATTTTTGCGATTATTTTTCTCGTATGATTTTCAACCAATCAGAATGTCCAATTTAGTTAAGTTACCTCGTATAATTTCGATAATACCTGATTATACATAGAGTAGCTCCACCAATCGAAAATTTTAAAATAATTTCATTTTCATAGTAACCACATCGACATCAATATACAACAAACAGAACTGTCAAATTGTGACGTTTATCAAAAATTGTTCAAAAATGAGTCGATTCGGAGATTTATCATCAAATACAATAGACGAAAGTATACAAAATACTGAGCCTCATAATACAGTGAAAACAAAAAAGTACGCATGGAAACAATTTCTTACGTTTTGCAGTGAAAGAAACTATGTGCTAAATGAATCAATTTCCACTGAAATGATAGCGTCCATTTTGAAAGATTGGGCTTTCAATATGCGAAAATGTAATGGAGAAAATTATAAAGAAAATGTGGTTAAAACGATGTGGAACATTACGGCAAAACAAGTACAAGAAAAATATATGAAGGAGTTTAATAGAGTAATTGATCCATTCTCTAGTCCCATATTTTTAGCCGCACGAAACGCAAGAAATTCAAAAAGAAGTGAACTTCAAATGTTACCGGACAAGAGAAAGGTTAGTGCATTAGCATTTAAAGATAACGAGTACATAGCAATGATAGAAGCGTGGGATGAGAATACACCAGAAGGATTACAAATAAAAATTTTCTTAATTGCTTCTGTAGAACTTGCGTGGAGAGGAAATGAAGGAGCGTCATGCTTGACTCATAATTTTCAAAAAGAAACTGAAAATGATGATACTCCAACTGGTAGAATACAATATAATCCTATTGTTACCAAAACCATACAGGGAGGAGCAAAACCATGTGCTAATAATAAATGGCTTGTACCTAACCATAATGAAGTAAGTCGTTGTCCAGTGAGACTTCTAGATAAGCTAATGATGAAAAGAAGCGAAAACATCAATATTAAACCAGATAGGTTATTTCTGACAGTAAATCCCAACTGGAGAAAAGAAAAAACCCTTGGCTGGTACAAAAATATGCCAATTGGAGTGCATGAAATTAGTAAATGGACCAAAAAGTCTGCAGAACTGGCAAATTTGAATATGACAAACAAAATATTTTCAAATCATTCTCACCGAGCCACTGCTGTTTCACAATTGGCAAAAGCAGGTGTATCGGAACAAGAACTTATTAAAATAACAGGACATGGTAATAGCAATTCTATCAAACCCTACCTACAGATAGATGAACAACATCACCAAAACATAATAAATGAAATGAGATCCAATTTTAAAAACGCTGCAGGTTCAAGTAATAACACCTCCAGTATTTCCAGTACTTCAATGAGCAGTGGCCACGTTTCCTGCGCCGAAAATAACTCAGTTAAAAAAACGTAGTATATAATAATTGTAACTTTCATTGCACCAATTTGTATTTAAATTAATAAATTGTTTATATATTTACTTAAAAAATAATCGTATCAAATACAATACGTACTTCAAAATAAATACGGTTATACACCTCAAACTTCCTGCATAATTACAAATCGTGTCAGTATGACAGAATAATCCTCCCGCTTCGCGGTCGGATTATTTAAACTGCCAAACTGACACTCTTTATAATTATGCAACAAGTTATCGATGTATAACCTGATTATTTTGAAGTAGTTATAGTATTACTACTGATTATTCCACATTTCGTCTCTGAATTTATATGGGACATAATTACTTTCAAATTTGGAACTATCTGACAGATGTAAAATCTTGAATTTTAATTTTTAATTTTCAATAAAAAACAACAATTAATATTTAGTAATCCCGCCATTATACTCTATGACTTCTCTTAATCTACTGGTCATCGATCTATATAATGTGGAACAATATTCTTCAGTTATTTCCTCCTAACTTTATATCTCTATTATTTCCAGCGATTTAACCCGTAAATACCATGGAGGGGTCAAATTTGACCCTACACATTTTTGACGGCAGATTTTGCTACTAAGGCATAGAGGCGGTCCGTGCGCTTCCAGGTAATCTTCGACCGACAAGCCATTTATTTATTTCCGGAAGCAAGGTTAGTTTACGTTGAACGTTCGCAGAGATAGTGGGCGTAGGGTCAGACTTGACCCGCTTATGGTATAAGTGTCGGTAAATTGTTTTGTACGAGCAATTGAAAATGGCGGGATGCAGTAACGATAAGCGACCTTTGAAACAAAGTGAACTTGAAGATGAGGCACAAAATATAATGTCTTATGGTCTAGATAGTGACAATGAGTTTTCGGATACCAAAGTGACCACCAAACCGATACGGAAGAAGAATGCGATGATAGTGACGAAATATATATATATATATATATATATATATATATATATATATATGTACATACAGGAAGAGGCACTGATAGTGAAGCATCGGATGATCAAGAGGATACTTCTGGTTCCAGAAATTACTTCTATGGTAAAAACAGATTCAAGTGGGCAAAAAATCCTCCTGCATCTTCTCGTACTCGCAAGTATAATTTAATTAGTCATCTGCCTGGGATTATTGGAAAAGCGCGAGATACAATGCCTGAAAAACCAATTCAAGCTTGGGAATGTATTATTAGTGATGACATCTTGCAGGAAATACTCGAAACGACTAATGAAAGAATAACTAACATGGCCGCTAGGTATAACTTGCACAATCTGTCATGTCAATATACCAGTCATTTGGATATTGTTGAATTCAATGCCTTCTTGGGTTTATTATATTTAGCAGGGGTTTTCAAATCGAATAATGAAGATTTGAGATCGTTATTTGCTACCAATGGTACCGGTCGTGATATATTTCGTGCGACAATGTCTTTGAACCGCTTTTATTTTTTACTTTCATGTCTTTGTTTTGATGATTTAGAAACACGACCAGGACGTATTATAAATGGAGACAAACTAACAGCTATTTCCAATATTTTTAAAATGTTTATCACTAACTGTCAGTCTAATTACAGCTGCGGGGACTATCTCACTATCGATGAAATGCTTATAGCGTTTAGATGAAGGTGTAAATTCCGTATGTACCTAAAAAATAAGCCCGATAAGTACGGTATAAAAATGCAATGTTTAGTGGATGCTAAAACACACTATCTGTTAAATGCTTTTATATACACTGGCAAAGATACTCATAATATGAACCCAAGAAAGTTAGCTATCCCCACACTGGATGTTTTGAAACTTATCCCATCGATATCGGGAACAAATAGGAACCTTACAGCTGATAATTGGTTCTCGTCTATAGAACTGATAAAGGAACTAAAGAAACACAACATTACATATGTTGGAACTTTAAAAAAAATAAAAGGGAGATCCCTTTGGAGTTTCAACCTCACAAATATAGACCAGTTAAATCTGCGATATTTGGATTTACAAACAATGAGACTCTTGTATCTTCTGTCCCAAACAGGAATCGTGCAGTAATATTAGTATCAACCATGCACCACTCTGATACAATGGTAAATGAAAAGCCCGAAATTATAAACTTTTATAATGAAACAAAAAGGGGGGGGGGGTGGACTCATTAGACCAAAAATGTGCTTGCTATAAAACTGGCAGAAGAACTCGAATATGGCCCCAAACAATATGGTTTCGTATTTTGGACATTGCTGGAGTAAATGCTGACGTTATATTTAATAGTGTGGTTCGAAATGAAACGATGGCAAGAAGGCTCTTTTTAACCAATTTAGGGCAAGAACTTATTGAAAGCCACATAAAACGTAGAGCTCAAGAAAGTTGTTTGCCGAGAGAGCTTCGCAATATGATTTTAAAATTTTCCGGAATTCAGGAAGTATTACCAGTACCAAATCCAGAGCCACGACAAGGTAAAAAGAGAGGAAGGTGTCAGTTATGCCCCTATTCAAAAAATCAGAAAAAGGAGAGTATGACCTGCGACAAATGCACAAAATTTTTTTGTAAGCATCATTGCAGTAAGAAGATATTGTGCGAAATTTGCATTCAGAGGTAAGGTGTAAAACATGTTTGTTATCTTTTACATAAAAGCTTTAAAATGGTATCTTTTGTTTCAGAGAGGGGTTATTAGGCTTGAACTTCAGCCTCCCATTCCTGCAAATGGACAATTTTTTTTTGAGAAAATTTAAAAAAATTATTACTATGTTTATTTGACTTGGTGTTTAGTTTTATGTTTATTAAACGTGTAACCGCCAGACTTTTTGGGTTATTTCTTTTTTGTTATACGAAAGCGAATGTGTAAACATAAACTAGGTACGAATACATTGAAAATACACCATTTTTTATTTAAAAAAAAAACAAAGGGTTAGATTTGTCCCATCCATGTCATAAATGTAACTTTTTGAGGCATGGTATTTAAGGGTTAATGTCAAAATGCATGCGAAAATGACTAAATATGTTCAATGACAACTTGAACGATTAGAAAATACGGGGGTTAAGCTAGAAATACACAAAAAACAAGAGTAAACATTGAAAATACAACTAGTGCAATTAGTAGGCAATCTCCACTTGATAGCTTCGTCACATTTCAGGAACAAATTATGTAAGGGCCAATTTCATAATGCTTTTAAAGGAACCTTTAAGCGTAAAAGACCGTTTGTATTGTAGTGATCTATTTCATAACCAAAAATTCATTCTTAAAGCTTCCTTTAAGTTAAATGTGAAATTTCCACCATTTTAGAAGCTTAAAAGGACTTTTAACAGACAGATGTCCCCTCAGATTTTAGGTGCCTTGTTTATAGTTTGGTTGTTGCTAGTTGTAAATACGTTAAAGTATTAAAAATGAATCGCTGGTTAAGTTCTTCTTCCTTTCCTGGGAAATAACGAACTAACATCAAACGAGATTAAAATTTCCCCATGCTGAATTACTGTATCCTTTAATTTACTTATAAATTCTAAAGAAAAAGTGTAAAAGATACACTTAAAAATGGTAACAACCTTGTTACCGAACCACTTAAATATAAATTAGCTGTTAGTGACCCAACAGTGTCGAAGCTCTATTGCCTTCCCGAGATACGCAAACCTGGGAAAGCAATGAGACCTGTTATTTCAGCGATTTATACACCTAGTTGTATTTCTAAATTGTTATCAAAGGAGTTTGAAAATTTACCCATCCAGCCAAATAGTTTTTCAGTTAAAAATTATTTAGAATTAATTAGTAAGTTAAAGGCAGTACTTCAGGATGGGGAAATTATAATTTCGTTTGATGTTAGTATTAATTTTAAATTTTAACACATGATCCGGTAAGAAAATTTCGTCGATTAATTAATTTAAAAATAAAACAAGATATTTCCTATAAATTAAAGTTCTGTTTATTTGACATTTCCATCCTCGTCATTTGCGTAAAGTTTTTTTAATTTCTTGAGTGGAAAAAATGTCCAGATTTGGTAATGACCATGCAAGTGTTATAAAAACGCAAGTAAAGAAGTTAGTTACAGAAAACACGGTAACGTTCAAAACCAGTGTGTGGCAGTTTTGTGAATTTTGCGAAGAGAAGGAATATAGGATTAATGTTTGTTCGACTGCAATTATACAATTAGCTGAACTTTTAAAAGACTGGGCCTTTAATAGGAGGAAAAAATGGAGAAAATTATAAAGGTGTTATTGAGGTTACGTGGAACTCTACTACGAAGCAGCCTCAAGAATTTCATTACAATAATTTTAAAATAAAATTTGATCTGTTCTCACACATTGAGTTTGCTTGTGCTCGAGCTGCTAGAGATGCGAAAAGAAGAACTTTTCAAAGCGATCCATCTAAAAGAAAAGTCAGTGCCGCTGCCCTATTAAATAAAGAATATGATCAGATGGTAGATCTTTGAAATGAAGATAATCCTGATGGATTTCAACGAAAATTCTTCCATATAGCTGCTATAGCTTGGAGGGGTGGAGAAGGACTTGTGGTATAGAATAAAATCCCATCGTCACCAAAAAGGTGGCTCTAAGAAGATTGTTGATAGTAAATGGTTGGTGGCGAACCAATAAAATCACACAAAATGTCCGGTACGTCTTTTTAAAAAAATAAAGGAAAAAAGAACAAGTTTTATTACTACTGATCATTTATTTTTAACACCTAATCCAAATTGGAATACTTTAGACTCAAAAGGTTGGTTTCAAAATAGCCCCTGTTAGAAAAAATACAATTTCATCTTGGCTAAGATCATCTGCCAAAAAAATTGGAATTAATACAAAACAGACTAAAGTCACCACTCAACTAGAGCTACGGCTGTTACGAATTTGTCGCAAATTGGTATTTAAGAGCAGAACTTAATAAAGCTTACAGTCAATCGATTAAGCCGTATTTGCAAATGATCAGCACAGATCATGAAAAAATAATTAAGTGTCTACGCCAGCAGCAAGGTTCTTGTAGTAGTAGTGACCCGGAGCGTATCTCAGTAGTCATCAAATCCCAATCCCACTACAGGCAGCGTTATTAATAATAACACCGCTGGTGTCACAGATGTTAACAGTGGCTATAATGAAGCGATTTGTAATAACTGTAATGTTTATATGAATTATTATTACAAGTAGTAGGTAAAATTTTATGTTAAATTTATCAAAATGCATATATTTGTTACCTTTGATAAAATAATAAAAGATTTGAAGTAAGCTTGTAATGAAATCATTTAAAATATTATTATTATTATGTGTCCACTGTCGACATAATTCCAAATTCAGTTTCAGATAAAATACGTATCTAAATTAATAGTTTTGGTGACTTTAACTAAATGTGAAGCATACTATTATTTCCAATGAAGTTTATTTTAGCCATTAGTTAACTCATTTATATTGTTTAAAATTACGGAAGATTAAAACAAATAATATTCGAAATTTTTTGTTTTCTATAGTTCCTCACTCAGTTTCAAACAAAATTACTTATATTCATATTTCCGGTGATTTTAGCTAAATGTAAGGCTGCTGTTGAATTGTTTGGTCGTGAACAGACCACTATGTTGCGAATTCTCAATTTCGCATCATAAACAGTTTGCACGTTAAATGCAAAAGATCCTTTTTGTTTTCTATAGTTCCTCACTCAGTTTCAAACAAAATTACTTATATTCATATTTCCGGTGATTTTAGCTAAATGTAAGGCTGCTGTTGAATTGTTTGGTCGTGAACAGACCACTATGTTGCGAATTCTCAATTTCGCATCATAAACAGTTTGCACGTTAAATGCAAAAGATCCTTTTCGGCTACGAAAAATTTCTGCATCCTCGCCTCCAGGAGATTGAATTTCTATTAGGGTGCAATCAATCGCTCCAATTACTATTAAGAAACTCGCAATGGAATAAAATTGGTTCGCGGCTTGTTCCATTTCCAGTGGATTTTGATACATGTAAATATGTTCGTTGCTGAGCTGGACAATGGCTTGACATACTTTTTTAACTATTCGACTTGCGGAGGCTTTGGAAACACCAACAAAATCTCCAACTGTTATAAGCCTGTATCCAGTTGCAAAAAACCTTAACGTTAACAGTAACTGAATTGCGGGTAATATACACCCTCCTCTGAAAATTTAAACAAGTCAAATTATTGTTCCCTGTTAATCTGATTGTGCCTTCTATTCTATTTAATAATGTAAAGGTTTGTTTTGTTAACCTAAATATATCAAAAAAATCTAACTCGTCGTATTCTTCTAAGTAATTCTTTCTTTGTTTATATATTTTAGGTCGTCTTACAACAATGTCTTCATCTTCCGAAGAACTCAAGGAAGAAGAACTTAACCAGCGATTCATTTTTAATACTTCAACGTATTTACAACTAGCAACAATCAAACTATAAACAAGGCACCTAAAATCTGAGGGGACATCTGTCTGTTAAAAGTCCTTTTAAGCTTCTAAAATGGTGGAAATTTCACATTTAACTTAAAGGAAGCTTTAAGACTGAATTTTTGGTTATGAAATAGATCACTACAATACAAACGGTCTTTTACGCTTAAAGGTTCCTTTAAAAGCATTATGAAATTGGCCCTTACATAATTTGTTCCTGAAATGTGACGAAGCTATCAAGTGGAGATTGCCTACTAATTGCACTAGTTGTATTTTCAATGTTTACTCTTGTTTTTTGTGTATTTCTAGCTTAACCCCCGTATTTTCTAATCGTTCAAGTTGTCATTGAACATATTTAGTCATTTTCGCATGCATTTTGACATTAAATCGCTGGAAATAATAGAGATATAAAGTTTTAACAAGATGAGCAATAGGAGCATGTAATGACATTTCAGTGTTGGAGGTCGGGACAATTTTCAGCGTTTTCTCTTTCCTACATCACGAATTACATATCCATAAATCCATAACAAATACACCGGCAAGTAATATTTTAATAAAAGTAGGTTAATGTTGCAGAAAATGTATTGCGCATTGGAGGATGTGTAACATGTAATTTTCTATTCGTAAACTTAAGGTCCCAAAAGGTAAAATTTCCATAATTATACAGGTTTTCGTTTGATTTAACAACAAAAAATATTATTTGACGTTTTCCGCATAGTTTATTTTAAAGTTATATTACGTTATCAAAATAAATTTAAAGAACAGTGAAAAACAAAGAATTATGAAAAATGTATCAGAAAAAGAAGAAATGAAGAGAGGACACAGATAAGACCTGTTAAATTATTTCTAGGATAACAAAGGAATACTATTATCAGATCCAAATGAAAAAGTAAGAAGATGGGAGCGACATTTTGAAAAAGACCAAAATCGTGAGGTCCAGATGACTTAAATAGCAGAGTAATTTGATATCGTGGGCGTAGACGCAAAATCATAAAGTCCGTAAAAGAACATTTCGAGAAAAATGCAATTATATGTTTGATTTTACCTGTAAAATTGTATCTTAAAATATAGATTAAAGTTTTTTTGCCATTTCTTAAGGTGCATGGCCTAATAAAACAAACATTTTTTAGAAACCATTGATTTTTTCCTGTTTTTATTAGTTATTTTGGACTAAGTGTATTAACGGAAGTACATCATCGGAGTCACTAATGTACTCAACTTCGCTATTATACACACATGGTTCAGTATAAAGATCTAGCACATCTTTTGAAGTAGGCAGTGATTGATACCAGTAACGGAATTCGACGGGAATTGATTCATTTCTGCATAATTTAGAAAAATCCTCTTATTACACTTATGGCCAATGGTTTGCTGTACAGCTTTTTTAGATACTTGGGAAATGTTGGTTTCTTTGTAGGGGTCTTTGTGTATGTACTTGTACCCAATTATGCCTGGGTTTTCCTTGGAATACCTAAGCCTTTGATAAATAACCAGTCGACAGTATTCTCTGATATGTCTTTAGTTTTGTTTCTGATTAAGATTTATGACAATGCTTCTAAATCATAAAAATCGGTAAACTTCAATTCGTTTACGTTGTAAGGCTCTCTATTTTTATTTTCAGCCTGTACACATTTCTTAGTATGTTCAATCGAACTATGCAAGGAATCCTCACCCATATAACTATGCGCACATTCCAAAAAATTTGGCCGAATTGTTTCATGATGTGTAACCTGTAACAAATAGAGCAGTAAAGCAGATTACGATTCTGCTTTCCGCATGTATCAGACCATAGTGATACTTCCCTTTAAATGCGCTTGCAAACTATTCAGGTAACGAAATAAACAAGAACCTATCTCTGACTTGCCCTTTTTGCCATTTAATTCCGTCCAGCAACAACAAAAGAAACCATTTGGTTGGGCTGAATTATAAATTGTAAGATTGTACACGCAAATTTTTATTGAGTAGTACATCGGGCTTACATTTGAGCAGTGTATTTGGAGTAATAAGTGCAGATCAAAAGTGGCTGACTGAAACGCAATTAAACTGCGTTTCTTTTAAAATAACTTAGCGACGGTAAGGTAGACACATTCTATATTCACCTAGATAGATTTGTATAACGGAATTGATTTTGATTTCTGAACTTAGAATTCAGGGTCAGTTGTGTGTATAACTTCTCTCGCCATAGAGAGTGTTAGTTCCAAATATTGAGAAATTATGAGACGTATTTCGAATTTTAATACATCTGTTTTGGATTTTAAATGTATTTATTTCCGCACGAAATCTAGAAAAGTCTCTCTCATTATTGAACCATCTCAGTGAATAAATATAGTTATATATATTTCTCAATCAATTTGGTCTTCGATTTAAAAAGTGCATTCACGTGAATGCATTTTGGGAATGGGCAAAATTGTGTCCAATTTATATAAAACAATATAGATGACTAAAATTTAACTATCAGACGAGCTATACTGGTTGGCTTTCCCAGCAGCAGGGAACATCATAAAAACTCAAGGGAAGAGAAGGTATCAACTATAAATTGCTTTTCTTTTCATATTCGTAGTTTCAAAATCTATATCATTCATTAATTTTTTCATCAACTTGGCTAATTTTTGTAAAATCTATCTCAATATTGTTAATCTTTTATTTCCACTTTGATTTTTTTTATATAAATTCATTTTTATTAATTGAAACTTGTCGTTTGTTAACGTATAATTTTTTAACATTTATTAAATCACATTTGTAAATTTTATAACTTGGTTCATATTTATATACCTCCCAACCCTCTTCACAAGGTTTATTGATGTGGATGTGTACCAACTACATAACAAAGATTTGGCGCCCAACGAGGGTATTTGGAGTAATGAGTGCAGATCAAAAGTGGCTGACCCAAAACTTGCATCATTAGTGGCTCGTACTTTCTCATTATTTTTAGCTATGTAGCAGTCTGTTTTTCGCCAAATATAGTAGTGGCTATTAACCCCGAATGCTGGATACTACCCAAACCAACTAATATGAACTTAGTTCATGTCGAGGTTAAAATCACAAACGTTTGTTTAAGTAAATAAAATACGAACACATGTTAGCAAGACGTATTTTTGATATTAATTATAAACACAATTGTAAGCGTTTAGAAAATATTTACTATAAAAAGAAATATTGTAAACAATCAATATCAATGTTATATTCTGTTTATCTACAACTAGTATAAGTTGTGGGTAGATGTTGAACTTAGCTATTTTAGTAAACGATAGGTCATGTCTATGTAAATAAGTGTTATTTAGTGTTTAAATAAAATCCCAGTGCTACTTATCGAAATGTTTCCGTTCTCCTTATAATCCAGAATTGGGTAAGTCAACAATTACTTTAATACATGGCATCATCCTGAGACTTATGGTCTTATCAGTCACAAATATATATCAACACTACATACAACACATATCCCGCCATGTCCTGCCTCACAACATATATACAACAAAATATGACTTTCTTAAATTTCATCAATCTCTGACAAATTTTCACTTGTTTTATGTCTTTCACAAATTTGACATAGGTCTTTTTTAGGTTTATAAGTTTATACGTTATAAATATCACAAAGGGTTTTTAATTCTGCAGATTTTTCATTGTTGATACTGTACATCTTTGATATAGATAATTTACTGTTAAGTATTCTGTTTTTGTCGATTTGCGGGATAGTGCGACTTTACAACTAGAAATCTTTCTGTGCTCCTTTACAGCAGCAAAAAGCTCTGGTGCGATTTTATTCCCAGGCACAGATCTTCCACGTTTATCTGCACCAATATAGGTACCAGACATTCCTTTATTTTGAAATGCATTTTTTACTACATCGTTGCTTATAGTAAGCATTTTCAGAAAAAACAACTGACATACTCTCATTTTGTTTTTAGCTTTTTTAAAGTAGTACTGTATAGAATTACTTCTTGGGCCTTTATTCCCATTCCTTTGCCTTCTTCTTTCTCTCTCTAGAAGCGCTAGTAATATTGGAGAGAAGAAAATCTTTTTGTCTTTTAAAATCGCCCATTTTCCAATACAATTCGCCATCTGAAAACTTAGTGTGACATTTAAAACGACATTCTTGACAATTTACTGCTTGCGGTTTTTTAGCTGGTCGTTTCTGCTTATCAATCACATGGTTTAAGCCATCACTTCTTCTTTTCTTCGCGATATTGCGTTTCCAACCGCTAGGTTAACTTCTTTTCCACCTTGTTAGCTGTTTTCTCTTTCTATTTTCCGTTTCTTCAGAGTCATCACTGTCTTCACTTAATAGCTCAACTGATTTACTGGGTTCTTCTTGAGGTTGGGTTTCTTCAAAACACCTTTGTAGAAAATTATTTCCAATTAAAAAAAATTCGAGTATGGTTACCGACAGCAAAAGCAAGATATTTTTAGCCCACTCAATCAACCAGAAAATGTTATTGAAGGTCCCTTACTTTTGTCTTTACCATCAGATATATTAGAATCTGGATTATTATTATTATTGTGTTCGGTCAATATTTTTGGCTGAGGAAATAATTTCCGTGGATGTACTGGGTAATTCAGAATCACCAACCACGGGTTAAAAAAAGTGGACTAAAGAGAAAACCAAACATATGGTGTCCAGCCAGATTTTATTGAATTCAAAATATAAAATAGGAAAACCTCGTGAATATGAACACTTGGGAGCAGTAATGTCAAATAGAACTGAAGAAGAAGCATAAATAATTGAGTAAGTTACTGAAACCAAAAGACCTGTTTAGACCAGCCAACATTAGAGTATGCAGAACTGACCAATAGTAACATAATGAAAGCGAAACATAGGAACTAAAAGGGGTGGAAGGAACAAAGCTAGGAATATGGACAAGGAAAATCTGTGGGGAAATAAAAATAAATGGAGGACTTGAGAGGAACTGAGAAATCTATATAAATAACCAACAGTGATATGCCGAATAAGCACACAAAAAGGATGTCAGATGATAGATATGCAAAGAAGGAGAATGAGGAAGAAGAGATGTACCGAAGAAAAACTGTATGAACGCAGTGAAAGAAAGAAGTCGAAGAACTATGAGAAATCAAACATTCAAAATGTTTAAGAACTAGTACGAAGAAAGAATGTGGACAATAACAGGAAAATACTTCCGTCACGATTTATATTTTTTGCTCGCATTTTGATTTTGTAGGTCGACTCGCCCAGGTTTTTTTTATTTGATTTGTAATCCATAAAATATTCATTATAAAATGGTAATAAAATATATGAATCGTGAGCATAATTTTATATTATCAACACTTAGGAAAAAAACATTGTGTTTCAGATAATAAAATACAACTTTAACAATGGATTCTGAACATATATACCTTTATCTTCACTGTTGAATAATGTATAATAATATTTTACAATTTTATAGGTTTATGTAATAGAGTGGTTCAAGTATACTCCTATATTTACGTTTATTTGAACACATTAGACATATCATATCGTTAATTATTATGCGTATCCTTGAAATTTACAGTGTTGATAAAATTACTCAAATGCTCGACTCTGAAAAACGACTTCAGAAATAGTAAAAAATGTACATAATACTTTTTTCCATCCATTGTCTCAGCAAACATTTTGTTTCTAATATGTTACTTTTCGTCGTCACCTTCCCAAAACATAACACCTGCCTTAACCTCCCCATAGGACCTTAACATCTACTAGAAGGTTTTCATCATGGTATTTAATGCACTTCAGCATCTAATCCCATCTATCTGTCACCGGCTAAGACGCATTTTCATTCGCGTTAATCATATGTGTCAAGAACATTCGAATATTTACAACTTTTCCATTACAAAACAGTGCCCCTATTAGCAAAAAATAAATAAAAACTTCGAAAACTCAAATAAACACTTTTACATATTATGAACTAACCAGAAGGATACAGAACAGGTGAAATGTCTCCTGCGGTTTCCGTATTGTATAATCGGAAACATGACCGCAAATATCAGATCCTGCGGTGGGAGAAATCGATCAATGAAATTATCATCGTCTAATGAGAATATAGCCGCAGTTAGAATGCACATATTGCAAAGGATGATAATGTTAAAAAATTTGTAAGGCAACGAACACACAATGTTGGCCATAAAGCTTTTTAGAAATAGAAGTAATATTTACACCGTTTCTAAAGATGTATAGAAAGCCGAAAATGAAAGGTAAAACCAGTGTTGGGCAAAATCTAATTTTTATTAAAAAAATCGAAGATCATTGATTTTTTTGATTTTTTAAATTTGAATATAAAATTTGAACATTTTGATTCTTTGAAATTATTGTTAATTATTTTAATGTATAAGTCTAAAAAGTATAATACAATTTGCGGCTGAAAAACTTATGACAACGCATTTGTCGCACTTCTTGCAAGAAAATTCTTGTCGCGATTTGTTTTCCTTCTGTCCTATACACTCACTATACAGTGCCCAGTACTGCCGAGTGAGGCACGAACGCGTTTGTTGTGCTTTTTGCAGGAATATTCCTGTCGAGGCTCCTTCTCAACCTATAAATTGACGTTGCCCAACCATTTCACGCATTTCGCTAGTTAGGTTAGTTAAGTGAAGTGAAAACATATAAATAAAGTAAAATGAGTGGAAGAAAAGAGGACCCAATATGGCAGTTCTATATTAAGACAACAAATCCAAATAAATTGGGATGTAGGGCTATTTGTAGAAAGTGCAAGAAATATATTCAAGGGTTAGTCCAAAGTCTTAAAGCACACCACGATGTTTGTAATTATTAAGAGAGGAATACAGGTAATTGAATTATTAATTTAATTTTATTTATGTTTAATAAAGATTTTTATTATTAACCCGGCAATGATCGCGTGGTTAGATTTTGCCCAACATTTTTTGTTGATTCTCCAAGCACTTGATATTTTATTTTGAGATAATTTAGTGAAAGTTTTGAGACATAAATATTAATTATAAGTTAAGTAACATAGTGTAATTTTTAATTATATATTCTGAGATATTTTGAAATATTTTTTAAATATATACGTATTATATTATAAGTAGATACATTTTTGATAAATAACAGAATACAACAGGGTAACAAATGTTTCTATGCATTAAAAGACACATTTAAATCAAAGATATTGTCTACAAACACAAAAATTAAAACATATATTAGACCAGTCGTACTTTACGCCGCAGAAACCTGGAATTTAACAAAAAAAAGAGGAAAACACATTAGAAATCTGGGAAAGGAAAATACTACGGAGAATATACGGCCCAATTAAAGAAAATTGAGTATGGAGAATATTAAGAAACTACGAAGTTAATAAAAAATTCAATGGCCCAATAATAAAAAATGAAATAAGAAGTAAACGATTAAGGTGGGCAGGACATGTACAACGTCTAGGTAATGAAAGGTGTGTCAAGAAAATACAGGAAACTAAAAGACAAGGACGAAGAGCAAGGGGACGACCGAAAACTAGATGGTTGGATGGTGTAGAAGAAGATCTTAAAGAAATTGGAATAAATGACTGGAAGAACAAAGCAAAAGACCGTAAAGAATGGAAAAGAGTAGTAGAAGAAGCAAAGGACAGACTTCAGAGCAGAAACTAAATCACCGAATTCACAAACTCCCTACTGATTTAAAGCAGTAGGGTTGGCCAAGCGGCTGGCCACCGCTGCCGGAAAAATGAGGCTAGGAATCCCAATAGGGAGACTATGGACCTTAAGGTCCGTAAGTGAATGAGAAGAAGAAGATACATATTTGAGATAATTTTAAAAATTTTTTGATAGATATTTTTAACAAAGATAATATAATTGTTAAGTATTCATTTATAGATATTTTAGGATATAGATTTTAGGCATATAGGATTGTTTTTAAATGTTAGGTGAAATCTAACACGTGGCCTTTAATGTAACTTTTTTAACGCGACCTTACCCAGGTTAATTAAAGATTATTTTTACTCTTCTATACTTACTTAATTTTTAATTTTTTTCAACTTAAAAAAATAAATTTGCTTTTACATCTCTATTGAATATTTTCACTTTATTTTAAAATCAATAATTCAATACTATATCAATATATCATCAATTAATCAATTTCAATTATGTTTTTTCTCTTTCCAGAGAGTCGAATGTCGCTTGACAGTCCAACAACTTTTGTCCAGTCCAAAAAAAGAAAGCAATCGAAACTCAGCCTACCATGAGTGGTTTTGTAATGCGGACTTCAACTGCTGAAAAACATAAAATTGACAAACAAATAGCAAAGGCTATTTTTCCTACTAATTCGAGCTTCAGATGTATTGAGAATTTAGAGGTGAAAAAAGCCCCTCCTCCATGTTAGGACAGTCCGTAAATATGTCAATTGATGGGTGGTCAAACGTGCACAACGAACCAGTGATAAGTGCAACGATAACCACTGAAGATGAACAAGCCCTCCTATACGAAACTATAGACACATCAGGAAATCCACATACTTCAGAATATTTGACTCAAATAGTTTGTGGCCCGATTTCTTCATGTGAATTAAAATACAAGTGTACCGTAAAATCTTTTGTGACAGACAATGCCGCAAATATGACACTTATGAGAAAAACATTAGAAGAAAAAACCAACGCAAAAGTTATAACTTATGGTTGCTCTGCACATATTTTTAATTTACTGTGCAAGGACTTTCAAGTTAAAGACGTTAAAGAACATGTGGTGCAAATTGTTAAGTATTTTCGAAATAACCATTTGGCTAGAGCTAAATTCAGCAGGAGGCAGCGCTTTAGTCCTTCCAAGCCATGTGCGATGGAATAGCCTTGGCGACTGCTTAGAGATGTATGTCACTCAGTGGGACATCATATTAGAAATCTGCGAAGAAAATAAAAAGGAGATTGATTCCACTATTTACCAAAAAGTTTCAAATATTGCGATTAAACATGCAGCGCAAGATTATTTAAACATTTTAAAACCTATATCAGTTGCTCTTGATACTGTGCAGAAGAAAAATGATACTATCGCAGATGCTGTAGAGCAGTGGAAACATTTACAATATATCTTTGATGAATCTGTGGAATTACCAGTACAAAAACACAACAATTTAATAATCGATATAAGCAAGCACTAACACCATATCATTTTATAGCGTATATGTTGAATCCACAAAAAACAAAATACCAGTTAACACCAGAAGAAAAGAATATAGCTTTAGAAACAATTAACGGGTTATATGAAAACAGTGGACTGTTATCTTTAGTAATAAAGTTAAATGCCCGCAGTGCTCCATTTAAGCAAGATATGTTTTCGGACGAAGTAATAAAAAATGTAAACGGACTACAATGGTGGTTATCACAAAATGATGGGCCGAAAATCTTGAAACAGTTGCCAATAATAAAACAGTTCCTGTGTGCAACTGCTTCTTCAGCTTCAGTAGAACGCGTATTTAGCTCCTTTGGTCTTGTACACTCGGATATTAGAAACAGATTAGGCATATAAAAAGGAGGAAAACTCGTGTTTTTGTTTAAATGAATAGACTGAAAATATACAGTAATAAAATTTAGGTGTTACGTTTAGTTTAAGAATTTGGAATTATGTACTTCTTTTTTGTTGTTTTTGCTAAAAGCAGATACTTCTTTTGATTTTTGAGAAAAATTTTATATTATGTTATCCGGTTCTGAATAAAAAAGAAAAACAATTAAATTTAAATACTGATTTTAATTTTAAAAATCAAGCGATTTAAATCATGATTTTAATCGTGATTTTAATCATTTGATTTTAATCAGCCCAACCCTGGGTAAAACAGTGTCCACCTAGTTACTGTTGGTACAAGGAAAAGAAGTACCACAACCTAAGCTGTTGTTTGTTATAAAATTACAGTTAAAATCTCCCAGAAGTGGGACAAATTGACTTCTTTGAGAAACTGTGTTAGTATTTGTATTTCTAGTACTTCAAGGAGCTAATGAGATAAAAGTTTTAAAATAGTTTACAAATTAGTGATGGTTTTGTGGTATTTTTAGCAATTTTCAAATCATTCTCATGTCACCTAATTTTTAAAAGAAAAAAAAAATTATTTTTAGAAAGTGATTTCAGAATAATCTGAATGTCGTGCAAACATTCCTATCAAATGAGTAAACAGAACGAACTGAGATTTAACGAATCAGTCTATTTGTATAAAAATTCCTATTTCTGTACATATAAAAATAAGTAAATTATACAATTGAATTCAAACATATCCGCATCAATCTCTAAAGCCATCAGCTTATCAGCACTTAATTCTGTAACAATCAACAGATTATTATAAAAGTATCAGAAATGGGTAGAATTTTAAAAAGTAGTTGGGAAAAATGTAAAAAAAAAGTGAAGTTACTGGAGAGCGTCAGTCAACAACTCTTTATAATGTTGAAGAGAACACACAAAATTTGTTGTATGCAATTTACTGGTTCGACCTTTACTATGTGGAATCTATTCACATTACTTTTTTAAATGAAACTAACTGTTTCTAGATAATTCCACAATATATTGAAAACATGTAAAAAATTCTAAGAAATTGACAATTTTTTCGATATTGCTATCATCGTCAGAATGACAGAAGTTACATTTCATTTGATGCCTACCTGATGTTTAATAGTTATTTTTGGCTAGACCAAGAAGTGACCTACTTTGTGATTATTACTTAAGAAGACAGTTTAAAAGTGGAGAACACTCACTTGTTCCAGTCCATTGTTAGAGGAAGGTGTAATAGCAGAGTTGGTCACTGATTCAAACCAACTCGTAGTTGACTTCACCGGCAACTTGGACGCCTCCAACAGCAAACCTACAAACCCACGTATTCTGTCGAACTTTCTATTTCGATAGTTCTGGTAATACTTGGAATTGTTACAACTGTTTCTTTTGAAACAAATCTTATTTATGAAATCCCGAAGAAACCAGCAACAACACAACATAAAACCACACCAGACGTAGGAAGGATACCTAACTCAGGTAAATATAAAACACCCACAAAAGCTAATAAGTCAGGACACCCTTAATTGGGGAGGCAACTCCCTCCAGCAGTGAGTCCGCTGTTGGTATTAGCTTTCACAGCCATCCACACCTATTCACAACACAAAAAACACCCAAAATGTCCCCCAGACGCTCCCGCAGATCCCAACGCACCACATCCCTAACCACCACACCCGAAACCATTGATTTCATCGACTTTTCCCGACAACTTGACGAACTTGAAAAAAAAATGCAACTCCAGAAATCCCTAGATTCTTCCACCACGTTTACCCCATGCATACTCCGAGAACTCGACGAACTCGGAAAAACAAATTCATCTCCACACATCCATATATGAAGCCTCTAATCCATTCTCCCCAAACCCTCAAAACTCCTCCACATCAACCCCAAGCCCTCAAAGCCCCTCCACGGCAACCCCAAACCCTCAAAACTCCTCCACATCAACCCCAAAACACACTTCCATCTCATCCCCCCCAGGTCTTACGCTTCCCCTGTAAGATCCCCAACCCCCACTCCCTCAATCTCCCGACAACCACCCGGTCCCGGCGAGGATGATCTCATCCTCGTCGGGAAAACAAAACCCCGATCTACCCCAGCTCCTACCTCCCTCAACAATCCCACATCAACCCCCCAAAACTCTGAACCTCAGAAACCACCCACCCCAATATTCAAACCAAAAATCTCTTTTTACCCTTTTCAACACCCTCGAACTTCTTAACGGACACATCCTTTATCTAAAAGCAAATTTCAATAGAACAGCCCACCTCAAAACCTCCTCCACGATGTCAGTCAATACAATGCTCAGGAAAATCCAAAACTCCACTGGTGACCCCAACATCACTATAAACATTCTAAACTCCACGCAACGTCCACCCCAACCAGTCAAAACCCCAACACCCTCTTACACATTAGTCTGCAGGAATGTAGATCCAACGATCCCTCTGGAATAATTCGAAGAAATTCTTCACGATCAACAATTCCCTTTCGTCAAAACTTGGCGAATCATCGCCAAGTCCACTAATAAACCCACATCGATGTTTCGCATCATCACACACTCCAAGATCCACTATCACCAAGCCCTCACTTCCGGCATCTCATTTTTTGGCCTCCCACACCAGTGTGAACCATCCAACGCCAACCCTCTGCCCCCTGTCCCAAAATACTGCAATCGATGCACCAAAACCGGACATTCTTCCGATTCTTGTCGGTCTCAACCGATATGACCTTCTTGCGGCCAGACTGGCCACCGCATCGAAAATTGCCCTAAGTCCGGTACTCCTACTTGCACCAATTACGGCGGACCTCACGCCGCTTTCCACCCTGGCTGCCCCCATAGGCTAACCACACCAAATACCCCCCAAGAAACGGCCCCAATCACTCTCGAAAAGCCACCAGTTCCCTTCGAACTCTCAACTGAGACCAAAATCATTATAGAAATCCTAACTGTCACCCTAATGAACGCCATTCCCAACTCGAGGGATATCATAGCCGACACTCTTCGTCGCCCAATTCCGTCCATCAAGAAACTTTTAAGAGTGAGGACCTAACCTCGTTGAAACCGTTCCAAATACTAGAGTTCATTAGAACCTTGGAACTGGAGGGCGAGCTGTAATAGTAGCAGCGAGAACAGCTCTGATAGGGGGGGCACAATAAACCTTTGGTTTCAGTGCACTGTAGCCCCGTTAAAATATAATCTAATCTAATTCCGTTTGATGAAAAAGTCGTTCTCTGAGTCGATGATTCATCTAGAGTGAAGACGCAGTGGAAAATGTAAATTACGACGTCTTCACTTTTTAGTTCACCAAGTATATTTTTTTTATAAACGGAGATACTTTTTGAGAAGATATGAGAATAGTTCCTAGTTCATTCTTAAATGATTTGTGTCCACTTCAGAATTTTCTTCTGTCCCCTCTGTTAACAATTTCGACGAAGCTGCCACATTTTCTCTCCTAAAAAGCCATGGTTTTCCCACCAACGTCTTTTAGCGCATTCAGTTGTCGATATAGTTCATGTATTAGTTCACGTGAAATTATGTCAATGCCTCCCCGTATAATATTTGCATTCCTTCTTAAATTAGATATTCTGCCACCTGGAACCACCACTAGTTGTCCCTTGCACCTTTTCACATACACGAAATAAAAAAGAAACAGTGACATTGCGCGGAAAGTGAAACCAGCAAACTGGATAAAAATATATAACCGAGGATGATTTCACTTTATACATACATCAAAAATGATACAGTCTAAATTCTCCTTTAGCTTGATTTTGGTGATAGGAAGAGGTATTGTTCATTGAAGAGTTTGAATTAAAGGTATATGTCGTCATGCTTTGGACACATACACCCGATGTCACCAACTAATTCCTAAAGTTAGGTAATACTTAAACCGGATTTAGGAATTCCTAAATGAAATGTGCGTTTCAACGTGCGCTAATACCAATAAAACGAAAGATACTTATCCCCTCAACAACGACAAGAAACGAACTTTTAAGGTTAAGTATTACCTGAAAATTTTAGTGCTTTAGGTGAGGGTTTCCAGTTGGCCTAATGTTAGGTATTTTCTACAACACTTGTACCATTTATTGCATGGTGAAAGGCATATTTCATTTAGGAACTCCTAAATCTGGTTTAGGTATTACCTAACTTTAGGAATTAGTTAGTGAAATCGGGTATTAATGTTGTGGGTGCTAGGAATTTTTATATACGGAAATAGAAGCAGAATACAGACGTCTTGTTTCAAATTTAGTTTTTTGATTGGCTGCAAATGAAGCACCATGCGAAACGCTTAATTATTGATAAAGGAGGATAGCTATGTTGTGAATAACATTAAGTGACTTTAAAATATTTTCCTTTGCGGGATTATATAGAATACTCTGATTTTGACAGTATTCGAGATTTGTAAATATTCAATAAGCACAAGAATATAATACCTAAACTTGACGTCACCGGACTGGGCCTATGAACATTTCCAAACAAATCGATAACGTGTACAAAATCGCCATAAGAGATTTTTCATCTTCTGTTTTTTCTTTAATTTGTTACAAAAAAGGGTGGTGGTTGTTGCATTTAGGAAGTTACTATGGATGTTACAAAGGATTAATTTATAAAAATCTCAATGGTACGAATTTCCAAGCTTTTTTAAAGAGATTTAAATATATTGAAGTTATGTGCTTGTTAAAATCATTTTAACATTTGCGTCGACCCCGCCAAATTTCAAAATTAGATTCAAATCCAATATTATTGAACCGCCGTTACCTCGGCTGCCTTCGACCCGAGGAACGTCGATGCATAGCGAGCAATCGAAAATCGATATTCCATGTCCGAGTACCACCACGGCACCATGCGAATCATCACTCGTCAGTTTAGTTATGTATATTGTAGTTTTCCCGGTACAAAGCTTTTTTGGAAAGAAATATAAATAGTGATTAGTTTTAGAGAGTGAAACTTAAATTTGGTAAGATAACCAATAGTTATATTTATTTGGAAATATTCATTTAATTGCCGGTTACCGCCAGGCAACATCAATTTTTTCGCGGTGTTGCCAACTCTGGGGTCCATTTGGATGCGAGGTGGATTACACCTTACTTTACTCATAATTTATTTTTTGAAGAGCGATTTATTTGAGCGTGATTATTACGTTATTAACTTTTCATATTATGTACTGATGTAGACGTGTATTACATTCATAATTTTCCATTTACTTGTTTTATGTACTGTTGGAACTTAAGAAACATAAATCGTCAAAGACATTTTTCAATGGTTTTATTTATTATTTTCCGTGGTAACACGGTGGTCCTTCGATATTTATAGATTCTTGAAGGCCACTATCATTTAAAAACTATAGGGATTTCTTTGGCAGCCTGCTGCAGTCCACTGGAAACTCAATGTCAAAGGAATTTTATTCAGTGCTATTGTCATATTTTTGTTATAATTTTCAAATTTGTTGCAAATTTCATTACGAAAATTGTTTAAAAACATGTTCTGAAGCTTAAGCATCAATGAACTCCTTAAAAGATCATTAAAAGGGGTGAAAAGGCGTTGGAATCAAACCATGCGAAAAAATGCAACTTGATGCATTCGGTATAAGATATAAAGATATAATGTAATGTCCAAATAAAGCTAAATTGGCAATACGGTGACATTTTATCCCTCCTAATCTGTTTAAGATTATCTGTAATAACATATTAGATTGAAAAGATGTTGATAAAAAAAATTGATTACTCAATACTGTTTAATTTATCTTTCATACTAGTGCGCATTTTTCCCCTAATGATCATCAAAGCAGCATCAAATTGCATGTTTTCACCCCTTTTAATGATCTCATTATTATTTCCAAGGAATTAATTAATGCTAATAGCTTCAGAACATATTTTGAAGCAATTTTTATAATGAAATCTGTCTGTCACCCTTATTTCTAACACATTGAAGAAAAAAAACTGAAAATTACGTTTAGTCCAGGTCGACAAGAGTTCTTTAAATGCTAGATATCAAATGTTCTATGTAATCGAAAATCATACTAATTAATTTGATTTCTTGGACATACCAAAAGTTGTTTAGTTTTGGAAAA
Organism: Galeruca laticollis; assembly: GCA_963921935.1. Classification (NCBI taxonomy): domain Eukaryota; kingdom Metazoa; phylum Arthropoda; class Insecta; order Coleoptera; family Chrysomelidae; genus Galeruca; species Galeruca laticollis. The sequence continues at coordinate 204,051,143 of OY998180.1, forward strand.
ATATAATGCTTTTGTTGAAGATGCGTTGAAACGGAAACCACTGTCAGATGACCAATTCTCTATAACAGCCATTCTCTGAATGTGTTTCGCGATACCCCTGTAGAAGTTCCGCAAGAATTCAGAAAAAATCAAAACACCTCTCTCTGGTCGAACGTTTTGACGCGGGCGTATCACCAGGCGCAGCCGAACTTAGTCGCCACACACAATAGTACAATTTTACTATGCCGCCACCGCCGATATCTACTTGTGCGCGCCCACAAAGTCGAAATTGCTTACACCGCATTTTTTGTATTTCTATTTTTATTTCCGCTTTCTATTTATCAAAGGCGTTGTGAGCCCGCAGTCCCTTTGATAAAAGCCGCCTCTGAGATAAGATACTATAGTTGTGAACAAGAGACTTTCGGGTCTAACTTCAAAACATAAAGTCGAAATTGTTTACACCCGCATTTTTTGTATTTCTATTTTTATTTATCAAAGGCGCCGACTCGAGTATTTTTGAGAATGTTCGATATCGAGGTTAGGACTATAAAAGTAATGATCGCGCCTCAACACTCATCAGTCGACTATTAGGCCGGCGACACATTTGCGGCTGCGGTTGCGACCGCGCGGTCACAACCGCTATAACGTTCACACATACAAGCATATACCTTGTCACACCGAGTCCATCAGTCCAATAATCAACATGGATTTGGTAGAAACGGTTGCTATAATGTATGCTCAAATTAAGAAATCGAAGCGAAAAAGGAGGTACTGGCTCCATCCTTGACGAATGGTCTTTTTCTACGGTTGAGAGAATATCCTGAAAAGTTTTTTAACTACTACAGAATGAGCATCACATCTTTCGACGAATTAGTGACGTTGATGCGACCCCACTTGCAAAAATCAAATAGTCACTTCGGAGATTGCTTCTCCGTGGAAGAGAGATTAACAGTCACTATAAGGTAAGAAAATAAATTTTATTCTTGGTAAATAAACAATGTTAAATTCTACAAATCTACGATTTCACTTAAGTCGAACGAGTGTGAATCATTGGGTGAAAGGACAGACTGTACTGTATGAGATGAATATGGGTTTGATTGTGATGAGTGAATGGAGAATGATGTGGAAGGAAAGGTTTGGTGATAAACTGGCTGAGGAATAAGGGTATTATATGAAGCAGTTCGGAACTGATTATTTAAAGAGGGCTGAGGTGTTGCACTCGTATACATTTGGAGAAGTTGCATTATTTCTACCCTAAACGTTAACGTTTTAACTGTTGGTAACAGAGATTTAAAAAAATTTGTCGTAGTCTTCGATTCCAGATGGTGGTTGCTTATTTTCTAGAAGTGACAACAGTTTGTCTTCAAACGATTTTTTTTCTGGAAGGGATTGCTTGTCGTTTGATAGATGGTGTGGACCTTTCCGGAACGTCTTCGGTTTCTTCTGTATTTTCACTTTCTGGCCTTTCCGCTGCTTCCACCACTACATTAGATTCGGTACTAAAAAAAGTAAACAATGTATGCTTGTCCTTTTTTTCAGCTGTAGTAAAAACTGCAACATGTCGAAGAAAACGTATTTTTTCTTTTTTGATGCTGCTGAGCCGCTCTTCGAATCATTTTTCAAATCTTTGGTTAAACGATCTTTGATATTATTCCATTTTTTTAAGTTCAGCCCCTAAAAACACTCATTAAATTAAACCTGAATACAATAATGATTATTTTCATATAATTTTATTTTAGGTATCTCGTGACTGGAACGCATTTTGCTGCTTTGCAATACACATTTTTAATGGGAAGACGTACGATTGCAACGATCGTTAAAGAATGTTGTCTTGTATTGTGGACTGTTTTACAACCACTAGAAATGCCCGAACCTACTGTTGAATTATGGTTAGATCATTCCAGGTATCTACTAATGGTCAAGTTTCTTCGAAACACTTACAATATAATGGCGTACCTCAAGGATCAGTTTGAAGTCCAACGCTCTTTATAATAGCCATAAATGATATATGTTCATCAACTAGACCCCCTATTAAGTTCTCTATATACGCAGACGATCTAATCATCTTTTGTAGTGGTAAAAATAACCAAACTACAGGTAACATAATTCAGACAGCAGTAAATCAACTAAGTCAGTGGTCCCTTTCAGCTGGCTGTCACTTCTCAGCCGCCAAATCGAAAATTATTAAATTCAGTGAAACATCGAGACCTAATAACATACTCCCACTAATACAGTTAAATGACGAATATCTGCAGGCGTGTAACTCAATAAGAATTTTGGGGCTTACTTTTGATAGTAGATTAAATTGGAAAGAGCATATCAAAGACATAAAAAAGAACTGTGTGGTACGAACAAACATTATAAAAACATTAGCTCACCATCAATTGGGAGCTGATGAAAAAATCCTGTTACAGGTGTACAAATCTCTTGTTCGTTCCAAACTAGATTATGGTAGCTTTATTTACATGTCAGCAAGCAAATCCGATTTAAAAACTCTCAATTCTGTTCACAATACAGCTTTAAGAATTTGTCTAGAAGCTTTCAGATCCAGTCCTGCTGAAAGTATTTACTGTGAATCCAAGGAACCCCCCTTATGGTTACGACGGGAATTACTTCTCATGTCATACTGTGCAAAAGTTTCAGCACACCCTGAGAATCCAGTATACCCTCAAATAAATCGTGCACCCAACAATAGCAATTCTGGCAGTAAATTTCAACCACTTCCACAAATCCTGTCAACACTCACAACTGATATCAACCTATCTGATACAGTTCCCATTCCTATCTCAACCTGTCCTCCTTGGTTAAAGCAACAACCAAAGTTTAACACATCTTTAAACTTATTTCCTAAGCATGAAACTCACAGTGGTCTATTGAAACATCTCTTTTTCAATATTATAAATTACACTCATTACAATAAAATATTGTTTACTGATGCATCTAAGTCTGAGAGCGGCGTAGGTTGCGCTGTTACCAACTCCCATCAAATAATTAAACAATGTCGTCTACCACCTTTCGCTAGTGTCTACACAGGGGAGTTATATGCAATCCTTCAAGCTCTAAATTCTCTATCACCTGACGACAAACAATCAGCTATATGCACGGATTCTCTTGCATCGGTAAACTACTGCATTAGACAAATATATTCCGTTCATCCTATTGTCCAAGATATTCATGATTGTATTGGCCGTCTTGCGAGCTCTGGTGTTACCGTTACATTCATCTGGGTACCATATCATGTCGGAATACCCGGGAATGAACTTGCGGACCAAACTGCAAAAGAAGCTTCGACAGCTAACCTCCAGATCGATTCAATGCAAACTCACAATGACCTGATAACTAGGATAAGACGTTCCATACGTGACGGCTGGGCAAATCACTGGACAAATTGCAATACAAAACTACACGAAATTCAGCGTTTCATCGACTTCAAAGACCTTCCTCCTATGTCTCGAAGAGATACAGTCGTTGTACGCAGGCTACGTATTGGGCATACTCGACTGACTCATGGATATCTAATGTCCGGCTCCGACCCACCCGAATGTCAGCACTGCGAAATCTCACTTTCAGTTAAGCACATACTGACAAGCTGTCTGAAATATTCAGATAAACGCCGTGACCACCAACTACGAACTTCACTTCAAGAAATTTTAAATATTCCGGACCAGTTACCTCGCCTAATCAATTTTTTAAAGGACATTAATATATATTATGAAATCTAAACAGCTTGTTAATGTTCAGTTCATGTAGTTATAATTATTGTTCCATGTTGTGCCTCATGTAATCTAAACAGTTCGTCAATGTTATTGTTCATTTATTGTAATTGTACCATGTTTGTAAACTTATTTCTTATAGTTAATAACTGTACCATGTGTCAATGATCTCAGTTGTCGAGACACGTTAATGTGAATAAAAAAAAAAGTATCCTGTAAAGTGAAATTATTTTTTCACTATGTTTCGAAACCGAGGAAACAAAACAGAAAACAAAGGTGAAGATGAACTGCACTCAACTGTGAAAACATTAGTGACAAAGCTTTGTACTTCTGATGATTTTATAAATCAACTCTCAAAAACTATAGCAGATAGTATTATGAAGCAGATGGTTAAAAAAATTGAAGACCTGAAAGCAAAAACTAGAGTTGGAGAATGAACTAAGAAGTCAGAGAGTTACTGTAGATTATCTTGTAAAGCGGCAGAACATACAAGAACGTTTTGATAAGCGTAAAAATATTAGGTTTTATGGAGTAGACGAGAATGTTGGGGAAAAGTGTATGGAAACAGTGCTGAATATCTGTAATACTAAAATGAACCTAGAAATAGATAAAAATGCATAGATTTTTGTTATAGAATTGGAAAGTTTCAAAGACACAAAATTACACCAGTTTTAGTTACTTTTACGTGTATGTTCTATGAAAATATGGTTTATAAAAATAAAAAGCTACTTAAAACCTCAAATACTATAATTAGAGAAGATTTAACATCTGAACAAAGGAAGCTTCTAAAATCAGCCTGCGAAAAAGTCGGCAATAATCGAACAATATGGACAAAAGGTGTAAACATATTTTTGAAAATGGCCGATAGAAATAAAACAAAGATCGTTAAAAATATTGAGCAGCTTGAATCCCAGCTGGTAACCGACGCTGATTAAATAAAAAGTATCATTTCTCCAATTCCAATCTTATTTTTGTCACTATTATAGTATAATTATTAGGTTCTTCGTCATTCTTTAATTATATTCTGCAATATACATTCTATTATTATTATTATTTACTTTATGGTATTTTCAATGAAATTAACTTATATCTGTTATCTCTATTCAATTTTTTTTCCTAAAATTTTGCGTTTATCATTTTTAAATTTTATAATATTATTTGTAGCACCACGTGCAATTGGATGTACCTGGTGTTAAACTTTTTTGTTAACAACTTTTATTACTTATTGGTTTTATTATTATAATTTTTATTTGGTTTTGAATAATTGGTGTTTGGATGGTTTAGGTATTATGAACTCCTTAAATATTGCATATTTGAATGCGAGGCCATTAGTTGCTTCATTACGTAAGGTTAGAGTTATCAGAGATAATAACATAGATATACTTTTAATTTGTGAAAGCTGGTTAAACAATTCAATTAACAGTGATAAGATACATATAGATGGTTTTGATATATAATATATATATATATATATATATATATATATATATATATATATATATATATTCAGGAGTTGAAGCGAGTGCAGCTGGTCGGGATGCCCTTTCAACTTCGGAAGGGGTACCGACCATTTCAATTGTTTCTTTGCCGTACATTAGGGAGGTTACTCCCAGACTTACTAGGATTTTTTCAAAATATTTACAAAATGTTAAGTTTGCTTGTAGGAGTGCCGTATTGGGGAAATCGATTTATAGTCCTTTAAAAGACAAAATACCTACCTTAGATAGTAGTAATGTGGTCTATAAACTTGTTTGCAATAGCTGTGATCATACATATATTGGCCAGACCTCTCAAAAGCTGTCTAGTCGTGTATCTTTCCATAGAAGCGATATAAGACTGCATCCAGAGAGATGTTCTCTTGCCAATCATGTTTCCTCCTTAGATCATGAAATAGATTTTGAAGGGATTAAGATTCTATCATGTGAAAGAAACTACAGTAAAAGATTATTTTTGGAAATGGCCTTCATTTTTCAGGAGGATTTCCGTATTAATAAGAAAACAGACATTCAAAATTTAAGCAATTTGTACTCTCTCCTCTTGACTCTAGACAAGCAAAATTGCAAAATTCCTGTAAGCAGATTGGTAATAATTCTAACAATATTTCTACATAACATCGACCGAATTATTGTACCTCCCTCGTATTCGTATTCTATTCAAATGTATATATTATTTCGATCGTTTTTAGTTTAGGTCATTATGGTCGTGGTAATTAATAATTTTTTAATAATTTTTCTTTTCTATTTCATAGGAAAGAAGAACCTGTCCTTATTCTGTTTTCAAATTTAGATACAATTTAAAATAGATCCATGTGCTTGTGTGAATTCTCGCTGTTTTAATGTTTCAACCTTTTAATGATTTTAAAATATTTTAATATGTGACTGTTAGTGTTTGTAATGCAATCTGGACTTGTTTATTTCTTTAATTTTAACTGTTTGACGATTGTCCTTATGTTAAGATCAAGGATACATTCTCAATTAGCGTAAGTTATGAAACTGTTGTAGCGGATTGTTTTTGTAATTTATGTTTTTTCTCTGTCTTTGTAGTTCACTGAAGATGCAAATAAATATTTGCGAAAGCTTGGAAATCTAAGAATAGTACACTTTTCCTTTTGCTGCTAACCTCAATAGTATTTGTCCTTTTGTATATATATATATATATATATATATATATATATATATATATATATATATATATATATATATATATATATATATATATATATGATGGATCGTAATATGAACGGTAAAGGCTATGCATGTATTAGGAATAATATTAAATGGGAAATAATTGATGTTTATAATTTGATATGAGAACAGTGTTGGATTAAAGTTACAATAAATAAAAAACTATTGCTGTAGGCCTCATATACAAACCTCATGAACATAATACTAGTATTTTTATGGACGAATTTGAATGCAGATTAGGAGCAATATCAGTTACTCTTGATGCAATTGTTTGTATGGGAGACTTTAATTTAGATTTATTCGAATTAGACAGTAATACTGTTAAAAATTTTTTCTCTTTATTAGATTCTTTAAATTTAAAACAGCTAATAGATGTACCTACAAGGGTAACAGTAACTTCATCAACTCTGTTGGATTATGTTATAGTGCGGGATGAAGCTTTAGTTGAGAAGGGTATAATACACAATTATATTGCAGACCACGCTTTTGTTTTCTGTATATTGCCAATCAATACATATAAACAGGTTCATAAAATGTACACTTATAGAAATTTCACAAATTTTAACAATGATTTTTTTGGACGAAACTTGTTTAGCACATAATTTTTAGGAATTTACAATCAAGAAACCGTTGATGAAAAGGTTTCATATTTTGTAAACTGTTTATATCAGTTATTTGATAGACACGCTCCTGTGGTTACAATAAGAGTCACTAAACCTAAAGCCCCTTGTTAACATATCCTATAAAAGAAATGATTAATGAAAGATACAAAGCTATAAGGAATTCTAAAAAAAAACAAAATCTGAGGCGCACTTTCGATATTACCAGGATATGCGTAATTGCGTAAATAAAGCTGTTTTTCGTGAAAAAGGGGCTTATTTCACATGCCAGCTAGGTACCAATAGCTCAAAAGAAATAAGGTCAAATAAATTACTAATAGAAAAAAATCGAGTTTATCCGATAACTTTAGCAATGTTGATGATATTAATAAATTTTTTATTGAATCTGTTCCTAATGCTACCCCAGGTGAAAATGTCTCTCAGCATTATAGGAGCAATAGATTAGTTCACTCAAATGTTGTTTTTAAGGAAGTTAGTGATTATTTTGTATATCAAAAAATTTGTGGAATTAAAACAAATGCCATTGGCTGTGAAGAGGTAAATATCACTATGTTAAAATTATGTTGTCCTCATGTGGTATCATATATCACACATATAGTAAATTTTTGTCTTACTTAAAGTGTGTATCCTGCTGTATGGAAGAGAGCGGTTGTGCGGGTATTACCAAAAGTAAACAATCCCAAAGAGTTCAAAGATCTTCGCCCAATCAGCATATTACCCATATTGTCAAAAATTATAGAGAGAGCCATGGATACTCAAATAAAAGAGCACTTAGTTTCGCTTTCAAAATTACCATCAGTTCAGTCGGGTTTTCGTAAGGGGTATAGTTGTACAACTGCTACTGATGGTGGTAAGTGTACACTACTTATACTGCTCGATTTTAGCAGAGCATTCGATACTATAAATCATGACTTCTTAATCAATATATTACAGTATACAGGTTTTTCAGAAAATGCTCGCTTATTAGTTAGTAATTATTTAAGAAATAGACAGCAACGTGTCTCACTAAATGGTAAAAACTCAGGGCTACTTTCACTTTCGTCGGGTGTACCACAGGGCTCAATATTGGGTCCGTTATTTTTCTCAATTTATACGTCTCAACTATTGCAACACATATCTAATTGTAGTACACATTTATACGCAGATGACACCCAACTCTACTGTAGCTTTTTCCCGCAAGCAATAGAACGTGCTTGTAATGCTATTAATGCTGACCTTAATGCATTTGTAGAGGCCGCTAAAATCATTGTCTTTTATTCAACCCTAATAAATCAAAAACTCTCCTATTTAGCTCCAAACTAAATCGTCAAAAGATTTCCAGTGAGATTGATGTTAAGATAAATAATGAAAAACTAGCTACGGTCTCGGAAGCTAAGAATTTAGGTGTGATCTTGGATACTGATTTGAGGTTTGAGAAACATATTAACGCGGTACTTCAAAAAGCATACATGTCTTTGAAAACAGTTTATGGCATCAGACATTTTTTGCCATATGGCGTAAAAAAAACACTATGTGAGACTTTTATTTTATCGGTTTTTAATTATGCTGACGTTCTATGTGGTCCATGTTGAACAGTTGAATATAAAAAAAAAATTCAGAAAATGCAGAATTGTTGTCTTAGATTAAGATTTGGTATTCGAAGACGTCGTAGCATTTCAAATAAACTTAAAGAAATTGGGTGGTTAAACATGAATAATAAGATATTGCATTCGGCGTGTCTCTATCATAAAATAGTACTTACAAGAAAGCCATCTTAGTTACATCGTAAAACAACATATAGGACAGATATTCACAATCTTAACATTAGAAATAGATGTTTAATTACAATTCCATTCTTTAAATTAGACCTTTTTAGATCGTCTTTCAGATATCAAGTTGGCCATGTCTATAACGGACTTCCTACAGATCTTAAAAGTTATAAAATTAGTAAGTTTAAAGTAAGTGTTGCTAAATATCTTTTCACTACTCAAACCTGAACACTGTTTATTTATTTATTTAAGCATGTACAGGGTCTCCCAAATTGGTGTGTTTTGCAGGGTATCTCGTAAACTAGAAGAGATAGAGGAAAAGCAGTTGAAGTGTTATGACTTATTTTTTTGTTAAAGTAACGATAGCCTAATTAAATCTTTAGTAACTCCCTGTAGTTGGAAGATACAGGGCTATTATTGAAAACTGTCGAAAAATACAAGGTACTATAACTTCTTAATTAAGAAAAATATAAAAAAAACGTTATAAAAACTTTTGATAGATATAATAATAAAGAGTTCAGTGGCGCACAGAATTTTTTTGTTAGAGGGCTCACTAAGGAAATATAATACAAACTTATGTTGTTTTAGATGGGACACCCTGTATATTTTGACGTTTTTCGTTTCCTTTTTTAATTCTCATTCACGTGATATGACATATTATATATACATTTTCAATGGTTAGAGCTACAGTGCAAATAAACCATTTATGGATGTTATCAGGTGAAACACCCTTAAAAAATTGAACACTCAGTAACGAAATTTTAACATTTCATTATAAGGATACTGATTTCATTAGAATGTAAAAATTACATTAAATGTTCAAAATGTCGTCCGTTTTCATCGATTAAAAAGTTTTTGTTTAAATAATCTTCAACCAATTCAGCATTACCAAAAATAAAATCAGTGAACTAAAAACAAAGTAGGTAAATACTGCTGATTATTGATTTTAAGTACCTATATTGTTATTATTTTGAAATTATTGAATCCGTTTTTTGGTAAATAACATCACGAAATAAGACGTCTGTATTTTCTTACCGATTCCACTTTTATTTCTAATTATGTTTAACCTGATATGTTGTTATATTTTAGTTTGTTTACCTCAATTTCATCAAGTAGGCTTTGGTCCTCTTACCATGGAAAATAAAACACAAACTGTGTTACCTGTCAGAATTAATTTTACGACGTGCAGTTTTGTCAACAACATGAATTTTGAAAATAATGAAAAATATGATATGCATGTGGCAAATATTGAATGTCAAAAGCATGTTAGTGATGCGTCTGAATTATATTTTCAACGATATCCAGAAAGAAGGCAATCGGACAAGAGAATGTATAAAAAACTCGAATCAAATTTAATCGAGTATGGATGTTTTGTGAAACCACGGCGTAAGTACGAAGAGAATAATGAAGAAAGATGTGTAAATACGTTGGGATATATCCAAGCACATCATGAATCTTCTCTGCGTCAAATTGAAAATGAAATAGGTGTTGCAAAAACTACTGCAGGAAGGATTTTGAAGAAATATAAATTTAGGCCTTATCGTACATCCGTCCGTCAAAAATTATACCCAAACGATTTATTGAGAAGAACACAATTTGCACAGTGGTATATAGGAAAATGTAATGAACAGCCAAATTTCTATTCAAAGGTAATATTTAGCGATGAAGCTCGCAGGAATATTTAACAGACATAATGAACTATATTGGAATGACTCAAATCCACACTTAGTTCAGGGGATCAGGAGACAAGGCAGATTCGGCTTTAACGTTAGTTATTTTGTCAAACATAACAAATTAGTTTATCATATATGTGATGATAAACTAACTGCTGCTGGATATATAGATATCTTGGAAATAAACTTTTGGAGGAAGAAGTGTTGGCTGATAGGGACACATTTTGGTTCGAACAAGATGGAGCACCTGCCCATAATGCTCTATTCATTGGAGGTTATTTAAACGAAAAATTTCCTAATCGGTGGATTGGTACTTATGGACCGGTTAGGTGGTCACCTCGTTCTCCGGAAGTAAATTTTTCTGATTTTTCTATTTGGGGATTTTTAAAAAATAATATTTACAAGACTAACTTCTAGAGTAGGGAAGATTTATTGCAAAATATTCATGCCGCATTCAGAAAAATAAAGTCAGTGCACATTCTCAATTGTGTAAGATCAGTAAGAAAAAGGGGTCATTTATTATTACAACAAAACGGAGGACATTTTGAACATTTAAAGTAATGTTCACATTCTAATAAAGTTAGTTATAGGTAGATTAATTGTTACCATATTTCTTGTTGTTTCATAAGATTGTTTTTTTATTCTTTTAATCTGGTTAATCTCTAATTTCGTTACTGAGTGTTACATTTTTTAAGGGTGTTTCACCTGATAACATTCATAAATGGTTTATTTTCACTGTAGCACCAACCATTGAAAATGGATATATAATATGTCATATCAGGTGAATGAGAATTAAAAAAGGAAACGAAAAACGTCAAAATATACAGGGTATCCCATTTAAAAAAACATAAGTTTGCATTATATTTCCTTAGTGAGCCCCCTAACAAAAAAATTCTGTGCGCCACTGAACTCTTTAATACTATATCTATCGAAAGTTTTTATAACGTTTTTTTATATTTTTCTTAATTAAGAAGTTATAGTACTTTGTAGTTTTCGACAGTTTTCAATAATCGCCATGTATCTTCCAACTGCAGGGAGTTACTAAAGATTTAATTAGGCTATCGTTACATTAACAAAAAGAGAAGTCATAACATCTTAACTGCTTTTCTTCTATCTCTTTTAGTTTACGAGATACCCTGTAAAACACACCAATTTGGGACACCCTGTACACTCCTTAAGGTTAAGTGGTACAGCAGCTTTTATGGTGCTTAATGCCTCATAAAAGCTGAACTTCGCCTTTTATTTTCATTAATGAATCTGTTTTTACATTTATTCTATTGTAAACATTTATATTTTGAAAATAATAGACAATTATTATTATTATTAGGTTTGTGGCGAAAGTGCGGCTGTAAATCAGTGTGAAGCAGAATAATGAAAGAAAGACTTGGGAGAAATTATTCAGGACAGAGAAGCCAAATATATTCCTGAACTTCTGACAAAAACCTCGCATTTAAAGACGAAAAATGCCATGGGAGATACACTAATTAGGGAACGAGTTGCGTTGCTGGTTGGAGTAAACATGGCTGGATGGAACTAGTGTCAACAGACACCCTAAAGAACTGCTTTAGAAAAACTGCGTTTGTGAAAGTGGATACAGACACCGAAAACGACGATGTTATTGTAACTAAAGCTGATGTTAATTCAATAGACAGCAGAGAAGATGTTACGAGTATTTCGTATCCTGCAAACTCTTCTGAGATTTGCAAACGTGGATGAAAATTCTGGCGAAATCAGTGATGCCGAAATCATCGCCATGTGAATGGCATCGGAACGAATTAATTTGGTACAGAGACAATTGAATATATTAAACAACGTGTATGTATTTTCTTCATACTGTGTACGTATTTTCTAACATTTTAGTTTAAGTACAACACAGTACTTTATATTAATCCACTCTGGAAAAAATACGATTCATGAAAATACATTAGTGTATTGTTCAATGGATTTTTGCAGGTTAGTTTATATCTATAACAAGTCAACAATGCTTAAAACTAAGGATTTCAATTATGTATTAAAGTTCATAGTTTCATTTAAAACAGGCGTTTTTACTTTCTTTCTTGATTCTGTAATTCAAAATTTTGGATAATTCGAACGTTTATACTGGTCCCTTGGAATTCTAATTATCCAAATTTCACTGTATATTTATCTTCCCCGCACCGATGATTTGCAAAACAACGTAACAAATTTGCAAATTATGTCAATTTTAAATACAAATCAATGTTAATTTATTTAATCTACTAGTGTCACGTATAGCTCAATTAGTAGTTTCTTACAATATGGTGCTGTCGAGATATTTGATGTACCTACTATGAAACACTCTGTACAATCACATTAACTATTTTTACAATTAAATAATAACAATAGTGCTTTGTCATTTCCAGACATAATATCATTGGAACACGTGTGTTTGTTGTGATAAAATGACGTACTTTGAAAACAGATATCAAGGAATAATCTTATTCTAAGATTTTTATTTATTATTGAATTATTGAAGTAAATAACATGTGAAGATGGAGAAATATGCTAACACATGAATCACTCGAATAAATAATTATATTATTGATATTCTATTTATTTATGCAACTCCTAACAGGTCAATCAATTAATAATCTTCCTAGTTTTTCGTAAAAGTTCAATTGGAGAACAAAGGCTTAAAATTGACCACATAACACTGAAGCATAAATATCAAGAGATTTTTTTAACAATTTTGGTTTACCTCCAGATGAGCCGTATCATACAATTTGCTTATAATGTAAATTATTAACCCAGATATTGCTAAAATTATTTTTAATTTTTTTGGAATAATATAAACAGCACTTGCTTGCAATAGATGTCAAAATACGGCATGGACAGTAGCGACAGAAACACATACACATAACTATATTTCAAGATATCGTTTAATATTTAAATATACATTGTATGGAAATTCTTGTGGATGCAAAGGTATTTCGTTTGTGCCGTCGTAATTTGAATTTAACATTATGTTTGGATTTGGCCTTAGTGGGCCTCGTTTTGTGTCTTTCTTGTAAGTTTCTGGAATATTGCATGTCATAAGTCTTCTAAATTTGGGCTGATCCCGGTTTCTTTCTTCTCGGTTCAATTGCCATGCGTTCTAACAGCCATGTCAATACCATGTGCCAGTAATGGAAAGTACCAATTTTTCCCTCTAATTGATACACCATAGATACTAATATTCTGATCACTGTGGTCAACACCGCCCATAAAAGAATTATAAAAATTTTTCTTAGTTTCGGTTGAGCATGAGAAATATAATTCTTCTCATTTTCGGAAAAACCTTTGACCACATGATGAGGGTTAACTGAACAGATTAGATGCAATGGTTACAACACTATTATTGTGCCAAAGTATATCTTATACTATATCTTCATTGAGCCTGTAATCGTATGTTCCTCGATCCATATTTTTAATTACTGTTACATTGGGTAGGGGACACTTTAGTATCTTATTGTCTCTTATTGTACCGGTGCAAAAATAGTCTCTATGTTCTAGTTCATTAAGTAAGTTCATAAACGTAAAACAATTATCGAAAAATAAGTGAAACCTTGTATGTGGCCAAAGTGAATGCAAGACGTCTACATAGGATAAAACGACAGATTCACCAAGGCCTAGTTTATTATATGCATCTGGTAACAGCGATCAGTTGCCTTGATACGGTGTGAACCACACAATATAACCTAAGCGCAGAGCACCCACGCAAAGTTTATACCCCCAACGAATCGGTTTACATCTTAGTTGGAGGAAAAAGAATAATACCATCAGGAGGCGCTGGTATATCATCGCTTCATACTACCGTCCTGTTGAAAAAACATTACCGAAACAGTTGGAAAATAGTAAATAAACAAAAAATGCCAAGTTTTCTACTGAAATAACAACTTGATAGAACCAGTTAACAATAAATATCACTTTGAACGTTGCATCTTAATCCGAAACAAAAAATAACTTACATATTTCCATTTGGCAACTTCCATTTTAAATCAAGAGTGACGGAAGCCACGTCACATGTCGATTTTGATCTCTCTCTCTCTCTCTCTCTCTCTCTCGCTCTCTCTCTCTCTCTCTGTCCATCATGATGCGCTGGACGGCAGATACTGTTATACACAAAATTTCCATCTTTTCGTCACCCCCCATTTCTATTTTTTTATTTACTTAAAATTATATCATCTAAGGGCAAATGATGCATACATTTGCCATATAATTTATATATGATCTTCCATTTGCAGCATCAATTATAATGTTACATGCATTTATTAAAAAGATATTCAGTTATAAAAAATAAAAATTGAAACTTTTGCAAAAAAATATTTCCAAAGTTGAACAGTTGGCTTGTGTTGTGCGATATATCGGTAAACCGAGCGGTGAATGGAAAATCACTGTCGCTACCCGTGATTCAGTTTCGTCCGCCCGAAATCTCAAACGGAATACATCGGCATCCAGACCACCATTCGAAGACCGCACTGATAGAAAATCGAAATATGATATAGTATCGTTATTTACAAATGATAATATGTGATGGAAAAACGGTGTTACGTGAGCTAGGCCTAAGCCATTTAAGTTGCCTACCATGCAGTGTCACTTGTCAATAACGATGTTGAACACGGAAAAATGAAGGTTAAAATGTCAATATATCTTACATATGTATTGGAAGATAATTAATAAAATATAAAACAGAATAACCAGAGTTTATTTAAGTTATTTAATAATAATATGTGATGAAAAAGCGGTGTGTTAGGTGAACTAGGTCTAAGCCATTTAAGTTGCCTACCATGCAGTGTCACTTGTCAATGACGATGTTGAACACGGAAAAATGAAGGCTAAAATGTCAATAGTTTATTTAAGTAATCTTCAACAAATATCATGGCGCAGTCAAAATAATATAATTACAAAAGTATAAGAAGTAAGATAATATATATAGTGGGAAGATTAAAAGAATTGAATATAAAAAATAGGGTTAATATGGACATGTTGAAGCAACTTCTTCCTTTAAATATAGATGGGAACGTAGCAGAAGACTTTAAAAGATGGAAAAAAAGATATATGCTATATGCACAGCAAGTGGAGCACAAAATTGACTGGATAATGAGAAAACGGTAGCTCTTCTGTTACACAGGTTACAAAAAATGAGGCTTCGAATACGAAAGTATGATTTGTAAGTAAAGTATAAGGCAGGCAAAGAAATGCTACTGTCAGATACATTATCTAGAACTTTCAAACAAACAGATTATTTTGTAGATCAATTAGATATTGAAACTCATGTAGGTATGGTAGTATCTAGTTTACCCATGACAAATATGAAATGCGGATCATTCATTAAAGAAACCGAACAATGTCCTAAATCAACATCATTAAAAAAGTTCACTGTTGAAGGATGGACAGATCACATGCCTGTGATATTAAAAACTTATAAAAAATATAAAGACTTATTTGTAGAACAATGATTAGTATTTCGTAATACAGCAATGGTTCTACTGATTGCGTTTAGAAAAAATCATTTTAATAATTTAGGAGTTGAAAAGTGCAAAACGAGAGCTAGAGAAATATTGTTTTGACCTTTCATGAGTAATGATATTTCTAATTTAATTTCTAAATGTGACATTCGTATTAGATTTAGGAAAGCTATTTCTAGAAAACCAATGATTTTACGAGATCAACCGAGTAAACCATGGGAGATTTTGGGAAGTGATGTTTTTTATTATAAAGGATATCGTTATTTATATCGTTTGTAATAGATTATTTTACAAAATTTGTAGAGATAGCACAGCTTAGTTCGTTATCAGCAGATACTATGATTACAAACCCATTTGAACGTAATGTTCATATTGGTTAAATGGGTTTGTTATGCTCCTCTTTTTAAATCTTAATTAATGTATACGATACAAATACTGGTTGTACTTACAATCGATAAATGTTGGTTTACTTGCAAAATCTGTGACAGTCTAACATAGTATATAGTACCATCATTAGTGAGAGTGCTTGTTTTACTCTAAATGATTTTAATTAAAATGTTGTATTATCATATATGTTTGACATTGCACTTGCAAGCGTTTGTTTTATGGTAAGTTTTTAAAAAGAAGTTTATATAGTATAATCTGTTGATTGTAAACGTTCTGTTTGTAGAATAAGTTTCTGATGAATGAGACTGACAGTCCGAAACGTATAAATTTGGGATGTTAAGCTTATTATAGCATCATGGGTAGATTTGCCTTCTCTGAACCCAAACTGTTTTTCTGATAGCAAGTTGTTTTTATTTATATAATCATTGAGTCTATTCTTGAGAGCTTTTTCAAAAATTTTCACGATATTGGATATAAGTGAAACGGGTCTATAATTTTCAATCACAATTTTTTTTCCTTTTTTATGAAGTGGTTTATAACGGCTACTTTGAGTATAGAGGGACATACACCAGATTTCAGTATTTTGTTAATGAGGTATGCCATGGGTTTGGCGATTTCTATTTGAATTTCTTTGAGAGTTTCAGTTTTAATTTGATCAATTCCTGGCGATTTATTTGGTTTCAATGAATTTATAATCTGGCATATTTCCTCCTCATCTACAGGTTTAAGAAACATTGAGTTTGGTAGAGATTTTCTTGGCATTGGATCGGTAATAGGTTTTTGAATTAATGAAGCTAGTTTTTTCCCACTTCCGCATAATGTTTATTGAAGGCGTTTGCAATTTTTAGGTCATCGGTCAATACATCATTATCAGTGATAATTTATTTGATGGTTGATTTTTTTCTTACAGTCCATATTGTTTATTATGTTCCAAATATGGTTTGAGCTTTTTGTCAATCTCCGCTATATAATAGTTTAATTTTGTAATTTCCATTACATGGTTTAGATGATTGCGGTAATTCTTAAATTCCTGTCCGTAAGCTTTAGCGATATTTATATATAGAAAATACCATTTGATTAAAGGATGTGCAAAGAAAAAAAAGAGTAATTTGTTTTTTAAATCTGTATCAATGATAATAAGTAAAAACGTCTGCTTTTTTGTAAATCATCTTCCAATTGTGTCAGAAGAATCACATTAAAAAAGCAGATTGAAAAAAATTATTTGAAATACTGATAAAAAAATTTGAGAATTGTAAAATAGAAAAAAAATTGTCCTACCAGGATTCGTCTGCCTTTCGAAATATCTATCTGTAGAGTTTTTTATGCTATCGATTGATAGGCAGACTGAATATCATTGTTAAAAAATTACTTGCGATTTTTTTTTGTTAACGATTTCAATTGAGGATAAAAAGTTCCATACTACCGAAAACCGCCTGCAAAAAAACTGACGTTACTATTTTATTGCATGTTTTGATTCTAAAACAACCGCAGACTGAACAAAGTAAAAAATGTACAACACCTGAAACCGCCAACGCTTGCGCATTGTAAGTTTATATTAAGATATACTTTGAGCATACATTGACACTGAATAAAGTTGTTTTCGAAAATCTGTTATTATCTGCAGTTCTAAAAGGTATAAATAGTTTTAATGAGTTTCAGAAGTTGCGTGCAGCAGCTGAAGATTAATGTTAAGAAGTGCTTTTTGATTAAATAGCGTGTAACTTAATTCCTCCCCTCCTACAGAAGACGCAGCAATCAAAGGCATAAAGAGAGCCTACTTACAAGTGTAACAATGGAAAAACAATAGTTCAATATCTCCTGAAGAATAGGGTTAGCAAATAGATAATTATTTAAAACCAATCAAAATAACGCAAACAACATCACCTGATAACATTAAAATCATATTTTGTTCTTGAAAAACAGGATACGGGTCAGCGTGTGGCTCCAAAAAAAGTGGTCTTCATTGGTAACCACTTGCAGTGTTTGCAGTGGAAGTGACTGCAATAAGCACCCACAATTTGGAGAAGCTGTTGCCTCCGAAACAAACGGTTTAGACGAAAATTAAGATTCCTTTTTTTGGTACATAAATTAATATAAAAATTCTAATTTTTTTTCCATACTTTCACTTTATCTCATTATTCCAAAACAATAATTAATACTTGATTGTTTATAACAATTGTTTGCGTATTAATATACAGTGTTGGGAACATTACGAGGGAACATACGTTTTACCGTCAATGTGTTAGAAAGAGACAAAATACATATAAATTCAGTGTATTATTCTTTTTCGCTAACAGGATATCATAAAGTGGAAAACTTGCAATAAATCTAAGCATATGTCTGGTAGGCATTTACTTCCAGTTTTCAATAAACAAGAAATGCATTCAGGCTATTACTAGTCACTTTACCACAGAAAAATGTTGTATAAACAACGCATTATGTTAAAGATCGCAATGAAAGAAGTTAATGTTAGAAATACAAATGTGCAATGTGAACAGTTTAGTTTATTAATTGAGAAATAATAAGATTGTACTATACTCTGATAGCTTAATGCAATGAACAATAAAAAAATCAACATTACTTTCGTTTATCCCTTCATGATTAATTTACAAAGAAATGATTCAGTAGTAATAAACTAATTCACTATATCAGTTCGGGTAGTACACGCTAATATGATTTGAACAATAAATTAAAATCTACCTAATACGTATTTGAAATAAGTATCACTAAAAAATCATTGGAATATAGCTAAAAAAATTACATTCGTCGATATTGAGGGTACAATTAATGAATATAAGCATAATAATTTTCATTAACATCATAAGGAATAATCTATGGCAACAATACAGAGTCCAAAAGCCACAATATATTGTAATAAAACAAGCGTATTCAGTGTCTCACCATTTTCTTTAACAGGATATCATAAAATGAGAAATAAGTCGTATGCTAATATTTGTTCAACTGCTTCTGGTTTTAAAAATATCTCAATGTAAACCGCCTCTGTTTCCTACGCTCCTGATAAAACGATTTCGCTTACAGCTCTAATTCTTCTACTTTTATCTGTCCCCTCTCTTTATTTTCAATCCACGCGTGCCCTTAAAAATTTCCTTCTTATTTGTGAGAGAAATCAGTCACATTTAATTTCAACGTAAAACGATAACCTTTCACGCCAACGGGAACTTATAATGGGCACATGGCGTTATCAGTGTGTTAGAGAAGGACAATCATGAGACAGAGAATTAAAAGCCAGCGTAGATTATTACACCAGACGAATACGAATCGCGCGTGCGCCGCTTGAAGATGTTTAAATGTACAATCTGGGTAGCTCGAAACGGGGGTTTATTCGAACATTTGATTTAAGCTCATTGAAGAATTAAGAAGTTTTATTTTTTAATTTATTACATATCATAATATTACTTTTATTTAAAAATTCTAGGCACTTTCATTAGAATTCGATTTTATTTTTATTTTAATTTGTACTGTGTGTGTGTGTTTACACAGAGAATTCGTTCTCATTTGCATACAAACGATAAAGATACCAACATTTTTTTACAAACACATTCAATACACAGCAGATGTTTCGAGACCAATTTCACGTTGCCAAATCTGAAAAAAAGTAAAGGTTTTAACCGCTTTCAAACTGAAAACTAGAACAATTTCCAGCATTATAATAAAATATTCAACGAATAGATGGAATTAATTATATCTTGATCTGTTACAACCTCTTGAATTATCATAATTAAAATCTTCTTATAACTTGTTCTCGTGTTAGAACAATGCATTTTACAATTAATACAAATATACAATGAAAATTGGCAATACTGTTAGAAGCTACAAAGAGTAAGAGGCCGGCGTTGTGGGTTTTCCACTTATGAGATCCTGTTAGCGAAAAATGAGAATTGAGATATTTGGAAACACATATTATTATTAATACAAATTTTATTTCGCATGTTATGTTATTTATTCCAATACTAACCGAACTAATATAGTGAATTAGATTATTACTACTGAGTTATTTCTTTGTAAATTAATCATGAAGGGATAAACGAAAGTAATGTTGATTTTTTTTATTGTTCATTGCATTAGTACAATCTTATTATTTCTCAATTAATAAACTAAACTGTCCACATTACACGTCTGTATTTGCACGTCTCTCGAAAGCGGTGCCTACCAGACATACCTTTACACGTGGTGGGAGTATATTTCCACTGTTTTCCACTTTATGATATCCTGTTAGCGAAAAAGAATGATACACTGAATTTATATGTATTTTGTCTCTTTCTAACACATTGATGATAAAACATATGTGCCCTCATAATTTTCCTAACACTGTATAATTTACAATTATTATTTTCGATAGTAATATGCTTCAAAATGTTTACGATTTTGAATAATATAAAAAATCATCGAAATCGGAGCTCTTTCTAAGGACTTCCGAGAAAAAAGCTTTATGGACGTGACTATAATTTGGAAGCGAAATTCTAAACAAGGTAACTAAAAACCTATATTCAGGTTACCTACATGAAAAATTAGTGACAATACTGCAGTTTGTCGGTAAAAATGTGGTTTACATTGTACTGGCGTTTGCGTTTTAATCTCTATTATTATAAACCATCAATACAATTATAAATAATACAGTGATTTCACTCTTAAAATTCGAAATTTATATAACTTTTGATATCCAGAGATTTACAGAAAAACAAAAACAAATTTTATATTCTAAGTGTTTTTCTAATGGAGCTATTTGAATAACAGTAAATGAAATGAACACTAATCCATATTTTAGTGGATTATATATCAAATAATATTGATCTCTCTGTCGGTTTTAATCAGATAAAAGATCAGCATCTTTGTTTATTATGAGGCTATACATAATTTAGAAGAATCAGGGTCAACTGATTTAATGAGCAACAGTTTGACATTTTTAAAACTTGGCAACGCGTTTCAAGTTTACAAACAATTCGCCAAAAATTTTATTTTAGGCATAAATAGATAATCATGGGCGGGACAGCTGTAAATTTCTACAATATTTAACAGCATAAATATTATACACATCATGACAAAGAAACCATGGATAGAATAGTGGAAGGAACAAGAGAAATAATTTCGCAATAGGAACAAAAGACGAAAATTAAAAAACCATAAAAAGAGTGGCGATAATAGAAAAACTAAATATACACCCGAAAACGGAAGTGATATACATTACTAGTTGGAAATAATTTAAGAGTAGAATCCTGCCTTCAAATTATGAAGATTGAACCCAAAACACCGAAATAAAATGTAGCTGCTTACTGAGATACAGGGTGTTCTGTTTAAAAATTTAAAGCAGTAACATTTTATTTAGATGTTTTGGGATAAATCTTCAAAATTTGAAGTCAGGAGATTCTACTGTTAAATTATTTCCAATTTCCAAAGACAAGCCAGAGATATACGGGAGAATGGAAGAATGAAAAATAAAATAAAAAACAGACTCAACAATTCCAGAAAAATTGTTTTCAACGCACCTATTCTTATTAAAGCTGCCAAATATCAAGATTTGCTGCTAAAAGCATTCTTGGAGAATTTCAGTGACGAATTACTCGCTAGTGGGGAAATGTATACAATTTAAAAAAGGCAATGTGATTGTACATATTTTTATTTCTTGAATTTTGTTCAAACCCTCCAGAATAATTTCAAACCTTTAATTTGTCTTTATGACCTTCAAATAGTAAACCTGAACAGAAATTTTGTTGTTTTTGTTATATTATGAAAATCCAAACAAGATAAAAATTGACCATAAAGTGCAAATCGAACATAATGAGATATACTATACGGGTTCGAACACAGAAAGAAATCTTTTGATAGTAGCGACAGAAATGGTTCTGTAACTGATTTAACGAAAAATTATTTTTATATGACAAAGTGCCATCATCGAAGCCGATTACCTGACTTGTGATTGGTATGCCACTTCTGGATTCAGGTAGATTCAAAGATTGTTTTGAGCACTTTTACCTGGGTTAAATAGCACCTGTTCCTTACCGATTGTATAGGACGAATTTAGATTCATGTCAATTTATTTTCAAGGATAATAAGAACAACACAGTATCAGAACTATTCTATTATGATTACTAGTTCGTTGATTAGTAATATTGGCATTGTTTTAGAGACCATTTATGTTCTATGCTGTTTTATATAGTAATCATTAAGAAATTCGGCGTGCACACTTATTCTAGATAAAATTATTTTCCGTCCCATTATCTTGACGTAACTTCCACAACGCCGATGTGTTTTTTGTTTTCAAGTAATTCAGTAACGTAGTATTATCACACACACACACACACACATATATATATATATATATATATATATATATATAGGATTATTTTTTGTGGGTTTGTGGCAATGATACCAAGTGTACTCTTTTAAATATTTATTCTACGAGCTTTCGAATACAATCATTGCCACAAACCCACAAAAAATAATCCTGATTATTTAGTTGGCAAATAATTAATTTAGAATTATATATATATATATATATATATATATATAAATTTCGATTTTCTACTACACCTGTGTATGTAATAGAAAATCGAAATTTATATTTCATATAGACACCTCGTATTTTATGAAATTATATTCATTTTATATATATATATATATATATATATATATATATATATATAAATTATTTGTTTTTCTTTAACCTTGTATATAATTTTTTTTCATTTTTCTTGGGCATCAGGTTTATCGTAAATTCTGTATCAATTTAACGTTTCGCTCCTTAGTTTGGTGCATTTTCAAAAATGTATACATTCATGTTGTAAAACAATAAATTAAAAACGATTGAACTATTAAAATTAAATGTACACACAGAGACGACAAAAACTGATAACTAATAAAATAATTTTAAAAATAATAAAATCGAAAATACCTGCCTTAGAAACAACGATTTACAATATACAAGGGACATTCTAGAAGTTGATGTTATTATTATAATAAATTATAATATATCTGGCTTAGATTTTTGATATCTTGTTTATCGTTTACTGCATATTTCTCTTTTTTTATATGTATCATTTCTTTTATTGTTAGTTTTTTGTATTGGAATCTTGGTTTATTATTTTAGTATTATTAAAGTCAAAGTTATGTTTTTCATTTTTCTCATGTTTATGAAGCGCAGCGGAGGCGTTTTTTGTATATTTATAGCCATTAAGTCTATTTTCAAGATGTTAGGTTGTCATACCTATATATTTTTTGTGACAGTCTAAACATGGTATAGAATATATGACGTTAGATTTTTTTGAAGCGTTTATTTGACTTTTTAATTTGGAGAACAATGGTGATAGAGTATTTTGTGCCCTATGACAAATTTTTATGTTATGTTTAGATAATATATAGTTTAGTTTTTCTGATAGTTGATTTGTGTATGGCATTGCGATGTATAGGGGCTAGTGTATTGGTTTGTGTTGATTGGATTTGACTATTGTAATATTTATGTGTTTAATAATTCTGTCGATATGTTTGGATGGATAGTGATTGTTTTGTAATATTGTTTTTGTTTGATATAAAGTTTCTGGCCGATATTCAGGTGATGTAAGTGTGATGGCTCTACCTACTAATCCTATGATTACGCTGTTTTTTGGGAACCTGATGCCCAAGAAAAATGAAAAAAATTATATATATATCTATACCTTATTGGTTTTTTAAATTATTTTAATTAGTCTTGTCTTAAACCTTTTAATGTCTAGACGTCACTGAATTTCAGACTCTAAAAATCTGTAAGTTAACCATTTGTTATTGTGTGTAATTGTTTATTAAATAAATTTTGTATCTCCTGATGAAGCTACCAAACGGTGGCGAAATATTGAGTATAGGATAATAGTTTCATTTAATTTCACTGACCGCATACCCGATAATTCCCCCTCTCTCTCTCTCTCTCTCTCTCTATATATATATAAATATATATATATATATATATGTACCGGGTGTCCCAATAAGAATGGCTCTCGGCCATATCTCGGGAACCGTTTATAGTACAGCTTAGGGAAAAAATTATAACAAAAGTGAACTCGAGAAAAACCTGGAAATTATTTACAGAGTTGTAGGTCCACCGCCAGAGGGCGCAATTAAATACCAAAAATTATAAAATGAATAATTTACAAATTTTGCCTAATTAAAATGCATTTAAACTATGATTATCGTATTCTTCAAGAAATTCAGCGTATATTTGATTTTACAAGTTTTAGTCTCTCTCTTCAAATAAGAGGTGGGGGGAAGCGGGAACTTTATTATATAAAAACGCCTGTAATTCCAGTTCTACTTAACCTATCTATGCAAACTTAGTCTTTTTGAAGAGAGCTCCTGTCTACCAATGTGAGAGTTATAATTTCGAAACAACCTAATGATTAACGTATACGCTAGAGGGCGCTATTTATTTATTTTTTTATATCTAGCTATCCTTGAAAAATGTTGAATGGAAACATGCAGTTTTAATAAAGGAATATAAAAGAAGACCAAATTAGCAACAGAATAGCGAAAACCGCATGTCGATATCTTTTTCGTATTATGAGATATCCTAAGAAATGTGTAAATGTTAAGAATTTTCCTTTAAACATAAATTTTGACTGAACGGATTTTAACATTTTTTGATTCCTCAAAATTGTCTTTCCTTGTTCTATTAATAATAGTTCCAGTTATTATGTCAATATTACTTATGCTGGAAATGGAAATATATAAAAACAAGTAGTGGGCCATGAACAAAACAAAACAAAAAGATATGTCTTGTGTCAAATTAATAAACCCAGTAATTTGTTCATTTACGTGTCATTGCGATTTGTGTGCATTAAATTAGATATAAAATTTACTTAAAAGTTATATCTAAGATGATTCTTACAAACGAAGAAGCATTTGATATGATAGGCATTTACTTTGAATGTATGAGAAATGCAACTGTTGCGGCTAGGGTATATGCCATACAATATCCCCAAAGACGTCATCCCGGTAGCAGAGTTTTTCGTCGACTCATCCACCGTTTAAGAACGACTGGAAATGTAAATCTTCCTGTATTTAGAAGACGCGGCAGAGGTCGTTCAGAGGAAAACACAATAAATGTTTTGGCATATGTGCAATTTAATCCGCATTTAAGTATTAGAGCAATAAGTAGAGACTTGGGAATAAGCAGAGCTACCGTTCAACGTATTTTGACAGAACACAGGTAAATTATGATGTAAAAAGATATGTTTCTTAAACAAAATATACCCGCATAATAATAATTGTTAGCATGGTTATATGTTAACATAATAATTTATTTATCAATCTGGAAAGATATTTAATAGGACATTATATTTCTTTTAGATTTCATCCATATCATATAGTATTGCATCAACAATTGGTTGATCGTGAAGGTAGGATTATTGCAACTGGTTACTACATATGGTATATGACGACCCTCAATTACTGTCACGTATTTTGTGGTCAGACGAAGCTACATTTAGTAGTGATGGCACGGTTAACCGGCATAATATGCACTATTGGTCACAGAATAATCCACGCTGGATGGAAGAAGTTCAGTATCAGGGGCGATGGTCGGTGAATGTATGGTGTGGTATTGTAGATGGTCAGATAATTGGACCTTTTATTTTTGACAACGCAATTAACGGGGAACGCTACCTAAATTTTATAAGGAATGAATTACCACTTCTTCTAGAAGATATATCACTAGCAACTCGTAGGTATATGTTGTTTCAGCACGATGGGTGCCCGGCGCATTTCTCCAGACAAGTTAGAGAATTTTTAGATAATGCTTACCCTGATAGGTGGATAGGACGTGGAGGCCTATTTTTTTGGCCAGCCAGATCACCAGACTTAACCGTCTTAGATTTCTATCTCTGGGGCCGGATTAAAAACCTTGTTTGTGCAATTAGACCCACTACTATAGTTAACATGATCGAAAGAATACGAAACGCCATTCAGAGTATTTCGAGAGCAGAAATTGAGACTGCTGTTCAATCTACTCTTCAAAGAATAAACGCTTGTATCGAAAATGATGGGCGACAATTTGAACATTTAGGTCGTCACTAGCGAGGTACGTTAAGTTATATTTCCATTTTAATTTCCATAACGCAGTTTCCCGGTGACAACATAAGTAATATTGACATAATAATTGGAACTATTATTAATAGAACAAGGAAAGACAATTTCGAGGAGTCTAAAAATGTTAAAATCCGTTCAGTCAAACCGGAGTAATTTATGTTTAAAGGAAAATGTTTAACATTTACACATTTCTTAGGATATCTCGTAATAAGAAAAAGATATCGACATGCGGTTTTCGCTATTCTGTTGCTAATTTGGTCTACTTTTATATTCCTTTATTAAAACTGCATGTTTCCATTCAACATTTTTCAGGGATAGCTAGATATAAAAAAATAAATAAATAGCGCCCTCTAGCGTATACGTTAATCATTAGGTTGTTTCGAAATTATAACTCTTACATTGGTAGACAGGAGCTCTCTTCAAAAAGACTAAGTTTGCATAGATAGGTTAAGTAGAACTGGAATTACAGGCGTTTTTATATAATAAAGTTCCCGCTTCCCCCCACCTCTTATTTGAAGAGAGAGACTAAAACTTGTAAAATCGAATATACGCTGAATTTCTTGAAGAATACGATAATCATAGTTTAAATGCATCTTAATTAGGCAAAATTTGTAAATTATTAATTTTATAATTTTTAGTATTTAATTACGCCATCTGGCGGTGGACCTACCACTCTGTAAATAATTTCCAGGTTTTTCTCGAGGTCACTATTGTTATACATTTTTTATTCCCGAAGCTGTACTATAAACGGTTTCCGAGATATGGCCGAGAGCCATTCTTATGGGGACACCCGGTACATATATATATATATAAATTTATGAAATATTCTATAAATATATATATATATATATATATATATATATATATAAATTTTAATTTGTATATTTGTTTGCTCCTTGGAGACTATTTATTCCTCGAACAATTACCGAATGACTTGCTGTGTAGTGTTGATTGATAATTCGTTTTTTTGTTTTTTATGTATATATTAATAACGTCGTCGATGTGTGCTTGTATTTATAATATACAGGGCATACGTACACCCCAAGACATTTAAGTTTTCTTTTCGTACAAGATTGTATGTGAGATTGTTGATCTTATTGTTTCTGTCTATTGTTGGTACCCTGTAATTCGTGCATTCATATTATAAGTTTTTTATTGTTTTGATCACTGACGCTAGTCAACAGATATTAATAAACTGGTTAACATAATAAACGCGTTTTAGTGAGTACTTCCCTAATCTCCATAGACACATTGCTGAAAATACCTCATTTATAATTTCTCTCTTATCGCAGTTTTTGAAATTTTTCCTGTAAATTAAAATTTCTGGCGCCCTATAGTTAATTTCCGTTTGGTTAACTTCCAGCTTATATACCTACGACTCTTAGCTCTCCGATCAAACACAAGAGCATCGTTCGCATATGTTTATCACTGTATATCACCCGCTACCGTTCCGAATAAAAGTTTTTCGCTAGGCCATCTTTGTTCTATCGAAGTGAAGTTTGGAAAACTTTGTGCCGAACAGTTAAGACGGTTACAACTATTTAAATCAATATATTTTAAAAAGTAGAATGGCGCTCCATAATTGCGGGTTCAAAATAATCGTTAGACAGTCGATAAATATATGTAATCAAATACATTTTAACGATTATTAGTTGAAATTATAATATTAAATGAATTTATCGTCAACTGAGCATTTTAAATTATAATATTGACTGGATTATGAGGATATCCTCGTATTCCAGTCAAACCAAAAGCCGACAGGTTAAAGTTCGCACTATATATTTTACGACAACTATACTAGCTATGGTGAGCTGAAAATCAATAGGGTTCATCTGTGAGATGCCCTGAACAATGCCCAATTATAAAATTTGTGACTTGTTTGGGCTACGGAGGCTGTATAAGACATGTAACAAAAAGTAGCCGATGACGACGACATGCATACAGATCTTTTTTCTAAAAACCCGTTTTTCGTGTTTTTATCGCTGAAAAACGAAAAAATAACTAAAAACTTTTTTTGGGGTAACCCTATACGTTTCTCGCATCTTACATAGGGTTGGGCCGAAAAGTAAACATGAAATGAAACACTGTACAATTCAGATAACAAAGATCGAGTACCTTCAGTGTTTACTAATTCAATATGTTAATAAAGTTAACCACCTCAGTTATCATTATCGTATAAAAATACTTATTACAAATAAATGCAAACTCAATGAGGGTGAGTAAATTCTAAAAATAAACTGTTGTAGGTACTAGATGTGAAATTAGAAGAAAAATCTAAAGGGACATTGAGACAAAAATATACACTGCGCGTAAAAGAAAATAGACCAACCGATATCCACATATCTAAATATAATGTTTTTAATAATATAAAACGAGTTAAAAGATATACTGTAAAGCCAGACCAACCCTGTAAATAGTAGAAACAAATTCGCGGAACAGAGGAATCCTAAGCAATGTCAACGACAGATATTTTACTCGGTCAACACGTGGCTAAAAAGTGATATTGTTAAGCACGTTAAGACATTGTACCTTCTTTTAATGAGTTGCAAACGCACCTCATTCCTTCGAACTATACAGGCCATTGTCAAGTACATTATAATCGCTAATAATGGACGGAGAAAATATCAAAGATCGGTTCATATAGTTTTAATATGAAATAAGTCAACGTGGTGTGGTAATATTATTAAATGTTCGACGTACAATGAACACGCTCTTATCGCCGACGGTCGGTACTGTTGCTAAAAGGAAAACAACCGATCGCTTTGTTATGCTTTCTGAAATGAGGGACCTTTAGAATAATCCAAGACAGCCTTCAGCAATCAAGAAACAGCATCCCGCGTTTTAACTGTTCGAAGACAGTTAAGAAAAAGCGGTTTGACTGCTTGCCATCCAAATACAGGACTCTTGTATTATACTTTACAGGGCGAGCATACAAGATTCAGGGCGACGCTGAAGGCGGAGCCCTGAAACCATGCGAGCCCTATAAATACACTTTCTGAATGTGTCGCGTACAGTATTTTTTGTGCAGCCACCAATAATTTGACAATAATATAGGAACAGAATATTTATTGCTCAAAATTTATAACAAAACTTAACTCATTTATTATTAATATTTATGTTGAATGTGCAGTTATGCAAAGTACGATAATTATTAACCGTTGATGTTCCGGTCAATTTAGGAATCATAATGTTTGTGTTATCAATAATATTGGATTCGATTGTTGAAGTTCCAGTTTTTTTTTTTTATTTTCTACATTAAGAATTTTATTTGCTGTTTTTAATTTGTTCTGGATTCTACTGACAGACGGCTACGGTATTGCCATGGCAACTGTAATATTTAAAATATCTTTCGACAATTCTCTCTGGCAAGATGCTGGTATTTTGTCTTTAATGAACATTTTTACATAGGGGCTCGGGAAAGTAGGTACTATGGCGAGCAGTTCTGTCACTTTAGCGAGCAGTTAAGTCAATTTTCCGAACTAGACCGGCAACGATGCACTTTTTGAGTTAAAAAATGATCGGAAAAACGCATTTTCTAAAGTGGTAGCATAAAAAAGGCTTTTGTCCGCGAATATTAGTTGGACAATGGACGATTGGAAAAGGGGTTTGTTCACTGATGAGTGCTGAACGTGTTTTGATGGTAAAGCTGATCAGAAATAGGAATAAAGTCTACAGAAGAGTTGGAGTGTACTCAGACATCTGAGTTACTTTTGGGAGTAATCACCCGCACTACGACCTGGAACAAAGAGTCGAACAGATCAGTGAGGCTATAATGGAAGCTTTTCATTCCAGTTGCTCACTGTTAAAAGCTCGTTCAGAAAAGGATGCTCCTTGGTGGAATGAGCACCTGTCAAACCTCAGAAACGAGGTCCGTCGGCTCTTTAAAAGAGCTAAACGTGACGGTAATTGGCAGGGGTACACTGAGAAGCGTACTCTGTACAATAAAGAGATTAGGACAGACTAGTAAAGATCATGGCAAATGGAGGAACTAACCCCACGATGTCACTGAAAAAGCCAGACGGATCATACACGGAGGGTGAAGAGGAACGATCGATTCTTCTTCTTAGAAACCACTTTCCAGGTAGTGAACAAGCAACAAGCACTGAAATAGCAATGAATTACAATAAAAAATCCCGCAAGGAAGATTGCGACATTGCTAAGAAAATATTTACTAAACAACGGTTGGAATGGGCAATAAGTACCTTTCAACCATATAATTTACCAGGAGCGGATGGAATATTTCCAACACTCCTGCAGCAAGGGATAGAGGAGATTCTTCCTCACCTGCTGAAGATTACAAGAAGCAGTGGGTCTAATACCTATAAAATGGAGAACGGTAAGGGTAACCTTCATACCAAAAATAGGGAAAAAAGATGGGACTGATCCCCGATCTTTTAGACCCATCTGCCTAACATCGTTTCTACTCAAAACGATGGAGAAAGTAGTGGATAACTACATAAGAACAGAGAACCCTGGAGAATATACCACTTCATAAATGTCATCATGCCTACAGAGCGGGTCGATCAACTGAGACGGCTCTGTATCAGCTGACCGAAGTCATCCAGAGAACTGTGAACAAGAAAGAAATCGCAATGTGCGCATTCCTGGATATATATGAGGCCTTTGACAACACAACTCATGTGTCTGTCAAAGAAGCACTTGTTGAAACCACAAACGTTCAATAATTTATTTTTCACGTATTGTATTAAGAACACATCCAAGCAATTATTTTAATTAAAATTAAATAGGCTGGGCTTGTTTCTACGCAACTTGTTTTAGATATGTAAATGAAAAAAATGTCAGTGTCACTGTCAAATAATTTTTCCAACCAAAGCGGTCTCCCAGTTAAGACCTAAATGTTTAAGTATTTACAGAAAGTAATACATTCCGTCCTTCCTGCATAAGTGCATTTCTTTGTATAAAGTTAAAAGTTGAAGATAAGTTTGTTATTTTTATAGTGTTTATAGTGTTTTGGAAACTAAAAGGAGAAAAAAGTAAGATCGTTCATTAATTATTAGTTCATACTGAAAGGCTTGTCCCTATTTATTGTTTCCTCTATATATTTCTGATGTCAGTTGTAGTTTATTAAATATTACTGGATTGTTGACGAGATTGCAGTGTATTTATTTTTGCCCAGAACCGGCTACTACGGAGACGCAGTCCGCTAATCGAAGGCGAATTTAACCAAACTGTGTTATGGTAAAACGGCCTTAATAGTACTAAAAAGGCGAGGAGTAAATGAAACCTTTGTAAAATGGACGTATGAGTTGTTGACGACGAGGATAGCTGAGACACAGGTGGGGAATCAAACCACCTCAGTTAAAGCCACTCGCGGGACACCCCTTCTACAGAATTTCGTAGTAGATGAGTTGCTCTACAGGCTAACGGTGCTTGGCTTCGAATATATGGGCTATGATGATGACATAGTTCTAATAGTCAGATGCAAGTTCGAGAGCACCTTGTGTGATTTATTACAAAGACTTGTCAGTGGGGCTAAACATTAACCCAAACAAGACCATAGTAATTCCATTTACCCGCAAAGGAACACTTCCAGCCATGAAACCCCTATCTTTAAACGGGGAAATCGGAAGTTAAATATCTAGGGATAACCCTAGACAGTAAGCTTCTGTGGAATAAGCATGTTGAAATAACTGCTAGCGAAGCAATAAGAGCTTTGATAGCGTACAGAAATCTAGCTGGTAAGAGGTGGGGCTGTCCCCCAAAAATACTGCGATGGATGTACGCCATGATTGTGAGACCAGCAATTACGTATGGGGCAATAGTTTGGCATACAAAAGCAAGTCAGTACAGCACGAGGAAGACCCTCGACAAAGTTCAAAGGCTTGCTTGTGTGTGCATCACTGGAGCTATGAAAACGTGTCCAACTAGGGCGCTTGAGATCATTACAGATCTCACACCTTTACATCTGGTGATAGAAAGATCAGCCCAAGAGGCCATTCTTAGAATATCTACGGAAGGTTCAGGCAATGAGAGTATTAAAAATCAGGGTACCTGGTCCTCTCTAACAAAATACATCTCATCAGAGAATGTTCCCAGTGATGAAACGATCAAGAAAGTAAGTATCGAAGAGAAGGGAAAGGGAATACACCACCCAAACTCTCAAAGAAAACACCATTAGATGATATACTCTTCTTCTTCTTCTTCTTGGAGATCTGTCAATCTGTTACTTCTGAAGCTGCCTCTGCATCTTTTCCTGGGAGGTGGATTGCCAGCTATCTTTCCACCTTTTAGGTGGTCTCCCGGGAGGTCTTGAGCCGGGCGGGTTGTTTTCTAGGACTATTCTCGGAAGTCTGTTCACGTCCATCCGTCTTACATGGTTGTACCACTGCCTCTTACGTTGTCTTCCCCATCTTACAATATCCTGTATCCCACACTGCTCTCGGATATCTGTGTTTCTTACTCTGTCTCTTCTTGTTTTCCCCACTATTGTTCTCAGTGTTTTCATCTCGGCCACCCTTAGCATTTGTTTCGTCTTGTTGGTGTCCTCGCGGACTTCCGTGCCGTACGTCATGATGGGTCTGATACAAGTCTTGTAGATTCTAATTTTGCTATCCTTGCGCATGTACGGGTTGGACCAGACTATATCTCGTAGGCATCCTGATAGTGCGGATGCTTTGTTAATCTGGCTTCTTGGGTCTTTAACTGGGTCGTGGGTACTTGATATATCTATGCCCAGATATCTGAATTGCATCACCTGTTCTATGGGATTGTCCTCCACCACCAGCTTACATCTGAGCGGATCCTTCGCGATTGTCATACATTTGGTTTTGCTGATAGAAATGTTCATATTGAGTTGGCGGCTTACCAGAAAGAACTTGAAGAGCTGTCTCTGTAGGTCGTTTTCTGATTCGGCGATGATTGCTGCATCATCAGCGTAGCACACCATACCGACTCTTTTGTTGCCCAGTCCGTATCCGAGGTTGAGACATGTTACTTTGTTTATAATTTTATCCATGAGGAGATTAAACAAAAAGGGACTTAGACTGTCACCCTGTCTAATTCCTCCCGGTGTTGGGATATTTTCAGTGAATTGATCTCCTACCTTGACCTTTGTTACGTTATTGTTATGTAGGTTATGGATTATCTTCGTTATGTTTGCTGGTGCCTTATTTTCCATTAATATCTGTAAAATGTCCACCAATCGGACCCTATCAAACGCCTTTGTTAGGTCAATGAAGCAGATATACTCTGGCATATTATACTCTGTAGCCTTTTCTTTTATTTGCTTTATTATGAACACTGAGTCTGTTATTGACCGTCCTTTTGTGAAGCCCTGTTGTTCTTCAGCGTTCTTAATTTGTATCTCCAGTTTGTCCTTGAGAATACTCGTGAAAAGTTTCATTACCGTATTCAAGAGAGTTATTCCTCTATAGTTTTCTGGGCAGGTTTTTAGTCCTTTGTTGAATACAGGTTTGGTGACGCTGTTATGCCATTCGTCTGGCGTTTCCGTTTTGTTTCAGATTTTGTTAAATAGTTGCGATAGTTTCCTTGCAAGTTCGGGGCCTCCATATTTTAAAAGCTCCTTGGAGATGCCGTCCGGTCCGGGTGATTTTCTGTTTTTCAATTTCTTAAGTTTTGCTTCCTCCTCTTTATCAGTGACCGTACCACTTATATCTGTTTCGTACAGATGGTTCAAAAACCACCACTGGAGCAGGCGCTGGAGTATTTGGGCCTGGCATTAGATACTCATTATCGTTAGGTTCCTTCCCGAGCGTCTTTCAGGCAGAAATACTTGCGATCGAAAGATGCGTGGAAATGAACGTAGAAAGAAACTATCAGGAATGTGACATGTCGATCCAATGTGACAGCACAATTGAAAGTAAATATTGATAGCGATGAAGAGAAAACAGAATATAGTAACACAACAATACATGAACTCAAAAAGAAAGCTTTCAGTCTGGAAAAGAAAAACCAGTGATAATATATACATTGTACGAAACTGAATAGAAAGAACAATTGAGAAAGGAAAAAAATGTTCTTGGTATTTATTGATTAGAGATCAGCATTTGACACGGTTGTTAGAAAATAAATATGGGCAATACTAGAGGATACCCAGAGAATTAATACAGGCAATAAGAAGCACAAATAAGATAGTAAGGGCTAGAATACAAATTGCAGGACAGAGTTTATAAGGGACCGAGGAATAAAGCAAGGGAACAGTTTAAGTCCGTTACTATTTATACTTATTATGGTCAATATAGTTAAGAACATAAAAAGACAAAGTGA
Source organism: Galeruca laticollis (assembly GCA_963921935.1). Classification (NCBI taxonomy): domain Eukaryota; kingdom Metazoa; phylum Arthropoda; class Insecta; order Coleoptera; family Chrysomelidae; genus Galeruca; species Galeruca laticollis. The sequence continues at coordinate 204,085,730 of OY998180.1, forward strand.
ACATCTGAGTACAGTATCTGTATCTGCAAAGGTTTGAAGGGTGGGTGGCCCCACAGCACTTAGGCCACAATTGGCCCATTGTGCATCTTTCTGAGGTTCAAAACTTCCTTCTAGCTCGTCATCCAGCCTACTTCCTTGAAGTAGGCGATAACGTCGCCTGAATTAAGTTCCCTCATATTGGCGTATGTTAGCCTGTGCTCGCCGAATACTTGAAACCTAAAATGAGAGTGTCTGACATTCGCAAAGAATGTGTTCGACAGTCTCATCTTCTTGTTCACATCCTCTACACAAAGTGGGGTGTTAGATAGGCCCAGTCTGTGAAGGTGTTTTCGTAGGTGGCAGTGACCAGTCAGAATTCCCGTGGTTGTTCGTAGGTTCCGCCTGTTCATAGTCACGTATTTGTTGGCTACTTTGCTATCCGGATACTGTAGCAGTTCCTTGGCAAGCCTGCAGCCTTCTGCGTCGTCACATCTACCTTTAAACTTATTAAGGGAGTGTTCCTTTAATAGGTCGGCCGTTGCTGACGCCGATAGACCAATGAAAGTGCCAGGTCCCAAGAGTTTTTGGGAGGCTGCCTTCCTGGCTAGCGAGTCTGCAATACGGTTTCCTTTCGATTTCTCATGGCCCTTGATCCAGCCTAAAGTGACCGTGTTGTTGTTACAGGCTTCGATTAAGGCCATGTGGCATTCTAGTACTAGGCCTGATGTAATACGTGGTCTGTTCAGGGCTAGTAGTGTTTGTCTACTGTCCGTAAGGATGTATATACTGAGTACAGTAATTGGATACAGAAACATGGAACCTGTAAAAATGATCTGGTTTTAATAGCGAATTCCAAAAATAAAATTCAAAATTAATAAACCAGGCGTTGGTGGAAAAAAAAAAGAAAATGGAGGAGGTCAACATAAGTAAAACCAAAATCATGATAATAAATGAAAATGAAAACGACCAAAATAAAGAAATAAAATATAAGAACAAGAACAAGAAAAATAATGGAAGCAGGAAATGCTATTAAGAAACGAAGGGGGAGACCAAGGAAAAAATGGATATACACAAAGAAATTGGGGGCAAAAAGAGAAAAAACTTGGGAGAGGAAATAAGGGAGATGGTAAAAGAAAGAAGACAGTGGAAGAAATGGGTACAATAGGGACCGGAATCCCTATCCAACACCTGAAAGGGTAAAAGGAAATGAGAAGAAGAAGAAAAGATTTTATAATAAACTAAACACTATAAAAATATTTCTTTGAATAATCACTCTATTTTCGGTCCAAATAAGCTTAGGATATGACAGAATTCAGTTTCTGTCTTTCTGTAATACCACTTAAATCGCTCTTCATCTTGTATTGGTTGAGTCACTAAATTTTTGAACCCTCGAATTCGTCTCTCTCCATATTGATAGTATCCATCCATTATTTAGACGAGCAAATAGGTTCAATACACAGAATCATTTCTTCTTTTTCTTCCTGTCAAAAATACTACATACATAAGGGAAAATGCAGTGCACCGCAAGTTGTTTTATGTGCTATGTGCCAGGCAATGTGAACACCGCTTCATGTCTGACGTGTCCCACGGTGCTTGACGTGACGTGGGAACATATTAAATGAATATTGATCATTTTTAACTGTGGGAATAGAAGAGCAATGTATGTTTTGTTTCTTGTCATAGATAAAAACAAATTGACCGGTTTACCGTTAAATGTGCTGGATGGTCAAAACATAAATATTCAAAACAACTGCAAGTTTTAGGTACAAACTGAAAAACTGATGAGGCACCATGTAGAATTGGAGTTGCTGATTTTACGTATCTATAATGAGAATCAAAATATTCACATGAAAATCAAAATAATAATATATATATATATATATATATATATATATATATATATATATATATATATACAGGGTGTTTTCAAATGACACTTACAACGTTTGCATGGAGATACCTCTCGTAAAATTGGTCAAGATGATATAAGGATTGAAGGGTCCAACCCATTTACTTTTCGAAACACAGGGTGTTAAAGTTATGAAAATATAATATTTTAATTTGATAACTTTAAAATGGATGAATATATTGATCTGGTTCTTTTTAAATGTAAAAGGGCATATTTTGATGGAAAAACATGTTTCAATTTTTGATCCAGTGGTGTACATTTGGAAGAATATGTCACCTTTCCCCTCCCATTTTTTACGCCACTGGCATTTGAAGCTATTTTTATTTGATTTTTTTGTATTCCTCAATAGTTTTCACGTGAAAAACGCATAACCTTTACATATCAAAAATTTTGTAGTTTTCAAGATATTTAATGTTTTTATGAAGTCTGCAAGATCACTTTTTAATAAAAAAATGAAAAAAATATTTTTCTTGATTGTTTTTTAATAACTACCAAACTACTAATGGTTAGAATATGTAACAGGAACTAATTTGTGAAACAGCAATGCATATAAAACATTGAGAGAGAATTGTTGAAAATACTTTTCCAAACTTGTGATTTTATTAACAAAAGAATTAATGACAATAAAAAATAAGATAATTACAAAGTTAAATAATATCCCATTCAAACATAATTTTTAACTAAGCCACCAACAAATTACAAAAGATGCTCAAAATTTTGTCCATTTACATTTACACATAATCTGCAACGTTTTCTCATTGAAAATCGCATACCTTGGAAAGACTGGCGATTGCCGGAAATAATTTCTGTAACTGCATGGATTGTTGCTATCAGTGCCTCCTCCGTATAGTAGGCTATGGATGTCAATAATGAAATGGTAAATTTCATTTTGTTGAACGTCAAAACGAAAATGAATTATTTGTAATTAAATTGGTTTGTGCAGCTTTCACACTTTTTGTTATGATGGATTATACTTTTGAAGAAATGGCTGATATGCAACTAATATACGGGGAATCCAGAAAGAATGGTAGACGTTCCGAGCGCTTATATAGAGAAAGATATCCAAATCGACCTAGATTTCCTTGTCACACAACATTTTCTCAAATTGACAGGAGATTGCGAGAATTTGGACAATTCAATTCAAAATTACAAGGTAGCGGTAGAAAACGAACTGTACGAACTGTGCAATTAGAGGAGGCTGTTCTAGACCATATTGAAAATAGACCCGATTTAAGCACTCGCATCATTGGCAAATCTTTACATGTAAGTAACACAACTGTGTGGAATATTTTAAGCGAACAGCAGTTGTATCCTTATAAGTATACCCAAGTTCAGGCCCTAAAACCAACAGATTGTCCACAAAGAGTGGAGTTTGCCAATTGGTACACCCAAAAATGTTTAGAAATAGGAAGTTTACCGGATTTGTTCTATTTACTGATGAAGCCAAATTTACAAGTGAAAGAATTTTTAATTCAAGGATTAGCCACGTGTGGGATGACAAAAATCCATATGTTATTCGACAACGTGGATTTCAGGAAAAATTCTCGCTTAACGTGTGGGCAGGTATTCTTGGAGATTGTATAGTGGGTCCATATTTATTACCTAATAAACTCAATGGTAATATTTATTGTAATTTTTTTAGACAAGCCCTGCCTGATTTATTAAACGACGTTGTACCAATAAATATTAGGGCGAATATGGATAATGTATGGTTTCAGCAGGATGGGGCATCTGTACATTATTCTCTGGCGGCCAGACAACTTATAACCCAACAATACGGAATCAACTGGATATGCAGAGGTGGACCCAATATGTGGCCTGCGAAATCACCGGATTTAAATCCAATCGATTTCTTTCTGTGGGGTTACATGGAGTCCCTAGTCTACGATACAATAGTTGAAACGGAGGAGGATCTGATAGCAAGAATCCATGCAGCTACAGAAATTATTTCCGGCAATCGCCAGTATTTCCATGGTATGCGATTTTCAATGAGAAAACGTTGCAGATTATGTGTAAATGTAATTTGTTGGCTGCTTAGTTAAAAATTATGTTTGAATGGGATATTATTTAACTTTGTAATTATCTTATTTTTTATTGTCATTAATTCTTTTCTTAATAAAATCACTAGCATGGAAAAGTATTTTCAACAATCCTCTCTCAATGTTTTATATCATTGCTGATTCACAAATTAGTTCCTGTACATATTCTAACCATTAGTAGTTTGGTAGTTATTAAAAAACATTCAAGAAAAATATTTTTTATTAAAAAGTGATCTTACCGATTTCATAAAAACATTAAATATCTTGAAAACTACAAATTATTTGATATGTAAAGGTTATGCGTTTTTCACGTGAAAACTATTGCGGAATACAAAATCAAATCAAAATAACTTCAAATGCCAGTGGCGTAAAAAATGGGAGGGGAAAGGTGACATATTCTTCCAAATGTACACGACTGGATCAAGAATTGAAACATGTTTTTCCATCAAAATATGCCCTTTTACATTTAAAAACAACCTGCCAAATGTCAGATCAATATATTCATCAATTTTAAAGTTATCAAATTAAAACATTATATTTTTCATAACTTTAACACCCTGTATTTCGAAAAGTAAATGGGTTGGACCCCTCAATCCCTATATATCACCTTGTCCAATTTTTCGAGAGGTATCTACATGCAAACGTTGTAAGTGTCATTTGAAAACACCCTGTATATATATTTGTTTATACAGATATTAAACCAATCTAATTTCTTTCTAAATTCTTAATCTCTGCTAATGTATTAAATTATATGGAATATGATTTTGTGTTGGGACAACCTTTCTACAAACAAATAAATCATAAATCTTTTATCAGTATTGTCAAAAGCCCACACAAGGTTCGCCTTGTGTGGCTTATTTATTTACTTTTTTATATCCAAGTATTATATTTCCTTTTATAAAATTTAATGGTAAATAAATTAGTTTTCAGCTAAGAAGAAAATGATCTTTAGTTGACCTTGGACAATCTCAACTAAATTTCTTATACCTTACAAATCAATAAGCATTCTTTTATTAAGAAAACAAACGTTGTAGGATTGGTATAGGCAGAAGAATTTTAATTAATTATAACGATTAATGTGTGTGTTGACAAACAAAAAGAAATATAAATTTTACCAGCTCAATACCTACAATCTATAGGCCAGGGTCGACAAGTTTTGAGACAAACAAAATTTAGAACAGGATGATACACACTGGAAAAGTAAGAAAATATAACAAAAATAATCCCAATAAACATAAAAATGTACATTTACGTTCAAAGAATGTACGTTTTAGGTCCAACAAAGGATAAACGAATTAAGAATGTTCGTAGTATATGCTATTCACATTCCTTTTAGAGAATTTTCTTTTAGCGACCGTCCTTTGAACATGTGTTAGCAGAATATTTCGAACGGGATGTTCTTGTCAAATAGGGGAGGGTGGGGCACAATGGAACAGTTCGTGTACCGGATTTACAGAAATGTCCAGTGCAACGGGATTCCGGTAGTGAGCGCTGCGGGCCACACCCAACAAAGTCAGCTAATCGTCCCCTGCTCATCAGTCGCGTACCAAACTTGACGAGGTAATGTGCTCTTTTTTGATGTGAAAGTAAAAATTTAGCGCCAACGGATTTTTTCCTCCAGGTAAGAGTGATTTTTTAATTCAATCGGCTTTTATGGCATTTCATTGTACATCTATCCCTGAAGTTTTTGCTCGACTTTCGCATTTCTACTGCTTCACGTTTGTGGTACAGAGTATGGGAAAGCAAAATGGAGTGTTTGGGGTTCCTTGAAACAGATGAATTTGGGGCACAATGAAACGTTTCATTGTGCCCCATGTGTTTTTCATTGTGCAGTAAGTATGGTTTTTTCTTCTTGTTTCAGAAATGGTGCAAAATCGACAGCGCAAGACTACCAAGGGGCTCTTCTCGGAAGATGACATGAAGGCAGCAGTGGAAATGGGCATGAATGGAAACAGTTTAAGACGTGCTGCTACATTGATGAACGTTAGTTATGTCACTTTATCAAGATATGTGAAGAAAAGAAAAGAATATGGTGATGGTGGAGAAGAGAATATGAAATATGCACCTAACTACACAGTTAGGATGGTCTTCACACTGAAGCAGGAGGAGAAACTGAAAAACTACCTCATTATGTGCTCTAAAATGTTTTATGGCCTACCAGTTGAAGATTGCAGACGAGTTGCATACGAAATGGCAGTTATGAACAAAATACCATGCAATTTATCATGGGGTGAGAAGAAAATTGCAGGAATTGACTGGTTTTACGGTTTTCTGAAAAGGCACCCCAAACTCAGCCAACGAACTCCTGAGGCTTGCAGCTTGTCTCGTGCTACTTCGTTCACCAAATCAAATGTTTGTGTGTTCTTCAATAACTTGGAAACAGTGTATCGACAACACCCAGAGTTTGGAGATGGGAGAAGGGTGTTCAATTTGGATGAAACAGCCACATCAACTGTGCAGAAACCCCAGCGGATTGTGGCTGAAAAAGGCGTCAAGCAAGTGTGCAAAGCTACAAGTGGGGAAAAAGGCACTAACGTCACTACAGTGTCCATAATTTCTGCGTCTGGCAGCACAATTCCGCCAGTCATGATTTTTCCACGTGTTCATATCAAGGACCACATGACTCAAGGAGCACCTCCAGGCACACTGGCCTTAGCCACCCCTAGCGGTTGGATGACATCAGAACTTTTTGTGAAAGTTATTAAGCATTTCATTCACCACACTTGCAGTTCTGGAGAGAACCCTACTCTATTAATCTATGACAATATAGAAAGTCACTTGTCCCTGGAAGCTCTTATGCTGTGTAAGGAGAACGGTGTCTCAGTTTTGACTTTACCTCCCCATTCATCCAACAAAATGCAACCACTAGATGTTGCGGTTTTCAGGACTTTTAAAACTTATTATAATGCAGAACTTGACTCTTGGATGATGCAAAACCCTGGCAAAACTGCTTCAATTTATAATACAGCATCCTTCGTGAACACAGCTCATCAGAAAAGCATGACACCTTCCAACATAATTGCAGGTTTTAAAAAAAGTGGGATATATCCGTTTGATCGAGATATTTTTACAGAAGCAAACTTCTTATGGAATTATGTGACTGACCGACCGCCTCCTACCATTGTGGACGATCAACCACATGGGAGTAATATTTATGCTGTGCCAAGTGATTTGCTCAACGGTTCCCTCCCTCAAGAAGAAGAAGGAGCAGCTTCCCTAGAAGAAAGAGCAGCTTCTATGGAAGAAGCAAACCATACAGACATCGGTATCCTTGATCCAGGAGCTGGTCCAAGTCATGCTTTCCTATCTTCCGAAGATTTTCGTGGTTATCCAAAAGCAGGAGAACGAAAAACTAATCGAAATCAGCGGAAGAAAGGAAGGAGTATGATAGCCACGAGTACTCCAGAAATGAAAGCCATTGCAGAGAAGAAGCAGCCGATTTCAACTTCCAGAATACTGTCTGTTAAAAGGCAGATGTTCGTAAATCAACCATAAACGAAGAAGCAAAAATCTAGTGAACATGCTCCAGTTCATTCATCAGAGGACGACGAAGAAGACGATGATGACATTGAATGTGCAGACACAGACGAGGACATGGACACAGATGAAATTTTTGCTGTTGAGCCCGACCATTTTGCAGAATTGAATCGACTTCCTGTTTTGGGAGATTATGTTTTGATCGAGTTCAAGCTTAAAAGCCAAACTAAATTCTATGTTGGTCAGATCACCAAGATGAAAGATGATGAGGGACTATGAGGTCAAATTCCCAGGATACCGAAAATGAAACACCTTTGTCGAACCTCTTGTGGATGACATAGCCGCTATTGATGATAAAGACATAAAATTGCTACTGTAAAATCCTTCTGTGGTCCAGGGCACTAAAAGAAAAAGGGCTTCATTTAACGTTGATTTTGTCAATTTAAACATTGGCTAAACAAAAGTATTTTGTGTTTTCAATTCCAGATCCTTACCTCTTTTTTTAAATGCCTTCTCTTGACATTTTCAATTCAAAAAATAAAGTTTTTTATGAATTATCGTGTTTTTTTCAATTGTTCCAAGGTACCCCATGCCCTGTGTCATTGTACCCCAGGAATGGGGCACAATGACACAAAATTCATTTTTTGAAAAATGGCCGCTTACGGTTACATATGATTTCTATAATAACGGTTCATGCATTTCTTTCATAGATCCTTAGGTCAAAGGAAATCATTAAAATGCTGAAAAAAAATTCATGTGGGGAGATATGGTCAAAACCAAGTTTTGTATTCCACTGTGCCCCACCCTCCCATTAATAATAAGGGTATATTCCTTAATGCACATGCTAAAAATATTCGTTTTTAGGATATTCATATCGGAACCATCTTGTCACCTGATAGTAACATTCTACAAGGTTTGTAAAAAGGATATCCTTAGCATGCGCTAAAATATACTTATCGTAGTAATTCGTTTTTATTGTTATAGGACTATAACAAAAGTGTGTTTTAATAAATATTCCTACCACCCTACCTCAAATCAATTATTAATTATATTATATTAGGACACGTTAATCTATACGTATTATTGTAGACATATACATCCATTCAAGTTGTTATTACTGTTCTTGCTTAATTTTGGCAGCTTTATCATAATTTAATTCTGGCTCACTTTTACGTCGTCTTTACCACAGAGTGAAAGAAATACCTAAGTTCAAGCGGCGTTGTCGGCTGATGTGTGTCTCTTTTATAAGACATTTTTATAGAAAAAGCATTTTATTGTTTCTTTTTGTGTGTTGTGTTAGTGAATATGTTTCCCAATGTTTTATCATTAAGTCGGATTAAGGATATTACTTATTTTAGTATAAATAATAAAGTACGTAAATACCTACATAACCTGTGTAGTTTAACGTTACGTTTCTTGCTAATTCAGAGGACGATGATGAGGATGAAGGTGAGAATGATAAATCAGAGGAGTAGGAAGATAAGCCAACTACAGAATTATCATTCAGTGACGTGCTTGAAGCACCTGTATTGGCACACAAGTATAGTACAAGACAGAAGAAGGCAGCACTCAACAGTCGCGCACAGGTTGTCTCAAAAGACCGCTTTAATAAAAAATCTAATTTCGTGCCAGAAAAAACTTCAACACCAAAAATGTCTGTGAAAACTTACTAAAGCCAGTATTAAAAAAAAAGAAAAAAGCAAAGGAAGCAAGGAAGATCGAATTGCCGATAAATTTGAAGGATACATGTGTCCTTATTGTTCATGAGTGTCTCAAATAAAACATGTCTGTCAAAGAAGCACTAAAAAGGCGAGGAGTAAATGAAACCATTGTAAAATGGATGTATGAGTTGTTGACGACGAGGATAGCTGAGACACAGGCGGGGAATCAAACCACCTCAGTTAAAGCCACTCGGGGGACACCTCCCCTTCTATAGAGCCTTATAGTAGATGAGTTGCTCTACAGGCTAAAGAAGCTTGACTTCGAATGTATGGGCTATGCTGATGACATAGTTCTAATAGTCAGAGGCAAGTTCGAGAGCACCTTGTGTGATTTATTAGAAAAGGGCCTCAGAATCATTGAGCAATGGTGCTTGTCAGTTGGGCTAAACATTAACCCAAACAAGACCATAGTAATTCCATTTACCCAGAAAAGAATACTTCCAGCCATGAAACCCATATCCTTAAACGGGGAAATCATAGAATGGAAATCAGAAGTTAAAAATCTAGGGATAACCCTAGACAGTAAGCTTCTGTGGAATAAGCACGTTAAAATAACTGCTAGTAAAGCAATAAGAGCTTTGATGGTGTGCAGAAATGAGGTGGAGCTGTAACCCAAAAATACTGCGATTGTGAGACCGGCAATTATGTATGGGGCAATAGTTTGGCATACAAAAGCAAGTCAGTACAGCACGAGGAAGACCCTCGACAAAGTTCAAAGGCTTGCCTGTGTGTACATCACTGGAGCTATGACAACATGTCCAACTAGGGCACTTGAGATCATTACAGATCTCACACCTCTACATCTGGTGATAGAAAGATCTGCCCAAGAGGCAATTCTTAGAATATCTAAGGAAGGTTCAGGCAATGAGAGTATTAAAAATCAGGGCGCCTGGTCCTCTCTAACAAAATACATCTCATCAGCGAATCTTCCCAGTGAAGTAACGATCAAGAAAGTAAGTATCGAAGAGAATTTCACTACGATGCTAAATACGACGAGAGACTGGGGAAGGGAATACACCACCGAAACTCTCAAAGAAAACACCATTAGATGGTATAAGGATGGTTCAAAAACGATCACTGGAGCAGGCGCTGGAGTATTTGGGCCTGGCACTAGATACTCATTATCGTTAGCCTCCTCCCCGAGCGTCTTTCAGGCAGAAATACTTGCGATTGAAAGATGCGTGGAAATGAACCTAGAAATAAACTATCAGAAATGTGACACATCGATCCATTCTGATAGTCAAGCAGCTATCAAAGCATTGAGCTCCCATGTCATTGACTCAAAGTTGGCGTGGGAGTGCCGAAGAACACTTGATGAATTAGGCAAAAATAACAGGGTCTCTTTAGTCTGGGTTCCTGGCCACTCGGGAATCACAGGAAGAGTCCAATACACTTGCCAGGAATGGAGCACAAACGCCCTTTATTGGCGCGGAGTCTTTCTGTGGTGCAGGAAAATGCTCCTATAAGAAAGAGTTTCTGAAGAAGGAGGAAACCGAAAGAGAAGCACTCTGGCGGTGACATCCCGGTTTGGAACATTCCAAAAAGTTCCTGTGGAACTTTGACACTGCTAGATCCAAAAAATATTTGGACCTCAGTAAAGATAAGCTACATCTCCTCACGGGCTTTCTTACAGGACATTGCCGCCTTAGGAAGCACCTAATGAGAATACGTCTAGCAGAAATTGACGAGTGTAGATTCTGTGGGGAGGAGAATGAAACTCCGGATCACCTAGTTCTGGAATGCCTCGCCATTGCAAGCCAACGCAAGAAATGCTTTGGACAAGAAACTTGTAAGAGTGAGGATCTAACCTCCCAAATACTAGAGTTCATTAGAACCTTGGAACTGGAAGGCGAGCTGTAGTAGTAGCGAGAACAGCTCTGATAGGAGTGGCACAATAAACCTTAGGTCTCAGTGCAGTGTAACCCCGTTAACATCTAATCTAATTGGTATAAAATGTGTTTAATTACGTACATATTCCATATTAAAATGTATGCAACCTATGTTTAAAAGTAACCCATGGTAATATTGACAACAAAGGTTGACAATAACGCCAATTGACATACTTTTTTAAAAAAATACCTAATCAATTAGTAATTGTCAGGATAATTAAATTAATGGGTCTCCATTTGTTGGTGTATAGTATAGGAGCAACCTCGCTTTTTCTTTGTTTTAATATTTAATCTACGAAATTTGAATTTTTTCTTAGCATGTCGATATTGTATACACCTACCTTATTACATTCATATTACGAGAATTCTTTTCATTTTAATTTCAATAATAATTTTGAAATTGGGCTATTATATATGTCTAACGTAATAAAATTCTTCAAATCTCCTAGTTCGCGAGTTAAGTCACACATGAACAATGATTCTGTTCGTAATCAACCTTCCTCGTCATCCACAGAACAGTAATAGCAGTTATTTTAGAGGGGCCTACGTTCTATGATCTAGAAAGTAAAGAAGAAGGTCCTATTCGACCACTGGTAGATTCTTATCCTGCGAAGAATTACGGCGAACAAAAGAGTTCTTTGTCTAAAACATGTTACGCAGAATTCGAGTGGTAGGATACAGCATTCGACATGGTCGAGTTCTGTGATTGTTGCCAAAATATTGGTAAAACAACGATCCTGAAATTTTCAAACTCACGTGAATAATTTCGTTAAATGGCATAAGATTTATGTTGTTAGCATATAGCTCTTTTTAGATCGTCAAAGTTTGGTTATTCGCGGACATAATGAAAAGCAATCATCGCTAAACAAAGGAAACTTTTTGAAAGAATGTGAGTTGATGGCAAAGTATAACCCTGATTTTACTAAAATGTATCGAAAGAAAATCAATTATACCAGTCCAAAATGTCAAGAAGAATTGTAAAATTTATTCGTAAAAAAATCATCGCCAAAATAAAAGAGTGTGGATACTTTGCCATCATGTGCGATGATGTGAGACAACAGCAGAACAGCTTTCCGTTTTAATTAAGAAAGCTTTAGAATTATTGAAAGTCGATTGAAATTCATTTCATGGCTCATCGCGTAAATTTGATAGTTGTCAATATGTGCAATAATATACCTCCAGCTCAAAATTTCTACAATTCTCTGGAAGCACTTTACACTCATTTTTCTCGATATTTAATTCGAAATTTATTAAAAGATATGGCGGGTCAACATGTGGTATCGAGTGTTGGGTTCAATGATCAATGGGTTGAAATTAAGAAATGTCTGAAAATTGTCACAACTATTGACAAATTTTTATCATTAGATTTTGATGGAGCTGCTGTTTTCATTGACCACTACGCCGATTTGTTGAAAATCGATAAAAGTAATTTAAAAGCCAAAATGAAGGTTATAAAGAATAATTTTACGATTGAAAAATCGGAAAAATTTATAATTTTCATAACTTGAATGTGTAAACTTTCCAAATTTTTTAATGATTTAATTGCGTTTTTTTGTCGAAATATCGATATTTCGACAGGAATAACGAAATGTATTTCATATGCCTTATACTTGCTGCGAATTATAATTGCCCTGAAATTATTTTAGTACAAAACAAAAACCGCATTTTTGCGCATTATTTGATACATGCTCTTTGCCCCACATTAAAGTTGAAAATAAAATGTTTTTTTGATTCGAAAAATAACAGCTGGCATCAAAAAAGGCAATATTTTCGTCCGACATTGTTTACTTAGTTATTTTTAAATCACTATTATGTGCCTACGTTTGTCACCTTGAAGATAAACTGACTAATAACTGAAATATTTCATTCAGATACCATGTCAATTTATTTTTAAATTCACAATAAGTCGCAATTTTTATTCAACGCAATCGCAACTGTTAATATCTACTCCAGGTACCTATATTAATGTTCCAGAAGGCAACAGAATCAGTATACAGTGCGTCCATAACGTTACACATAGATTCATAATTAGCTAAAAAACTGTAAGATGAAAACATTCCGAAACCGGTCGATTTTATATTTTACGTTAAGTTATAATAGGTACTTTTAGCTTGTCTTAAATTTCTCACGTATCCGTAACGAACTGCGCATGCGTAGATCCGTTACGGGTCAGCTGATACGATGCGTTGAACGTATCCCGACCAAAATCAGTATTTATTCTGTGCTATAAGTCCTATTTTTCAGGCCTTCTTAGATATTGGTTTGGTTTGATTATAACCACAAAGTTCATTTTTAGTTTTAAGAATACAAACCAGTGACAACCTGAATAAATTTTGTGGTTGTACAGTTAAAAACAGAACGAAACAACGATACGTTATCTGATAAAAAGGGTTTCTTGATAACTACTTTACTCAACGTAACTCCAATTCGGATACGGATACGTGTAAAAACTTATTAAAAGAATTAAATTCGTAGTTTATAAAAAGTACTTTTTAAAAAATAACTTTTATTTCTACAAACTAAAAATGAGACTTTACAACTAGGAAGCTATATAAAATCTGAATGTGATCATGAAAAACGTTATAAACAAAACAATCCGTGAGATTGCAATTCAGCAGTCTAGCGGTGTCCTATTACCATATGCGTTCCCATAACTCAAGCTAAAAGTGTCTAATGTTAAGAGTGCTCTTGTGAGTACTGCTTCTCCGATCTTATATTATCTATGGTTGACTGCTTTAACAGTTGACAAAGGATAGACAATTTCGAGATTATTCAATTCGATTACATTAGGTCATGTCTGTTATGTTGTTGTTTGAAGTTTATGTATTTCTTTGATGGAATAATTATTTTAATTAAAATCTCCATTTGGTGTGATTAGTGTGTTATTTAGACCGCTCGACAAGATCTAACCCTACGGTACGCGTACACCAAATCCGTCATTGGCCGAAGTATGATCGGGCGTCGTCGGCCGAACTCGGCCGATTAAACCAAACCTATGTAAAAGTTTGAAAGCGCATACAGTGTTACCAGATCTCACGATATATCGTGAGATCTAACGATTTTGTTCTTGATCTCACGATATCACGATTTTAAGGATTAATCTCACGATTTTTGGAACATATTGTTATAGAAACAAGTTCAAATAGGAAGCATTTTTACAAATGTTGGTAAGTTGGGAGAATACCGGACCTGTAAATTTTAATTCATATGCATGTAAAAACTTCCTGAATATGAGGAACAAGTTGTACGGGAGGTATATAACGCTCACCGTTTCTTAAAATGCATGAATTTTCTAATGTTAACTTTTGCAGGTACATAATTACTTTTCAAATAGTCATAAGAGGATCGCAGATTACAAGGAATTTCAAGAATATATCACCGTATCTCCTTTAAAATTGCTGCATCCCTCGCAAATTAGAAGGTTATCGATGGAAAGTTCCGTTAAAATACTTATTTCTCAGTATGCCTATCGCACTGATCTTATACTTCACTGATCAGTCTGCAGAACATATTGAGGCAGCAAATAGAATTTTACGTTTACTACAACATCCAGATACAAAATTCTATTTAGAGTTTCCGGCGTATTCTTTGCCCTTTTTCAACAAATTAAATATTATAATGCAAAGTGAAAAACCGCAGATTTATAAAATTTACACCGAAATAAGCAACATTGTAAAATCCATTATGGATTATATTAAGCCTGAAGTACTCCGTAAAAATCACGTATATGATATTGAGTTCAAAAATCCTAGACTTTTTTTAGATATTGATGAGATCTATTTTGGTGAAATGATTAATTTAAGCACATTAGATCCTGCTGATTTAAAACTTTTAAAAATTCAGTGTCTAGATTTTTACATTGAAAGCCTTGGGCAAATTTTAAATAGATTTCCTTTAAAAACTTCTGTGTTTACAAAATTTTAATTAATAAAAAATACAAGTACAGTTATAAAAAGAACCATTTCTTCTATATCCGATTTGACAATTCCTTTTCCAAATTTAATTGAAAATATACAAGAAATTGATAATGAATGGAGAATGCTCCAAAATTTTGATTTTAAAGATTTGAAAATAACCAACGATGCTGAAAAATTCTGGCAGGCGATATCTGAAATTAAAATTGGCGACGGACAACAAAAGTTTAAACGGGTTGTGTAATTTAGTATTTAATTTATTATGTCTTCCCCATTCTAGTGCTAACGTAGAACGAGCGTTTTCTCAGGTTAATTGTAACAAAACAAAACTAAGAAACAGACTGAATACTAATACTATTGAAGGGTTATTACTGACAAAAAGTCTGGTAACAAATTCTGGGAACTGTACAAGCTTCAAAGTATCCGATGATATGCTAAAACAAATTAATAATAAAATATATCTGACTGCCAGTCCACCTGAATCAGATTCAGAATAAATTATGTCTTGGAAATAGAGACTCCCGCGCGATCATCCAGAACATACATTTTAGGTTTCTTTTATTTTTTTTATACCTTTTCTTATATTTTTTATCTAATTTTAAGAGTTTACGTTTTTTAATTTTGATACAGAGGAGTTTATACATGTATATATTGGAACATAAAGTGTCTATTTTACTTTAAGTACTTTATATATTTTCTTCATTTTTATTTTTTATTGTTAACGAGTCCATAACTATTTTTTTTCATACTGATGAGCTGTACGTTTATTGAATGAAAGATATTATAATCATTATAACACATATCGTTTTATTTTCATATGTTTAGGAAATCTCACGATTTCTCATGATTTTCGTAACTAAATCTTACGATATAAATTTTTTTGACCTGGCAACACTGAGCGCATACACTGCTACAACCGACCTCGCCCGATGACGCCCGAGAAGGAACGATTAACCGGCGAGTCCGAACATGTTTAGATTTTTGTCATTTTGTCAGTTTTCCCCGGTGCTCTCTACGTTCGAGTCGTTTTTATAAAGGATGGATACTGAAAAATTAATTACTTGTGTTTATAATAGGCCACCATTGTGGGACAAACATTCGAAAACTTACAATAATCGAGACATAAAAAAATGGTCTAACTTGAGAGAACAATTTCGCAAAGAATATAACAAATGTACTCAACCAGGTAAATCTTAGGCTGCGGCAGATCACAAATACATAGTTTAACCGACAACGTCCGTTAAAGGCGAGCGGGACACCCCCAGAAAGTCGCTGAGAAATAGCAGATGTGACCACGCAGTACTAATCGCTAAGACCACTTTTACCTTATGTTTTCGGGGTCGCTGAATACGAATATGAAATTATTTTTACAATAAAATTGGGGGAACATGGAAAATAACGGCAATTTCGGGTAAAATTGAGACAATTAAATTTGGCGTTTTTCTGTGTTCATCTCGCTATATCTTCCACATTTATCAATGTATCATTACGAAATTTTTTATGACTATTGCGTATCTAAAGATCTAAACAACAAGCCTACTCCGAAAATTCTGCGACAATTATTACTTGAACAGTAAATGTACAATTGTTTACTTTTACGTGTTCCGAGTTTTGTCGTACAAATGCAAAAGTTTCGAATTTCTAAAAACTAATTTTCCAGTATTAAAATGCAATACCTAAAGAAGGTTTTGGGAAAGTTTCAGATCTAAATATTGAAAAGAAAAAAAGATATGCTATTTCAAAGTCGAGCGTAGCGTGCGGCTGCACGGCGCGCTATAACACGAGCAGCGACTATCGGAGTCGGAACTTAACATGCGTCCGAAATACGGTTTTAATATATGAATTAAAATAAAAACCATTAAAATATCTTAAAAATCTTCATTTATTTCATCTGTATTTACAATCAATTCTTTATTTATACATGTATCATTACAACTACAAACATCACAGCATTTCAAATTAGATTGTCTACAAGAGCAAACGTCAGTTTCGCAAGCATTTTTGCCAGTGCATGGACAAAAGTACTGTTGTATTTCCATAGCAGTGGGTCCATCGTAATAATCGAAACTCAATCTACCTGTTTCTACCACCCAGCCAAACTTTGTCACATCTTTGGAAATGATTAGACGTTCGATTGCTTGTTTCCACTCATTGATTTGCCAAAGAGCTCTTAAAATGTGTTTATGCATCGCGGGTTCAGATGGAGGAAGTCTTGCGATTTCAGAGTTCTTTTCGATAGTTAAATGATATCTTAATGAATTTATATCGTTACGTGTACCTTTTGACTTTTTCTTTGGATCGTACAAATAAGATGTGAATGTACTGACGACTTCTTGAGCAACATGTATGTCTAAGTCGGTTATTGTAGCTAAATTAGTCAATTATTCGTCTGACATAAGTCGTAATGCTGCATTCACCTTGATCTTGCCTATGTAAAATAAAGATGAATTAGTATCACAACCTGTTAGAGCGTGTGCAGCTAACAACGACGAACAGATATTTTCCTAATTTTTGTGCTAAACTATGAATAGGTATACCTTCTGAAATCAGTGCGTACGGATATTTTTCCCGTGAAAAACCATAGCTGAGGTCTATTTTCGAAACTTGCATAATGAAATAATAGTAATAATAAAACGTCTGTATCGGGAGATTCTACAATTGTTAACTGGTTTTCACTCATTCTGCGTTGAATACGTTGTACATGAAATATTAAGCGAGTATCAGCATCTATGTGCTATAGCGCGCCGCACGCTACGCTCGACTTTGAAATAGCATATCATTTTTTCTTTTCAATATTTAGATTTGAAACTTTCCCAAAAACTTCTTTAGGTATTGCATTTTAATACTGGATAATTAGTTTTTAGAAATTCGAAACTTCGTAACACAACTTTTGCATTTGTACGACAAAACTCGGAACACGTAAAAGTAAACAATTGTAAATTTATTGTTCAAGTATTAATTGTCGCAGAATTTTCGGAGTAGGCTTGTTGTTTAGATCTTTCGATAATAGTCATAAAAAATTTCATAATGATACATTGATAAATGTGGAAGATATAGCGAGATGAACACAGAAAAACGCCAAATTCAATTGTCTCAATTTTACCCGAAATTGCCGTTTTTTTCCATGTTCACCCAAGTTTATCGTAAAAATAATTTCATATTCGTATTCAGTGACCCCGAAAACGTAAAGTAAAAGTGGTCTTAGCGATTAGTACTGCGTGGTCACATACTGCTATTTCTAAGCTACTTTCTGGGGGTGTCCCGCTCGGCTATTTTGGCTTGGGAATTTTTATGCCAAAATGCGAATATACGGAACAAGACCTTCTTAATGTGAAGAATGCAGCAGAATTATATTGTTATTATCTGGGGCTTTCTGTCTCCACAGTCGTTACAGAGTATCAGCTATGGGTTTCGAAGTACAATATTTTACTTAAAATTTTTGCAACCCTCCCAATAAGCGCAGCGACTTCAGAAAGGTCATTTTCTACTTTAAGGCGCCCAAAAACTTGGTTAAGAGCAAATATGTCAGAAAAGGGGCTGACGGGCTTAGCCCTTTTAAATATACATCTCGACATAACCCCTGATGTCTCGAAAATAATCATCCGATTTTCTAAAACAAATAAAAACTACCTTTCAGTTTGTAATTGAAATTTGTGTTCTTTTTTTATTTTATTAAAAAATATTCCAATATATTTTAGTTGTTTCACTGGTAAAGTTGGTTCTAGAACTGTATTTTAGCCAAGTTGACCCCCCCCACGAAATCATGGGCTGCGACCGCACCTGATGAGTACATAATAAAAAGTTTAACCCGCAACCGCTACGGTGCGGTATCGGGCGGATGTAATTTCGGCCGGAAAAAGGGCAGGTACTAAAAGCCGGTAGGTAAATTCGGCCGGAGGTTTTAAGTTGCATCCTTATCTCATAGGTATTTTCGGCCGCAAATCAAATAAAATAACAGAATGCTTTATATTAAAATATTTCTTTATTTCAATAAAATTATTACATCAACTTATTTCTATAACTTGGTAAACTATAAATTTTTAAAAAACGTTTTGATGTGATACAGATTTAACGAAATTAATTCTAGAAATATTGTCAGATCGAAGCATATTTACCATGTTTTCGATAAATTTTAGTTTGTTTTTTACTTGTTTGTCTTTAATTTTTGCTGGAATATTTAAATTTTTTATTTTTAAATATGCATCGATCTGACAATCTTTTAATTTTTCTATAAAAATAAATATAGAAGGGTGACTTGAATAAAAACTAGAATTAAAGTGCGAAGGGAATGATTCGCAGGCATTTGTGGTTCTTTTAATTGATGGGTTTTCATATGCCCATATATTTGGTGGAAAATGAGATTCTGGCGCTATGTAGTTTTCTAATAAATAGTCTGCGTATTTATCTATGAGTTTATGGTCCGGTTTGTATGACATGAGATCAAATATGAAACAATCTTCAACTTCAGAGGGGTCTAAATAAGTTAGCCCAAAAGTATGAGTAAGTCATTTGCTTTCCTCGCAGTTTTTATCTTTATACATTTGGGTTAACCCTAATGATTGTATTTTCCTATACCACGCCTGGTGCAAGTGGAATCTACAACCATTTAGTTTGGTTTTGGGAAAGACAACTTTTAATGCGTTATGAATTGCGATTTCAAAATCCACAAATACCTCCTTCGGTTCAAAAACAATATTATAAAGTTCAAAAATTTTAGATTTTACCAACAGAAAAAGTCTCATATATGTGTCACTGGTCTTATTGGGCAACAGACAATACAAAAGAGGAACATAATGCCCATTTTCCAGTCCATGGATGGTAAATAACTGATAAAAATATTTTGTACAATAAGAAAATGTGCCATCCATGTAAAAATCTTTCATTTTACATAAACTTATTATATTTGTATGGCAAGAAAAAACAATGATATTATCAGCTGTGCTGTTAATAAACAAAAAATTTTCACCTGTTGTGGTTTTCGGTCCATAACTATCGAGTACAGAATGTACATCGTGAATATCCTTAGGCAGGGCTGGTAAGAGCTTACGGCGGCTGTTGTACAAATTTCTTCTTATTAGACTGACATCTATCGATGACAAATTCTCAGGCAAATGATTTGAAAGAACGCTTTTAATAATTTTTGAAGGTTTCTCCGATATGTCTTCCTCAGCTTTGCGCTTGCATGAAGTCGTCACTATTTTTCTCTCCAACGTAGTTTCATCGGACTCGTGGTTGTGGATTAATTCACTTCTAGTAACTGTGTATTCCGCACCAACAGTGTACAGTTTGGCTAAACATCTTAAATTTTTCTTTATACACCTCCAACGTACTTCACCACTTTTTAATACGTCCTGTTTACAAAACTGAAACTTTTCTACAACTAGTAAGTCACAACCGCGTGAACTCTTAATTACTGAAACTGATGCCATCGTATACAAATAATATATTGTATGCTTTCTATCGACTAGTAGCTTAAAGATAAGTTATAATACTGACTAGCTATAATAATTTTATACCTGTTATTTGTGAATTTTATACATTTAAAGGAAACTATTAAGCGTAATTACCAATATTTTAATCTCATCGTAAACATCTACCCCTCGGCCGAAATTACCCCTGTCATAAATGGTACCCTTTGATTTATGCAGGTAGGCCAAGGGATTACCGGCCGAAATTACGCCCGCCGGCGGTATCACATACCGCTGCATTATTTAGATATCTGCTATTGTCTTAAAAATTTTAAATACGGATCTGGGCCTTCGTGTACCTCTCAGAAACACTCGCGTCTAGGGGGGCCGAGATACTCTGGCAGATTGGCTTCTTGACATATATGACAAGAACAAAGGCAACTATTTTTCACTTATAATTGCACAAGTGGTTTGTATTTTATCGGGTAAATTTGGGTTGTTTAATGAGAAACTGTTTCCTAGCAATTTGACGAGAATAACTGTCAACTATTAAAAACACGACACCGAAGGTGGAGTGTTTTTAGGTTGACAGTTATTCGAGTCAAATTGCTAAAGGAAACAGTTTAGAATTTGAACAACACAAATTTACCCAATATCAATTCGGCAGGACAATTTAATGAATGAGAAATTTGGAAACATATCAATGCAAACTTTATTTATGAAACATTAAAAATAAACACATGTTTATTTTAATGTACAATTATTAAAAACGCAGTTATTGAGATTCATACTAGGAACAGTGATATCGCTGCGGGTGCCACAGCTAATCGTTTCTGTAGTAGAAAATTGTCGCCAGATTGATGATTGCGTCGCAACTGTATTAGTAGGCACACATGTATTAACAATTTGACTAATTTCGGCGTTCATAGACACACCTAATCGACTCATTGTTAGTTCTTGAAAATTCAATAAGTTGTTGACAAACATGCCAAACTATTTATTCTGGTAACCAACACCGCGATAATTGATGAACAAATGAATAAGTGAAAAAACAACTAGTGTATTTGTCGCTGTAAAAGTTAAAGCTAACTTTTGCCGCTGTCAAAGTGACAATTGCACTGTGGCATATGCGATTTTTTATACATGTGTTAAATTGTCACAAAAAAAAAGATTAATGAAAACAAACGTTTAAAGAACATCATTTATGGACATTCAAGAAACGGCTATTAAACTTTTAAAATAAATGTTTTTTAAATAATTAATATTTTAATATGTATTATTATACAATATAATCATAAACATTTCAACATATACCATGAATAATAATTAACAAGCTATTTCTTCTCAAACTCATTTTTAGGTTTGGAAAGACGCCCGAAGAAAACATGGGATAGCACAGTAGCAGAAATTCTACGGAAAAAACAAATTACATGGCCAGAGGCTGCAAAAAAAGCTAGAAATAAAAAGGAATTGCGGAGGTTTGTCCTAACGAATGTTTTTGAAAAGGTGTATAAAACAAATGACTAAATTCTATTTTCTCAAGACTGCTTGATTTGCACAAACCATTGGTATGTTAATAATTTTTTAACAATAATATTGCTTGAACACTTGAGTTAACCCTGTTTTGGGGGAGTAGGAGGGGGTATACATTTTTATCTTTTTATTTACGTAACTAACAGTGGGTGTAGTTCGAAGGGGGTGTATTTTAGAACACATGTTTATTTGGGAAATTCTTATTTTGATCCCAACAATACGTCCTTGAAATATCTATATCAAATTAAACCACCTTGTATAATTATAAAAATAAGAAATGATAAGGAATTGTCACTTCTTTCGTTATAATCGATATACCACAACCATATACAACGTGAAGAAAAACATTCAAATGGTCGACTAAACGCGCGAAATCAAAGTAAAAAAATCCCACGCTTCAAATATGTCAAGAAGCCGATCTGCCAGAGTATCTCGGTCCCCGTATACGCTAGTCTCAGAAACTGTTGCTTCTGCAAGTCAGTAACATCAGTGTTGGCCTGCTAGTTGGACGTATCGGATCTAAATAAGTTTTCGTTACGCGCGGTATGTGATACCGCACCATAGTGTTAACGTTAGCGAAATTAGGCATAAGAAATATCCATAATCGGAAAAGTGGGCGCTTATTTTCGAAATGTCACAACGTCCTGGATCATCACGTATGCATCCGGATAATCCGATGTTTGAGCAGTGGTGTTTGGACCAATTAGATGACGATGACACCGAAATGGAAGATAGTGATCCGGAATATGTGATTGAAAGTGACCACAGTACTGACTCAGAGGTATCTGCAGGTGAAAAAGATGATAGCGAATTTACTGAACCTTCTGTGCAACCTTCATCAGAAGCACAAGAGGACTTCTATTATGGGCGAGAGAAGGCCAATAAAACTAAATGGTTGGTATACATTATTTATTTCTTTTTTATGTAGTCCTATTGCATGCGTATTTTTACTATATATTATAATTTTTTTCTAGGTCTAAACAACCACCGCCACAAAATGTAAGAACACGAAAGCATAACTAAAAGGTTAGAAGATCCTAAAAATCCAGAAGAAGTGTGGAATTTGCTGTTCTCTTCTGACATGTTGAATGAAATTGTTTATTACACGAATATGAAACTTGCCCAATTTAGGGAAAAATATAAAGACAACTCCCACCAGACCTTGAGAGATATTGATATTATTGAATTGAAAGCATTTCTTGGTCTGCTGGTATATACTGAAGTTTTTAAATCTGGAAACGAAAGTCTAAACTCCCTTTTTGCAACGGACGGGACAGGAAGGGACGTGTTTAGATGCACCATGTCCAAAAGGAGATTTGAAACATTACTATGTGCTCTAAGATTTGACGATTTTACTGACAGAGAAGAGAAAATAAAAGTCGATCGTGCATGCGCAATAAATAATATTTTTAATAAATTTATTGCAAATTCGCAGCAAAACTTTTCTCTTGGTTCTTACACGTGCATAGATGAATCTTTGGTTGCATTCAGAGGCAGGTGCGGATTTAAAATGTATATGCCAAATAAACCGGCTAAATATGGCATAAAAATTTTATGTCTTACTGATGCACGGAATAATTACCTTTTCAATGCATATATATACACAGGAAAGGGTTCTGATGGAAGGACTTTATCTCTTGAAGAAAGACAACTGCAGATTCCTACACAAGCTGTTGTTAGGCTCGTCAAACCAATTGAAAAGAGCAATAGAAATGTTACAGCCGACAACTGGTTTGGATCAATGGAGGTAGTAACTGAACTTCAAAAACGAGGACTTACATATCTGGGAACATTGAAAAAAAACAAAACTTTTATTCCTGCTTCTTTCCTTCCAAATAAACATCGGCAGATTAGTAGCTCTTTATATGGATTTCAAGCAAATGTTACTTTATTATCTTATACTACCAAGAAAAATAAGGCGGTAATTTTAGTATCTTCTATGCACCATTCCTCAAAAATCGATGATGACACCGGAAAACCAGAGATGATTGCTGATTATAATTTAACAAAAGGAGGAGTAGATGCATTAGATCGCAAATGTGCGAATTATTCTCCTAGTAGAAGGACTAGGAGATGGACTATGGCAGTATTTTTCACATTAGTGAATATGTGTGGCATAAATGCGTTCATATTACACCAAAGTTTCAAAAACTCCCAAAAAATTGAACGCCTTGATTTTTTAAAAATATTAGCCAATAAGCTAATTGAGCCTTATATGCAAATCCGATTTACTAACAGTAGGATTTCAAAGGAAATTCGATCTCGGATTTCTTACTTGCTCGGAGCAGAAGAGGCAGTTCAAAACCAGCTGGAAAATGTCAATGATGGGAGAATGGTCACCAAAAAGACCTGTTACCGATGTCCCACCAAATTAAAAAGAAAAACTTTCTTTATGTGTCGTGAGTGTGGAAAACCTATATGTTTGGAACACGCCAAAAAATTGTGTGTCTCTTGTATTGAAAACTTAAAAAAAATAACTTCATTATATTTTTTTAATATTTTTTACGTTTTGTTTTTCTTAGAATATGTTTTATTATTTTATAATTTAAATAAAAAATAAATATTTTACTTAAATTTTGAGAGTTTCAATCTTTTTTCATTAACCAAAACCTAAAAATTGTTAGCGGTATCACATACCGCACCGTACTCAAAGTGTAACAATTTGCACCGTAGCGGTTGCGGGTTAAATAAGTTTTTGTTTTCTTTATTACGAAATATTGTCCGGCTTTTAGAACATATATGACGGCTTTAAAAAAGTTATGATTAGCTGTTAAAAAAGGTATGTCCGACTTCTAGGTTAAAATGCACGGCCAAATTAAGCGCGGAGTTCGGCTTTTGTGTTTTAGGACCAGACAACCCTATGTGTAGTATTAATTATTGTGGTATTTAATATCGGATAAAACTGAATTGAATTAATTTTACATTCTAAAATCAACTGCCTACTCTTCACAACGAATACAATACTAATATATTATAACTAGAAAAACAAAAAACCCCTTATCCAACAAAAAACATTCCTTTTTTACGAAACTTGAGATTTTCCAACCGCTCAGCGTGGGTAGGAAAATAAAAGCTTATTTTGTCTATTCGAGACATAATAACTGACCAGCCGCGTAAGAAACACATGTGAAATGGTACAACTGAAATGATTATATAAATACGAGGGCGCTTCCGTGTTCAACCTTAGAAATTGCAATAATAGTAATGAGGCAACTAAACCAGAGAATATTTTTTAATCACATGCATAGTCTCACTCAAGCATAATCATGTTAGTGTCAGAGCATAGAATAGTAACTAGTAACACGAGCATTAAAATGATAAAAAAATTCTTGCGTTCCATCTATTAGAACGTTAATACTGTAAATACCTGAAAAAGCATGTGTGCGTGCAACCTGTCGTCACAGAGCCTCCTTGAAATAAATATTTATGAGTTTATCTCTCAGCTCCCTTAATTCTGACAATATTACCCTGTGTAGTCATATTGCGTATTTATATTCATTGTAAACTGGACCTTATTCATAGTCGGGTGTAAACTCGGCTTTACGTACTATTCAGTTTTATAGGTTGGAAAGACATTTTAAACGGAAGTGAATACCGCCATGGAGGGGTATGTCAATTGTCATTTCGAAAATTTATGTTATGTTTGGTGTTGTAGAAATTAAATAAAGATCAATGATTGTTTATTATTGTTTAAAACAATTCATTTACCGGCATCCTGTTTCCTACAATCTCAGAAGTGGGATTAGCTGTTTAAAGAACGCGTGTGCTGTGATTATTAGGGTAAAAGTTTTCCGTTTATGTGTGACGACGGCTAACGCTAACGATGATAATGGTTGGCTTCCACCAAGCCATAATATCGATGATAATGTATTCGAAGAAGTAGACGAGTGGAAATTCAAACAGCTCCGCAACAAGTGGTTGACATTAATGATCTAATTACTCCTATGAATTGCCTTATGCAACAAAATGCAACCATGCTGCAACAAAATATGAGCAACCAATCTCAGGTTAGTGTTAACGATAGTCCAACTTATCACGTAATCCCCTTTTAATGCTGAAAACTTATCAAAAAGTTAAGAGTGTGTTATATTTTATTTTGCGCACCGTGTTTGTTGTACAAGATTGAGACGGAATATACTTTCGAACACGTGTTGTTTACGTTATTCGATCTTATATTATCGTTCTCATGAAATAGTTACGACCGGGGGTGAAGAGTGAAGAGAGCTGTTTGGGATTTGTATGGGTAAAAATGTTTAGTCTAGGTATAACCACAAGACCGAAGGGAATAAATTGAGATAGTTACAGTATCGCCGAGTTTCATTATAATATTTTATCCTTTTTCTAATCTTACAAGTGTTTAGGAAGCATCGAAAACACTGCTACCTTACACAAATGACCTACAGAATGCAAATTGGAAACTGCTCGCATACATTTATTGGGAGCAGCTAAAGCCTGGTACGAATCCAGACAACATATTATTCAAGATTGGAACGATTTTAAACGGGTGTTCAGTAACACATTTGTACAGAGGCAAAGTTTGACACACCTTTGGAAACACATGACTTCTAGGACACAAACATCCAAAGAGGACATCAGTGCATATTTTCATGATAAAGTTCGCCTGTGCAAATCATTAAATTTATGTGTTGAACAACAGAAGGTGTAAGTTGCAATTGGTTTAGCTTCTCGTGAATTAGCCTCCATGATTATGACAAAAACCCATATCAATATCGACGACGTTTATCATGATTTAATCTCCTTTCAACGACTTACTAATGAAAGAAGAAACCGACACACTATTGGAGAGCGACCCAAACTATTTACATCAGCAGTTAGTAATGTTACAAGCAGCTGTGAGAAAAGATCAGTACCAAAAATGGAGACAGTTAAGCTGTTAAGTGTTTTAATTGCAACGATTAGGGACAATATGCAACATCGACCAACAAACCGAAAAGAGAAAAGGGATCGTGTTTCACTTTTGGTAAGATGGGACATAAATTCACTGACTGTCCGGATAAGGCACATCAATCTACTCATATGGTACAACAAGGTAATCCCTACGTTTTTCAGTGATTCAAGATGATAATTGTTTATGTAAATATAATTTACTTGCACTAATTGACTCAGGGAGTCCTATACGTTTAATAAAAGAAAAATATGTTCCTTTTTATGATAAAAACGTTAATGCAAATTATAATTTTACTGGTATTAATGAGAGTAAAGTGGATATTTTAGGCAATTTTCAAAAAGATATTGCAATAAATGACATTACAATTAATGTTATTTTATGTTGTGACTGACACCACAATAGGTTTGTTCTAACACGAGTCACAAACCATCATAAACAGTCAGGATTCTGCGCAATACATTTCTCCGCGTTCATATATAAGTTTCGGATTGTTTGAAAACAGCTGGACGATGTTCACACAGGCTTAACTGTCGCAGAGTAGCACAGTCTGAATTGAAATGCCACGCAGCAGCAAGGAAACTATTATTAAACAATAGTCACACAGAAGCAAGAATGAGGTTTGCTTTAGAGCATATTGCTTATGACGAACAATTTTGGAATCGTGTTATTTTTACGGATGAAACGGATTTCCAATCGTCCAATAGCGGCAATATTCGTGACTATCGCCCACCGAATACACGGTTTGACGAGAATTATGTCAATTTCACAAATAAAAATGGTCGTTTTTCTGTAAATATGTGGACGTGGATATCTAAGGAGGGAGTTTTATGGCATATTGGCGAAAGATTTAATAGTGAAGTATATATCAG
Organism: Galeruca laticollis; assembly: GCA_963921935.1. Classification (NCBI taxonomy): domain Eukaryota; kingdom Metazoa; phylum Arthropoda; class Insecta; order Coleoptera; family Chrysomelidae; genus Galeruca; species Galeruca laticollis. The sequence continues at coordinate 204,113,377 of OY998180.1, forward strand.
AAGGGGTGTAAGGGGTGATGGCAAGAAATAAAAGTGCCGACCCAAATGACAACCTCACCTGCACGTGGTGCACCCTGCTAGACTACTAACGAGGCTCTGTCGACCGACCGACTGCCGGAATAAGCAGTCCCCCTCTGGACGGCCAACAGCTTCGGGTGGATGAGCCAGAAAGAGTTAGGGCACCTTCTTGTCCTAGGATAGAGAAATCTTTCCTAAAGGCGGAGGAACCGATAACATGGCAGTAGAAGGCAACGGAAAACCACTACATTAAAGATCTTCTAGATATTCCCAGGATATTCATCCGATCATCTTATCATGTTGGAAACAAAAATACAAATGGCCTCTAGTCCCGGGCAGACCTTGAGTGGTCAGGAGGTGCGAAGAATCCCCCGGTTCCAATTGGATAAGATAACAAAAATAGCGACTTGGAATGTAAAAACATTGTTTGCAGCTGGAAAGCTCGATAATCTAATACAGGAAATGAACAGAATGAGAGTAAACATTCTTGGAGTGAGTGAAGTCCGATGGTCTGGAAAAGGAATACTCAAATCAGGGGGTAAAGTATTCTACTATTCCGGCAATAATAATGACCGAAATCACCAACATGGGGTTGGTATCCTAATGGACGAAAACTTATAAAAATCAATGAAAAATTTTGTCCCCCTCTCCGAAAGGGTAGTCATGGTTCAACTGCTTGGTAGACCCATTGACATCAATATTATCCAGGTCTATGCCCCAACAGCGGATAAACCAGAAGAAAAAGTTGAAAACTTCTATAAACAACTAGATCAGGTCTTAAAACTCACAAAGCCGAATGAAATTAATATAATTCTTGGAGATCTAAATGCCAAGGTTGGCAAAGGCAGAATGGGCTCAGTGGTTGGTGATTGGGGCTTGGGCGAGAGAAATGACAGGAGTGAAAGGCTAATTCAGTACTGTGAGGAGAACAATCTTATAATTGCGAACACGTGGTTCAAACTGCCACCAAGACGACTGTACACCTGGAAAGCGCCAGCGGACAATGACCAACACATTATCCGTAATCAAATAGATTACATTACAATTAACCGCAGGTTTAGAAACTCTATTAGCAAGGTTACAACAATGCCAGGTGCCGACATCGCATCAGACCACATCCCAATGTGTGCCAACATTGTTCTACGCCTCGCCAGACCCAAAACAAAAAACTTCAGGAAGACGCTGGATCCACAACTACTAAAAGACGAAGAAACAAGAACACTGTACGAAGACCAACTTAATAAAGAACTAGAAAGTATTATCACTTCAAACGATACTAACAAACACTGGCTTGATCTTAAACAAGCGTTTAAAACCACGAACGAAAAATTTCTCTCAAAAACAAAAACAACAACTAAGAATAAGTGGATGACCAAAGATATTTTAGAGTTAATGAAGGAGCGAAGACAATGTAAAGTTCAGAACGATCACAACGGATATAGAGCCCTCCAAAGAAGAATTCGTAATGAAATTAGAGCGGCAAAAGAGAAGTGGCTACACGAAAGATGCCAAGAGGCTGAAGATCTGAACAGACTTGGGGATAGTTTTCACCTTCATAAAAAAGTCAAGGAAATAGCTGGACTGTACAATAATAGACCGTTGGGTTTTATTAAAAAGGAGAACAACGAACTAGCGACAACCGAAGAACTGCTGCAAATCTGGAGAGAATATACAATCAGTCTCTTCAATGACGACAGGCCAGGGAACCCCGCAACAGAAATACCCACTACATCAGGACCAAATATATTGAAAAGTGAAATCATACATGCCATCAAGCTAATGAAAGATAAAAAAGCTGCGGGTCCGGATGATATGTACTCGGAAACGTTTCACTTAATTAACGAACAAAATCTGGAAACAATCGTAAGACTCTTCAATAACATCTACGACACTGGACACTTTCCTGAAGATTGGCTCCGCTCCACGTTCATCACAATACCAAAATCAAACAACGCAACCTCATGTAAAGACTATCGTCTCATCAGTCTAATGAGCCATTTTCTAAAACTATTCCTTCGAGTTCTACACACAAGACTCTATCAAAAATGCGAGGAAGTAAGCTGTGTCAGCCAGTTCGGATTTAAGAGCGGATTCGGAACTAGAGAAGCCATATTCAGTCTCCAGACATTGGTCCAAAACTGCCAAGATCAAAGAAAAGATGTCTTCATGTGCTTCATTGACTACGAAAAGGCATTTGACAACGTTAAACACAATCTTTTGATAACGTACCTCAGAGATTTGGGACTAGATGGAAAGGACGTAAGACTGATTGGTAATCTGTATTGGCACCAAAAAGCAGAAATTCGAGTAGGCAACACTGAGACAACTGAAGATTTTGAAATTAGGAAAGGGGTTCGCCAGGGATGTATCCTGTCCCCATGTTATTCAATTTGTACGTGGAAAGGGCATTCTCGGAGGCAATTTCGGACAGCCCCTTTGGTATTAAAGTAAACGGAATTCCCATTAACAATATCAGATATGCGGACGATACCGTAATAATAGCAGAAAACGCACAAGATCTGCAAAGTCTGTTGGATCGGGTTAACGAAGAAAGCCAAAGACTAGGTTTGAAAATTAACATCAGCAAAACGAAGTTTATGATTGTCAGTAGAAACGATACTCCACAGACTCGAATTCATATTAATGAAGAAAATATCGAACAGGTCACACAGTTTAAATACTTGGGATGCATGATCAATAAAGAATGGGATCCGGATCAAGAGATAAGGTGCAGGATCGAGCAGGCTAGAACAACATTCCTAAGACTTCGTAAGTTCCTTACAGACAAGAACTTGGACTTCAACCTCAGGTATAGGATGATAAAGTGTTATATTTGGTCCGTTCTCCTATACGGGGTTGAGGCATGGACGTTGAAAGCAGCAATCATCAACAAAATAGAAGCCTTCGAGATGTGGACCCTGCGCCGAATGTTGAAGGTGTCGTGGGTCGACCATGTGAGAAATGAGGACATTCTCCGAAAAGCCGGTCTAACGGATCGAGAACTTTTCGAAAATATCAGTAAGGGTCGAGACAGTCAATTTCAAAAGAAAAATAGGTTATCTCGGACACATACTGCGCAGAGAACGCTACCATTTTCAACGCCTCATTCTTCAAGGTAAAATAGAGGGAGGGGGAAGAGGAATAGGCAGGAAAAAATTATCATGGCTTAGAAATATTCGTCAATGGACAGGGATAAAGGACTTCCAAACACTGCAGTATGCTGCAATTAATAGAAACATATGATAGGAATAGAGAAGATGAACGCCTACGCAGGAATCTGCACGGCACTAAAAGAAGAGAATATATCAGAATTTTAGACAATTATTTTACCTTCCAACAAGATAACTTTGTAGTGCATAACTGTGGTGTAGTGACCGAATGGTTTCTGGCACGTAATGTTAATGTTCTTAACTGTTGTAGTATAAGCCCAGACTTGAATCCAGTAGAAAATGTTTGGGCAATGTTAGTAAGAGAAATTCGAAAGGCAAACGTAAGACCACGAAACGTTGAAGGTTTGTTGGAAGTTATAAATAATGCTTGGGAGGAAATAACTGAAGAATATTGTGCCACATTATATAGATCCATGACCAGTAGATTAAGAGAAGTCATAGAGTATAATTGAAAATTAAAAATTATTTAGTAGTCTTTGATATTTAATAATGGGAAGCAATATTATTTACACTTTAGTGTTATTATCATTTAAATATACGACAAAATTGTTTCTTGGAAACGGAAAAGACATATTCACACTAGGCAACAACTGCCCATTTTTTTGGTCGCAACTGTGGTTTGCTAATATACCGTAAGTCTACCGATCGCTGGCTCTCTTACTATAAAGGGACTGGCGCATTTTTCATCTCATGAATGACGTAAAATCCTACGTAAATTTTGACGTCAGTGTCGTCTTTCGACGGAGATTTTCCTTTTTTTTTCAATGTCAATTCAGGATGTTTCTTAAAAATAATCATTAAGCACTTTTGTTTTACTTTTTTGGTATTTTTTGTATGTTTAAGGTATACTCAGTCACATAGAAACCCGAACAACCAGTAAATATTAATTTATTTAAAAAATACCTGAATGTAATTGATTTTTTCTACTTCCGCTACTAAAACCGCACTTTGAACACGGGTTTGACATGCACAAAACGACTCTTTAAACACTAGTGTTTAAAATGCGAAAAGTTACATCTCGTTTATCTTTTGTTTTTTAAACGTCAAATCAAGTGTATCTTTTGTATGTTAAATTTCATGCTCCTTGATAATTTTGTTATTCTGCGTCATTTGATTTGTCAGTCAGCTGTCAGCAATCGTCCGTCATGTAATGAATACAATTCAAATATAATATAATTTTTCCCTTCCCGCGGGCGAAGAAAAAGTATAGTAAGCACCTCGTGTTAAAAACGTCTTTAGTCACTCGTTTCACATAGAAACCCGAACACCCAATAAATATTAATTTATTTAAAAAATACCTGAATGTAATTGATTTTAATACATTACTATAAATGCTCAAAATGTTCTCCACCTTGCTGTTGGCAATAGAAAGTCTCCTATAAAACTCGTCACGAACTTTGTTTAAAGTTTGAGGTGAAATATTCCGTATTCCTGTAGTTATCCTTTCTTTGAGGTCTGCAATGCTAGCTGGTTATGTTGCATATACTTCGTTCTTGAGATAACCCCCCAGTAAAAAATCCAACGGCGTAAGGTCTGGCGTGCGGTGTGTTCCCCATCCTATTGGAACAAGACATTTTCATTCAGTACGCCTGGATCTATAAGTTCGCCAACACAGGAACAAACTTCGTCTCCAATCATGCTTAAATATTTGTCCGCTGTCAAATTTCCATCTATACATATAGGACCAATAATATGATCAAGCTCACCTTTTGAGGATACTGAGTATGTGTCTCATATGCATTCAATGAGGATTCTCTGCTGACCAATATCTACAGTTTTGTCGGTTTGTTGTGAGATGACATGCTGTATATATATCACGATGACAAATCAATCGTAAGAAATTTCACATTACTGTGAATTCTCGGACAAGTTTGAATGTCTATTGTAACGTTAAACCCTTATTATTAACTTTAATGGTCGTAAACGCCCGTTAATAAAAGAAAGTTTAGCTTTAAGTGCCTGCTCAACAAAAGACCAAAGAATTGAAAATAGAGATTATGGAACTTTCCAAAACGTTACTACAAATAACTTTGAGTGATCTACGATCCTTAAATTAGCACTGTGAACAATATTTCAAACCCTTTCACAAATGAATATGGAATCAAGTATTCGAAATGAATGTTTTATGGATTGACATAAATTAACTAACAGGACACTATTTATCGCTTCACGGTAAAGTGAGTAATTAACTTTATGTCAAATAATATCACCATTCAACTGACAGAGTTATAGTCTGAAAGAGAAAGTTCTACCCCCAAAAAACTTGCGATTATCTACAGAAATTAACCAATTTACAGTCAGTTTCTCAACATCAGGCAGTACAGAACTAAATCTACTCTGGATCGGTGGACATAAAAAAGTGCCACAATTCCTCGCGTTCAATACATACAATTTTCAATGTGTGTCAGATACTTAGACCCAGAAAATAATGTTGGAGAAGATTTTATAATATTTGTTCCAGTTCATGATGTTAGTGGTCCAGGGCTTGATTCATCACTAAAAGATACGCTAATTAATTTAGGATTAGAACTTAACAATACGAGGGGCCAGGGGTACGATGTGCCAGCAGCAATGAGAGAAAAATTAAGAAGATGACAAGCAGTTATAAAGGAGGAATATCCAACAGCAATATACACTTACTATGCCTCCCGCTGTCTAAATTTATGCCTAAATGACGCTTCCAAAGTGTCTGTCATAAGAAACACTTTTAATAAAGTTGGCATAATCTGCTCCTTCTTTAGAGTTTCAGCAAAGAGATCTGAAATACTTAAGAAACGGCTACAGGAAGAGCCAAAAGAAGTCCCTACTTTCATAAAATACTGCGAAACAAGATGGGTTGGAAAGCACGACGTCGTTTTCCTCTTTGCGGACTCCCTAAAGTATAGAAGACTTAAAAAATGGGGACGATAAAGCTGAATCATTAAAGTCAATTGATGTATGTTCTGGCCTGGATGGTGTCGAAAGAACTTTAATGCTTATTCAAAATATAAGAAGCAACGGTGAAACTGAATTTTTAAAGATTTTTAATGAATCTGTGGGTCTCCGTAGTCTAGTGAAATGGTGCTCTGTTTGTAAACCGAGAGGCCCCGGGATCAAACCCGGGCCCTAGATACCATCATAATTAAAAATTCTGAGAGCCACCTGTCGGAAGGCAATGGTAAACCACCGACAGTAGTCTCCCTAATACAGCCTCTCAACATAGACGTTCGGTCCGTCGTTAAACTGTAGGTCCCTTCTATCTGTGGTAACTGGAGAGCACAACACAAGTAGAAATGAGAGGTCGCCAACATCCGATACCGAATATAGCACTGTAAGAAGAATGAATCTGAAAGATTAACTCTTATTTTTGGAGTAGAACCCAGGATGGTACAACATAGAACAAATATTACAGCAAGTACACCAGAAGAATATTTTAGAACACCTATTTTTGTACCGTATTTAGACGAATTTGTATGTTCTGCAAATGAAAGATTTACCGAACATAAGACGGTGCCTTCTTCTTTGCAACAGGTTGTACCGAAGTACGCTAAATCGTTTCTGTTTGTCTTCATTAAACCTGCTTCTGAGTTTTACAAAGAGGATTTAAATAGCAACAATTTTTCAGTTTTAGCAGGGGAATGGGACATGTGGAAAGTGAAGTGGCAAAATGAAACGGATGTACCGGAATCTCCTCTGGATACTATTTACTTGTGCAATCCCATTATTTCGTCTAATATTCACGTATTACTGCAAGTTCTGTGCGTTCTTCCAGTGACTGCAGCTTTTCAACTTTGAAGAGACTGAAAACTTATATGAGGAACCATTCAACTCATGAGCGTACAACAAGTTTAGCCCTAATGAGTATTCAACGTGATAATCAAATCGATATTAATGAAATTATTAATATTATATTAGAATTTTGTTTCATTTTTTTGTCTTTTTTAATTTGTTCTCTTAATAAATAAGCCCTCATTTATTGATATTTTAATTTTTCCTTACAAATCACTTAAAATCAGTTATGAAATTGATCTCTGGCTACGCCACTGAAACAGAGTCTGAGTCAAATACACTGTAGTTAAGATATAGAATTAAATTTTCTTTCAGTTCATTATTTTAATCTCCATTGACTCCGTCTTCGTCTGAACTCTCAATGAACGGCAGAGATCCAATATATTTCCCATCAGTAACCATCACTCTTCAAATTTTGGAAAAAGTTGTGGTACACTGGAGAGATAAACTGAAGTACATCCATCATATTACATTTTTTCAGTGGCCCAACAGGTCTTATTCTTTGATAGAGCCTAATCAGTGGAGCGTTTTTGAGATATGTTGGCCTACCTTTACTGCATATCGGCTTGATGTCCACAATATCAAACTCAATTTCAGCGTTCAGTGTTGCTATGTACTTTATTTCATAAGGACATCCTTTTTCCAGCACAATCCATTGAATTTTCAGCCAATTTACAGAATGTTTGTCTGTGTTTTTCTTCCTTCTGCTTATGTTTTCCACTCAATTTGCTGTTCAAATAAAGTCCTCGCTGTTCATTTCACATACAATAAACTTTTTCTTATTTCTGGAACTTACCATGATGTTCTTCCAATCTTGAGGACCATAAATTGTCTTTCCTTTGGCTGCTAACTCTACACTGCCCAAATCGGAATCGTTCGGTAGGAACAAATGTACTGAAACTAAACATTTTGTGATCAAGTACTTCGATGTCCACGTCATCACTCTTAATGAATCTCATGAGGACAAGAGCCATTTTGATGTTGCGGTTTTGCCCTCCACAGGAATCGCTGTAGATTGTTCCTTTTTGCTTGCCATTAGCTTCAACTTTCAAATGTTTTATCAAACATGAAGATATTTCCTGTGAACCCCTTCCAACTACTGTTTCATTCCATGTGTAGAAAAACCCAGTCTTTGAACTAGTCATGGACGCCAAAGTTATAGCAATACAAATTCCTTTTGTAGTTTGTATCACATACCGTTAAGACAGGAAAGGGCAAAGCTTTCTGTAGATCTATACTGTCCATGAGGATTGTAATTCCTAGTATAGTGGCTCTCGTAGAAAGGGAATAATTATATGTGTTGTTTTACAAAGTTTACTTCGTCATCATACATTTTCATCAAAGAAAGACATAGAAGTGGACGAAAAAGGTTAAGCACCCCTGCTCAAGATCGTTTTCTGACTGTGTCACCCGTAGAGAACCTCTGAGTACTTGTCGGATCATGCAACAGCGTCTTTTGAATGTTTCTGGTGTTTCGGTTTCAATTGAAATAGTACGTCGAAGAGTACACCACAACTTTTGAGAAGAGTTCCATTAACACAATTTCATAGGCGTACTGGAGTGGCATGGGCTAATGAACATGTTAATTGGCATGTTGAATGGAGGTGCGGATTGTCCACAGATCAATCGAGGTTTAAACGGTTTTCTGATAGTCGGCGTGTTCGTGTATGGATTATTCCTCGAGTGCCCAGAAATCGAAGAGCAGTGTAGGAAGTTCATCTGTTCATAGCTGGTACAGTTGCTGTTTGGGAACGCATTTGTTTTAAAGGGCGTACAAAATTGTTAGTCCAAACATGACGTGAATAACAATATTATACGTTTGTTTCATGTTTGGACCGACTTTCCACTTTTTAGACGATAATACTCGACCGCATCCTGCAAGAGTAGTCGAAGACGCTTTGAACTTCCATGGTATCCCGCATTTGGTACTAACTCCCTCTATCGCCCGATCTCAATCCCATCAACTTATAGCTTTTACCCATACTTTGGAGACAAATCGATTAAGACTACTTCAACGACCTTATTGAAAGTAAGCGGAGGCGTTGTTTGGCTGTAATTGATATTAGATGAAAGCATACTCGTTATTAAAGTATTTATTTTAATTTTTGATAAAATTAAAATGATACACATCCTCAAATTGTTATTTTTGTTGTTTCAAACTACAAACGTATTGCGCAAAAGGGCACACAAACGCAAAAACCATTCAATATATAACACTTTGTAACCAAAAATTGTAATTTGTTAAAACGCAATCTCAGAATTTATGAACTTTTGTGGAGCAGTTTATATTAAAAAGCAGAAAAACTAGTTAAATAATTCACTGACCTTTCTGAACTACAGAACTAACATCTTTATTCAGAAATTTCGTGATATTTTATTAATAATTAAAATTTACAATGTGTTAATCTACATTTTAAAACAACAGTATTTTCGCGATAACAAAAATCCATTCATTAGCGATTTGGAAACATTTGTGAACTGTACATGCATAAATTTTACTAAACGAAAGATGATTTGAATATATCAATTACACAATGTTGTTCAAAGGAAAAAATAACTTCAACTGGAACGTCAAAAGAAATTTAGACGTTTCTTAGCTTTCCGAGTTATAGAAATTTGTATATTACTCAGTTTTTAAACAAAAAAGAGATAAATGGTTTGTTTATTAAAGTTACCTTTTAATAGTCCAAGAAAAAAGTCGATTAACCCGTCACTGTGATGTGGCGTCACACGAACTCCTTAAAAAAATAATATAAAAAAATTAAATATTGAAATGAATAAATTTCATTGAAATAAGTTAAAACTGGATTAGCTTTATTGAATCACACATAATTTTTATATTAAAAAACTACGTTTTTGTTTTTATACAGTAGTATTGAAATTTCTCATTATGATAACAAGCTTCCACAACTTCATCAATTAAACAAAATATATTTTTTTAGAAGTTTCAAATATTAATAACCTTGGCTAATGGAATACCAATCATTAATTTTTATGCGAAAAATAAACATATTTATTAAGTACAAAAAATCTGACAACAGATGAAGTACACTAATTTCAAACAACATTTATTTTAGATATAACTATTTTAAAACACATTGTGTGCATATTTTCATACTACATGATAAACATATAGGCTTTTTACAATCATAACATAAGTAAAAAATGTCTTTCTATGAAGTTTGGATGGCATAGATAACAATATTTCCGGCCGGAAATGGTACTGGTTCTTCGAGTGCAAGTATTCTTTTTATCGTGTTTCTTATGTCTAAGTTAGTTCTTGGATTTTCAAAACGTCTCCTCATAAAAGGTTCTGTCAGGCTTTTTGCTAGTGCCTTCATGACTTTGATTCTGGATGTAGTTTAGTTATTCTTGAAACAATTGTGCATGACAAATGCGTTGATACTGTGGTGGTTACTCAGGAATTGTCCCTCGTATACATTACGTTTACCGTAAAGGTATATTATCTTTGAGGAAAACACTTACCTAGTAACCGTTCTTCGGGAGTTGAATAAACGACATCACTTATACAGAATCACTGGGCTTTTTAATACATTTAAAATACACAAATATAATATCATATCATTTAACTTATTCAGACTAATAATAACAATTGAATTCTTGGTTCGTTACACTTCTAATTTATAGGAAGCGTTTCGGACAATGTCCTGCGTGCCTGACCTTCGTCTATTAGTTGATCGTGCTATTTAAATTTTTAACCAGAACGTGCTTCCACGCATATCTAACATTGACCTTCCTAGATCAACGCTCGCTAAATATTGTAATTAATATTAACCTAATTTAAATCTTATTTCTATGCTAATGTTCTTTTAACACTACCGTCCTTTCGAGATCATCACATCATCCCCTCTTGGAAGAGAAAAATTATCATTCTAATTTTTCGATATTACCTATATCTATAACAGTTTTTGTTGATTGTTTTTGTTTACTAAACACTACTTGTTCGTTTATAAACACTCTTCACTTATTTACAATTGATTCCGGCCGTTGTATTTATACATACGAATCTTATGAACTGTCTGTAGTTTATTGTCCGGAGATGTAATCTCACAATTTACGCCTTTTATTCCCGTTATTTTAAACGGACCTAAATAATGTGGATCAAATTTATTTCTCCCTTCGTTTTTTGAAATAACTAATTCCCCTATTCTAAAATTCACGGGTGAAGAATCCTTTTCACTATTACTGACTCTACTTAATTTGTTATTTATTAAAAACTGTTTGGCTCTTTCATTTGCGTATTGTAACTTATACTTTAATTCTTTATCGTATCTTTCAAGATTGTAACACGGTTCAATTTTTACATTTAAAAATTCTGGTAAATTGGGGTTTCTCCCGTATAATAACTCAAAAGGAGTGTATCCGTGATACGTGGTTGGTGTTGTATTATAGCAATATGCAAACATTTTTACAAACTCGCACCAGATATCCCTAGAATCTTTGATAAACTTTCTTATATATTCATTAAATGTTCTATGTAATCTTTCACAACTGCCTATGGCCTCGTGATGGTATGCTGTTGAAAAATTATGTTTTATATTTAAAAGTTCCGCTAAGTTCTTCATTATTTCGTTCTTATATTCCGCCCCTTGATCTGTTCTTATCTCCTTCATCAGTCCGTAATTCGGTATAAAATTGTCAAATATTGCTTTTGCTATTGTGTGTGCTTCATTATTCTTGACCGGTATCATAACTGCGTACTTAGTTAATTCGCATAATATTGTGAAGGCGGCGCCAGACATTCGGCGAGTACCGAGCGACTGCTCGCAGAGTGGCAAGTACTATGGAAGGGTTCATCGCTACTTGCCGATGACCAATTTTAGTGTTTGTACAGTGCTCGCGTAGTTCCCGTTGTTTGTCGGTCTTTTGAAGCAACATCAAAAGAAACGAGTATTCGCCGTATTACGCTCTGAATCTGCATCCACATATTCGTTCTTCTGCAAGCAATAGTCTATGGCTAGGGGATAACTGTAGTAAGTATACATATCGTTGAATTACCGGATTGTTTTTTATTATTTATTGTAGTAGAATTGAGAAATGGACTGGTCTAATGAAACAGTTTTTGAATATTTGGAGTGTTATGAAAATGAACCTGTAATATGGAATGCATCTTTACCAAACGGTTATTTTCAAAGTGTAAAATTGGTTATTTATGTGCCTCAAGATTATTTAAAATTTTACTACTGAAGGTTTTTGTATTCTTACTTCCTTTGTTTCTTCGTTAATCCTTAGATCCTTTTCTGTTTGAGCGTTTTCTTTTCGCGTCTGTGCTCTTGTGATTGCCAAGACATGTGAATTATTTATATATAAATCCTTAAGTTCTTCTATGGATATTCTCGATATGCTATGGGCGTAATTCGCTATACCTTTAACATACTGTATTTCAAAATCGTATTCTTCCAAATCGATCAAATTTCATATTGTTCCTAGACAATTTGTTTACCTTTTAGTTGCTTAAAACTTTTATCGCTGAAAATTTTATCCAAAATTTTAGGATTAGTTTCGTTATTTTCCTTAAATGTTAATTTATTCCATCCTGTTTGTATTTCTAATTTATTCTTCTTTTCTTCTAGTTCTTTTAAACTGTATACGTTGTCGTTAATCATTAATGTATTATCAATTATCTTAGCTTTAGCTCCACTTTCTCTCGCTTGTTTCATGTAACTTATTAATTGTTTCCTCTGTTCCAATATATCTTTTGGGTAATCTTCATCAATATATATCTTTGTTCCTTTTAGTTTATTCGTTCCGTTCAAAGTCTCTACTTTCTTATTCACATCTTTCATCATTATTAATACTGGTCTATTTTTGTTACTGGTTTTGTTTCCTAATCTTTTACATTTCAAAATATCTGTTTAACATCTACTGTGTTATTAACCTTGTTCATTACATCTTCTAATTTGTTTTCTAGTTGTTCCTCATCTTCTTCGTTTTCTTCTTCTATACCATGTATTATCAAATTCTTGTCTCTAAAATTTTTCTGAGTATCTGTCATGTTTCCTTCCAAAAATTCTGTTTTTTTCTTTAGTTCCATATTTTCCATTCTTAAATCGTAGTTTTCCTTCTTTAATTGTGCTATTTGTCTACTCATTTCCTCAATTTTATCTTCTATCTTGCATATTCTCACATTATTGTTGACTCGATTATTGTAATTTACATTCCTATTGAATTTCCTATCTTTATTAAAATTTTCGTATCTGCCATAGTTGTTTCCTTGATTATACTGTCGAAATGTCCTTCCTGAATGATTACCGTTATAAAATCCTCTGTTGTTTCCTCTCCGATGATTATTCCTAAAGGCAAAGTTTGACTTTCTGAAGAAATTCCTGTTATCCTTATGTGTAAAACTCGTTGTCCTACTATACCCTCTACTGAAACCAATTTTGATAGTACCTCTTGTGTAGTTTCAAAACTTCCCGCTGCAATTATTGTTTTGGTTGCATCCGTTATGGTATTCGTAGTTACTACCTTAATCGTTGCTTCCTTAGTATATTTTTCGGCTAGTCGTTCGGGCATACCTTCCGATATGTATGCTGCCTGTAATCTTTCCGCTAATTTTTCTATCTCCGTTGCGTACTGTGTTACATCGTTTCCATTTTGTCTTACTTTACCAAGTTTCGCTAAGAGTAGGCTTGGATTGTCTCCTCTTATCCCCGTTTTTAGTTTATTCTTGATGTCTGTAATTGAGTTTTCCGTCGTGATTAAACTTCTGGCTTTTCCCGTTAGTCTCGTTTTGATTAGTAGAATAGCATTTTCCTCGTTACCTGTCGCGTTTATTTGTAGTAAATCTAATGAGTCTAAGAATGATTGTAATTTGCTTGCTTCGCCGTTAAATTCGTTCGGTAACACTTTACTCGCAACATTAAAAAAGTCATTCATACTTGTCGCCATGTTTAACTGTTTGCTTATTGTTTGTAATACAATAGTGTCAATTTCCTCAAATATAGAAGTAGGTATTTTAACAATACAATTTGACGCTTGAAATGCCCTATCAGCTTTATCCCTAATCCTATTTGAATAATTTTTACAAGTTTCCTGTTGTACTAAACTTAAATTTTTCCAATTTTTGGCTATTAACTTAGCAAAATTATTATAAAGACCTACTATACTATTAATTACTTCGATATGTATATCAGGATTTTTAGGAGTTTCCTTTTTCAAAACCCTTTTTCCCTGTTTATTAACTTCTTCTACAATTAATCGTAACTTATCTTCAAAATCTTCCCACGTTATTGACATTTATAAATTCGTTCATAAGAATAGAATGCATAAGTACTTACAATTATTTTTACACAGTAAGAGTTCCTGTTGCCTGTTTTACTGCATTGTTTCGGTTGATATCCCTTTTCAACGCATATAGTTCCACTCGACCTTACCATTTATTTTGCAGGATCATTTACCATAACCATTTGTTACCAATATACCATTAACTTTGCAGGATAATTTACCATAACTATTTCGTTCACTCATGTCTAATATTTGGTAGAAAATAGCCATTGGCCAACGTCGAGATCTTGAAGAGCTGTAAATGATGCGTTTCTCATCTAGTGCATCGACGCCTCCTTTTGTTGAATTATAAAATATTATTTCGGGCTTGTTACTTTGACCATCCGTAGCACGACAGGACAAAAAATCGATACATATGATCCAGAAGTTATAAAACAAAAATTGAAAAATTTCTTGGAACAAACTCTGGAAATTCGAATAGGAATTAGAACCGCAGCGAGATTAGGAGAGAAAACATGTTTATTTGAACTGGGAAACGAGAACGAAAGTAGAAAATCATGCAAAACAAGTTTAAACTGAAGAGTTTTAAAGGAATAATTTTCATAAGAGAGTATCCAACGTTAACGGAAATGAAAACAAAGGAAGAAATAAAGAAAAAGGCACAGGAAGCAAGGAGTGAAAGTAAGGCAGTCAAATTGGGGTTCCGGAAACTGGTTATAGAGTCTGAAACATGCAGGTGGAACAGGAAGAAGGGAAAACTGGAGCAGAAAACGAACTAATTGCAGTATAGGTTGAAGGATGTAATGATGACGGAATAAAGACTATGCATAAGGTAACAGACAATATGAAGGAAAAAAATAAAAAGTATGTAATTAAAATTGGCACT
The DNA here is from genome assembly GCA_963921935.1 of Galeruca laticollis. Classification (NCBI taxonomy): domain Eukaryota; kingdom Metazoa; phylum Arthropoda; class Insecta; order Coleoptera; family Chrysomelidae; genus Galeruca; species Galeruca laticollis. The sequence continues at coordinate 204,128,467 of OY998180.1, forward strand.
TGGAGGTAGCTTTCAAATAGTATCACTAAAAACTAAGTTAACATCATGAAGCATATAAAATAGATGTATTGGATTTGGATGAATCTAAACAAAAAGGCAAAGAAATTATAGACATAGACGGATATTCCTTCTTCAACAGCAGAGGTACAGACAAGATGTTGAGCACGCGATTTATACTCAACATAAAGATGCAGCATTTGATGGTTGACTTCCAAGCCATATCGGAGAGAATTAGTCGTCTAAGAATGAGGGGTAAGTTTAGAAAAAACTAAAGGTGTTTTCGCGGAGACAATCCCGAACGCATTTAAAATGTTAACGCATGCGCACTTTAAAGTTTGCCGTTCGCGGTGAAAAGAGAACACTCTCCGGATTTTAGATTCAGTGTTAGCGGATCACGTTCTGTAACCTGTGGACATGTTCGTAACGCGTTCGATAGATCCTCGGATTGAAGGAAGGATATCGCATTCATAACGAATCCTAACCTAAAATTCTGTTATTTTGTGAGATTCTTATTTATGGTAAGAAGTAAAAGTATACAAACATACTCCATGTACTATTTAAGTTCGAGTGACGAAGATTTGGAAGAGCTGCTGATGGATTTTGGGGATGTACCAAAAAATGCAAACTTCTTTAAAGATAATGTGTCACAATTTGATGATGAGCTGTTTATTACCCATTTTAGGATAACTAGACCGGGGTGTACCGTGAATTACATAACACAGATAACAAAGCATGTGCTTGCGCCGTAGCATAGGTTCAATTTGTATTCTGAATACGTTCGGGATTGTCTCCGCGAAAACACCTTAAGTTTACTTAATGTTCATGCAACACTGGAAGACAAAACCCCAGAAATAAATAATTAATTTTACGAGAAAGGTGACGGGTTATATAACAGAATTGCCAAGTTTGATGTTAACCTTCATAGGACTGGCCGGGGTCCGTTTGTACCCCATGACGTATGTTTTTGCTGTATCTTTGCAAACGCAAATTTTTAAACATTGATCTTTCATCTAGCTGCAGTTTATGAATTATTTTGATAAAATATGATGTATTTAGTAGTTTTTATTGGCTGGTATAAACAAAAAATAGTTTTATATTCCAGGGGTCTCTTCAGACCCCGGTCAGCCTTTTACGTTCGATAAAACTGTTAGTAAAATCGGGGAATCCCATACATTTAACGTTTGTTTACTCACAGGGAATTTACCCATATAATTGTAAAATGTAAATTACCAGTTCAAATGGGGGATTCCCCGCACTGCGATATAATTTTTAGACTTGAATATTCGGGTTAGTCTCTTGTGATATTGCGAGTAGGGTACATCGTTTTGAAAATGAGTCAGTTTTTATTTACAAACAATCGCAAGGGATTTACTGACGATGAGATGTTACGTATACTTGAAAGTGATGATCCAGAGTTTGATAGTGTTATCAATGAGGAAACATCGAGTGACTTAGAAGATGAAGACATTGTCATAGAAGTAGAGGAAGAAAATAGTTGTTGATCAAAGTATAGAGAAAACGAACCCAGAGGAACCAACCGTTAGTAACAGCCAGGGCATTCCAGTATATAAATCTAAAGATGGAACTGAGTGGTCAAAAATTCCAGGAAACACAAAAATTAGACGTTCAAAAGCTAATATTCGGAGACATGCTCTAGGCCTTACAAATTACAGTTCTGATATCTCACGTATAAAAGACGCTTTTCTTCTTTTCCTATCTCCGGATATTCTGAACATAATAGTAACCGAAACAAACAGGAAGGCACAAACATATTATGATAAATGGAATATAGAAAATCCGAATAAAATTAAAGTTTTTGTACCTGTTGATTCTACAGAGATTGAAGCTTATATTCGAAAGAGGCTATCGATATGCTCTGGTGTCAAGATATTTCTTACTGTCGTCCTATAATTCCTGCTGCAATGTCAAGAGACAGATTCAAACAAATTACTTCATTTTTACGCTTTGATAATTTTCAAACAAGACAAGAACGAAAATTAGTAGATAAAAGATATATTCGATATTTTCACTTCTAATTGTAAAAAATCACTTAATCCTGGCGACCATCTATGTGTAGCTGAGCAGCTAGTACCATTTAGGGGTAAGGCACCATTCCGAGTCTATATGAAGAGTAAACCTGATAAGTATGGAATCAAAATATGGGCTCTTGTGGACTGCACCACTTCTTATATTGCAAACATGCAAGTTTATTAGGGTAAGTTATTTGAAAAGCAATATAGGCAAACTTTATATTCCTATGTATCTATTAATTTTTAGGAAAACAAGGTAACAAAGCGGAAAAGGGTCAAGGTCAAAGGGTTGTCCTAGATTTGACTGACCATTTGGAAGGCGGATTTGGAATAACGAGACCGATAACTTTTTTACCAGTTTAGAACTTGCTGACAAGTTGTGGAAAAAAAATATTACTTTATGTGGAACCCTCCGGAAAAATAAAACATTTATTCCCAGGGAACTTCTACCGGCATCGTACAAGAAAGAGTTTTCAAGTATGTTTGCTTTTATAAATCAAAGAACGCTAGTATCCTATGTTCCAAAACAAAAACATGCTGTCATCTTACTTTCAAGTGAGCATACTGATAGTAAAGTAGCTGGAGAAGAACAGCACTATAAACCAGAAATTATTCTATATTACAACAAAACAAAAGGTGCTGTCGACACTTCAGATAAGTTGGCCAAAGAATATACAGTGCAGAGAAAGTCAAACCGCTGGCCAATGGCAATATTTTCGCATCTTATAGATATCTCAGGAATAAATGCTTATAAATTGTGGTTACTGCAAAACCCGGATTGGCGAAAAAACAGTTTGGATAAACGTATAAACGTATTTTGGGACTAGGAAAAGAACTCATAAAGAAAAACTTTTTCCGGCGATATAATAATAAATACATTCAGACGAATAGAAAACGGCATATGACAGACGTTTTCCCCGAACTACTGGATGCAACAGAACATAGAGTTGAACAACAAAACATTACCAGGGGGCGCTGCCATATGTGTCAAAGAGGAAAAGACAGAAAATCCAGAAAAATATGTATTAGGTGTAATAACTTTGTGTGCCTAGAACATTCAAAATCGGAGATAGTATGTTAAAAATGTTAAAATGATATGTAGCTAGTAGTATTAGTGATTAGGGTATTTTGTATTTTTTCGTGATGATTTTTGACTAATAAATGGTTAATATTAAAACTTTAATAAAACTTCTTTTCTATATATTCAATTTAAAGAAAAATACAGCATTTCTGCAATTTTACGCATGGGGTCTTCTAGGACCCCAGTTAGTCCTTTTGGTAAAATTTTGATGTCCGTCCCATGAAGGTTAAATTGGTTTTAGGTTATTTTAATGTCAAGGTAGGCAACGGAATAGTAAACAGGAAATCAACAGGAGGTAAAAGCAAACATGAAGTAAGCAGTGACAATGAGAAAATGCTGATAAATTTTGCTGGGGAGAATGATACGAGAATAATGACCACATATTTGGATGGAGTAATTCACAAAGAAACTTGGATAAGTCTCGACGGTACGACGGAGAATCAAATTGACCATGTGCTGCTAGAGAAGAAGTATGCAAGAATGATAGTCGTTACAAGCTATCGTGGTACCGATGCGAATTCGGATCATATATTAACAATAACTAAAATAAGGGAGGAAATTCTGCCAAAGAACAGGATAAGAGATAAAATCACAAAATCCGATATAACTAAACTTCAGAGTGAACCTTCAAGGCATCAGTTTGTAGAAGAAATCGAAAAAAGCTTGGAACACAAGAAAATATCGAAATGGAATGGAGAGAAATAAGAGGAAGCAATGAAAAAGGTAGCCCAGAAATACCTAGGATGAGCTATAGGAAAATATAGGAACGATTGGTTTGACGAGGATTGCAAAGAGGAGATGGAAAGAAGGAATTAAACAGAAAATGTGGGAAGATCCACCATGTCAGACAAGTTTGAAGTAAAGAAGGAATTTCCACAAGGTGATCCCCTATTCAAGGCATTGGTCAATCTTAGAAGCTATTTTTAGAGAGAGTGGAATAAGGACGAGAGGAACAATCTATGACAACAAAAGCCAGATCTTGGCATATGCAAACGATGAAGTGCTCATGATTAGATCAAAGTAAGAATTGCTGAAGATATTTGCTGTATTTGAAAGTAAAGGTGTACGGATTGGACATTAACCAGCAAAATACTAAGTATATAGAAATGGGACCTGAAACGAGCACTCATCAAACCATAAAAATCAAAACCAAACAGGACAGAGACTATATCATCGAGAAAGTTGAGGAAGTCGAATATCTGGGAGTGATTATAACGACTGAGGGCAACGAGGTGACGGAAGTGGACAAGAGGTTAGCGAAAGGAAGTCGAGCAATGGAAGCCATGTAGAAAATATGGAATTCGAAGGAAATATCGAGAGCTGATAAGCTCGGACTGTACAGGACGATAATCCAGCCTACAGTACTGTATGGATGCGAATGTTAGATATTTAATAGAAAAGAAGAAAACAAAGTAAACACATGGGAAAGAAAAGTGATCAGGAAAATCTTCGGAGGGGTGAAGGTAGAAGACAGAAGCTGGATAAAAAGAGTGAAATTGTGTTAACTCAATTATATGGGAAATCGGAAATTGGCCGGTTGGAAGCTAGACTACGGTGGTTGGGCCATGTTGTAAGAATGTCTGATGCATGATAGGCCAAAAATGTGTATATTCCAAACAAGGCCCATAAATATGGAATAAAGCTATTTAAACTCTGTTTTGTCGATGGCTACACTTGGGCACTAGAAGTGTATGCTGGAAAATCAGCAACTGGATAGCGAGAAGTAGGCTTGGCAGCAAATGTTTGCTTGGGACTGTGTGAAAAACAATGACAATGCTTGAAAAGATGACTCATGTAGTGGGAACACTGCGTGCCAACAAATAAAAAAGTTCCCCCAAGAAGTACTCAAGGCAAATCTAAAACGAGGAGAGATGGTATCTCAGGAAAACCAACATGGAATTGTTATCTTGAAGTGGAAAGACACGCGGAATGTAAGATTGTTGTCCACAAAGCTTGCGCCTGTCATGGTCCCAGTAAGTAAAATTAATCCTGAGTTTGATCAGCCAATACCTAGTACTTCAAGTACCGCTGAACCCCAAGCTTCGACCAGTAGAAGTGATTCCCCTGAACCACTTGACATCAAAGACACTGAAAAAGATCAAGATATTCCAAGTGCATTCGATGATGAAGAAACTCCAACAGCACCAAAGAGAAGAAGGAAGTCACGCAAAGCAACAGAAAAGCCATGGCAATTCTGGCTTATAGTAAAGGAAAAGCTGGTATTGATTTATCTGACCAGATCGCTTCATACGCCACTACCTTACGAAAAGGCGTAAAGTGGTACAATAAGCTTGGGATGGAACTACTTTTAGGAGTTTCAGTCGTAAACGCCTGGGTTCTCTATAAGCGGGCCACCAAGAATAAGATCCAGATACGAGCTTTTCGAGATATGGCCGCTGAACTACTTGATCTCAATAATTCAGACAAGCCACAAACGATTGAAACGGCAAAAGCATCAACTTCTTCGTATCATCATTTGGCTACAAGAGTAGATTCGTCGAAGATGTACAACGTGCTACAAGAACTTAGCCCAGGAGGTGGGTCGTGCAGTAGCAAAATCTAGATCAAAATTGACGTACTACTGCGACAAGTGTCCTGGCCAACCACAAATTTGTTTGACGTGTTTTAATAAGATACATTTGTTAAATTTTTTCGTTCGATTTTTTATGTATAACAGATTCAATGTTGTGTTACATTTTATTATATATTGAGTAATTTCAGTTTATTTTGAACAAAAAAACCTTTATTCAGAGAGATTGTGATACCTTTTTTTGTACCGAAATATAGTTTTGACCTTTTGTACTACAAAGTCTCTATGTTTCCAATTTTACTCAAACCAAGATTCACATGGCATTTTCCAGGAGCCACTGTCTAGATTCCCCATTTAAAATGTACGGCAGCGTGATGCATTTGTGAGAGATACGCACTGATAGCGTATAATGTCTGTCTCTCACATATGAGAGACGAAGCCTACTGAGAAATTTCAATGTCGCTCATATATGAGAGACATGGCACGCAATGTGCTAAAATTTCAAGCAGCCATTAAAACCAAAAACATGCTGAGATTTGTTAGATAACTTTCACTTCCCTTCACCTTCGTATAAAATATTCAATTCGCATCAAGTTGATCATCTACATATGCGGTTACTATTACAATTTCTTTTATGTTCAGTATAGAGGAAGCCGAAACATTAGAATAAAGTAAGAAAATAGCATTTTTTTTCTATAAATAGATAACTAGAATTAAGGGGGGTCGTAGCATCTACTTTCCTGGCCAATCTGAGTTATGGACGCCTTTTTGTAGCATGCAATGAGTAGATCCGAAGGGGTGATTCACTTTTGGCCGTTTTTAGCACCAAAACTAATAGAGGGCGTTGGAAAAAAACGATTAGTCAACTCTCAAATCTCCCACTTTTATTATGTATTTAAGTCATCATTAAATTTTAATGTTAGACTGTCAGCTAAAAACGAATTAAAATTTTGTGACTTTGAACATTCTTCCCTACTATCCTTCATAGTTTAAATTCCAATTCCTGTCAGAGTTTATAACAAATTATTGCATTGTTTGTTATAAAAATTAGTTGCCCTCTTTTTCTTTGTTATAATAATAAACAAACAAGCCAAATTTGGGTCATCTGACGTATGCTTGTTGCACACGACAAATATTAATGACATTTATGACTCAGTGTGATTCACCTTTTACACATTTTAGCGTATCCTTGCATTGTCTTAGTTCTCTGAGTAGGGATCTCTTCCAAAAATAGAAGTACATACTATTTACTTTTCAAGTGCATACCGTTTCGAACACTTTATGTTTGCTATTACTTATACCAAGATTAAACAAAATGTATTTTGTTAATCCTTTTTTCACAGACGTACAAAATTGTAGAGAGACATGCATACCAAAGGCTTTCAGACGAGCATAAACACATTGGCGTCCTGGTGTTATACAAGGTTATTGACACATTACCCACCCCTTAGCATTGTTATTATTGCTTATAGTAGAAGAAAAAAAGACTAAAACAAGTTGTGTGGTTGGGGCTAAATATTGTTAAAATATAATTGAAAGTACAGTGGCGTACAAATTTCAGGTGGCACAAAAATATCTATAGATTTTAAATGTAACACCCCTTGAATTGTTACATTTTTGGCATGGGATTATTTCCTAATTCCAAAAATATACCATACGTTCTATAGTACACGGAAGTTAAACACGTTATTATAAAATAGAAGAAAGTTTTCATATTATTTCCAACAATATTGATTACCATGATTTTTTACGTTTAAACAAAAAAATTGAGAAAAAACGGAACAAAATACGGTTTGGGGTGGTTTTTGGAAAATAAGGGAGTAGCAGTACCCCTTTATTTTCCGTGAATTACCCATGAATCTCTTTGTTGTTGTTGTTAATATATCACGCGATATTCCTACATCTTCTTTGTTATTACTATGGATCGGAAGGTTCATGGCGGGGGGGCTATATGTGCCTCCGTATCGATCTTGGTTGTTGTCCTGAAAACTCGGGATCTTCCACTTGAAGGCACAAATGAGCGTTTGGTTTCCCAGCTGAAATCCGTTGTTTTGTGTTTTCCCATGTTTCGATTAACATCTTTGCTCCCAAATTTCACATCTTTATTTGGTTATACCGTGCTGAAGAGGCAAATGAGCCAGAAACATGCATGTCCGCGGTTACCACTCTGTTTCAGTAGCCCTTTATTTTGCGTGAATTGCCCATGAATCTCTTTGTTGTTGTTGTTAACATATCACGCGATATTCCTACATCTTCTTTATATATATATATATATATATATATATATATATATATATATATATATATATATATATATATGTGTGTTATTACTCGCTACAAAAATCGGTTAGGCGATAATCTTGGACGAGTTCGTTAATGAGCCAAGTCGTCCCAGTAAAAACAAAATGGCGGCCTGTCAAAGTTGAAAAAAAATCTTGTTTCCTTTGTTTTTCATTTGACGCAAAAAAGTTACTGAGCTTTTTCATAGACCTTAACACGTTCTACAACTTTTGTATTCAACATTTTTCTCTAAATCGTACATTAAAACATTTATTTAAGAAAACTCACAAATTTACCAGAATTTTTTTTTTGTTTTTGATTTGATGCCAAAATGTTACTTTGGTTTTTTATACATCTCAAAACATTCGATTACTTTTGTATCTGATTTTTTATTTTGGGGTTCATGCAAAAATGTTACTGAAATAAGCCTGTCCAATTGGTACTGTGGCATTGGGATTTTTTTTTATTCAAACAAAGATCTGCTCTGCATTTTTCGCATTTGGTATAGGTAAAACCTTTACATTTTGGAAATTTGCATCTTATTTTGGCATCTTGAAGGACTGGCAAGTGCCCCATTTGGTCAGTACGAACTTCCATCGGCGGTAGGTTCTTCATTGGACTTCTTTTTCTTTTAATTAATTTTCCAGGCTGGTACTCGGACGACTGCGTTTGCTAGTGGGCACTCTCACATTGCACAAATTATAAGCAACTTCTGCTATGAATTCACCTTGGTTTTTCACCTTGCAACCAGGCTGTTTTTTCAAAAGTACTCGTTTGTAGAGTAGCCAGGCAATTACGAAATTCAAAGCAAGAAGATGATAGAAAATATACCATTTGAGACTTTTCAATTTTATTTTATACCTTTCCATAAAGCTATCCAGAAAATCAACACTCCTCATATGTCAGTTATATTTGGAAACAATGAATGGACACTGAACTACGACAGTTTTTTTCTTTGCGATCGAACCGTTTCACTGTCGTGGTAGGTTTTTTTCATGCAAAGGATGCGTATTATAACCTGCGCAATAAGCAAAATGGTCGCTCGTCATTGTTACGCGCCCCACCTTAAGCAATTTGCACGCATTTTGAAATTGGCAAGTATGTAGACAAACAGACAAGCTATGCCAGTGTTGCCAGAAACGCAGAATTTTCTTCAATATGCAGAATTTTAGCCTCCAAAACGAAAACCACTAAAATATGAAGAATTGTTTTAAATTCACTTGATTTTGCAATTATGTATTCATTTCGTATACGTTCTGACATCTTTCGGTAAAATGGTTTAGCTAAGATTCGAAATTATTGGCAATTCGGTCTCGAAATGGTAACCTACCTACTTCAGAACTCAGGAGTTTTTTTGTTTGTTTTTTGGCCTTACCAAAGTTTACGGAATATAAAATATTCATTGCGTACACTCTGACCTTACTAACGGTGGGTGGGTACTCCAAAATGACGTTACACATCACTGCAGAAATATGAAGAATTTTTGAGGTTAAATTGAAGAAAATTAATATGAAGAATGCGGCAACACTGTGTTATGCAGCAGTGCGATATTTACAGTCCCGTGTGTTCCAGTGGAATACATAGCGGTATTTAGTCTACACGATTCCAGCATTGATGAAGATTCTGGATCTGAGGATATGCAAAATGACTCTTACAAAGCCAGCAACGTCTCATTCACCGACATGCTTGATACTCCGGAGCGAGCAGCAATAAAGGATAAAAAAACACAAAAACTTGCTATTAACAACAGGGTACAATTAGTCACGAAGGATTTTTTTACGAGCACTTTCAAACCAGAGGAGGAAACAGCAAGCACAAGTAAAAAAGTGTTACCAAAAAACAGTTATTTCTTCCAAAGGGAAATCTAAAAACTCTGTTGGTATTGTAAATTGTGCGAAAAAGGCAGAGTAGCGCATATGCGTTTATGCTCTTCCTGTAGGGGGTATGTCCATGAAGAATGCATGGAGCTTACCCCAAAGGACAAAATAGAAGTGATCATCTGTCCATATTGTGATGGAAAATTGTTTTTTTATTTTTTTATTTTTTTGTTCATGTTTTAAATTTTTCTTTTGTGTAATACCTACTTACTTTACTTATAAGCATACAATTATCATATAAGTATGTGGCCATATTACCGCCCTCGAATCGACAATATGGCCATTTGTAACCTTTTCTTTAATAAAACCATAAAAACAAAATTTTGAAAAATATACATTTTTATTTATTAAAAACCTGTGCTGAAGGCTTTAGTTTATCTAACGCATAGTCCAGAATTTGATATTTTTTCGTCTTCTGCAATTTGAAAGGATAAGTACTTAAAGTGGCCATATTACTTGCAGTTACCTTATATTTAAAATTTGTAACAGAACATTAAATAAAACAAAAAAATTGTTTAGTTTGGGTGTTTTGTTCTTTTAATATTAAATCATACAGATAGTTTAACAAAACAAATTGGTTAATTGTTGACAGTTAAGCTTTTATAAAGTTTCATGTTGTCACTTTTTATTCTGTCAAAAAAATTGCCGCTACAGCAGCAAGAAAACATTTCCGAAAAAATACACTGGTTTAATGGCAACGTTAAAAAATCCTTGTATTTTATTGATAGACTATTATTGGAGTGAAATTTTCTTTAAAAACCGCTCAACGCACTTATCATTAAGTGACCCCCTTCTCTTCAGCTGATAAAATATTAAAACAACAATTATGTATGTATATATGTTCAAGATAATTTGTTTTATTTATAATTTTCGAATCAATGTAACGTAACTAAAAAATATATTTACAGGATTTGAAGTTAGCGATATGACAAGTAGTGGAAATTGCGTAATGTGATATGTTTTTTAAAGCAAAGATAACACATTTTTAAACAAGGTTATACGGTAATGTGAAGTAAGGTCATGGAGACGGATACACCCTCAATAAGCGTAAATATTATGCAATTATATGTAAATGGTCAACTTATATAATATCGAATCTAAAGATATGTAGAAATATTTGATAGGCCAGTTAAAAATATATAGAAATTAAACGTGCTAAAAATTCTCCAATAATTACCAAAAATGTGGCATATCTGGATTTATAGTACTCGTTGTACTGGCTCTGGTGAGCTGAAGATCAATAGAGTTTATATGTGACATGCCCTGAACAATATCCAATCATAGAATTGGTCACTTGTATACACTTCGGAGGCTGCATTGTGCTAACAAAACGAAATTTCTCAAAAATTAGCAAAAATGTAGTATATCTGGATGAATGGAACCCGTGGTACTGGCTATAGTGTGCTGAAAATCAATAGGGTTCATTTGTGAGGTGCCCTGAACAATGCCCAATCATAAAATTGGTGACTTGCTGCACCCTGGAGGCTGTATCATAGTCTAGTCAACATGTACCACTTTTCCTAAAATTTTTGTATAGTCTCCGAAAATTACGACCATGGTCTCATTCGATTCGGAAAATTATCTAGGAAGTTTAAGGAAAAGTTCCAAAAGGGGCTGAAAAAAATTGCAAAAGTTATAAACAATTAAGTGAAAAAAAAGTAGGGGTTTGGTTTTTTTCGAATATCTCGAAAAATTATGAAAATTTTTTAAATTTGAAAAAAGATCTGAAAAGATCAGCAAATTTGCTAAAAAAAAAGTCCCGACTCCCGGAACTGTACCTCCAATATTTATAATTTTTACAAAGCCTTAAAAAATGAGCGAAAACGTGTGATCGGGCTTCCGCGCGCGTTGCGTCATTCTGGCGTAGCAACAAAAAAAATTATTTAAACATATTAAATATGAATATTAAGGAATAAAAAAATTAATGTAGCATTGGGATACATAAATAAACAATAATCCGCGGTCAAAAAATTTTTATCCCAATTTTTTCATAAATTATGGATTTGTTAATTAAATAATTTTTCCAAATTTAATGTTGAGATAAAAACCACGATAACTATTGAACAAAAGTCTTAAGATTTTTTTCACTTCGTGGAGTTATTGGTATTAGACTAACAAATAGATCACCGTAAAAAAATTTCAAAATTTTGTTTTTTCGCTTTTTTATTAACAATTTTTTTTTGTTGATATCTTGAATGTTTTGATTTCTGATGGTTAAAAGCTACATAAAAATATTTTTTTCAAATTTTTTTAATAATTAATAGTTAATAATTAAATAAATAATGGAGCTAGAACTGCAATAAATGGCTTCAGTTGTTAATGAATTAATAGTTAACAAAAATGACTTGAAGTGTTATAGACGTATCTGCAATAGTTTCGAAGTAATTTTAATAATAACAGCAAAAGAGTACATGAATAGGACAAATTTAAAGGCATAATAATATTAAAAGTTATGTAAAAAATAGAAAAAAATTTGTTTCCATATAAAACAACACATGGCTGTTTTTATCTCGGGATTAAGTACTAAAAAAAATAAACGGCAAAAATACATTTGTTTATAACAAATTGTTTATTAAATAAACAAAGAAAAAACGAATAATTTTTTTTCATGTATCTAAAAGAACAATAAAAATTATGATTTTTAGAGAAAAAACGGTTCCTTAATTTTAAAATTGAGACTCAAAAAACCATTGTTAATTAACAAACGCATTTTTTAGCAACAAAAAAAATTTTTTAAGGAAGCGTTTTTTCTCTAAAAATCATAATTGGTATTAATAGATTACAAAAAAATTTTTTTATTTGCTCATAAACAATGTATTTGTTTATAACAATTTCTTAAATAATTGCAGTAAAAAATTTAAAAAAATATTTTTATGTAGCTTTTAACCATCAGAAATCAAAACATTCAAGATATCAACAACAAAAAATTTTTTATAAACTTTTTTTTAATTTTCAATTGTTAATAAAAAAGCGAAAAAACAAAATTTTGAATTTTTTTACGGTGATCTATTTGTTAGTCTAATACCAATAACTCCACGAAGTGAAAAAAATCTTAAGGCTTTTGTTCAATAGTTATCGTGGTTTTTATCTCAACATTAAATTTGGAAAAATTATTTAATTAACAAATCCATAATTTGGGATAAAAATTTTTTGACCACGGATTATTGTTTATTTATGTATCCCAATGCCACATTAATTTTTTTATTCCTTAATATTCATATTTAATATGTTTAAATAATTTTTTTGTTGCTACGTCAGAATGACGCAACGCGCGTGGAAGCCCGATCACCCGTTTTTCGCTCATTTTTTAAGGCTTTGTAAAAATTATAAATATTGGAGGTACAGTGCCGGGAGTCGGGACTTTTTTTTAGCAAATTTGCTGATCTTTTCAGATCTTTTTTCAAATTTAAAAAATTTTCATTATTTTTCGAGATATTCGAAAAAAACCAAACCCCTACTTTTTTTTTCACTTAATTGTTTATAACTTTTGCAATTTTTTTCGGCCCCTTTTGGAACTTTTCCTTAAACTTTCTAGATGATTTCCCGAATCGAATGAGACCATGGTCGTAATTTTCGGAGACTATACAAAAATTTTAGGAAAAATGGTACATGTTGACTAGACTATCATGCTAACAAGACATGTTACAAAAAGTGGCCAACGACAACAACATATACACAGGATTTTTTTTTCTAAAAACCCGTTTTTCGTGTCTTTCTTGCTGAAAAACTAAAAAATCTCTCAAAAAAGTAGAGAAATTCCAACTTTTTTGGTTAAACTAATACTTTTTTCGCATCTTATAGGGTTGGGCGGAAAAGTAATACTCATTCATGTTACATGCTTGTCAATATTATAGTAATAACAAAATCCAGGATCAACTTTCGTTTAGCTGAAACCAGGAATATTCGTTTATTTACCATTAGGAATATTTTTCAAACAGAAAAATATTCGTTTTTTGGTTTGCGGAAATGCAAAATTTTCATTTTTCCGACTTAAGAATAGCTGAAACCAGTTACAAGAAAATACATTTCTGTTTTACATTTTAGAAAATTTTCTAAACATAAACACGCAAAAAACTTCTTGTGGAAATATACCGTTTCCATTTATTGATAAAATATTGTAGATTTAGATTGTTTCGAACTTTAATCGGCGACTCTGTAAAAAGGCATGTACAAAAACGTTCAATAGGTTTTTAAATGTCGTTAAGATATGAGCTTTATTATTGTTAGTATAATATGTGGTATAGGAGTAGAAATACGGATAGCTAGTGGTTAAATGACGTCTTATTTTATTATAACTGAGCAAAGTCTACCTAAAACTAGACAGGAAGCCCAGGTTAACAAATAAAATAGATGTTTGTTTTGATTTTTTCTTGCCCCAAACATCTAGTCACATTCTAAGCTCACTTGCGGACACTTCCACTGCTTTGCCATATTTACAAAGTTTCTTTAGTTACAGGAAAAATTAATTGAAAATTCGTTAAAAAGTTATGCAAATAAAAAAAGTCATACTAATTTATGCATTTGAGTCGCTGCTTTTAAAATTAATTAATATTACATGAATTTTATTTAATAAAGGCATATTCTTATATAAATTTTAAACAACTATTTTTTATAACCTTGGATACTTTTATGGTTATAACTAAAAGTGGCACAAAATGATCTAAGGGAAAGGCATGTAATGATATATCTGTCGTACAATATGATGAACACTGTGGTACAGAACATATTTTCCTAGATTTTGTTTCTATGGATTTATGTATAGATTGCATCTTCAGTTAAACTTTTTATGAAACCTAAAAAACATATGTAACTCATCAGCTTCTAGTAATGAAAAAAATAGATGAATTAACCTCAACTAGGTATTTCCTTGTGTGATTTTTATCGACTTCACGAATTCTTAACGCTGCCTGTGTCAATCCGGAAGGAAAAGATTTGAATATCTACACGAAACTACCAAAAAGGTGCAAGAGTTTTACTGGCTTGTAACACTACAACTTTTACCACGTTTTTATTGTTTTCCAAGTGCACCTTATGGATGTGTGATTGTTTTTATCTCAGAAAAGCACTTTAAATAGGTATATTACTTTATTATTTAGACTAAAATTTTAAATAACACTTTCTATTGTTTATAAAGCAACAAAATTAATTCCACTTTCTATAACGATCTTCGCATTCTGGCTTTGTTGTTCACCTCTATTGAAGTTTGAAATAAAATTAACAGATGTCGCCCACTTCGTAGTTTTCGGCAATAATTTGTTTGGTAAACAAATATTCTTCTTCCCACGATATATGTTAAAGTCACGAATTGCAATGTCATCATTATACTGTTTATAGTATTCTAAATTTATCATTAATTAGCTGATTTTCAAATTTTAAAAATATAGTTGTCAAATCTGACATCAAAAATTGTTTAATTATTCACTCCAAGATAAACAGAAAGAAACAAACATGAGCTTTTAGAAAACCTTTTGGTAACATAATTAATAAACTCTAGGATAATTAACAAGTTATGTAAATGTTATCATTCTTATCTATAATTTAAAATTCAACTATATTTAATGCATAAATTGATAATGATATACATGTTTGAATTATTATTTTGTATCTTATGGTAAATTAATACTAGACTGTTAACTGTTACGTTCATTTAAAGTGCATCCTCTAGCAAACTGAACATCTTCCTCTATATTAGTCAAGCAACTGTTTTCACTCAATTGATAACGTCACCTAGAGGACGACACACTATGTCTACACGCGTTAGTCAATACTCGCCACGTGAATCAGTGTTGCCAATTTATTTTTAAAAAAATCTCACTTGATTTTTCTTTTTTTTTTTGGTTGTAGAAAAATAGCAGCAAATAATAGTATATTATTCAACTAGCGTGCAAGGTATTACATACGAGGATTAAGTTTGCAACACGAGCCGAGTGTGTAATAGCGATTACAGGGGAGTTCAATACTATTCTTAACGACAATTTTTTACATTTTGATTTTTTATTACGGTCATTTCGCAGGCCATTATTTTAATTAAATAAAATTATTAATCTCGCCTGAAGAAAATATTTTTGATTTTTTCGTTTAAAAAATGCGGATAATCTTGGTTAATTGGATCAAATTTCGTTTAGCTAAAACCAGTTATCCATTAGATATGATAAATAAGCTAATTAGTAAAAAAGAGAAAAAAGTGGCATTACAACTAATATATCCTAAACAAGCTGATGAAATTAAAACTTATAAAACCATCACATATGCAGGAAATATTTCTAATAATATTTCAAAGATAATATCTTTAGCAACGAATACAACAATTTCTTTTAAAACAGAAAGTAACGTTAGTACAAAATTGTTAAATGTAAAAACAAAAATACCACTATTAAAGAAGTCAGGTATATATAAACTCAAATGTCCAGAATGTAATGCTGTCTATTTGGGTCAGACCCTTAGGAATTTTGAAATACGATACAGTGAGCACTTACGAGCTTACAGATTAAAACAACCAGATAAATCCCACTATGCAAAACATCTACTTGACAATAATCATTCATTGACACCTAACACAGAACTAGTAGTACTGCATATTTGTGAAAAGGAACAAGAACTGGATTTCCTTGAAGAACTGGAAATTAGAAGACATTTAAGAAACCCACAATATGAAGTTGTCAATGAACAGTTAAATCTAGGGAATTCTCCACTAATAAACTGTCTTCTTAAGTGATAATTGTAAGGATCAGCAGATATAGTTTTCCTGGTTTTCTATATCATTGCACAGTTATACTGATCTTAATTGGAAAAATGATATCCAGGATATCACCATAGGGCTAATAATATCTAAGCTTCAATATTTGTAATATCACATCTTCTTTTTTCTATAAACATATATTAAGCCAATCACAAGTTAGGTTACTTCTTGGTCTAGCCAAAAATAACTACTAAACATCAGGTAAGCATAAAATGAAATGTAACTTCTGTCATTCTGACGATGATATTGATTTATCGAAACAATTGTCAATTTTTTATAATTTTCAATAACTTGTATTATATTGTGGAATTAACTAGAGACCTTGAGTTTCATTTAAAAACACTAATATGAGCATATTCCACGAAGTAAGGGTCGAGACAGTCAATTTCATTACAAAAACTTCGAGAGAAGATTTGACTGTACCAGAAGTTACTACAAAAACGTTACAAAGCATCACAAAACATTTGGTTTAACCAAGAATGCCTTAGGAAAAAGGTAATACCATATTATGTGAATATAAAATGTCACACTAAAACACCACAAGCACAAAAAGCTATAAAATGTGCTCAACGAGTTTGGATAAAATCAGAATGTAAGAAATGGTTCAAAGATAGAGACTCCTTAGACAACTACATAAAAGTTGTACATTCAGAACTCACATTCCAATTACATCCAGTAGAATTTGACTGTTTGGATGACAAAATTAGAGAAAATGTCAGCACGATGAAGCATATGAAATTTAAGAAACAAGAAAAGAAGCTACAGAATCTTGAACACACACAACATAAAATTCAATACTCAAAACATCATGAAACTGTAAGTACCTACATACCAACACACTTTGCACCACGATTTGAAAACCTTTCAGACACTAATTTTACAAATAGTGAAATAGAATTTTTAAATAAAGGTTTAAAGTACAGCATACCACCTAAATTTAAGAATAATATTAAACAAATTATAGCTACAGAGTCAGAAATAGCTTTAAAATCTAATTCAAATAATTTTCTTTATGAGAAATTAAAAATTGCCAATTTAATCAAAAATATTGAACCTTCAAAAGTTAAACGTCAAACAAAAAATGACATTTCAGTTTTAAACGCAATAAAAAAGAAGATAGAGAATAATAACCTAACAGTTACAAAATCTGATAAGGGGAACGCTACTGTCATTTTGACGACTGAAAATTACAATTCCAAAGTATATAACTTTATAGAATCCAGCGATGTAAAAGTTCTTAAAGCAGACCCAACAAAGAAGTTTTCTAATAATGTAAGGGATATTGTTAATAATTCAAATTACCTTTTAAATGATTACGAAAAGAGGTCTATCATACATAAGAATCCTCATTGTCCACAATTATATGGAACAGTTAAATTACATAAAATAACGAAACCAATTAGACCTGTAGTCTCTTATGTTAATGCTCCTAATAATATATTGGCAAAGAAGCTCAACAATATACTCAATACTTACGGATATGAATCTCAGTACTCAATTAGAAATTCAATAGAACTAATCAAAAAGTTGAAAGCAATCCACTTACAAGATAACTATAAACTCATATCGTTCGATGTAACTAACATGTTTACTAAAATTCCTCCTAAAGAATGTCTAATACTTGTAAGAAAATTACTAGAAGATAAAAATATTAATCCAGGAATAATATCAGATATACTTAATTTATTTGATGTATGCATTAATCAGAATTATTTCACTTTCAATTCTAGCCACCCTGTCTCACACAGACTAGCAGCATATAATTCAATGATACATAGAGCTTTTTCAGTTCCTATGAACAAATGTAATTTTGATAGAGAGATTAATACAATTAGACAAATAGCAACATCTAACGGTTATCCATTAGATATGATAAATAAACTAATTAGTAAAAAAGAGAAAAAAGTGGCATTACAACTAATATATCCTAAACAAGCTGATGAAATTAAAACTTATAAAACCATCACATATGCAGGAAATATTTCTAATAATATTTCAAAGATAATATCTTCAGCAACGAATACAACAATTTCTTTTAAAACAGAAAGTAACGTTAGTACAAAATTGTTAAATGTAAAAACAAAAATACCACTATTAAAGAAGTCAGGTATATATAAACTCAAATGTCCAGAATGTAATGCTGTCTATTTGGGTCAGACCCTTAAGAATTTTGAAATACGATACAGTGAGCACTTACGAGCATACAGATTAAAACAACCAGATAAATCCCACTACGCAAAACATCTACTTGACACCAATCATTCATTGACACCTAACACAGAACTAGAAGTACTGCATATTTGTGAAAAGAAACAAGAGCTGGATTTCCTTGAAGAACTGGAAATTAGAAGACATTTAAGAAACCCACAATATGAAGTTGTCAATGAACAGTTAAATCTAGGGAATTCTCCACTAATAAACTGTCTTCTCAAGTGATAATTGTAAAGATCAGCAGATATAGTTTTCCTGGTTTTCTATATCATTGCACAGTTATACTGATCTTAATTGGAAAAATGATATCCAGGATATCACCATAGGGCTAATAATATCTAAGCTTCAATATTTGTAATATCACATCTTATTCTTTTTTCTATAAACATATATTAAGCCAATCACAAGTTGGTTACTTCTTGGTCTAGCCAAAAATAACTACTAAACATCAGGTAGGCATAAAATGAAATGTAACTTCTGTCATTCTGACGATGATATTGATTTATCGAAACAATTGTCATTTTTTTAGAATTTTCAATAACTTGTATTATATTGTGGAATTAACTAGAGACCTTGAGTTTCATTTAAAAACACTAATAAGAAACATTCGTTTATTTACCATTAGGAATATTTTTCAAACAGAAAGATTCGATTTTTGTTTTGCGGAAATGCATCATAATTTTCATTTTTCCGACTTTAGAATAGCTGAAACCAGTTACAAGAAAATACGATTCGATTTAAAATCTCTTTATTTACAATAGATTAACAAGCCCTTATACAATATAATTCAAGAATAAAAGAAAAAATGCCGGTGGTCTGGCGATTCTTGAACTCGATGCGTGCTTCCTCCCTGAGAGTTCTGTGGCTCCTTGCGTTCACCGCATTATCCCTTAGAATATAAAGTAGTAAGGAAGGAGCGTGCGCTATTTCCACTACAGTAGAAATAGGGGACTAAGTCGGCCATCTTGGATAACCATTTGTGACGTCAATGGCTTTGACTCGTGTTATATTTGTTGAGGTTTCTTGTTGAAAAGTTAATTTATGTGTTACATTGAACTTTTTACCTAACTTTTTATTGATTATTTAGTTCATATTAAGAATATTTAGACAATAAATTAATTTTGTGATTGCATATATATAGTTATTAAGACAACGGTTAGTTGTAATGCTTGTGGATGTTCAAAGACTCCTAAAAACGACGTTTTGAAAATTACTTTTCATCGGTAGGTACCCAATTTTTTAATAATCACACATTACATTCGTAAAATAATATGTTTTTACATTCAAAACAAAGAAATTAATTATCACGATTCCTAACCTAAATTTTTAATTGACATTGGCGTATATAATTTCATCTAAAATATTAGAATGTAACATTATAAAATTCAATTTTAAAATAGTAATTATTGATCATTTCATTTCAGGTTTCCACGTGATGAAAATATGAGAAAAATGTGGCTCAATGTTGTTGACAAGGATAATTGGTGTCCTGGAAAAAACAGTTTTTTATGTTCAAAACACTTCGATAGGTCTTCTTAAATTATTGTTAGACTATTACCTAATGCAATACCTACAATTAAAGTGAATCGAGTGAAATATGTAAGTAATTATTAGTTACATTATACCGATAAACTGTTTTTTTTGTTAAATTTAGAATAAATATTAAAATGCAATGCACTCTATTTAATTTTTATTTTTTTAAGGTAAAAACTGAGTATCCCTTTATGAAAGAGGTAACAACAGTTTGTGATGCAACTGCTTTAACTTCTCATGGATCTTCTGTATGTGAAGAAACTGTTAAACGCGGTGTAGAACTTCAAGATTCTCACCGAAAAATAAAATTGAGGAGTCGCATTCGAACTTTGGAAATACAAAACAAAATCAAGAGTGCCCAATTACGGAAATACCAGAAAACCGTTTGGAGACAACGAAAAATCATTAATTCCTTGAAACCATTGATGCTGGAACTGAAGAAAAAAATTTAATTCTTGAAAATGTTGTTTTAGAAAATTTTGGCAATTACAAAGAAATTATTCAACGACTGTTTAGAAAAACTATAGATAAGACATATTCTCCAAAATTAAGATCTTTTGCAATTACATTGCATTTTTTTCTCCTCGCGCTTATAATTACGTTAGAAGTGCATTCCAAAGTTGTTTACCACACTCTAAAACTTTATCTAATTGGCATTGCGCGATAAATGCCTCTCCCGGATTTACAATTGAATCTTTAAATTTTCTTAAAGCCAAAATTGAAGAATCGCCTAAACCTGTTATTTGCAGTTTAGTTATGGACGAAATGGCCATCCGACAGCATATAGAATATGACGGTTCAAAATATTATGGATATGTTAATGTTGGCAACAATTTAGATGGAGATGGAGTCGAAATAGTTAAACAAGCTTTGGTTTTTTTGCTGGTTTAAATTAATGAAAGTTGGAAATTACCTATAGGATATTTTTTTATATCTAGTATTAGTAGTGTGCAAAAAGAATTATTATTAAAACAATGTTTGTCACTGTTAAATAATATTGGAGTTATCATAAGTAATATTACATGCAATGGCTGTAATATAAATATAAGTATGTTCAGATTATAAGGTTGTAAGTTAGATATGTTAAATATTAATTCCCATTTTGTATTTAATAACAAAAAATATTTTGTACTTCTGGATACCCCCCCCCCCCCCATATGGTTAAATTAATAAGAAATTGTTTTGGAGACATCAAAAGATTTATGGATATTGATGGTAATATTGTAGATTTTAATTATGTAATAAAATTGAATGATTTATAGGAAAGTGAAGGGCTCCATTTGGGAAATAAATGAAGAAAATCTCACATAAATTTTTTCAAACAAAAAATGAAGGTTAAATTGGAGACTCAATTATTGAGTCAATCTGTTGCTAATGCATTAATTTTTTGCGCAGATGTTTTAAAATTGAAAGACTTTCAACATTGTAAAGCAACAGTCAAATTTATTGTGTTAATAAATGATGCTTTCGATATTTTAAATATTAGAACAATAAACAAATTTAGGTACAAGCAAGCAGCATGTAAAAATATTATTGAAAATATAAAGGATTTTTATAAAACAATATCCCTTCATTTCCAAAATTTAAAATTAGAAAATGGAACATATATTTTAAATTCGAATAGAAAAACTGGGTTCCTAGGTTTGCTTTTAGGTTTTGATTGTTTAATTAAGATGTTTAAGGAATACGTAGAGACCAATACATTAATTTCTTTTATCCCCTTATAGTATAAATGTTGCCAAGACCATATAGAACTATTTTTTGGTAAAATTCGGTCCAAAGGAGGATATAATGACAATCCAACGTGCAGACAATTCACATCAGCATATAAAATTTTTTTAATCCATGCTGAAATACGGGAGCTTGGCGTTGGGAATTGTGTTGCATTAGAACAAATAAACATTTTAAATGTAAGCAGCAATAAATCTGCTCTACAAATTCTCAAATGAAAGTATTGGAGTTAGGGCAATAAATGATTAATAATTGGGATCATATTCCATACATATTAGATGATCACGATTTTATGTATACATATAATAATATCTCCCAATATAAATTGGAAGTCATAAAATATATATCTGGGTTTGTAATTTATAAATTACAACAGTCCTTAAAGTGTGAAAATTGTATAATTGTATTACAAGGGAATGAACCGGATTTTTTAAATTCTATTATTCGTTATAAAACGAAGGATTGGCTGACTTATCCTGCTGAGGATGTAATGAAAATTTGTTCTACATGTGAAAAACATTTAATAATCGAACAAAAGGAAAATAAGATAATTAATAAAGATAAAATTGTGTGTCAGGTTTTAAAATATTTCATCAATAAGGATATATTTATAAAAATGATTTTTCATGACCACAATCCTTTAGAAACTCACAAAACATTACTAATCAAGAGTGTATTGCAAACCTTTTTAGATGTAAGGATTCGTTATATTTGTAAGTCAAAAACGAATAATTGCGATAAAATAAGACAGGTTTATACAAAACTTATCCAATTTAAAGGACAATAACATATATTTTTATATTATATTATTATATATTTATATTATTTGTAAATATTGTAAAATATAAATTTCTTAATTTTAAAAAGTTGTTTTATTTTTTTTTAACCAAATTCATATGGAACGCCACTGCTGACATGTAGCCATTTTGGATAACCATTTAGGTCAACATTTCTTGATGAAACGATCCTTCCTTACTCCTTTATATTCTAAGCATTATCCATAGGTTGTGATTATTCGAATAAATTTGTGCCCGGTATATATTTCTCGCTCCTACGAAATTTCGGCTGGGTTTTCCCTGAAAAGCAGCTGAAAAACAGGGTCTCAACAATTGATCGGGTTCTTAGATTTTGAGGAAAGCAACATGGCAGATGTTTTTTATGGTTTATTTATAAGTATTGGAAGCCGGGGGATCACTCAGTCCAGTGTAGAGGGCGGGGCTGAAATAATTCCCCGCTTTTGATTGTTGGGTTTGTGGAATACCAATCAAGTTATATTGATAGCGTACCATGCAGAAGCCTACACCCACTATCATGAGTTGCTTCTGCGCGATTTACGGCTTTGAGAGCTAATCGAAGATTTTCTGGCAGAAATTTTTCGTAGAAGTTTGTAGAAACTTCAGTTACGAAGTCTTTGATAGTGGGTAGTTCGGCTTTATCATGTAGCCAAGAGGTTTTTGGTAAATAAGGATAAGGTACTTGGTGTTTAATAGCCATTTTCAGACACTTGTTTTGTACCACCTGCAGGGAGTGAAAATTGTGTTTTGTCCCTGTGAGGTAAACTGGTGCTGAAATATTATTTGTTTGTAGATTGTTATTTTGTTTTTGGTTGAAAGTTTGCTTTGTTTACAAATGAGTGGATATAGCTGGCCCGATACAATCTTAGCTTTTCGGACTTGTGTGGTAATATGCGCATTTGCTTTGGTGTTCCCTTGAATTGTATAACCTAAATATTTTAATGTTGAGCTGGGGGTAATATTATGTCCGTTTATACAAAGCTGAGATTGCAGTCGACTATTTTTGGTTGTTCTCCTCCTGAGTAATAAATACTCTGTTTTTGAGGCATTAATTGTGAGTTTCTGATCCTTAAAATAAGGTAAAGTTTTTGTGTTTGTAGTGTGTTAAGTGAATGATCTGGATTCTTTGCCGATGCTACAAAACAGGTGTCATCGGCATACATAGCAGTTAAAATATTAGGGGTGGTAGGGATGTCGTGATGAATATTGAATAAAGCAAAGGTGAAAGTACTGATCCCTACGGGACTCCTGCCTGTATGCGGTAGGGCCCAGCCAGGTTTCCTTCTATTTTTGAATAAAATTTTCTATTTGAAAGATATGAATTTAATATTTTGATTGAATAATCAGGGATTTTTATTTTTATAAGTTTATAAATTAGGCCTTCTTGCCATACGGTATCGAAAGCTTTTTGAATATCCATAGCTACCATAACAGCTTTGTTCTGATCTCTAAAGCCTTCTCTGATGTAATTGAGTACGCGAATTGTTTGAGCTAAGGGAATAATGTTGTTATTGTAAACAAAAGTTTGCAATCGTTTTAAAATAATTTTATCTATCACCTTTGCGATATTGTTTAATAAGGATATGGGTCTGTAGCTATCAACATAACATGGTTGTTTGTTAGGTTTTGGTATTGGAATATTGTTGGCTATTTTGAGCATATCAGGATAGTGGCCGGATTTAATGATAAAATTAGCAATATATAATAGTTGGACTATTGCTTTTCTAGGGAGGTTCTTAATTAGGATATCGGGTATGCCGTCGTGCCCTGGCGCCGTTTTATTTTTCAATTGACAAATTATTGCTTGTAATTCGGTATATGAAACAGGATTATATGAATTTGTTGAATTTATGTTTTGAAAATATTGTTTGACTGCCTTTTCGATAGTCTTATGCTGAATTGAATTTTGACAATTATTTGTAAAATTATTTTGAAAGTACTCTCCAAATAATTCTGCAATATTTTTCATGTCGGTGTAAGTATGGCCATTTAGTTCAATTTTATTAATTTGTTTCCGCTTCCTTCTAAGGTATTTAGAGATTCTCCATAAGGAGTTGTCTTCCGGATTTAGAGTTTTAAGAAAAGATTCCCATTTAAAGTTCTTGTACTCTTTAATTAGCGAGTTAATTAAGTTTTGATATTGTTTAAGGATGTTTCTGTCCTCTTCTGATCTGGACTGTTGCCACCTTTTTCTAATTTTATTTTTGTTATTTATAATTTTAAATATAGTCCGGTAATGTGTTAGGTGTAGATAAATTTGGTTTTACGGAGGTAGAAATATTCCTAGCTGAAATTATGGTTTCTTGAAGTGATTTTATTGTAAGAATTAATTGTTCTGCGTTTTCAATGTTATTTGTTAAAATAGTGTTTTTATTAATGTAGTTTCTAAAGCTAGACCAGTTGGTGGAATTGTAATCGAAGGACTTAGTGGGAGGGTTGATTATTTGATGGGGTAGTTTGAGGATAATTTGGACGGGATCATGATCTGAGTTGAGGTCTGTGAGAGTTTTAATGTTTGACATATTATTAATATTTCTACCAATTGCTAAGTCGATAGTGCTGGGGGCGTGGTTTGAAAAGGGAAAATGGGTTGGGTCTTCGGGTGCAAAAATATTGCAATCTGAATTATCACAGAATCTTTGGAGAGTACTTCCATTTTTATTTGGATGCGACGCGTAATTGTCCCATACGGGATGTTTACAGTTTAAATCTCCCATTAACAAAACCTTATTGTGTGTTTTCAAAATATTAAAAAAGTCAGATTCTTTTAAATTGTTAAAAGGCGTATTGTAAGCTCCGACTATTTTGATTTTGTTTTCAAGAAGAATCGAGATATGCTCAATGGATGAATTATTGTGTTGAAGGGTTTTGAAATTGTAATAAATACCAATAAGAAACATGGGGAGAATCATCCTGTATAACAAATTACTTTTTACATTGTAACGTTTAAACTATAGAAAGCGGTCGTTCACATTTATACAATGAAAAAAATACTTATCTAAGCGTTTGTCTGGCTGAATAAAAGTAAAACAAATAATATTTTAACCGGAAATAATAATTGCGTCAAAATAACGAAATATTGCGGACTCAAATAAAAATCCAAGTGTTAATCGAACGATAAGTTCCACCAATCAAAAAGTAACAGGTACAAAAAAAATGAAAGATCGCTGACAAAGGACAAATGCCGAAACTTCGAAAGGGTAAGAATTGAAGTGGCAGTTGGTAAAAACTCGCGGTCGGGAACGGTCCAGTTTTCTTTTGGGGTTTCGCGGATAACGGTTTTTGAGGAGTCCTGAGTTCCAGTAATTTATAATTAAAGTAGTGTTTTAGCAATCAGGTATAATTATTTTTTTTCTCGAAGAGGGAAAAACAGATTACAAGGGAGCGTCTACTGTACGCGCTCTGAAAGGGTTTCATCTTTTGTTCGAAACGCGAATCGTGTCCGTCGGCGTTTTTGTGAACACCCAGTCAGGGAATTGGTAAGTCTGATTTCAAAATTATACTAACTGTGTATTATGACTTTTTTTTGTAGTTTGGTTAAATTATTAACATTGCCAGCCCGCTTCCTATGATATTATATTTATATAATTTATTTTGTGTATTATAGTTCATATCGTATACTATTATTTAATGGTGATATCTCACCGTATGAATTAGGAATAGGGAGCACATTTGAGGTTTGACATTAAATTGTTGATATCAAAGTTCATATATAGGGTTCGCGAAAATATGCAGGTTCTGGCGAACATTTTTTTTAAATACCAAAATTTTTTTTTTGCGAGTCATTCGCGCTGATTTAAAAGGGGTTTCTCAAGTTTTCTCCCGATCCCATTTCTGGTGTTATTTAATTACAGTCACAAGGCACTATATGCGATTGTTCCTGACGCTTTGTAAATTTGGTGCAATTATTTCTATTTTTCTTATATTTTTTTTATTAAACTCGTTTAAGAAATCGTTATCGGTTAATTTATTTACTCAACCAGGAGAGAAGGAATACCTAACCTATACACATAAGATCTACACCTAAAATTTTCCCTCAACACACCCCTCTAACTGACGTAACCCCATAATACAAGACCTCTCATTACCAACGACAACTGGTAGCAGCGGAGGCCGAAGATCAGCTCTTTCGGACATTTCTTACAGGAGCCGTCGACTCCTGTTTCCACGAAAACGTGGGTGGTGACAGCCAGCTACGCTGCCTTCTCGGTCCATTGGGGACATTTTGACAGCAGAGTTATATATATATATATATATATATATATATATATATATATATATATATATTTGTTAGGTTATTACATTTTGGTGACAGCGGTTTTTATTTTTGTTATTACACTGGTGATAGAATTTTGTTTTATTTAGGGTCATAGTGGAATCCATTGATTGATTATTACAGTGGTGACAGCGATTCCTAGGTTATTACAGTGAAAATATCATAGGTGTTACTACTGGTATTACAACTGGCGACAGCGGTGTATGAATGTGAACGACCGCTTTCTATAGTTTAAACGTTACAATGTAAAAAGTAATTTGTTATACAGGATGATTCTCCCCATGTTTCTTATTGGTATTTATTACATATTACAAATTGATGCCCTTTTTGATTAACAGAATGATACCGCCCCCTCTGGCATCAGTGGTGCGGTCTTGTCTAAGTAGACTATAATCTGGGATTTTTAGTTTGAAAGATTTATTTGCTTTTAGGAACGTCTCCGTTATAATGAGAATGTCAGGTTTGTGAATATCGAGAAAATGTCTGATTAAGTGGAGTTTCGAAAGAACTCCTTGTATGTTACAGAATATAATTTTGAAATTTGATCGTTTTTGAGAGCCTCTTTTGCCACCTACCTATACCGGCAACAAAGTTATTGTAAATGGTGAATTTTTCAAGTTTTGTCTTCGCCGCTCTCATCTGTTCAGTTAGGTCCGAAACTGCTCTCATAAGTTCATCAAGATTGATCAGCTTTTGCAATTCTTGAAATTTATTGTTTAATTCCGTGAAGTTGTTTAAATTTATTGCATTGTTAGCCAAAGTATTTTTGTTTGTATCATTGCTAGGAGCGATTTGAGGGGTATTGTTAGGAAGAGTTTTGGAGGGGAGGCAGGGAAATTCGGTAAGATTGTTGTTGGGACAAGTCCATGGATTTCTAGTGGGGATAGGGGCTGGGATGAACTTGTTAGCATTTGGCTTTGGTTTATGGTTGATTGCTCGTTTTTCTTTTAGCCATGTTCGTCGTTTAACATACTCAGGGCATACATCAGCGTTGGCCGGGTGGTCTCCGCCGCAATTAGCGCATCGGGCTGGTGTGGATCTCTGTTTGGGGCATTCTGGTGTCAAGTGATTGCCGGCGCACTTCAGGCATCTCGGTGATCGGCCGCAGTTGGATGTGGCGTGGCCCCACAGCTGGCAGATGTGACATTGTATAATTGGTTTCCCTTGACGTCTGTGTTTCCACTGTACTCTCGTATGTTCTATTATTTTTACATTTTTGTTAATATAATCCAAAGTAATTTTGGAATCAGTTATGACGAGGTACAGGGGCCGTCCTTTGGTGCTCATTCTATAGGTGTCTTTAATTGTGATCTTGTAAATCTTATCCAATTCTTCTTTAATGTCACTAATTTGTAAACCCTCTGCAAGGCCACCTAAGACAAAGGCGTGGGATTTATCTTATCGTTTTGTATATGAGTGGAATTGTACTTTCTCTGTTCGTAAGGTTTGCTTCAACTTTTCAAAGTCTTCAGTATCTTTAGTGAATACAATAGATGATTTATTTGTATATTTGATTTCAAAGTCTTTTTTGACGTCCTCTTTTAATTTCGTAATCATAGCTCTGTGCGCTGCTACCTTACTCTCAATTACTATAGGAGGGCAGGATGAAGATTTCTTTGAAACTTTTTTCGGGTTTTCTTTGGGCCGTTTTGCATGACCGGCAACTTCTTCTTCTTCGGAGTGTGAAGTTTCAGGATTGAGTTTTCTAAACGTCTTTTTCTTTCTTTTTCTTTGTGTATTGATTTGCGTGATTTCGTCGTCTGATTGATCCGTTAAGGACTCATATCTATTAGTTGTTGTAATTTTTTGTTTAAGCGGAATTTGTTTAATGATTTTATTGAAGGAAGTAACTTTTTTGGGTATCTCGAAACCAGGAGGGATGGTATCCATTTGGGTAGAATGTTCGGTTTGCGGAATAGTAATTATCGCATTTAAATCTTCTGATTCGGTTTGTTTATTTCCATCTGTCATTTTTAATGTTCTAGCAGTTATTTGTTTCTTATTGCTCATGAGTTTTTCGTATTGAGAAATAAACTTATCATTTTGAATAGAGTTAACCATGTCACTCTCTTCCACTTCTTTGGCCCATGAAGGGGTGGAGGGTTTATGAAACTCCACTTCTATCGTTTGGGGGTTGTTGGTGGATGCTTCTTCTTCATCTGACGTATTCGGGTTGTTCACTTGAGGACACATTGTGTCTTGTTCCATTCTAGGAATATTAAGATTTACGCTATTTGTATTATTAGGAGTAGAAGTGTTATTATTCTTCTTCCCTCTGCACTGGGGGATGGATAACGTTGAATTAAGAGACTGCTGTGTTTGGGACTTATTTTCCGAAACTTCTGTATTTTCTATACACTTTTTATTATTAACGTTTTCTAGACACTTTTCTATTGTGTATTCTAGACACTTTTCTATTGTGTATTCTAGACACTTTTCTATTGTGTATTCTATACACTTTTTAGTGTCTTGTTCTAGACACTTTTCTTCTAATTCTATACACTTTTCTTTCTGTACATCTGTCTTTTCAATAGGTATTTGAATTTCTATTTTGAATTTATTTGAATATTAGACATTTCATTTTTACTGCAAGCGTTAGTGGTTTTGTGATATATCAAAAATATAACGAGAAACAGTACATTTAAAATCTCGAAAATATTTTATTGAGTGTCAACCCGATTCCCTAATTTGCGTTTCGGTTGAAATATCGAAGACTTCCAGGTGTCTAGCCAGGGCTCCTTGATATTTTAATTCCCGGATCTCAACCGTTAATATCTAGTCCCGATTCCCCAAAATTCCCGAAAGTGGTCCCACCACTTGGCCCGAGCTTTCGACAGTTTTATTCAAGAACCGATCCCCTTTTCGTATATCCTTTCCCGATCTCTAGAAGCATAGTGTACTCAATACTCACATTTATTCTACATACCGGGTGCATCGAAAGTGATTGGACACTTTGCTAGCATCAATGTAGACTCCGTTTTATTAATTTTAATTTATTAACCTGTATATTGAAAAGACCCGTGAAATAGGAGCTTGCTTTTAACGCTTTTATATTAAACATTGCTTTTGTTGATAAAAACTCTCTCGCTTATGTCCTGCCCGCTTCGTTTCTAATGACCGCATGTCAAATGTATATAGTTCGCTAACATTTCTCTGCTTTTCTGAGGATACCAAAGTATGGGTTACTTTTATGTAAGATAAGGTTTTTTTTGTATGTAGATAACGATTTGAGTAGTTACAGAGCCTGTATTTATTGTTAAATAAAGATATTGTTGTAATATAACCTAACCGAACCTCTGTGTTTTACTGACCTACTATAGACTAAAATAACCCTATGGTAGAGTATTTGTTTAGTTGCACGAATTTAGATTCTCCGTAGTGTAGACCAGGAGAATAACTTTCAGTTTAGGACCAGTGAGGAAGTTTCTGGATACAATCCTGCCGGATGAGATACAATTAGACCCCTGTAACCGTCCGTACCTCCATCTGAGGCTACCTGGAACTCCTGACGAGTGAAGTCAGGGGGCCGTGGAGATTACTACGATAAAAATCTGGCGCCCGAGCACTAATTCCGAACGTGATGCATCGAGGGTGTCCAAAGTGACGTGCTGAGGTGGCAAGAGCCGCGTAAGGAGCCAAGGAAAAAAGGACGTCACAATATGCTTCACTATTAAATCTGTCGCCAATATGCCATAGGTCCCTACGTAGATATCCACGTCCACATATTTACAGAAAAACGATCACTTTTATTTGTGAAATTGATATATGTCGCCCACCGTGTATTTGGTGGGCGATAGACACGAATATTGCCGCTATTTGGCGATTGGAAAACCTTTTCATCCGTAAAAATAACACAATTCCAACATTGTTCGTCATAAGCAATATGCTCTAAAGCGTACCCCATTCCTGCATCTTTCTTAATAATAGTTTCCTTGCTGCTGAGTGGCATTTCAATTCAGACTGGGCTACTCTGCGACGGCCAGTACGACAGGATGCTGGAACAGCTTGAACTACTGTTTCAAATGGATCCTGTTCAGCAGTTGACTTTCCCGGACGTCCTGAGCCTGGAGCTCTATCAATTCTTCCCTCATATCACCATCTTACAATACTTGAAACTGAGTTCTTGCTTACATTGTAAACTGCCGCAATTTGCCTCACTGACCCCCCATCGTCTATTTTTGCGATTATTCCACCTTTCGTCACCGAATTTATAAGCGACATAATTACTTTCAAATTTGGAATTGTCTGACAGATGTCAAATCTTGAATGTTGCAATATGACATATGCATAAGACAAATGCCATGTTCCGATATTCCCGAACAGTACTGCCCAGTAAATTTAGCCGTTCCAATTTTACTGAAATTCATTGGCAATATTTTCGCGGACTTTCTTTAGAGATTAAAAAATTTACTGGTGCTACTTTAACAGAAATGGTCATGTAGTTGCAGTAATGTGACAGCTGACAGTACATGAATGATAAGTTGTTAATGTTATAGATTAAAAAATATTGTTATTCCAATCTGCATACAGCCAAAAATGTATAAAGTTGTACTGGAAGATTTTAGCGTAGAAGTTGATGCTAAAACCGCTGCTAATCTTCAAGGTTTGTTCTCCATTGTTGTTCATATAGGTGCAGCTAAAACCCAGTTTAAGAATGATTTTTTTTAGATGCGAATTTTGCTAGGCAATATTTGTAGGCGATCAGTAAAGAACTTTAAAACTGACCGAGTTCTCTTTACTTACCTGAAATGTAGTTTGTAAATATCTGGAGTATAATTACCAACTACATTTTGAATGTAGTTGGTAATTATATTCGTGCTATCCTTTTAATTGGTCCTCTAATCTTAGGAACAATATTAATTAAATTTATGGAATCTTCCATAGGTTCATTAGAAATCTGATTTTTCTGATGAATCAGAATCGCTATCACTTAATATTTCATCCAATAAGATACGTTTCATTTCCTCCATCGTTTCAATAAACATGAAAACAATAGGGAATAGGTTATTTTCTGTACAACCAAAGCTTGTCACCGATCTACTGCCCGAATTGTTCCGAAATGAATTTGCAGTTTAAGATTACTGCCACTGTCAAGCGTTCCGAAATGGCTTACTGTGACCAGTAACACTAGCAATATCGGAACGTAGCAAATTTCAAGCAGCTAGAATTAGACAAAAATCTGCTATAAGAGTTGTCCCATTTTTTATTGGCCGCAACTGTACATACATTTACACTCCTAGTTAAATGCAATTAAGTTTGAAATGTCCTGTTGACAACCATGATTACGTTGAACGTTAGGTTTACTTATTGATCTCTTTCTGTAACATGTGGATGTCGACGAGGAACGAATTCCAGAAAGAAGACGTATCATGAAGTATATTCGAGAGAGATTAAAAACGAAGAAGGTTCTACAAAAGTGTCGAGCATATATGAGAGTGAATATAAAGCGTGCGGAGACAAAAAAAGTAGTTGTGTCGCGTCGTATTATTTTATATTAAAACAAATTGAAAACAACCTCAGTTTGGCTATGTAGTTTCTTAGAATAAATGGTTCACAACAAGCTTGTAAACGATAATGCCTCTTCCGAAAGTTTTGTATTATTGGACCATAAAGAACCAGTCGTAACGACAATGAATATATATGTACCGACAAAATGGTTTTATTGCCATTACTCCGAATTTTATTCTACTGTAATATATCTACCAGTGGGTATGTAAGCAACACCGTATATTACCTCGTAACTTCGAAATAATTTTATTTTAAATGATGTATATCGTTATATTCTTGTTTTAGTATGCCTTTAAAGAGGTTGTTGTCTATTCAGAAGATATAATGTACATGTAGTAGACTGCCACCAACACAACCATTATTTCTTTAGTTTACTACTCTTCCGCGTACTGAAACGTAACGTTTAATTAACAGTTTTCATACAACCCAATCCTATTAAATATCAAGCAAAACTGAAAATATATTTTCTTTGCAGAAATTTATGGAATTTCCTAAAATTTCATATTAAAATTAGCTTCCTTGTGACTAAGAAACGGAAACTTTTATTGCACACATTATCAATAAATGCAATCTATACTAAAAATATGTTTACTAAATAATGTCATTTTATAGCCTGCAATTAAATAAGAAATTAGTAATGTACTTATTCAAATAGACATTAATACCGGTAATTTGTTAGACATTAAGACACGGCACGCATACGGGCAAACAAAACAATAGCCATTCTTAGAAAATTGCTCATGTTTCTGCGTAGCTAAATTTTCCCCGGAATTTTTAGAATTTTATAAAATTATTTGTTGTATATACAGGGTGATTCATAACTATTGGGACATAGGCCAAGGGTAGATTGTTGGGACCAAAATATGGCGATAGGACCAAATATACCTCAATAAAATATTGCCGTGGAAAAAGATAAAGGGCGTTAAAGTTGATTTTTTTTTCGTTTTTTGCTAATAATTTCATTGTATATTTATCGATTATTATCAAAATCGGCACAGAGGCATAATTTTATACAGACAATATTATTTTATGTATTATTTGACATTTTGTTACAGGGGGGGCCTCGTGAAGGATTTCTGATGATGAAATTGACTGGTAACTTTTTTTGACGACATTTTTTAGTTATTTTTGTTAGAAAATATGACATAAACATAATTTTTACGTAATATTGCTACTCTTGTTCAAACACGATATTCTCATTCGTTTTCGAGAAAAACGCAATTGAACAGTTCAGAGTATCGGAAGGGGATTTCAAATATTATTTCGATTATGAAAAGTGTGCTTTGGACTGTCAGATAATTGTTGTTGGTAAATGACATTTCTTGTCAGTGAATATTTTTTTCTGAGAGTTTATAGTCAATTGTTGCATTTTTTAAAACTATCATATACTTTTTTGATTGAAATGCCTCGTCACAATCATTTTACGAATGAAGAAATGCGGGATATGATTTGTATATACGCACAAGAACATTTTTGCGGGCGCTCTGCAGCCAGAAGGTATGAATTGTTATATCCAGGCAGAAGGCAACCAAATCACAAATCTTTTTGAAATCTATTTCATCGTTTGTGTCATTTCACAATAAAAATCAAGGTGGTCGTCCGAAACAAATTTCACCTAATCAAGAAGATGAAATTTTGGTTCGAATAGATGAAAATCCTACAGTAAGTTCACGTCATTTGTCATCAGCAACATTATTAGAATTCTAAAAAAAGAAAAGCTCCACCCTTTCACTTCACTCCTGTTCAAAATTTGCTTCCAAGAGATCTCCCACGACGGTTACAGTTCTGGTCACCTACGTGGCTATTCATTGGGTCCCCTGCTACTAATTCACTGCTCCGGATAATGATTATTCAACCACTCTCTTACTGGGCATACATAATGAGGAGGTGCTCCAGCCTGCTGGAAGTGCAGTAAATGTTCATCTAGACCAAGATTTCCATTGGCGTTCCATAAATTATAAGAGACTCTATACCTCTGTCTAACATTTCTACTATTACTAATAGTTAGGTAAGTATAATGGGTCTTATTGAATAAAAAAAAAGTATTGGCTTCTACTTCCTCTTATTTAAGTATTTTCTTAGTATAAATTGAATAAAAGGTCAGTGACTACTTCATGTAAAAGGGATTACTTATGGCCAGAATGGTTTGAAGTAGTTACTTAAAATATAAGGATTTTTCCAATACTGGCTTATTTTTATTTGAATAAAAATAAGATCTGTCTTAAATTAGTAAGTTATAACTTGACGATTTTTAAGGTACCTATAAAGCATCCTTTTTTCCTACGGTAGTTGTTAGTGTTAAACATGGTGGACTTAATAAATGTTCGTAACAGGAAGAACTATAGGAAGAGAAGAAGCATCAGCCCAAGCAAATCTAACCTCTTGTTGCGTTTTTAAAGTGAAAGTGTAGACTATATTTCGGATTATTTTTTACCAGAGAAAGATGAATCCAGAGGAGGTGCACTTGCATCTCGGCAAAAGATGGAGATATTCCTACGATATGTTAGTGATACCGGATTTCAAACAGGTATTGGTGAAGATTTTGGCGTTCATCATACTACAGTATGCAAAACCATAAGTGAAGTAGCTGATTGTATATTAGAAAAGTCCCACCATTGGATAAAATTTCCATCTAATCTAGATGCCACGGAAGAAGCAAGAATTAAATGGTCGAATCGATTCCAAATTCCTACAGTCATTGGTGCTGTAGATTGCACTCATGTTCAAATTAAATAAAAATAGGTAAAAAAACTTTTTAAGTTAAACGGTTTTATGTTAAACATACATTGCAATGTTTAAGATAAATGTACTAAAAACCAAAAAATAATAAAATAGATACAGTCGTGGGATTTATAAACATATGCATAGACTAGACTAAAATAAAACCGTGGGGCACGTCAATTGTCTACAATCGTTGATTAAAATTTTTGTTTTGTAATGTTACACTATAATTAGGCAGTTGTTCAACCGACAACGATGGACGTGTGATAAGTAGGGCTAGAATGTGGAAACAAGCTAGCAAGCTCGATTATAAGCGAGTTTTAGGGTTTCATAGTGGTGAGCGAGTAGTACTTTTATCATATGTTTTGTCGATTAAAGACAAACTACGAGCAGTGAAACGATTCCTCGCCAGCCAGCAGTGTGAATGTCCAGCGATAAACTAGTTGAAACATCTCTTTTATTTACATGGAGTGTATAACTATTGGAATTTCCATGAGCAAGAGAATAGTAAGTAATTTCCTCACCGTCTGCGGGCCAACTGCCTAACGACGAATTAAACGATTCTTCTATCGCACATTAAGTCGATAATTTGTAGACAATTGACGTGCCCCACGGTTTTATTTTAGTCTAGTCTATGCATATGTTTATAATTCCCACGACTGTATCTATTTTATTATTTTTTGGTTTTTAGTACATTTATCTTAAACATTGCAATGTATGTTTAACATAAAACCGTTTAACTTAAAAAGTTTTTTTACCTATTTTTATTTTTTGGTTTTTAGTTTTTATTTCGCATTCTGTTTAATTCATTTAGTGCTTCATTATTGCAAGGTTTCTTGCCCGTTAGTTTATTGCAGTCCAACTCCTCTATACGTAGTCCCTGTAAAGATCTTACTCTACTAAGAGCCACGTAGGCTTGACCTTCTTCAAACAGTTTCGCACCTAAGTATACGACTGCGTGATCCACAGTGCTGCCCTGCATTTTATGTATTGTAGAAGCCCATGATAGTATTAAAGGCAACATTCTTCTTTCAGCCGTCCCGTAATTTGGTAGCGGCGGCCATCTTAGATTTCAATTTTGCATAGTAAATTGTATTCTACTAGTTGAGCACTTTCATTTGATACCCATATTGATGGGATTGATAAAACCTAAGTTATCCGCCATTTTGTAGCGGCCGCCATCTTGGATTTAAATTTTTTATAGTATATTGTATTCTGCTTGTTGAGCCCTTTCATTTGATACCCATATTGATGGGATTGATAAAACCTACGTTATCCGCCATTTTGTAGCGGCCGCCATATTGGATTTCAATTTTTTATAGTATATTGTATTCTGCTTGTTGAGCCCTTTCATTTGATACCCATATTGATGGGATTAATAAAACATAAATTATCCGACATTTTGTAGCGGCGGCCATCTTGAATTTATAATGATAATGAATAAACATAATTGTATTGTCACCAAAATCCAAAGTGTATACAAAATTTCAGATTAATCGGTTGACAGGAAGAGGGTGAAATTTGAATTACTAAATTTGACCCAAGAATAAAACAAACGGGGTGAGCTAAATAAAACCGTTTAAAAACCACCAGAATTTGGCGATGATTTTATTAACAGAAAAGGATTTGCTAGCATAAATGTGCAAGTAACTTGTGATGTTAATGAATTGATTACAAGTATAGACGCTCAATGACCTGGAAGTGTTCACGATTCCAAAATTTGGAAACAAAGTTCCGTATATGAAAATGTGGCAAGATTTCGGGGTAATTTCTGCCTTCTCGGAGATAGTGGATATGGAATTGCTCCTTGGCTATTAACACCTTTTAAAAATCCTCAAAACCGAATTGAAGAATTATTGAATATCACTCACTCCAAGGAAAGAGTTGTAATTGAGAGAGTTTTTGGACAAGTAAAGCAAAGGTTTCCCATTCTAGGACACAAGGTTAAAACATCTTTGTCAAAAATGCTGTGCTGTTTTACATAACATTAGCAAGCATTTACGAGATGATTTTGAGTTTGCATTAGATGAAATGGAAAGTCCTGGAGACTCCGATTACGTGTGTGATGAAGCTGAAAATAGTACTACTATCCGTCAGAGAGGCACTGAGAAACGTCAAGCAATACTGGAGACAATGTGCGGTGATAATATTTAAATACTAACCCAAGTTAAAGCTGGATGTTAAATGTAGACTGTCATACTGAGTGTGTTTAAATAAAGCAGTTTTCTGATTTTTATAATTATTTCCGTTTTTTTTTGTATTTTATTAAATTACAAAGTGCAAACACAAAATTTTATTACACAAAGTTCCTATGTAAAAATTAACATAATATATACAAAACAGAAATGCATATTTTTTAGTTACAGGTTTGACAGGTTTCTGATTCACTACAAGTCTATATATTCTCGTAATTCTGATAGAATGCCGCTTGAACTTCCCTCTTGTCTCCATAAGTTACTTTCGGGATCATGGTTTGGCTGATTTGTCAGTCTGTCTATCATGAGTTGTTCTTTTTTAGCTTGCAATCTAGCGAGATTTAATTGCTCAAGTAGAACAAGGCGTTGCAGCTCTTGCGTTGACAAGTTTTTTGTTTCTTCAGTTTCTTGTTTCATTCTTTTCTGTGGCCGCTTTTGTAGGTGAAGGCAATAACTGTGTATCCATATTAATTTCCGTAGAATTGTGTGGAGTATTTCCTTTATCATTCTCTGTTCCAATAGAACATGCACCAGGAATTTTACAAAAACTGGATTTTTTTCATAATTCAATAATTTTAAAAACTCTTCTTCCCATTCTTGTAGTTTTTGTTCCCGGTTAGATTTTTATCAGTTTTTTTCTTCACGTCTGTTTTCATATTATTGAGGATTTTTTTCAACTTTTCAACAGTAGTATTTGTGCCAGACATTTTGATAAATTCGTCTTTGAGATCTTTCCATGACTTTTCTTTAGCTTGAACAATAGTAGGAATAATTGATTTTTTCAAAAGAACCTTATACTTTTTTAGCAATTTGACAAACATTTTTACCGGCAATTCTTCCTCACTCGTTGACATGATTGCGACGAATAGACCTATACAACGCTTAAACTTGAAAACAAATGCTTACTTGCGGTTGCACACATGTCACGACTTGTTTAGTATGAATGTTTGTTTACGCAACGAAAAAAGTAAACACTTGTAAATATAAGTAAGTACTTATAGGTAATCACTCAAAATTCAAAAGATTTTTCCAGTATTTACTTTCGAGAGAGTTCTAGTTTTTATTCAAATAAAAATAAGTATTAGCTTCTACTTAGAAGTTTTAGCTTTTTCTTATAAGTTATGACTTGCAAGTTAATACTTTTTTTTATTCAATAGACTCAATGATAAGACATCGTTTTTCAATTTCGATTTAAATGACGTTGCTTGAGCGGCTTCAATAATTTCTGGTGGTGTCGATTTTATATTACCTATTATATCGACACTTTCAGAAATCACTTCTAGATATTTGTTTACGTAAACAATTTCATTGATATTTTACAAAATACATACCTACTAGAATTGTAAATTCGTTTCCAGTTTCACCCATTGAGATCAATTTTTTCCATCCTATTATCGGAATTGATAACGGTATTCGCAGTAATCGGTGTATACGATCTCGTTTACTTTACTTTCATCATAGGTTATGTCTCGCAGCCTCATGACAAACTAATAATTAGCTAGGAATTCTCTTGTTGAGACTGAACATAAACTTAAATTAATTTAGTAGCATTTTTCTGGACTTCGATTGTCCGAGGGGTTAACCACCGAGGAGATTTTGTGCTTCTAGTGGGAGGAAATCCAGGGAGATCCGAGGAGATCCAAGGAGATCTAAGTCAATTCGAGTATCATTTTTGCATACGCAAACTTTCTGATGTTAATTTCTACCTAAGCCATGCGAGATTTCATAGATCTCTTAAACATATGTACACATCTACAGCTAGTAACGGCTTCATCGTTACCGATTCTTCGGTATTTCTCCCGATTAACAATCAACCATCTCGTTCGATTCTGATACTCAGTAAGAAGGACAAATCTCGACTTCGGCAACGTTACTTTTATGCTTATTCTTTATCAAAGGATTTTCGTTTTTACATAGTGAATTTGTTTATTTGTTGTATATTTTTCGTTTGTTTCTGAGATCATTTTCGTTCTGATGTGCTATTAAATGTACAAGAAAGTAAATAAATTGAATACCTAATAATAATTATATTATTTTATTACAGGTGTTTTTCACATTCCTGAATTTCTTGAAATCATCGTTACCTATCGATATATTTTTATCTTGAAAATGAAACAAGATAACGAAGTTTCTGAATCTGGATGAATTGTCTGACGTGACTGGTTTGCATCCTTTCACTGAAAAAATCTATGCCGAATTTACAAAAAATACCAATTTTAAATATAAAAAAAAAGATTTATTTTGAAAAAAAAAATTAATTCCCTGTATTTTTTCGTCTGAATTGCTATTCGAGAAGACAAGTTGTTCATTATTCAGGTATTTTTATGATTTTCCTGCTCAATTTTGAGGGTATAAAATAACCCATGATAATTTTCTCGTATCTCTGAGCGAAATCATCAAATCAATATAATATTTATTATCATCGAGAAATCAACACGAAAATTTTGGAAATGATGCTAAATTAAGCATACTAGCAGTATACATCCATATTTTCATATCTAATTTTCCCTAAATATGAGAAGAAGCTCTGAATAAATAGAAGGCTACTAGGCGCTGTGTGCTAAAATAATTGTATTGCATGCAGCAATTCTATGGTATGCTTGTAGTACTTATCAAAAAAAAGGGAAACTTAATGCCTGACATGTTTTTACCTTGGCTGATGAGCAGTCAACCCTGTGAACAATTGTTCAGGGCAACCAGGTCTATGACAAGTACTTTTTCTACTGTTGTTAACTACAGCGTGCTTGATGTTTTGCACATAGAATTCAATTCCTGCAAGATGTTAAGAATGATCTGCAGGGTAGTTACTATTTTCCAAGAAGTAGCAAATATACCGCTGTTCATTCAACAAAGTTTGAGAGAGTGACTGATGAAGACTTAGGAGCCATCGTTTTGTAAGCCCAAAAAGAAGCTATAGAAAAAGCTGAAAATGCGGGAATTGGGAAATATCACAACAAAACATTAATGACAGATTGTTGCAATCACTCTTTGATTCCAACACTAAAGTAGGGTCGACCTTTCAATTGCCGAAATTTAGTTTACTATAATTCATGGGTGCCGGTTAAAATTATTCTTGGTTTTTTAAAATTTTGAAAATAAAATTAAACCCAACTGATTCTAATAACAAATATACTAAACTGAAAATTTCCTATATTACCTTTTAACAATAACTGAGACTATACAATAGGTTTATACTAACACACATTCATCCACAGGCCTGTCATTCACCCTTAATTAAAACTACAACAAATAAATTATTTTACATTTACCAGAAATATATAAAGAAATTAAAATGAGGAAAAACTATGAAGATCTTATCTGTTGGCGATGAAGACAAGTAATCAAATTATAAATTCAGTTAGCTTGTGAAATTGTTAGCACCTCTGTAACAATTTCTTATACATCTAATAAACCATTCTCCATTTTCCTGGTGCGCTGGTCAAAGGGTTCTTTTTATCAGGTAATTGATCTATATATTATTTATTTTACAGAATCAGTCAACACTGAAATTCCACGAATACTTTTATCAACTTTATGGATGGGACATGCTTTACAACACCTCTCTTTTCTTAAAAAATTTTCAAATCATTAAATTTTTGATTACTTCAAAAAGTGACAATAATGTCATTCTATTTTTTTTAGACTCCTTATTTTTCTGATAAAAAAATACTGAAAGTTTTTCATTTATAATTTGGCAGATGCCAAAAACAATTTTCAAAATGGCGTTAGATTATTTACTTCTCCAACACAGATATAACAGAAGTACAAAATTTAGAAGAAAATGACAGCTATGATTCAAACTGTGATGCTGATTATGAACCTGATTGTGATTTGGATGTAATCAACTATAAAGGAAATAGAGTCGACTTTTGTTGATGACTTGGAAGAAAAAATAAGCGATGATGAGGAAAATAAAGATTTGGAGGAATCTTTGAAACGTTTTAAAGGAAACACTAATATGAGCAGATTCCACGGAGTAAGGGTCGAGACAGTTAATTTCATTAATTTATAAGATTACTCTCATAAACAGATTGACGATAAATCAAAAAGTTCTTTTTTGAGAGTTGCTCTGGAAAATGGTGCAACTAAAACAGTGAAAAAACATCATTATGTTGGTTGTTGGATAAAGACACTCCAAAACTCAGTTCAGACAGATTAGAGAAACGTTCAAATCTAGAACAAATACCAAGAATGTCGGTCGTAGGATATATTCTACAGTAAAATGGCAAGGGAAGACAATGAAACCAAAAATTTCGGTATCTGAATCTGAACAAAAAGAGTCAGAAATTTCATTTGATGATGATTCTTCTAATGGATGTGAAAGTACAGAAAATTTAAAGGATGAAAAAGAAACAAAAATTCAAATGGAAAAATATTACGCTGTTATGCAGGATACAGGGTGGTACATAGCTAAGAGGATCAATGAAAAAAGGGAACATCAAGAAAATAAACGTAAAATAAAACTTAAATTCCTCAAAGATCAGTGGGAAGATTTTGTATGGCCTAAGCAGGACGATATGCAAGAAGTTGATGAAGACCAAATTTTTTATGGTCCAATTCAAATTCTTGGATGTCAAACATTAAAACTGTCAAGATTAGACCGA
Organism: Galeruca laticollis; assembly: GCA_963921935.1. Classification (NCBI taxonomy): domain Eukaryota; kingdom Metazoa; phylum Arthropoda; class Insecta; order Coleoptera; family Chrysomelidae; genus Galeruca; species Galeruca laticollis. The sequence goes on from OY998180.1 coordinate 204,170,577, forward strand.
GTAAAGATAGTCTATACAAATCTTCGAGAAAAGAGTTCAACATGAAATCTTATGACCGTTTTGTTTTTATACGTTTTTATTTAAACAACTGTCAATCATTTTTAGCTTTTTTTTGTATTTATACCTGATGGGTTTCGTTGACATTTTTCGAGAGTGAATATTTTTTGTTTATCATTTTTATGTATTCTTTTTCCTTGAACTACTTGGCAACAACCTATCTTGGATTGTTTCACCGTGAAAAATTAGCATCATCCACAATATTGGTCAACACTGCATCTTCGATAGTGTCTGCTATATCACACATATCACTTATTGAATAATTATACTCCAAATATGCTACCCTGCTATACATCAAATTATTTCATATGTCAACTTGAAAAGAGACATGAAAACTTTTTAGGGCTGTTTTTGCGTTTTCCTCTTTTCTAATGTTGGAAAAGCAAAATTGCGGAATGCCGTATTCTCCTTTATGGTAAATGCTCTGAAGGACCAATCGTCGTAATGTGACGATAATGAATGTTATTCTATGTATGAATTGGTTATTATGTGAAAATGAAATTCGATGGTTTCATACACTTTTCTTTATATCTTTATTATTTACATTTTCTTCGTTATATTTCTGCGTCACAATGAAGAATTCACAAATGCTTATTAAAAGATGCAATCATATTTTTTTGTACGTTTTTAACAAATTTATGACAATATGTGTCGTTAGATTTTCTGATGCTTTTTTGTGTCTTGATTAACAACGGTTTTTTTATGATGATGGAAAATTGAATATATGTTGTTATGGATATTTTTATGTGTGTAACCAATGGGAAAAATAGAGATTTAAATGAAACTGTCATATGACAGCTGATACTCAGCCGACGCATGTAGTTTTGTGGAGAAAAGAAATTGTTATACAATTATCTGTGGTTTTTTATATGAAATGAAGTTTGAATGGTGTTATACAGGAGAAGTTGAAAATGAAAAGTCACAGGTGAATTTTGTAATTAAATCAAATTCGAACAAGAGCATCTTGTCGCAATATCTGAAAGAAACTTAAATACTTGAATTGAAAAATGTTCTTTAATGACAATAATTCTGCGTAAATTTGTAAACCAATTTATTAGGAGCAATTTGGGTAAAAAGTGTTACCAACAATAAATAAACAAAACGTGAAATTAAGTAATTGTAGAACGTTTCGTAGTCAACATCAGACTCTTTCATCGGACAAACTTGAGAATTATCTTCAGAATCGCTGTTTTTCTTTCAAAATCTGTCAAATTGGCATTTGCAAACACACTGAGAAGTTAGTTCACTGTACCTTGAAATTTCCCAATGCCAATTCTGTTTTCAATAGAGATATCCAAATCCTTTCTAACAAAATTCAGCTACATTTTTTCTGGAAGACCATGAACATATTTTGTTGTAATTCCATTGTAAATTTAATTGTAGGTTATTTAGTATTTATGTAACACGACCAAAAATGAATTTAATCAAACATCCATCGTTTCCACGTAATATCAACATACAATTCTGAATCTTCATAAATTGCTCCTGACAAATTAGTGCAAATATTTACGCAGCAGAATTTTCATTATTAAAAATGTCTAATTAAATTATTAAAGATTGTTTAGGATGTTGGAAGAGAAAGCCCTGAAAAGTTTTCAATATGTAAAATCCTCCCACAATATATTTCAATGGATATCTTGAAAAGGAACATTTGCCATCTATAGTTATCTTGACACACTGCCAACGATCATATAAATAAGGAACTAGTAATTTCAATACATATTTCATACAATTCCACAAGTTTCAAGATTTTTAAATCAAATAATATCGATTAAAACCGAAAAATGCTTTAAGAAGATCCACAAATGATTCTGCATTCAAATGAAATTCCTCAAAAAATTTCACAATTTTATTAGTGCATTGAAATAAAACTGTTTGTGTTGATTGACCCCATAATTATATTAAGAGGAGTTCCGAGGATATCCTTGGTAATCCTGAAAGGAGGCAATCTTTTACCACAAAAAATGTCCAGTGGTCACCCCCTCGCGATTGTCTAGAAAACAAAAAAAAATATTTCTCTGCGTGTGCTTAAGTCACGACGTTTCAACAATTAACATCTCTCCGAGATATCTTCTCGCATTCACGCACTTGATAACGACATTAGAATAACTGTTGAAACATCGTGACTGAAATACACGCAGATAATTGATTTCCTTTGTTTTCTAGATAATGGAAGTTCAGAAAAATTCTACTCATACTGATACATTATCAATTGAATTCGTTGGGAAGAACGCATATAGTGAGAGTGGGTAGTGAATATAATAATCATAAGATACAGTGTGGGCCATAATGTTTCTAGCATATGGGAAAAAATTATTATCAGAGTGACAAAATATACATCATCTGGGATAGTTTCTGCATATTGAAAAATCTAATACAATTATTAGGTTAGGTTGGGCCATCAATAAATCAATATTTTGACATACGTCACGTGACCACCAATTTGGAAAAATTTATTACAAACGGCAAACGTTTTTTTTTTGTAAAGATGGCAATAAAAGTTTGCTATCCTTGAGATTATGATTATAAGTTTCATTTTTGTGCCTGACTTTAAAGTTTTATTGAAGGTGAACGAAATTTTCTTAAATATTATTTACGGATTTTATATTTCTTGTTGCGGTTTTTGTCAATTAAATAATTTTACTAATAAATCAAAAAACACCCTTGACTTAATCTTGAATAATAATTTTATAATCGAAAATATGATTGAAAATGAGTTCCCTCTTGTTTCTGAAGATCATTTCCACACAACATTGGAATTTGACATGAAATTTTTGAATTTTTACACGCGACAATCAGAAAATTATTTCGGATATCGAACTTATTTATAATAAAGCCAATTTCGATTTGCTTAAGAATAATTTATCATCTATTGACTGGAATAGTGAATTTCGAGGTGAATTTTTTAATATAAATACTTGTGACAGCACTAGTAAGTTTTACTGCCATTTGAAGAATTAGCCATTAACAAACATGTTCCAAAATATCCTAAATATAAATCAAAATTCCCGCATTGGTTTAGTATAAGCACAATCAAAATTGTTAAAGAAAAGAGATGTATGTCAAGTTAGCCCCCCACCAGCAAAATTTTGAAAAAAGACAGTACAAGAATTATGTGCTATTTATGTGCTAATTATAGTCGGTTTTAAAAAGGAATGGAGTAATAAAAGCTCATTAGGTATTCAAAACCGATACAGGGTGTATAAGAAAATATCTCCGAAGTTTATCTAATTTTGTACTAAAATTTCTCATTTGTTACGAATTTCAGGTAGACACACCCCGTAACTCTGTATTCGGTTGGGTCGCCTATTGTATTGAAAGGGTCGCTCTATTGTATTTGAATGAACAAATAAACAATTTAATCCTCAGAGGCGTGCTATCAGGACAAAACAAACAAACAATAAACATAAAATATTATATAAAAAATAGCAAATTTTTTTGCAGTAGGTATCAACTTCACTACTAATATACCGTTTACAATAGGAGTGGAAAAAAGAAAAATGCAGGAATAAAGTACGAATTAATGTAATATTTATATAAAAAAAGTCTAACAAATAATAGTAGTAACTAACACAAAAACTAGTCTATATATCAGAATCAGACGATTCTGTTGAGCTTCCATTATTAACATTGATTATAAATGGTTCAATCATGTGTTCACTTATATGATCCATTTCCCACATATTTAGTTCTTCTTGTATCACGTGCTCAACACATTTCTTCCAGTTTTCTTTGGTTGCGTTACCTAACGCGTCTTCGAATAAAACTTTTACGTCACTCATTTTGAATGTCGTATTCTTTCTTGAAACTTCCCCTTTCACTTGGGCCCATATTAATTATATGGGATTGAGTTGACAGTGATAAGGAGGAAGCCTCGGCACCGTTATACCACGCGGTGATGCCATTTGATCTACAACGTATCTACTATATTTGTGTTTATGTGAATTGGCCAGTTGCAAGAGCTCATTTTTCAGCGGGTTATCTGGGCATTCAATATTTTTCGAGGTTAGCCAATCGTGGATATCTTGTTTACGCCATGCAGTTGAAGGTAATTTCTCCACTAACCTGGAGTGATAACAAGCGTTATCCATAACAATGACTGAGCCCGTTGGAATTAGATCTAACATTTGTGAGAAATATTCTTCGAAAACGTCTGCATTCATATCTTCATGATAATCTCCCGTTTGCTTCGACTCAAAGCACAACAATCCACCTTTAACAAGTTGTTCTAATTAAAATTTTTGGACTCCAACCGTTTTGCGGGAATTTCACCTTAAAATGGGGGGGGGGGCTTGACGTCAAGCTAGCCCCCTACATACGAAAACAGATCGCCAATAGAAAAACAAATACCTCTGTATTTTGGGCTCTCAGAATACGCAAACAGATTTAAGAAAAAAGCAACCGTTTCGGAGAAAATAGATTTTAAAGTTGCTTGACATCAAGTTAGCCCCCCCCACACACACACACAAAACGAGTGCCGCAATTGAACAAACAGTAACGCCTGAATTTTGGGCTATTTATGGGCTCTCAGAATATGCAAAAACATTTTTAAACAAAATAAATATACAGATTGTCACTAAAGTGTGAAATAAATTATTTCCTAGACTATAAGTACAGTATCCGCCAAAATAAACAGTACCGAAAATAAAAATAAAAATTAATTTTTAATTTCTGTAATGTAAGTGTTCAAAATGTTCACAATTTCGACGCAAACAAGCTTCATATCGATTTTGTAAGTCAATAAACATATTTATAAAAAGTGGTTGATGTAACTGACGAAAAATATTTTGTATTCTTTCCCGTAGTTCGGCAATATTCGCCGGCGGATTTTCCGAGTGAAATATTTTGTACTTCATTATGCCCCAAATGCGTCAGGTGAATGAGAAGGATATTCGAAGTCTGTTCCCCGAGAAATTATTCTATTGTTGAAATGCTGACGGAGTAAGTCTAAGGTGCGCACAGCTGTATGGCTCGTTGCACCATCTTGTTGGAACCATTGTGTGCGAAACTGTAGATTTCGTGCACGGCAAAAGTTATTTAGATCTCTCACAAAAGGTATAATAATTTTCTCTCTATAACGCTCTTGGTTGACAGTAAGTGGATTCTGATTATCATCTTCAACGAAATAAGGACCAATCATTCCATGACCAGATACCGCGCACCAAACGGTAACTCGAAGACTGTGGAGTGGTTTCTCTACAATGACATCAGGACGTTCAAATCCAAGGAATCTGGTTGTTTGTCGATTAATATAGCCGCTAAGATGAACGTGACTCTCGTCTGAAAACCATATATTTTTCAAAAATTCGGGATCTTCGTAAATTAAACTCAACATGCGACCACAGTAAATTTCTCTTGCACGTTTGTCCGCAGCATTTAGTCGTTGTCCAACTTGAATACGGTATGGATAACCACCAATTGATTTGAACATGCGACGTAAAGACGTTTCACTAATGTTGAGTTTACATGCAGTTCTTACAAGACTTCTTTGAGGTGATTGCACAACTTGGTTAAAAACACGTCCTTCATTTTCGTTAGTGTTGTTCGACGACCTGAAGAACCTTTACGTTGACACAATACACTACCAATGCGACGAAATTTTTCAACAACAGCTAACATCACACTTTTACTAGGAGCTGCTTTATTAAATTTTTGTTGATATTTTATTGACACCTGTTCTAAGCTTGGATCATCATTACGACCTTTTCCGTATGAACGAAAATAATGCTCTACAAAAAAAACTTTTTCTTCCGTTGTTAGAACCATTTTTAAATCAAATTTAACTGCAGCGTACTATTAATATATCAACTAATGACAATTAAGTCAAATATGACAAATCCATATTACATAAACAACTCCACAGCACTCTCTGTTTCGGTACTGTTTATTTTGGCGGATACCGTAGTTTTAGGAATATCTGAAACACCCAACAGCTACGCCTGAATTTTGGGCTATTTCTGGGCTCTCAGAATATGCAAAAGCAATTAACAAAATAAATATACAGGGTGGAAATTTAAGTTTTTTTTAAGGTGGAAAATTTTAAAAGCGGAATTTTAAAAAAAAGGACGATACTAAAATGTAATGCTATTTATGGGCTAATTAGTTGCTCTAATTACAATTTTTGTGCTCCAACCGTTTGGCAGGAATTAAATGTTAAAGTTATGTGGAGCTCCCTACATATTATTTATGGGCTCTCAGAATATATAAAAGCGATTAACAAAATAAATATACGGGGTGGAAATTTCAATTTTTTTAAAGTTGAAAAATTTCAAAAGCGAAATTTAAAAAAATGACGGTACTAAAAGGTGCTGCTATTTATGGACTAATTAGTTGTTCTAATTACAATATTTGAGTTCCAACCGTTTAGCAGGAATTAAATCTTAAAATTATGGAGGAGGCTTCCTACATACGGAAAGAGGTTGGCAATCGAACCAACAGCAACCAACGCCTGCATTTTGGGCTTTTATGGGCTCTCAGAATATGCAATAGCATTATACAGGATGGAAATTTCAATTTTTTTAAAGTTGGTAAATTTCCAAATGTCCCTATAAAGTGTGAAATATATTAATTAGTTTTTTCCTAAGCTAAAAATATTGAAAGAAAGCTGAAGCTAGTCGATTTTTATTTTTAAATTCCCTTTTTTTGGGTCTATATAATTTCTATGTTCTAGTAGGGGAACACTAGGTATATAATTTATAACTTTATTATTATTATATTTATCGTATTTCAATTCATTTAATAATAAATCTATTTTTTAAACTTCAACTCCCTGTATATCAAAAACCAAGTTGCAATGTGTATCAATAAGTAACATCCTTACACCAGGGTTGTATAGAAAAACCCCCTGGGTTTTATGGGTGGGATTTTGTTATAAGAAAAATCCAGATGAGTTTTTGTAATAAAATTTGCTATAACAACTAAGAATTAAGAAACACGAAACACCGATGCATATCAAATCCAATTTCCAATTTATTTTTAAAAAAAATCTTGCTTTTTTTTACATTTAATTTTAATTTTGTTAGGAGAAACAAAAAATCAAGATTCCAGATTCTAAAAATCTAAAAGCAAACAATAAAATACTAAATGGAGATGTAATACAACTACAAAATGATAACCTTGTTCCTCTAAGTACATATTAAGTAATACTAATATAAGTGATAGCAATAACATTATACCTATTATAAAATTATTTGGATTTGGTTTGGTTGCATGGTTTGTTTAAAAATCTGTAAATTTTCACCATCTTCGATACTTTTTCAACACCTAGCTGATTTCGGAGCTTTGACCAAACATGACCAAAAGTTGAAAATATGCGTTCTATTGATGCACTTGAGGCTGGACAGCTATGCAAGTTTGAAAAGAAAGAGCACATATCAACTAGGTTTTCATACTTCTTGATTGAAGTTTCATTGTTTTCATTTTGTTTCTTTAAATCCTTTTGCTTTTGCATAAACTTATCTTTATTCAAAAGCCACCATTTGTACCCAATGGAATTTTTTAGGATTTCTTTTTCAAACATGGTCTTTGAAAATATGTCACCGTCAGACATACAATAACTTAACAAACCAGGCACAAATTGCGGATACTTATTGTGCAGCCACTCTTCAGCTCTGACGCGATTGTCATAATCTAAATCCGAGTTATTTGGTCCTAAAAAAAGTAAATTTAATTTACATCACATTGGCTCATGGGCACACAAAAAAAATACCTTGGATATCACCAGAATCCAGTTTTCGTTTTGGATCTGTCAAATAGGCTAGAAAGTGAAAGGGTTCCATTGCCTGATTAAATCTTTTTTTTAGCGCTTCATTATAAAATTCAAATTTTTTCTCAGAAATTAAATTTAACCAGGTTTCAACTGCATCCGATAGTCCTACGTTATCTCCTTGAAGAAAATCTAGGGATTTTCCAACAATTTCCAGCTGGTCCCGCAAATTAATAGCGTTTTTGTATAGATTCATGTCATCTATTTTTTTTTAATCTGATTATCCATATCGTCATAGTTTTTGGCAATGTCTCTGTATAAATGAAAATTTTGACAAAAAGTTTTTAGGCATGCCAACTGAGAGTTCCATCTGGTATCATTCGGTAGCTGTGGCATTGCACCATCTCGATCTTTTAGAAGGCCGAGTGGAATATGATGGTTTTTAAAATAATTATGAATTTCCACTATATGTTTTATGATAGTTTGTGGCGTGACAGTTTGCTCAACCAAGTTTAAGTAATGAGAATTACAACCGTAGGTTAGTATATTTGGATTTTCCTCTTCGATTATTGTTCTTAAACTTTTCATTTTATTCTCGTTGTCTGTCACGACAACAAATATATCTTTGTTATACTCTTGATTTACTTTTGTTATGTTTTCATGAATAATCTCATAACAATATTCAGCAGTTTTTTTTTCTGGTCAACAATCTATTGTACTCAGTAAACTGGATGACTTTCTTGTGTGAATGCTTACTGCTATAATCGGATCGTTTTTTATACTAGACCAACCATCTGTAACTAGTGTTATTGGCCTATTTTCTTCGGCCATGTCTTTTTGAATTTGAGCATTGATTTCTCCAAATACTTCATTTAAAAGACTTTCTGACAGATCCTTTCTTGTAGGAGGTTTATAACCTGGGCGTAACAATTGTAAAAGTTCTTTAAACTGTGTAGATTCCACCTGTCGAAAGGCAGTATTTGAGACATAAAAATACCTAGCTACAGCCAAGTCAATTTTACGTTTTGTTTCCTTTCCTGTTTTTATTACTTCAAGTTTTGCCTGTTTCAGTTTTGGTTTTTGATAAGGTTCTAAGACATTTCTTTTACGCTTTAAAATTGAAATGCCGGAAGCAGAAGCAATGGTCGAACTCAAACAAGACATTGATGCTGATGATGCTGATAATTGCGTATTTTCATTGTCATTTATATTTAATTCCATTTCACCATTTTCATCATTATTATCTTTATCATAGTTTGCAAAAGGGCCGCATTTATTTTTAACTAAAAGAAGAGAAACAAATACTGAAATACTTAATCAGGAAAATCCCTATTGAAAATGAGTAAAATAAAACTACCATGCTATTTTTTATTTTACATTTTACGGCAAAAAAATATATTAAAGGTGTATCAACTATTAACTAATTGTAATTAGTAATTAGCTAAATTAACACATACCAGGTTCAGCAGGGTCCACTGTGGGATTTTCTGAAGAGTTGGCTGCGTTTGGTGTAAATATAATATCTTCATTTTCACTTTCTGTGTCTGTTTCTGACAGTTCGGACACAGACACCAAATATTTTTTACACTTTCTTAAGTGATTTTTATGTCTTTCTACTTTTGCACTAACTTGCAATTTGCAATATTTGCATCTACAAATATACCTTGAAAAACCCGTTCCATACATTGGATTGCCGTCTACCTCCTCCTCTATTTGAACCTCTCACAGATCCTCTTTTTTTAGTCTCAAATTTTGACAATTTTATATCCATTACAAAAACGTTTTACCCTTCAAGTCATTTATTGAATTTTACTGTACTGTAATAAATAAATATCAAATTAATTATTGTTTGAATAATAATACAATAGTGATAAAGACTTGCTTACCTTAATTTAAACTTAGTAGCAAGTAAAAACCAAAACACAAATAATCACCTGTGAGCTGTGAATCCCCGAACTCCGCGTTGGCGCGTTGTAAAACATAAACTAATTTATTAACAGAGTTGCCAAAGCCAATACACATTACATGAGGAAGTCAGATTAACCCTTAATTTATAATTTATAACAAGATATACATTAATTAAGTGAAATTAATAAAACTAAAATCATGCGAAAATGTTATTAATTATATTTGAATAAACATAAAGCCATCCATACTTCATATTTTATTTATTTTCATAACAAACAATTGCAGTTGCGTCTTTAATATTGCATGTTTTGGCATCAATGCATTCAGGCAACTGACAACTTCCAGTATTTACCACTAATAAAAGCGCGGCATTTTTAAATTTGGGAAAACCCACGAAAAACCCAGTGGGTCGTCTTTTTCTAAAAAAAGTGGGCTTTTGCACAAGCCTGCCTTACACACCCTGTATATTGTAACTAAGGTATTATATGCTACGATGTTATTGTGAGATTGTAGTGTTTAGATATTAAGATTTAATCTTACTAATTTTCAATACCTAACTCAAAACTGTAAAATTTATTAGCACCATCTCACAAATAAAATCTATATAATGAACAAAAATGGGAAAGCTCATTATAAATACCTGTGGCACCATCTAGAGTTCTAGAGATAGAAAAGTATACAATTTTGAGAGGACTAGAAGAGAGGGTACTGTTCAGGAACGCCCATAATCACATCCCGCTGCCGAAAGAGATTCGTGACAACCTGTATATTTATTTTGTTTAAAAATGTTTTTGCATATTCCGAGAGCCCATAAATAGCCCAAAATTCAGGCGTTACTGTTTGTTCAATTGCGGCACTCATTCTGTGTGTGGGGGGCTAACTTGATGTTAAGCAATTTTAAAATCGATTTTCTCCGAAACGGTTGCTTTTTTCTTAAATCTGATTGCGTATTCTGAGAGCCCAAAATACAGAGATATTTGTTATTTCTATTGGCGATGTCTGAAATTCCCGCTAAACGGCTGGAGCCCAAAAATTTTAATTAGAGCAACTAATTAGCCCATAAATAGCAAATAATTCTTGTACTGTCTTTTTTCAAAATTTCGCTGGTGTGGGAGCTAACTTGACATACATAGAAAAGAGAAGGTTTCATGTCAAATGGAAAAAGTATTCTAATAAGTTGGATTATTTAATATTCAAGCTTTTGAGAGCTAGGACAAAGTATTTAATTAACCTAGATTTTGAAAACTATATCAATAATGTTGAATCTCAAATAACTACAAACCTAAAGCACATTTGGCAATTTGTAAAGTCAAAAAAGGGCAAGTCTGGTACTCATAATTCCATAAGGGATTAGGGATAGTAACGAGAAACTGATTACCGATGACCAATTAATATCCAATACTTTCTCAAATTACTTTAGTTCTGTCTTTAACTCTCCTAACCCAAACCCCAAACAGTGCTATTTCAAATATTGATATTAATAATAATTATATATCTTCGAATTTCGGCATCCCCTTAGACAAAATCGTCGATAAAATTAATAACCCTCCGGATAAACCTGTTGGTGCAGATAAAATACAAACTCTATTAATAAAAAATTGCGTTAACGAAATAGCCCCTCCATTGTGAATATTATATAATAAATCAACAACAGAGGGCTATGTCCCTAGTATATGGAAAACAGCCTTAATAATTCCAATTTTTAAATCCGGTAGTTGAAAATGATCGTCCTATATCTAAACTTTCTATTACTGCCGAATTATTCGAATCAATTATTTGTGATTACTTGTTTACAGATGTTACATACATTATTGATGAGGGGCAACATTGTTTTATGACAAAACGTTCTGTTGCAACGAACCTCTGTATTTATAGTGAATATTTGTTAGAATATATGCATAAAAGGTTTCAAGTAAATGCTGTGTATACCTACCGACTTCCGCAAGGCCTTTTATAAAATTGATCATTCAACTTTGTTGGATAAACTTGGTGCAGTCGGTATACATAAGTAATAGATCCCAGGTAGAAGTCATAGGTAAATATGTCTCAGGGGTACCTCAAGGATCCCATTTGGGGCCTTTATTATTTAACATCTACACATTCTACACTAACGATATATCTCAATGTTTCAAATTTTGTAATTATAAAAAATATGCGGATGATTTAAAATTGTACCTCAAAATTGGCAGATTCTCAATTGATACGAAGCGATTTAAACAGAGTTGTTTTTTTGTAAAAAAACTTTCTTTTCCTGAATGTAAATAAATGCTTCGCGATTACTTTCTCTAGAAAATTAATCTCAATATTATCTTGAAAACCATCCGACAGAAAAGGTATCACAGATAAAAAATCTAGGAATCTACTTTGATCTTGGCTTTAAGCAAGTGGTGGTCGCTGCCGCATGTTGCGCTTCTGTACACCCTGACATTAGGTGCGTTCTTTTTGACCGAGATCTCAGATCACTTCAGTTAAGGTGATCTGAGATAAAGTGATGTGAGTAAGCACCAAAAAGAACGACATCTCAATTGAAGCGCGCGATCTGTCGATAGATTTAAACTATACGACAGATTCTAATAATGTTAATTAATGTATCCATAATTTGTAACAAAAGAAAAATAGATTACGTGTGTTTATTGTTTATATGTCAATGGTTAAAACCATAGATAACCTTGGTTAAAACTACAAATAACCCAAACAAATCAAATATTTGTTCATCCCCTCCACTTTATTTCCGACTCAAGTCCAACTGATTCCCCCTTACAACACATTCAGCATCGGTGAAGGGGGAGGAAAAATCTCAGCTCACTTAAAGTGAGTAAAACAAAAAGAACGCTCACATTACTGATGTGAGCTGAGATTAACTGAGATCTCAGTCAAAAAGAACGCACCTATCGTAAATCTTCATAGCTGTTGTTTGTCGAACTATAGTGTAATCTATAATCAATCGTAGGTTTCTTGATTTTCGTTCCCATGTGTACTTATGTATACATGAATGCTGGTAGAATCCATTCAATATTCTAAGTTCATTTTGTTCACACATCTGATTTAACCTGAGGCCGTTATCGTTTATTATATTTTCGCCTAATCTTCCTACGATCTTGTCGTCTAGTTTAGTTCTAGTTCTTCTGTTTAGGTCGCCGAGAATTATGACCTATCTTGAGCTTCCGATGCTTGACATTTCTCGGTGCAGCTGTTCAAAGAATTAGTCTTTAATGCTAACTGGGGCATCGTTGTTGACTGTATACACTCCAAACACTGTAAGTTTAAGTCCATGTAGTGTCAGGTTCATTTTTATAATTCTCTCGCTGACAGGTTCCCATGATGTTATGAATCTTCGTAACTATTTATCGATAAGAATGGATACTTCCTGTTGTGCTCTCTTATCTCTGGAGACTCCACTATAGAAGTGGTAATAATGTCCAAAGGTTTTCTGATCTTCTGAGTTCCCCGGTCACTTCATTCGTTTTGTTGGAGATGCCTTGAACGTTCCATGTACCGAAATTCGTTATCCTTTTCCGTAGCTTGTGTCGTCGTAAGGGTTTCTGTCCATTCAGAGGCTGATGATTGGGTTTTTTAACAGGATAAGGTTTTTCCGAGTAACGGGGAGCCCGATGTCTCAACCCCCTCCCGGGAGGGCCAGGTAATTTTGGTTTAAGGTTTTCTTCCTTTAGCCTTTGATGAGTCAACATGAATGAAATAAACTACGAAAACTAATCAACGGTCACTCATCTTAACTGGGATCTGTGAGTAGATTCTACTCCCGATGCAGTTCGGTACTGTGATTCTGTGCAAAATTAATTTTCACAAAAACAAATAATTCAAATTTTATTTAGAAAAGAGTCAGATATTTCATATGAACTAAAAGTACCTAATAAGGTATAGTCGGCGTAAGAGATATAGTGCGAACTTTAAGCTTTCGGCTTTTCGTTTGTGGATTTGTTATATACACCCTACTTTGTATCATGTTAAAATATCGAGTTTTTGTTTAGGAGATGTGTCTCTTTTTTCATTACATTTAAAATAAGGTGAAACTCATCAGGAGTTGCAATTTAAAAGTTTCACTCCCTAGTATATGAAAGTTTCAAACCATCTAAAAATGTAGTTTTTATGGCCTTTTAGTGATCCCCAAATTTTCAAATTTCTTTCTAACTCGTTTGAAATTTATTGCTCCGTCCCGAGATTTTTTGGAAAACCCTGTATATTGTAATAATATGAAGATTTGCCGGAACTGTAGGATTTTAGTTTTCGAAATTTGAATTCAAAATTAGCAGACCTACAAAACACTGCAAATAAAGTAAAATCAAAATAATATTGGCTTCAATTTGCTGACTCAACAATACTAATTATTTATAAAATACGTTAATTAGTCGTAGTATGGGAAATATACTATAATATTTAAATCGTGTAACCACATTCAATAGGAAATGAACAAATTAAATAAATGTTTATCCATTTCCGAAAATCTAATCAATGTTTTTACGATATCACAAATAATTTGAGTAATACGTATTTATTTAATTAATTTGTTTCTTAAAATTTTATTTTTCGTTATGATTGTCTGTAGTAATATCTATTAGTCGACTTGACAATCAAACGGAAGGTTTGAATCGTTTGTACTATTCATTACTGCGCAATTTGTGAGTATTCCTAAATTTGTATACATTAGGTTCAGAACAGGGCCCAGTAAACTTGTAATTTTTTTTCGTTGTCAATTTTGAATACAGTTGATATATGTTGTATCAATATATATTTACATTAGAAATCTTGCGCCATAAGAATCACAATACAGCTAAATTATGTCATTTATATCTCAAATGATTTGTTCCCTAATCATATATTACTGATTTGTTTTATGAAAAAATTGTGATAAAAGTAAGAACGTTTGGTATTTATTTAGAAGTCTCAAATTCATCTGTCATGTCTAGTTTTCCTTGTAACAATTTGTAAAATCAAACATTCAAAAACATTCAAGGGTTTCCACAATTAAAAGAAAGTAGATTCTAATTTATCCTGCAACAAACAACAGTGTTTTTTACGAATTACCAAAAATAAATGCATACCAGACGTCAACTGCTTTTACAGTATTATCAACCGTGACAACTTTTTTCATTACTGATTAGATTGATATAAATAATACATCGAAAGGGACTTTAAAGCGAGGGTTTGAAATTGATACTAAAATAACTGAAGTTGGTATTTACACCTGGGGTAGCAAACGACATTTTTACAGATGGAATCTATTTTTAACGTCTGGTATTTTTTGGGTCGGAGGACTATATCCGGATGCAGAAGGAAATCTAAGAAGGGTGAGTTAAAAAGATAGTTTAAATTATACAGCATTAATATTAAAGTACAAGTTTCATTCTGAATTGGAAATGGCCAGGTGCATACTTGCATCAAGAAACCCAAAATGCATATATCTTTGGAAAAAATAAATAAAAAGAATATTTTCATTTATCTGATTGATTTTGAAGAAGATATACTTAAGTGTTCATCGCTGCCCATAAACACTACCGTAGAGGAAATTTTTAATAAAATTAATATATTTTTTGAAGAAAATAATCTCAGTTGGAACTGTTGCATTGAAATTTGTACAGATGGGGCCAAGGCAATGACGGGTAAAACAGCAGAAGCAGTGTCACTAATAAAAAATAAAGCGCCTAAATATAGTTCCAGCCATTGTATCCTGCATAGACAAGCACTTGCGATGAAACAAATACCGTCCAATTTAAAATTAGTTATGGATGAAGCGGTAAAAATAATTAACTTGATCAAATCACTACCACTACAATCCCGATTGTTCTCATTATTGTGTAAAGATTATGGCAGCAAACATAAAACACTTCTGCTCCATACAGAAGTGCGATGGCTGTCTCGGGGTAAAACTTTAACAAGACTTTTTGAACTTGGAGCCGAGTTACAAATGTTTCTTTTAATTTGAAAGATCGCTAGTATGATAAAACTGTCCGACTGTCTTTAATGACGGATACCTTTCAAAAACTAAACGAGGTAAACAGACAACAGTGTTCCAGACCTGTAACAAATAACTGCCTTCAAAAGAAAATTAGATTTTTGGATTATTTGCGTTGGTAAGATAAAAATAGAGCATGCGCATACGCTCGAGCCGCCATCTTGGATTTTAAGTACAAAAATTTAATTTTTTGATAATAACTCAAAAACGGTGGCTTTCACGACAAAAGATGTTCCATACAAACTTAAAGAAGACAAAATTTCCTACACTGTAGAACAATAATTTTTTTAGCAAACATATGTTAGGAGTTACATCTCAGTGAAGTTGCACTATTTGAAAAAAAATTCGGAAACCTCATTTTGGTGGAGTTTCATTTTATTATTCTTATTATATATCATTATATTTTTACATAATTATAAACAAAAACTGAAAGGCACTTGAATATTATCATTTAATAGTATTATACTTTTCGTAAACAAAGTTAAAGGAGAAAAGTTTATCGCTTTTTTTTTAATTTAAGAATAGTAAATTATGATTTTAGAGCGTTACAAAAATTAATTTCTACTACATTTTGGTACATTTCGATGGTCTGGGTTGGTTATTGTCGGTGTCCTGGTCATAGTTGGCTGTGTCCTGGTCGTAGTTGGCTGTGTCCTTGTCGTAGGTTTGGTCCGTAACCTGCAAAATGTCGTTACCTCCTCTTTGCTTTCAATGCGGTTTTCCGGAATATTTCCGCAAGATTCTCCGTTGCACAAGCCACATTCAATCGAACATTTAAGTCCAGCCTTACGGCAGCTGCATACCCCACCACACCCCTTTCTGCAGTTACAAAATAACGATTTTAATAAGGAATCGGGAACTAGTTTTTCCGCCGTTGTTATGGGAGTGAGCCTGTAAGCGCCATGCTTCCAACCCCAGTCTTCGGGATTTTTCTCTATACCTCTCCATTTCTGTCTTTTGTAGGTGGCAAAGAGGCAAGATTAAATTTGCTTTTAAATGTAGATTTGGTGAAGCGATGGAAACGAATCTCATCCAAACTCTCTTTATCCATATTGCCACCATATAAAGCTACAAGAAAGCGTACTCCGGCCTCGGCAATCTCCTGTAGCGTGGCATCTTGTTGGTTGAACATTTCAATTATTTCATGAACCGCTCTGTTCTTTTCTATCAGCGTACAAAATTTAGTTTTTCCCTGATTGAATAGGAATGACGTAGTGTCACAACCACTGAGGGCATACAAGAACAAAATTTGCTTGGTTGCTTCTTCGTATTTGAGGCTACTTGATGAATAATCCTCTCAGCAGTTTTTCCTCTTCCAGGTTTACGGAAGTAGATAGAATTTTCGGCTGGTACGAAGGCTTTCAGAAGTACTAAAAGGTCTTCCTCGACCACAACAACAACATCAAATATTGATTCACTGCATAATGAAATTTCAGTGTTGACAATTAGAACATCGGCATCATCTTCAGCTTGTTTAACTGTAAATGCGGCCAGCTCAAATTTGTTCTTCAGCATCGATATGAGGTTAACTTTATTTATTTTAGTTATTAACAGCCAAATAACAAAATATAATACATTTTTTTTCAAGTAATGCAACTTCTAACATAAGTTTGCTACAAAAAATATTTTTCTAAGAAAAATGTAGGAAACTTTGTCTTCTTTAAATTTGTATGGAACATCTTTTGTCGTGAAAGCCACCGTTTTTGAGTTATCAAAAAAACTAAATTTGTGTACCTAAAATCCAAGATGGCGGCTCGAGCACATGCGCCTCGACGTCGAAAACTTGGTTTTATCATTAGGGCACCAAGCCTAACAACATACTAAAAAATTGCTACTACCCCACCTATTGCATTCAAATACCCCTTTTTGATACACACGTACTGGACTATAGGGTTATGCGGAAATGTAATAAGTGTGACATGGTTTTGCATATTTTTAAATTTCCATAGAGGCCTAAATATAGAGGGTCGTACGTTTTTAAATTAATTAGCAAAACTTTTTGCAATTTTTGTTGAAAAGATCCTTTCACAATTTCTTGTAAATTAAAATCCGTATTAAGGAGAGTTATCATCAGTTGAATGAAAATAGGAGATGGTTAGTTTATTAACCCTAGAGTAGTCGCGCCGGGTCTATTGGACCAGACCGTTTAGTTTGTACTATAGTTTAGATGTAGCCACGTCGTGGAGCGTGCCCCTCCCTCTACCTTCGTAACTTGAGGCGGACAGCCGATGTACGTCTATGCTATGTAGTCAGTCTCCGTTTAACCGCTAATGTGACAGTGTGACATGCGTCTGACGCAGCGCGACTAATTAATTTCATTTTATGTTTTAACGTGCCGAGACTAACATTTCTTATTTGAAAAATAGTATTGAAAACACTTTTTGTTTGAAAAGTATTTCATTTTTATCAGTCCCAGGATTATCTTGAGGTAAAACACTTCTAATTTTGATATTTGATGTTGTTTTTATTACCAAAACCTTCTAGTACTTTAGAAATGACTAATTCCTACGAAAAAAGCAAGCAAGTCTTCTGCGTCTTTGGAAAGACGTTGAGCCAGCTGAGGAGTGACCCGATGATGAGGAGGATACAGATGAAGAAGATATGGTGAGGACAGGGGGAATATGGTTGAGGAGGAAGCAGATACTAACAGTTAGCAGTTAGCTGATTTGGGAGGGGCAGCAGTACTTGAAGGACAAGTGGATCCTTATTTTAAAGGTAAAGATGATATCACAACGTGGAATAAGCATCCATTTTCGCAACGAGTGCGAACTGCTAGAACAAACATTGTAATTCCAGGAGTAAAAAGGGCGGCAAAAAATTTCAAGACACCCATGGATTGCTGGATGTTATATTTTGATGAAATTATGCTTAACATCATTGTTGAAAATGCGAACAAATATATTGCAAATCTATCGGATAAGTACAGTCGACCTAGAGATGTAAAGTTAACAAACCAAGAAGAACTAAAAGCTCTATTTGGATTACTATACCTGACAGGTACTTACAAAGGTAGTCGTCTTAATGCTGAAGACCTATGGAATCGAGACGGTACTGCTATTTTGGCTTACCATGCCATTGCAGCGATTTCGTTTTCTAATGCGCGTAATCCTTACTGATGACAAAGAAACTAGGGAAGACCGCAAAAAATATGACAAACTCGCACCGATTAGAGAGATATTTAATTCTTTTGTAACAAATTGCCAACAACATTACACCATCTCTGGTGCTACGGTAGATGAAAAACTTGAGGCATTCAGAGGTCGGTGTAGTTTTAAACAATATATAGCGTATAAACCGAACAAGTACGACATCATGATTTTTGCGCTTGTGGACACCAGAATGTTTTATACATTAAATTTGGAAGTTGACGATTGACACCAACCCGAGGGACCCTACCGGCTAAGTAATGGCGAAAGGAGTATTATCCTACGAATAATTCAACCTATTTCTGGAACGGGAAGTAATATTACGACTGATAACTTGGCTACCAGCTACGAATTCGAGGATGTTTTGTTTCGAGATCATAGGCTGACACTTGTTGGCACTCTAAGAAAAAATAAGCGGGAGTTACCTCCAAAATTTATTAATACATAATTGTTACCCATGAATTCATCTATGTTTGGCTTTCAAAAACAAAAGACTCTGGTGTCTTACGTACCAAGAAACAATAAAAATGTAATACTTGTTTCTAGTATGCACCATGATGACGAAATAGATTCAGCCACAAAAAAAAGCAAACCTTCTATCGTAATTTTTACAATGCAACCAAATCTGGAGTTGATGAGTTAGATAGGAAAGCAGCAATCTACAATTGTGCGAGAAATACCAGACGCTGGCCCATGGTAGTAATATATTTTTTGCTCAATATGGCAGCAATAAATGTGCATATTATTTTTTGTGCAAATAATCGTAACATAGATTTGGTGAGACGAAAATTTCTACAGCAGTTACCACGTTAGCGGAATCGCGGAGCAACATTAAAAACATTTCCACGTGAAGTTAGAAAGCGTCGACAACATGCTCTCAATATTCGTGAAGAACATGGACCTGGAAAACGGAAGCGATGTCAAGAATGGATTGGTTCAGATAACAAAACTAAGCATACTGTTCAAGATTGTAAAATCTTAAATTTTATTGTTTACGATACTTTTAAAATATGTAAGATATTTGTATGCTTTCTTTCTTCATTGTATATATTTAAGGCGTAAATTCATTTTAGTTAATAGCGTTGTAAAATATGTTTCAGAATTGATAATATTTTTTATATTGTTGTAAATTCAAAGGATAGTTTCATTTTATTTTCAACTTTTGTTAAATTCCTTTAAAATATCACGTTTTGCAACAATAATTGTAAATAGTTTTGTTTGGGCATTGCAATAGCACATTTTTGAAAGTCGACATCTTGTCGCATTGTCCTATAGTTAAGAAGTTAGGAAATGGTCACGTTTCACCTTATTATATATTGTACTGTAAAAACCCTAAATTTAGTGTCACTTCTGCATGAATTTTATGGTAGACGGTCGGAAGATATGAAAGACATTTTTGAGTAACCTTTCTGAGTAAAAAGGTTACAATTGCTATTGGAGTATTCAATAGAAATTTAACTATCTATTGGCGGCACCCATAGTTGATTCTTGTCTAGGAAACCGACAAGTCAAATGATACTGGCCAATAGGAAATATTTATTTTTGTTTGGTCAACCCAATCCACGTGTAAACACGCCCCTCACAGATTTCTATTTAACACGTCTCACAACGTGAAGAAATCAGATTCTCACTCATGAGTTCTACACTTATCGACGCGAGTTTTACACTCATCGAATCGAGCTCAAAGCTCAACAACAAAATTAGTTTTTTACACTCATCGACGTAAGTTTTGCACTCATCGAATCGAGCTCAACGCTCAATAACACAGTTAGTTTAATATTCATCAAATCGAAACATAATGTAATGTTTTTCTTATTTATTAAAAGTATGAGAGGGTCTTTGGAACGAACATGGGTCGGTGCTGCCCCCTCGTAGCCGACCGGTTCTAGTTTTCCTGTGACTGGGGTTCTTGGTTTGCAGGAGTCTTGGGGCACTTACATGAACTACGTACATGCCCTAGCTCGCCACAATTCCAGCATCTGATCTTTCTCGGTTTCTTGTCCATCATATTTTTCATTAAACTGACAAACTGGTCAAATCTGTCTTCATCACCTTCTTCTTGGATGGTCCTGATTTTGTTATATCCTGAAGCCTTCGTTGCTGCTTCATATTCAAGGGCAGCTGTCAATGCGTCGACTAATGTTTTCGGATGGGCTAAACGAAGCGTCCTCTGCATATCGGGGTCACGTAAGGCATCAATAAAGACCTGGATGCCCCGACATTCCATCATGTTCTCTGGTGCTGACGGATAAGCAAATCGAACTAGTCGGGCAATGTCCAGCTGAGATTGGTACAAATGTTCTAGATGTTCATGACCATATCGCATGTCCAACCTCTTCTTCAGCTGCTCGAAGTCATCCGTTTCTTCCAAAGGTATCGTCTGGAGTACATCTAAGGCATCTCCGCGAAGCGCGATGGTTAAATTCACTGCCTTCTCTCTATCGGACCAATTATTTACTCTAGCGGCTGCTTCAAATTGTTTCACATAATTGGTCCACGACATTTTTCCTTCGAACGTTGGGGCCTTGACTCGGGTAAAACTGCCAATGTCTTCAAACTTAGGTAGTGTTTCTGGCTTGCAAGGTTTCGTTTGCTCGGTCTTCTTTTCTTCCTCTGGCGTGCCTCGATTTTCTCGTCTATCGTTGTAATCTTATTCTCGATTTTCTCGTCCATTGTTGACATTTTATTCTCGATTTTCTTGTCCATCGTTGACATCTTATCCTCGATTTCAGATTTTAGGGATGAAATTTCATTTTCAACGTCAGCGGCAATGTCGTTTTTCATTAATAAGATATCGGCAGATTTATCGTTCTTCAAAGTAGAAATCTTCTCGTCCATGTTCTCTTCCATGGCAGAAATCTTCTCGTCCATGTTAGCCGGAATATCATTCTTCATAGTAGAAATCTTCTCGTCCATGTTAGCCGAAATATCATTCTTCATAGTAGAAATCTTCTCGTCCATGTTCTCTTCCATGGCAGAAATCTTCTCGTCCATGTTAGCAGAAATTGACGAGATTAAGGTGGAAGCCTCGTTATTAAATAAAACTGTTTCTGGATCAAAGCCGTCATTTGCCAGTGCCACTTTAAGCCTTTCTACGAATTCACTTTTCTTACCGGACGTTTCCAACTCACGATCTTCCAATTCTGCTTTTAACTCCGCCTCTTTCAGATCCCTTAATCTCTTGGCCATTTTTACGTAGATATTTATTTATATTACCCCACACCTAACACCAATGTAATGTTTTTCTTATTTATTACGGGTGGGATAAATTTCAAACACACGGTATGGCTACTTACTAATTTATTTAAACACTAAACTAATCACTAACACTTAATTTATATATACTCAGTATATTCACTTAAACTAATTTATATGAACACTTAACTAATTTATATTTACTGTTTGCTATTTCGGTGTATTTATTTCACGAGATCACTTTATCAACTAACTCCTCCGCTGATCGGTCCTTATTTATATTAATGCCTTTCTTACTAGAGAATTCTGGGCTGCGGCTTACACAAAAACAATTGGTTCTGGCCTTTTCTAGATAACTCTGGTCACAAAACAATGTTTACATAAGATAGTCGTGAAGTCATAAACAGTTATATAAAAAAAGTGCGTATCCGCCATAATTTTAACTTTTATACCCGGCTTAGACAGAGTCGGTTTTAGGGACTATACCAGTGTGCTGTTTCGTAACAATAAAGTGTCTTCCGATCTGAAACCACCGAAGTTCAGCATTCACAACTTTGTAAATTTGTACATAATAAATTATTAATTTCGACATTAATTTTGTCAAATTAATATTATTTATCTAGTTGAATGTCTATGCCAGTTGACGAAGTTCAGCTAGAAATATAATCAAAAACACATACTGTAAAACATGTTATAAATATCTGTTTGAATCACACCTGTAGTGAAAAGGCGGATGTATTTTTTGATGTTCTTTGGTTTTTAATGTTTTTTTTCTGTTTTCTGTGTTAAATGTGTTTTGTTGTATTTTTTTATTTTGTATGCATTTTATATTATAGATATCTAACAGCAATATGTTTTTTGATCCATCAATACATTTTGAAATTGATTTTTGCTCAAAATTACTTAAAAATACTATTGGGTCAATATGACCCAGCGCGACCATACTTGGCAAAAAACAGGTAGCGCCTACTCCAGGGTTAATTTATTATTTGAAAAAAAGTTAAAAATTTAGGTTTAGTTTTTTCAAGATAAAAATCATTAACCACGTAGTATAAGTTTGTTATTATTCAAGTTTCTTAAAAAAGGTATTATTATAATTTTAAATTTCAGCAACTAATAAGAGATGAATTCAGAACAACATTTCTGCTTCTAAGAAGAGATTTTACCTGAGTATCTAAAATTCGAAGAGCATGTCTACAATTTCAAAATGTTAACTCTCGACTCACGTGCTGTTTGTCACGTAAACGGAAAGAGGGGTTGTTTAGTTTGACTTATCTTAATAGGGGTGCCATATTTCCGATGATCAACCCGTACTTTGACCTCCAAAACGCGAGGATGGTGAAGAGAGGTGAAATATAGGCACACAACGGTTGTAAGAGTAGGTAAAAATAATATCTTCTTCGTCTAGCTTCATAATATTCAATATTTCAGTTAAGCACGTTAACTTTAAACCTATGGATTAAGCGTACAACAATATATAAATTCATTTTCTCTAATTTTTTTTTGTTCTGGTCATAGTTTTCCTATTCCTATTCCATCGCAAATTGCTGTTTCTCAAAGTAATTATCAAATTTTTCCACTTACTGAAACGTGGCTAAATTCTTCGGTTAATGATTCGGAATTATTTCCAAATAACTTTAATATCTACAGAGTGCATCGTAACTTTTTACTTAGTGATACTTCCAAGAGCGACGGTGTGCTTATTGGAGTAAATAATGATTTCTTGTCACAACAGATTAATCTTACTGATTTTAATTTTCCTATTTTTAGATTTATTGACCTAGTACTAGTAAAAATAAACATTTCTTTTCAGGATCTATATTTATTAAATCTAGATATACCACCAAGAACTCCTTTTGCTGAATTTGAACAATTTTTTTAAGTTTTGGAATCTGTACATATTTTACATAATAGTAGTAATATCATTCTTGGTGATTTTAATGTTCCAGACTTTGTAGGTTACCTAAATAATATTAAACCAGCTCATATGGAAATCTCAATTATTTTAGATTTTGCAGTATCTTTTGAATTGAATCAGTGTAATTTGGTAGAGAATTATTACAATAAACTCTTGGATCTAGTTTTTTACGAATTTCGCGTTGAAAAATCGCCTTCTACACTTGTATCAGAGGATAAACAAACATCATCCAGCCTTGGACATAACATGCGCACTAGATATAAAAATTAACCGTAAAAATAATATGGAGAGCTCCTTCCAGAATTGTTATAATTTTAGGAAAGCCAACTTTCCAGTTATGTATAACTTATTGACTACTATTGATTGGACATTCTTAGAAGCATGCAATGACCCTGAAAACGCCTGTACATATTTTTACGGTAAGTTTTATAAAATATTGGATGAGTGTTGTCCTAAATATTGTGTAAAATCAAAAACGACTTATCCTCCATGGTTTAATAGTAAAATTATTAAAAAATTTAAACTAAAGCATAGTATATAGAAATCGCGAAGTTGATTCGTCATATAAAGAATTTGTGAATCAATCTGAAGAACATACTTCTGGTAATCCTTCGAAATGTTGGTCTTTTGTAAACAGTAAAAGAAATTCTGCTAAAATACCACAAGCGATGTCATACAACATTACTTTCATGGATAATCCAGGTGCAATTCTGAATTCATTTGCTGATTTTTCCTGTAAATCATATGATACGTCCATTCCGTTTGCTACAAGCTCAAACGATGTGTTTAGTCCACATCTGCACATAAATAGTTTCACTGAAAATGACGTGTAGGAGGCCTTAAGATCCCTTAAGCCTAAACCAACTACTGGACCAGATCTATTTCGTGCTTTTTTACTTAAGGATTGTGCAGACCGTTGTCTATAGTCATCAATTCATGCTTGAAAGTACCAACGATCTGGAAAACATCGAAAGTCTGTCCAGTATTTAAAAAGGGAGTAAACAGGACGTATCAAACTATCGACCTATTTCCATAATATGCAATTTCGCTAAAGTTTTTGAAATCATTTATAGATATGTTAACGGTAGAATCACAAGTTGCCAGCACGGTTTCATAAAAGGGCGTTCAACAGTTACCAACTTGATTACAATTACAGAGCATATCGCTGGATCGATCGACGATAGAGCTCAAACTGATATTGTTTATACAGATTTTTCGAAAGCCTTCGACAGGCTTGACTATGGTATTCTTCTTAATAAGCTTCTAGTATTTGGGCTCCCAAATTCCCTGGTTACAGGATCGTACACAATTTGTTCAAATAAATGGATTTCAATCTGTCACTTACGGAGACTCATCAGGCGTTTCTCAAGGATCAATACTTGTTTAACATTTTTATAAATGTTATTTATGAGTGTATAAATGTCAACTACTTACGAGTATTATATGCTGATGATTTGAAACTATATAGCACCATCAAATCCATGGACGATTGTGAAAATTTGGCTTTTAATTTAAATCCTCCTCCCTCAATCCGGCTAAATGAAATGTGTTGTCCTTTAGTAGTAAAACAAATGTCTATGTGTTCAATTATTCTATAAATAACATTTCCTTACATCGGCCTGAAACCCTAACAGACCTTGATTTTTCCGTTTCTTTTAACAATCACATTGACTCCATCATTGCTTCTGCTAATCGCTTATATGGTTTCATTGTAACAACCTCTAGTAATTTCCACATTAAAAACTTTATATTACGCTTTTATAAGATCTAAATTAGAATATGGGCCCATTGCGTGAAGTCCGTTTTATCAATGTCATGTTAACCGTATTGAAGCAGTTCAAATGCGATTTTTAAGGCTACTAAATTTTAAGGTGGATAGTGTTTACTCTCCATTTGGTACACCACAATCAGTTTTGTTATAGCGGCATAATTTTTTTACTTTGAAAACAAGACGAGATTATAATTACATAATTTTTGCGTACAAATTAATTAATAATATAATTGGCTGCCCTAAACTATTAGAAAGACTCTGTTTTCGCATTCCACGATTAGAGTCAAGAAATCTAAATAACTTTTATTCAAGTATGCCACGCACTAACATCCTGAAGAATTCTCCACTTCACACCACATGCAACATGAATTATATAGACATATTCTTTTGCAGTATATCTCATATTTAGTCTCATTTCTTTACCTAGTAAAATGTATGATAATTTTGTAATTGTAAATTAATTGAAATTTGTTAATGCTACTGTATTTCCCTGCTCAGAAGTTCGGTTTGCCCGTAGAGCAGTGTATCTATATAAATAAATATGTAAATACATAAATAAATTGCACATTTACTTAAAAACTACAGATAGATTAAAAATTAAATAGAGACTGAACAACTAAAGAGTTTTAAGTAATAAATTATATTTGTCAAACTGACTTTCCTACAAAGCTAATTTGTCCTTCAACCAATGTTTATACCATGTAAATAATGAAAGTGAAAATCTACCAAGCTTTTAGTGTTGCAAACATTTATGACAATTTTTGAAACCTGTAAATAAATAATACGTAAATGTATACCTACAAAACTGAAACTTCTGACAGTCGCCAAGGATATAGTAGGCGTAAGAGACATAGTGCGAACTTCAAGCTTTCGGCTTTTTGTTTGACTTGGAAACCGTCATAGTCCAGTCAATATTGTCATTTAAAATGCTTATTTGACGATATATTCATTTAATATTATAATTTCAACTAATAATCGTTAAAATATATTAATTATTAAATATATTTATCGACTGTCTAACGATTCTTTTTAACCCGCAATTATTGAGGGCCATCCTACTTTTTAAGATACTTAGCGTTAATGTTTAGAACAAAATATATTGCTTTAAACAGTATTAACCTATTTATATTTAAAAATATCTTAAACATAACACCAGACAATTAATACTACATTATATCTCGTTTTATAAAGAAGAATTAGAAATATAAATTCCAAATAACTTATTATTCACATCTTTGACTGAACAATAACTAATATCTATGTGTGCGTTTTTTATACGAACACAGGTAATAAAGATTGCTTGCATACTCTCAATATTAACTAATTGAGACAATAAATCCAGCTCTATCGTCTGAATCACACACCACTAACTCCAGCGTGTTGACTGTCGTCGACAGACAATAATTCGCGGAAGCTCTAACTCTACCCTCATGCAGTTTCGTGTTATTGACTACTTGTAGAAATCTCAACCACCTTTGCCGAATAATTTCGGTACGCGAAAAAAACTGTCCATCAATTGTCGACAACGACTCTTTGATCCGAGCTCGGAATCGTCCCAACGAACGCAAGCCTGCAGTGAATGATACCCAAATAGACATCAGACCTGTCCCATAATAATACACGGTGATAAGAATTCATTCATGTAGCACACAACAAATGAATGTTATAACTCTTTTATTACCCATCGGCTTCTTGTTTATAGTTGTATGATATTATAAATGAGTGCCAAAAATAAATGACACCGGATTTCCTAATATACATTGGAAGTCGAAGTAATGTTGTTAAATTGAATGAAGAAGCATATTTTAAAGTTTCTGAATTCGCACAGCAACAAAATTGAAACTTATCAACCTGTCAGTTTTGGCATGTAACCGTAAAATGCAATTCTTTTGGTTTAAGAGGGTCGACTGAAGGGTATACGAAAGGATGTTCTCGCAACAGTTCCTGTTTGGCCATTAATTTTATTTTTAAGAAGTCAAAACTAAGTAAATGTTAAAAACAACACATTTTTGTAAAATACGTGTACGTATAAGTGTTTTTCAGTTTTTTTAATGGTTTTATATCTATGTCGCTTTCTTATACTCCAAATCATATAGAAATACTCAAACACTGAACAAAATGTATACCCTTTTTAAAAAAAAATGGGGTCACCTGTGACCCCAGGAAGTTTCAAATTACTTGCATACCAGTTAAGGGTTAACGGTGAACACTTTGAACATTTAGTTTAATATCACGGTTAGGATTATATTTTTGGTGACTTGTTTTATTTAGAATAAATACTTTATTAAAATTTATTATTATTTCTACACATTCTTTTGTTACATGACAATTTATGGATTATTTTGATGTACTGATACATACTGATAGTTTTTTTTGCGGCAAACTTTTGTTTTCTCTTTCCGTTGTTGAGAAAACTATTTTTTTTAAGACAACTTTCTATGTGGTTTGCAATGCCATAGTTTATAATTTCGTACTTTCATGGCGAAAGTGTTTCCGATTTAAGTCCTATATAACTTGCTATTTTGGTTTTTGAGTATTCTATGTGTATTTGTATTTTAAATACACACACACACACACACATTCTCTATCTTATCTTTTCCTTCCTCAGTTATTTGTTGCTGATGATAGATACACATCTTATCGATCTATCTGCCTAAATATACGCTGTTATCCTTTCCGTTCCGTTTAGTTTATTTTTGCGTCTTATTAGTTAAAGAGTTTGAATACAATGTGAATTTTTGAAATCCTTTTCCGGTGTTGTTTTTCAGTTCGGCCTGAGGGTAACGAGGTACAACATTGAAGTTGCACTTCTGTTCATTACTTTTTCCCAAATCCTTTTCTTAAAACAATCGATTATTTAGCGGATATGACTCGTGATGAGTACCTATTACTCTAGTTCAAATAATGGATGGCTAATGTTGAACCATCCTTATACCATCCAACTTTTAAGCTTTCTCTATCTCTTTTTTCTTCTTTCTTATCCCGATTACGACTTTTTTTTTCTCAACACCAGTGGGTGTTGGAATTTTTTTTTGTATCTCAAATAACCCTTCAGGTTATTTTTTTAGCGGTAATGGTATGCTATATTATCATTGAGTATGCAGTACTCCGAACTGGACGTTTTGTGTGTTTTGGGTTCAACTGTCATCGTCGGGTGTAGTGGTTTAGCTCTTCTGGTCCTAGTGTTGATCTAGATGTGTTGGAAAATGAGACTTGCTTTGCTGCTAAGGGCGTGCAATTTCAACTTAGTCTCTTTCACCTTGACTCCTCTTCTAGTTTGATATTGGTCTGGATGAGTTTGGATCATGTAGCTTGGGGATGCTTGGGGATCTCAATCATACCAAACAGTGGGGTGAGTAGTTTTAATTTTCTTTGTTGGGTTGTCCAGTACCCTGTATAAACATCTGGTCATGTATGTTGTCGGGTTGTCCAGTACCCTGTATAAAAATCTGGTCATGTACATTGTTCGGGTTATCCTTCTAGACATACATTCAATTTGTCTATATCTTGTCTAATCATATAAGAATTTAAGCTTGACAGAAACTTTATTCTGTTAGGGAGTTATATAAAGCTTCCTTGGATTTGTTCCAGAATTATATCGATATTGAATTGTTCTTTTTCCTCTTCCCTCTTTCTATCTTATCTGAACTTGCTTACATCAGTAATGTTTATTCTATTGTTAAGAGGTTTAATATCTTAAGCAATTGAATGGTATTATTTTATGCATCGGGTAAACATCTATTAAGTACCATGTGATAAAGGATCAGCGGAGAAATATTATACATTTTAAGCTCGACAAGCGTCGACCAGAAGTATTATTCGATGTTACGAGGGGTAAACGAAATTTACGTTACTCTTTCATCGACGAGAAATATTACGCGTGGTGAACGAAATTCACGTTACAGAATGCTTAACAAAAATTAAAGTTACATAACCGAAAATCCTATTTGTGCTATAGAATACTGGGTGTTCCACTTGAAAGAAGAAAGAAAATGATTGGTTCGAGTTTCCGTCCAGAGAAAATAATTAAAATTTAATCGTATACGGAGATATTGCATCATATTAGGGAAATAAATGTTTTTGCTTAGTAAGCTACCTCTTAAAGAGCTCTGTAAAACGCTTCAAAAAAATGTGAGCAATCCGAATTCGGCATAATATGCAGAAGTTCTCATTAAAAAAATCATATGTTTGCTTTGTAACGGAGTTATGCAACACTCTGTATAGTTCGAGATAATTTCAAAATATGAACCTTAAAAAGACATCTACTATTTTTCTTAATAACATTTTTTGATATCTCTTAAAATAACCAATATACCGAACTTCGTCGTAAGATTGGTAGACCCTGTATGTGTTGAATGATTGATGTAAAATTCAAGTAATCGAACAAAAAAGAATTATGAAAAAACTGTATATTTATTTTTCTTGCAGGTGTTGTAAATTGATAAAAAAAAACTAATTGAAAAGAATTTCTGTAATAAGTGGATAGAGTAATTAAATTGTTGGTAAATCCGCAGTTTCCATTTATTGCACCTTTGCGGAACTGGTAGTGTTTCATCCGCAAAGTCTGGTATGTCAATTGTGTATCAAAGAATAATCTATATATTTGGAAATAAAATATTATATTTAAGGATACAGTTTTTCAAATTGAATAAATTTAGAATCCGGTTCTACCACACAACCTCAACGTATTTCTTGTTAATAGTAAAATCATGAATATTAGTTAGTTAATTTATCAACTTGTTTTCAAGTACTTAATGGAAAATTATCGTAGGTTGCACCTTTTAATGGTAAGTTCAATAAATAACAACTTGAAAGATACAGGGTCTCCTGATCATGATACCAAACCCATAATATATCAACCTTGAAAATACGAATTTATTTCAACGAGAGTCCGGGTTCAATTTATTTCCACATCATTTATTTAAATAACTTGACACTAACTTTCACTTTACTAATTTTTACATTGTTTACAATATTTATTTCAACAAAACATTAACTACCCGGGTGTTCTTGCTTACGGCATCTCCTAGATGTTTCCACCCTGGCCCATTTTCTCCAATTCTACTTCATTCCACTCCTATGAACATGACAATGTTATCACTCGACATTGTGATCTTTTCCTCAGTCTTTTTTTATCTCTCGGGATCCAAAATAGAATTCAGGTGGTCCACCTATCATCGCTTCTTCTGGTAATGTGCCCAGCCCAGTTCCATTTTAGGTTCTTTATTCATACAAACTTTAGCTTGCTCTCTAATCCATGTGTTTCGCTTTCTATCTCTACGGGTGAATCCTAACATGCATGTCCATACTTCTCTAGGTTGCTTGAAGTTTTTGCATAGTTTTGCTCGTTAATATCCAATTTTCTGAAGCACAAGTTAATGTAGGCTAAATAAACGAATCGAAAACTTTTCTTTTCGAGAAAATTGGATAATGTATTTTTATCATATTGATAGCTGAAGAAGTCATTATAAATTCAAAAATGTGTCTGAAACACTTTAGGGTGATTCAAAGAATTAAACAGAATTGTAAGCGCTTCTTCATGTAAATAAGTGTTCAGTTGAGAACTTTCGCTAGATTCTTCCTGTATATTGAACCGCAGGTATTACCATTCAAATATATTTAGAAGTGATAAATTTGCCGTAACAGTGCAGTATAGAGTTGGGTAAGAATAAGATCCTATTAGGTATTTTATTAGAGATGTATTTTATTACAATATTTATTTCATTTATATAAGTAGCACAGGTATTTAATTAATAACTTTCGACGTATTTACGCTATTTACTGGTAGTTGATAGTAGTTGACAATACTGAATACCACATTTTATACAGCCTATCATGAACTGTTACTTCTTTTTGCAAGTAAACGTTGAGTATATTTTTAATATGGTCAAAAATAGCACAGTGCCCTCACAGTCAGGAACTTCATTTTCTAATAACTCAACCACCTTCAAGTCACATATTTTTAACACAGAGGTAAAATTCATTTTATCGTCACCATTTAAGTCCATTTCGACCAGAAAGTCAACACCTTTATCAAATTTATTCATAAGGTGTTACAAATGATCAATAGATATTAGGTCATTACCAAAAGGCAATAATATATTTGGTTTTAACAATCGAGATCTGAGTTTTGTACCTATATGTACAGTGTCTTGAATATATATATATAACTTCTGGATTTATTTCAACATGAAACCAAGGCCATTCGGTGCTTTGTTGTTTCGAACATAGTTTGTTAACATATTTCATACTTTTAGGAGATACAAGAAAATTGTCATTGTTTATTTTATACCTTCAAAATTGAGTACGAAAATCATATAAACATCTGAATAACGGACAACTTGTGTCCTCGAATGGCAATTCAGAATATTAGAAAATGTTTTTTTTTTAAATTCGGCAGATATTTTTCTAGTGAAAGCATACAAACCAGAGGTCGTGTCAGACAATTCGTTCAGATTCAGAAACTTCATTATCTTGTTTCATTTTCAAGATAAAAGTAAAAGATCAGTTTTTAAGAAAAAATATATCGATAGGTAATGATAATTTCAAGAAATTCAGAAATATGAAAATCATTTGTAATAAAATAATACCATTATTATTAGGTATTCAATTTATTTACTTTCTTGTACATTTAATAGCACAACAGAACGAAACAGATCTCAGAAACAAACGAAAAATACACAACAAATGAACAAATTCACTAAGTAAAAACGAAAATCCTTTGATAAACAATAAGCATATAAGTAGCATTGCCGAAGTTGAGATTTATCCGAGGAATCCTTCTTACTGAGTATCAGAATCGAACAAGATGGTTGAGTGTGAATCGGGAGAAATAACGCAAAATCGGTAACGATAATGCCGCTACTAGCTGTATCCTTCTTTCTAGGGATGTGTCCATGTGTTTAAGATATCTATAAAATCTCGCTTCGCTTAGGTAGAAATTAACATCGACAGTTTGGCGTATGCAAAAATGATACTCGAATTGACTCAGATCTCCTCGGATCGCCTTGGATCTCCCTGGACCTCCTCCCACTAGAAGCATAAAATCTCCTCGGTGGTTACCCCCTCGCGAATCCCGAATAAAAAATTATGGTACCAGTCCGTGTCGGTAACTATTATCGTCGCTGAGATAGCGTTTCCGGGCTGCCGTAGCTTAAGACCGCTAGGGGGTTGTCGAGTTCGAGTCTTGGGGATGATTTTCGGGTTTCGGGACCCATGCCATCTTTCAGCAATTAATTGGCAATAAATTGCCCCGAAGAGCGCGCGTCGGTAACTATTTTCGTCGTCGAGATAGCGTTTCCGGGCTGCCGTAGCTTAAGGACGCTAGGGGGTTGTCGAGTTCGAGTCTTGGGGGTGGTTTTCGGGATTCTGGACCCATGCCATCTTTCAGCAATAAATTACCCCGAAGAGCGCGCGTCCGTAGCTTAAGACCGCTAGGGGGTTGTCGAGATCGAGTCTTGGGGGAGGTTTTCAGGATTCGGAACCCATGTCATCTTTCAGCAATTAATTAGCAATAAATTATCGCGCCAAGCTCGTTTCGATAGCTTTCACCGTTGCCGAGATAATGCATATGGCTGCCGTAGCTTAATATTAAGGTAGGGGGTGTCGCGTTTCTCATGAGCTGCTTGAGCAATAAAATCGATTTTTGGGTAATAAATTAACAGTTAACCTGACATACCCATTAGACCAGTCGTCAGTTTCACTAATTCCCCTACTTTCAAATTATCTTCTTTCCTGAATGATACACTTCGTCGTCTTACTTCTTTCCAAATCAGTTTTCCATAAAAAACTCAGTTGACCTATCTGACAGAATTAAAAACTTTTCTATACCTAACAATTCCTTCTTAATCTCTCTAGATGTCAAAAACTTATTTCCTAGTATACCCCCTGATGAGTGTATTACGCTGATCAGAGAGTTATTTTTTGCTAATCATATCGATACTTTTTTGATTTTGGATATTTGTTATGTTCTTGGTCTTGCCTTGGAGCAAAATTATTTAAATTGAACAATAACTTTTTTAGATAATGCACGGGTTTGGCTATGGGTAACTGTTTATCTCCATTTTTGGTGGATGTATTTATGAATAACCTAGAGAGAATTTTCTTAAACAACCCAAATTTCATAGATTCAATTTTGTTCTATTATAGACGGGGAGCTGGCTACAAAAAAACAGGGTCGATAAGGTGCGCGCCATTTCAGCTTGTAAACTGGCGGCCCCAACTTAATACATCACCGAACGCCACTTCTTAAGGTCAGCACAGGTCGGATATGAAAATGCCAGACGGTTTTCCCGGACGAAAAAATTGGCTGAAAAACCTCATAACGGGCGCGCGTGAAACATTCAGTAACGTGGGGTTCAAACCTCAAATAAGAGCGGTGTAATAGCGCAAGAAGTTTTGCAGGCCGGAAAACCCTCGTAAGAAGTGATCGAAAGTGTCGGAAAACTCATCTGAAAAACCTCATAACGTGCGCGCGCGAAACCTTTTGTAACGTGCGGTTTAAGCCTCAAATAAGAGCGGTGTAACAGTGCAAGAAGTTCTGCAGGCCGGAAAACCCTCGTAAGAAGTGATCGAAAGTGTCTGAAAACTCATCTGAAAAACCTCATAACGGGCGCGCGTGAAACCTTTAGTAACGTGGTGTTCAAACCTCAAATAAGAGCGGTGTAATAGTGCAAGAAGTTTTGCAGGCCGGCAAACCCTCGTAAGAAGTGATCGAATGTGCCGGAAAACTCATCTGAAAAACCTCATAACGTGCGCGCGAAACTTTTTTATTAGGTTTTTGGGGTCTCAACTAAGAGCGGTGTGATAGCGCAAGTTTTGCGGGCCGGATAACCCCCGAAAAAAATTGAAGAAGATAGGCGTATATTTGAAATGAAAATTTTTCGTATTCGGCTTAATGGAAAATTATTTTTGATGTCTCCATTCAAAATACCTGTTTGAGCTACCCGAAATTAACAAAAAAATTATCAAGATACGATGAAAACTCGCTGAAATATAATCATCTTTTATCGCGCGCGTGTTTTTATAGCGCTTACTTTTTTTCCACCTACTCGAGCCGCCGCCAACAACGCAAAAACGGGCTTCCATTTTTTTTTAATTCATTTAGCGTTTTTTCTGTAATTGAAAATTTTATATGTCGTATCTACTCCCAAGCTAAGAGCGTTGTCACAGTTAATGAAGCTCGATACGCAAAATTTATGAGCAAATTTAAATTCGAAAATACCGATGAATGTTTTGATAAGTTAAGTTCCTTGAACATTGATTCCACAATGATGCCACCTTGCCAAAGAGAACTTTACCAGCATTTTCTGCGGACTCATTATATAGCTTCAGTATGGGGAAACGCTGAAAAAGTAGCTCCAACCGAGCTGAAACCTGAAGAATGGGGCTGGAAGAAGGAAAAATCAGCCTACGAATTTAATTGGTTTGATGGCGATCAGTGGCCTCCTACTATCAAAGATGTGATAATAGAAGAAATCGCAGAAAGTGATGGTACGCGATTTAATTTTTTTTTTTAATTTATTGATTAGTAGAATTTCCCATGAATCAAATTATTTTTATTTTCTAGATGAAACACCTGAAGAAGAGGAGGTAGATGAAAATAGTCCATTGCGTGCCGAGAGCGATACTGATGACAGCGATGATGACGAGAGGGATGATTGGGATGAGTGAAGGAAAAATTATGACCAACCTTGGATGTTCATTCTATATTATTTACGTTTCTGGTGTTAATAAATTTTACTTAATTTTATTTATTGATCCTACGACTCAATTCTATTCCTTTTATTATAATATTGCATCTAAAAAGTATCATAATAAATTAAAAATGAAATGCGCGCGTTAGACAAGTAAATACTTTAACGCATCTTTGCAATGTTAGAGGCTAGCGCCGAGATTATCATCTTGCCTCAACGTTCTTCAAAGTTTCTTGGGGCACCACGAGCCGTTACTCAATACTGAACATCTTTATCAAAAAGTATAACCATTCCCAGAAGTTTTAAAAAAAATTTGATCAAAATCACTAGATAATAGGCGCAGTAAATGAATTAAAAAAAAATTGGAAGCACGTTTTTGCGTTGTTGGCGGCGGCTCGAGTAGTTGTAAAATGAGTAAGCGCTATAAAATCACGAGCGCGATAAAAAATGATTATATTTCAGCGAGTTTTCATCGTATCTTGATGATTTTTTTTTAATTTCGGGTAGCTCAAACAGGTATTTTGAATGGAGACATCAAAAATAATTTTCCATTAAGCCGAATACGAAAAATTTTCATTTCAAATATACGCCGATTTTCTTCAATTTTTTTCGGGGGTTTTCCGGCCCGCAAAACTTTTTGCGCTATCACACCGCTCTTAGTTGAGACCCCAAAAACCTAATAAAAAAGTTTCGCGTGCGCACGTTATGAGGTTTTTCAGATGAGTTTTCCGGCACTTTCGATCACTTCTTACGAGGGTTGTCCGGCCTGCAAAACTTCTTGCACTATTACACCGCTCTTATTTGAGGCTTAAACCGCACGTTACAAAAGGTTTCGCGCGCGCACGTTATGAGGTTTTTCAGATGAGTTTTCCGACACTTTCGATCACTTCTTACGAGGGTTTTCCGGCCTGCAAAACTTCTTGCGCTATTACACCGCTCTTATTTGAGGTTTGAACCCCACGTTACTAAAGGTTTCACGCGAGCACGTTATGAGGTTTTTCAGATGAGTTTTCCGAGCGTTTCGATCACTTCTTACGAGGTTTTTCCGGCCTGCAAAACTTCTTGCACTATTACACCGCTCTTATTAGAGGTTTGAACCCCACGTTACTAAAGGTTTTACGCGCGCCCGTTCTGAGGTTTTTCAGATGAGTTTTCAGACACTTTCGATCACTTCTTACGAGGGTTTTCCGGCCTGCAAAACTTCTTGCGTTATTACACCGCTCTTATTTGAGGTTTGAAGCCCACGTTACTAAAGGTTTCACGCGCGCACGTTATGAGGTTTTTCAGATGAGTTTTCCGAGCGTTTCGATCACTTCTTACGAGGTTTTTCCGGCCTACAAAACTTCTTGCACTATTACACCGCTCTTATTAGAGGTTTGAACCCCACGTTACTAAAGGTTTCACGCGCGCCCGTTATGAGGTTTTTCAGATGAGTTTTCAGACACTTTCGATCACTTCTTACGAGGGTTTTCCGGCCTGCAAAACTTCTTGCGTTATTACACCGCTCTTATTTGAGGTTTGAAGCCCACGTTACTAAAGGTTTCACGCGCGCACGTTATGAGGTTTTTCAGATGAGTTTTCAGACACTTTCGATCACTTCTTACGAGGGTTTTCCGGCCTGCAAAACTTCTTGCGTTATTACACCGCTCTTATTTGAGGTTTGAAGCCCACGTTACTAAAGGTTTCACGCGCGCACGTTATGAGGTTTTTCAGATGAGTTTTCCGAGCGTTTCGATCACTTCTTACGAGGTTTTTCAGGCCTGCAAAACTTCTTGCACCATTACACCGCTCTTATTAGAGGTTTGAACCCCACGTTACTAAAGGTTTCACGCGCGCCCGTTATGAGGTTTTCCAGCCAATTTTTTCGTCCGGGAAAACCGGCTGGCATTTTCATATCCGACCTGTGCTGACCTTAAGAAGAAGTGGCATTCGGTGATGTATTAAGTTGGGGCCGCCAGTTTACAAGCTGAAATGGCGCGCACCTTATCGACCCTGTTTTTTGTATCCAGCTCTGGGACTATACAGATATGTGGACGATTGTGTTGTCCTTTTTCGAGGTAGTCATTCAGATGCTTATTCCTTTCTTGATTTTTTAAATACTGTTCACCCCCGAATTAGCTTCACTATTGAGTTTGAGGTTGATAATTGCTTGCCGTTGTTCTTGGATTTACTCATCATGCGCAAT
Source organism: Galeruca laticollis (assembly GCA_963921935.1). Taxonomy (NCBI): domain Eukaryota; kingdom Metazoa; phylum Arthropoda; class Insecta; order Coleoptera; family Chrysomelidae; genus Galeruca; species Galeruca laticollis. The sequence goes on from OY998180.1 coordinate 204,208,128, forward strand.
ATTCATACCTCTAGTTTTCAATTTGATATATATAGAAAACCTCCCACAACCGATTCAATTATTGACTATCATTCAAACCATCCCTCGTCCCATAAATATGCAGCTTTATATTCTTTTCTTACTAGAGCCTTCAAAATACCTCTTTCAGATTCTTCTTTCAATAGGGAAATAGGTGTTATTAAACAGATAGCATTAAATGACAATTTTCCTTTACACATTTTCAATAAGATTTTTAACAAACTGTACACTAAGTTTAGACTGAGTTTTTACACTTCGATATCACCATCTCAGGACCATTCATTTTCAGGTACCTTGAATTTCGTGGGTCCATTATCCTGTAAAATTTCCAGCATTTTTAGAAAACATAGTGTTGTTGTGGCCTTTAAAACCAATTCTAACTTGGGTCAATTTTTTATCAACACTAAGGATGAGGTACCTTTATGCCATAGGTCAGGGGTTTATCATCTACCTTGTGGTTCTTGCAATGCCGTATATGTGGGCCAGTCTGGACATAGGTTAGAGTCTCTGTTGAAGGAACATCAATATTATATCAAAAGATATATGAACACAGACATATATAATACTCCTTCATTATTTGCAAACCTTATTTTATCAGAACTACATGATTTTAATTTTCAGGATGTCAGACTTTTACATCAGTGTGTGAAGGGTGTTCGACTTAACCTTTTAGAGATGTCTGAAATACATCTTCTGTTTGAATGAACAATTACAACCTTTAGAGGACTATTTATTCCTTAACTTGTGAAGCTCTTAGTTTGATAACACATGATGTATTTGTTTATCAGTCAACTTCAGTTATTTTCTTTCTTCTTTCACGATTATTGTCATTTTCTTATTATTCTTGTATACTGATAAATACTTACTTTAGATTGCAGACATTCACAATTATTTTACACTTTTGATGTATTTTATATTGATTTTTGATGTGCTTCAATTGTTATTTTCTTTCAAGGTACTCATTTCATAAATTTTAACTTATGTGTCACGACTTATTAGAATATTTTTGGCCTTTTACGTTTATTCTTCTTTTTCTTAATTGTCGTGGCTTAATATAGTTTTTACTTTTACTTTATGATATTGTTACAAGACTCTGTGCTCTTACATTCGCTGTGTTTTAGATAATTTCTTTACATGACAGTTACTATGTCTCATTCATCTCTGTTTTGAAATATTTTTCTTTCTTTTTGTTATTGAGGGCCGTCATTGGTCCTTGTCATTTGTCAGTTCTCCGACCATCTTGTCTATTTGGGTACCAGTCCGGGCGCTCCCCTCTAAAAAAGCTGCCGCAACTTAATATACCTTTAAATTTCATATCTCTAAAAATATTTATCTTTATCGTGAAAAGTCTTAAGACCTTTTTTATTTGTATTTCAATAAAGAATATAAAAAAAATTGTCGGTTGAAAAATAACAATTCCTTGCAATTGTTTATACAATTTCGGTTTAAACAATATGGCAGATGGCAACATGCATTTAAATCATCAGTAAGGCAATTTGAAGAGGATTGCATAAAAAAATTGAGGTGGAGTATTTTTCGGTACTCATGCGTCGATTCCTCCTGGACTAAATCATATTATCATAAATTATAAATAGGGATAAAAAAGGGTATCACCTTCGTACGTACTCCACACAGCAATTTTTTATAAGAAAAATAAAAGTTGTGCTTAGTTGCGCTAGCTTTCGAGTACACTATGCTGTCAATACAACAAATTATTTTATCGAAATTTATAATTTAATCGTAATAATCATGAATGTTATGCGGAGAAAAAAGTTCATCACTTTCGTACTCGACATAGCAATTTTTTTATTGCAAACATAAAATTTTCTCGGGTTGTGCTAGCATCCGAGGACACAAGAAAGAATACTACAAGCGTGGAATTGATTTTTTACTCAGACATAATTTGAATTCATATTAATTCAGCCCTACTGTGATCAAAATTGTAGGACAAAAAGCTAATGGCCACTAAATAATTCGAATGAAAATTCGATAAATAAAAATTATTCTACGACTACATGTGATTTCAAAGTCAAATTGAAATATGACAATTATAACAATTGATTGAAATAAATTTCAAATCGAACGAAATTTTTATTATTCCCGGACAAAATATTTATTGGCAATTTTCGTATGGTAGTGTCAGTAAAATTGCTGTGTCGAGTACATACGAAGGTGATAAACTTTTTTCTTCTTATTTATAATTTATAATAATATGATTATAAAATTAGAAAATTTCGATAAAATAATTTGTTGTATTGAGAGCACAGTGTTCTCGGATGCTAGCAAAACTCAGCAAAACTTTTATTTTTGCGATAAAAAATGCTGTGTGGGGTACGAAGGTGATCAACTTTTTTACCCCTATAAAATCCACAATTATCGGAGTTTAATCATCAATTTTGAAAAAATATTTTTTTAATAACAGCGCTGTGTCCTCGGATGCCAGTACAACTCAGCACAACTTTCATGTTTTAGATAAAAAACTGCTATGTGGAGTCCGAAAGTGATGAACTTTTTTTTCCTCATAACATCCATGATTATTGCTATTCAATTATAAATTTCGATTAAATAATTTGTTGTATTCACAGCATAATATCCTCGGATGCTAGCAAAACTTTTATTTTTGTGATAAAAAAATTGCTGTGTCCAGTACGAAGGTGACACACTTTTTTCTCCCTATTTATAATACTATAATAATATTAGTGTTTTAAATGAAACTCACAGTTTCTAGTTAATTCCACAATATAATAAGTTATTGAAAATTCTAAAAAATTGACAATTGTTTCGATAAATCAATATCATCTTCAGAATGACAGAAGTTACATTTCATTTGATGCCTACCTGATGGTCAGTAGTTATTTTTGGCTAGACCAAGAAGTGACCTAACTTGTGATTGACTTAATATATGTTTATAGAAAAAAGAAGAAGATGTGATATTACAAATATTGAAGCTTAGATATTATTGGCCCTATGGTGATATTCTGAATATCATTTTTCCAATTATGATCAGTATAACTGTGCAATGATATAGAAAACCAGGAAAACTATATCTGCTGATCTTTACAATTATCACTTAAGAAGACAGTTCATATTAGTGGAGAACTCCCTAGATTTAACTATTCATTGACAACTTCATATTGTGGGTTTCTTAAATGTCTTCTAATTTCCAATTCTTCAAGGAAATCCAGTTCTTGTTTCTTTTCACAAATATGCAGCACTTCTAGTTTTGTGTTAGGTGTCAATGAATGATTGGTGTCAAGTAGATGTTTTGCATAGTGGGATTTATCTGGTTGTTTTAATCTGTGTGTTCACTGTATCGGATTTCAAAATTCCTAAGGGTCTGACCCAAATAGACAGCATTACATTCTGGACATTTGAGTTTATATATACCTGGTTTCTTTAATGGTGGTATTTTTGTTTTTACATTCAACAATTTTGTACTAAGGTTACTTTGTGTTTTAAAAGAAATTGTTGTATTCGTTGCTGAAGATATTATCTTTGAAATATTATTAGAAATATTTCCTGTATATGTGATGGTTTTATAAGTTTTTATTTCATCAGCTTGTTTAGGAAATATTAGTTGTAATGCCACTTTTTCCTCTTTTCTACTAATTAGCTTATTTATCATATCTAATGGATAACCATTGGATGTTGCTATTTGTCTAATTGTATTAATCTCTCTATCAAAATTACATTTGTTCATAGGAACTGAAAAAGCTCTATGTATCATTGAATTATATGCCGCTAGTCTGTGTGACATAGGGTGATTGGAATTGAATGGAATTGTCACATCAGTCTGTGTTGGTTTTCGGTAAATTGAATAATCAAGTACATTATTAACTCTTTGAATTTTTAAATCAAGAAAATTGATTGAGCTATTTTCTTCAATTTCTAATGTAAATTTAATTTTTGGGTGTAAATTATTGATGTGGTTGAAGAATACATCTAATTGTCATTCACTATCCATAAAACAAGCTAATATGTCATCTACATATCTATACCAAAATATAATATTTTTCTAAATATTACTTTCAAAGATCTGTTTGTCTAAATTGTCCATAAAAATGTTTGCTAAAATAGGTGATATAGGGCTTCCCATTGGTAAACCTTCATTTTGAATATATATCTTATTGTCAAAAGTGAAATAATTCTGATTAATACATACATCAAATAAATTAAGTATATCTGGTATTATTCCTGGATTAATATTTTTATCTTCTAGTAATTTTCTTACAAGTATTAGAGATTCTTTAGGAGGAATTTTAGTGAACATATTAGTTACATCGAACGAAATGAGTTTATAGTTATCTAGCAAGTGGATTGCTTTCAACTTTTTGATTAGTTCTATTGAATTTCTAATTGAGTACTGAGATTCATATCCGTAACTATTGAGTATATTGTTGAGCCTCTTTGCCAATATATTATTAGGAGCATTAACATAAGAAACTACAGGTCTAATTGATTTCGTTATTTTATGTAATTTAACAGTTCCATATAATTGTGGACAATCAGGATTCTTATGTATTATTAAAGAAGTCAGGTATATATAAACTCAAATGTCCAGAATGTAATGATGTCTATTTGGGTCAGACCCTTAGGAATTTTGAAATCCGATACAGTGAACACTTACCAGCATATATATTAAAACAACCAGATAAATCCCACTACTCAAAACATCTACTTGAAACCAATCATTCATTGACACCTAACACAAAACTAGAAGTGCTGCATATTTGTGAAAAGAAACAAGAACTGGATTTCCTTGAAGAACTGGAAATTAGAAGACATTTAAGAAACCCACAATATGAAGTTGTCAATGAACAGTTAAATCTAGGGAGTTCTCCACTAATAAACTGTCTTCTTAAGTGATAACTGTAAAGATCAGCAGATATAGTTTTCCTGGTTTTCTATATCGTTGCACAGTTATACTGATCTTAATTGGAAAAATGATATACAGGATATCACCATAGGGCTAATAATATCTAAGCTTCAATATTTGTAATATCACATCTTCTTCTTTTTTCTATAAACATATATTAAGTCAATCACAAGTTAGGTCACTTCTTGGTCTAGCCAAAAATAACTACTAAACATCAGGTAGGCATCAAATGAAATGTAACTTCTGCCATTCTGAGGATGATATTGATTTATCGAAACAATTGTCAATTTTTTAGAATTTTCAATAACTTTTATTATATTATGGAATTAACTAGAAACCGTGAGTTTCATTTAAAACACCATTGTATTTTTGTTCATAGATAGGTATATGTATATTTTTCTGGCAATACATTTTCAGTGGCGTTTTGTACAATGTTTAAAATATTTGGAGTATTATCAAATTCGTCAGATGAATTTAAATCCATATCGATTATGTAACAGATATAAACTGCAAATAATAGTTAATTTCATTATAATAATATGATTATGAAATTACAAATTTCGATAAAATAATTTTTTCTATTGACAGCACAGTGTCCTCGGATGCTAGTAAAACTCAGCACAACTTTTATTTTTGCGATAAAAAAATTGCTGTGGTAAATGACAAGTTGGTCTAATTAATTTTTTTAATGGTTTTCCAGCAGCACAATTCAACTCTATTTTTTTGTCGAAAGTTGAAAATGGCTGGGCTAACTTTTTTTGAATTTTTCATCAGTCCATAGAACTTCCAATATTAAAAAAAAAGAAAAAATCTTTTGCAGCACAAACCTAACACAATTCAGCACAACTTTACCCACATTGTCTGACGCTACCAAAACACATTCTTGTGTCATAAAGTTGAAATTTTTCCAATGAGTCCTGATCCCGAACTGTCACACTTGACCAGCGTATTCCAAAATCGAAGGGACATATCTTTTAAAAAGTAGTGAACGACATAGATGGAAATGGTTCTTTAATGAGGAACAGTCTGGAGTGAGCGCTCTTGTATATCGCGGAGATGTGATCAAACAACTTTAAACTGGTCTGCATGTTCGCGGTACCTAAATCCCATTGAAAACCTGTAGGACCAGGACCAAAAGAAGGATAAGAGATCGTCGAGATAATCCAAGAAAATGTTGATATTTTATTCAGAAGTTTTCCAGTTCGAATTCTAGAATGCATAAGGGCTAGAGAATACGGCTTAATAAAATGATCTTACTTATTAAAAAAATACCATTACGTTTAATTTTGTTGAAACATCAATATTGTGTAAGTTGTATGTCATTTTTTTTCTAATAAAAGTATCAGATAAAAACTGAATTTTAATTGTACCTCCGCAAAAAAATTATAAATATTTCAAGTATATTACAAAATAATAGGTGATTCCATATAAGTTTGATGTGTGTGTATTAACAGACCATGGCTTATCCGGTTACTTGCGACTTACCAAGGTCTTTTACCTCCGCTGAATGGTCCCCCAATTGAATAAGTGGTTCTAAGTCCAAGGGTAACGTTGTGAGAATTCCGAGAACGTAATATCGTCACCAAACTCATGCAAACAAAAACTCGATTTCGGGTCGGTGACCCTCTCAGCAACTTTAAATGAAAAAATGTACTGTGCAACTTATATTCGCGATACTATTTTATTAGGAGACAAGAGCATAGCCGATATAAAACTGGTATGAATGAATCTTAGAACGGAAGTTTGTGTTGGAGTAGAACTCGGGAAAATAGCGTGTGGGTACAATCAAAGCTGATTATGAATTAGAGATAAAATGTCAATAATATACACTTAACAAAATGATGAATACAAGCTTTCTTCAGCACGTGGTCTGGCCACGCCCCAAAGTTTACTATAAGCTACTCCAAAGTGGGAGGGCAAATGTTGTGACGGCAATTCGAAGCCGAATCAATATCCTGCAATACATTCAACTATAGACGCCACCCAATAAAATGTTGGATAAATCCCACATATTACAAAAAAAATTCTTAAACTGCAACCCCCCAATAATGTTACATTAGTTTGGGACACCACGTACATATACAGCTTTGTATGAATTGTTTTCTATTTACCAGTCACAACAAACAGTAAACATCTTCAAAATAATATACGCAATGCATAAAACTGATGTTATTTATAACACAAAATAGTGGTGAAATAAATAATGAACTATATTCTAGTATTTCCGACGTAACATTAAAAACTGCAGTGACAGTAATGCGTTTCCAAACAAACAAACGTGAATGAGTGTAAGGAAAAGGTTGTTTACATGTTTACAGTTCCTAATTTAATAAAAAATGGAATTTGTCTATAAAACTCTTAGTTTTTTAGTAGTTAATGTTTGATAAGTAGTTTCTCATTAAAAAAATGTGAATATTTCATAAAATAATATCGAAATTTTAGTAGAATAACTAAATAATTACCTTTAAACAAAAATAATCCACACGTACTGGGCCCACCAACACGTAAAAACAATACTCACTTATTAATAAAACACAAACTTTGTTTTATTGTTCAAAAATATAACACCACGCTATTTATTTCACTAACACATTGAACGCAAATACAACAACACTTCGTCCACCATGCTTACTGAAATATACTTCACTAATATTTGTTTGGTGATCCAGTCCTACTATACGGCGTTGCCATGTTTACAAATTTTAAACGCCTTTCACTATTTGAATAACCGACAAATACGCAATAAAGTCAATTTCAGACATGCGGTATCCACTGCATTACGTCATTGTAACATCAGTATGGAATACGAATATTGTCAGAATACAAACAATTTTATTTTCTTTAGTCTTTTATTCATTAAAAAGGCAACGTAGGCCCGGCACAGCAGCCAAATCATGAGGTATTTTCACCTCCTCTCAATCTTCCTACGAGGCTATACAAGAAATTCTGCGCATGTTTTTATTCAGGAAGGATCAGATGAAGACAGCTATCTATATTAATTGATAGGAGTAACAAGGAAGACATAAATAACAAACCATTAAGAAAGTCTTATGAAAACTTGCGGCAAATATGACAACTAAACTCAAAATAAATAATTTAGATAAAACCGCTATGTGTATATATTTCGAGAATACTATGACATATACGTAGACTCATGTATTGCGGTAGGTACGGATTTTCTATATATTTGTATATTTACAGAATACATTCGCTTTCATGGAGGTTATTTAAACATTAAGTAGAAATCATAATAGACATGTGTAACATCTCTGACAGTAACCTCCATAAAACTAGAATTTAAATTATGATATATAGATAGGTATGTAGTTAAATTGCATCCAGACATATTTACGCAACGTTTATCCTTGAAATTTTTACAATCATTCACAATATACTACTAGTAGGTATAGATGTTTGTGTGATGACGCGTAAAATAAAACTATTTGGATTATTTTCCTATTTAACAAACCTGAAATTACACGTATTGTGAATAAACCTAAAATAACTTCAGTACATAAAATATGCTGACTAATCCATTGGCGGGTAAGACTACGTAAAAGTACAAGCTTTTATGGAAACAAGAATACAGTTTTAATTCTATATATTTGTAAGAAATGTAGAAATACAAATGTATGAATAAAATAAAACTAATATACCTCATATAGCTAGATGTGTATATTTTCGATGCCTTCCACTATTTTGTTAAAATTTTAGTATAATAGGTATACTTCATTACCGTTGTATATTTCGGACGCATTTAATAATTTAAATTTTATGGCTTTCATTGTTTTAGTTTGACATTTTTTTTTGTTGACTGAATGAATGAGTCGATCATTGAAATGTCTGTAAATATCTTTTATTTTCGAAACAAAATGAATCATAATCTCAAACACTATCGAGCAGCCCCCTTCAGGATCAACGGATCAGTAAGGATGCTGGAATACCCACCTGTCAAAACTAAGATCTCAAACCCGAGAGCTCTTTAATAGAGTAAAACTCCGTTAATGTGGAGTCTAATAGTTTTCGAACTCCTAGATGAACTGATCGACCTCGGAATAATCAGTACCAGAGGGCATACTGGTATAGAAGGGAACGAGTTAGCTGATGAACTAGCAAATAAAGGGGCACAGACACCCTTCTGGGGACCAAAACCCTTTTGTGGAATCAGCATCTATACAATATTGGAAGAACTGAAAAAAAATTCCAAATACAAGTATAGATGTCAAAATAGTTTACAAGTATATAGTTCATTTATGTAAAAGAAAAATGAAAATAAAGTAGGTGAAAACCACTCAAATATTTCGACTTGTGCGTGGGTGAAGGCTCTTTATTCTCAAGAAGCTTTGTACGTCTATTTTGCTGAGTTAATATACAAAACTGAATAGGTACAGTAATATTTAAAACATGTAGAATACAAAAGGGAGGAGAATAAAACAATAAATCCTAATTAGACAGGCAAAATATAAATAAATAGCAATTATAATCATACAAAATATAAATATTCACAACTATTATAGCAATTAAAAGTGGTACACAATTTAATAAAACGGATTTTTTGGTTTCCTGAACTATTGAGATTACATATTTTGATGGACAGCTAAAAATATAGGATAGGGTAAGGTATTTTAATTTCATAGGATACGCGGGAAAATTGTATTAGCTTGCAGTAATTGTTTATTTTTTTTAACAATGCATGTGAGTTTATTTCGCTAATTTCTAAGGGGATTCTATTTATCATCTTGGACCGAGGAAGATATGACTTCTCAAGATAAGAGCTCTGTTCACTTTTGGAATGTATGCAGCAAGAGATTGATATCTTGTCGAGTACTTATTCTTTGTAGAGTTTTTGTTTCTGTTAAATGTTTCTTTACTTATTACACACTGAAAGTAAAGTTCATTGATATCAAGGACTTGCGATAAGTCAAAAAGTTCTACTATGGGAATTTTTTTGTCTTTTCCATAAATAATTTTTAAGATCCATTTTTGGAGTATTATGATTGGGAATATATAGTGATTAAATATGCACCACCCCATGCTATTAAACCATACCTGAGCTGTGATTCAACTAAGGCGTAATAGTTAGACTTCAACTGTTTTGTAGTGCTAAAGCATACTACGTAATTTTCCTGTCCATTTTTAATATGGTGGTCCCATTTTAGATTGCAGTTGATAATCGGTCCCAAGCAGTTAGTTATAGTGGTCGGTAGTATTGAAAAAGTTATTTTTATTATATTGGGGTTGTTCGCGAGAGTGGGCGGAAATTTTCGAAATTGATTTTCTGTATACTGAAGGGCACGTAACGTGTTTTATAAAAGTTGATGATTAATTTCCTAGAATTAAACCATTCTTTTATTTTTGAAAAGTCTGCTTGTGCCTTATGTAATAAGTTCGTCCAATCATTTGCGTTATCGACCATCTCCGAAGCTAACAATCTGGCATTCGATATCAAGAAAAAACTAGTAATTCAGGTAAATATTGAAAAGACAGGGACCTAGCACAGTGCCCTGTGGTACACCATACTTGGTTGTTTTGAATTCACTCAAAGTTCCTTGAATATCTACACAATGTCTTCTTTCCCCCAAATAACTTTTCAATAACTCCAGGCATGGTCATCTCATTCCAAGTTACTCTAGTGTCTTATTCAGTTTCTCATGGCTTATGGTATCGAAAACTTTAGCCAGGTCCACAAAAGTGATTTGATGACTGTTTCTATTATCTTTGCAAGACAAGAGATTAAAGATATAGGCCTATAGTTCAAGCATTCCAAGTTGCCACCTTTCTTATAAATCAGTTTAATTTTGGTTTTTTGAACGAACTGGGCAACGTACCTTTTCTCAAAATTATATTCGTAAGATGACATATTGGTTTACGTATACCAGCCATTATCTAAGTATGTTCCGCGATACCCCTGTAGGGGTTCAGCAAGAATTCAGAAAAAAAATCAAAACACCTCTCTCTGGTCGAACGTTCTGACGCGGACGTATCACGAGGCGCAGTGGAACTTAGTCGCCACCCAGAACAGTACAATTTTACTATGCCGCCACCGCCGATATCTACTTATGCGTGCTCACAAAGTCGAAATTGTTTACACCGCATTTTTTGTATTTCTATTTTTATTTATTAAAGGCGCCGACTCGAGTATTTTTGAGAATGTTCGAGATCGAGGTTAGGACTATAAAATTGACGATCGCACCTCAAACCTCAACACTCATCAGTCGACGATTCGCGTTCGGAGCGATAAGTACCTATCTACTTATAAGCTAGCTAGCGAATTGCGAATTTTAAACGAAGTGTTTAGGTATTCTTCTACTGCTGTATTCTGATTGTAGGGGAAGTGTGCCTGAGATAGCATACTTTTATTTTGAGTACTATAATTTTTTAATTTGTGACCAAAAACATATTTCTATGTAGGAAATATATAAAAATGGAATAAATAAACTAAGTTTTCACAAAACCTAAACGGTTTTTCTATTAACAAACGGAAAAGTATATTTCGAAAAAGAAGCATGGTATGCCATCTCATGAAAGTAACTATTGATGAGATGGCATAGTATTAAAAAATATATAAAACTAGGTACAAATTTCACATTTGAACATTTTTGTCTTTCTGTCTGCTCCAGTACATTCTGCATGGGCCCATTTCTTACAGATGTGACACTGGAACCATAATTCTCCTGATAGAGACCAGGAGAAAAGTTCATTGCAATAAATACAAGGCGAGTCCTCCTCATCTAGGTCATCTCCTACGTCAAAACCCTCGGCTTGCTCATATTCATTATCATCCTCCATAACACATTTCTTATTCATAGTTCTCTCCGACTTTCTTATCATCCCTTCTTTTTTTGTGCATCCTCGTCCTGCTCAATCTCTCTACCAATTTTCTTCTTAACAGTTCTAGCCGCCTTTCTTAACATCATTTCTTTCTTTTGTGCTTCCTCATTTTTCAATTTCAGGGGTTGTTGTTAGATTACCATATGGCCCTTTTCTTCTTTTTCGTCGCACTATCTCTGCGACTTTTGGCATTGGTGAAATTTCCTCAATTGATAGGTCAAGATTTGTTCCTGGAAATATGTTTTGAGAACATGATGAAGGACTAAAGTTTCATTGGTCTTTTCGTTCGAGACCTTGGTACATTGGAAACTTAGCACCGAGTTTGTCATGACGTTGACTTTATTTAACTGACCATCTTGCATTTGATTTTCGTCGCGATTGTTATCCTCTTCAGCGTTAGTTACTTCTGCGGCAGCAATAATCCGGTGCTATGCCAGTCGCCGAAAATCCGCTTAGAGGTGGAAATGAGTTACTACACGCCCTGGGTTATTTTTAAACCAATTAGTTAGTTCTTGATTGTAGTAAGCATTAAGAGGACCAAAAAAGCTAACATCCAACGGTTGTACCCTATGGGTACAATCTGGGGGAAAACAATAAAGAATTATGCCATTTTCTTTAGCATATACAAGTGCATCTAAGCTTTTATGGCTAGTGTGTCCATCCAATAACAGCAAGACTTTATTTTGCTTTGATGGTTTGGCATATTTCGCAAAGTGCTTCAACCATTTAGGAAATATATCACTATTCATGTACCCAGTTTCTTGGGCAAATGCCACTGATCCAACAGGTGCTCCATCCATTAATTCAGCTTTCATGTTTTTTCTTGGAAATATGAGAGCAGGAGGGAGATATGTCCCTAAAAAAATACATAATGATTTTTTATAGGTACCTAGGTACTTTAAAATCATAAACTTACCTGCTGCGTTCATACAACAAACGGTCGTTAGTCGCTGACCTCGTTCAGCACTACTTAAAACGCCTATTTGTTTTCTGCCTTTGGTGGCCGAAACTTTTGTATTCTTCGAAGGAACGGTGGTAATACCCGATTCATCCATATTCCAAACATCATTCGGCAGGAATTTATGTTGATTCAATACTCCAGAAAGCATTTGAAAGTATTTGTCAATTTGAAGTTTGTTGAAAGCTCTAGCTCGAGCTGCAGAAGTACTCTCAGGTGATCGTAAGGATATCGTAGGATTCCGTTACCTGAAACCATTCAGCCAGGTCCACTCAGCAATTATTTTAGTCTCAGTAGAAAATCGATGAGGGATTTGTTTTGCTTCCGTAATTTGAAATGCCAGTTTTCGGACGTCATCCGTTGTTAGCCCAAAAAACATGGATTCCATTTTTTTGATATGTTGGACCAGCTCACTTTCTAGATTTTCATTGAATGTGCTTTTGGGACCTCCTATGTAACCTTTTTTCCAGCCTTCCTCCTTAGTTGCCCTACGTCTTAAAGTCCCAAAAGGGACTTTAAACGTTTTTGACGCTAAAAGCCACCCCATACGTTTCGCCTTCACAGCTAAGATGGCTTCCTGCATATTATTTTCATCCCATGACTCTATTTGACTTTCTTTTGTAGCGACCCATGTCTAAAAAAACATTTTTTCCAAATAATAATTGAGTTGCTGAGATGGCATACCATGCCATCTTATAAAAATTGTTGTATGCCATCTCATAAAATTACCGGTTATTTTTAAATAATATAATTTTTACTAAAACATATTTCAAACTAGGTATTTGATAACTTAGATATAATATTCAATAAATTATCTATCTGAAAGTTACAATAACATACCTTCAAGTCCCTTCCGTTACTCACCAAACTATCTGCGAACGACACTTAAAAATATTTTGGAAAAACAAAAATGTGACAAACGTACTTTTCGACCACTCAAAGACAACTGACCTGCTTCCGATTAACGCAATAGTTTGTTTGAGCCGGTGGCTTTAAGGCGGCCCAACAAAACGCGCGTAATTCAAAAAGTATGTACATTAAATAGCGACTATGCCAATTCAGCAAGTATGCCATCTCGGGCACAATTCCCCTATCAGTTTTATACATTTCTTCTTTGGATTAACTCTTTTTAATCAGTATCATTATTAATAAAGAAGAATGGAAGATCCCGAGTTTTCAGCACAACAACCAATTGAAGGCACGAATGAGCGTTTGGTTTCCCTGCTGAAATCCGTTGTTTTGTGTTTTTCCCATGTTTCGATTAACATCTTTGCTCCCAAATTTCACATCCTTATTTGGTTATACCGTGCTGAAGAGGCAAATGAGCCAGAAACATGCATGTCCGCGGTTACCACCCTGTTTCAGTAGCCCTTTATTTTGCGTGAATTACCCATGAATTTCTTTGTTGTTGTTGTTAACATATCACGCGATATTCCTAAATTTCTTTATATATATATATATATATATATATATATATATATATATATATATATGTACACAATTACACAATTCATATATATATATATATATATATATATATATATATATATTATTTTTTTGAAGTATTTTTCTTGGGAAAGGTTCAGATTAAAACTCTTGTAAGTTAACTTGACGTTTCGCCTTAAATATAAGGCTTTTTCAAAAGTTTTTATTATAAATTCAAAATATAAAATACATAATTTGTAAAACAGTGACAATACTAAATTGACATTAAAGGTGACACATAGAATAAACGTGGTTATGAATTTTCAAAGGAGTACGTACCTTCACAACTATCTTTAATGCAATGTGTCTTACTTTATTTCTAATATTTTAATTTAGAGAGTGTTTGAAAATGTTAATGGATAAATAATAATTAAATTATTGGTTTATTTTATTTTTTATAGTTATGAGGATATATGTAAAAGGTTATGATAAATTTTGCTTAATTTTTCTATGTCTTTCTTATCATTCAGTGCTTCAGGTTCATTTTTTATTGCAATCATTTCTTTAATTTTGAGTTTAGTGATGTTTTGGTCTTTGTAAATAATTTTTGTGTTTTGAAAATCAAATTCATGTTTCTCATTTGTTTCATGTTTATGAAGTGCAGTTGAAGCATTTTTTGTGTATTTATGACCATTTAATCGATTGTCTAAGTATTGGGTGGTCATTCCGACATATTTTTTTGGACAATTAAGACAAGAAATAGAGTATATTAAATTAGATTGTTTTTTAATTGGGTTTCTGCTTTTTAAAGGTGTGAAGGCAGTTGATGTACGGTAGTGTGACTTATGACATACTTGAATATTTTGTTTTTTAAGTATATATTTTAATTTTTCTGATAATTCATTTGTATAAGGTAATGCTACATATTTTTGTGGGGTATTTATCTTGGTTTTAAATTTCGAGGCATTGTAATATTTTAATGTTCGTTGTTTTTGAATGTTTCTTATAAACTTTTGAGGATAACCATTTTCTATGAGTATTTCTTCTATTTTCTTTAAAATTTCTGGACGATAATCAGAAGAAGTTAGTTTTATGGCTCGATCTATTAATCCAATGACTACGCTTCTCCTTTGATTTTTAGAGTGATATGAATTAAAATTTAAATATCTACCTGACCATGTATGTTTGTTGTAAAGTTTCGTTTTGATATTGTTATTATTATTGTTTCTAATTAGTGTTAAATTTAAAAAATTAATGCAACCATTTATCTCTATTTCATGTGTGAACTGAAGTTTGGAATTAAAGTTATTGAATTCATCTAATTTAATATACTCTATTTCTTGTCTTAATTGTCCAAAAAAATATGTCGGAATGACCACCCAATACTTAGACAATCGATTAAATGGTCATAAATACACAAAAAATGCTTCAACTGCACTTCATAAACATGAAACAAATGAGAAACATGAATTTGATTTTCAAAACACAAAAATTATTTACAAAGACCAAAACATCACTAAACTCAAAATTAAAGAAATGATTGCAATAAAAAATGAACCTGAAGCACTGAATGATAAGAAAGACATAGAAAAATTAAGCAAAATTCATCATAACCTTTTACATATATCCTCATAACTATAAAAAATAAAATAAACCAATAATTTAATTATTATTTATCCATTAACATTTTCAAACATTCTCTAAATTAAAATATTAGAAATAAAGTAAGACACATTGCATTAAAGATAGTTGTCAAGGTACGTAGTCCTTTGAAAATTCATAACCACGTTTATTCTATTTGTCACCTTTAATGTCAATTTAGTATTGTCACTGTTTTACAAATTATGTATTTTATATTTTGAATTCATAATAAAAACTTTTGAAAAAGCCTTATATTTAAGGCGAAACGTCAAGTTAACTTACAAGAGTTTTAATCTGAACCTTTCCCAAGAAAAATACTTCAAAAAAATAATATAATAATGGTTCAAGAACATTACTCCAATATATATATATATATATATATATATATATATATATATATATACTTAAACGTTATTATTAGGTAAAAACACAACTAAGCGCCGGTAATTCTAAAAAATTATTTTGTTTTTGCTATTCATCGATTGGCTAATACCCGTAAATCTGTAACTGGTTGTTAATAAAGTCATTTATTAGTAGTCTATAGGTGTCGTTAGACTACACAATAAGTTAATAAAGCATTTTGTTTGGAAACATTCTTTTGCAAATTGTATATTTCAATACAGAATTAAATGGAGCAGCTTTGTTTCAACATTTTGTATTTTATAACCATGTTTTACGTTTCCTGTCAGGTGTCGGTGAATATCCAAAGCAAATCCAAAACATTTGTTTGAAATATATGCTTTACTGTTGATAAACCTATAATAATTTTAAAATTTATTTGTACTTTTTACTTTCAGGTATATCTATCTACAAGGTTATTTTAAACATGGTTGATCAGTCACACAAATTCAAGATCATTAATAGATATTTATGTTCGCATAATAACGATCATTATAGTAAGTCATAATGATTGTTTATGCTCTGAATTGATACAAAAATCAATTTCGTGTTGTGTTTGAGAAGTGATGTAAACGTAGCTTAATTTCAGTAATGTGCATAGCAACCTAAAGCGACATCGACAACAAAGCAACATAGAGTAACATTTGTATCGGTGTATGTTGCCGTTGGTTCCAAAGTATAGACAGGAAGAAACATTTAAATAAACATATTGTCTCCATCGAAGCAACAACGTTTAAAGATGTCGACCGATGAGGAGTGTCTTGCATTAGCAGCAGTAGTTTTTATCATTTTAAGTGAAAAAAAGAAAACGCAATATTGGGTTCGACCCAGTCTTCGAGAAAGATACAATACTACTACTAGAAGGACTGAAAAGAAATTATAATTTGTAAGTTCGATTGGAACATTCTTGAGGGGGATGAATACTTGATCAAATATTTAACTTAGATGGTGGGTGACCTCATATGGAGTGTGACAAATCAGTGATTGCATCCATGAACCATCATGTAATCTTACACCAGTGTCGTTAAATGGTTACTCGAAGACCGCAGTGCCGTAAAACAATGAAGTAAATACCTATAGTATTACCATGTAGATTTCGAGTTCATAACCAAAAAACCAATATGGAGGAATCTTCCACAAGTGATCTGTTCCAGCCGTTTATGAAGCGAAGAAGAGGGCTCGACCATCTAGACAATTAAAATGAAGGTCAGGAAAGTTGAGTGGATATTTCATGAACCTAAGGCACTTCTGATAAGTAGGAAAGAGTGATAGTACCAATGTAAACATAGCCGTACCGTTTAAGTCCAAAATAGTTCTTCGATATAATTTAGTCAACATACTGCTGTATATTTTAATAGTTTAAATATCAATATGTATTAAGGTGATAAATACATCTTTTGCATATATTAATATTTCTTTATTTTATAAACAACATACAACTGAATACCAGAACAATATCTGTCCAAAAAAGGTTGATGAGTATGAGTGGAAGAGAAATGTGAACTGTAACACCACATTTACTTAATCCAGAAAAAGTTGTATGTGCATGTGCACGTCTACACACATTTTTAAGAAAGAGTAAAGGTTCGAAAAAGTCATATACACCACCAAACATATTCGATTTTGAAGACAGAGACACGGGTGAAGTTATTCCTGGCACATGAAGATTAGAAACAAATGTAACTACTCCTTTTCTTTACAAAAAACCCTATTGAGATTCAGCTCACTAAAGCCAGTACAATGAGTGCTATGGTACTTGAGGTACCAAATTTTTGGAGAATTTTCAGTTTGTTAGCACGATACAGCCTCCAGCGTGGATACAAGGGATCCATTTTATGATTGAATATTGTTCAGGGCGTCTTATAGATAAACCTTATTGATTTTTAGCTCACCAGAGCTAGCACAACGAGTGCTATGGTACCTGAAGTGCCGCATTTTGGTCCTTTTTGGAGAAATTTCGGGTTTAGTACGATACAGCTTCCGGAGTGTATACAAGTGGGCAATTTTATAATTGAATATTTTTCAAGGTGTCTCATTAAAAGTGTGTCACAGATGTACCCTATTGATTTTCAGCCGACTATATCTAGTACAGCGGGTCCTATAAATCCAGATATACTGCATTTTTGGTTACTTTTGGAGAAATTTCGGTTTGTTGACACGATACATCCCCCGAAAAGTATACAAATGACAATTTTATGATGGAATATTAATCAGGGCATCCCACAGATGCGGAAAAGTTAGTTTTAATCTTTAAAATCGTTTATTTTCATCAATATTCTCAGATAAAAAGAACTCCTTCAACTTTACAAAAATTGCATGAGCCAGTAGTGGGAAAGAAGAAGGGGGCATGGAAATCATTTGGGAACACCTGTGGCAATAAAAATAAATGTAGTATTACTATTAGATAAAAACTTTGGGTCACTCCATGATTTTCGGCATGACCTAAAAGTCCCTTGACTGCTTTGTCTTTTACGTTGATGTCTAACGACAAAAACTGTCTCAAGCCTTCCTTCATGTCATCCCATTTGAAGACGAGGCCATTTCCGGTGTCATGGAGGACATCAAAATCCATATCAATCTGGTGACAGAATCAAAATGAATTATTGACTGTTTGAAAAATTATTAATTCAGGTACCTATTTTGCGACTATGTTTATGATCAGGTAAATTTTAGGAATGTAACTATTTATACCGACTCTTGCCTTTACTATGTTACTATCTACTTATTTTTACATTGTGATTTTGTAAAAAATATTTACTCATTGACATTATGCAGTACTTTCATAATCACTAATACTTTTTCTTTTTGGCGTACATAATGAAAAAGGAAATATTTAAACGAATTATTACTTATCATCAATATAATCAATAGTCTATATTGTGTAGTTCAATATTATTGCCAGTCTATATCCAGAGGGATTCTTATTAAATGGCCACTTATCAAATATGACGGCCGTACTATCACCGGATTTCAACTCCAGCATACGATACTGCCGACAGGCCTTCCAACAATTATCGAACTCCTCTGAGGACAATTTGTCAAAGCTTCCGGGGCCAAAAAGAATAAATATTATTTTAGTTGTTAACACTTGTTAATAATACTACTTCATACCAACCTCTTTTAATGGTCACTTGGATTTAATTTTAGGGGTGACCTGTTTTTTAAACGACCCTTTGATGTTAGATTATTTGGCATACAATTTGCCTCTTTCGCTGCTTCGGTAATATTCCTAGAAAAAAGTTGTCATTATCGGACATAAGAATTCAAAGTGATTTCAATTTACTAGTTTTTCATTTGAACATCTTTCTATTGAAATTAACTGTCTCAACCCTTACTTCGTGGAATCTACTCATATTAGTGTTTTAAATGAAACTCACTGTTTCTAGCTAATTCCACAATATAATAAAAATTGTTGAAAATTCTAAAAAATTGACAATTGTTTCGATAAATCAATATCATCGTCAGAATGACGGAAGTTACATTTCATTTGATACCTACTAAAATAACTACTAAACATCAGGTAGGTATCAAATGAAATGTAACTTCCGTCATTCTGACGATGATATTGATTTATCGAAACAATTGTCAATTTTTTAGAATTTTCAACAATTTTTATTATATTGTGGAATTAGCTAGAAACAGTGAGTTTCGTTTAAAACACTAATCTTTCTATTATTTCTGTTTCCCATTTATAACTTGTTGCAAGGGACATGGAAATTCCTTTCTCCTCATAAAAGCGTACAATTGTGTTAATTAGAGAGACTAGCTGTTCCTCTTGGAATTTACCAAATTTCTTATAGCATTCGCACAACATTGGCAGATTCATTCAGGATGTTTGAAAGAGGTGGCGTGGAACTCGATGATTCTGGGGTAGGTGATCTAGAATAAGGATGGAACTGCGAGGAAAAAGGTGACAGAAAACTTGGCGATGTAGGGGATAACGGGCCCGAAGTACTTGCAGGTCTCCTGATGAGCTGGATGTTGTATAATGTTCTAAAGGAATACCAAGATTGTTTTCCACTGCTTAAGGTGATGTTCAACCATAATTTGAGTTCCAATGTCAAATTCTTTCG
This sequence comes from Galeruca laticollis, assembly GCA_963921935.1. Lineage (NCBI taxonomy): Eukaryota > Metazoa > Arthropoda > Insecta > Coleoptera > Chrysomelidae > Galeruca > Galeruca laticollis. Next base: position 204,228,349 of record OY998180.1, read on the forward strand.
ATGTGATGCCTACTATATTTTCTATTGACATGTTTCTTAGAGCTACTCAGCAATCGTTCTCGAACTCAAATCATGTGGTTTAAAATGAAATACAAGCGTATCTAATGAGGAAAATGTGCACAACATTTTGACAATTATTATAGACGTAGGTAACTTTCAAAAGTTTGTTTTTAACCAAATGAATTTTCAAGAACTACCTGTCTGATAATTATTACATAGGTAGATATGGTTCAAAAGATTTTTTTTTCAGCGAAACGAATATCCAAAATTTACCATATTCATTACGTATACGCAATGATTACATCTGAAACTGCAGGACTATGCTGTTCAAACCTAAAATCCAAATAAAATCCAAAGCTTAATGCCTATAAGATGTCTTACCCACTCAGGCGGATCGATCTTGATGGAGCCTCCACTCCATGGTGGTGCTATGAGATTGATCAGCTCTGGACGACGGCGAGAAAATCTTTCAATAAGGCTAAAAGAACCAGACTCGAAGAGGATTGGAACGCATACAAGTCTCACCTTAGGGAGTATAAAAAAGTCATTAGACAAAAACAAAGAGAAGCATGGAGTATCTACTGCGAGGAAATCGAAGATTTCCCCAACCAGCTAGACTCCAAAAATCCCTCTCAAAAGATCCCCAGCATCATATCGGTATACTAACCAAAGAGGATGGCACAAAAACTGCCAACCTGTAGGAAAGCCTTTAACTTTTAATGTCAACTCACTTCCCTGACTCCAGAACCACAAACACGGCAACCTGGAAGGAAGAGGAGAATAACTACCCGACGGACGATAACTGGCGTATATCGCGACAGATAGTCGACGCGGACATACAGAGGTGGGCCATCTCTGGCTTTTCCCCCTTTAAATCTCCAGGAACGGATGGCATTTATCCAGCTCTACTTCAATGGGGCCTGGATGACCTAATGCCGCACCTGGTGGGAATCCTCATATCCTCACTGGCACTGGTATATTTCAAGAGGTTGGAGAGGAGTTAAAGTTGTGTTCATACAAAAACCAGGAAGAATGGACCATACCATTCCAAATGCATATCGACCCATTACCCTCAAATCGTTGTCAATGAAGACCTTGGAGATGCTGTGCGAACGATACATAAGAGATGTAGTGATAACACAAAATCCACTGCATCTAAATCAATATGCATATACTCCAGGGAAATCCACCGATTCAGTTCTTCATCTCTTGGCGGGCCGCATCGAGAGATCGTTGGAAAAAAAAGAGTCCACCCTGGGTGTATTCATAGACATAGAAAGTGCGTTCGATAAAACCATTTTTCCTAAAATAACAAAGGCACTTTCCAACAAGAATATCCCCCAAACCATAAATGGCTGGATATATAACATGCTCTCAAAAAGAGCAATAAAAATCAGTGTAGATGATGTAACTATCAGAGGCTTGGTTGTAAAAGGTTGTCCACAGGGAGGGGTCCTCTTGCCACTACTGTGAAACATGGTCTTAGACTCCTTGGTCATCCGCCTCAATGATGGCAACTTCTACACGATAGCATATGCAGATGACCTAGTGATCCTGCTAACAGGAGGATTCGATGAGACACTCTGCGCTTTAATGCAAGAGGCCCTCAATACCATAGAACAATGATGCAAAGACCATTCACTGACAATAAATCCAAAAAAGACGGAGATGGTTCTTTTCACGAAAAAAAAGGAAGCTTGTAAAACATCAACCCCCAAAGCTCCTAGATACCAAACTTAAATTTTCTTCAGAGGTGGAATACGTAGAAGTCACTTTTGACAGTAATTTATCGCGAAACTCTCATTTAGAAAGCAGAGTTAAAAAGCATATATTTCTTATGAACAATGTCGTAGAACCATCGGCCGTGCCTGGGGAATGTCACCTAGGATCGCTGCCTAGATCTACACTGCCATCATCAGACCTATGCTGACGTACGACGCGATTGCCTGGGGAGCTAAAGCAAACCAGCTGACACTCATCCGAAAACTAGATCAAATCCAAAGAACAGCATGCCTCAACACAACAGGAGGCATGAAAACCTCACCAACAAGAGCTATGGAGGTAATCCTTGCTATCACTCCCCTTGACATATACATCAAGGAGGTGGTTTTCATGACCATGACACTTCTACGCTCTACCGGTATACACCCTGATGTAGGATCCGGTAAACTGAGACGTAACTTGTGGCATGAGGCCCTCAGAGAGGTCCCACTGCTGCAGGCCAATACGGGCTCGATTCCACCGCGATATGCCTTTCACAGGCCCTATAAGGTAATCTTTAAAATTAACGCTCAAGACCCATTGGAAGAGGGCGCAATCCGCATCTTCACAGATGGGTCTAAAACCAATGTAGGCTCAGGATGTGGAACTTTTCCCAGCCCCCTGAAACTAAACATAAAATGGGCAATGGGCTGCAATGCAAGTGTTGCTCAAACAGAGCTCACTGCTATCTGCATCGCTGCAAAAGTGATTATCAAAAGGAACACCACAGGTAATAATATATACATCCTTACGGATAGTAGTCAAACTCTAGCTAAACGTCTTAAAATATACAAAATCATAAATATATAGTTTATTCAAGATAAAAAGACGATGACGTTGCAAAACAAAATATTGGGATGTTGCCAAGCTGTAGTTTTTTCCTTTACTTAACGAAAACTAGAAAACTCAAAATTATTTATTTAAAAATAAAAGGCTTGTATGATGGGCTTGATTAATTTAATATAATAAGAAAGAGTAACCAATCATTCTATATTCGAATTAACATTTAATTATTTTACATAGAAGAGGGTTAAATTACGAACTGTAGGTCCTTATACCTTATTCTATGCTCTATAGAATCATCTTCAAGAGCACTGCAAGTGTTTACGCTAAAAGGAATCAATACAAGCTGTAATCATCTTCATGTAAATTTAAATATTGTTTCTTTATACAATATCTATTATATTTATTATAATAAAAATAGAATGGAAAAGAAAAATATAGATACACAAAATAAAATTTTGTTACAAGATATAAAAATAAAAAATCTCCCATTTTATCAGTATTATTTATGTAGAGATACTGTGGTCATTGTTTTAATTTGTGTATTATAAAATAACTGTACCTAATTTATTTAATAATAGTTATTAGTGATTTTGAAAAGGTGGAAATAAAGCAAATTGGATAAAAATATACAAAAAATAAAACACAAGATTACCACTACTCCCCTACAAAAGCATCACTATCTTCATTGTCACTGTCAAAATTAATAATAAGTGGAGGCACATCCTACTTCTCTATCCCACCCATCTTGTATAATTTTTTCAGTGTGCTCTACTGTCTTTGACCAAATACCAGGAGTCACTTTTTCTAAATACTTTTTCCATACACCTATTGCTTGTTCTGTTGAAGAACCATCAGTTCCCACATGATCTCTATAAATTTTTGTAACTATGCCCCAAATATGTTCAATTGGGTTGAACATACAGTGGTAAGGGGGAAGTCGAAGCACTTTGTGACCATATTTTTAGGATAATATGTCAGCTTCATATACTGTTGGTGGTTTATTCCTACGAAAATGCATATATTAAAACAAAATAAGTTATCTAAGTATTACCATAATATATTGAAAAATGTTTATATCAACTTACCGTTGTACTAAATTCAATAATTGGATTTTGAGGAAAGTATTTTCAAAACGAATATCATTTTGCATCAACCAGTTCTGTATATCAGCCTTTTTGGTAGCTGTTGTTGGTACTTTATTGATCACTGTACTGTGATAACTTGCATTATCCATTACAATTGTGGCAGGTTCTTCCAAGTTCACTAAAAGCTGGTATTCAAACCAATGCAAAAAAATTTCTCGGTTCATTTCACCGTGGTAATCAGCATCTTGTTTTTGTGGAAGAAAAAACCAGACCTGCTTCAGCAATAAATCCAGAAGAGGAACCAGTATGCAATACTATATACCTACAATTAGGAAATAACAAATTACTACTAGGTTTCCTAGATAGACTGCATAGCTCAAAACAACTATTAATAATTATATAGATTTAAATAAAATAGTGTGACTAGTAAATATTTGAAAAGGTCTTAAAATGGCAGGAATGTTAGTACATCATAAATTAATTATTAAATTTTATTTTTCAATTACCTTGGACCACCAATTTTGGTTTTTTTCACGCTTCTATGATTAGAATCTTGCCAAGAACGTCCATCAGTACCGTCTTTAAATATCCAGGTCTCATCCAAAAGCACAAATTGATATAAATCTTCCCTTTTTATCTTGACATATTCATATAGAAAATGTACACGTTTTAATGCAATATGTGGCAACCATTAAACCACGACGAGGATAATCTTTTTGGTATTTGAATCCAATATTTTTCACTATCTTCCAGAGTGATGTTAAACAACCATTAAAGACTTCCCGCTCCTGGAGTTTGTCTCTTAAAGTTTTCAAGGTTATGTGTTCCTCTGAAAAAATATTGTGTTAGTTAATTGTGAATAAAATAAAACAGTAAATTCAATATACTCACTGTTTCCATACATTTCGTATATAACATTTCGGAAAGCATTTTGATCAAAGTTATCAATTTCAACAGTAGGTTTTATGCGTTGTCTCTTTTTAGGTGGGCTTTTAGGCTGTTCACTTCTATTATGCTTGGCGGCAATACTGTTAACAGTGGTAACGCTAAGTTGTAAAGCTTCTGCAACTCTACAATATAATTACTTCAATTTATGAAAGGAGAATATATTATTAAGTTTAATTAACCTAACATTAAAAAAATTTTATCATTTTCATTTAAATATGTAACAATAGTATTAATAATGATGAATACAAATAGCGAATACTATTACTTACGTCTCTTACAGCAGTAAGCGGGAGAAGCTAGCTCCCATTTAGGCATTCTCGTTCAAAATAGCTCAACAAAGTTGTTTCCTTCTCTTGACATTTTCTGTTCAGCTGCTTCGGCATTTTATTAACCGCACACTGCAGATTTGCCTAAATAATTAGTTATGAAAATAACTGTTTTTTTAATCTTAAAGACGCAATGAATTTAAAAGCACCAAAAAAACTTGTAAATATTAGACGATGATCGAATGACAATAAACGTCAAAGCAAACTGGGGAATTTTACCAGTTGATTTGGCAACGTCTTGAAGTTTCGCGAACCCGTTAGCCAGCCCTGGCTGTTGAGGATAAATTGTATTCACGGTTGGTAAATTAAGCCTAAGTGCTGTGGGGTCACCCACCCTTCAAACTCTTACAGATACAGATACCTGGTAATACCGCACAAACACAATGTAATCACAATTAATAATTATCAACAGAGCGAGTTATTTTATTAATTTACATATAAGATGCACTCGGTACCTGATGGCCGTATTATAAAATTAACCGAACCGAATGCGCTTCACCGAATTGCGTACCTACATTTCGTTAATGTTTATTGTATTGATGTATCCAATCATTGTTTGAATCGTCATATTGATGTATTGTCCATATTAAGAGTGATCATTGAAATAATGAAACAGTTCATCAACATTGTGTATTCGAATTTTGGCGAAAAGCACATTCGATGAATGTGTTCATGATATTAATGCATGATTTGCATTTTAATCAAGAACAGTGTTCATCTTACCGATGAACTTTTAACAAATATTGTGGAACGGTCCCGTTCATTACTTAATGAAGCTTCGTTCATTACTTATAGGAATGCTGAAATTTCTTCAAATAATTTTGTGCATTTTATCTATTAATGAAATGATGAATTAAAAAATCGTTAGGCAAATAAAAATCGTATTAATTCATTCATTCAGTTCATTAATATTATGAACAAAATTATTTTGCGTGTAATTCCTAAAGTTAGAGGTGATACCTAAACCGGATTTAGGAATTTTTAAATGAAATATATGCGTTTCATCATGCGTTAATACAAATAAAGGAAATATATTTAACCTCTCAATAACGACTACAAACGAACTTTTAAGGTTAAGGCTTTAGGCGACGGTTATCAGTTGTTCTAATGTTAGGTATATCCTACCACTCTTGATCATTTATTGCATGGTGTAACGCATATTTCATTTAGGAATTCCTAAATCCGGTTTAGGTAGTACCTAACTTTAGGAATTAGTTGGTGAAATCGGGTATAAGATTCTTTAATTCTGTCTTGGTAATTTTCTATATCCAAAAAGCAACTGGAAAAGTAATTAATAATTCCACCTTCCATTGAATTGTAAATTTATATAATTGTAATTAGTTATTTTTTCTGCAAAAGTACTTTGTAATTGTACTTTCTTTTAAAGTATATGTAATTACCCAACTCTGTTTGTAAATACCCTGACGAGGTATGTTTTGAAGACGAGCTCCTGAAAAGGCTATATTTATTATTTATAATTTAAATAGCTTTATTCCATCGTTTCCTTGTCTCTCTTGTTATTTTTGAACACTCGGTATAACCAGAGACCTATCAAGTTAACTTTAAAATGTAGAAAGCAGGTATTCTCCCCACTCATACGCATTCTATGACAAGAAGAAAAGCATCTTCTATCCGTTAAGATAAAAAGAGAGAGTGAAAAGTGACCTTTCTGCATTCTACAGTGCAAAATGCGGTCCATTTTTATAGTTTATATACCAGGGGAATTTTTGTACTATTGATTTCTCTTAGGTTCAACTACTATAATGAATAAAATTATGAGTAGACCCATTTAAACGAGAACGATACGTTTATAACCAAATACTTATTAAAAATGAATTCAATTAAAGAATGTATGGTTAAGTGGAGGGTATAAAAAAACATTTTCGTTGAATTCATTGACAACTCAAATAAATCAAAAGCACTTTTGATTGTATTTTTCTCCATAGAACAAGCTGATATTTTTTATTTTCTGAAATTTGTATTATGAACATTAGATTTTTACACTTCGAAACATTCTCTATTTATAGCGAAAAAAACCGCCCTCAGATATAAGTATGTTAGATATAGTTCTGCTCCTTCCTGGATTTTCGTTTTATCTTTCTTCTGATTACATGTATATTATCGCTTGTTTGTCAGTCCAGGCGAAAAGCTGCTCGCGGATGTTCCACAAACTCTCTCTCAATGTTGTTTCTAGTAGTCTATAGGTACACTTTAAATTTAAGTTTGAGCTAAACATATTGTTCAGTAATTTTCGCAACATGTTTGATCACCTTTTTTTGGATATGGGTAGTATTACATTTTGGTCCCACCGTTTCGTAATCTTCTTTGTTTTCCATGCCTTTTTACATGCTTTAATATCGAAAACCGAGGCTTTCACCCTTTTCATCCCCCTACTATTTCCAATCTAAGAATGTTAGGTCCATTTTTCCCTTCGTTAATTTTTTTCATTCTTCATCATTTTCGCTAAGAGTACAAAGTTCACTCATAAACTATAGTTCACCATGAAGAAAAAGTTTCGTATGTTTAATTTATTCACACTGTACAACGATTCAAAGATTATTCTGCATTATCCATAGTGAGAGTACAAAAAAGTTCGCAAACTCTAATGAGTCTTAAAGTCTTGGTGCCTCTATGCTTTCAATTGAGAATGAGTACCATTTTCATTAATAAATGTTGATTATAATTGTAGCATATTCATAGTAATGTGTGAACATCTTTGTACAGTCAACAAAAATATTGTAAGCGCCCTGATCCCCGTTTTCTTTGGATCCTAACTTTACTTATTAGTTGCATCATACTGAATTATAGGCTAAAGTAGGCTGTTTTTAGGAGCACATTATCTATTCCCATACCCCCATACGTCTTAGCACATCTTTGTTTGTTATGTGCTGAGTCCACAATATTTTTAGTAGTCTCAGGAAGACCCAAATGTTAAATTCTTCCAATTTTCTTCAGTTTACAAGGATCACTGTTCAAATCAGTATTTTAATTCTAAGTTTGAGTGATAATAAACTCTTCATCTTTCTAAAAGTTGATCTGACCCCATTCGATTCGGCACCGACTCTCAATATCATAGTTTATATATTCGACAATCCAGAATATTTAAATCGCTCCTTTTTTTATTGGTCAATTATAAAGACGGGGTTTTGATACCAGTACAAATGTTTAACAAACTCAATGTCGTGCTTGTATCCTGTACGAGAGCCCACAGACGGTGTTTACCCTGAAGAAGAAAATAGAAAAATAACAGTGTTGAGCAATATTTGTCTGAACTCCCCTCATAATATCATCTCGCCAGTAAGTCAGAATCACGTTTATTCAGTAGATCAGGGCCGATCCTAGCAGGTGTGCAGCGCGTGCACCGCACGCGGGCGGCCAAACTAAGAGGCGGCCGCAGGCCGCATTTAGTTATAACAATCAGCTATTTTTTGAAACAAGAAAAATGAAACGTTAGTGCTCAGTTGTGTTGTGTGTTGGTCTATTGTCCATTAGTAATTAGTATCTTTTCCTACTCTCATCTACACACATTCTTATTTTGAGAGCAAAATTCAAGGCAGAGCCGGCAATGCAGCATAAAAAATTGAAATTTCTATAAAAAAAACCAAGGGTCATATTTTTGACACGACTAAGTATGTGGGGCAATTCACACTGAATCGACGAAGGCGAGGACGTGGCAAGAACGGGGCACGGACGTGGCGGAGACGTGACGTGTGCCGATCCACACAGAAAGGATGGCATAGTGACGAGTAATTTCGGTCAGTAGCTGGAACGACGAGGTGAAGTTTGGAGAACCATAGTTTTGGCTACAAACGACTGGTTTGAATGGATTTTTCAAGTAGTGATGAAGATGATGAAGATATGTTGGATTTAGTGTACTTGGCTAATGTGCAAAAAAAAGACGATTTTGGGTTCATCCATTGTGGCTAAAGAAGGGGAAAACGAGTGGAACATTTGATGTTATGCGTGAATTGAACACATACCCAGAACGGTTCCAGAATTTTTATAGAATGTCCCGTGAGTGTTTTTATCATGTGTTGGCCCTTGTAAAGGACGGCCTTGAAAAGAGATCAACAAATTGGAGGGAACCAATTTGTCCAGAAGAAAGACTACTGATAACTTTAAGGTAAGTAACTGAAACAAATTAATTTAGTTATAAATTTCTAAAAAAATTTCAAAAAACAGAAAAAAAAATTCAAAAAATACTTCTGTTTTCAATTCTGAGGAGGTGAACCCGATTTTGGGAGAAAACTCAAGTACTTCTGTATATTAAAATCATGTTCCTGTTCAATTTGTTGCTGCATGTTGAATTGTTCTCCATTGGTGGTGTAGTCAACGATTGCCATCGGTGATTCGAGTTCAGTAGCTCGTATTGAGGAATTATTCAGTGAAGAGCCTTTGGATTGAGCAATTTTTGAAGACCCTGCTTTTTGAACAGGCTGGCCATACAGTATTTCTTCTGCTAGGTTCAATATTCCTGTTTTGAAGCGGATTTTTTGCCTATTATCCATTGCCTTCATGTCCGGCAAAACACTCTGCAAAAATGCCATATCAGGGTCAGGCTGGCTAGTAGCGTTACTCTGCTGTCTTCGCTCTACCACTTGTTGTTTTGCCTCAAAGTACTTACAAGCGGAACTGTTTACATCATCTAAAGTTGTTCTCTTTTTTTTTGGAACCACTGTCCCTCGTCCGTTCCGGGGACGGAGGAGGCATTGCTGTAGTTGGCGTAGTTGGTATGTCATCAGTAAAGGAATTGTTGGTATCTTGCCCGGATTCACTTTCCATCAAAGTTCTCATCCATATCCCCATCGTGGTTTTCGTCCTCACTGTCTTTTAGTTCTTCCTGTGTAGACTTTTCTTCAATCACAATGTTCCCTTTACTTTGACGTGACCTCAGAAAAGAGTCCAAAAACTGAAGGTGGCAAGCTAAGTAATACTCTTTACTCTTTTTAGCTCTTGATCCAGAGGGCAGTTTCAATTGATTTTTGTATTTTGTATAACGTCCTTTTACATTTTTCCAACGCTCCTTGCACTCAGTTGCTGAAACAAAAAAAAAACAAATTCATGAGCATAAAGACATGACATAAATAATATTGATTTATAACAAATAAAGCCTCCTACTAAATGAATTCACAGTTCATTATCATAACATTTTAATTTCAGATACTTTGCAACTGGATGTTCATTCAAAGCGCTTTCCTACTACTTCATAAAGGGACATTCTACAGTCAGAATGGTAGTGCATCACACTGCGAAAGTCATATGGGAAAAATTGCAACCTAAGTATATGCCAATACCGACAACAGCGAAATGGATGCAAATTGCAGATCGGTTTTATTCATTGTGGAATCTACCTAATTGCATCGGCAGTATAGACGGTAAACACATCAGAATACAAGCTCCACCACGATCAGGTTCCGCCTCCATTAATTATAAAGGCTTTTTTCCCACTGTTTTACTCGCAGTAGCAGATGCAGATGGCATGTTCGTGGCAGTTGATGTGGGCGAGTACGGACGAAATAGTGATGGCCGAGTATTAACGAACAGTAATTTTGGCAGAGCTTTACAGTCCAGAACTCTTGATTTACCTCAACCTTCTCCCATACCAGGAGATACCAAGCCGATTCCGTTTTATTTCACAGCTGACGAAGCCTTCCCCTTAAAGAAAAACATAATGAAGCCTTTTTCCCGTAGAGAATTGACTACTAACAATAGAAGGATTTTTAACGCCAGATTATCGAGAGGAAGAAAGTCTGTGGAATGCTCTTTTGGTATGCTGGCTGCAAAATTTGCCGTTCTAAACACACCCATACGATGTACGCCTGATAAAGTTGATATACTAGTTCAAGCAATGTGTGTTTTGCATAACGCCATAAAAGAATGTGATGGTACATTCACGAAGCCCCAATACGACAATACGATTGTCCATGATTCCATCTAGCAATTACCACCACTGACCCAGTCAAATGCAAAAAGTATCAGGGAGTACCTAACCATGTATTTATCAGAATGTACCCCAATTCCATATCAGGATAGATATTGTGTATAAATAGTAATAAATACTAAATAATTACGTAAATAATATGACTAGAAGTGTATGTACACTAATATATCGTTTTTTGACAAATGTTTCAAATATTTTGTTATAAAAATAAAAATAAAGTCGGTTAAAAAAAGCTTAGTATAGCTGTAAAAATATAGTAAATTACAGCTTACCTTGAACGCCAAATTTGTTTGCGATTTTCTGCCAGGCCTGGTCCTGGGCACTCCTATTACAATAATCTGAACGGCTGTAATCGTACAAACATTGATACTTTTCAATTTCCTCACAAAATTGTATGTTAAACTCAATATCTTCTCGCATTTTGAAAAGTGGCGTGCAACGGACGTGTCTGTGCTTGAACGCCACGAGAGACTGGAAGGAGACGTGGCACGGGCGGGATGGCGACCGTCAGCGCCACGTCGCTTCTGTGTACATTGAGCCATTACATTACATAGAAGAGACGCGGAAGCGACATAAGTCTGTGCCACGTCCTCGCTACCCGTCCGTTCAGTGTGAATTGCGGCTTTTGTTCCTGTGTACGGCGCGGCGGCTTATTTTATGTACGTGTAGTCCTTACGATGTCAATGTCAGTTGGAATGGCGAAAAAAATTTTAAAGGAGGTACCAGCGGCGAAACCTTTGAAAAAAACGTGCTGCTGTTCGCCGGGCGGTCTTTTTCAAAGGTTTCGCCGCTGCGGCCTCCTTTGAATTTTTTTTCGCCGTACCAACTTACTTTGTAAAGACTATATATATCACAGTCGACACGCGGCTCGCAGGTCAATGGTCAAAAGAAACTTTATTTTAGCGGTTTTCTTTATAGATAAGACATGGATTGTTTCGACAAAGTTACAGGGATGCGGCATCGGAATTATATTGCTACTTAACCACTATATATAAACCATTTTCATTTCAAAATGTTCATGTAACTTTAAATCAACATACAATAAGACTGGTCAGAAACACAATCAAGTGCAAGAAAGTGTAAGTTAATATTGGAAATTAGTGACAAGGCGTTGCTGTTGAGTATCGTTTAAATCAGAACTGTGGTAAGTACCAAAGCTCTTAACTAGATTTATGAACGAATGAAATGTTGTACAGGGGGTTTTTTAATTAGATAAAAAAAGTGGGCATATTTTTAAACTAATTTTGTCGCGATGATTCGTTTTGAAAATAAGTACAGAACGTTTGAAAATTCAAAATTTATTTTCAATTCTTTCAAAATTCGTTAGCACAAAATATAATTTTCTTACAAAATTATAAGTGGAATTTATGAAAATTTTAATTTTTACCCAGATTTTGAAAGAGCGCTACGAATCATTATTTATTTTAAATAATTTGCTCTAACTTTTTCAACAGGTATGGGGATTTCTTATGAATAACCCATATTCTTACACTTTAAGTAAAAAACAGTATTAACAGTGGTAGATACTTTTTAGAGGTCATTTCGATGAATTTCAAAATTTCTAAAGAATTCCTATTCATTTTATCTGCATCTGTGAGCCATGATATACTTAACGTTCTTCTTACCTTTTACCTTTAGATGTTGTCCTAGTATAAAAACAGAAAAACTAAAAGAGAGTCAGGTGCCTTCTATAGAAAAGAGAAGAAATCTCAAAACAAGCGGGAGCATTGAAATAGTATTTTGGAAAATCTGATAAAAGTGAGCCCGAACAAAAAGGTTTGAATCAAATCGCTGAGTTTGATTATTCTCAACCATCAACATCCACCAGTACTAGTAAAACAAACAATAAATCAATAGATTTCACACCCGATGAAGGTGATAAAGCTGCAAGATCATCATCAAACAGTCCCATTCCCAGTGAAGCCGAATGTGAAGATGAGAGCAAAGAGGAAGAGGGCTCTGCTCAAGTAGCACTAGATGATCCAGCTACTTGGACTAACATTTTGACAAAAAAATATATTGATTTATTGGTAGAACACGGTCCCAAACAAGTTGCAGATTTCAAATTTCCGATTGATCAGAGTGGTAGAAAATTTAGCCGTTCATATTATAACAAAACTTTAGTGAACGGGGAGAAAATAAATCGGGCGTGGCTCTGCTATTCCATAAAACTAAATTGTATTTTTTGTTTTGCATTTAAATTGTTTAGTAGAGATAGTTCAACACAACTTATAAGTACTGGCTTTTCTGATTGGCGTCATTGTTCGGATTACCTCAATAAGCAAGAAAATACTCTAAAACACGTTAACTCTATAAAATCGTGGTGCGCAATAAAGACGAGGATGGAAAAAAATTGTACTATTGACGCGGAACAACAAAATGTTTACAATAGAGAGAAAAAGTGATGGCGCGCTATCATTGAAAGAATGATTGCTATAGTACAATTTTTAGCCAGTCTAAATTCAGCATTCAGAGGAACTAGTACGGAGTTGTATCATAGAGATAATGGCAGTAGAGATGTTGTCCAAATTTGATCCAGTTATTTCAGAACACCTTAATAATATAAGTAAATACAAAGATAAAAAACACGTATTCCACACTACTTATGGCAGCATTTTCAAAATGAAGTAATTCATATTTTAGCCGAATCTACTCGTAATGAGATAACACGAATTGTCAAAAAAGCCAAATATTACACTATAATTCTCGACTCTACGTCCGATATTAGTCATACAGAACTAAGAACGTTTGTAATTAGATGTGTGAACACTACTGATGGTAAAAGTAAAGTAGATATTTTAGAATTTTTTCTAGGATTTTTTCCAGTAACTAATACCACTGGAGAAGGTCTGTGCAATTTTCTATTAGAGAAGCTATTACCTAGTCTGCAGCTCGAAGTTAAAGATATACGTGGTCAGGGCTACGACAATGGATTGAACATGAAGGGGAAAATTATAGGGCTTCAGAAACGGATTCTCGATATCAATCCTAGAGCATTAAACGTGCCGTGTGCGACTCACACCTTAAACCTCGTCGTTAATGACGTTGCCAGCTCCAGTGGTGAAATTTCTGAATTTTTTGATATGGTACTAGAGGTATATAATTTTTTTTCTGCGTCCCCATATCGATGGGATTTACTAAAAAAATACGTGAAAAGTCAAACTTTGAAACTATTAAGTGAAACAAGGTGGGAAAGTCGTATCAATGCTATCAGACCTCTAAAGCAAGACCTCAAAAACATTATTACCGCATTAAATGCTTTAATTAAAGATTCCACTAGAGACGCGAAAACAAAAAATGGTGCAAAATCACTAATTAAAAATCTTGAATCATTCAAATTTTTGTGTTCAATTTTGATTTGGCATGATATATTATCAAGAATTAATGTTCTGAGTAAAATGCTTCAAAATCCTAAATTAAACATCGCGGAATGCATTGAAGGCTTAGATAATTTAAAAAAATTTTTGTTGCACAAAGATCAGATGATTATTTCAAAATATTTGTCGAACCAGCCACAACACTTGCTAGAGATTTAGGTATTGATCCCGAATTTCCAAGTTCGAGGCTCAGGAAAAAGGTCCGTTTATTTGATTACGAGGGCAGTGATGAACCCCTTCCAGCAATTCAAGACTTCTTTCTATTTTGCAATTCTTGACCACGCAATCTCTTCGGTAAATGAAAGATTTACATTATTATCTGAGTGCTTTTCAATATTCTGCTTTCTGTGAGTTTCACAACATTTCTAGTGATGATCTCATGAAAGCCTGCATGGACTTAGATATTAAGTTACAGGTACAGGAGAAAGGAAGTATCGTGAAAGATATAAACGGTATACAACTGTTTAATGAAGTAACTTCATTCAACGATATTTTTACAGGTAAGAAACAGCCAATTAAGGTATTAGAAATCATAGTCAAAAATGATCTCATTTCCTGTTTTCCTAATTTTACTCTAACAATAAGAATTTTTTTAACCTTACCTGTATCCGTGGCTTCAGGAGAAACAAGTTTCAGCAAATTAAAAATTACTTGAGACATAATATGACACAACAAAGGCTTTCAGATTTGGCCATCATCTCTATTGAATCCGAAATCTGTGTGAAAAGGTAGATTTTACGGAAATTATTGATAAATGTGCCACTCCGAAAGCCAGAAAGGTTATTTTATAATTAGGTAGTTAGTCTGTAGACTGTAGAACAACTGATTTATATACTTTTCGTTGAGTTGGTACTTTTTTTATGCAAAGGTGATAGTATTTTGTTGCTATTAACCTATTTATAAGGTGGCCAAAAAAATAAAGTTTTCAAATTTTATTTGCATTTTTACTCATGATTCACTTCTTACACATGGTGACTTGACTAATCTTTCCATTAGATCCATTTGAAGAATCTGGGTTTTCTATGGAAAACGAATATACAATTACAACTGGTATTCCTTCCTCTATGAGTAAATTGTTTGATATCGCTGAACCAAAATTTGAAAAAAACTGAAAATCAAAGTTCTATTGAAGAGGAGGATCAGAACAAACAAGTTGACACATCTGGTAATAAATGACTTGCAGTAGAGGACGAAAATACTGTTACGAAACAAAACACTGGTATAGTCCCTGAATCCGACTCTGTCTAAGCCATGTATGAAAGTTAAAATTATGGCGGATGGGCAAGGATTTCTTAGAACTGTTTACGATTGTGACTACCTTATCTAGACATTGTTTTTGTGACCAGTTTTATCTCGAAAATGCCAGAGAGCCAATTGTTTTTGTGTAAGTCGCAATCTAAAACTATCTAGTAAGAAAGGCACTAATATATAAAGGGCCGACCAAGAAGAGTTAGTTAGTTTATAATTTGAAATCGTGAGATAAACATTAAATAAGTGAATATAAATTAGTGAAGTGTTAATATAAATTAGTTTAAGTGCATATACTGTGTATATAATATAAATTAGTGAATAGTGTAGTGAATAAATAAATTAAGTAAGTAGACATAACGTGTGTGTATAAATTTATCCCATCCGTCAGGATAAACTGTTTTAAATAAATAAGAAAAATATTACAGTGGTGTCAGAAGGGGGGTAATATAAATAAATTGCTACGTAAAAATGCCCAAGAGACTATGTGACCTGAAAGTGACGGAACTAAGAGCAGAATTGGAAGATCGTGAGTTGGGAACGTTCGGTAAGAAAAGTGAATTAGTAGAAAGACTTAAAGTGGCACTGGAAAATGACGAATTTGATCCAGAAACAGTTTAATTTAATGACTAGGCTTCCTCCTTAATCTCGTCAATTCCTGCTAACATGGACGAGAAGATTTCTGCCATGGAAGAGAACATGGACGAGAAGATTTCTGCTATGAAGAACGATATTTCTGCCATGAAAGAGAAGATTTCAACGAATGTGAAAAACGATATTTCATCTATGAAGAACGATATTTCTGCCATGAAAGAGAAGATTTCAACGAATATGAAAAGCGATATTTCTGCTATAATGAACGATATTTCTGATATGAAAAACGACATTTCTACTAATATGGACGAGAAGATTTCTGCTATGAAAAACGATATATCTGCCGATATCTTACTAATGGGAAACGACATTGCCGCTGACGTTGAAAATGAAATTTCGTCTCTAAAATCTGAAATCCAGAATAAGCTGTCAACGATGGACGAAAAAATCGAGAATAAGATGACAACGATGGACGAGAAAATCAAGGAGTTAGAAAGAAAGATGGCAGATATAAGAACTCAAGACACGCCAGCGGAAGAAAAGAAGACCGAGCAAACAAAACCTTGCAAGCCAGAAACACACCCTAAGTTAGAAGACATTGGCAGTTTTGCCCGCGTCAAGGCTCCAACGTTCGACAGAAAGACGTCATGAACTAATTACGTAAAACAGTTTGAAGCAGCCGCCAGAGTGAATAATTAGTCCGATAAGGAGAAGGCAGTGAACTTAACCATTGCGCTTCGGGGAGATGCCTTAGATGTATTTCAGACGATACCTCTTGAAGAAACGGATGACTTTGAGCAGCTGAAAAAGAAGCTGGACATCCGAGATGAGGAGACCGCTAGTTATCCCTAGAATCAGAGTAGCTGAAGTACTGAAGAAGTTACACGACAGTCCATCAGGAGGTCATCTGGGACTGAAGAAAACCCTTCAGCGAGTCCGTGAAAGGTTTTATTGGATGAATAGCTCCTACGATGTGAAGGACTGGTGTAAGAAATGTACGACTTGTGCTACGAGTAATGGACCACATCGCAAGAGAAAGGCACCTATGAAACAGTATAATGTTGGAAGCCCTTTCTAAAGGATTGCTTTAGATATCGCTGGACCATTTCCGACGACCGAAAATGTTGGCAAATTCATACTGGTTGTAATGGATCATTTCACAAAGTGGGTGGATATTTACGCTATCCCAAACCAAGAGGCCACAACTGTTGCGGATGTATTGGTGAAAGAATTTATCAGCCGATATGGAGTGCCCTTGGAAGTCCACAGCGACCAGGGAAGAAATTTCGAATGTCATCTATTCCAGGAGATTTGCGAGAAGCTGGGAATGAAGAAGATCAGGACAACAGCATTACATTCACAGTCAGATGGAATGGTCGAGAGAATGAACAGGACTATTGGAAAATACCTGTCCAAAGTAGTATCCAGCCATCAGAGAGATTGGGACCAGTATCTTTCCCTATTCGCATTGGCTTATCGATCTAACGTTAATGAATCCACGGGTGAAACACCAGCGAAAATCCTGTTTGGACGTGAAATGAGGCTTCCTTGTGACCTGGAATTTAGCTGTCGGCCTGGAGAAGATCTAGCAGGAGAAGACAACGTGATCCAATTGAGAAGAAGGTTGGACGATATTCATGATTTATTTCGAACAAATCTTCAAGTTGCCAGCGACAAAATGAAAAGTCGGTACGACACGCAGGCCACGGTAGGCGGTTTTAAAGAAGGGGACAAAGTATGGTTACACAACACGACGAAGAGAAAAGAATTTTCTCCAAAATCACAAAAATCCTGGGAAGGTCCATACTTAATCAAGAAAAGGATCAATGATGTTATATATCGCATAAGCAAGATCACCAACGGAAAACCAAAAGTAGTTCACCAAAACCGACTAGCGCCATTCGAAGGAGACCATGACCTAGAGAAAGGAGTAAACCATATTCGAGATGTGTCTGACCCTACCTTCGATTAATTTATGGGCGCGTATGAAGGTACCGGGAAAGCTAGATATGGAGTCACTTCAGAACAACGACAAGATTTGTTTACTCTCCCGGAAGATTATTCACTAGCATACAACATCCCCGCCCGTACCAAGAACGCACGAGGGTTGCCATCCGTCTTTCGAAAGAAGTTCGGGCAATTAGAAAAACTTGAAGACCAGATTCCGGCCCCTGGCAAGACACTGAAACTGAAACATAATTCGCGGTACGTCTTCCACGTGGTAACTAAAAATGAATTTCAAGATCGATCTACCTGCCGCGATGTGTGGTAAGCACTTCGAAACCTCCGAGATCATGTGTTAGAATCCAGCGTGAAGAAACTGGCTATGCCTAAGATAGCGAGTAACCAGTTGGATTGGCGAGTCATCAGGAACATGGTAGAGGTTATCTTCCAAGATACCGGTGTCCAGATATTAATTTGCAGCTACAACCCCCGTTATCAGTATCCGATGAAGACGGTCCCCTGTTATTTCCATACGACCGGAAAATGCAGACATGGGTCCAGTTGCCGATTTAAACATCCCGTTCCGGCTACACATAAGTTCCAGGGAGAACTTCCTATTAAGGAGGGGATAATGTTACGAAATCGCACATTGATGTAGTCCCTGAAACCGACTCTGTCTAAAGCTACGTATGAGAGTTAAAATTTTGGCGAAGGCGCAGGGATTTCTTAGAACTGTTTACCATTATTTCTTGTGACTAGTATTATCTAGATACTTCCAGGAAGGTGTGTTCCCTAAATTATTTTATGCCTCTATTATTTTTTATTACCTATTTTTTAATTTAGGAAACTTTTGAATTTGATACTGAGCAATTGTTACATTTATTGTGCCTATATTATTTCCATCGAATATTTATTATTTTAAGAAGCATGCACATTTTATATCGGGCATTCATTATATTTATCGAGCGTTTATTATTTTTATAGAATATTTAGTTTCTTGTGATGCATATGAATATGAATTGCATTGGTATTAAAATATGGAACATATAATTTCTACCGTTGAGTTATTCGTAATTTAGTTATGTTCTTGTTTGTCATTGTCCAATTTTCATTTCCGTAGTACATTACCGGAAAGATACATGAGTCAAATACTTTTCTCTTGTGGTGTATCGCTATGTTTTTATTTTTCATGATGTTACTTAGTTTCCCAAATGCTGTCCATGATTGTTTCAGTCGTCTCGGTATTTCGGCTATTTGGTTTTCTCTTCCCAGCACCATTCTCTGACCCAGATATACTCTTCGACATTCTCTACTTGGTGTTTGTTAACTCGTATGATGTTATCTCTATTAGTACATAGCCTTTGTTTTATTAATATTCATTTTGAGATCTATTTGGAGTGATGCCTCATTGAGTTCGTTTAGCATCCGTTCCAATTCGTTTGCATTTGTTGATATTAATACTATATCATCCGCATATCGCAGATGACTTAAGGCGACTCGGTACAGAAAGTTCTTATGGGGTTTTATGTACATAATTTTGCACCTGTATGACAAAAACTAATAAAGATATTTTCAAACCAATAATACCACATAAAATTTAAACTATTCTCTACAAAATATATTTCCTAAATTTGAGGTATGTTTGTTGAAAGTGTAAATACAACCCGAAGAACAATACGATATATTGAAATATTTACAAAGTATTATTATAAAGATCACCGTGGACTTTGTGTCACTTTCAACAAATACAAAATATAAATGTTACGATTTTATTTCTATTATTGAAACTCGGATAAAAAAATTGTTGTTAATAAGAATAGTAGAGGTGCAAAAATATTTGGAATGTAGAAAGAAGCAACCGCAAGCTAACAGCACACCGAACCTTCAAAATTATTTTATGATAGGCTGTCTCGGCCCTACGCTTGTGTACAATAAGATGAGTACCTGCGAAAACTCTTAAATTATTTCCAACTATTAATACTAGGAACACATATCGAACCTGAACTATGGAGATTCAATATTGGTTTCACCTCTTTCAGGTATAAACTAAGACTCAAACATTAAACATTACTTGTGTTTGGAATTGTGTACCGTACCCAATATTTTCGCTGTTTGATTTTGTGTTTTTCTGACGTTAGTGTAGTTTTAGTGAATTTAATATTAGCATATAAGGTTCGATCAATGATGATTTTTTAAGTAGGATTTCTTTATTCATTTAAATTCGTTTTAGATTTACGTTTTTATGGAAATCAGAGTTGTTTCTTCTATTGCTTTTGTTACCAGCATAATGTCTAATGTTGATGGAACAATAATTAGAAGGATGACAAGTAAAAAAGACTGAAAGGAAATGCAGCATTTTTGAGCCGTTACATGAATCAGAAAAAAGTGAGTATATTTTAACATTATTACTCTCTTTCTCAAAACAAATCTACATTAGACGCGTCTTTTCCTAGAAATGAGTATAATATAATAAGTAATTACGATTTTACGAATCATTTCTCCCTACTTTTTTTTAAGAAAGAATAACTAACTACTTTTTTCACACCTTTCTGGTGGTATTTGATAATGTCCGGGCCACTCCGCAGCCAAGGGCACTACCATTGACAATAGGGGGAGATAATCCGCCGGATGATTCCAACGATTCCAAGTATTACGGCCTTTTGCATCCACATTACGGTATTTTTAGGTGGTTGCATACGAGTTGCGTCCCGCGGCCAAATTTTACTCCGTGTTACTGTAAGGGTAGTATACGAATGGCGTCCCGACGACCTTCCAAGAATGTGGACACCCAAATATTTATCAATTTGTAGAGGTACTAAAAAATTTTCAGATAGATACATACATTAAATTTATAAACGCATAATTGCCTAAAAAGGTATATCGAAACTTAACCTAACCTAACCTAAAAAGGTACATCGAAAAGCTCTGATAGATAAAAAAATATATGGAAAATGAAATAAATCAATTAAATAACGGCCTGATTAGTACATATGAATTTATTAAAGCCGTCGCTTGCAAATGTTTGCCAATCATTAACAGAAAATAAGCTTGAAAAATTCATAAAACTGTTATTTTACATCTAACGAAATACAGTCAATTACAAGGTCATTGGCTGATATTAGTATTTTACATATTAAATTTAGATTAGTTAAGGGTTATTATTTGGAGTGAAAGTTTTGAAACATATCTATCTACGTCATATTCGTCATCTTATCCTGCATGGACGGAAAGATGACGAAATGTGGAGGGTAAAATGACGAGGTACCTATTCTAAAGAAAAAAGGTAGGTATACCAAAAAGTAAACAAATAAAAGTACAATACGTTTATTTTGAAAACAATGCAACACTTATAACATATAATTTACATGCCCAATCACAAGTCCATTGTTTTACCTTTGCTTCTCGGTTATCCATACCAGTGAGCTCACTCCTTACACCTACTACAGCAATACCATATCTCATATTTTCCCCTTTCACTGCAGATAATGCAATCCCTTCCATCCTCTGAATCATTATCAGTGTCAGCATAATCAATAACTATTGACGAGTCAGAAGAGTCGTTAAACTTTAGTTTTTCCTTGATTATTTTTTCTTTAGTTTTATCCACTGTTGGTTTTTTATTTTTTTGTTTTAGGGTAGAGTATTTGCTTCTATTTTGTCTTTCACTTTTCTTCTGCTCTCGTATTCTCCTTTTCCTCTCCTTTTCTATTTTTTCAGCTTCCTTTTCTTCCAAGACCTTTACAACTGGTGTACTGGAAATAACGAGAGACGGCAATTTCTTACTGGGTTGTTTTGATTTTACTTCAGCAACAGGTAATTTAGGTAGACCCTTATTCAATAAACAATCTGATCCATGAGGGGGTGTGCGAGCAGCTATATCTGATGTAGATGAACCTGCCGCAGCTGGAATAGGAATTTCTGAAATCTCGTTAGACATCTGATCAAATTCTTCAAGTCTCAATTCTTTTAAAGCAGATTTCGATGACATTTCTGGAATATCTGGTATTTCTTTGAGCTCTGTATGTTCCAAAGCAGATGTAGTTGGAACTTTAGTTGAAATAGGTTTATCTCGATCTGTTTTCAAAGAGGCCTCAAAATCAAGTGTGTTAAACAACTGGCTACCAATAAGATATATGCCAGTGGCTCTGAAGCCACTCAGAGCATTTGAAACAGTTGCTGCTTTCAAGTATGCTTTTCCAAACAGATTTGAAATATCATATAATGTTATAAGACGACCTGGATTACCTGTCAAAAAATCTTCACGTGAATACGCTGTTTTAAGAGGTCCGAATATGAACACATCTAGTGGTTGCATACGATGACTAGTATGCGGTGGAAAACCAAGCAGAGTAATGTTATTTTCCCGACACAGTTTAATTGCTTCCAAAGAAATATGACTGGTATGATTATCCATTAATATTAACACGGGGTTTTGTTCGTTTGGACTAGCGTATTGAATAAAATGTTCTAAATATTTTCAAATGTCATCCATCCAGATGGATGAGCTACTGCCATGGTTCCTTCGGGTGGTCCATGTTTAAGAGCTGGTTGCATCTTTGCTCTTGGAAATTTAAGGAACGGTGGTATAAAGTTTCCAATAGCATTCATGCCACAAACAGCAGTAACGTTAACTCCTCTTTCTGCTGAAGAAATCTTAACCGCTCGACGATTGCCTCTTGGAGTTAATACTTTGGGATCCTTGGTAGGTAAGAAACCCGGTCTCGTCTATATTATAAATCTGTGTAGCAAAATATGAATATTTTTGATGAAGTTATTTGTACAACTTGAAGAAGGCTTCTCCGTTAACTTTGTTAAAAGCCATTAATCTAGCAGCAGAAGTTGCTTCTGGTTTACGGAGTGATAGATTAAATTTCTTCATAAATGGTTCTTCAATGTCTTTTCCAACCATTTTATTAGTAGTGTTGAATCTATTGGCAACTCCACAGGGAACAGCAAAATCGAATGGAATTTTTACTAAACTGATCTCTGGTTAAACCAAATGCCCGTTTATCTATATCTAAGAAGTATTTTTTCAGTTGGTTTAATTGTTCATCCGAAAATGTTGGTTTAAAACGACCAGCGTTATCAGGAAAATTCTGTAATACAAAAGAAGACGATTAAAAAACTGAAATATATAGGATACACGAGTGTTTACATAATCAGGATATTTTTTAGCATATCTTCTTAAAGTAGTTCCTGTAATATAATATGCTTTTGAGGCTGCATTAACACTCAACTGTTGTTTTTTTACTTCAGTCAGTGCCCTTTTCATGTTATCTTTCGACCATGATTGCCTGTTAGTTTTTCGATTCTATATTTTACCCATATTTATTTAAAACTGGATTTAAAAACATGACCTAGTAGTAATTTTTAGTTATCTCGGGTAAGATGACGAACAACCCGTTATCTTACCCGCAAGTGCCATTTTTATTTTTAAAAATCATAGAAACAAATTTATTATTTAAGACAAATGTTTTTTATGATTAAGTTATTCGCAAAAGATATTAGTTTCGAAACAAAAAATTTAAAAGTTAACAAATACTTACAAAAAATCGTAAAAACTGTTTTTTCGGAAGCACAAATTTTCGTTGCAACAACATCCGATCGGTACCAACGCTTGTATCTTGCTGAAATCTGGCCGTATTGTGCTTACACTCACACGCGGAAAGAATAGGACCACATTTTCTATTCTGACTGAAGCCGTTGTTACCAAGCTCGTACATTCAAGAAATATCGGGAATTCGTCATCTTACCCCACTTTCCCCTACATCGTTCAGTTCTTTTATATGTCGTACTGTTTTTGTATGGACAAGGCCGTTGGCGCTTATAATTAAAGGGGCTATTGTTACCTTCTCCAAGTTCCAAATCAATTTCGTCTCTTATGCAACCGCTCCATATTTAGTTATTTTTTCCGCATATGCTTTAGACATATTGTATTCCTGCGATGTCAACGGCTGCGTTATCACTTTTATCCAAAATCACCATGTCCGGCCGGTTGTGCTCAACAGGTCTATCTGTAACAACTGTAAAATCACAGTAAATTTTCACGGTGTTGTTTTGAAGTACGGGCTGCGACACGTATTTGTGGTGTAAGGTAAAATGATTCAACAGACTCCTTTGCAGGCATATTAATTGGTGAACGACTTTGCCCATGTTGTTGTGTCGTTCCAGGTATCTGGTAGCAGCCAGAAAACAAATGCTGAATGGTCTCTTCGCTAGTGTTACACACTACATTTGGTGGTCTCAACTGTTGTTTTAATATGTGTTGGGAGTACTTCGGGTTCTGATGACTTGATCCTGTATCGCCAACATTGTTCCTTCGGTTTCCGGGAAGAGGTATCCTGCCGCTAGGTAAGTATTGGATGCTTTCAAATCTACTTCTGTTTGATGTAGAGAAGTGTAAAACCTTCCGTGTAGCGCTTTTCATTGTCAGCTTATTTTCCTTTGATCTAATAGATTCTCTGTTTCAGGAGGCGCATGATTTTTTTGTCCCAGACCGCCACTCTTTTATGTACTGGTAAGTTTGTATTTCGGAAGTATTTTATTAATTTTTCCCTTTCTCTCAGATTTGTCGCCACCAGGCTAGTTAGTCCCCGTCTTCCCTCTAATCGTGGCAAATATATGCGCTCGATGGCTGAGTTAGGGTGCAATATGCCATGTTTGGTCATTAGGGTCCTGATTTTCTTGTCTAACCTCTCCAGATCTGTTTTGGACTAGGTGAGTATTCCAGAAGTGTAGGTTATTGTTGGTATGGCCCATATATTAATTGCTGCCACATTGTTTCTGGCATTAAGCTGGGATTTTAATAATATCTTGCTTGTTCTCCTCATAAGCTCTTTTTCGGTTTCTCTTTGTTTTTTTTTGTGGCGAAGTTCGTAGCTCTGCTGAATTCCAATGTACCTATAAGTGTTTTCTGTTCCCAGTTCCCTGATTCGACTTCCATCTACCAGAGTGATATCCTCGTTTCCAGTCAGTTTTCCTCTCTTAATGACGATGGTAGCACACTTCTCAAGCCCGAATTTCATTTGAATGCTCTCACTGATGTGTCTGACTATCTCCAGCTCTCTTCCTTTAGCAAAGAGCTTAAGATCATCCATATAGAAAAGATTGGTCAACTTTTGTTTGGTCATCGATTTCATATGCGTATCAGCTCCTGTTAATCATATTGATCAATGGGTTCAGGGCGAGACAGAACCATAGCGGGCTCAGACTGTCCCCCTGGAATATGACCCTTCTAATAGGGATCTCTTCCGTTATGTTCGTGTCTGTTGTTCCTCTGACTAATAGAGTAGTTCGCCACGATGTCATCAGATGCCGGAGTAAGTCGATAAATTGCTGATTCACATTATAAATATTTAAAACTTCCAGTAACCATGAATGGGGAACTGAGTCAAATGCCTTCTGATAATCGATCCAGGCTATAGATATATTTTTCTGACGTTGTATTGCCTGTTTGGTGATTATATTGTCGATTATCAAGAGTTCCTTGCTTCCTCTAGCCTTTTGCTTACAGCCGTTTTGTTCCCATGCTAGGATGTTGTTAGGTGGCAGTTTAGTTTGTGTCTTATGACGGAGGTAAGTATTTTTAATGCTGATGGAAGGCATGTAATGGGTCTATAGTTTTTTGGTTGTGATAGGTCTCCTTTCTTTGGAAGCATATGAGTCATACCATGAATGAAATTTAAATGTATGCTTTGTGGATTTCTGATTGAGTGCTGTATGAAGTGGCACATCAGAAACGAAATAGTAGCATTTTCTGGCTGCTCAGTTCTTTTTTGGAAAAACGCTCAGATCCGTCGATTTTGTTTTAGAGGGGGACACGTGGTGCAGCCCCCTAGGCGGGGGTGGCGCCATCTCTAAAATCTTAAATGGAAAGGGGGGTCGATTAATTCATCATTTGAAAGGTCTTTCACTTCCCCTCATAATGATCTAAAATTTATGTACTACAGTTCAGTACCCCTATATACATTATCGTCAGAATTGCAGTCAGTGCAGATGAAATACGGATTAAACTTCTAATTTCATTTTTCCTGCAACTAAAGAGAATTTGTTAGTATGGCAAAGCAGTGGAAGTGTCTGCAAGTGAGCTTAGAATGTGACTCGATGTTTTAGGCAGGAAAAAATCAAAACAAACATATCTTTTTTATTCGTTAATATGAGCTCGTTACCCAGATTTGGTCTTAAACATTTCATATTTCAATTTTTCTCTATTACTTCATTCTCGTTGTTATTCTTCTCTCTATTGCCTTTTATTTGCTTCTTTATTAGCTTGTTTATTTGTATGTATTCCGCTGTTTCCTTTTTCTCCTTTCTGTTCAATTCTCTTCTCTTTTCCAGTAATTATTTGATGTCTTCGTCTACTCTTTCGGTCTGTTTTTTGTCGGTTTCTAGTTACTTTTCCCAGAATTGTTTTACGGCCGAAGTAATATGCTCATTTATCTGCTCTATATTGATTTCTGTTGGCAGTTTGTAGGTTTTTGTGACTAAGGGTTAGATTCTTCTCTACTGCTGTTTTAAATGCATTATTGTCTATTAAACACAAATACCTACTGAAAACACAAAATAAAACATTGTAATTTTATCCCCGTGATTAGAAATGTCTATGAAATTATTAAACCAACACAACGCTTTTTCTGTGTGTTTTTATATTATGTTATTTTCAATTAAAAGTGAGTAGTACCTAACATTTAATATCTGTAATGTTATAGGTACTCTGTTATTTTGAATCTTGTTTCATCTGTTTGTGCACTATTTTGTATTTTTTGAGAATACCCTAAAATTTCATTAGTAATTAGCATAGATATAAAAACAAAAGTAATTAGATAATGAACCAGGTGTCAGTTTCAAATTATCTTACTCGCAGATAAGCTTCAATAGATTACGTTTATTTATCTGCTTACCCAACGACTGTTACGTTATTGACTTCATTAATGAATTTAATAATATTGCCTCACATTTTTAATGTGTGTAGACTTGATAAATAAACTTGTTACTACAACACAACAGTAAATAATGCTGAATTTGCTACAGGTTCTCAGTTGTATCGCTTAAATGAAGATTCTTAAGATTAGCTTAATCCATTTATATCACTTATACTGTTATAACATTTTATACTTATACCAATCAATTGAACTATGTATTCAAACCAACCTAATAAATTGAATGTTTCTTCTTTGAATTTTCAGTTTTATGTGACCTACTGAATATATATATGAATTTTTCATTTATTTTGTAAGTTTTGAATAATATATATATATATATTGATGAAAAAATTGAGTGAAACCAAATTGTCAGAATTTTTTAATAATCGTTTTATACACTGTTTATCTGTTTAAAATATTTCTTTCTCCTTATTGCAACTTCTTTGCTCTCGCCCTCTTGAGGATACCAAAATAATTTCAGTGGTAATCTCCTGTAATTTGATACAAAATCGACTGGTAGCCATTTTTCATCCAATAGGCACAGCAAGCTGCCATCTATAAGAGACTAGATTTTTGTTTCACAAGAATGACAAATCAATACAGCACAAAATTAGACAAGCCAACGATCTGTCAAATCATATTCAATATGGCGATTGTGGGCAAAGACAGTTCTTTCTATAGTATAGATAATCGTTCTTTTATTCTTTAAAATGCCGGTAACATGTCTTGTTGTGGGTTGTGAAAGTCGTTCCAAAAGATAATATTAGTTTTAATTTAGTAGCTGCTCTTTTGAACAATACATTTTTAACAAACAAAAACGAATTAGCAAAAAAACTTAGGACACTTTGGTTGTGTGCCATAAAACGAGATGATCTAACTGAATCAAAAATTAAACACCAGAGGATATGCAGTAAACATTTTATTTGCATTTATGAATAAGGCTCGGTCCAGCCGCCAAATTATTTGCGATATACCGCAAATATTAAATCGTTGAATTTTAGCGAGTAAATGTGAACTTTTGCGAATATTCGCAAGTTTGATGATATTTTGTACAGAGAAATTGACGCTGTTAAAAAAACTAGACAGAACTCAAAGTACATATAACGAACAATAAAAAACAGAAAATTCATAACAATAATCAATAAAAAACGTTCAAACAAACATAATATTTTGAGTTATGACTCCTCGGAGTTTCAAACACCCATTTTAGTTTAGGGATAACTGAAAATTAAACTAACTTTACTCGCCAAATTTTGAGGCAAACAAACTCGCGATATATCGCAGATGGGGCCGAGTCTTTAATACCCAGACTTCTTTAACATTCCATTATCGGCAAAGCTGCTGCTCTTAAAGATAATACACACCCACATTTGATCCCTTCTCAAAACATGGGACATATTTCCCAAGTAGTAGCAAAAAGTCCTTAAAGACTGGCAAAGTGACTGACACAAATATTTGCATTTGGACTTGATAATAATATTGGTAATTTGTATTCAGCAAAGAGGTTTCCACATCTTTTACAAGGTAACTAGTCTTCATTAATATATAGTTTTTCAAACTATCAATAAATAAGGGCATTTCACTTTAGCACACACAATAAATACTTCTATCAGGTGAAGCTGCTAGTTCTGGATGGTTGTGATGTGTTACTAGCCCCACTTCACAAACAGTCAGAAAATCATGGCTTTCCTTCTTCATTGCTTTCGTATATTACTTTTCCGCCCAACCTTTTTATATGCGAGAAAAGTATTGGTTTACCCCAAAAAAAGTGTGTGTGTATGTCGTCGTCGTCGTCGTTGTCGTCGGCCACTTTTCCTTATATGTCTTGTTAGCACGATACAGCCTCCGGAGTGCAATAAGTCAGCAATTTTATGATTGAATATTGTTAAGGTCATGTCACAGATGATCCCTATTGATTTTCAATTCACCAGAGCCAGTACCACGGATGCTATGGTACTTGAAGTACGACATTTTGTATTTTTTTGAGAAATTGCAGTTTGTTAACACGATACAGCCTCCGGAGTTCAACAAGTCACCAATTTTATGATTGAATATTATTCAGGGCATCTCACTGATGAACCCTATTGATTTTCAGCTCACCGGAGCCAATACAACAAGTGCTACAGTACTTTGAGTACGATATTTTTGTCATTTTTGGAGAAGTTTCAGTTTGTTAACACGATACAGCCTCCGGAGTATATACAAGTGACCAATTTTATGATTGGATATTATTCAGAGCGTCTCAAAGATGAAGCCTATTGATATTTAACTCAGTAAAGCCAGTACAACGGGTGATATGGTACTTGAAGTACCAAACTTTCGTCATTTTTGGAGAATTTTCAGTTTGTTAGCACGATACAGCCTTCAGAGAGTATGCGATTTTATGATTGAATATTGTTCAAGGTGTCTCACGAATGTACCCTATTGATTTTCAGTTGACTAGAGCGAGTACAGGGGGTCCTATAAATCCAGATATACTGAATTTTTGGTTATTTTTGGAGAAATTCCGATTTGTTAGCACGATACATCCCCCGAAGTGTATACAAGTAACAATTTTATGATAGAATATTGTTCAGGGCCACAGATGCGGAAAAGTTAGTTTTAATCCTTAAAACCGTTTATTTTTCTTTTTATTAGAAATGCCTCAAGACATTACTTTCGTTAGAGCAAAGGCTTTTTGTTGAGTGAAAAATGGATTTAATAAAGCATAATGATGGATAATGTTTATTTATTCTACATACAACATTGAACTTAGCTATTATTCTTTCAGCTCTCTGTGGGAACTAGTTTTGTGGCTTGCTGCAGTTGTATTTTATCTTCAATGTTTTCAATATCGATCTCACTTCTTACATTATTTCAATATAGTCTTTATTTCTATATTCTGTAACAAAAAATATTTGATAAATTTTAGTGTGTTATTGTTTGCCCAGAACGGCCATATTAGGTCACGTGGTTTGGACTGCCTATTTGATGAAACCATAGACATAGAAATTGAACCATAGATCATGTATCGGAAAAATATATCTTGGGTATAGATATAAATCTGTAAGAGTAACAAGGGAGGCAGTTATATTATAATACCTCATAATCGAGAGAGACGGAATGCTGTCCTTCCCTCCTGTTACCCCACTCGACACAAAAGTGCTGTATAAAACCAGTTGTGATATGACCAATCAGAAATCTACAGAATTCCCAGCTTAAATTCAAATCACTTCTAGTTTAAAAACGATATGATAGTGATTAGTGTCAATGAGTCATTATTTACCGGCCATAGTTGCGAAAACACTTAAAAATTAAATTATCGCTGAAACATGTCGACTATTTACACAACTGCACAGAAAGTACAGATCGTCAAGTGGGGTAAATAAGTAAAACATATCATAAATCTATTTATAGTGGCTTTTGTAGTCTATACCTACGGACGTGAATGGTTTTGGTTCATTATGAAAATAAAAAAGAATTTAAGTTATCTAATAAACTGCAGTCGTCTGGTTCACAATTTGTGTTGTAGTTCTTGACTATCAATGTTACAAAAATAAGCTTTCTTTTTACAGCCGATACTGTACTTTAAAAAGATTGGGTATTATTACTATGTTCTACTACTTTTGGTGGTGTATGATGTAGAGGTTGAAAAGGTAAAGCAAATTTACCTTTGATCGTCGGATGTATAAGGAAGTTCTAAAATTTTTAACCACTATTCCCTAATCCTATTCACCCTTGTCAGACCATAACCATATTTTTAGTAATTTTTATTTTTTACACTTTTACTTTGACTTTGACAAATACTAGCCAGATTCACACCAACCAATCTAGGATTGGTTAACCGGTCTTCGTGACGAATCTCGCTGTAGTGACGTCGAGTGTATCCCCTCTTAGAGCTATTCCAAGGGAAGTTTTAATGCTATCTCGATCTTTAAGCAGGCCATCCTTTCGCACTAACTAAAACACAATACCCAAGATATATTTTTTCCAATACTGTATATGATCTAAGGATTGGAAGTGACCAGTCTCTAAAAAGAGAGCGCGGCTAATACATGTCTCTTTTCTGCAAGCGTAATAATAAAAGCTAACGGCATGGATCAATCAGAATACTAGAAAGAGACAACTACTGACCACATATCGCTTTGTTTCTCTTATACTTTTCGGTCTGTATTCATTGCACGATTGAATACAGATATACAGATCGCTCAGTCCTGTAAATAACCTTTATATGAGTCCATTCTTCATTGTTAGGTATGATTTGTGGGAGTGCGTGCGTATGCAAATGCGTGCAACATAATTCAATATATACCTGACTTAGACATAAGTTGAACACAACGTGTGTAATCTTTGGTTGGAAAACCATTTATTATGTATGCAACTCATTATACATTTGTGACTTGGGCAACATTCAATACACTAACGTTAATGACTCTGAATGAAACAAAACATAAAATATATAAATCTTAGACTAGGACTAGTCTAAAATATAGCCTTGTTTTTATATAACGCTACGTAGCGTTATATATAAACAAAGATACTAGTAAACAAAGCTATTTAACTGGTGTAAGTTTGACAGCTGTTGATCAGGCTAAAAAATTAGCATGTATACATTTCATTCACAGAAGAAAAATTGTTAAAACAACTATAAGAAAAAGTAAGTAAGAAGGAAGGTGAAATTACTTCACTCAAGAAGCTTGAAAGGTATACCCAAGTGAAATATATATAACAATTCGACCAAATGCTCATGTGGTGGAGGCCAAAAATATCAAATAAAAAGAAGAGGTATAATGGATATCTATGAAGAAGACTACTACCAATTTGGATTTGTTTTGGTTTTCTGTTATCTGCCGGTATCAGTGCGAAAGAAAGTAAATGAGAAATATTATTAGTTAATATTAGTTGGTAATACATTTTACTTATATTATTATTCAATTATATTTTATCAAATGTGGATATTTTAAATAATAGCCATGGGAGAAAAGGGTAAGATTAGTCTTAAGGTATTTGTAGGTCCATACTTATTATCATTTAACGTTAGTTGTAGATTATGCTGAAGAAC
Source organism: Galeruca laticollis (assembly GCA_963921935.1). Lineage (NCBI taxonomy): Eukaryota > Metazoa > Arthropoda > Insecta > Coleoptera > Chrysomelidae > Galeruca > Galeruca laticollis. The sequence continues at coordinate 204,260,321 of OY998180.1, forward strand.
TTGCAAAAGTAAACAGTAAAATTCAGGAGTATCGTGCAGCTCAAAAACGCATTTCAGGTATACTAAATACTTTAATTGAACAAAAGGAGCGGTTAGAATTGAATTACAATCTAACTAGGGAAGTAAACACCTGGAAAGATGGTGTTTTTGAGTGGTCGGATAAAATACTTAAAATTTTGAATGAAGTCTTTAAATTTAAGAACTTTAGGTTAAAACAGTTAACAGCTATTAATGCTACATTATCCAAACAAGATGTATTGCTATTAATGCCTACAGGGGGAGGCAAAAGCCTAGTTTACCAGTTACCTGCTTTAGTTAACGAAGGTTTGACAGTAGTTATTTCCCCTTTAATTGCTTTAATAGAAGATCAGTTGATATCATTGAAAAAAATGGGCATTGAGGCAGCTACAATTAATGCTAGCACAGCAAGACGTGAAAAAAAGGAAATACAGGACTTGATGGTTACAAAAAATTCTAAGCTTCGAATACTGTTTGTTACCCCAGAATGGGTAGCAAAGAGTAAAATGTTCATGTCTTGTCTCAAAAAGTGTTATGAGAAGAAATCACTTGTTAGAATTGTTATAGGTAATTATAAAAATATTTTGAATACTAGCATCCCAATCAAACTTACAAAAATGTTATGCTCTTACAGTTTTTATACACCATTTCAGATGAGGTACACTGTTGCTCCACATGGGGACATGACTTTCGACCTGACTATCAACATTTGGGATTATTTAAAGAAATGTATCCTGATGTTCCTATACTGGGTTTAACAGCAACTGCTACAATGGAGATATTAGCTGATATCAATAAAACTCTAAATCTCAAATCTCATGTGATTTTAACATGTCCTTTTAATAGACCAAATCTATTGTATAAGGTAAGAATTATATATGTAAATTTCAGTTATTTATACACAATATCAATATGGCACATTTGTATTTGAGTATATATTGAGTATAATTAATAATTCTATAAAAAATAATTCTTCATATTCAGCAGCTTTAAAGCAACTAGTAAAATACATCTCTTAGTTCACTAAAATCTTTACATCCTTTTCTTCATCAATACATTAATTCCTATTAATAACTGAAATCTTGATTGTTCATTTTTCTTAAATGAGGTTTTCTACTCTGAATAATGCTGTAATTTGTGTGCATTTTTTGATGTTTTCAAAACTGATTTTTTCTTAAAGTTTAATGATTCTTCGCTATGGTTTGAATTTCTGGGGGTCTATCTTCAAACTACAAAAAAGAGCTATTCGTTACATATATTGTTTGAGTAGTAGGATGCATTGCGAATTCTATTGTAAAAAATACAAAACATTAACTCTTCCAGCTCTATTCATTTTGGAATCCGTGTGTTTGGTTCGCAAACACTTTCACACTTTAACTGAAAGACCAATTCATAGTTACCCTACTAGAAGAAATTTTTTCGATATTTACTTAACAATACCCACCTCTGATCTGGTAAAAAATTCCAGCACCTTCAATGCCAAAAAACTATTCAATCAGCTACCTTTAGAATTAAAAGTGGCAAATACATTCAATAGGTACCGGAGATTGACAACGGCGCTTCTGCTTGAGAGACATTATTATTCAGTGGCAGAATTCTGCAATTTACCCTAGACTTTTGAGTTATATTGGCGTAGTTCAATATTTCGTATGATGTACGATGCTAACATTGTATTATAATTATTAATTTGAATTTGTATTTTATATATTATGTTTTGTATTGTTGGTATAGTCAGTATTTTTTATATGTTTTTATCTATTTTTAAATTATGTCGCTTTATCCATAAAATTGTAAAAATATAACAATGACAATAAAACTTATGTCTCTCTAATGCTTATTTAAGGTAGTATTTAAACCTGAGAAAACCCACTGTGTAAAAATGATTGCAAATTGGATGAAGAACAGATATAAAGACATGTCTGGCATTATTTATACTTCCACAATAAAAGAATCTGAAGAACTTTCCCTTGCATTAACGGAAGAGAATTTACGAGTAAAATATTACCATGCTCAACTGGAACCTGAACATAAGACAATAATTCATAAGCGTTGGCTAGAGAACAAATATCAAGCTGTAGTTGCTACTACTGCTTTTGGAATGGGAATTGGTAAGCATAATTATTTCATTTTTCATGTAAACCCAGTTTGTCACTTGATAATTATTTTTTACAAAAGTGGGTAAATTCTTAATACCAGTATTTAACATTTTTGGTATTTTTCTTGTACAGAGAATTAATATCTCAATATTTATTGCCGAAGCCATTCAAAAAGCATCAACTTGCACGCACATAATAAAGTTGCTAAATCAGCTTTCACTTTAATTTTTAATCTAATAATAATAGCATTTATTGCCCAACAGATCTTACAATCCCTTTAAAGGGCAATACGTACATGCGTGTTTATATTTATATAAAAGTAGACAAATAAAAACGATAAAAACAGTGATAAGAGTGACATAAATGATACAAAAACAAATCATAAGCAAATATAAAACATTACATACTGCTTGCTACAAGTTTAACGTGGTTTAAAATATGAAAAAACAAATCGCACTCTTTACAAACCTTATTAAAATTATTGCACATACTGAATACAGATGATCTCAGTAAGAGATTAGTTCTCGCATGGTCATTATTAACGTCAGTTGAAACATCACTCTCAGTTTTCTTCTTTTTTGTAGAGGGTTCGTCAGCCGATAAAAAGATACTACTTATATTCCCGCTGGTTACCGATTTGTATTTTACGGCAATTCCCGGGTGATATCTCAAATAATGTGTTTTGAGATTTCTCAAAAGGATTTTTACTAAACAAGTTGTACAAATGACACGTTCATTACAAGGCATTGCACATTTCGATTTGGGCTACGGTTTTGAAACTATAAAAAAGTCTTTTTAACTATAAGAATAAATTGGAAGAAAAACAATAAATAAGTAAATTGTGTTGTTGACAAGGCAGCAGTGTGATTGTTGAAGGGAGTAGGGTAAATGGCGAGTGACAGAGCGAGTAGGAAACAGGGGAGTGATGAGTCACATCTAATTGCGTCCCGGTATCGCGCCGTCACTGCGCTGTGCGTACATTCCACTCCTTCACCCAACCACCCTTCCAACACCATGTCAGCTGACTCCACCAGCTATCTACTAGCTCGACCGACACGGCACGTCATTACGTCTGCAATAATAATACACTGCTCAACTCGGGGATTGTCTCAATACCCCAGTCTACTTATTATTCGTTTTCGTGCAGTAAATAATAACAATTTACTGTTATTGATCATTTACAGTCTTAATTTTATTTTTAAAACGCGAAATTCCGTCCCTCCAAGCTGCAGTTTATTTTTACTCTTTGAACGATTTTACTACAGGCCTTTTCCATGTGCTGCAACAATGTTGCACTGTCGCTCATTGTTCTGCTTTGGCGTGGATAGGTAAAGCCAAACCAACATTTTTGTGTAGGGTCTCCCATGGACCCCTGGGGGTCCACCTGGACTACTTTGAGAACCCATGCTGCAGAGCTTTCAATATTTTTTTTTCATTTTTTAGATAAACCGGACGTGCGATTTGTAATTCATTATTCACTTCCCAAGAGTTTAGAAGGACTCTATCAAGAAAGTGGAAGAGCAGGAAGAGATGGTGAAAAGTCAGATTGTATTGTTATGTTTGGATTAAATGACTTTTTAAAACATCACAGCAATGCAAATAGGCCTGCAGAAGAACAACAGGCTAAGGATATATTAGCATATTGTCTCGAGAAAAATAGGTTCGTATATACTTTCTTATTTGATTGTTTTCTTGCCAGTATTGAATAATTTTCTGTTTCTACCAATTATTGAAACTAAACCCACTTAAAGGTTTTTTTTGTTACTAATTTGGCTGAATTGTCCTCTGTACTCAGTATAACACAAATTTTGAGCATCAGTTGTCTTTTAGTTGTACAGTGCCCTTTTTTGTCAGCTCATGTCAAGTGTATTTTGCGATTTTTACAAAGGAGAAAAATATTGAATAAATCTTGCATATAGCTATGGTTCTCATTATCAAAAACACATGCGTGTGAGTGATACAGTGCATTCTATGAGAAGTTCAACTGCACTAAACTTAAAGGAAATGATCATTTAAAATAATTTTTTGAGCTTAACAGAGATAGCTGCAGAAATTTTCGTGGCTCACAAATCAATGTGTACCATTTTAAAACTTGGCTTAGACATATCGCTTTGGCTGATTATAAACAACACCAACATACGTTACCCACTAGTTCTAATTCTGTTAAAATTATTTTTATTATCAATTAAAATTGGTTTGTTGCAGGTGTAGAAGAAAGATTATTATGGAACATTTCAGGGATACCTATAAACCTTCTGACTGTGATAGAATGTGTGATAATTGTAAAAATCAAACGCCAAAGATTACCTATGTACTTAATGGCATATTAAAATATATTGTAAATATTATAAAACACAATAATGAAAAAGAATCTAAACTAACTTTACTAAAACTATTGAATATTTGGAATGCTCAATTTAAAAATAAAATTTGTAGCAAAGACCAACAAGAGTATGTCATTGGTTATTTTATTAATGAAAATTATCTTGCTGTAGAGAGAGGATACTCCATGTATGCCAATTTAGCATACATACAGCTAGGCTCGTGTGTCGCTAAAGACAAGAAAATAATCATGACACATACAGATCGTTTCACTTTGCCAGAAATAATAACAGTCACAGATGATCAACCAGTTCAGGAATTTGATGACTTGTCCACAAACAATTCTAAATTAGCAGGCACAAATGACAGTAGTGAACAACATGATAATTTCCTAGCAGATGTGAATCTAATGTTAGAAAAAGAATTAGCAACTGAAAATTCCCTACCTAGAGGAAAGAAACGAACACGTGAAAATGAAGAATCATCAGAATCGGGAAACTCAGATTAAACCACTATCATTTTAATTCGTTCATTGCTGATGGTTTTAACTTGTATTAAGTTGGGCAGCATTTGGTAATTACTTTCCAACTTGTTAAATGTTTAGACTTAATTCAGAGATTTCTTATCTTCAAAATATACACGATTTATTTTCCAATGTTCCCTGAATAAATGTTTTTTAGGTTAAAAACGTTAATTCCTTGAATATATATACTTTCATTCGGTTATTTAGCAGCAGTTTATACTATTATTTGTCTATATAAATGATAAAATGTTTGAAATTCATACACAGTGAAGTCCTAACCTAAAGTAACAGATACATTCATTTTCTACATAATTATGAATGCAAATGAAAATTTTTGCATATTAGACTACACAATATAGCACTTTTTTTATTTTTGGATATTGGTAACAAGAAAAATCAATTGTTTGAATCATTAGTATGCAAATTTATATCTTGTTATTCTCTGATTTGATAATAAACGTTTTTTACTGAATATTCATTTATTTCAAAATAGAAACTTAGGTTGTATTCAAACAGAAAAAGAAAATTGAGGATTTTCATAATTGGAAAATAACAATAACTAACTGAAATGCATTTGTAAAACAAGTGTCACAATGAATCGTTTTGTAGTACGAGTGCAGTTAGTTGGGCAAAGTACGAGTACTTCAAACACTCATTTTGACATAACCCACTATGCAAATGAATGTTACAGTCATGTTAATTCAACATCACATTGTGCTAATGTTCTTCCTTTCTTCCTCTTGTTTTCATCACATACACATATATACAACCGCTTATGCCAGCTGTTAACTTTTGTGATGTTACAACTTAACTACTCAGCGATGTTGAAGCACTGCCTTTTTACGTTACTGTGATGTCACTAGAACTTCCACAAAAGGGACTCTTTATAATGAACTAAATGCAACATTTGTTACATTCAGAAATTCCTTTTAACATCGTGTAGATGTTAATGCAATGTTTATAAAATAACATCTTACCAATGAACTAAATGCAGCATTTCAATGTTGTATGGACATTATTTAAACTTCTAAATAATATACCTCAAACATTCTAGATGACATCCTATATATGTGTCTGTGCCTAATCAGCAAATACAGGGTGAACAACTAAGAACGCCTGCTGTCAGCCATAGTTAAAAAAATAATCATGGTACAACTTAAAAAAACGGTTTTATACACTTCGGGGGATGTATCGTGCTAACAAACAGAAATTTCTCCAAAAATAACCAAAACTCTGGTATATCCGGATTTATAGGACCCGCTGTACTCGTTCTAGTCAGCTGAAAATCAGTAGGGTACATATGTGAGGCATCTTGAACAATATTCAATCATAAAATTGGTCACTTTTATACACTCTGGAGGCTGTATCGTGCTAACAAACTGAAAATTCTCCAAAAATGACAAAAATTTGGTACTTCAAGTACTATAGCACCCGTTGTACTGGCGTTAGTGAGCTGAATATCAATAGGGTTTATCTTTGAGACGCTCTGAATAATATCCAATCATAAAATTGGTCACTTGTATATACTCTGGAAGCTGTATCATGCTAACAAACTGAAATTTCCCCAAAAATATCGTACTTAAAGTACTATAGCACCTGTTGTACTGGATCTGGTGAGCTGAATATCAATAGGGTTCATCTGTGTGATGTCCTAAATAATATTCAATCATAAAATTGGTGACTTGTTGAACTCCAGAGGCTGTATCGTGCTAACAAACTGAAATTTCTCAAACAATGACAAAAATGTCGTATTTCAAGTACCATAGCCGTTGTACTGGCTCTGGTGAGCTGAAAATCAATAAGGTTCATCTGTGACATGTCCTTAACAATATGCAATCATAAAATTGGCGACTTGTTGCACTCTAGAGGCTGTATCGTGCTAACAAGACATGTAATGAAAAGTGGCCGACGACGACGACATACACACAGGATTCTTTTTCTAAAAACCGTTTTTTCATGTTGTTGATGGAAAACATAAAAATAAATTTTTTTCAAAATTCCAACTGTTTTTGGGGTAAACCTCAGATTAACAAATAAAATAGATATGTTTGTTTTGACTTTTTTCTGCCCCAAACATTGAGTCACATTCTAAGCTCACTTGCGGACATTTCCACTGCTTTGCCATATTTACAAAGTCTCTTTAGTTGCAGGAAAAATGAATTAGAAGTTTAATTGAAAATGTGTTAAAAAGTTATGCAAATAAAAAAAGTCATACTAATTTATGCATTTCAGTCGCTGCTTTTAAAATTAGTTAATGATACTTGAATTTTATTTAATGAAGGCATATTCTTATATAAATTTTAAACAAAAATTTGTTGTATCCTTAGGTACCTTTATGGTTATAACTAAAAGTGGCAACATTCCTCAAAATTTACAATGCCATGTATCTACAATACCATCCCCGCTCTTTGTAATTCATTCATTATTTCACTACTGTCGTTTAGAATTGTTGGCCGCAAAAATAAACACGTTTATGAACGAATAGCCATCTCTATGTTTATTATTACTTTAAGGGGTAAACCAATACTTTTCTCGCATATTAGGTAGGTTGGGCGGAAAAGTAAAAGGTATCCCTCCAAGAAAAACGGTAACTATCTAAAGCAAAAAATCAGTAGCCCCATGGTCACTCATATAATTAAAACCACAAGTGAGAGAGAGAGAGAGAGAGAGAGAGTGAAAATAAACCCTTAATACCCATGAAATACACAACAAAAAAAACTAACAAGAACCTAATTACAGAACTTTTCAAAAGGTAGGCGCACGTTTTGTATCATACGATAATCAAAAACGTTCCATTCACAACTTACCCAGCAACAATAGTGACAAATATAAAATCGCTGTCAACATGTAATGACACGTTGGTTACAGCCTGCACCAATTCGCCAGTGAGATGATGGCAGAGTGACCACTAAAACTCTGGGCTGACAGAAATGATTACAAATATAATGATATGTAGCAGGGTCGGACTCACATCTGTTCCAAGTGAAAGAGTGTTCTATAAAATTATTACAGAGCGACGAAATAAACTAAGTGATGTTTTTCGATAAACCACATGAGTCGTCTGTTTATCATACTTTCAATTAATTAGCATGTAGTACATGTAAGAGAAATCGGTCTATAGGACTGTGGTAATGTTGATGGTTGTGACGGTTTTCGGACGGGGACGATAATGGATGTGTTCCATTGCGTAGGGAATAATTGAAATGACCAAATGGTGTTATAAATGTTTAATAGTTTAGTAAGACTATAGGTGGATACATTTTTAAGAAAAATGTAAGGTATGTTGTAAGCATCAGCGGGAGTTTTTACATGAACATAATGCAGTTGTTAGTTCAGTGAATGAAAAAGGTAAATTAATATCGTCGATATTTTGTAGGTAAACTGAGATTGGAGTAGGAATAGTTGTAAAGAGGGGCTTTAGTTTGTTTTGAAATTTTTCATCAAATTTATCAGCAAAGGTGTTAGAAATAGTTTGGCTGATGCTGGAGGAAGTGCTATTATAAAAAAGATGGGGAATTTTGGTGTTAGTTTTGTGACCTGTCGAATTTTTTTCCATGTTTGGGAGGGTTTGACTTATTATCCAAGGTTGTTACATAGTTATGCCAGGAGTTTATTTTTGCTCTGTTTGATTACATATTTGGCTTTTGCTTTAAATCTTTTAAATTTAACTAGGTTTTCGGGACTTTTGTGTTTGCGGAAAAAGTTAAGGGCAGTTTTGTATTGTCGCACTGCTTGTTCGCATTGAGGGTTCTGATCCATTCATGTTATATTTTTTGTATTCAATATTTTATAGTACTTTAGGTATTAATGTATATATGTAATGTTTTTTTATATATTTCGTGTCCTGAAACAAGTGTGTAAAACACTTATCGGGTACTGCTTTACTCGCCACCTTTTTAATTAGATAAGTATGTAACACACTTAAGTGAATAAAGCTTATATATTATTTCCCCTCATTCGTCTCAACTTCCTTTTCTAGTTTTTCGGGTTTTCTCTTTCTATTTCTTTCCTTAGAGACTCGCGTTCTAACAATTCACTATTTGTCTATGAGACAACATAATCAGGATCACTAGCTCTCTCATTTTAAGCTTTTAAATTTTCTGTATCATCTCGTATTTCAGTATTGCCATTGTCTGGGTCAGGAATAACTTGTATGAGATTATATATGTCAGTTGAAATGCTATTCTCTTGTTCATTATTACTTAAAATAGTATCTTCTAGAATACTAGCTGTTATGGTCGCTATTTTGTTTCCCACGACTTTAGATCCATAACGTTTATTTTCGAGAAAGATGCTAGCCTTTATTTTTGTCCTGACCTCTGTTAAATGGCACGATGATTAATCCGATTTACTTCTGTCTAGCAACACTTCAAATCGGTTAGACACAAAAACTGTGTTAGTAGGAAAATCATATTATATGTTAGTGAAGGTTTTTGCATATTTTCATACTCTAGGGCATTAGATTTTCTATGTTGGTTATATGTATATTGTTTTCCAAAACTAACGGTATTTTGCCTTATACGAATTCTATTTCATTCATCTTCAAATATTCATTTTCAAAATCATTGCTCCCACAGTTGTTTTCTACATCCACTTCACTAGATCCATAACACTCGTTCGATGGACAATCTCTACTATCAAGAACATTATTCTCACAATCGTCTACTAAATTCTTCGACATATTCTCTTTATTATGGGATTCTTCAATGCCTTTTCCGAAATATTTCTGCTTGGACTGCTACCACAATGTATTAAAAAAATAGTATTGCTCATTTTCTGAAACAAAATAACACGTATCAACATCACATTTATTCAAATATAAATACTTGCAACAACACATATCAAACATGACACATTGTTAGCTCTTAGATTCATGGTTTTACAAACATACATATAACAAAAACATTTTAAAGTCCTAGTTTTGTTATCCTAAACGTAGCTTACTTTCATTTTCACTTAAGTATCAGATAATAAACAAAAAAATAGAGCTAAAACAGCACGCTAACTAACCGGGTATTTAAAATCTAACGATTCCATCCTATAAGTCAATTTAAATACGATGATACGTCAATGCCTGGTATGTATTCTCCGATGTTGATACCTGGTTTCATTTGACCATGAAAAAACACATTTCTACTGGTCGCATAACGTTCAATGACAAAATCTCAATAAAAATCTGATTTTTGTAAAAAGTAATGATACATGGTATTGCGACTAGGGCATTGTTGTACAAAACGTGACCTGTTCCAGAATTTTTCATTTGCGTTTATAATTATGTAGAAAATGAATTCATCCGATACTTTAGCACATCGCTGTGTGCTTAAAACTTTAAATTACTTCCTGTAAATTTAAATTTATTGCTGCAGTATTTGCACCTGATTCGGTTGACTCTCTTCTAGTTATCTATTTTGTCAATAAGCATGTGATTAAGTACTGAGGTGTCTGCACATTTTTTATTGATCATAGACTTTGGAAGAATCGATGTACTGTTTTTTATATTTTTTTAAAAACAATTTTTCCTTCACTTATCACTTTATAATTGAATAATTTCTTGTTGTGATGTTAGCATAATAAATTATTTTCTATAAATCATCTAGTTTTAATAAAATCACGGATTCGATCTACATCCTTGACCTATTACAGGTTGCAGGGTTAGAAAACTGCTACAAGATACCTTAGTGAATACATACAGGGTAATCAGTTAAGGATGGCTACCCGCCATATCACGGAAACCGATTGTCAAAGAATTTGGGGAAAAAATTCTTATAACAAAATTGGGCATAAAAAAACTGTTTAAAAATAAATCTCCGCTAGGTGACGCATTCCATCACTGCTAAAAAATCCAAATATATTTTTTACAAAATATTCCCCAATTAAAGTTGATAAAACATATTTGCTTTAGATACCTCTGTCCAAATTCTACAACTTTTATCTAATTCATTTTTCTGTATCACCTATTCTTGTGGTGGGGTGGGGGAAATGTAATATTGTTGACATCAAAAGGACTATAACTTTCATATGCCTGAACCGATTTTCACAAACGCAGACTCCTCGCAAAGAGCATTAAAGACATGTTTCAGAAACAAAAACCAATATAACATTTAATCTTTCAATTGGCAAATACAGGGCGTTAACTGATACCTAGCTCTATTTATATTTTTTCCTGAGGAATTTCAAATACAATGCTATAAATATAACCAGCTTACAAAAAGATAAATAAGAAGATGACTTATTGACCTGTCAAAACCGCAAAATTTGAGGAGTGTTGGCTCATCCTCTGTAAGTAGTAAATATACGCAGCTAAAATTTTTTGAGAATGAAATAAAATCGTTATCTTATTACTTTTTTTTATTTTGTTTGGTAGGCTTTTAGTCTCGAAAAATAAATGTGAAAACCGGAGGTTGATATCATTTTTCATTTTAAAGTTATAACAAAAATAAAAAAAAGCAATAACATTATGGCATAACGATGTTATTTTATTCTCAAAACAATTTAGCAACGTAATTTCTCTTACAACTTACAGGGTGAGCCTTCCCCAAATTTCTTTAAATATTGTCAGAAAATTTCGAATGACAAGAGACATCGTTTTGACATGTCAATAAGTCATTTTATTTGTCTTTTTATAAGCTGGTTATAATGATAGCATTGCATTTGACATTTAACGCACCGTATTTGCCAATTGAAAGGTTAAATGTGATATTAGTTGAGTGAATGAAAAGACGAGTACTGATTGTGTAGTTTATTAAAAAAAATCCAGCTAAGCGCTTTCAGCCGCTAGGCCATTCTCAAAGCTGTCCTAAAAAAAAATAGAACAGTTGAACAAATTGAAAAAACAATTTTAAAAGTTGAACTTACGTCAAAAAAACATACAACTGGTGTCTCAAAAAACATCAAACCCTGCGCTTGCTACTTACAATCAAATAAAATGCTTGATGTTACAGCATTTGTAATTAATTAAAATGTGATGAATAAAATTACCCCTATAATAAGGGTGTACAATTATATATCACATGTTAAAACTTCCAATTTAAAATTATCAACTAAATGATATATGATGTGATGACAAGTTTGACGTTAATAGATGGTGGCTAATATCGGAGTGCAATACTGGCTAATACTTGCTTTCCTTTCGACACGAATATCAGATCAAATGACGTCACTTCAATTGGTATCACAAAGCTGACGTGTTCCTTTCACCCGCTGCAAAGTGATGAGTCTACCTCCCCCCTCGCCGATGCTGCACGTACTCTCAAGCAGATGCAGTTACTGATTTTTTTACAACAGTTGTAAAAGTCAGGTTAAATTTGTATTTTGACTTGTGTTTTGATAACCGATTATGAATTTTCAGTTAATGAGAATCGGAAATCGTGCTCTCGTCTTGAACGAGGCAGGATCGCTGATGGTGCTTGAATTGGAATACTACAATTTATATGTGTAACCTACCGCATTGCGTATAAACATATTATCGATGTGATTATTTCACTTCAAGTAATTTCATTTCACTTCGCTGGGTTTGCAAAAGGAAAACACAACGTGATCTTATGATGAACATTGAATCAAGATATCATGTTTAAAAATGAATGAGAATATTACAATAGTTAATTGAAATTTGAAGGAATTTATTTTTATTTCTTAAGCATGAAGTTAAAGTTGTGATTAATATTAATACATTAATTAAATTCAAAACATCATCTTATTTAGATGAATAGAAAACACCCCCACTGCTTGTCTAAAGAGAAGTGAGTTAGGCGTTGGATCCATTCCCCAGCCAGTCAGGAAACAACCTATATGTATAAAGTGATAAAATAAAATGTTGGTCGTAAATTCATCCATCGAGGAGTTTACACAATGTAGTGACTAGGGGTGGAAAGGCATGCTAGCAAGGTAAACCCAACAGCTAATGGCATCCCATATGAATAAATGTAATTAGTAAAGGGGGGGAGGGGTTCTCTATTGTCAAGAAACCTCGAAAATTGATTGTGATAGAAGGGAGGAATTGCTTATATTTTAATGAACCAAACTATGACCCATACTTAGCCTGGTTTTAGGAAAGCAATGTAGTGATGTTTTTAAGATAATTATGCCGAACCTAGATCCATACTAGGCATGTACAGGAGATGAAGATATCGAGGAAGAGTGGAAAGAGAAGAAAAAAGGATAGAATGATTTGCTTGTATAATGAACCAAACTATGACCCATATATAGCCTGGTATCCGACGCACACTGTGGTTCTTTAGAACTAGTTCTAAGAACAAACCTAGACCCATTCTAGGCGTGTCCCAGATTAGTTCCAAGGGGAAGATATGTACTAGAGAGAAAAGTGAAATAATTACTATTATTATTAATTATAATTAAATGTAGAAGGAGGAATTGATTGTATCCTGATGAGCCAAACCATGACCCATACATGGTGTCCGGCAAACAATGTGATTGAGAGATGATTTTAGAACTAGCCGTAAGAATAACTAGGCGAATCCATGCATAGTTCCAAGGGTAGATATGTATCAGAAAGAAAATTGTTATTTTTATTGGGGTAAGTATCATCCATAGCGCAAATGTGACTGACAGTAATATTTTTTTTAATAAAACTCAAAGTCAATGTAATAGCATTTTTTAATAATTGTTAACAGCTACTAGTTTCGGCCAACATAAGAGCCTTCTTCAGGCTACACAATTTTGATATAAGTGAGTTATTTTTATTAATGTGACGATAAGATGAATTGGTTGTTGAATGAGGTATGAAAATTTCTTTATGGAAAGGTAGTACTAACAACAATAAAAGGTTGTGTCCTGGTGGACCAACTATGACCCATACACAGCTTTGCTATCAGGAACACAGTGCGTATAACAGTAGTAGGTGTAGTGTGTATGTGAGAGGCAAATAGGATTGAGTAAAGTAAGAAGACTTATGAAAGTATAAGAAAAAGAGAAGAATGGATAGAAAGATTCTCGTTCACGTACGAATCAGCCGAGTGCTGGGCGAAATATTCTTGAACCGGATCGCCACGGTGAGGGGGTTGGACGAAAGCCCTAGAGGATCGTAATGAACAGTGGCTGAAATTTACAATTAAGATGTATTTGGGTGTTAAGACAGTGTTTGGAGTTAACCTTAATTTCTAGATCTTCAAGTAAGTCCATCTTTTTGAAGTTGTTTGTGGCAATGTTATGCAGGATTTTAGAGTTACGTGATGGGGAAGAATTGTGGTTGTTGAACTTAATATGGAAGCCGAAATTAGAAGAAGTATGTTTGTTGAGATGTTTCTTGATTCTAGTACCTAAAGCACGACTGGTCCTATCCACATAAGTGGATGGACAAGAATCACAAGTTAATTTATAAATACCACTTCTGTTAAGTTTATCTCTTGTTTTTGCGAATTCCAGTGGAAGTTCTCGTTTATTTTTTTATTGTACCTACATATGTTAAAGTGTGATCATGATATAACTTGTTACACGTTAAGTTGCCATTGGTTCCAGATATTTGTACTATTAGTCTTTGAACAATGCTGCATGTATAATTAGACTGCTTCTATGGGCCTTCAGGTTGCTGCACAACATATACATTCCAAGTTCAAAGCATAAGCAGTCGCTGAATCTTCTAGTGCAAATAGTTTAAGCCCGTAATGATTGGGCTTATTCGGGATATATTGTAAAAAAGAGTATCGCCCCCTGAAAGCATCGAGGTTCTCGTCAAGTGTTATATTTTGCTCAACTGTGTATGCTTTTTGACAATTGTTTACAAAAGCGTCAAATATGCCTCGTATTGGGGCTAACTTATCGGTTTCTATCCTTTCCTCACGTGTTGATAGATCGTCAAATCTTAAAGATCTCAGTAATTAATGAAAACGATCGCGAGACATAACGAGCCAAAATCTATCAACTCCACGTCTATATTTGTCCCATAGCTCTTTGATATTTTGCCGACTGAGAAGCCCTAATAGGCCCAAAAAAGTTTTTATTTCACAAATGCTGGATGGTTGTGCTCTTCTTTCTCTTGCGTAACTAGCCTAGATATAAGATCTGTGTTTGCCACTAGTCACTATATCATTTGAAAATAATAGGGACAAACATTCCTAAGCAGTTTTAGCGGTTTTTTCATATTGTCTAACACCTGATAATCTAACGATAATATTTTCTTTTCTTGTCCAAACTGTTTTTGTAGGACAATGCTTTTTCCAACGGGTGATACCATCTTTCCCGATAAACGTTGGTAACTCGAGGAACCTTTTTAGGAAGAATGTTGTTTTCATTACCTTCATCCTAATCACAGTCCTGCCCCGATTCACTGTCAGTATCTCTTTCTTCAATAATTCTGTGTTCAAAACTGAGTTCTTCTTCATCATCCTTCGATTCTTTCTCCGTATCTACCTCTTCTCACAGCTGTTGAAGGTTTTCTTGCTCTTTTTCGTAACTCAGTACTTATCTATTAGTTCTGCTGACAAAAATATATATAAAATATATAAATCCTTTGACGAGGGAAAACCGTCACTTTGTATCTTTGCGGACCTGGTTAAAGCTTTCGATACCATAAGCCATGAAAAACTGATTAAGACGCTGGATGAACTTGGAATGAGAGGACCATGCCTGGAGTTGTTGAGGACCTATTTGTCAGAAAGAAGCCAATGTGTAGATATTCAGGGACCTTTGAGTGAGTTCAAAACCATCAAGTATGGTATACCACAGGGCACTGTGCTAGGTAACTGTCTTTTCAATATTTACCTGAATAACCTGCTCTCCCTTGATACTGAAGGCCAAATTATAAGCTTCGCAGATAATACTGCAGTTTTCATAACGCAAATGATTGGACAAACTTACTCAATAAGACACAAGAAGACTTTTTAAAAATAAAAGAATGGTTTGACTCTACGAAATTAACCATCAACTTTGATAAAACACATTATGTGCCATTCAGTATACAGAAAATCAATTTCGAAAACTTCCCCCCTCTCTCGTGAACAACCTCAACAATAACTTTCTCAATACTACCGACCGCTATAACTAACTACTTGGGTCTGATCATCGACTGCAATCTGAAATGGGACCACCATGTTAAAAAACTAACTGGAAAATTACGTAGTTTGCTTCACTTATTTAGGCACTACAAAACGATGGTAAATGTTGAACAGTTGAAGTCTATATATTACGCCTTAGTTGAATCACAACTCAGGTATGGCTCAATTGCATGGGGTGGTGCATATAATCACCATATATCCCCAATCATAATCCTACAAAAATGGATCTTAAAAATCATTTATGGTAAAAACAAAAAATTTCCCACAGTAGAACTTTTTGACTTGTCGCAAGTCCTTGATATCAAACAACTTTATTTTCAGTGTGTAATAAATAATGAAAAATTTACCAAAACCAAAAACTCTACAAAGAATACGTACTCGACCAGAAATCAACCTCTTGCTGTATACATTCCAAAAGTGAACAAAACTCTTACCTTGAGAAGTCATGTGTTTCTCGGTCCAAGATTGTACAATAGAATCCCGTTATAAATTTGTGAAATAAACTCACCTATAATGTTTAAAAACAAAATGGCTGCAAACTAATACAATTGTCTCGCAAATCCTCTTAACATAGAGCGTTATTATATGTAAAATACTTTACCTTACCCTATATTTTTTAGCTGCCCATCAAAAATACGTTATCTCAATAGTTCAGAAACCCAACAACTAACAATTATTGAATTCGCCTTAGTAAACTGTGTACTTCTTTTAGTTGCTGTGGTAGTTTTAAAAAATATTTATATCTCTAATAGTACGATTTTAGTATGATTTTAATTGCCATTTATATGTATTTACCTGTCTAATTGGGAGTTATTGTTTTGTTTTGTATATGTATTTTACGTGTCTTAAATATTACTGTATCTATTCAGTTTTGTATACTCTTAATTCATAACAAAATAAACGTACCAACCTTCTCGAGAATAAAGAGCCTTCACCCAAGCACAAGTCGAAAGACTTCAGTGGGTTTCTCCTTCTTTATTTTCATTTTACTTTTACATGAATGGACTATATACTTGCAAACTATTTTGAAATTGTGAACTATCTGTTTTTTGTATATGAACTTTTTTGAAAATGAATTATTATATTATTAAAAAAAATGCAAAATCTATAACTTACCGAAAAACAATATTTTTCTGCAGAAAAATTAGTTACGCCAGGACTCACAGACTTTGTAACGTATAACTCAGAAAAATTCAAATGTATTTTCACGCCACACGCTGAATGTGTACTAATTCCCGAATAAGAAAGGTACTTAGAATCGCTACAAGCGAAGCTTGGTCAAATTCGGCAGTACTCCGAAGTTTCACAGACCCGGCGCGCCGCCCGGAGGGGTAGTGGGATGTACAGAATAAGTTCTGTCCAAACTTCCCAATGCAATAAGCCCGTGAAGCGCGGCATTATCGAATGAAATTTCATCTTCACTGTCGGAGAACATTGTTAGGTAATAATGAATTGAGTTTGGAAAGTCAAAGTAATAAATCGCCCGCCACGTCGCTGTGCATCAAGGCTCGTCGTTCCACTATGTTTGTCCCCTATCATCCTATGCTGCAATTGTCGCATCAGCCGCTCACGCAGGAGTGTTTATCCAATAACTTGTAGTTAATCATTTTGGGGTTAATTTTTAGTTTGTTTCTGCTAGTATTTTTTGCATTGAAATCTGCGTATTTATTTTCTTAATATTTGTAGGTGTATTTGATACTTTTTGACCTCTAGGCTGCTAGGAGCCTTTAATTTAACACAGATATTAAGTTATTTATTTTAAAGTACAAATTTTGTAATGTTTTAGTTAATATTGTGCTTAATTGTTTATTTTCTTCGTATCTCATACAAAGAGCGGGTCTATCAACTGAGACGGCTCTGTATCAGCTGACCGAAGTCATCCAGAGAACTCTGAACAACAAAGAAATCGCAATGTGCGCATTCCTGGATATATTAGGGGTCTTTGACAACACAACTCATGTGTCTGTCAAAGAAGCAATAAAAAGGCGAGGAGTGAATGAAACCATTGTAAAATGGATGTATGAGTTGTTGACAACGATAACTAAGACACAGGTGGGGAATCAAACCACCTCAGTTAAAGCCACTCGGGGAACACCTCAAGTGGGAATGATATCTGCCCTTCTATGGAGCCTCGTAGTAGATGAGTTGCTCTACAGGCTAACGGAGCTTTTAATAGTCAGAGGTAAGTTCGAGAGCATCTTGTGTGATTTATTACAAAAGGGCCTCAGAATCATTGAGCAATGGTGCTTATCGGTGGGGCTAAACATTAACCCAAGCAAGACCATAGTAATAGAACTTACCCGGAAAAGAACACTTCCAGCCATGAAACCCATATCCTTAAACGGGGAAATCATAGAATGGAAATCAGAGGTTAAATATCTAGGGATAACCCTAGAAAGTAAGCTTCTGTGGAATAAGCATGTTGAAATAACTGCTAGTAAAGCAATAAGAGCTTTGATGGCGTGCAGAAATCTAGCTGGTAAAAGGTGGGGCTATAACCCAAAAATACTGCGATGGATGTACGCCATGATTGTGAGACCAGCAATTACGTATGGGGCAATAGTTTGGCACACAAAAGCAAGTCAGTACAGCATGAGGAACACCCTCGACAAAGTTAAAAGGCTTCCCTGTGTGTGCATCACTGGAGCTATGAGAACGTGTCCAACTAGGGCACTTGAGATCATTACAGATCTCACACCTCTACATCTGGTGATAGAAAGATCTGCCCAAGAGGCAATTCTTAGAATATCTAAGGGAGGTTCAGGCAATGAGAGTATTAAAAATCAGGGAGCTCGGTCCTCTCTGACAAGATACATCTCATCAGCGAATCTTCCCAGTGACGAAATGGAAAGTAAGCATCGAAAAGAATTTCACCACGATGCTAAATACAAGGAGAAACTGGGAAAGGGAATACACCACCCAAACTCTCAAAGAAAACACCATTAGATGGTATACGGATGGTTCAAAAACCACCATTGGAGCAGGCGCTGGATTATCTGGGCCTGGCACCAGATACTCATTATCGTTAGGCTCCTTCCCGAGCGTCTTTCAGGCAGATATAGTTGCGATCGAAAGATGCGTGGAAATGAACCTAGAAAAAAACTACCAGAAATGTGACATATCGATCCATTCTGATAGTCAAGCAGCTATCAAAGCATTGAGCTCCCATGTCATGGACTCAAAGTTGGGATGGGAGTGCCGAAGAAAACTTGATGAATTAAACAAGAATAACAGGGTCTCTTTAGTCTGGGTTCCTGGCCACTCAGGAATCATGGGAAATGAAGAGGCCAATACATTTGCCAGGAAAGGAGCACAATGCCCTTTATTGGCCCGGAGCCTTTCTGTGGTGTAGCTAAATGCTTATACAAGAAAGAGGAAACCGAAAGAGAAGCACTCTGGCGGTGCCTTCACGGACTGGAACATTCCAAAAAGTTCCTGTGGAACTTCGACACTGCTAGATCCAAAAAATATTTGGACCTCAGTAAAGATAAGCTACATCTCCTCACGGGCTTTCTTACAGGACACTGCCGCCTTAGGAAGCACTTAATGAGAATAGGTCTAGCAGAGATTGACGAGTGTAGATTCTGTGGGGAGGAGGATGAAACTCCGGATCACCTAGTTCTAGAATGCCTCGCCATTGCAAGCCAACGTAAGAAATGCTTCGGACAAGAAACTTGTAAGAGTGAGGACCTAACCTTGTTGAAGCCGTTCCAAATACTAGAGTTCATTAGAACCTTGGAACTGGAAGGCGAGCTGTAGTAGTAGCGAGAACAGCTCTAATAGGGGGAGGGGGGGCACAATAAACCTTTGGTTTCAGTGCACTGTAACCCCGTTAAAATCTAAATCTAATCTATCTCATACAAAACCCTTCTAAAGGTTTTTGGTAAAAATAGGAAATTATTACATCAAACACTATTTTCAATAAAAATTTATTAACTGAATGTATATGTACAGCATATATATATATATATATATATATATATATATATATATATATATATATATTTAAGATAAATAATTTATTACATGAAGCGTTCATATAAAATATATATAAAATTATAACGAAAATAATGCGTAATAATAATAGGGGTAATTTATTTTAAATAAGTACAATTATGTCATTGTTTTGGCAAGATTTAATTTTGTTTCTGTAATGGGGAAGCTGTTATTTGATGCACTAGAATTGGTACTTCTACTATGTGTTCAGAAGATTGTCGAAGAAACTGCAATGGACCAATCGTTGATAGTAAGTTTTCACATTCCTTTATTAAAATAAATAGGCTACTATTAGAAAATTATTTAATTATTTGCGTTTCAAAAACAGAATCACGTTTCGACAAATTATTAAAAAATAAGCAAGCACAACCTTCTCACTAAACACTGATTTAGAAAAAGCAGTAGCAGAACAAAATAAAAGTATGTTTACAAAATGGAAAATGTAGAATGAAACAATGCTTTGCAGGATCCATTGTATGTAGTACTTAAGACATATTATCACGACCAATGAATATACTGCAAAACAAAAAAGGTGTTTCAATTGAGGTAATCTCCGATGGCAAATATTTGTGTTTGGCTTTTTAAATAGGAAGAGATAGTAATATTACATTACAGAGAACAGCAAGGTTTGCCAACGTTGAAATGTGTATTGCTACATACTTCGAGTTCACTGGATTTAATTCAATTGAGCGCAAATGGATGAAATTCACTAGAAAGTTCCATTTTTGAAATCTAGAATGAACATGCTATGGTTTGTGAGTAACCAATGCTAGTGCATTTACAAAAGTAACTCAATTTACATGATGAATCAAATTTATCTAAAAATGTGTATTTCAACTTTGCCCTCTGGAATTTTCTTCATCAGATTCCATGCTTCAATTCTGGTTAGATTTGTGAAATTGATATCATTTACTTTTAATATTTCGTCGCCGACTTCCAGATTCCCTGACTTGTCTGCAGCGCCGCCTGGAATTGAAAAATAGTGTATAGTGTAATTTCATTTAATAGATGAACTTGCCAACAGCAATTTAATAGAAAAATCAAATATCTCCGAGACGAACCTCATGCAAGGGTTTATTTTATTAAGAATGAGCTGTCACCTAATCGCTATATCAAGTTGTGAGTAAGAAAACCCTTGCTTGGGGTTGAACCGGTTGTCTAAAATAGACACTCATTTGATTAACGAGCATATTCAGTTTATTACCTGTGAATATTTTTTTTACAATTAATGGCATATCTCCTAGTGGTGAATCTTTACCTCCTTCAATACTGAATCCAAGTCCAGCTCCATCTTTATTGATTGTTATGATTGTATTGGCTTTCTTTTCTTCTAATGAAGGAGCTGAAACAGAAATTGAAAAAAAATGAATAAAAGAAAATTTATGCTATTTCTCTAGCTTATAATAAAACCTACAGTATAGTTTAGATAGGTGAAAACTACTAATACCTCTTTATATTTGAAAACATTTAATGCAACTACTTTTGAAACAAAAATAGACAAATTCCATAGTCAGGTAGGGGAATTATCTCTGAAATTATAATCCAACCCCGTCTACCTGAGGTCATTACGACTCGCAATAGTTCTTGAAAATTGTTTCAAGAATAATAATAAGCAAGTCGTTTATATGTTCATAAAAAAATTACAACCGAATACACCAAAATAATATAGGCATTCAATAATATTCGTAATAAATATTTCAGTAATCCGAACCGCACCTTAAAAATAATAATAGGTACCCACCCCTGAAATGACCTGTTCTGACAGTTTTATTACTCCGCACCGATTGCGATTTTACTATAATTCAATATTCGTCGCGGATTATAGCCAGGAAATTAAAATTAGTTTATAGTAGTATTCACCTAGCTGCAATTGGTCGAAGCTTATTATAATCAACTACAGCATTGTTACAAGTTATAATTTCATTTTTGTCTTAAAAGGAAGCAGGAAGTAATTCCATGGTAAAGTAGTTCTGATACTAAAATATACTTACATTTAGCTTCTGAAAGTACAGAGGACATTGAAGATGATCGTCTTTGTAAACTGCCGCTGATGCTACTAACAGGTGATGGCACAGTATTTTCTCCTTCTTCCGTTACAATGGAAAATTCAGTAAATGGTTCCTATAATAATTTAAAATTAGGTATTATAAGTTGCCATTAGCATTACGATTTATTGAATAGTTACATTTATCATATTTTTGGAATAAATGACCGTTTTTGATGATTTGATAAATTTGGAATTGTAAAAAAAAACTGAAAATAAAGTGAAGTCCGTTTCAAAAACAAGGAAAGTAAATTTTACAAGTTGAGAGTGGTGCAACGAACTGTGGAAAGGGCAATTCTGGGATCAAAAGAAAGGATAAAATTACAAATGAAATCATAAGAAGAAGAATATCATAACTGGAAATGGACAGGGCAAATAGTCAGAAACGCTGATAATATATGGACAAAAAGAATATTGGAATGGATAAGAGAAGTAGAGGCAGGTCACCAACAAGATGGAGTGATGATATAAGGAGAATTGTAGAAAACTGGATAAACACCGCTGGATTGCACTAGAAGAGGCCTAAATCCAGCAGTTGATGAAAACGACTGATGATGAGCTTTTAACTAAACATTAAAATGGCCAAAATATTTGAAAAATTATAAATAAAGAGTAAAACCGGATTTAAAATTACCTTAAGTAAGTTTACAGCCTCCAGATGAGTCAAGCCACTTGTTGATTTATCATTAATAGAAATTATTTTGTCACCTCGTTTCAGTCGACCTTCATGATATGCTATGCTGTTATATCGTATACGATGTATCTGTAAAAAATTTTTGAGTATTAAACATTTATGGTGCATAAAATTATTTAGTACGAATAATTTGGCTGAATGAAATTAAAGTACAAATGAGGGAAACATTGAAATCTGGAATAGAATTATTGGTATACATTTTGAAACCCGATTTTGGTACTCCATATGTGGTAATACTACTAGGCGCGTTTTAAGCAGTCTTCCCTCTTAGATTATTATCGGCATAAGATTATAGAAGGATTTTAGGTGTTATTAACAGTAATTCCTGCTGGATATGCTTCTATTAGTATGTTGAAAACAATTATCAAATATACCACTTTGTCAATTATGTTACGTGCCCTCTACTATTCACAAAATATTTCTTTATGACTGGAGCAAAGAATGTGAAAAATATTGAAAATTTAATACCCGGAAATGTTGGGGAGGATTTGTTCAATTTACTGTTTTTATCATTCTGATAACAAGTTTCTCAAAGTTCAACTTTGTTAAATGTTCCTATCGAGAGCCTCTTGATAATGTAGTCCAGTTATTATTTGATCCTACCCTTTCTACTTTTATAGTCGTTCCCAAAACTTTGTATCAAAAAAGAAAATACTTATTTATGCAACAAGTGTGTAAATTAACTCTTTTTTGACGAAAGTGAATATTGTCAAGGCGAATGCGACGATCATATGAGTCAAAAAAGGGATTTATACACGAATTGCATACAATATTTTTTTCTACTACCGTAAGTTTTATCAAAATTTTGATGGAAATTAACTTTTTACTTCACACACTATAGTGCGTATAGTAGAGAGTGAAATAAAGCAAAATTTGTTAAGAATTGAGCAAAGCAACAACATAATATTTTATTTCACCATTTTCATGCTATCTTCTTCTAAGGTCAGTAAATTATTTTGGCTTATATTTATAAATGTTCAACAAATTATTAACCGTTTTTATTATTTACATTATAATTTTCTCTAAAAGCCATAGATTTAATTAAAAGTAAACAAACTGTGGATATCGATTTTATTAAAAGTAAGTAGGTAATATATCTACATTTTACAAATGTTTATTTGAACTTTTCAAAATGCAATAACAAAATAACCGACAAAAAATAGGTTTTTAATTGTTATAAATATTAATATTGAAAGTGCAATTATTACAACTACCAAAATTTATGGTTTTGGCGCTTTCCAGCAGTTTTAAATTTTTTGTGATATTAAGTACTTCTGCAATTTTATTTTGAGCATCAAATAGTATGGATTTGGCCTTTTCAAGTACAGAGGTTGAAAAATTTTGTCGTATTGCCAGAGCCAGTACAACGGGTGCTATGATACTTGAAGTACGACATTTTTTGAGAAATTTCAATTTGTTAGCACGATACAGCCTCCGGAGTGCAACAAGTCACCAATTTTATGATTGAATATTATTCAGAACGTCGCACAGATGAACCCTATTGATGTTCAGATCACTAAAGCTAGTACAACGGGTGCTATGGTACTTGAAATATCAATAATTTGACATTTTTAGAGAAATTTCAGTTTTTTAGCACGATACAGCCTTTGGAGTGTATACAAGTGATCAATTTTATGATTGAATATTGTTCAGAGCGTCTTATAGATGAACCTTATTGATTTTTAGCTCACCAGAGCTAGTACAAGGGGTGCTATGGTACCTGAAGTGCCACATTTTTGGTCCTTTTTAGAATTGCTATTATAAAAGCAACCTAAAAAATAACATTGTAAATCTTATAAATAGTTAAACATTAGGAAATATCCTGACGTAAAAACCAAACGCAAATTCTATTATGAATAATATAAAAGTTTTAGATATAGTGTGCTGCATAACTACTCCGGTGGCACGCGAGGACAGCAACAGATTTAGTTAGGTAACACAACTACAAAATATTTCAATTTTATACTGAGCAGGCATTTAACTGAGACATTTCGTTACTTTGATCATTAAAAACTGGGAATCTGCTTTCAACAGAAAATTAATTAGATCCTCTCTTCGAAAATTTTTCGTTTATAACCTTTACTTTTTTGTTTGAAAAACCTTTCGAATTATCGACGTTGTTTTTACATTTTAAGGTACTTTTGAGCATAGAATAAATCGACCACAGGGTCGAAGGTTTGAAAGAGTTCAATTCATCCGAGAAATAGGGGAGACCAGGGCTTAAAGTCTCACGGGTTTAAAGTCACAAACCCTTTCTTGCCCAAAGTAACTATGGCAACGTCGTCATATTCATACGCCAGTTACTATTTCAATGCTAGTTAGTTCCGCCATATTCGCCATTCGTATAAGTCGAATGTGTATATGTTTATAAGTGAATTTACGGAAAAAGCCAATGTAAGTAATTTTTTGGATTAATAATACAAACCGTATATTTTATCTCAGTGCCAGAATTTAAAAATGCCGTGTTATATTTATGATACCCCTAGGTGTTCTCCAAAAAGTCACTATAAATTTATAAAATTAGGTTAGGTAGTTATTTTAGAAAGAAAATGGCAGGACCCTTTCTGGTAACTTGTCTCACACGTTGTGGGGCAAGTTGTCATGTGTGACTTTTTACCCCGATATTAAAAGAAGTAAAGCTCTGAATCGGATTTAATTTTTAGATGGTGCGCGAATACAGAAAAAGAACAGATCGAGGGAGTTTTGATAAGGAAACAATAAGGAAAGCGGTGTTACAAGTAAAAAATGAAAATATTTCTATTAGGCAAGCAGCAAAAAATTTTGATTTAAATTATAAAACAGTGGGGCGCTATTGCAAAAAGCTTTCAGCAGAGGACCTTAATCAAGATCAGTTAAATATAGACGTGGGATATGGCAAACCTCGCATGGTATTAAGCCGAGAAATGGAAATGGATTTAAAAACATACCTACTCGAATCAGCAAATATTTATTTCGGACTTTGTCCTAAGGAAATTAGAAAGCTTGAATTCCAGTTTGCCATTGCCAATAAAATAGCTGTTCTCGAGCCTTGGAAAAGGGATCAAATGGCTGGACCTGAATGGTTTACATCATTTTTAAAGAGAAACAATGATTTATCTCTTCGCACTCCAGAACCAACAAGTTTCGCACGCGCAACAAATTTTAACCAAGCAAATGTGAACAGCTTTTTTACAAATCTGGAAAAGGTCATGAAAAAATATAACTTTGATGCATCCTGAATCTGGAATATGGACGAGACGGGGGTGACCACTGTTCAGAAGCCTTGTAAAGTAGTGGCCAGAAAAGGATTTAAACAAGTCGGATCCATAACTTCTGGGGAACGTGGAACCCTCGTCACAGTGGCCTGTGCCGTATCTGTTTTGGGAAATAGCATCCCGCCATTCTTTATATTTCCAAGAGTGCATTTTAGAGAATTCTGGCTAACATCTGGACCAGCAGGATGTGCGGGAACAGCTAATCGAAGTGGCTGGATGATAGAAGAAAATTTTGTGCTATTTTTCATTAAATTTTCAAACAGCACCCCTGTCTGTTACTTCTTGATAATCATCAGTCGCATCTTTCTATCGAGGGACTTGAGTTGGCTAAGGAAAGTGGTATAGTTATGTTATCTTTTCCTCCCCACTGCTCGCACAAGTTGCAGCCTCTTGATAGGTCAGTTTATGGTCCGTTTAAAAAACAGTACAATAATGCTTGCGATGCGTGGATGATGAATCATCACGGTCAAACGATGACCATATATGATATTCCAGTTTTAGTTGCTCAAAGCTATCCCCTAGCCGCAACACCAAAAAATATACAATTCGGATTTCGTGTATCAGGGATATTTCCCTTCAACCAAAATGTATTTGATGAAACAGAATTTAGCCCATGTAAAGTAAAAGACAGGGATTTGCACCAAGAAAATCAGGAACCAGATCTCGAAAATCCAAAGCCCAGGACCAGTGGAATTTCATTCCAAACTGAGGAACCAACAGTTGACAAAATGTTAACAAATAAGTTAGTTACCTGAGTATCTTGAAATTATTCTGCAATGATTTGTTTTTCTTGAAATAGGCAACAAAAAAACAACTGTGTCAGAACCTACAAACACAGAACTTCACGGCACTCAGCAGCCTGGTCCTAGTGGCTCATCCTTAGAAAAAATCCCAAACCATACTCAGCATTCTGGGCCTAAGGAAAGTATTTTTAGTGTCTCAGATATAAGACCCTTGCCCAAAGCAGGTAAGACTTTTACCAAAATCAGGTGAGGACACATTTTAAATAACAGTTACCTTAAATTTCAGCTGCAAGACACAAAGGGTCAAATAGAAAGAAAAGGAAGTCGGCTGTACTAACTGATACGCCAGAGAAAGAGGCTCTTGAGGCGGAGTTTGCTAAGAGAAAAAGTGTAAAGAAAAATTTAACAGGAAATATAAGAGTGTCAAATAATAAAAATAAAAAGGAAAAAAACCATAAAAGTGCTAAAGAGAAGTCCCCTGAAGAATCAGAGGACGAGGATGAAGAAAGTTTTTGTCTTATCTGCTTGGAACCATTTTCCAATAGTTCACCAAAAGAAGTTTGGGTTCAATGTACAGTCTGTAAGCTATGGGCCCATGAACTGTGCACTCCCGGTACACCGTGGTACGTCTGTCAGACCTGTGAAGATGACGACACTGAATAACAAAATTGGTATAGAGCATAATATAATGTATTATTTGTTTCTTTTTATCTGTATTTTTGAGCTTTTTTAAATAAAATCTAACCTGATATCTGCGTGACTTTTCACCCCTTTCCGTGAGACAACGTGCTCCATAATGGGGGCAAGATGTCACACTTGTAACAGTTTACGTTTTGCAAAAAAAATAATAAATTCGCGTTATTTATAAATACATTTTTAGTCACTTTGTATAGTCAAATAACAGAGTGACAAAGTGCACCAGAAATAACTTTGCTAGGATTAAAAATGGTTTCACAAAAAATTAACAACCTAATTTTGTGACATTTAGCCCCGGTCTCCCCTACGCCAAAATGACGTTTTCCGAATATTTTGTCACTTCATTCTTCTTGCACCATTCCATAAAAACATTGTATTTTTGTTCATAAATATATGTATATTTTTCTGGCAATACATTTTCAGTGGCGTTTTGTACAATGTTTAAAATATTTGGAGGAGTATTATCAAATTCGTCAGATGAATTTAAATCCATATCGATTATGTAACAGATATAAACTGCAAATCATATTTGAATTTAAAATTATTTTTGTTTAATAGATTTGATACTTTTCGGTACAATATTTTATAGTTATGGATATTGAGTATGTAAGGATTGTCTGTGAATGTTTTAATGTACATGAGTGATCTCATATTCTTAGATGAAGTACGTGTTCCTTTCGTAGACCATGATTTGTGATGTTTAGTTTTATGAGAGCAAAGAGGAAATCGATGTATTGAAGCACCTGATAAGTCCAAAAATTTAGAGTGAATATCTTCGGAATTATGAAATTTGATGAAGTTTTGTTGAGAGAAAATCCTCATCAACTGAGTGTTTTTCTTAAGAGATTTACGAGGTAATATAAATTCGGCGAAAACTGCTTCATGGTCGGAGAGACCCGAGTTAATTACTGAGTGAATCACATCATGGTGTAGAAAGTCAGATACTATGTAATCTAAAATTGAAGAAGTTGTTTTAGTTGTTCGAGTTGGTGAATCCACGTGCATATTTAGATCGAATGACTCAAAAATATTTACCAAAGGCCGGCACAGTCATTAGTAAAGTCGATATTAAAATCACCGCATAAAACTTTCTTGCTCTTACCAGGCAGAGCGTCAAGTAAATTTAGAAGGTTCTCAAAAAGAGAATGAACATTTGATTGAGGTGGTCTGTAAATACAAATTATATATAAATCGATATTTTTGTTGTCAATTATGGAAAATTCAAAAATATTTTCTACTTGTAGAAAATCATATTTTAATACAGCTGAGAAGTCCTCGCCAGAAGATAAAACTAGTGTTCCACCGTGAGTTGAATTACTCCTGTAATATCTGCTAAAAACTCCATATTTTTCAATAAAAATAGGTTCGTTTGCTTGTAGCCAGTGTTCAGTAATAGGAACCTCAATTCCTTCAAAAACAAATGCATTTTATTGCATATTGACTGAATATTAATTAGAACCATTCTTAATTTACTGTCCTTTTAAAACTAAGTGAGGATTCTAGTTCCTCTGGACACGTCCTATCAACTAAAAAGTTTTCTTGGAAGAATCGGCTATTACACTCTCTAATTTTTTGTTGGTGCATTCTCCGTTCCGAGGTGATGTAAGCTCTGTAGGTAGATAGATCTTCATCCACTTCAACTGAGCGTATGCCATAAAAATCATGAAAGTTATAATAAATTGCCCTTAAAGCTATGGAATCAACGGACAGACCCTCGGATGCTAAAAACACCTTTACATTTTTTTATATATAAATATATAAATAAATTTTGCAGAAGAAACCAAATAAGACATTGGTTCACAATGAAAATATACAATTTAAAAACTAATAAAACAAAAATTATTGAACTTAAAGGTGAGACTTTGTGTCCTCTTGTTCATAGAAGAGAACATACGCTTCTCCACTGACTAAATATTTAATATTAATATATTAATAGCATCCTTGAATCGTTATATT
This sequence comes from Galeruca laticollis, assembly GCA_963921935.1. Taxonomy (NCBI): domain Eukaryota; kingdom Metazoa; phylum Arthropoda; class Insecta; order Coleoptera; family Chrysomelidae; genus Galeruca; species Galeruca laticollis. The sequence goes on from OY998180.1 coordinate 204,289,672, forward strand.
CGTGCCGCTGTCCCGTGTAGGGATGTCAGCAATATGCTGTGTAGTGACCATTGTAAGTGGTTCCACTGTGATTTGATATACACTTGTGGAAGTATAACCTTCAAAACGATGGTTGGTCATGTAGATAGACGAGGAATAACTTGAGAGATGATAAAATAGCCGGTTCTCTTAATCTAGACATAATATAACGATTACCTCCAGTAGAGGACTCCTGTGTTAATCTAACCGTAGGAGGAGTCTTCGGGTCGAGCGAAAAGTTAGTGTCATTGTGTGAAGAATCTATTGTAAACTGAAATGATTATCACACGAAAAGCTGTTTGCTTTACATACGGGTATAGCATGTTTGTCAGATGTGATGGCTACTACTACGGGACAAGCAGGGTCAGAACTTTTACTTAAAGGCCGTATTACTTGATTAACTTTCACAGGTTGAAGATAATCCATCGTCAGAGGAGGCGAGGCTTCTTGGGATAATGGAGATTGAACAGACCATTTTAATAAAACTCTAGGGGGCCATATATCATTGTTAAACAATTTTCTAGCAGAAAATTTTGTTTGAAAACCAATTTTAAATGTTGATGTTTTTGAATCATTGCTTGAATTGATTAAGGGAAAGCAACGAATGAACTCTGTAAAACCCAGCTTTTCTTTAACATGATGTACAATATGATTTGTGGTAAAGCCTGCAGGGAGGTTGTTGACTATTACATAGTGCCACCTTTGATTACGGCTGGGGGATAAGTTGTTCGAAACTTCAGGAATACTAGCTACTTCAGGAGATGTTTCAGTTTGTGTAGAGGATGATGTAATATAGGTGGGCCGCTTCTTCTGATTATTGTTATTAATTTGGGTGTTCATCTCTTTCACTAAACTAGATATATGAGTTAAATCACTTTTCAAATTATACAAATCTTCTTTTATCTCCACGGGTGAAGAATCATAGATAAGAATTTTCGTTGTTTCTCCGGAATCGTTGAAATACATTGAAGATATTATGATCCATATCCCGTACTGATTTAAGCAACAAATCTGGCTTAAAGACAGTTAACAATGTCGGCTATTTTATTGATATCATCTATCTTCTTTTCTATAAAATTTCATTTACATTCATTCTTTAATAACATATCGTATATCTCAGTAATAGTTGATACGCTGTCGGTTGACTGATTTATACGATTCGCTAGCGAGTCAAATATTTCATGCGGAATTTGATTCTTGGTTAAATCAGAAACTTTATTATTAAGGTATCTCAAATTAAGAGAATTGCAGAGTATACAAAAAAGCGCAAGTTGTTGAACTTCTGGGAAAGTAGAATTTTTGTAGTAGCTTTGTCAAGTCCTGTACAGCTCATACAGAAAAAGCGTCGACATTCACCGCTGCGTGGAAGTTTATTATATTTATCTTTTTCTAAAAATTCCTTACAGCAATTGTCACATTTGTACCCGGCCATATCTAGATCAAGATCACTGTCGACTGCGCTTGTCATGTGATGAAAAGGACTAGGTACTTCGTCATTCAAAATTTGAAGATATAACGAAATGTATAAAACGACAAGTTTTGCTTCATTTCAGAATTTGTAACTATCGACTAAATACGATGTTTAATCCAGTGCTTCATTCCCAAAATACAACCAGTTTGATTTTCACAATAAGTTTCTTATTACTCACCCATGTTACGGATATGTGACATTGATTATTCTATTAGTAAATGCATAGATTGAAGACTCTTTAATCTATGGTAAATGGTTCTTCTCTATTAACTTTCGCGCGCGTTCTCCAATTTAACCTAATATTTATTATCAAGATATGCTGTTTGATCATGTGGCACGAGGTTGAAATGTAATTGATGGTTACTTTATACTTAGATACAATGTTACAACCCATATAGATTTATCAATAATAATATCTGTTCACTATTACCAATTTCGATTATTGTTAATATGATTTATTTATAGCTTTGTATGTTATAATTCTAGCATGAAATGTTAATATATTCAATGGTGTGAATGTGGTTATTATTCGAATTGCAAAATACTAGAATACTCCCATTTAAATCTTCGCTAAGCAGATAATAAATTCTCTTTCAGACAATAAAATATATTTAAATATCATTTCCGTGGTTTCTTCCCACTCTCACCTCCACCTACAAATAAGGAGAGTATTCGCGATTCTTAAGCGATTTATAAAATAGAAAATGTATATTAATAGCCCATAATTATCTACTACCAACCTGTTGATTCATATGATTATTTTCTGTATTTATTAATGCTGCATAATTTTCAAGGTATTATACGAGTATACTTCTTACGTTCGAATGTATGGTCAGTTATTTTACTTTTCCGCCCAACACTATCTAATTAGCGAGAAAAGTATTGGTTTACCCCAAAAAAAGTTGGAATTTTACATTTTTTTTGAGTAATTTTTTAGCTTTTAGCGGGAAAACGGGTATTTAGTAAAAAATCCTGTGTGTACATTGTCGTCGTTGTCGCCTGCCACATTTTGTAACATGTCTTGATAGCACGATACAGCTTCCGGAGTGCAACAAATCAACAATTTTATGTTTGAGTATTATTCAGTACATATCGCAGATGAACCCTATTAATTTTCAGCTCACCAGAGCTAGGACAACGGGAGCTATGGTACTTGAGGTAAAAGAGAAATTTCGGTTTGTTAGCACGATACAGCCTCCGAAGTGTATACAAGTGACCAATTTTATGACAGGATATTGTTCAGGGCGTCTGACAGATCAACTCTATTAATATTCAACTCACTAGAGCCCGTACAACGGATCCTGTAAATCCAAATATCCTACATTTTTGGTAATTTTTAGAGAAATTACGGTTTGTTAGCACGATCCAGCCTCCGGAGTGCATACAAGTGACCAATTTTATGATAGTATATTCTTCAGGGCGTCTCGAAGATGAGCCCTTTTGATTTTCAGCTCACTAGAGCCAGTACAACTGGTGCTATGGCACTTAAAGTACCATATTTTTGGTTTGTTAGCACGATACAGCCTCCGGAGTGTGTACAATTGATCAATTTTATGATTGAATATTGTTCAGGACATCTGGCAGATGAACCCTATTGTTTTTCAGCTCACCAGAGCCAGTACAACGGGTGCTATGGTACTTGAAGTACCACATTTTTAGTCATTTGGAGAAATTTCCCTTTGTTAGCACGATACAACCCCCGGAGTGTTCACAAGTGCCCAATTTTATGATAGTATATTGTTAAGGGTGTCTCAGAGATGAACCCGATTAATTTTCAGCTCACTAGAGCCAGTACAACGGGTCCTATAAATCCAGATCTACCACATTTATGGTCGTTTTGGGAGACATTTTGGTTTGTTAGCACGATATAGCCTCCAGAGTACGTTCAAGTTAGTTTTAATCTTTAAAACCGTTTATTTGTTATATTCTAAGATAAAAGGAATGTTATAAGTATATGCAATAGGCTATGATTTGAGAAATACAATCGTTAGTCAATTAGAGAATTAGTATATAGACAATATTTTCGAAATTAGTGCAATTGACTGAAGTACGAAAGAGTGTAGAATTCTGAGACAGTAGACTTCGTTTCACGAAAGTTGAAGACACCTGAAGTTGGAACATTGACAATCACTGAAACCAAATTCTGTCTTGTTTATCTGCGTCGCTTACTAACGACCACTGGCGTAGGTCGATGATTTATGCCTATAGCCACTTTATGGTTATGTTTCTGGTTGTTTATTTGTTGAATATTTTTGACTTTGAATATTTTAAGACGTTTAACTAATTCATAACTTAGGGTTGTGTGTTTTACTTTTCCGCCAAACCTCTAGAAAAGTATTAGTTATTGATTTAAAATAATCGAAGCATAAAAGTGTTTTATACCCATCAGGGAACAAATAACATCCCTACAATGACACCTTTATAGACAGGCAGCTCACGTTTTCGACAAAATCATTGTTGTTTCCACTTTAGTACTAATAATCTAACAATCCTACCAAATGAAGTTAATAATAGTTTGCGAGCAATATCTCAGTGTAGTGGTACATCTACTTGTATAGTTGATGGCATTCTAAATGGTTGTTTTTGAAAAGGCTCAATATCCAGGTCATAGGGAGTGCTTATTGTTAGAATGCCATAAAAACATAATCTCTAGAAATCGATGTATTGAAATTTATAAAATAATGTAGACTGTTTTCATTGGTACAAAATAGTGACAATCAATTATGAGGGTTATTAGATCATTTTCTAGGTAGAAGAGGGAAATGATATTGAAAAACCAAAAAAATATCACAGTTTATTTTAAGCTAACTTGATTTATATTTTAATCGATAAAAGGAACAGTTTCTTTTATGTAAATATAGATAATAATGAGAAATGACGACTATATTATTTCCACCTGATCTTGATTTTCATTTTCCGCCAGGTTATTTTAGAGAGTATGATGAACTGGAGGAATATACGGCATTAGTAATTTTACGTTATCAAGCGTTTTCTTAGGGATTGTCAAAGGTTCTTTGTATTTTCTTTTCATATCTGATAATTGTGTAGACAGGATGTCCTATTTTGTTATATTCAATTCTGTGTATTTACCATGTACTGTATGTTTCACATACAATACTTTTATATTTTCGGACGTAAAATGAAAATCCAGGAAATCTGGTTGCTTCATTACAGTTACCTTGAATGGAGTTTTGTTGTTGGATTCCCTAATGATTTCATGCCACTCTCCCGGTGAATAGAGTATGGGTGCATACCTCCGGTGTTTTTCTATTAGGGTAAAATCTCTGCCTGATGGCAAATGTGTAAGACCACTAACTAGTTAATAGTGGGTGATAGTTTTGAGTTTTGAATCTCTTGTCTCTCACCAACTGTAGCCAAAAGGATATCAACAGCCAATTCTTCTTTTGGCCAGGACAGTTCCCTGTGAAAAATATAAAATCTTCAAAGTCTGTTTTTGTGCTCAGAAATTTCAGAAGTATGGAGGTAACCTCATCATTTCCTCTTCTTGTAATATCTTCTGTACACAGAAACACGTGACCTTGACAGTACAATTGTGAACGCCCAAGCCAAATCTTTCTACAATAGAATGCGGGACCTGTAGTTAACTTTGGTACAGGCATGGCCTGCTGAGGATTGAATGAAATGTCACATTTTTTGGGGGTAAACTTGAATTGCTCTGTTTACGATAGCAATAACTTCCTCATAGCAACAGCTTTAGTTTTATGTAATGTCAGTTGTGCGGTTAATACTGACTTCGCGTTTTTTTTGGTTCAGTGACATTTATTTTTATATTTAGTGTATTACATGTATTTGACATTGAGATTTTGAAACCAATATTACTGTACAGAATATATTTTGGTATGCATATTCAAAAACTGGCGAGATATCTCTTCCCTGACACCAAGGAATGTAATGCTCTTTGTATAAACGAGCAATCACAGTCCAAGTATACTTTATTGTGATTCCTACTATGGTGACTTTGATACTTGAGAATACTGTTCAAGTGGTCTCTGACCGATTGCCATGAATCATTACTCAGTTTGTTAAGCCTATTCTTTGATGGGAATGACAGAGAGCCTCTAATTTTTTGGAAATGTTACTATCCACTCTTCCACGAGAGTGTTGAAGGCCGTGGACATTCAAAAATTGACGTTTACAAACTATGACGGACTCACCATTGATACTAAGAATATAGAAAACATTACCTTTTGTCGTTTCTGTTTTCTTGACAACTTTAATGCAGCCGAAAAGGTAACTGTTTTGCATATACAAAGGCCCTAAATCCCAGAACTTAGTAAATACTTCCTTTTCAAAGCCTTGCAATTTTTCTCTGCAGTGATTTTCCCTGCTCACGAGCTGCCACTGTTTTTTTTGTTTGTGTATTCTTGTCCCAAATTTCTTGGAGTTTTTCTTTTAATTCTGCTGTATAGCTCTCCTTTCCCCTTTCTCCATATAATTTTTGGTGTTTTTTCGGCAGTTATTTCTTTTGTTATCCGTAATATTTCCTCTTCAAATGACTCATTTTGAGAATCAGTCAGATATTCATGCTGAAATAATATAGCAATAATATGACAATCCGCATAATTCGTCTGATTCATATTGACACGCCACATTTTCAATAAAATCAAATACCTCAGGTTTTTCGGATTGTACCTTATCATCACTGGGTACAAAATCGTTATCCAAGTCACTGTCATTGAATGTCTATTCTATTTCATCGCTAAAATCACTATAGGTACAATTTCATGTGACTAAATGTGCAGTTTTAGCGTCATTTTGGGAAGTTCGTTTTAACCAACTTTCAGCGTCGATTTTCAGCTTGGACTCCAGATTTGCCAGATTGTACAATTAATATCCAATTGGGATATCGTTTTTTATAAAAAGATACTTTAACTTTGATAAAATCACCTAGTCGCCAATTGGTCCATCTTTTTCTGCCAATTTTCTATCTGGATAAATTTATTCAGCAAGAAAGTACGAAATATTTTCCGCAGTTGTTTTTAACATGTGCAGGTTTATGGGAACCCGAATTCCTAAAATGAATAGACTGTGCAGCAACCTGCAGATTTCAGTTGCATTATCTTTTTCTATCTCTTGTAACTACTCTTTACTTTCTCTGCCTTCGAACGTGTTTGCGTGTTCCCTTCCAATATCGGAAGTCTTCATTCGACAACGTTCTCGATCACGTTGCAATTTTATATATGTTGATTTATCATCGCTTTATCGTACTATGGGAAAGTCAGCATATATACCAAAAAGTATTACAATTAGTGGGAAAGTGAATCTTCATTCAAAGGTGTGAATTATGCTTACACATTCAAGGGTCTGACTGATTTACGTTTTTGTGATTTTGTATTTAAGTTGAGTCCTTTTCACTTGAGCTAAATAATGTATATTCGGATTATACCACTCAGTATATTTCTGATGATATTCGGCAACATATTCTCCATATCGATCGCTATATGACATTTTTACACTTGTTTATCAATATAATTAACAGGATACTTTTTCATTCACGTAGCGTGAATTCGATTAAATATAGGTTAGATATGCATTTTATTTGCAAGACGCTCCAATGTGGACGCTGAAATATCATTTTCATGGACGCTACAAATTTGAACGTCACATCAGTCACGTGACTGCTTTTGACGCTCATGTATTGAGCTTCCAACGTCATGTGAAAATTTACCTTATTGCTTTCGATACGAATAATTGCAGCAGAACTGATCGGTCGCCATTTTGGTGTCATGTTATAAAATTAGACTGGATTTGCAATAATACAATAAAATGATTTAGACATACTATCGCCATCTCTTGGATAATAGAAATATCTCGTGTGTGGCTTGTCATACTATCGCTGGACATGAAACAAAGTGAAACACAAATCGCTAACTTTTGTGGCTTATCACATTCTAACAATAAGACCTTCATATATACTTCAGCTTATAGTTAAACTTGAATAAGAGTATACGAATTGACAATAATTTCACGGACCACAGACAGCAGCTTCACTAGATTTGATTGAATCTTTAGAGTTTATTGGAAGTGTTATAAGTAAATGAGATGAATTATTACTGATTGTAATTTTATAAATCAAGTAAGTAATGAAAATATAAAACGAAAAATTAGAATTGTGTTTTCTTCGAAATTTTTTCATTAAAAAAAGAATCCTATGTATTTTTATAAAAACTCACCGTTATTTCTTTGTTTTCATCAATACCTCCGGACAAGGTAATTCCTAGACTAGTTCCTTTTGGATCCATTTTTAGAACAATAGTTCTCGCTTCAACATCCAAAGATCTTCTTTTTTCGATTTGTGTAATAGGTTCTATTTTTCCAACATGGCTTTTACTAACACCATTCCTAAGCGGGGTAGTAGCATTATTTTCACTTATGGCATCATCTACTTTACTATTTTTTCTAGGTAGCGTAGACTTGTAAACAGGAACTTTTTGTGGCACAGGCGGAGGAGAACCCAAACTTTCAAAACTTTTTTTCAAAGCTCTCACATTAATTGGTGCTGGTTTTCTAGATTTTAAAGATGAAAAAAATTCTTTAGATTTGTCTTTCGACTCCTCGGGTAGTTTTTTTGGTATTGGGTTTAGGGTAGACGAGTTCATCGTTAAAAATATATTTTTTGTTACTGCTTTTGTTGTGGGTTCGTTATTTCCTGGAAAAAAATTACACATATATACACAAATATCACTAAACATTTATAAATTAGTGTGTTATCTATGAAAACTATTTTTATTTGTATTTATCTAAAAGTTATAAAATTTGTTAATATAATGATCAAATGTTTTCCTATATAGAAATAATGTTAATGGAATTTGTATACTAATTTATTATATCTAATAAAAATTATACAATATTCAATTATCGTTTTCGTTAAGTTCATTAATCCCCCTGATTTCTGTTTTAATTTCAAAGCCATAAAAAGCTTCAGAGTAATGTAAATACGAGTGTTATTTTTATATAAAAAGTAGTTGAATATAATCCATCAAATTTCAGGTGTGTATTACATATCAAAAAGGTATAAAAAAAATCAAACGTCATGCGTCGTTCACTTTGCATACTGGACTTTTGTAGTTTTGGTTGAAACGGTATTACATTTCCATTTAAACAATGGATAGCTATTTTATTTCATACGCAGGACCAGGAATATAATTACCATGGCTTTTAATATAGTCTAGGCATTTTATGCAATTATACGAAACACATTTGTGAATATAAAGTTAAAGTGAAAATACGAGTCGTCGACATAATTCGTTCATTCGTGCATCGACACACCAATACATTATACACAGTGTTCCAACGAAAAATATCCACCCTAAATAACTGCTAGATTTAAAGGACACGTCGTACTGGCTCTGTTGCGCTAAAAACCAATAGGGCACATATGTGAGACGCTCTGAACAATATCCAATTATAAAATTGATGACTTGTGGTACTCCGGTGGCCGTATCGTGCTAATAAACTTAAATTTCTCCAAAAATATCGGACTTCAACTACCATAGCACCCTCTGTACTGGCTCTAGTGAGCTGAAAATCAACAGAGCTCATCTGTGAGATGCCCTGAACAATATGCAGTCATAAAATTGGTCACTTTTATACACTCCGGAGCCTGTATCGTGATAACAAAGAGAAATTTCTTCAGAAATACCAAAAATGTAGTACATCAAGTACCATAGCACCCGTTGTACTGACTCTGGTGAGCTGAAAATGAACAGGGTTTATCTATGAAACGTCCTGAACAATAGTAAATCATAAAATTGGCGACTTGTTGCACTCCGGAGGCTGAATCGTGCCAACAAGACATGTTACAAAAAGTGGCCGACGACGACGACATATACAGAGGAATTTTTCTAAAAACCATTCCGTGTTTTTCTCGCTGAAAAACGAAAAAATAAGCAAAAAATTCTAAATTTTAACTTTTTATGAGATAAACCAATACTTGTCTCGCATATTAGATAGGGTTGGACGGAAAAGTATAAAGTGGTTAAATACGTCAACCTTGATTGCAAGGGGGACACACTTTACCATAAAATACTTATATACCTAGCGTCAACCCTTTCCCATACACAGACACCCCTTAAAAATTTAAATTGCATCTCCTCACAATTATCTATAGTCTTTTATAAAATGTATCAATGAGTTTGTGGAAATAACTGTTAATAACTTTGGATTTTAAAAATAAAAACACGAAATTAAAATGATCGCTTATTTCTTCAACAGATGATTGGAATGTAGCAATGGCACTTAGGTTATCACATATTAATATAACTTTGTTAAAGTTTCCAAACTCACTGAAAAGTCCTTTTAGGTTCACTAGTTCTTGTGCTGCTAATGCTGCTGCTACATACTCGACTTCCATAAAACTAATAGCAACGCAAGTTTGCTTCCTAGAGAACCATGCAATGGGATTGTCATTGTGGAATGGTATGAAACCACTAACACTTTTCCTGGATAGTTTGTCTCCACCCTAATCAGCTTCACATCAGTTCATAGTCTTTATTTTTGTTGAGGTAGTGTAACACTCTCTTCGCTGCATTCCAGGTAGCATTTTCGGAATTCGCCGACACATTAGCTGCTCGGATCGACTCGGGTAATGCGAATCTCAGACTCGTAAAGTCCCGACGTATTGGACCAATGCGTCGAGGATTTACCTATGTAAAATACATGTGCGCATTGCCAAGTATGTACGTGTATATTTTTGTTAAGTTTCTAGAACAGTAACAAGCTATAGGTACTATTCAAGTAAATATAAAAATAAATATTAAAACTAATATAATAAAATGGATCCAGGGACATTACCAAATGTTCCTTACAAAGTTACGTCATCCAATACGATTAGGTTGCAAATAAGTGAGCAAAAAGATTTTGAGGTATGTAGATTTTGGTATTTTAAAGTTAAGTTTGTGTAATATGATATATTTGCCGAACTGTAAAATCAAAAACATAGGAAATATAAATATATTAATAGTAAAGATAATAATTATAATTTTTTATTTATGAATTTGGAATATAGATTCTTATTACGTTGAAGAATAAACAGAATCTTAAACTAATTGGTTTTTTCTTGTAGAAATGGTTGACTGAATTGGAAAATACTCAAAAAGTAACTTGGAGAGTTTCAAAAACCTTTAAGCTTGGTACTGAAAAGCCACGCATAATATTTAAAAGATTATATCACTGTCATTTTAACGTAAAGCAAAAAAAGAAAAATGAAAATTCTAGAAAAAGGATTTCTAGAAACATAAACTGTCCAGCAAAATTATCGGTAACTATCAAGCGATATAATCCAGACACAAAATCAAAAAACAATGATGTTTATATGCCAAAATGGCCATGTGTTGTGGAATTTCGGGATGAACATAATCATAATTTAAATTCTGTTGCAGCACTTAGAGAACTTGCCCTGGATGTAAAAAATCGTATTATTATTGAGCTATTTGAGAAAGGTCACTCAGTAGCCTCTGCATATCACTTTTATATTTTATCAATGATGGAGGAACACGGCGACAACTATGAAAATATTAGTGTTTTTAAATGAAACTCAAGGTCTCTAGTTAATTCCACAATTTAAAAACACTAATATGAGCATATTCCACGAAGTAAGGGTCGAGACAGTCAATTTATGAAAATATTGTTATAGATAGATATTTTACGCCTACTAAAACAGATGTAGAATCTATATGGAAAAGCCATCTCAAAAAAAACTATGGCGGAAAGACTGGAGAAAATATGTTATCTCATTTAGATAATATGCTTAGGAGAAAAAAAATGGTACTCTTTTTAAAATAATTCGAAAAGAAGACCATAATGCTGTGGCACTTTGTACACCAATCATGCAAAGAGTTGCAACACTTTCCCAGTCGTCAGAGATTATGTTTGTTGATTCCACAGGCAACTGTGATACGCAAAATCATAAGGTTGACTATTTTATAACACAATCAGCTATTGGTGGATTACCTTTGGGCTGCATCCTTAGTAGCAGTCAAGAATCAAATGTATTCTTAGAAGCTGTGCGTGCTCTTCATGAAATTTTTCCCATTAAAATAAAACCAAAGGTTATTCTTACGGATGACGATCTAGCTGAAAGGAATGCCTTAAAAAGGGTTTGGCCTGATTCTTGTTACTTATTGTGTACTTTCCACGTTTTAAAAGCCTGTTGGAAATGGCTTAAATCAGGAACAACAAAATTTCTTCAAAGGACGTACAAAACTGCTACAAATATTTTCGAAATATTCTTGTATCCAAAACATATGAAGACCTCGAAAATTCTTGTTTGGAATTTACTAAAAATTGCAAATATGATAATTTCACAAAATACGTAAGTAATATGATGGAGAGAGCTGACACTTGGTGTCTTTTATACCGGCAACATTTACCACTAAAAGGAACTGACACCAACAATTACATAGAAGTCGTATTTAGACTGCTAAAAGATATACCCTTGGAAAGGACGAAAGCGTTTAATTTACCCCAACTTTGCGACTTTATTACTACCAACTTTGAATTTTATTATAAGCAACGAATTTTGGATATTTTGCTAAAACGAGCATCTAAGACAGTTATTAGTCGTTATTTGCCTGATGAAAAGAACGTGACTGCTGAAAATATAGTTCAACTTAATGACTTTGAATATGAAGTTAAAAGTGAAACCGATTTACTAGTTTTCAAGTGTACGTGTCCACAGGGATTTACCGGTACACATTGTAAACACCAGGCAGCAGTTGTAAAAAAATTTAATATACATTCAGTTTTTAACACCTTATCATTGAATGTTAAAGGACATCTTTACCATATTGCCACCGGAAAGCAGGCAGGTGCATAACTATTTTTGCCAATTGAAAATGTTTCAATGGGCCCAAACACTACTAAAGATGTTTATATAAATTCAGTTTCTTCACAAAATTGTAATTTTGTTATGAGTATTGTTGGTGATAAAGTTGATGACATTAAGTACGAAGATCATGATATTGCCGAAATTAAAAAAAAAATGGGAACAACACTCAAAAAAAAATCATGGAATATTTGGATAGAAGTCCATCAATATTCTATCCTGCGATTAAAGAATATTTAAAGAATTGTGATAAACATGCTAACTCAGAGCAGACTTTATTATCTGGTTTGCATACAGCTTTTAAATACAAAGGCGCAGTCTGTAAAAAGAAACAACAGCATGCTACACGAAAAAGAGGTAAAAACATAACTGTGACATCAATTGGACGAAGAAAGACGAAAATGACAGGAAAGAAAGCAATGTGTAGTGGAAGAAAGTCTCAACAATTTAAAAAAACAGTTAAAAAAGCACCCCATTCCTTGGCGATATGTGTTGAAAATAATGTGGGTTTAGGGGGGAATAAATCAAAAAAGTGAAAATATTATCTTTTATTTTTCAAATTTTTTTTATTAATAAACGTTGCAACAATTTTTTTATTTATTTTTGTGAATATGTACCTACATATAGTGAGTTTTTTAGAATGGTAAATGTAAATAATATTCGCCCTGTGTGATTTACAAAAAAAAAGTGCAGACGCGTCAAATTTTAAATTTAAAAGGGCATCTTGTTATAATAGGACGTTGCTGTGACGTCATCACTACATATTTTTTTAATAAGATGGCCATTCAAATTTAAAATTTGACGTGTCCCAGGTTTTTTAATAAAATTAGATAGGCAAATATTATTTACATTTTCCAATCTAATAAACCTCAATGTACATATACGTACATACCTATGCCTAAAAAATACTGACAAACTGACATTTAACGTTTTGTAAATCCCCGACGCATTAGTCCAATACGTCGGGACTTTACGAGTCTGAGATTCGCATTACCCGAGTCGTTCCGAGCGGCTAGTGTGTCGGCGAATTCCGAAAATGCTTCCAGGTACTAGTAGTTGGTTTATAAAGATACCTACTCAACAGGGATACACTTTGACTGATATCAGGTCTTGTTGTTAGCGAGATATACATCAGACTACAAATTAATCTTCTATATGGAACATTTGCTTCTTCTTCGTGTACACTAAAATTGGCTTCCATTGGAGTCGCTATACATTCAGTTTGTTCCATACCAAATTCTTTTAAAAGTATTTCTATCATTATTATCTGTTGTATTTTTATTCCTTTTTCTGTAGGTTGTATTCTTTTGACTTTAAATTTATCATAAAGATGATTCTACAAGTTTTTCTTATCCAATTATCAAAGCGTCATCAACACACAAAACTAGGTTGACATTTTCTTTAACATATAAACAGTAATCATAGTCAGGTTTTTTAAACTGCAATTTTGTCATTATTTCATTAAATTTTATGTTCCAGCATTTTGAAGAGTTTCTTAAGCCGTACAAAGCTCTGTTTAATTTAAAATATCGACTTGTACTTGCCATTCCTTCAGGTTTTTTGATAAAAATGTCATTGTTTAACTCATCATTTGAAAATGCTCTTGGTACATCTATTTGTTCGATAGTATAGCCTCCTCCCGTTGCAATAGATAACATCATTCATATATTGTTGAGATTCTCAAAAATTGGTGGATAATCAAATTCCTCTCCTTCGTAGGGAACTTGAAACACCTTTGCAACTAATCTTGCTTTTCTCGTACCATCTTCTTTTAACTTAAATATCCATTTAGTCTCGATCGCTTTTGCATTTTCTGATAATTCTGCTTCTATCCATATCCGTCATTTTTCATTTTTCCATTTCTATTGGTTCTTGCCATTCTGGTTGTTCGATAGCGTCTCTGAATGTTTTGGCTCTTCATTAGCTGAAGAAAGAAGACAATAAGCAACATACACATCATAATCTTCCAAGTAAGATGACCTCTGTGTAGATCTTCCTGTTCTTGTATTTCTTTCTTCCGGAATCTCAGGTGTATCTTGATATTCATCTTCTGAGCTTTCTGCTTCTATTTGAACAAATCTCATTATTATCATTGTTGTCATCTTCTGAATGGTTAGGTTTCCTTCCCAAAGATTTTGTTTTTTTCTTCAGGAAAATGTACCATCTTTTGTGTGCTTTCTTTATTTGTTACTTCTTTAGCCTTGTTTCTTTCTTTGAATTCCATGAGCGAATCGTCAAACTTTACATTTCTTGATCTTACAAGTGTTTGCACCTCAGGTAACCATAATTTCCATCCTCCACCACAATAACCAACCATCACTGCTTTCTTTGCTCTAGTATCTAATTTATTACCCATTCAGCAGTCACGTTTTCTTGAGGAGTATAGGGCATGCTAAATTCTAATATTATCCCCTTTTTCTTACAATATGATTTAAAAGCACTTGTTATAAATTCACCACCATTATCTAGTCTTATTGATTTAACTTTTCCTCTTTATGTCTGTCTGCTTCTTCAACATAATCTATCAAATTCTGATCTGCTTCATTCTTTGTTTTCATTTTTTTTACACTACAAAATGTGAATAATCATGGATTATTGTCTGGAAGTATCTCAACCCATCATCAAAAACTACTTAATTAAATGGGCCACTAACATCTGTATGAATTAATTCTCAAAAAAAATAAAAGAGTCAAGTTTTCATTCGGATACAAAACGTCATTACATAATTCTCCAATTTTTGTGGTTTTCTTTTCACAATTCTTAAAACATCTTATGCTTTTGCCTTCCATGCATGTTGAGCATATTTTAGTTTCTGTGGGCGACTGTAACTATACCAAACTATCAATACCAGGGTGATCTAGTCTTATGTACCATAACACTTCTTCTACTATAACATTGCACTGTTCAAGTTTATCTCTACATTCTGTTTTATCTATAATTAGTATATATATATATATATATATATATATATATATAAATTTCGATTTTCCACTACACCTGTTGTTTGTAGCCGTCTCCACCTCTTTTAGGTTATGTTGCAAACCAATGTTGTTGACACCCACATAGGAAGCAACCATCTTAAGTTTTGAAACTAGATAAACTGTTCTAAAATTTTGTGTTAAGTTTGAGTTCTTCATCCAATAATCTGTGTTCTACAAAATCTAGCTTCTATTATTTCTAAAGCAATTACTACATGGCCATATTTGGACGGTGGTGATAAAATTAAGAGGCATACTTTGTCTCCTTCATCTAGTACTGATCCTATGTCTTTGAGTTCTCTTACTGTTGTAATAAATCTCAAGAACAAAGCTTCCAGTTCATCAATTTTCAAATTTATTCACTTTCTCCACAATGCCAATTTAGTTAACGTTGTGGTTCTTATAAATACAGCTCTTAAGCCTCGATCTGTTCTTTTGCACTTGTGCTTTCTTTATTAATATCTAGATGCTTATCTGAGATACGTTGATTGATTGTGCTTTTACATCCTTTTTACTCCAACCCTACCTACTTATTTCTACATTCATCAATCATTTTCCTGGTTGATGAATTGGAAGAAGAGAACCTGTGGAGTGGCCAGCGGATTTAAACTCTTTATGGTCATTTGAAAATAAAGGTATTTGCAACAAAATCTGACTCTCTCGAAGATTTACGTCAAAGAATCCTTCGACAATGCAGATGTGCTCAGAAACAAGGCCGTAGCCAGTCATAGCACGTAGGACCCGGCCTCTTCCAACAAATTTGCGACTTCTAAAATTTTCCTATAGATATAAATAATGTCTTGAACAGATGTCAATTGAAAACTTGCTGTTTCTTCAAGACAATGCCGGGTCGCCATATTTAACACAAATACACGTTTATTTCACATGTTTGTGTGTCATATATCTCAATCTCTTCTCTCGACTATATTGTATACCCATCGCGATACCACAACGGTCAGAAGCGTGGATTAAATGTGTTTTAACATTATTATTCACTCTCTGATTCAATAATATGCTCCAAAGAAGAGGCTTATTCAGTTTTGTGGAACAAGATTCATTAAACAACATAAGAGCATACTATCCCTTTGTCGAACTATTCAAGATTATCCACATGGCATTAGAAGAAATTTCAGAAAAATCTTGGATGATTTAAAAAACAGCGATCTGCTTACTTGCAGCAATCCAGAAAACCTAGTTCATCATGAGTCTCTTGGCTTGTGACAAACTTTTCAGTTTTACGCTATCTTTGTTAGTTCGACTGCAAGAAACATAACGTTTGGCTTCAGCAGTAAAGTATGTTCTCGGAATTGTGTATAACCTTCAATAAGAACGCAAAAATGCAGAATTATCGTTCGGCGAAACTTTCAGACACTTAAAAATCAGAGAGGGTATCAGTTACAATAAATAAGCTAATATTGTATATTATCGTTATGATTTTTACATTAATAAAAGATCCATATAACACCCCCCTCGCCTCACGGATTTTACCTACTAATTTATATTTGTGTCCCTAGCCCCCCCCCCCAGACGAAATTTCTGGCTGCGGTCGTACTCAGAAATGTTCGCGAACCATTTAAAAATAGATTATACCATTATATGGAAGAAAACTGAGATCATTTTTAACAATACATACGATAATTTAAATTCTATCTTGGTGTTTTTATTTTTAAAATCCAAAATTTTAATACAGTTATTTCTACAAACCCATTGATAAATAAAAATTTATATACTCCGTTTTTAAAAGGCATGGAGTAATAGAATTAAAAGTGGCAAATACATTTAATAGGCTCCGGAGATTGACAAGGGCGTTTCTGCTTGAGAGACCTTACTATTCGGTGGCAGAATTCTGCATTCTACCCTAGACTTTTGAGTTACATCGGCGTAGATCAATATTTGGTATGTTGTACGATGGTAACATTGTATTATAATTATTGATTTAAATTTGTATTTTTATATATTATGTTTTGTATCGTTAGTATTGACAGTATTTTTTATATCTTTATATTATTTTTTATATACTTTTTTATATTTAGCTATTTTTAAATTATTTCGCTTTGTTCATAAAATTGTAAAAATTTTCATGACAATAAAGCTTATGTCTCTCTCTCTCTCTCTCTCTCTCTAAATCACTCATTTTGGCCGGAACCATAGGCGTACCACATTTAGTCATTTAAAAAAAGTTAAGGATTCTAAAATTATCTCATTTCCGAAAATAACCGTTTTGTAATATTATTTAAAATGAAATTTCAAATTATCAATAATATAATAAACTGTGGATTATATCACTGACATCAATTTTCCAGAAAATTTATTATTATGTATAAAAGGGCGTAGACGAGTCCCTCCACTAAGCTCCAGTTAGTTATAATCCTACATACAATAAATAATAAAATAAATGTTAATAACAATTTTATACAAATACATATATATATATATATATATATATATATATATATATATATATATATCCAAACCAACCCCATTTGCCGATTATTTCACCCAATTAGCAGGTAATTGAAGAAACTTGACAAACAGGTAGCTCAAAAATGGTTTTATTATTGTGAAATATAGTCTTTTCAGTCCTAAGAAAATGCCCCCATAATACAATGTACTTACTAGAACTTTTCAACTATAAAAGTAGCGGAAAGGTTGAATATTTTCAATTTACAGTTCATCTGTTTTGGAGAAACTGCTGTGTTCATTGATTTCCC
Organism: Galeruca laticollis; assembly: GCA_963921935.1. Classification (NCBI taxonomy): domain Eukaryota; kingdom Metazoa; phylum Arthropoda; class Insecta; order Coleoptera; family Chrysomelidae; genus Galeruca; species Galeruca laticollis. The sequence continues at coordinate 204,307,696 of OY998180.1, forward strand.
CATTATTACTGTTATTTGTTATTATTTTTTACCGTTATTGTTAACTGGTGTTTATTTTTGTTCATCTATACAAGTTCTCTTCTCATCACACGAGACAAACACCTAGCTACACCTTCCAACTATATAGTGTTCCAACCAAATTCGACCAGATATGGAGGATTTATCACCATCTAAGCGACCTAAAGTTGGCCCATTGTCGCTGAACGAAAAAAATCTGATATTAAATTGCTATTCCTCGTTGAAGAACGAAGAAATTAGAAGAAAAATGAATTTGACAGGAAGTGTTGATGAAACTGTGGAGATTACTGCAACAATGATGGGTGTTTCAAAAATAACAATTTATAATTTAATGAAGGAGAAAAAAAATGGAAACATCACAGCCCCAGCAAAGTCCCCAGGCCGACCCAAACTTGAAATGGATGACGACTTGAAGAATGGAATAAGGCGTAAGGTGCATGCTTTTTTCTTTAGAAAAGAGTTCCCAACTCTCTCCAAAATTATGGCTTCGGTTCAAGAAGATTCAGATTTTCCGAAAATGTCTCGAAGTACATTATGGAAAATTTTGAAGGAACTTGGATTTGAATATAAAAAAAATAATCGGAACGCAATGTTGATTGATAGAGACGACATTGTCATTTGGAGGAGGAGTTATTTGCGCAATATTCGGAAAGCAAGACTAGATCAAAAACGAATTTATTATTTGGATGAGACTTGGTTAAATGAAGGTCATACTGTTTCAATGTTTTGGCAAGACACGAATGTCAAAAGTCGGAGGCAGGCAGCTCTTGAAGGGTGGTCAACAGGCCTCAATCCACCAGCAGGAAAAGGACGTCGACTCATCATTACTCATATCGGAAGTGCCGAAGGTTTTGTTAAAGGTGGATTGTTGTGCTTTGAGTCGAAGCAAACCGGAGATTATCATGAAGATATGGATGGAGACGTTTTCGAAGAATATTTCTCACAAATGTTAGATCTAATTCCAACGGGCTCAGTCATTGTTATGGATAACACAAGTTATCACTCCAGGTTAGTGGAGAAATTACCTTCAACTGCATGGCGTAAACAAGATATCCACGATTGGCTAACCTCGAAAAATATTGAATGCCCAGATAACCCGCTGAAAAATGAGCTCTTGCAACTGGCCAATTCACATAAACACAAATATAGTAGATACGTTGTAGATCAAATGGCATCAGCGCGTGGTATAACGGTGCTGAGGCTTCCTCCTTATCACTGTCAACTCAATCCCATACAATTAATATGGGCCCAAGTGAAAGGGGAAGTTTCAAGAAAGAATACGACATTCAAAATGAGTGACGTAAAAGTTTTATTAGAAGACGCGTTAGGTAACGTAACCAAAGAAAACTGGAAGAAATGTGTTGAACACGTGATACAAGAAGAACTAAATATGTGGGAAATGGATCATATAAGTGAACACATGATTGAACCATTTATAATCAATGTTAATAATGGAAGCTCAACAGAATCGTCTGATTCTGATATATAGACTAGTTTTTGTGTTAGTTATTACTATTATTTGTTAGACTTTTTTTATATAAATATTACATTAATTCGTACTTTATTCCTGCATTTTTCTTTTTTCCTCTCCTATTGTAAACGGTATATTAGTAGTAAAGTTGATAACTACTGCAAAAAAAATTTGCTATTTTTTATATAATATTTTATGTTTATTCATAGGAACACAAAAAGATGTGTTTTTATTGAATCGATATTGTGAACTCTTTTGAATAGTTTTCGTAATTATAATTTCATAGTGCCTTCATATTCATATACCAAGTTTGTTTTGTCCTGATTGCACGCCTCTGAGGATTAAATTGTTTATTTGTTCATTCAAATACAATAGAGCGACCCTTTCAATACAATAGACGACCCAACCGAATACAGAGTTACGGGGTGCCTACCTGAAATTCGTAACAAATGAGAAATTTTAGTACAAAATTAGATAAACTTCGGAGATATTTTATTATATGTATCGGTTTTGCATACCTAATGAGCTTTTATTACTCCATGCCTTTTAAAAACGGACTATAGACGATTGTAAAAAGATCTTTTAAAAGAGGTATCACTCGACCCCCCTTGCAAATTAAATTGTTTATGGGATAACTGTGTAGGGTAGGGTATTATGGTAAAACATGTCCAGCTTGTAATCAAGGTCGACGGATATCACCACTTTTTTAGAAAATTATTACCTCCGCAGTTATTTAGGGTGGGTACTATATAAACACGGATATGACTGAATTTTTTTATAAGCACACAAACAACGCCATCATTCCATTTCATGTCGAAATAAGCACTTCAACGAATGAATCACGAATGAGTCCGTCAATTTAATTTTTCCTTGTATGATTCGTCCCATAACCGCCATCAAGGCGAAGCGCCGCACAACGAATCGCATCAACGCAACAATGGCAATAATTCGTGAATTATTGCGACGAATGGACGAATAGCGAGTAGCGCGCTTAAGGTAGCTATAGAGCGTAAAAATTAAGCAGACATTATCTTTATTATTCCTTGTCACCAACCAACCAATTAAGCATAGTTTATTAAACCCGCGTTTCATTATATTGGATTAATGATTTATTTTATTACCACGAAAGTATAATATCTGATATTGCACCATCTATTTTTGGTTTATTAGGTTTATTTATGTTACTGAAACGTAAATAAAAGTACATATTTATGTTTATTTCCTTTGACTGTTCATATCCGCTTTTTTTCATTGTCGATTTGTTTCTCAATAATAAAACACCGTTTTTCTACGAAAAGTGCGTCAAATATTACAAACACCATTTTATAAACAGTGCTTATTTTATATTAACGACACCTATAAAATCATTTAGTAGTGATACAAAGGCCATTTCTCACACTAGTAGCCCAGGCAACGAAAAGGTATAAAGGGAAAAAAGAAAGATGTGAAACCAAACTCTTTGGGAACAACAGATAAAAAATCCACGGCTAAAAGTACCAAAAACGCTGAAATTATATCGAACAGCTCAGATTCAGAAGCCTCTGTGCATTATGATGACTCGACTGATGAAGAGGATTACAATGATGCAGAGTGTCGTTTTTGCCATGGAGATTTTCCGAAGACACCCGTGGAGAAAAGTGAGCTAGATGTATCGTTTGTTTTCAGTGGTACCACGAAGATTGCGGCGAAGTCGATGGCACAACATTTGCTTGCCCTATGTGCGAAAAACAACAAGGATTCGATTAAATTTTTGTGTTGTTACTTCTGATTCTCATTTTGATTACTTCTGAGATAAAACAATATATTATATTCTTTCAGTCCCTGTTTTTATTTTTTGGTATCCTATTATTGGGAACCCTAGCTATCTCATATTAGGAGACCAATCTTGAAAATGACAAAAGTGATTTCTTTTTATTTATAACCATTTTACAAAAATAGTTAACATTTTTAATAAATTTGATGTGTTAGGGTGTGAAGTATACACAACGATCTATCCTTCAGAAATAAAGCCACTTCTAAAAGTTAAATTTTTGCAAAATTATTCAAAAAAAATAAAAAGGTGTCTCATATTAGGTCCCTTTCCTCTAGGGCTCATCTGTGAGACGTCCTGAACAATATCCAATCATAAAATTGGTCACTTGTTCACTCTCCGAAAGCTGTATCGTGCTAACAAAGCGAAATTTCTCCAAAAATGAACAAAAATGTAGATCCTGATTTATAGGACTCGTTTTACTGGCTCTTGTGAGCTAAAAATCAATAAGGTTAATCTGTAAGACGGCCTGAACAATATCCAATTATACAATTGGTCACTTGTATACATTCTGGAGGCTAAAAAACTGAAATTTCTCTAAAATTGACAAATTGTTGGTATTTCAAGTACCATAGCACCCGCTGTACTAGCTTTAGTGAGCTGAATATCAATGGGGTTCATCTGTGAGATACACTGAACAATACCCAATCATAAAATTGGTGACCTTATGCAATCCGGAGTCTGTATCGTCACCGTACATAAACGTTTATGTACGGTGTCGTCACCGTACATAAACGGTACGGTGGTATCGTGCTAACAAAACGAGGTAAAAAACGAGGCCAACGACAACTACGACGACGACATACCCACAGTATTTTTTTCTAAAAACCCGTTTTTCGTGTTTTTCTCACCTAAGAACGTAGAAATAACTCAAATAAATAAATAAAAATAACTAAAAATAAACTAATTTTGAGGGGTGAACCAATACTTTTCTCGCATCGTATATAGGGTTGACGGCGAGTTTTATATGCACGCTAATTTAAATTTTCTATGTTACTTTGAACGAAAAAAATTATCTAATAATTTTCGAATTTATAAAAGATGTTTGGGCGTTATTTGCACTCAAATGGATTGAAAAACCTCTCTTCACACTGACATTTGAACAACTATACTAATTTGTAGTCTTTGTTAAATTATTTGAAAACTATTTCCATAAAATTATAAAAAAGACAAATGGATTTGCACAAGTGGAAGAAAAATAATAATAATTTGGATCGAGTTTTTGTTGGCGTTAATCGAAGTTCTTTGTGATCATAAACGACTGAGAAGAAATATAGTAAATTATAGTAGCACGCTACCTCTAGTATATACCTAATTGCATATTATGTATTTATGGTCAGTGTAACCTGTATATCGATGTTTAATTTATTTTCTTAATGGTTAATTATCATAATATATAACCGTTTAATCAACGATCCTTACACTTAAAGGTCATCTAAAAGATTAATCACACCGTGTAAATCAAAAAAGAAGTTTTATTCAAATACACGTTCACTTCGCGCACTTTGATATTTTCTTGTAAGTAACTAAAATATTTACGCAAAACTGACAGAATAACAATATACTTTCTATAGTTTTAAAACTCTCGCCTGCGAATTGCACTTATCTGAAATTAATCGGTATATGCAGTACACATTCCAGTGATATTACGTGATTGTGTTTAGGTTTGAAAAATTGTAATTGATTATTACGTAATTCACCTATAACTAGTTTTCTTGGTATCAACAACAATAGTCAGGACTAATAAACAATCTAGAGGTACTGGAATCAGTTATAGGGGGGCATAACGGTAACATTTTTACAGTTTTATTAAATAAAAAACTGGAGCGGTATTTATATTTGTTATTAATGATGTTAGACTATAAATTTTTTAAGTAATAAATTCATTATAACTTTTCCACCAGTGGCGTAACTGCCTATGGGCTAGGCGGGGCAGTGCCCCGGGGCCCTCGAGCTCAGGGGGCCCTCGAATCCTTACCAGATGACAGGTTGCAACCCCACTTTAATCATGAAAACTCAGTTGAGAGAAATTCAAAAGTTATGCCTAGGGAATTCCCCTAAATTCTTTCTGTAGGTTGGCAGTGTTGTCAATTTGACGGATAGTGATATGTGCGTTTTATTATTCATCGATGTGCGTTTTATTGTGAATTCGAAAGATTTTTTTTTCGAGAACGGTTAAAAAATTAATGCTGTATCAGGAGTAAGTAAGCTAATGTCTTTAAACTTTTTTGTACTGGTCAATATAGAATATAGTGGTTCAATTTTATTTGATTTTACCACTCATATTGATGTCCGCTAAGTCAATAACTCGTGTCAAATCCATAGATTTCGGCTAAACTGGCAACAGTGGTAACACTAACGGTGATAATTTTTTTCCGGGAATTCCCCAACAACACTTGTAGCATGTAGCGTATCATTGTGTTTCTCTTTCCTTTTATTTTACTTTTAACTTCGTCAGTGAACAGTGACTACAGTGAGTTGAGTACCTACCTCGAGCACAATCTAATATTGTATTGTTTCAATAAATAAGAAAATTAAAATTATGGATAAAAAGAAGAAACCCAGTGGTGCATTTAAACGCAAACAACGCCAAGAAAGAGAAGATAGTAAACAAAAATTGCCCAAAATTGACAAGTTTTTTAGTCAGCCTTCTGCAAGTACATCTGGCCAAAATATTTCTATTGATAGTGACTCAAATAATGTGGTAATTGCAGTGTTGGTTGAGAAGCCTACTAAAGAAGATTCGACAATTATTGCAGTTGGAGATACCTCCGCCGCCGATCATGTGAACGTGCATGATGTTTGCATGACACACATAAGAGCGGGTTTGGAGGAACCATAGACCTCTACATTTTTCGAAAATGTGTACGACAAATCTTCTTATGACTTGGGAAACTTCACGAAATATTCTTCAAAATATTAAGTGATAACGAAAAACGTCAAATTCTTGATATGGGGCCTTTACAGCCTTCAGGACCTTTTCCAACAGACATCAACCAGAACAATAGGTGTTTTTCAAAATCGTACTACGTTTCGTGTTGTAAATATGGGCCAGTTAATCGTTTTTGGTTGTGTTATTCCAAAATACGAGAGGCTGCCTATTGTCAACCCTGTTGGTTATTTGCTTCACAAAAGAATAATGTTTGGTGTACGGGATTTCGAGATTGGAAGCATTTATCAGAAAGAATTAAACAACACAGTTGTTCGAGTGGCCATTCGGAAGCATGTGCTGTGTATGAATTTTGGAAAAAAAACGATACTAATACTATCGACAAGCAACTTGAAAATGAAATTCGCAAAGAAGCATCATTTTGGAAAATGGTTCTTCAAAGGTTATTCGATATCATACTTACCCTAGCAAAGAGTTCTTTGGCTTTGAGAGGACATCAAGAAGAGTTAAGTCAGGAAGGAAACCACGGAAATTTTCTGTCCTTTGTAGAGCTTGTCGCCTGATATGATCACATTTTGCGGCAAGTTTTGGATATGCCCAAAGTTAATAATAATTATTTCTAAGTTTTTTTATTGTTTTATTTTGTTTATAATTATTAACTATTTAATATCAGGACTTTTTTGAAATTGTGTTTTTTTATGTTTTTAGGATCTACAAGATATCTGAGTGCAACAATTCAAAATGAAATGATTGAGAGCTTGTGGACCAAACTCGAAACCCATCTACTAGAACAAATTAGAGCGTCACCGTTTTTTGCCATCATAATGGATACGACACAGGACATATCGAAGGTAGATCAGCTAAGCATTGTTGTGAGGTATGCAGTAATAACCAGATCGGAAAATGGACAGCCAATTGATATAGAAGTAAAAGAAGTGTTTCTAGGCTTTTATGCAGCCTTCAAACATGGCGCAGTAGATTTAGTCATCCAAGTGACAACATTATTTATCGACAAAAATATTGATTTAAAAAAATGTGTGGGGCAAGGCTATGATGGAGCCAGTGTGATGAGTGGTGTGTATAATGGTGTACAAAAACATATTAAGGATATCCAGCCTAACGCAGAGTACGTTCATTGTGCCACTCATAATTTGAATTTGGTGATGCCGTTAGCAGTTGTGTGGAAATACAGAATTTTTTCGCAACGTTGAAAAATTTGTATAACTTTTTCGGAAACAGCATCAAACGTTGGGATCTACTGTCAAAATTCACTGGCGAATCGGACAAGACTCTAAAAAAACTAAATCCGACTAGATGGTCCAGTAGGGTCAATACGATATCTGCATTAAAACTTCGTTATTTTGATATTATCAAAGCATTATCAGAAATAGTTCTAAAGAGACCTAATAAAGATGAGCGTAGTGAAGCAGAGACTATTAAAACAAAAATGCTAAATTTCGAGTTCGTGTTGTTTTGCGAATTCATGCACAGTGTATTGAACGACATCAATTATGCATCCAAAACTTTACAAAAATGCGACATCAATTTGGGTGAGGCGAGTAAAGTTTTAGCAGAGAGCAAAGCAAAGTTGCAAATTTATAGAAATGATTTCGAATTATTCAAGTGCAAAGCCAGTGAAACTGCAAGAAAATATGGTATTGATCCCCATTTTCAATAAAAAGGGCAAAGAAAAGTTAAAAAACATTTTGATGAATTAGCTGCTGATCACCGATTTCCAAACCGAGAAAAAATATTTAAAATTAAGATTTTCAATAATGTACTAGACACAGTAATATCTCAATTAGAAACACGTTTTATTGGTATGAGTGCAGTCTGTCATAAATTCGATTTTCTAACACCAACATTTTTATTACATGTTGATGAAGCAACTTTATTACAAAAGTGTGACGAATTCCAAAGAAAACATTCAGATATAATAGGCCCTAGTTTTTCACTTCAATTTATTAATATTTACCACCTAGTTTTACCTCAACTAACTCAAGCATGGACTGTCCACCAATTATGTAAGGTAATAATGAGCAACTATGGAGTGCTAGAATGCGACCTAACGGAAGTATTTACAGCAATGTTATTATTATTTACAATTCCTGTCTCTTCTGCATCAGCTGAAAGGTCATTTAGCAAATTAAAAATAATAAAAAATTATTTAGGATATATATGGGCCAAACTCGACTCCGACATTTATCGCTAATAGCAATTGAAAACAAAACCGCTTCAAGCCTGGATTTAAACGAAGTCATTGATACTTTTGCGAAAACTAAAGCTAGGAAAAAATTGTAAATATAATTGTTATTTAGTCAGTTGGTAGGCCCGACCTTTATATAATAAACCCTTGAATCTTCTCTATTTCGTTTTATTAGCCAAACCTACACCAAGTTTTAGTTGTAATTTATGTTGTTACTGTTTAATACTTTTATTACCTGCCCTGCAGTGCACAAAAAAGAGCTTAAGAAGTTAAGTAGCTTGGTATTTTTAAAGTATTTGTATATTTCATATTTTTATTTGATAAAACCTAATCAGTTTACATAGCAGTGGCCCCATTTTTTAATTTGCCCCAGGGCCCTTGGTTCCTAGCTACGCCACTGTTTTCCACACAACCCTATCTAATATGCGAAAAAAGTATTGATTTACCTCAAAAAAAGTTGCAATTATGTATTTTTTTGAGATATATTTTCGTTTTTCAGAGACAAAAACAGGAAGAAAGGGTTTTTAGAAAAATAAAGACCTGTGCGTATGTCACGGTCACTTTTTGTAACATGTCTTGTTAGCACGATAGAGTCTCCGGAGTGCAACAAGTCACCAATTTTATGATTGAGTATGATTCAGGATATCTTCCAGAGGAACCCTATTAATTTTTAGCTCACCAGAGCTAGTACTACGGGTGATATAGTATTTGAAGTACCACATTTTTGGTCATTTTGGAGAAATTTCGGGTTGTTAGCACGATACAGCCTCCGAAGTGTGCACTAGTGACCAAATGATTGGATATTGTTGAAGGCGTCTCACAGATGAACTCTATTAATTTTTAGCTCACCAGAGCCAGTACTACGGGTGCTATGGTATTTGAAGTACCACATTTTTGGTCATTTTGGAGAAATTTCGGGTTGTTAGCACGATATAGCCTCCGAAGTGTGCACTAGTGACCAAATGGTTGGATATTGTTAAATGCGTCTCACAGATGAACTCTATTGATTTTCAGCTCCCCAGAGCCAGTACAACGGGTGCAATGGTACTTGTAGTAGCACAAATTTGGAGAAATTTCAGGTTATTAGCACGATACAGCATACGGAATGTATACAAGTAACCAATTTTATGATATATGACATATTCTTCAGGGCATCTGACAGATGAACCCTATTGATTTTCAGCTGACTAGAGCGAGTACAACGGGTCCTATAAATGCAGATATACTACATTTTTTGAGAAATATTTGTTCATTATTTGGTCAGAAATTTGTTCGCAATGATGGTTCTCGTGGTGCCCAAATAATGGTGTGAAATGGTACAAATTGTTTCTTAAAATACATCTGCATTTCTTTTGCTTGGCTGATACCTTTAAATTCAGTTGATAACATTGAGTGTCATTACAGCTCTAACTATTGTAGAGTACGGACGTGTGTGATTGTGTTTAGCAAAGCAAACCGTCTTTGCCTTTAAATTTAATACGTGCATTTGAAGTTTGTAGGTTATAATTAATTCAACTATACTGTAAGTATAAATATTTACTTCACTTTTTTGGTTAAGCAATTGCCGCGGCACTGGCCTGCGGATGGCCGGAAAGTATAGACTAATCGGTAAAGATTCGCCGTTAGCCGTATCAACAGGTAATGGAATTTCAAATAGTATTTACGTTGAAGATGTCGTATTTTCAGAAGTTCATAATTCTGTTATTAATAATTCCAAAAATTCCGACAATGTCATTAATGAGGTTAATAAAAACTCGAATTCTTTCCAACCTAGTAGTCAAACGAGTCATATATTTAATACTTCTAATCGATGTAATTCTAATGATAACGGACCGTATTTTATTTTTGTTCAACATATTGACTTAAATATAGGCCGTTTACTAATTTCTACGATTATAAAAGCTAACAGCCAACCAAATCCATCTTTAAAAGTCATTTTACATTTGTGATTTGTGTTATTTTCTTTTATCATTTTTGCAACAATAGTTACCATAAAATATAACTCCCTTCAAGCAATATTAAGATTAGTGAAAATGTTTCAGACTCCAGAATACTGGAGGCATTTGAAATATAGATACGAATGCCTTGGGCATTTCGTGCAATCTACGCGGTCAGTAGGTGAGAAAAAGAGGTTGTCGTTACTTGAAGAAGCGGATATATTATAAGAAATGATGAATATGATTCCTGCACGAGATGGATGCACACTAAAGCCGTTATTAAAAATACAAAATTAGTATCACCAGTATCAGAGTGATCGTTATCTAATATTTATGTAAATGTTTTTCTTTTTCTTCATTTAATTATTCTCCGTTTTCCCTACAGTATACACATTTCTTACTTTTCATCTTCTTTCAATAATATAATATTAATTGTCAATAATTTTCTCTTGTTCTTTTGAGCTTGCATTCAAGTTATAATATTATAAATACGTAATGTGCATCTACTGTTTTTGAATTTTGAAGTTGAAACTGATAGAGGCATAGTGCAAATTTCAAACTACTTCTGATTGTGAATGATTACTGCAAGAGCGCGGATTGGCTTCCGCGCGCTTGCAGTCATCATGAATATAAAATGTATTTTTGAGGAAAGGTTACGTCAAAAAATTTAATCAAATTTGTTCCATTTTATTTTATAACTTTACATTCGATTGACTTTCTCCAAACTTTGTTTGTCAGTATAAGAAGAAAAACATTAATTGTTTCTGTTTTGTTTGAATTTTTATAGTTTTTTCCTAAATATCGCCATTGTCCTGTCATTATTATAAATATTCTAACCTACTTTTATTGAGAAAAACTGAATAAAATGTCACCAGTTACATTTAATGCTTTCGTTCTCGTTTATTGTCTAACAATGACTTCCGGAATTATTCAGCTAGTGAAAGCTAATTGTTGGTGTATTGTTATTTAACCAAATGCTCAAACCTGTCGTTCATATTTGCATAATAACTTAAACGTTTCCAAAAAATATCCACTCAATATTTTAACGACCACAGAGAAACTAATGGAGATTAAATAATAGAGTGATACTTAAGTCAGTTTATGTAACATTTTTTATGCATTAATTTCAAATCAATATATCACATAAATTAAAAATTAGACAATAACCATTCATCCACCCATCTTTGTTATTAGTTTCTCAGTCAGGGTTTTTGTTTTTTTTAGTTATTTTTTCGTTTTTCACCGAGAAAAACATGAAAAACGGGTTGTTAGAAAAAAAATTCCGTGCGTAGTCTTCGTTGTTGGTGTCTGCCACTTTTTGTAACATGTCTTGTTAGCCCTATTTTATGATTGGGTATTGTTCAGGACATCTCATAGAAGAACCCTATTGATTTACAGCTCACCAGAGTCTGTACAACGGGTCTAATACATCCAGAGGTACTACATTTTTGGTAGTTTTTGGAGAAATATCGTTTTGTTAGCATGATACAGCCTCCGGAGCATACAAGTAATAAGTGACTAAGTAACTTGGTTTTATGATAAAAAATATTCAATTATAAATTTAATTTGCTATTCCGCCAAAGTTTTGGATCAGGTGGGATAAGTGGATGTCATTTATACAGATTTTCCGAAGGGATTCGAGAAAGTTGATTATTTTTACCACTATCCAAACTGAGAGCTTTTGGTATCGCACCCTATTTACTTTCAATTTTACAAAGCTATCTTATCGCATGAACACAAGTTGTTGAGTATGGCGGTTTTAGATCTCATCAATTTGTAGCAACTTTAGGAATACCACAGGGGTCCAATTTGGGTCCATTACTGTTCCTAATGTTTTACCAATGATTTTTCGCAAAAATTGAAATTTATGCATCGTATCCTCGCTGATAATTTAAAAATATATGGTAAGATTGACCGCATTGAGAATTGCTACATACAGGATACTTTGGCGTCTCAACAGCTGATTTTAAGTATCTCTCTTCACTTGAATATATCCAAATGTGAAGTTCTATCGTATTGTCGTCGTAATAATCCGTATACTTTCGATTACTCACTTAATGATCAACTTTTAGACAGGCGTAGTTCTATCAAATATCTCGGTATTAAACTTGATAGTTCTTTTATTTTCAGAGAACACATTGCCGAAATTACTAAAGCGGCATCGGGGTTATTATGTTCATAATTGGTCTAGTTTTGCTAGTGTTGCTACTTTAAAAAGTCTGTATGTTACATTTATTAGAATACTCTTCAGTGATTTGGTCGCTTGTCTATCAAAATTCCATACTAGCCCTAAAATCCGTTCAGAGAAAATTTCCCTGAAAGAGGTTTCAACCATAATTTGCTGACTAAATAATTTAAAATGGATCTTTTGATGGACCGGCGCAATTGTGCATCTTTGTCATTCCTACAGAAAATTATAAATAATAAAATTGATTGCTCTCATGCGTTAAGTAAGCTTAATATATTAGTCCCAAGAATATCATCTCGCAGCGAAATTTCCATTTATAGGTACTCCGCCATGTCATTCAAATGTTTTGATTAGATCTCCTTTACTTCAGATGTGTAAGTTATTTACTAGAATATGTCAATATTGTGATTTAAATAATGACAGTGTACAAAGTCAGAGCCAGTGCAACGGGTGCTATGGTACAATAGTATCAAATTTTTCTTATCGTTGGAAAAATTTCGGTATGTTAGCATGATACAGCTAACGGAGTGTATACAAGTAACCAATTTTATGATTGAATATTGTTCAGGGCGTCTAATAGATGAACTCAACTGATTTTCAGCTCACCATAGCTAGTACAACGGGTGCTATGGTACTTGAGTACGACATTTTTGTCATTTTTTGAGAAATTTAAGGTTTTTAGCATGATACAGCTTCCGAAGTGCAAAAAGTCACCAATTTTATGATTGAATATTATTCAGAACATCTCACAGATGAACACTATTGATTTTTAGCTCACCATAGCCAGTTAAACAGGTACTATAGTACCTAAGTACGACATTTTTGTTATTTTTGGATAAATTTCAGTTTGTTAGCACGATAGAGCCTCCGGAGTATACACAAGTCCCAAAGATGAACCCTATTGAGATTCAGCTCACTAAAGCCAGTACAACGAGTGCTATGGTACTTGGGGTACCAAATTTTTGTCATTTTTGGAGAATTTTCAGTTTGTTAGCACGATAAAGCCTCCAGCGTGTATACAAGTGACCCATTTTATGATTGAATATTGTTCAGGGCATCTTATAGATGAACCTTATTTTTAGCTCACCAGAGCTAGTACAACGGGTGCTATGGTACCTGAAGTGCCACATTTTTTGTCCTTTTTGGAGAAATTTCGGGTTAATACGATACAACCTCCGGAGTGTATACAAGTGGCCAATTTTATAATTGGATATTTTTCAAGGTGTCTCATTCAAGGTGTCTCACACATGTACCCTATTGAATTTCAGCTGACTATAGCGAGTACAGCGGGCCCTATAAATCCAAATATACTGCATTTTTGGTTACTTTTGAAGAAATTTCGGTTTGTTAACACGATACATCCCCCGAAGTGTATACAAGTAAATTGTACAGATCATCTCATTGATGCGGAAAAGTTAGTTTTACTCTTTAAAACCTTTTATTTTTGGTCATTTTTGGAGAAATTTCGGTTTGTTATCCCTATACAGTCTCCGGAGTGTATACAAGTGACCAATTTTATGATTATTGTTCAAAGCATCGCGTATATGAACCCTAATGATTTTCAGCTCACCATATCCAGTAGAAATCCAGATATATCACATTTTGGTCATTTTTGGAAAAAAATTCGGTTTGTTAGCACGATACAGCCTCCGGTGTGAATATTATTATAAATAAGAAAATTATAATAGATATTTATGTTATATCTAAGGATCATAATAACGATTATTATTGTGCAAGCCATTGATACAAAATTTTATATTCCGACGATTTCTTTAAAAATAATTTCTAGTTGCATTTCAGTTAATGTAAACGTAGCTTAATTTCAGTAATGCGCACATAGCAACCTAAGGTAACAACGGAATTGTTTGCTTGTATTTTCATGTCACTGTCAAAGTTAAGTTTATTGAAAAGTTCATCGAGCATTGTAAAAGTTGGTGCCACAAGAAAAATGTCGAGAATCTTGCCCATGAAAAGGTACTTTTAACCTATTTTAAAGAGCAATCAATGACGAAAAACTCTTCAAGTTTATGGAATTATTACTTGATGTTACGAAACACGTTGATATAAGTGAGTTTCACTTGTGCTAAAACGAATCTCCGATTCTTATAAATCCAAGAAGTACAGAATTTTAACTAAATAAAATATTACAAAGTTTTCACAATATGTGTAGAATGAAAAATATTTGCTATTTAAAGTATCAATGATAATAAGTATAAGTGTAGCCCAAGAAACCGAAAATTTACAAAGAAAACAACCAGAATAATGCAACAATTTCTACACCTATGTCTAACATTAATTTAACAAATTGTAATAATATAGTATTTAATTTTAGCCATTAAATTTTGTTGTTTCCAATAAATTTTTCATATTTTTGCCTAATAATTATATCTTCGATTTGGCAATTCAAAACATTCCTTTTCCGTTTCTATTTTTGGTCCAGTTTATATCATAATTTTAAACACCGTCCTTTTCTACTACAATGATCTTTCCAATAGAACAAAAAAATGCACTTACTGTACTGAAACCCACACAATTCTTTTTCTATCAGTCACCGTTTCTATGAATCCGACTTACCCATATTGATATCCGCAGGGGTTTTACTAGTTTTCAGATATGCATATTCATTATTTTTAAAAGTGTGTCCCATTTATTACAAATAAAGGGGTCATTTCGAATGTACAGTGGACAGACCTAACTATTAGAATCAGTATGAATATTTTACAATTTCCTCAACGTTTATATCACTATGATAATTGAAAATTTGGTATATGGCATTAATCTAATTAGAAATGGTTTTTCGTGATCTTTACTTTATCTGTGATGCTTGTAGTTACAAATTTTTCTTTCTTGTATGTAGGAGGAATTCGGTTGGACAAAAAAGAATTATTAACAAATGTCGGATTCATATAAACAAAACATTGTTTCACAAATTTATGGATTGTTCCTTACAATTGTTATTTAGTTCTTCTATGCGCCGTAGGAACTTGAAAAGGGAATTATTAAAAAATTGTGAATATTTTTTGAAATATTTTATATAACTCCAATAATACTAATTCATCAATATGACTTAAATCAATAAACATGATAAGGAGGCATCAAATAAATGACTCACTAATAGTACATGCTATCCGGGATAGTTTGTCAATGACAATTATTAGAATTTTGTTATTAATAAAATAAATATATTGCTTCAAACAAGTGTAAAAGGTTTTGAAATGCGTCGGAAATTATGTGTTGGTGAATAAAAATACCAACTTGGTCCTGTTTGTGGATATATATCTGGATATATGTATAATATGACAACGTACACCGACCCGGCTACTGGGGTGGGACAGTTGTTCAGACAGTCTTAATGAGCGCGCCTCCATAGAAATACATACATAGACTTGAAGAAGGCGGCAATTTTGAACAACTGTCCATGAATTTATGAATAATATGTAACTGTAACCATTTTCGCTGAGTAAAAGTATAAATCTTTTGAATTAATAATAAGATTGACTTTAAGAATACAGTTTATGCATCATACTGCCAAGTTTCCGTTTCATAATGAAAAATAATTTCAATTTATTTAATAAATGACTATTTTTTGGTACTTGTGCACAATAATTCATTTAAAAACAATTACAGTAATGGCAAAATTGAAGAATCCATTAAGAAGATCCTACTTTATAGTACTCACCTGTAAATTTTTAGTTTTTCATTAATGTAAACCAAACTTATAGATATGAAAAAATCACATAAAATGATGAGGTTAGAAAAAATGTCTATTTAAACATTAAATTGTTTTTTCCATGTGTACATATACTCAACTTTACTGCAATAATAATGTTGAATGAACATTCAAGATACTAAATCCAAAAGTGATTTCGTTTCTAACAATTTAAAAAAATTCACTAACCAAAAATGATAAGGCTACTTCTACTGTTTTTTATTTAAACGAATTTTACAATAATTTAATAAAAAATGCAATTATGATAACATAAAAGCTGCGATTTTTCTGTACAAACTACGTTATTTTGATCATTCTCGCGGCTACGTAAAATGTTAAAATTGTTGATAAATGAATTGGTTGATTAAAAAACTACTTGAATCACGCGTACGCCGGCACTTATAATTTAAAAAAACTTTTTAGACAAAATTTATAGAGAAAGGAGGGTATGCTTTTGATAGAAAAATTTGGGACTTCTCTGAAGAGAAATTAAATGGTTTTAAATGCATATAATTGAGTAAAGTAGTAATGCATTTCTTTTCTTCAATCTAGAGTAATTTATCTTATGTATTAAATAAATAATAACTTCTTATACATTATTTTCAAATAATGCAAAGTGGCAACATTGCTTTTCAATAATTATTTAAACGATTAATTGTCAGAACTGACATTTTGTTATAAGTGTATCGTTTTTTTTCGATACGTTTATTTAATTTAATTTGTAAGCATATTTTTAATTTTAACACTTTTATAATATCTAGTTGTTAATTATTATACATGGCCCCAGCAAAGTGTTTTGGTTGCGATCGGTAGGGGATACCGAGGCTAGTTGGGTACAGGGGTAAGTAGACACAGTCCTATTCCGATGATGCTAAGCGTCACCCGTCAAACCACATCACCTTTTATATAATATACATCTACCAATTTGATTTCAGTAAGCTAAAGACGTTGGTAGTGAGTACATCGTCGATTGTAGTTATTTTATAGTTGACGTAACATATATAGTGCGAACTTGAAGTTGTCGGCGTTTCGTTTGACTCGAATACGAGGATACCGTCATACCATACCATTTATTCACCACATAATATACAAAAGTACATGTAAGGTATACATAGTTTAGTCAGACAATGAGTAAAAACAGATATTTAGCAGAAATTGCTTACTTAATTTATAGAAAGATCTAACAGATAGATCTCTAATTTGAATTTCCTCATTAAAACTAACAAATCTATTGTATAAGCTTACATCAATTTTATTGTTTGCACTTGTTTGTAAACGAGAGAAAGGTTTTACAATGCTTTTAGCAGATCGAGTACCTTAATCATGTGCATCGGCATGTGTTTCATACATTGGTAAGTTCCTATGAACAAGGTTTATTGTATCTAGAATATACATACACGGCACATCTATAAATAGATCTTTGCAATGTGTATTCGGTTTGGCTCTATCAATTATGCGGAGTGTCGTTTTCTGCAATCGAAACACTCTCTCCATAGTAGTTGAATTACCCCATTGAATGATGCCGTATGATAAATGGCTGTGTATTATCGCAAAGTAGACCGTTGTACATCATCATTGAGGCAATGTCTCAATTGACGCAACGCAAATATTTGAGATGAGAGCTTAGAGCACAAGGAATCTACGTAAGGTGACCAGTTAAGGTATGTGTCAAGTACAATACCTAAATACTTTACCGGTTCTGATTTATTGAGTAATCTACTGGATGTAAACATTATCACCTGAGTTTTTGTAGGATTCATCTTAAGTTTGTTTGCTGAAAACCATGTTTCAGCTTTCATTAAATTTTCTGCATTTGAAGCTTCCCCATGCTTTGTTTCTATTATAGTATCGTCGGCAAACAGGAAACACCCTGTTTGTTCGAAAATTGCAGTAGGTCATTAATATATAACAGAAAGAGAACTGGACCCAAAACAGAACCCTATGGTACACCATTCAATGCGGTCATCAGACTCGATTCTGAGTCCTTGCAGCTTACATACTGTTTCCTGTTTGTCAGGTATGAATTGAAAAGATCAAGTTCTTTATTGCGTACTCGATAGAATTCTAGTTTTTGTAGCAGTACATGCTTGTTCACACAGTCAAAGGCATTGATAAGGTCACACATACTAGCGATAGTATTTTCCCCCTCGTCGAGTCCCTCAACTATGTACTCAATCAGTGCATTTACTGCTTTAGAAGTGGAATGACCTTTTCTAAAACCAAATTGGGCAGGTGATATAATTAGTTTATTTTCACAGTAACTTACTAATTTATTCTTAACTATTACTTCCAATACTTTCCCAACAACAGGAACAATAGAAATCGGTCTATAGTTATATAATAAGTCCTTATCGCCTTTTTTAAATGTTGGTAGAACTTTAGATTTTAATGAAGTCTGGCCAGTTTCCTTCAGATACGCATTTATTATAAAGTATGGTGAGCGGCTGAACTACTGAGTTTATGGCGGCTTTCAGCATCCTACTACCAAGACTATAATAATCGATGCAATTGGAATTTTTTAATCCTAAAATAGCTTCACGAACATCCATTTCCAGAATGGAGGACATAAAGAAAGAAAAAGTAGGTTTATTCATCTTGTTAATGAATGACATAGGATGTATGTTAGGATCAACAATGCCATTTACAATACTATCCGCAATAGAGCAGAAAAATGCATTAAAATTATCTGGTGTAATGTTGCTGCTTGTGTTTACAGTTTACAGTTTTCCTCTCAGAATTTACAATCCTCCAAGCTGTTTTATTTTTATTATCAGAATTTTGGATTATAGCCGCAAACGCGTTGCGTTTTTCATCTCTTGAAGTCTTCTTATAAGTCATTTTCAGCTCTCTATACAGGAGCCAATGATCATAGGAGTTCTTTTTAAACCGTTTCTTTTCGGTAAATACACCCTTTCTTAGTTCTCTCAACTGTCTGTTGTACCAGATGATACCGTTACTTTTATTGTTAACCAATTTTAGTGGAAAACATGTATCAACCAGATTAAGAAGATGATCAAGTATAACTCCAGCAGTCACATTTGAGGTCATAATGTCAGTAATTACAGGCGATGGATTTTCACTTAAAATATCAGATAATTTTTTAATTTTTGGGTCTCTAATAATTCTCCTTTTAAGAACTGGCTCGTATGAGTTTTGTATACCCAATAGGGATAGAAATAACTCTTGATGATCTGCGATGTCAGGATCCAACACATCAGCAAGCAGTATATGTATTAGATGTTCTAACCCGTACATGCTCATAGTATTTCTCAGATCAGAAGAGTGCACATTCTTGCTATCCAGATCAACGTTTAAGTCTCCCATCAAAATAATACCCGAATATTTCCTATAAAGGAATTCGATTAAAATTTCTAACTTTTCTTTAAAAATATTTATATCACCACTAGAGGAAGACCTGTAGATATTCAAAAGAACACATTTTGTATTTATCTCTGCTCCGCAAACCTTTGCGTGAAAGGGCACACAGAATGTGGAAACATCAATAGCTTTTAAATCAACGTTACAACTGGAGAAAATAGCCACACCCCCGTGAAGAGAGTTTTTCCTATAATAAAATGACGTTAAATTGTAATTATGTAAATGAATTAGTTTTAAATTATCTTCATTCAACCAATGTTCAGAAATACATAAAATATCAATAGGCGTTGATTGAGTAAATATATGGATGTCATTGATTTTATTGCTTAAACATTGAACATTGATATGCAAAATGGCAAATTTAGGAAACATACACTTATTAGCCGTTTGACATTGGTTTAAATTGATTTTGCCGAAAAAACTCATTTATATAAATTCCTTGAGGCCAAATTTCAGCTCGAAGCAATTTTTCTGAATTACTTGATGGTATTGATATCTTAAAAGAAGCATATCTATGAGGAAACCTTGCCCTGAGCTGCCTGACCTCAATATTCGAATCAACGGTCTTTAGGGGCTCTTTTACATCATGAGTTGTAGTATCCGGATGCCAATTTGTAGAGTGGTAATGTGTGACAAACACTGATTTCGCAGCTTTTATAGACAATTTTTCGTCGCACATTGATCCGATCACTAAATTTTTAGGTTTGAAGTTGATCTTACTGTCCGTAACTGATCTACTTGGTCCTGGGAGCTCTTGATTTATGTTTACATAGTCAGCATAAAGTTAACCATTTCAGCTAGATGAACAGCTGATGATCATTTTCTGGAGCAATAAAGTTGTTTGCTGAAGCATTATTTGAAGTGGGACGGTGAAGTGTATCCTCCTCTTTATTGCAGGTATTTGGGGTGGCAGAAATTGAATTTAGTTTCTCTTGAGATTTAGGTAGAAGAGGAAATGAAGTTGTGTTTCAACTTAGCTTACAAGGGTGTGGGCTAGATGGCGCTTGTGTCATTTTTGAAGTTTCTAAACTGGAAATATTATATCCAACAAAAGTGACACAATCGTTAGTTGTGCTCTGAACTTGAAGAAGAGCGATTGCTTCTAATCTAGAGTATCTGGGATGTAAATTTCATAATATTCTCCCAGAGGATATAAAAAACAGTAATTTCTACAATTTTAAAAATAAACTAAAGCAGTTTTTACTAGGAAAAAACTACTACACCATAGAGGAGTTTTTTAATTGATAAATTGTCTTTCTGTTGTTACCTGCTATGAATCTGCCAAAAATTGTTTTGTTTTTGTGGAACTGTTTTCATTATTTTTAAGGGTTGTCTGTGGTCTATGATGTAAACAATTATATATGTGTATGTGTATAGTACAGGGTGCCCCGGGACTAATGGGAAAAAAGTCGGGAGCGTATAATATGAGCTAAAATAATGTTAGTACTTCATATAAACTTTTTCTATGCAGGCCCTCGTTTTCGAGTTATAGGCCTCCAAAGTTTTAATTTTGAATTTGGTTTTTATTTTTAATTTTTGTACTAGTTATTTGATCTTTATAAAATTTACGGCAAAGATATAATGTATGTGTATGTTTATTTTGGTGAGGTAAACAGATTTACAGTAGTGCATTGAAGCCAGGGACGAACTACTTGCAATGGTTAGTGATCCAAAAATTTTGCAGGGATGGCACACCCTGTATGAAATTATCGAATTTCACTTCCCCACGCATTAAGCTAACGAAAAGATACTCTTGTTGGAATTCGATAAAATAAGCCGTTTGGCTAATATTTACAGTTTTATTCATGCACTACGTACCAATTTACGCGTTCACCATTTTTATAACGAGGTAAAACGTAACTTATTAATAGATGTCCAAGATTTACCTACAGTACTACAAAAAAATAATAGCAGAAGATGAAAAACATTAACGACTTATTAATTCGAAAGTTGGTAAAAACTTTTTATAAGTGTTTTTACCGTTTATCAAGTTACCATAGGATTAGTTGTCAAACGTTGTGTAGAATAGTTCGTAGTCAGTACTTGTCAATAATTCATAAGTCCTTAATTTAACAGTTACAATGGCAAAATTCGCTTTTATCGAGTACGCAGATATGCATCTAATGTATGGACTGGCTTCTCGAAACTGTTTAGAGGCCAGAAGGCTTTATGAAGAACATTTTGCAAACAGAGCATTGCCAGACAGACGAATGTTTGAGTGTATTGATCTCAGGTTACGAGAAACAGGTATGAATAAGTAAATGTAATTTTCTATGTATACAAAACAAAATTTTTAATTTTAGGAATATTTTTGCCAAAAAAAAGTGGAGAAGGTCCAGTACGAAGCATACGTACTGTGGCAGTTGAACAAGACTTGTTAAATGCAGTTGATAATGAACCATCAACGAGTTTTCTAAAGGTATCAAGAGAACATAACGTCTCGAAATTAGTTGTTCATCGCGTCATAAAAGAACAGCTGTTATATCCTTTTCACATGAAAAAAGTACACAGTATGACAGTGGCTGATTATCCTGCACGGCTTGAGTATAGCCAGTGGTTTCTGCGACAACAACAAGCAGACAATACATTTATTAGTAACGTTCTCTTTACGAACTAATCCAGTTTCACCCGAGATGGAATCATAAATTCTCATAATATGCATTTATGGGATGATGTGAATCCACATGGCATTATCCAAACTAGGAGCCAGCATAGATTCATGGTTAATATTTGGGCAGGAATAGTTGGCAATAATTTGATAGAGCCATATACTTTATTGACGGTACTTTGACTCTTCAGAGATATTTGGAGTTTTTGCAAAATTAGTTATGGAACCTGTTTGATGATGTGCTACTACAAACTCGTAGGAATTTATGGTTCATGCATGATGGGGCCCCTCCTCATTTCAGTTTAGATGTACGACAGCATTTACACACAAGGTTTCCTAATAGATGGATTGGTCGTGGAGGCCCTTTTCAATGGCCACCGCGATCAGGAGACGTTAATCCTATGGATTTCTTTCTCTAGGGTTATCTCAAAAGTAAGGTATACGCAACACCTGTGCAAACAAGACAAGATTTAATAGACAGAATTGTGTTACACTGCAATGTTATTAGAAATAATGTGGGATTGCTCATTCAAGTGCAAAGAAACAACCTTCGTAGACTTAGAATGTGCGTGGAAGTGGGAGGAGCTCATATTGAACATTTATTAGAATAACGTTAGTTTTTGTTGTTGTTTAGGAATTAGTATTAGTCTAATGTTTTATAACTTGTGTTTTTTGAGGTTTTCTTAATGGTTTAATAATGTTATGTTCGTAATTTTGATTAAAAGGAAGTAAATCCTGGACATCGTATTAATAAGTTAGTCAGGTAGATTTGTACGTAGTGCATTAATAAAACTGTAAATATTATCCAAACGGCTTATTTTATCGAATTCTAACAAGAGTACCTTTTCGTTAGCTTAATGTGTGGGGAAGTCAATTTCGATGATTTCATACAGGGTGTGCCATCCCTGCAAATTTTTTGGATCACTAACCATTGCGAGTAGTCCGTCCCTGGCTTCAAGGCAGTACTGTAAATCTGTTTACCTTTCCAAAATAAACATACACGTACATTATAGCTTTGCCGTAAATTTGATAAAGATCAAATAACTAGTACAAAAAATAAAAATAAAAACCAAATTCAAAATTGATACTTTGGAGGCCTATAACTCGAAAACGAGGGCCTCCATAGAAAAAGTTTATATGAAGTACTAACATTATTTTGGCTCAGATTATACGCTCCTGACTTTTTTCCCATTAGTCCCGGGACACCCTGTATATGTGAATATATATGTATGTGTGTGTTTTGTGTTCTTTAGTTAAGTCATTTTATTATAACTGTTGTATAATTTTTTTGTACAATATTTTTTTATGTGAAATAAATTACTTTCTTTATTCTCGAAGATCAAAACCGCATTATTTTGAGTTGTGTCGTTTTTAAAGATCGAAACTAAAAACCTACATTGAAAGAATTTGAGTTGATACAGTTTTGTAGACTGATATTTGCAGACGACAGTGGATTAATTTGAATTGTGTCATTTAAGAAAATTAAGGTAAGTGACTCTGTTATTTATATTTTAAGTTGCGTCACTTTTGACGAATTATTTGTTTGGGAAGTATCATTAAGCTAAGCTTGGGATTTTCCGCCGCGGCGGTTATGCTTTGTTGTTTTTACATCGGATTATTTTTATTTTTCTAGAAACGATGGACCAATCAGAAGGAAGGACCGCTAATATTTTAAAACTGGCAGCTGAAAAATTGAAAGTGCGTGAATGCTGTACCACGATATCTTAATATTCAGACAATAAATAAATCGTAGGTTTTGAAAAATCATCTTCAATCGTCAGTGACCTACAACGTAGTGCCGTCGCTGAAAATGCCACAAAAGATAAGGAAACCTCAGAGTTTGCCATTCCATCACCAAATCAAATTTTGGTTGAGAATTTGATTGAAAACAGCAGTATTAACAAAACCTTAAGTGTCAATGAATCGTGTAATTCTGAGCGCCCGACTCTCTTACGTTTTAAAAAACTCGGTAAAAACAACTATTACATCTCACCTAAACACAGTGGTGAAAGCGACATAGACGGTTCAGATGCTGATCCACATTACAGTAAGAGTCCTAGCAGTTCCTCTGACAGTGAAGTGGAACCCGTTGAGGATGAAAATTTAGTTGAGGAAGAAGACGGTACAGTTCAGCATGAAAATTTAGCAGATGAAGAGGGGCCAAAGAGTAAAAAAAGAAAAGCAAACCCCGACAAGTGGAATGTTAGGAAAAGTAAATATCGAAGGAATTGTGGGAAGGCTTATGTATCCTCTTCAAAAACTAAAAAAGAATTCCCAGCAAGAAGATTACGTCCTCCTTGTGGGGATAAGTGCAGATTGAAGTGCAGCGCAAAAATAGACGAGACAGCCAAAGAAAACCTGTTTTCTAGTTACTGGAAACTAGGAGATGTACAACGGCAAAGAGAATTCATCGTTGCCCACGCTGAAACTATAAAACCAAAATATAGGTATTCAAGATTTTCGAAGCATGAACTCGGCTTTCTATTTTACCATCAACGATAATCGTATTAGAGCATGCAAGACATTTTTTAAGGCGACTCTGGATGTAAATGATCGACCGATTAGAACAGCTTTAATGAAGAAAGCTGAAAGTGGCTTCTTGGACAATGACCAAAGGGGAAGACATGGAAACCAGCCTAAAGTTGATCCTGGAATCAAAGATGGTGTAAATTTTTTTTATTAATGCTATACCGAGAATAGAATCACATTATTTAAGGGCCCAAACCACCCGTGAATATATTGAGGGTAGTAAAAGTTTAGCTGATCTGTACCATGACTATAAAGAAGATTGTTAAACGCGGCAGCTTCCTTCTGCGAATTGGATGATGTTTAATCGCATATTCAATGGTGAGTTTAACATCTCTTTTTTTTTCACCAAAAAAGGATCAGTGCGACGTCTGTGAATCCTTCAAAAATGCAGATGAACAAGGAAAAGCGAATTTGGTAGATGCGTATGATCTTCACCTAAAAGAAAAAGAGCTTTCTTGAAAAGAAAAAGAAGCCGATAAAATAAATGCGAATGGTACCCATGTTGCAGTATACGATTTACAAGCCGTCATGCCATTTCCCAGAGGTCAAGTGTCGTCGTTTTACTACAAAAGCAAACTTAACTGTTACTTCACCATAAGCGATCTAAATGCCAAAAATGTAAAATGTTATTTCTGGAATGAAACTGAAGGGAAACGCGGTGCAGAAGAAATAGGTAGTTGTGTACTTAAATACATGCAGGCTGTAACGGAAACAGCGGAAACAACTTCAAATATTGTGTTTTATTCAGACAATTGCTGCGGACAGCAGAAAAATAAGTATTTACTTGCTACATACTTATACGTAGTGACAACACTGAATATTGACACTATCACACACAAATATCTGATACATGGACATTCTCAAAACGAAGGAGATAATGTTCATAGTGTAATCGAAAAGCAGGTAAAGAGGCATTTAAAATCGAATCCAATCTACGTGCCAGAGCGATATATGCTACATTGATCCGAGCAGCAAAAAAAATGGCCCTGCTTATCGTTTGCATGACATGACATTTGAAGATTTTTATGATCTAAAAACACTACAAGAAGAAATGGGTAACAATTTTTCAACAAACACTGAAAATATAAAAGTAAAGTGGCATGATATAAAAGTACTTAAAGTAGAAAAGCAAAACCCTCCAACTTTTTTTTACAAAACGTCGTATGAAGATGAAACTTTCAAGATGGTAAATATAAGAAAACAAAAGCAAACGAGGTCGAAACAAACTGGACAAACAATAGAATCTGAAACGCGTCTAGTTCGGGCTTATGTCAATAAATTACAACTAAGTGACAATAAAAAAAGGACTTAAAAGAACTTGTTGACAAAAACATAATTCCGAAGTTTTATTACAACTGTTACTATAAAAATATTCTTGATTAAAAAATTACAATATTTTATAGCATTGTTATAATACTTAAATCATTCATAATAATTATTACTGTTTAAGTTCAATCGATAACTTTAGGATACATTATTTTTATTTTCTTTTTAGTAAAAATTTGGTTTTTTCTGTTTAAGTCAATGAATACATTTTTTAGTTTGGACTATTGAACTTTGTTTTTTATTTGACAGGTACTCAGTAGGTATATGTACATACTGTTAAAAATATAGGTATTTAGTTTGGCTGTGCCGTACGGTTTAGTTTTCTCTGTACGTTTAAGATGAACAATAAAACTATTTTTACTTCTGAATTAGCTACTTTGTTTACTATAAATCATATATTATTGGTATTTTATTTACGGTGTCCATTGGCAATGACTATGTCACAACTTAAAAAAACGTTTTGTGTTTAATAGCCGAACCAAAACTTCAAAAATGTCACTTTTTTATAAAAATACGTTAAACGTGACACAACTCAAAATAATTCAGTTATGTATACGAATAAACATCATCAAAACTGTCACAACTCAAAAGGGGGGGTTTCAAGGATTGTAAAATGGATTAAACAGAAAATTCGAGTAATTTTGCCACCTTTACACTGTTATTTAACTGGTTCCTTTTTTGGATCGATTCAAAAACCTGTAACTATTCAAATACTAGTTTTTTGCGATTTCTGAAAATCTAAGTTTTTTGAGTTGTGTCACTTTTGAGGCAAGGGTGCGATATATAAAATACATTAACAATTGATCACCGGATGAGTATGAAAGATACAAAACTGTTAGAAATCGAACAAACAACAACCACATATGACAACTGAAGAAGGAATACTGGGAAACATTTTCAGCAGATATGGAAGCGGACTTATACGGTGGTCAGAAGAAGGTGTGGAACATGCTACGTAACAGAAAAGTTACGGAAGAAGTAAAAGTAAATGACATTACAGAAGAAGATTGGATCAGGTACTTCGAAAACACATATAATATTACTGATGATGACAATACACCGATACAGATCTCAGTAAATTATGACAATAACGAACCGGAAATAACACTGGAGGAACTTGAGGCACTAATAACAAAATTGAAAAATCGAAAAGCACTTGGCATTGATAATATAAACAACGAATTAATCAACTATGGAGGAAAGGAACTAAAGAGTGAACTTATCACCTTATTTCAGAAGATTATAATATCCGTTGTCATACCGTACGAATGGAAGTTAAGCATATCCGTACCCATACATAAAAAAGGAGGAAAAAGGGATCCCGACGATTTCAGGAACATAACTTTGTTCAGCTCAGTATTAAATTTTTTCACAAAAATCATAGCGATAAGACTTGGAAACAATGGAAACAAGATTCCGATGACGGAAGAACAACAAGGGTTTAGACAGAACAGATCGACGGTAGACGCAATATTCATAATACGGCAACTAACAGAAAAATAGAATTCAACAAGCCCATGTTTGTATTTTTTGTTGACCTCACTAAAGCCTTTGATAAAGTACGATTATTATTAAAGAACTAAACACCGGAAATATAACGAGGATTAAAACCAGAACGGGATTGTCCGTGAAGTACAGATTATGAACGGGATACGACAGGGAGACAGCCTCAGCCCTACAATATTCAATATTATCATGAACTGAATCATAGAAAGTGTTAACAAGGTCAATGCGGGGTACAAAATGGGAGAACAATCATTAAAAGTGTTGTGTTATGTGGAAGACGCGGTGCTAGTGGCAGAGAGTGAAGATGACTTACAGCGCCTACTATACAGAATGAAAACAACGGCAGATAAATATAATATGAGCATTTCAATTAAGAAGACGCAATCAATGGTTATAGCCAAATATCCGATTAGATGTAAACTAGCTGTCGACAACAACATAGTACAACAAACAATGAAATTCAATTATCTTGAAGTATCAATAGCAAGAGGGATTTAATAGAGGAATCACGAACTCAATCGATAAAAGCATCAAGGGTCAGCGGATATTTGAGATAAATAATATGGAAAAACAATATGATGAGTACACAAAGCAAGATAAGAATCTACAAAACATGCGTAAGACCTATTCTCACTTATGCAGCCGAAACAAGGGCCGAAACATCAACAACAAAAAGAATAATGAGGACGACTGAAAATAAAACGCTAAGAACAATTAAGGGAGTGAGCCTCAGAGATAGAATGAGAAGTCAGGATTTTAGAGAAGAATTAGGAATTCAGGATGTGGTGAGATGGGTTAAAGACGTAAACGAGGTTGGAGAGATCATGTCGAAAGAACGCCAGAAAACAAATGGGCAAAATGGGCGAAAACCCAGAAACCAAACACACGGAGACCACCAAAAAGATGGTATGAGAACTGGAGCTCAGCGTCTCAAAAAGAGCTCAGGAGAAGGCTTAAGCAGGACAGGGTCCTACTAAAAGAAAAAAAAGAAGAGGAAGCTTTAATTTGCGTATTAAATGCAATCGACTGGCCCAAAACATCGAAATTGTTATTACACATCAAAATAAAAAAGTTGTGCAGCTTCATGTTTAACTTAAAATATCTCTAGAAATATTGACTTTATCGTTATAAAGAAAAAGTACATTATTTATGTAAAAAGTAGAGTACAATCGAAAAATTGTGTTAAAACTCCTATTCCGCCAGTGGCGTAGAATTTGGGAACGATTAACCAGTTACTTGCCCCTGTCGTACGCCTCTGGTAGTAGCCAAAAACGTTTGTATAGCATAATTTAGTAGGGTGTACAGTTTCTACACTTTCTGCCTAATATGAAATGGATAAGCAAAATAATTTTAAAATACTGAGCACAAATCGTTTTTAAATTTTTAAACAAAACTCAGTAAACAGCTACATTTTATTTATGTATGTTGTGGGTTGAATCTTCATAATTCGAAGTCAGGATTCTACTGTTAAATTATTTCCAATTAGTAATGAATCACCCTGTATACTTTTTCACGGTTAAAGTATTCTGTAGACAGAACTATAACAAACTGAGGTCTCGCACACTTATTTCATATTTATAAAAGATTTTTCGTATTTGGAAAACTATGACAAGATATATAATATAAAGTTTCGTTCCCGTTCGCCATCATCAAGTTCAAATTTTATCCGTTTCTATTGTCAATCTGCGCTTCATCTTGAATCAAGATCAAAGACGTTTATTATTATCAAAATAATGCACAAATAACAATAAAGTTGGATGGTGGGAATCGGAAAAAATAGATAATAAAAATTATTAAGTACTTACTGATTTCCAATATTTCTTTGGAGGTCTTTTTAACATCCTTCGTTGTCACTATTTCACTAGTTTTTGGTGGTTGTGGTTTATTTTCCGTAATCCTAGTATTTCGGTCTATAATTATGCTTGACTGTTTAGCGGTTACAGCTGGATCCGGTGTTGCAGGCTCTTTTATTCCGTTTTGATCGATTTCGTTAACACTGTCAGTAGTTGATATTTCTTGCTTTCTCCTTATCACTGGAGAACCGATTTTTAAATCTTTTCCACTTCTACATTTTGCAGAAGCTAAAATGTTCTTTCGATTTATAGCTTCGACACTAGAAGGTTTTAATAATCGGTTTTGAGCACTCTTATCATCTTCCTCTAATTTCTTGGAGTAAGAGTTCATTTCACAAGATCTGGTTGGTGATGATGGTGGGGAATATCGAGAAGAATTATAACTAGACTGGCTAGAGCTTACGGCTGAATCGTTGTCACTTTCGTCTTCAGTTCTACTATTTAGTTTTTGCAAAGAGTCACTGTTTGTCTTACTATATTTTTTTGAGGAACTTATGTAATCAAAACTACAGTCTGATCTAGTCGGCGAAGAAATACTTTCCAACGATTTGGGAGGATTTAAATCGTCGTCATGTATTTTACTTCCTTTAGGACTAACTTTATCACAATATTTAGGAAACTCATCATTATGCACGTAGGTACTATTTTCACTTTTACTATTAGTTGTATTATAAATTTGCAGACTTTTTCTCTTAAAAGCTGGTGAATATTTAGGAAGATTACTTGGTGTATTTGATTGCCAAGTTGGCAACGTAACTGAAGATCTAGAAAAATCACTGTCATTTGTTAAAATGGCTTCAGTACTACTAAAGTGGTTGGTTAATTTTGGCACCGGAAGGTACAATGCAGGTGTCTGACTTTTTATTTCTGGAATATTCACATTCGATGAAGAATCACTTTCAGCTGCTTCGGGAATAACAAGGCCTTTAAGTTTTGAAAGTCCCTTTTTTCTATGTTCAAACATTTGGTTAAGTTTTGCATTCTTTTGCTTTGCTAAAGCCGAAACATCTATTAAACTCTGCGATCTTGTATGTAACGGAGAAGGTTCGTGTAAAAAGTCGGTGAATTTCAAATTTTCAGAAGATTCGTACATTTTCGGCCGAAGATCTGTACTTGAGGTACTAACAGACTGACTTATAATTAAATTACTTTGTTCTGGACACTCTTTGTTTTTCGTTTGCCCCGCACAATCTTCATCAAAAGCACTTATAATAATATCGGTTTCTTTGTAGTAAAGCCTAGGAGTTGCAGAGTGATCTTCTATGAAATCTGGAAACTCATGTCCGTCTGGTGGCTGCCTGGAGTCACTTGGTAGAGTTGCCATAATTCCATTTGGTTCTGAAATGGAAAATATATTTATTGAGCAACGTAAAGAACTGGCATCTTACTGTCTCACTAAACACATATACAAACTGTGGCAAATAAATCATTGATTAAAGATTAATATATTTCTGACAATTCGCTTTTTTGATAAGATAATTCAGGTAGATAAGTAGTTTTTACGTATATATTTAATTCAAAACATAAATCGAATTGTACGGGGTGTGTGAATACTCAATGTTCAAAAATATCATTTTACTCCTCTATTTTACGAGAATTTTAAATCAGCTTCTCCTTTTAGAAGAACAACATGAAACTATAAAATAACAAAATTGTTTGACATATTCTTAATTACGTGTTTCTGCAATACTGAAATACAGTCAAAAGTTGGGAGCATTAACCCTAGAAAGATTACCATTCGTAAATATTACGAAGCGTAAGAATCGTCGGCAAATTCTTAGCGGGTCGCATTTTCGGAATTCGCCGACACATTAGCCGCTCGGAACGACTCGGGTAATGCGAATCTCAGACTCGTAAAGTCCCGACGTATTGGACTAATGCGTCGAGGATTTACAAAACGTTAAATGTCAGTTTGTCAGTATTTTTTAGGCATAGGTATGTATGTATATGTACAGTGAGGTTTATTAGATTGGAAAATGTAAATAATATTTGCCTATCTAATGTTATTAAAAAACCTGGGACACGTCAAATTTTAAATTTAAATGGCCATCTTATTAAAAAAATATATGTAGTGATGACGTCACAGCAACGTCCTATTATAACAAGATGCCCTTTTAAATTCAAAATTTGACGCGTCTGAACTTTTTTTTTGTAAATTACACAGGGCGAATATTATTTACATTTACCATTCTAAAAAACTCACTATATGTAGGTACATAGGTACATATTCACAAAAATAAATAA
The DNA here is from genome assembly GCA_963921935.1 of Galeruca laticollis. Lineage (NCBI taxonomy): Eukaryota > Metazoa > Arthropoda > Insecta > Coleoptera > Chrysomelidae > Galeruca > Galeruca laticollis. The sequence continues at coordinate 204,339,369 of OY998180.1, forward strand.
AAAAATTGTTGTACCGTTTATTAATAAAAAATTTTTATTTTTTTATTTATTCCCCCCTAAACCCACATTATTTTCAACACATATCGCCAAGGAATGGGGTGCTTTTTTAACTGTTTTTTTAAATTGTTGAGACTTTCTTCCACTACACATTGCTTTCTTTCCTGTCATTTTCGTCTTTCTTCGACCAATTGATGTCGGCTGTACAGTTATGTTTTTACCTCTTTTTCGTGTAGCATGCTGTCGTTTCTTTTTACAGACTACGCCTTTGCATGATTGGTGTACAAAGTGCCACAGCATTATGGTCTTCTTTTCGAATTATTTTAAAAAGAGTACAATTTTTTTTCTCCTAAGCATATTATCTAAATGAGATAACATATTTTCTCCAGTCTTTCCGCCATAGTTTTTTTTGAGATGGCTTTTCCATATTGATTCTACATCTGTTTTAGTAGGCGTAAAATATCTATCTATAACAATATTTTCATAAATTGACTGTCTCGACCCTTACTTCGTGGAATATGCTCATATTAGTGTTTTTAAATTGTGGAATTAACTAGAGACCTTGAGTTTCATTTAAAAACACTAATATTTTCATAGTTGTCGCCGTGTTCCTCCATCATTGATAAAATATAAGAGTGATATGCAGAGGCTACTGAGTGACTTTTCTCAAATAGCTCAATAATACGATTTTTTTACAGCCAGGGCAAGTGGTCGTTCTCTAAGTGCTGCAGCAGAATTTAAATTATGATTATGTTCATCCCGAAATTCCATAACACATGGCCATTTTGGCATATAAACATAATTGTTTTTTGATTTTGTGTCTGGATTATATCGCTTATAGTTACCGATAATTTTGCTGGACAGTTTATGTTTCTAGAAATCCTTTTTCTAGAATTTTCATTTTTATTTTTTTGCTTTACGTTAAAATGACAGTGATATAATCTTTTAAATATTATGCGTGGCTTTTCAGTACCAAGCTTAAAGGTATTTGAAACTTTCCAAGTTAATTTTTGAGTATTTTCCAATTCAGTCAACCATTTCTACAAGAAAAAACCAATTAGTTTAAGATTCTGTTTATTCTTCAATGTAATAAGATTCTATATTCCAAATTCATAAATAAAAAATTATAATTATTATTTTTCCTATTAATATATTTATATTTCTTATGTTTTTGATTTTACAGTTCGGCAAATATATCATATTACACAAACTTAACCTTAAAATACCAAAATCTACATACCTCAAAATCTTTTTGCTCACTTATTTGCAACCTAATCGTATTGGATGACGTATCTTTGTAAGGCACATTAGGTAATGTCCCTGGATCCATTTTATTATATGTATTAGTTTTAATATTTATTTTTATATTTACTTGAATAGTACCTATAGCTTGTTACTGTTCAAGAAACTTAACAAAAATATACACGTACTTACTTGGCAATGCGCACATGTATTTTACATAGGTAAATCCCCGACGCATTGGTCCAATACGTCGGGACTTTACGAGTCTGAGATTCGCATTACCCGAGTCGTTCCGAGCGGGTAATGTGTCGGCGAATTCCGAAAATGCTAGCGGGTCACTCGCCAATAAGTACGCACAGCCTGTCAAAAATAGGATCACACCTCGATGTATCCATATCGTTTTGTATTATTTTAAAGCAAGCTGTTGCCGAATATTTTTCATTTACCTATTTGTCTTTAGTGCTAGGGCAATTTTTAAATAGTGATTGATTTTAAAGACAATGATTTGTTCAACAAAAAATTGTAATTTTAATAGAAGAAATTGCAATCACAGCTTTTTCAGTTTTCCTGTTGATGTGGAAGGTAAGCCATTTATATTCTATTAAAACTATTATACTATATTTACTCTTTATGGTCTAGTTATTTTTTCTGGTTGGTTATATTATTGCTTTAGCGACAATGTTTAGATGAACAATAATTCAATTCAACTATATAAATGGTATTAAAAACAACATTGAAATATACTTTAGCATTTTTCAAAACAAATACTTATTTGTATAGATTGTGGCTTCATTTACAATGCTGAATTTCATAGCAGTTCTAATTCTATATTTAGCTGATACACTAAAATTAAAAACCATTGTTTTATTTGCAAAGTGGGCCAATGTATAAAACATTGTTTGGTTTCTATAGATTAATAATGTATTCATTATGTAAGAAACAAAAACTTATATAAAGCCATCACATATGCAGGAAATATTTCTAATAATATTTCAAAGATAATATCTTTAGCAACAAATACAACAATTGCTTTTAAAACAGAAAGTAACGTAAGTACAAAATTGTTAAATGTTAAAACAAAAATACCAACATTAAAGAAATCAGTTATATATAAACTCAAATGTCCAGAATGTAATGCTGTCTATTTGGGTCAGACCCTTAGAAATTTTGAAATCAGATACAGTGAACACTTACAAGCATACAGATTAAAACAACCAGATAAATTCCATTACGCAAAACATCTACTTGACACCAATCATTGATTGACACCTAACACAGAACTAGAAGTACTGCATATTTGTGAAAAGAAACAAGAACTGGATTTCCTTGAAGAACTGGAAATTAGAAGACATTTAAGAAACCCACTATATGAAGTTGTCAATGAACAGTTAAATCTAGGGAATTCTCCACTAATAAACTGTCTTCTTAAGAGATAATTGTAAAGATCAGCAGATATAGTTTTCCTGGTTTTCTATATCATTGCACAGTTATACTGATCTTAATTGGAAAAATGATATCCAGGATATCACCATAGGGCTAATAATATCTAAGCTTCAATATTTGTAATATCACATCTTCTTCTTTTTTCTATAAACATATATTAAGCCAATCACAAGTTAGGTTACTTCTTGGTCTAGCCAAAAATAACTACTAAACATCAGGTAGGCATAAAATGAAATGTAACTTCTGTCATTCTGACGATGATATTCAGTTATCGAAACAATTGTCAATTTTTTAGAATTTTTAATATTTTTCATTATATTGTGGAATTAGCTAGAAACGTTGAGTTTCATTTAAAACACTAATATTCATTACAACATAATTGTCGGCTTGTTCTATTTTAGAGTTACTGCATGGGTGATTGCTGCTGGCATAGAAGATCTGTTGGACAAAGTTGCGGAGCTTTGCAAGGGAAGTTATCGTTTGTGTGAAAATCATTTTGATAAACACGCATACGAGGTCGTAAACTACAGAAAGCGCCTTTCACCAAATGCTCAGTCGACAATATTTCCAATGCTTGAAGGCTCTTCATCAAGAAGTGAATATAGTTATTGCAATTATGTGTAGCAGATACCACATTTCGTAAGAAATTAATAGACTACCAAAATTGTTTACAAAATTATTCCCAATTGAAACATGAGTTAAAAGAATTATTTATTTTCAGAGTCTTCTTCTGTCCAGAAGGAAAGTAACATTGTTGTTACAAAACGGCAAGGATTATGCATTATATTTATGAATTATACTTTTTTAATAAGAATATTAATCTACTCTCAGGTGCAACAAAAGTCAATGTTTTTACTTAGATTTATAAATTGTTAACTCTGTTGTAGGGGTTTAACAAAAGCTTGTATTGTTACCGTTGACTTGAAACAGAATGTTTCAATAGAAATAGTGCTAGAGGATGTCTCTGAGGAAATAGGTAGACTTGGATCACCATAATTATCACAAAGTTTGTCAACCCAAAGAAGTGATTCACTTTCAGCTCAAACACCTAGAAAGGATAAGCTTAGAGCATATTTAAAGAGGAAGCATGAAGAATGTAGAACTCAACTTAAAACTGCTCAAGAAAAAGCTGTAGCAAATGTTACACCAGCACAATTTCAACAGTTAACTAAACAATTTGTCAAAAATGAGAGTTTGGCAAGGTAGAAGATATTCCATGAATGCTTGGCCATGTATTTTATGTCACCAAAACTTTATAGAAATTATTTAACAAAAAAATGCTGCTTACTTTCCTACAGACAATTATTAAAATTCATTCAACATATAAAAATAACCACATGTTTAACCACTGCAGTACTGGATATGTTGAAAAAAAGCAGAAACTTTTAGTGATAAAAATAAATTGTGCATTTTATGTGCAGATGAAGTTTCCATAATAGCAAATCTATTTTACAGCATAGACAATGACGAAATTGTAGGGTTTGAAGATTTAGGTGGTAACAATAGAATTTTTAAGCCAGCCATGCATGCCAGATGCATAGAGAATAAATGGAGACAACCAATTTGTTATTTCTTGCACTAATCTCTATGTTCAGTAACACATCTTAAAAAGTATTTGAAATAATACTTAATTTAGAAAAAGTTTGCTTAAAAGTATGTGCTTTTGTGAGAGACATGGGATCAAATTATACCAGCTTATCACGAATGTTAGTAGTTACATGTACTAGTCCATTTTTTCATGTAGATATTGCCAAAATTATATATTGTTTCGATCCACCACATTTGATGAAAGCTAGGTAATAGAAATAATTTAAAAAATCATATTTTCATGTTTGATAGTAAAACAGCATATATTGTAAAATTTTATAATCTTAACAAGCAGTATCAGATTAGACCAGCTCCAAAACTTGCTGATTCTCACATTCCTCCGAATAAGTTTGAAAAGATGAAGGTGAAGTTAGCTACACAGGTATTAAGTGAATCTGTTGCTGTAGATATTAGTTTGTATGTGCGGTTTGGTGAGCTTTCTGTTGCAGCAGCAGGAACTGCAGAATTTATTGATTTGATGGATAAATTATTCGATCTTTTAAATTCTTCACGAACATCGCAAGCCAAACATTACAACAGAACATTTAAAGGTTTGCCATATGAACTATTAGGTGATTGTTTAAAATTACTTTCATCCATTAAAGTATTTAGTAAGTTAGGTGAAGCTGTCATAAATAAACTGTCTGTTGTTAAACTTTGCTTTGTGGGATTTATTACAGCAATAAACGTTTGAGTATGTGTTTACTAGAGATTGCATAGAAAACATTTTTGGAAAATCCGGTCACAAAATGTCTCTTCTGTAAACCCTTCAGTTTTTAAGGGCAATTAAAAAATTATTATGTTTGGATCTTTCAAACTCATGGACAGAGAACTGTCTCTAGTTTATGTTCGGTCTCTTTGAAGACGATAATTTATCAAAACGCGCATCAGACAGTGTAATTAAGAGTGTTGGTGTAGTGGTAGTGAATAGTATGTTCAGTAACTACTAAGTTCGCAATTTTTAAATCAAATCACAGAATTAAATTGACAGATATTTAATTACTTTAAAGGTTTCCCTAACAACGCAGATCTAATTGTCGCTATAAGTACAACAGCCTACCAGTATAAAACTTCAAATTTCACATCATGACTTTAATATATTGTAATATTTTTTCAATATTAAATCTTTGTTTTTATCGTCATTTTAGCTCTCCCTTTTGTGTCAACACAACCTCGAGCTAAAATCTAATACATTTTTCACTTGTAGAATAAATAACAAACTATATAACTACCCCCACGCTGAAGTGTTTCAATTACTAGCATGATGTTCGTAATATAGGGGATAGGAAACTTCAGAAACGCCTTTGGTTAAAAATAAACATACCACCTACATTTGATATTTTAATAAAACTAAATTGTATTCCATATACATTCAAGGTGTTCAACTTGACTGAATCCGTACGCAGGATCACCAATAGGTTTCAATAAAAATTGTTTTTGGGGCATCACCTATATTATAAAACAAAAACGCCATAAACACCACGCCTATGTAAATCTTCGAATCACCTTCACCTTTTAAAAGTAAATGGAGAATCATTATATGAATAAAATTTGCGGTCTGTAAATGAATAAATATTTTATTACAGCATGAGTCAAGAATAGTGATTATTAAACTGAAGCACAAACGTTGTCAATATTCATTGTTTTTAACGTTTAAAATAAATTATTATTATCATTAATCCCATCATTAATAACGGATTATCTTATCTCGTAAACGCATCTATCACGGTTTAATCTAGTCACGTTTAAAAATACCTCAACAAATAAACGAAACTTCAGGAAACATTCCATTTAATTTGACACCAGATAAATGATTATGCATGTAATTGATAAACAAAGGACACGTGAATACACCCTAATATAGCGATGGTACCCAAATATAGACATCCAAGGGTCGATGAAGACCTACAAAGAGTTCCATGAAAAAAAAGTTATGAGTTTGTGGGATATAAACGGGGTTCGTGATAGTCGATCTTGTTTAAGTATGTCGTGATTTTAATTTTGAATTTCCATTGAAGATGAACTCTATTGATTTTCAGCTCACTACAGCCAGTACAATGGGTTCTATGAATCCCGATATACTAAATTTTTGGAAAAATTTCTGTTTGTTAGTATGATAGTGCCTCCGGAGTGTATACAAGTGACCAATTTTATGCTTGGATATGTTACATTTTTGAATAAATATCGGTTTGTTAGTTGCTAGAAAAAGTTGCTATATTTATTTATTTATTAATACACTGTTCAAACAGGACGAACCCAACTACAGAACAGGAACTTAATTATATTGGTTACAAAGAATAATATCATCAATCAAAGAAGAATGCTTTAATCGCAGATATGCGGTAATGAAATATATCAAGCTGGTAACTTACATGATTACATATCGAACACATCCTGTGAAGTGTCGAAAATTTTAAAATATTTGTTCGAGGGGTAGTAAGGTAAAACGTATTAACAGCTCTTGAAGCTACTCTCGGAGTATTGAACTGGAGTTTAAGAAGAAGATTGGGATCACTGATGTTGTTATTCATGATTTTAAACAAAAATATCAATAAGTGACAGTCACGACGAGCACTTAAGTTTGAAGTGTACCGGTACGAACTCCTACCGGTGGGTAAATGCCCTCCATTTTAAAGGAAATAAATTTCAAAAACCTCCGTTGAATTGATTCAAGTTTCTGAATGTGTATGTCATAAAATGGACTCCAAATAACATCTGCGTATTCAATTTTAGACCCAACATAGGCGTCGTATAAAGCCTTTAAAGTGTCTTGATCATTGAAGTCACGCGAGTTTCGAACTAAGAAGCCATACATTTTGTTAGCAGACGAGCATATAGCCTCAATATGAGGTATAAAAGAAAGTTTAGAATCAAAAGTGACACCCAAGTCAATAAATGTCGCCGGGCGTTCAAGAACAATATTGTTGATTTCATAATCATATATAATTTTCTCGGGTTTTAAGGAAAACGTCATTACCTTACATTTACAGGCATTCAACGACAATTTATTACTTATACACCATCTCTCAATACGTCGAAGGTTCGTTGAAAGTGAGACACAATCGCTTCTATCACCAATCCGGCAGAATAATTTCAAGTCATCAGCATATAGTAAGCAGTTGACATCGAGATCGTCAACTATATCATTGATGAATACATTGAATAATAAGGGGCCCAGGTTACTTCCCTATGGAACACCAGATGTTGCTAAGTATTCAACTGACCTATAACCATTAAACACGACATACTGGTGTCTGTTGTTTAGATAGGAGGTGAATAATTTGATTAGAGAGGGTGATAATCCATATCGAGATAATTTACTCACTAGAATTCCGTGGTCTAGTCTATCGAACGCTTTAGAAAAATCGGTGTACACAACGTCAGTCTGCGATCGCTCATCGATGTTTTCAGCAATAAATTGGGTTATATTTGCCAAATTGGTGACAGTTGAGCGACCCTTTACAAAACCATGTTGCTTTATGGTTATTATGTTGCACAAATGGCTATACATTCTATTGTACAATAAAATTTCGAATACCTTACAAAAATTGCAAATAATTGATATTGGCCGATAGTTGCTAATATCAACTATATCACCATGTTTGTAGATAGGTCTAACCTTCGACGATTTCCACATAATCGGCACAGTGCAAGTCTTCACGCACGTGTTGAGCAGTATTGTTAACGGCGGAGCAAGTACAGACACACAATCCTTCAAAATGAAAGCAGGGACAGAGTCTGGTCCTGTTGTCATTTTATTTTTTACTTGTTTTAAAGCTATAAGTACTTCATCCTCAGTGAAGGACATGATATTCAGGAACTGTGAGGTTACTGAATCATCATGGGTAACGCACATTGTATTAACTGAAAAAGATTTTGCAATATATTCAGAAAAACCATTAAGTATATCGGTATGCGTATCGAGCGTTTGACCATTAAACGTCATTCTATCAGAGATATTAGTTGACCCCTTTTTGCTGTTGACAAAAGCCCAGAATTTTTTGGGGTCTGCTTTCATACTCGACTCAGCTGAATCAGCGTAATCCCTGTACGACTTGTCTATGTCAGATTTCACCTTTGCTCGTAAATAATTTAAACTTGTTAAGATTATTTACATCATTGTTGATTTTACATTCGTTATTTAATTTCGATTTCAGCTTAATGTCTTTAATAATATCCCGGGTAAACTACGGTGGATATTTTCTTTTATATTGTTTTGTTTCTCTTGGCACACACTCATCAAATGCATTATACAACTTACCGTAAAAGTAGATGCAGGCATCATCGCATCTATCAAATGTTTGAAGGAAAGTCCAATCTATATTAGAGAGACTTTGATACAATAGTGAAAAATTTGCTTTTCGGATGTTATATTCATTGCAAGATATTGTTGGAAAATTTCGCTTTAAGGTGTAGCAAAATACAGGAAATATTTAAAACAGGATGATACCGATCTTGAGCAACTAAATTTTGAATAGATCTTTCAACAAAACAGTCATTATTATAGAGGACAAGATCGAGAATACGTTCCAAGTCGTTCGCAATAGTATTGTATTGAGTTAAATTAAAAATTGGGAGAAAATTGGTAAGAGCAGAAACAATGTCATTACCTAAATTATTATGAAAATATGTAGCATAAGAAGATATATTAAAGTCGCCCACAATGAGTAAATTATTATTATGCAAACTTTCAATATTACTAATTGATTCAAAAATATTAAGGTATACTTCGCTACTAGCAGATGGATGAACATAAACATTTAGCACATAAACATGACCTGAGTCAGCTGTTATTTTAACCAAGACCATATCCACCGTAACTATCGTGGGGAGAATGAAACTATCTATATTCATTTCCCACGACGGATATTCATTGTTTACAGCTATAAGAACCCCTCCGCCCCTCGAGCAATTACACGCCTCCAGATTTCTATCAGCCCGGTATACTGAGTAGTCTTCTGGAAACAGTTCACCATTAAAGACTGAATCGTTAAGCCATGTTTCGGTTAGTGCTATGACCTTAAAGTCTGTAATAGAGATTGCATTAAAAAAATCTACAGTTTTAGATCGCAAGCCTCTGGTATTCTGATAGTATACATTTAAAGAATTTGTGATATTACTGTTAACCTTTTTACCAGCAGTGCAAGTGGTCGACGACATGGTAGATCCACTTGAAGCTATGGATTGCTATATTCCAAGCAAATCCTTCTTGAGTTTAGTTAAAGCAATTTTATATGCAGTACAAACACTTTTGTCCCACACCGCACGATCACAGGAAGTAGTAGATCCCTGAGCACCGGACAGTTTAACGCAATTAGTGCAGTTTCGTAATTGGGATCTACAGGACTTTACATTGTGATTTCCACCGCATAAAGGACAGCTTAAAGAATTGTTGCACGATTTGGATGAATGATTAAATTCGTTACAGTTGTAACAACGCGATACTTCCAAGGCATCATATATTCTACAGCTATCATACCCTACAAATAAGTTACCAGCTTTTAATATTATGTCATACACATTTCTATCTATCTGAATAACAGCCTGAAAGATTGCATCATTTTTCTTAGTTGGAAAGATTTTCACAATTTTACAATCACTATATTTAGAAAAAATTTCAGGATTACAATTCCTAATTTGGTATTGAAGCATTTCTTCAGTATATTTTTCTGACAAACCCACAATGCACAATCTGGAATTACTACCAGCAACCTCCTTTACAGCATAAGAGTCAGATATTGTTTCTTGAACCAGTTTCATTATCTTCTCATTTTCCTCCTTACATTTGCATGCAATAAGAATACCACCATCCTTAATATGTTTAACTTTAGTCAAATGTATACTGTTATGAGTTGGATTAATATTATGCATTAGCTCTGATTTCGTTTGTTTTATCTCCTGTGCCTTGTTCTTGGGTTGTTCTATCCCTGCAGGAAAAGTTCTGTTGTTAACAACATCATATCATCATATCGAGTCGTTGGTGGAATAGTCACAGGTTCTTTAGCAACTTTAGAAACATCAGATTTCAGTGAGGACAATTCAGCTCTAATTGAACGAAGCGCGTCGCTGTTGATTCTAACAAGTTAGTTACTTCAGTATTGTTTATAGAAATACAACTTTTCGCACATTCGTCGCATCTCCACAAGAGTCCAGGAACAGAATTTAGGACGTCCAGTATATTTTATGATTGAATATTATTCAGAACATCTCACAGATGAACCCTATTGATTTTCAGCTCACCACAACCAATACAACAGGTGCTATAGTACTTTAAGTACGACATTTTTGTCATTCTTGGAGAAATTTCAGTTTGTTAGCACGATACAGCCTCCGGATTATATGCAAGTGACCGATTTTATAATTGGATATTATTCAGGATGTCTAAAATATGAACGCTATTGAGATTCAGCTCACTAAAGCCAGTACAACGAGTGCTATGGTACTTGAGGTATCAAATTTTTGTCATTTTTGGAGAATGTTCAGTTTGTTAACACGATACAGCATCCAGCGTGTATACAAGTGACCCATTTTATGATTGAATATTGTTCATGGCGTCTTATAGATGAACCTTATTGATTTGTGACTCACCACAGCTAGTACAACGGGCGCTATGGTACCTGAAGTGCCACATTTTTGTTCATTTTGAAGAAATTTCGGGTTTAGTACGATACAGCCTACGGAGTGTATATACGTGGCCAATTTTATAATTGGATATTTTTCAAGGTACCTCACAGATGTACCCTATTGATTTTCAGCTGACTATAGAGCGAGTACAGCGGGTCCTATAAATCCAGATATACTACATTTTTGGTTATTTTGGGAGGCATTTCGGTTTGTTAGTACGATATATCCCCCGAAGTGTATGCAAGTGACAATTTTATGATAGAATATTAATCAGGGCATCTCACAGATGCGGAAAAGTTAGTTTCACTCTTTGAAACCGTTTATTTTAAATTGTAAGTTTGATAAAATTAAATAATAATAATAAAGATACTAGAATTAATTGCCAGTTTACTTTTGGTACGAATGTTTAAGATATAATTACTTTTAATAGTGTTTTAGAAAAATAATTTTATATCAAAGTATAAGTTTATTAATTTTTTCCAGGTATTCTCCAGAGAGTAAACATTATTTTACATGAGTTTACTGTAAGTAAAACTTCTTTGTGACGGCTGCTAAAAAGAATGTAAAAACTACTTACCTATAAAGTAAGTAGCTTTTACTAGTTATTGAAGCTACACGTGTTAAAGTGAAAATCATTTTGTGAATGGGGAAAAATGTTAAACGAGTGGAACAAATTCATGATCAGAACAAAAATTGAGATAAAACTACAATGAGCATTGTAAAATTAAAAATATCAGTATGTAACATGCATAAGTAGTTAATTAAAAATAATGCCTTTATGTAGATGGCAGCGTACATAAGACAATACAAAAAATTAATAATACAGGTCTATATAAAGACATTAATTCTCACGAAGTTAATATCAATCAATATGTTTTCGGAATATGGAAGAGTTCACAGCTTCGAGAGAACTAGAGAACAGACTAGTTGATTATTGTTGCAGGCACAGAAAAAAACTTACAAATGGGAAAGAATCCTTTTTGTACGTATTATAATTCTTTATTTTTAATGTACCTATGTATAATTTTTGGATATTTTTCTTCGTGTAAAAAACGCAATATAAAGATCTTTGGAAGCATCCGTATTCATGAAATGTGTTCATCAAGAATTTAACTTTACATCGAAAGTGATGGTATCTACTTATCAGACAACTATAATTTGAATATTATATTTTAACCTACTTGTTATTATAATTTAAAGGAAATATAATGGTACAAATCACGAAAACACATGTGAGACAGAAAGATGAAATACATGCCAAAACATTGAATGAACACCTCAAAATAGTTAACAGCAGGTGTTACAGATACTGCCAGCACTACATCAGAAGATGATTTTTTTATATAGATTAGATATCTGTAACTAAATTAAATTATCAAAAAGAAGTAACCTATTTTATCCAAGAAATGTCCAGAACACATGCTTCACTTGGCTTAGAAGAAATAAGAAACGTAATTTTAATTTAAATTTCATCAATATTTTACAAAAAATACTTCAATTAAATAGGATTCCATTTCAAATATTAATGATTTCATCAATAATTTAAATTACGAACTATTGGTAAAATTCCATAAGGCAACAAAATATATGTCATGCAAATTCCAGAAGAAGAGGAAGTTTGTAAAATAATAAAAACAGAGAAACTGGTATACTATACTAACGAAAAATAGAATGTCTATTTAAATATCTGTGTAATGGTATTTTGTTTATAATTAAAATTTTTGTGTTGTTTATATTAAATTGGAATTTTTCTGGTTTTCTATATCATTGCACAGTTATACTGATCTTAATTGGAAAAATGATATCCAGGATATCACCATAGGGCTAATAATATCTAAGCTTCAATATTTGTAATATCACATCTTCTTCTTTTTTCTATAAACATATGTTAAGCCAATCACAAGTTAGGTTACTTCTTGGTCTAGCCAAAATTAACTACTAAACATCAGGTAGGCATAAAATGAAATGTAACTTCTGTCATTCTGACGATTATATTGATTTATCGAAACAATTGTCAATTTTTTAGTATTATATTGTGGAATTAACTAGAGACCGTGAGTTTCATTTAAAAACACTAATTTTGTACCTACTTACGACATGAGTTAAGTTTACAAATTAGTTTGTTTTTAATTTAAATACTACACATCATTATACTTTTAGTAGTGTTTGTTTTCCCTAACCATAACCTATAAGCAGCATAGCGATAAAACTTTAAAAACACCACCAATCTTCAAACGAACTATTATGATAAATAAATTATAATTATTAATATTCTAATTATGTGTTAACCTACAAAATGTGAAATCGTTACGCTACTGATTTTCAATTTTACAATACGGCGGTGGTTTTCACAACAAGTTGACGCATACGACTGCAACTTCAGTCGGCTTCAACTTTCGTGAAGCGGACTCTAAGTCGTCTATGACACAAAAAAGTTGGGGACCTCTGATACAAAGGGTTTACCACGCCTTCTTATTATTATCAAAAATCTATGATAGTTTATAGTTAGTTTTTGAAAACTAAAAATGATTTATTTTGAAATAAAGCATATTGCAATTAAAATTTTATTAGAGACGTTAAATTGAATTCTATTTAAATAACTCTCAGCCATGTAATTTCACCTTATATGTACTCATTTTACACATCCTTTTATATTACGTTTGTACCTATAAATCACAACATACTGTGTTTTTATTATCCAACTTTACATACAATTGTATATGCATTACGTGTTAAAGTTAATTTTCAAATTTAGTTTGCTTTGTTTCTTTTACGAGTAAGCAACTCAATTTCAGTTCAATGGATAATAATAATAATAGATTTTATATTCCTTACAAAAGGAAATAGGAAAAAATGGATTTATATACTGGGTGTTTAGATAAAACTTAAACAATATTTAGGAACCTATTAACCAGCTTACTACGTCGTACAAGATGTATGGAATATGAATATTATAATGAATCAGGGATGCTTTTTACGTTTTAAATTCATTTAAGCATGTAATCTCAATATAAAATTTGAAGTTTCATTATTCAAATTAAAGTAGGTTGAAGAATAAACATAACTATTTCGACTACACGAAAAAATAGCACTTAACCGTATGTTTAAGAGTAATAATTGCAATTAAAGGGTAATTTGACTCTGGGTTAATTCTGCCGGAAATAATATGATTTAGAATAAAATTGAAAAAAATACGATACAATAAAAAAATTTTACAGCTGTATACATTATTGAATTTTTTATTAAAAAAATTTGTAATGACCGTGGTAGTGTAAATGATATTTTGAATATTCTAAAGAGATTGGTATAAATAATATTTTTAATTTCTATAAATTAGAATAGAAATTTTTATGATAATGTATATTATAATTCTGAAAAAATTATTATAATTATAATATTAACTAGCTGACCCGGTGAACGTCGTATTTTTTCATGAATATTTTAGAAATTCCTGAAAGACTTGTTTTACTATTTATGTCCGCCTCGGCTTAATACGAGTGGTGTACAGTCGCCGACTAAGGAAATGTAACACTTCCGGTAAATTTAATCAGTTGGATTATCAATAATTTGATATATTGACGCGTATGATGTATCGAAAGTGATTAACCAGTAAAATTAAAAAGTAGGAATAAGCACATCTTCACCTTTGAACTTTCCTATGATTAAGGGAGAATGTGGAAATTGTGCGTAGCGGGCAATTAACCGTACTGCAATCCTCGCTTAAATATTAAATATCACTGCCACCTAGCGATAGATATATCAAGTACAGCACATATTTGAATCGATTCTAATACAGTCAGTTTAAGAACGTTTTTGGTAGAACACACAAGTTGGTGATTGGTTATAATTTTGGCGGTATCTGATTTTAGAAGGTAAGCTGTCTGTTTATTCTTAATGAATTTTTAGCTTGTGACTGTATTAGTAAACGTTTAGGCATCTTTTAATGTGAATTAAATTATGATGGACCGATTTTTTGTTTCTGTTTTGACAAGTTTTTGCAAATGACGCGCTGTGGGGGAATTGTGCGGGGCTCTGTGCACAATTACCCCACATAGAATTAAATGAGAATTGTTTCTTCCTTTACAGATGCCACGAAATTACAAACGGAAGACAGAAAGGAATTCCTGGGATCCAGAAATTTTTAAGAGGGGAAATTAGAAATGGAAAAGAAATAAGAAAAGTTTGCCGGACACTCTATATACCAGAGTCATCATTAAGAAAGCAAATAAAAAAAAAATCCTGTATCATCGCACCTTGCTCGTAAAACAGTATTTTCCCCGAGATTGAGGCCCAACTAAAGGAGTACATTTGCCAAGATTTATTATGTTTTGACGCCCACAAAACTTCGTCGGTTAGCATTTAAATATGCAGAAGGACATGCTTTTTCATCCGAAAAGCAAATAGCTGGTAAAGACTGGGTTCCTGAAAAGAAATCCTGAAATAAAACTTCGGCAGCCAGAAGGTACCAGCATAATTGCTTCCTTTAACTCTGACTCAACCAAGAAATTTTTCGAAAATCTGAAACTAGTAATGGGGTCACTGTGGTGCAAAAAAAGTGTCCAAAACTGTATGGACCCAAGGGTGCTAAAAAAGTTGAAGCTTTTATTTCGGCGGAGCATGGACGAACAATAACAGCAGTATGTGCACTTAGTGCTGGAGGTAACTATTGTCCACCTATGTTAATATATGCAAGGAAGCGAATGTCCCCAGCCTCACAAAAAAAATTGGTCAACTGGAGCTCTTTACGCCTGTTCTAAAAATGGATGGATCAATTCGAAGCTGTTAGATGAATGGTTAAAACATTTTTGAAAAAACCGTCAATCCTACAGAACACGATCATGTTCTCCTAGTTTTAGACAATCATTCCAGTCATATATCGCTAGAAGCTTATTTATTCTGTAAAAGCAAATTTAGTCACATAGTCCATCTGCTACCTCATACTTCTGACCACCTTCAGCCACTGGACCTAACATTTTTTAGTCCTTTCAAAAACCAACTCTCTAGGGAAATTGATCTACAGCTTACCAATACGGGACATGAAAAAATTTCAGAATACGACTTGGCTGAACTTTAAATAGAGCATTTTTAAAAATGGCTATTATGGAGAAAGCTATTTCTGGCTTTAGAACTGCTGGAATATATCCGTTAAACCCGGATAAATTCATCTATGATGATTTTGCATCTGCAAATCAAATAAGATGATAGTCGAAGCTTCTACTCCCGATATTGAGAGGCTGTCAACATCACGGGAATCTCCAGTAAATCAGTATAAAGCAGTTAATTCATCGCAACAAGATCGTTCCACATTAGACAACTCGTTTTTCAGTTTTTCTTCGATTCCAAAAAAGAAATCAAATCTTGAAGACCCTAAGAGAAAGTTTCGTGGCAAACAGTGCTCCGAAATACTAACATCGATCCCTATGAAAGAACAATTAGAAAAAGCTGAGGATAAAAGAAGATAAACAGCAGCCAAGAAAGTTAAGACTGTTAAATAAACTTAATAGATAACAGGAAGGAAGAAGACAATATAGAAAAAGGAATTGGTAACAAAGAAAAAGAGAAGGTTTTCAGACACAAGTAGTGAATCTGATGTTAGCAAAGCTGTTTGCGATGACGACGAGCAAGACGATTCTGAAAATTTTTACGATGTTGAACGTAGATATAACCTTAATGAAGCATTTGTTGTGAGTTCGGTCGCAATAGCATCCCCATGGAATCATGCAGCATGTAGTGATGCCGATCGAGCTGAAGGTTATCTATGTGATTATTGCACTGTTAATTAAAAATATGTTTAATGTACTTAATATGTTAATAATTACGTAATAAAAAGCTCTTGATTCTCATGTTTTATTATCAAAAAATATTAAAAATAATGCGCACAATTCCCCACCGTCTGCGTACAATTACCCCATAGGGTGGGGAATTGTGCGCTTTGCACTTTCTTCTTTTTTTGTTGTGGTACTTGGTTCTACAAAACATAAACTAATATTTCTTTTTACATAATAAAAGTATAATATATGCTCTTTAATTTTCTATACTTATCAGGATAATAAGATCAATGGTCTAGTCATGGAAGCACATCTTGCTTAGGTGCGCACAATTCCTCCACTCTTCCTAGTAGCTTCAATAAAAAATTTGATATTTTTTTAACAGCGTATCTTGTTCCGTTTCACAATTTTGGCTGATTCCAAAGATCTGGTTATTAGATTATTGGCTGGTTCAGATGGCGTAACATAATTATCACAGAGTCAAGCTTGAGCTGCAAATTGTGTGACGGTACTACTGGCAAATCCATTGAAATTAGGAATTCGGTTGGGTAATTGACTACTTCGCTTGGATCGATCGACATTTGTCCATAAGACTCGGAATTTTTATATTTAAATCATCTACATCCTTATTTTTTTTGAATATATACGATCCGAATATTACAGCTATAATGAAACAATAATAAGGTGGGACCCTGCCAAAAAATAACCATATAAAAATATAATATCTATCTTTGAAATAGATGCAGACTCAAGCTCTATTATTATAATGGGCAATCAAATAAATGAGGCAATTAGGCTAACAGCAAAATTTTTAGGTATGGAAAAAAACCGAACAAATACTAATCATATGTTCTCAAAATCAAAACCTTGGTTTATTATCGTCTGCAGGGGCGCAAAGAAAAAGCTAAACATGTCAAAAAAACTATGACTTTGGATAGAATATACTAATATCATATAGTAAAATTAAAAAAGAGTATAAACAACTTATTAACAAGAAAAAAATATTAGTGTTTTTAAATGAAACTCAAGGTCTCTAGTTAATTCCACAATATAATACAAGTTATTGAAAATTCTAAAAAATTGACAATTGTTTCGATAAATCAATATCATCGAAACAATTGTCAATTTTTTAGAATTTTCAATAACTTGTATTATATTGTGGAATTAACTAGAGACCTTGAGTTTCATTTAAAAACACTAATATGAGCATATTCCACGAAGTAAGGGTCGAGACAGTCAATTTCAAGAAAAAAATAGCTTACGAAAACGACACAATGAATAAAATTAATAATATCAGCAACCAAAAATTGTCGTACAAAACTTTGAAATCTTTCTTTACTGCCAACAAACTGGAGGCCATCCAACGAGTGTCAATATCACGACCAATTTTCAAAATTTCTTGCTCGAAATGTTTAGCAACAACTGCCAATTCACTGCTATTTTTCGGGGAGCAGCTGAAGATATTTCTAACTTTATCATTGAGAATTTTAAAGTGATTCTTCCCGGCCATTTCTTCTATAGAATTGTTCACGGCGAGTTATAAACGATGATTCAAGCAATGTCAGATAAATAGGTTTCGAAAATTCTCCTTCAGCTGCTTGACGAGGCCAGAATTTTTCCCTAACACCCTTTCTCGGTGCTGGTGCGGCACCGAATTATATAGAAATGGAGAATTGTGGAATGATGCGCACTTAAGAAGATTTTTTTTATGGCAAGACTATGATAGATAAATTAATTTCAAAAACGCTAAAAATAATATTTAAAGAAAAAATTACTACATACAAGCATGAAATTTAAGAAAGTCAAAAATTGTATTTCCGCACAATTGCCCACCCCGGCGGGCAATGATGCGCATGGGTTGGACAATGATCCGTATGGGTTGGGTGATGATGCCCAATAAATCTTTGTTATAAAAATATTTATTGTTCAACATTAACATCTAAACTCGTTACAACGAAAATATACTTAAGCTAAATGTACGCGTATTTATAATTTTCCGGAGTGTCTGCACCTGTACAGTTTGCAGGGTTCCAAGCACAACGGTACCATAATTCTCCATTTTTGCCAATTTCTTTTCTTAATCGTTTCTTTTCTTCGGCTATTTCTAGTTCTTCCTTGACAGGTGTGCTTGTAAGTATTTTCAAAAATTGTTTCCTTTGATTATTCCTTTTAGCTCTTTTGGCAACTTTTTTTTATTGGTATAGGGGCAATGGCAAAAAAAGAGTTCTCGTTGGATGTAATTCGCTGATGATGTTCGTAATAAACCAAATCATTTGGTTCCGTATTATCAGGCAATGAAACGTTAGCTTTTGTTCCCGTATAAGATAATGCATCTTTAGCTTTTGGTATAGATACGGTAAGATCATCTTCATCAGAAACTTCTAAAGTGTAATTTACTTGTTTGGAAGGCGCAAAATAATCCTCAATTAATATGTCTAAATGAATGGATAAATTCCTGAAGTACCAAAACCCTGACGCAACTTTCTCCATTGTGCCGACTTTCATAAATGCCGTGTTTAATAATTCAGCGACGTCATATTCTGTTATTTTCTGATGACCAGAGGAGGATAAGTAAAGCTCGCATTTTTTATAAAGAGCGTTCTTTAGTGGACTAAAGAATGTTAAATAATATGGCTGAAGATGGTCTGAGGTGTGGGGTAGAAAATTAATAACACAATGGGAATGGTGTGCACTAGTGCGCACGTTCGCCCCTTTGTGTTTACGTTTCATAAATTCATGATATGAGTTTATTTATCATTCAAATATGTCAAAATAATCACAAAATACTATATTTTAAGAAGAAGACATCTCATTTCAAACGATCGGATAAAAATTGTGGACTTACCGCCTTTTTTTCTAATGTTGAATAGTTATGAAAATCTGTTCACAAATCGACAAATCACTCTCACAACGGTCGAATGCAAGCTAACGGCAGCAATGATCGCACCAAGGATTTAGCAATAACGGAGGAGACATCTGCACTGATTGAGTACTCGGGATAACCCGCGAAATTTGAAACATTTTGGTGCGCACGATTATTCGCTGCTCACCATTCCACAACGCTCCCTTACCCAATTTGGCCTGAGAGGTGGCAGAAAATAAGCCTGCCCTTCACCTGTCTATCGTCTATCATTATTATAAGTGCACGAATCTATTAATTTTTTCAGTTTCCAGGACTTTTTTTACCTCTCTAATTGTTATTTTTAACACTAAATGGTCTAGCTGTCGATACACCCAAGTTCCCTATAAATTTACAGTTTTTTCTCTGTCTATTCTCTTGACTCAGTAATTACATATCCATTGCCTCAATCTGTTGTTTCTGTCTATATTATATTCACAACAGAAAAAGTGGAATATGCAATTACATTAATTAAACTAAACTCTAGTTGATGATTTTTCACCGGTATTTCTAAAATACGTGGGAAAAATAATCGTCAAGGAACTCGAACAAAACATCAATCATGCCTTTTCCATGGGAAATAAACATTTACTGACCTTTTAACCGGACTTAACGATTGGAAACTTGCTAATTATAATCAAGAATCAATTGACTTGAAAGAGCTTTTGAGAAAAAAACAACAAAATTCTTAATAAACAAATTAGACTAGCTTTTACTTTTCCACCAGCCTTATCTAGAATGCGAGAAAAGTATTGGCTTACCCAAAAAAAGCAAAAAAAGAGTTATTATATAAAAATATTTTTTACCAAAACACATTTTTATCTATCATGGTGATTATAAAATTTTTAAGTATTACAATACAAAATCTAGGCGCTTTGGCTTTAGAACAACGTCATCAATTATTTCTTCAGTTGATACAACATCTTTTGTATGAACTGAGAGCATGGCTATTCCATTAAGCCTCACTTGGGCAGTAGTATTTATTAATCAAGTTTTCATACGTTATAAGGATGAAAAGGTCCTTTCTGGTTTACCAGTGGACAAAACGAGTGTAAAATATTTTTTTAGAAGTTTGTGAACATTCGGGTAGGCATGCTAACTACATATTCCAAACAGGCCAGTGCCTGAAGTTTGT
The DNA here is from genome assembly GCA_963921935.1 of Galeruca laticollis. Taxonomy (NCBI): domain Eukaryota; kingdom Metazoa; phylum Arthropoda; class Insecta; order Coleoptera; family Chrysomelidae; genus Galeruca; species Galeruca laticollis. The sequence goes on from OY998180.1 coordinate 204,360,064, forward strand.
TTTTTATTCTTGAGCATTTACTTAAATGTTCGTGCTACATTTTAATTTCTGATTTTATAATAATTTTTGGAATATGAGGAAAATATAAATGAAGTAATTTATCATACTGATTAATGCCAGAATCAGATTCTTCGCCTCCACCTCAATAGAGTCGGTGAATATTCATAAGTTTAGCTGAGTACATGGAGGAGGGGGATATATCCCCTATATCCCCCCGTAAGTACGCCACTGAATTGTATGATTAGATATTGTACGTCTCACAGATGAAACCTATTGATTTTCAGCTCACAGCGCAAGTACATAAAATCCAGATATACTACTCGTACATTTTTGGTAATTTTTTTAGAAATGTCGGTTTGTTAGCTCGATACAGCCTTCGGAGTGTATAAAGTGACCAATTTTATGATTGGATATTGTTCATGGCGTCTCACAGATGAACCCGATTGATTTTCAGCGTACCAGAGTACAACGGGTCCTATAAATCCATAGATACCACATTTATGGTATTTTTTTTTTGAAATTTTGGTTTATTAACACGAGTATATAAGTGCTGAAAAGTTACTTTTAATCTTCAAAAACCGGTTCTTTTTTATTCAAATCAGGTAGAAAATGACGTTCGTCTGTTTAAAATCCATTAAGCTGTGTTAATATACCTACTAAACGCAAATCGTTTCTTTGTTACAATTACGTACAGCGATAAGTAGGTAAAATAATAGTTTCTTTGTATCCAGATATTTCTTGCCTTGATAATTGGCTTTTTGAAGTTGTTTGATTCACAGTTAACTTGTATATACGGCCATTAGCATTATAATGTGTTTACTGAAACACTGGTTTGAGGAAAAAACATCAAAAGATTATCAACCGTTACCGAATGACCAAAATAAATTTTCAAATTGAAAGGAAACAACGCATTTCTATTTCCGTACTTGCAAATTTCATACTTCCCTCAATTTGGTTTGAATTAAAATGTGACGCGCCAAACCAGAGAATTTAGACGAAGCCACAAAGTATTTATTGGACAAGATTTCACCTTACCCAGAAATTTAATCCTGATTCGATATTTATTGATGGCTTGCTTTCCTCCCAAATTTCTTATTAGGATATATTTAACTATGATATAAACAATTTAATTTGTTCAAAACTTAATTATATTTGAACTAATGTTCAATTGTGACGCGTTTCGCTAACACAATAGCTTTATCAAACGAGTGAAGGTATAATTATTTTTTTTTTAATTTATACAGTGCATAAATAGGGAATTCTACGAATATTAACAAACTTATTGAACAAGTTTACCTGGAAATTCATCCACTACAATCATTCCTAAACTATCTTCTAGTTAAATAAGTTTAATAAGGCAGGTCGTTAAGAAGGTACCTGAATATTTGTTGTTATTTATCTCAAAGGCCTCTAAAAGATTTAAATTAAAGGATTTAGGTTCTACATATAAAATTTGGGTCGAAAGTGTGTTGGTTTTCTAATAAATCATTTGAATAATTAGAATCTAATTTTTTGTTGTCTTAGACGTTTGTGATCTGAAATTCTAGTTTTAAAATTTCTAAAAGTTCTACCGATATATTTTATCACAGTTGTCATTACCACATTTCAATTTATAAACTTCTGATCTGTTTAATTTTGAAGATTTAGATTTGTTATTTGTAATGAGTTTGGATAAATTGTAATAAGTTTTAAAGGAAATATTCATGTCTAAAGCTTCTAAAAATTATTTAATTTTTAAGGATGGTGTTCCAAAGTATGTTGAGCTTTTAAATTGTTTATTTTTATCAGAAAGAAATACGTGTTCTAAAGTCTGTTTCAGTATCTTTTTATTTATGATTTTGTCAGTTCAATTTCGATAGTAATTGTTATTAATTGATATTTGTTTTATGATATTTAGTTCTTTGTTGTAATTATTAGTATTTAATGAGACTGTTAAAAGGCTGTGTATCATACTATTGAAAGTTGCTAATTTGTGACTGAACTATTATCAATTGTAATGTCTGCATGTGATGGTTAATGAAATATAGAAAAATCATATTATGTATTTTTGAAATTGTAAGGTCTAAAAAGTTTATAGACTTATTTTGTTCAAGTTCTACGGTAAATTTGATATTATTATGAATTGAGTTAATGTAAGTAATGAAGCTGTCTAATTGTACCGGTGAAGCTGGCTAAAATGTCGTCCACATATCGGTGCCAGTACATACATTTTTTACTAAAGGAGTGTTTATGAATTATTTTTTCTATATTACCCATGAAAATTTCTGCCAGTAGGTGGCTGACGGGGTTGCCCATATTCAAACCGTCTTTACTGCTATAAACCTCTCCATTGAAATGAAAGTAATTTTGATTTAAACACACTTTAATAAGGTTATGATATCAGAGTGACTTATATGATTAACATTGTGATTAACGTGAGCAAGTTATTAACAAGAGTTATAGTTTCTTTAGGAGGTATACTAGGGAATAGATTTGTAACATCGAACGATATGAGTTTAGAATTATGAGGTAGTTTTATATCTTGAATGTTATTAATTAATTCCGTTGAGTTTTTAACTGAAAATTGAGGTTTGAATGAACAATATTTACAAATGATCTATGAGAATTTTTTAAATTTTAAATGAAGGTGCTGTGAAAAAAGAAACAACTGGTCTAATTGGGTACCCCTCTTTATGGAGTTAAATTAATGAATAATGTTCAGGGTGTTGTGGATTGGGTAAAAATAATTTATATTTTTCTTTATCGTTAATTATTGATTTGGGGTTATCTACTGAAATTTATTAGCTGGGTCTTTTTTAAGGGTCTCAAACTTGCCTGTCTGTATAAAATTGTTGGTTTTTAAAATATAATCTTCTTTAGGTAGTATATTCTTTATCTGCTTTTGTAAAAGTAAGACTATTTGCCTTTGGTTTTTGTTGAATTGATTTGGCCACTGATAATTCAAAGTTGGGTTTGTTAAACTTGACAAATTCCTTTTTAATAATTTCGGAAGCTTTATGTTTGAAATTAGAATTATTTGGAAAATTAAACAAGTTAATTTCTGTTTCTATATCTAGTTTATTGAAGTTATCAAATGAACATATGGGTTGAATATTATGTTTAAAATCTTTTTGTAGTAATTGAACATCTTTATCTGAAAAAACTGTATTTGAAAGATTGACGAATCTATAAAAAAATTATGTTATGAAAATTTTTTCTTTCTTCATTATAATTTGCATTCGATATTATCCAATATTGAAGTTAACAAGTGTCAGTGTCAAAAAGTTAATTCAATTTTTTATAATCTGAATAAAAAACAAAAACAAATTCATCTTCATATTTTTCCAAATAGTTATTTCTCATTGTATAAACCAACAGGTTATGGGCCTAGGCGTTTATCAAAAGAAAATATTTATGCTGATAATGGCCGCATCACTTATACATGTGGAGAAACTAGGTAAAGAAAATTACGATACCTGGAAGATGCAGATGGAAGCTATTCTAATAAAGAATGATCACTGGGCATATGTAAATGGTGATTGTGAATGCAGATGACGAGGCATGGTCAAAACAAGATCAAAAGGCTGAAGCGAATATAATTTTGTCTATTCAACCGTCAGAATTGTGTATTATAAAACATTGTACAACTTCCAATGAAGTATGGAAGAAACTACAAGGGACTTAATCAATCTAGTGGTGCAGCAAGGAAAGCTACTTTGTTGAAGAAACTTTTATTCACAAAGATGTCGGACAATGAGTCTATGGCAGAACACCTAAATGAATTTTTCAATACGGTAGATAAACTGAACGAGACGGGAATTGACGTAGCTGAAGATCATACTTTTATACAGCATTCACAGTAGTTATGCAAATTATCGATGCACTTTAGAAGCAAGATATGACCTAACAAAACCAGAATCCTTCAAAATAAAACTCTGATGAATTCAACGCCAGAAAGAGTTGAGTAAATGATGATGACCACATTGTATTGTACACCAAATCCAACTTCAACTGGAGGAAACAACAACGTTCAAATTTTGACCCATCAAACGAATCAACTAAAGTCAAACAAATGTAATTTTTGCCATAACGTCGGCCATAAAGCTTCCGAATGTAGGAAGAAAACAGGCAGCAAACAACAGAAAGAACAGAAATTGTCTACATCTGAAGAGGAAGCGTTCATGATTAAAGTAGTTTCAGTTATTGATAATAACCAAACGTATGTCATGGCTGCATACCGTGCAGAGTCAATTTCTGAAGAAGAATGGTGCTTGGACAGTGGCGCTACTTCTCATATGTGCCATAATATAAATATGTTTTCAGATTTTGTTCTAACAAATAAAAGGTTCGTCTAGCAAGACAACCGATGTTCTAGGAAAAGGTACAGTAAATATAGAGTTGAAAAATGGTGCATCCGAAATACAGCTCATTAGTTTAGAAAATACTTCATATGTACCTGACCTGAAGACCAATGTCATATCAATTTCGGAAGCTACGAATAATGGTAGACAGACGAATTTCTCAGAAAATTGCGCCGAAATTAGCAACACGAAAGGGGAAATTATAATGAGAGCTCAGCCGAAAGGTGAACTTTATTATATCAAACCAGTAGGGGAATCCATAGCTTCGGTTGAGACGAAACCCAGTATATTATTGAAATGGCATCAACGATATGGTCACCTCAATGAAAAGGACATGAAAATTATGATGTCCAAGAATTTGGTGGAAGGAATGATGGAAATATTACTGCTTGTGAAATATGCGTTCTAAGTAAACAAACAGTTGGCATATTCCTTCAAAATTCGAACTCAAGAGCTGAAAATGTTTTGGACCTCATCAATTCAGACATATGTGGACCGATGAGAACAAAATTATTTGGTGATGCACGCTATTTTGCGTCGTTCGTCGATGACAAATCGAGATGGATTCAAGTCGAAAGATGAAGTGAAAAAAGCATTCTAGAAATTAAAACCACAAGTTGTAAATAAGACTGGAAGGAGGATAAAGGTGTTGAGGACTGATAACGGTTTAGAATACACTGGAAAAGCATTCACTGATATTTTGGAGAAAAGTGGTACCACAACAAAACAGTGTAGCGGAACGCCTGAATCGTACGCTAGTTGAAATGACAAGATGCATGTTACAATAATCCTGACTTCCACAAAGTTTTTGGGCTGAAGCTATATCCACTGTAGCATACATAAGAACCAGCTGAGTTTCATGTAGCTTCTGCAGTACTACTCCGTTTGAATGCTGGAATCACAAGAAACCGATAATATCTCATTTTTGGATCTAAGGCATTTGCACCGCCAGGTAGAGGAAATGTATTCTTGTAGGTTATTCAACTAAGTCAAAAGCGTACTGTTTATGGGATCCAACAACAAAGAAAATAATAACAAGCCAAAATGTAAAATTTGTTGAAGAACCAAATTTTATAGAGAAAGAGATTTGAAATCGTAATCTTTTTAATAAATCGAAAATCCCCAAATTTAGAAGAGAAGTGCTCGAATGAATACGAGGAAGATACTAAAAGAGTGGAAGATGTTAATCCAGAAAATGTACAGATTCCTTCAGCCAATCAACTGTTACCTGTGATACTCAAACGTGAACCCGGAAGACCATCAATCATACGGGATGGTTCAAAAGGAAGAAAAAATATAATTTGATAGAGGAACCACACAAAGTTCAACTGTCAGTCGAGGAACCAGACAGTCCCAGTATTGACGAGGCTCTTATAGGCGAAAATGCAGAAGAATGGCGAAACACTATGAAAGACGAATTTTAAGCACTTATTCGCAGTAATGCCCAGCAACCAGATATCGACTACCACGAAACGACTTCTCCTGTAACAAGACAAAGTTCGATTCGCATCATACTTGCTATGTCTATTGATCTCGGTCTGAAACTTTATCAAATGGATGTAGTTATGGCTTACTTCAACGGTGATCCGTATAGAAGGCCTCTTGAAGAGATCACTCTATGGATTGAATGAATCAGGACGACAATGGTACAAGAAACTTGACATGTATCTGAGTACTCTTGGGCTGAAACAATTAAATTGTAACAAATGCACGATGAAAGTATAATTCTTGTCATGGCTGTATACGTGGATGATTTAATTATCGTCACAAATTTAGATGAGACGTATATGAAGTTGAAACAAGATCTGATTGCAAAATTTCAGATAAAAGATCTCGGAACACTGCATTATTGTTTAGGAATTGAATTCAAACAAGATGAATCTTTTCATACAATTTCAATATGCCAGAGAAAATACACAAAAATCGGAATGCAGAATTGCAGACCAATTTCAATTCCTTTAGAGGCGAATTCAAAATTAACGAAGGAAATGGGACCATCTTCGCAAGAAGAGAAACAAGAAATAGCAGCTGGTTCGCTACCATACTTATCACTGTCCACTGATATCACTTATTGTCGTGAGTACTTTGAGCCCATTCGACAACAACCCAGGCTAAATTGGATGGCAGTTAAACGTGTTATGAGATATCCAAAGCATACAGAGAACTATGCTTTTACTTTTAAAAGGAGTGCAGAACAATTGCACTGGTATATTGGTGCTGACTGGAGAAGCAATATCAGTGACAAAGTAATACCCAGGATTTGTTTTTCTAATAGCTGGTGGTACCGTAACCTGGGAAGCCCGGAAAGAAAAATATGTAGCTCTTTCGAGTACAGAGGTAGAGTATATGGCTTTATCCGGGGCAGCAAAGGAAGCCATATATCTTGAACGAAATCGAATTCCCCGTAGAAAAATAAAAACCCACATTGATATATTGCGATAAACAAGTTGCGCAAAAATTGATGAATAAAAGCTGTTTATCAATCGAGAACGAAGCAGATTGATATTCGTTACCACTTTGGAACAGAAGTTTTCGAAAGGAGAGACATAGATGCCCAATATATTCCAACCCAACATATGACCGCAGACATTTTAACGAAAGCAATACTAAAAGTGGCCTATGAAAGACATTTGAATAGTTTGGGCCTCAGTACTACACTTTGAAAAGGGGTGTTGAATATATTGCATTGTGTTGTAGCTGCTCGCTCTATATAATTTGTATTCGACGTTATCCAATGTTGAATTTTAAAAGTGTCACTGTCAAAAATTTAATTCAATTGATATTTTTTATAATCTATCTGAATAAAAAACATAGATTATTCCAAATAGTGTTTTCTCATTGTTCAACGCAACACTAACTAATCCTAAACTTGTCAATTGTTTATTATAAATATTCTTAAGGTAAAAGTTTGTGAAATGTCTGTCAACATTTAGGTATTATTTTAAGTTCAGGATTTCTCCACATCTTTGTGTATAATTTATTATAAAACATTATTTCATCACTTTAGAAAGGGTGTTTAATTTATAGAAGGAGGACATTTTTAGAACAATTCCGGTTGTTGGGTTTTTCAATGGTGAATCATTTATTATGACATTGGTCAACTAAATGTCGTAATACTTAATACGAATTTTGTGTTTACTAAATTAAACATGAAGTTCCATATTCGTCAAAAATTATTCAAATTCGTGCATTTTTATATAAACAAATGTGCATATTATAGATATAAAACAGATTTATAAATGATAAGTAATGTTTATTTTTCTGAAATTCATCGTTATATTTGTTTGAATATAAGAAAATTTCCCTAATTAGATCATGAAATTAATATACAGTTATGTTATTATCATTTAACATTTTCGTATAAAGTGCATAGTATGAATCATTTCTAATAAGATAAAATCAATACAACGTATATTAACTTGATGAAAATAATCATTGGACTCATTAATAATTAGAATATTGCTCACATTATAAAAATAATATTATGATTCAGAATATATATTACTGATTTCCTATTAACAAATGTACAATGGAATTAGAGAAGAATTTAGAATTTTTGGAGAAAACACATTTGACATTTCCGAACACCTATCAAATAACATAACTTGATGCCCCTCGTAAGATGATGAATTAGGTATACGTAATTTGTTTGCGAAAACGACAATTAAAGGCAATAAAAACAATTTGATTTGCATGTTGATATTGCACTCAGTACATATTATACTATGAAATTATTCACATCACGTCGGTTTATTTGTAAGCACGGTAATGCACAAATCGGTTCTGCGGCCAACTGTATCAAAATTATTGTTTGTAACTTATGGAATATACCTATCAGATGAACCACCGTAAATAATTTATTAATTTTAAGATTTTCTATGGATTGAGATTTATTAAAAAAAGTTTGAGTTCACTTACATTGAATACGAGCAATTTTATGAATTTCTTTTAAAACGATACAATATTACAGCCTTGAATTCATTTAATAATTTTGTAATAGGTACAATCATTTCAAGTAAATAATTAGAAAAGAATGCAATAATGATTTTACATTATTTAAAATAAAAATATAATCATTTATGATTATAGTCCATATAATTATGAACTCATTAGTCATTTATCTCAAATGATTTGATAATTCATTGAAAAAAACATGATTTTTCAAATCAATTCTTTAATTTTAAATATATACGAACTTTTCACCATGTTATTGTCATCTAAAAATATTTAGCTGTCAATACACGTGGTTATTACTTAGATGCATAAACATTTTTCAACATTCTTATTCACAAAATTTATAATCAAATTAAGTTTGTGAATTTATATCATATTCATTGTTATTAATATATTTACTAAATATATCTGTTATTGTTATTACAAAATTAGCTACCTATTTATTGAATTATATTTAGTATAAAAAATATATATAAATCTACTTTTCTTTATATAATAACCAGTTAACATTTAAGTTTATTTTACAAATAAATTTAAATGTAAAACAGTTTTCTCAGTAAAAATATGTTGAGTTGCTTTTGCAGCTTCATTGAATGTCAGGTGATGAAGATTTTTGATTCCATGGAAACCATAAATCACGATGATATGCACTGAATATTTTTTCACATGCCCAACTAAATAAAGATTTTCAACGCTTTTAATCAAAATTCTTTGTTCCGGAACCAGGTGTTTGAAATTATAATAAAAAAATTCTCTTACCGCAAAAATTCGGTATTCTATCCAGAAGCCATTGTAAATCATACCCAATATTTAATTAAATGAATATTTTAATTCACAATTTTCAATTTTACTGAACACTAGATTTGAGATCTTACTCGATTCGCACAAACCAATACACTGCAAATATAAGTTCTTGTTCTTTCTTCGGTCGCCGGGTTCGGTTCGATTTAACTTTTCACGGCGGTATAGCCACTGCAACGCGGTTCGGCAGCTATTGTTTAACAAAATTGCACAAATTATAATTAATGTTAATTAGTTTTTATTCACTTTCTTCGAGATGATTATTTTGACAATTGTCGTCGATTTGTGCTAGAAGTTTGCACAAGTAAAAGAGACTAACTGAATTGGAGATTAGAGGTGGGGAAATGGCAAGCACACAGCACAAGCATCAGGTCACTGGACGTTGAGTCAAGGGCATCAGGCTTGCTATGGTATGGATTGTCGATCACATTGTAACTGCATTTTAACTTGTTCAATGGCAGCAGCAAATCTTTGGTTAAAAGGATATAGAACGTTTATCTAGTATACAGGAGGAAATGGTAAGGCGCTAAAAAACTAATCCGGAAGTGAATAGTTACTCTCACACTTTCATAATTATTTATATAGTATAAAAATTAACTTCAGTATTAATCACAGGGAAGTAACGGAAATTATCGGAAGTAACTAAGTATATCTCGTTAATGCATTTATTGATATAAAATAGAAAGAAAAAATACTGAAATTAAATAGATGAAGAGAGAGTGCTTAAAACAGTGATGTAGTGCGACAAATAAAAGTAGATTATAATGCCGCATCCAATGAATAACAAATCGTCTATTACTTTTCAAAAATCTGTCAAAATTCAGGGAATTGTTTCTTATAAATTCATTTCCTTAGCTCTTTTTTTTTGTCTAAACTAGCTACGGTTTTAAATATAATTTTGGTATTCCTGTCTCCTTATCAACCTTTTTAATTAATTTTTTTACCATTTTTATTCTTTATCGAAAATATTTTTCGCGCATTTTCTCATCTTCATAGGGGCAGAGTTGAGTTGTTTCCCGAATTCGTAATATTACTTGGCTGCAAAAAGGGTTACAACTGAATTCTCTCCCACTCACTACGCAGGTAGTCTAACCATAATGTCCCTGGTTATCTTAGAGTTAGCCAAAGATAAACTTGTACTCGCCTTTGATAATAAGAATTATTGAAATTGACCCTTACTTCGTGGAATATGCTCATATTAGTGTTTTTAAATGAAACTCAGGGTCTCTAGTTAATTCCACAATATAATACAAGTTATTAAAAATTCTAAAAAATTGACAATTGTTTCGATAAATCAATATCATCGTCATGATATTGATTTATTGAAACATTTGTCATTTTTTTAGAATTTTCAATAACTTGTATTATATTGTGGAATTAACTAGAGACCGTGAGTTTCCTTTAAAAACACTAATAAGTTATTATTCCCTGCCGTTTTTGTTATTTTGGTAGGTATAAATAAAACAAAAGTTTCTAAAAAACGTATGTCAGATATCGCGTCATGTCTGTAGCTTTATCTTATCTCATATACTCTTGTGACAAGGATGCGTTCTTTTTGACCGAGATCTCAGTTAATCTCAGCTCAAATCGGTAATGTGCGCGTTATTTTTGTTTTACTCACTTCTAAGTGAGCTGAGATTTTTCCTACCCCTTCACCGATGCTGAATATGTTGTAAGGGGGTATCAGCTCGACTGGAGTCGGAAATAAAGTGGAGGGGATGAAGAAGTATTTGATTTTCTTGGGTTATTTGTGGCTTTAACCAATGTTATATAAACACACATAACCTATTTTTCTTTTATTACTTTTTATGGATACAATAACATTATTAAATGCTGATATGAATCTGTCGTATAGTTTAAATATATGTATATATATATATATATATATATATATATATATATATATATATATATATATATATATATATATATATATATATATATATATATATTAAAGAAACCATTGGGTCAAATTTTGCTAAGATATTAAATAACATTGACATTTTGAATAAAGATCGATTAAACACAATTTTGCAGGTTTCTAATATGTGTGTTTCATCAAGTCAGGTACTTAATGAAAGTATTGAAAAACGAATTGGCTTTCGTTTAAAAATTCTGCTAAAGCCCAACCTATTAATAAAAATATAACAAAAATCTTTTTCTTTTCTACCAAGAAAAAGAATGTTGCAAAAAGAGCCTATTAAAACTATCAAGCGAGGAGTCAAAAATACTTATACTTATTAATGAATATGTGGGTAAACAATGCCACAGTTATTTCTAATAACCTAGAAAATGATCATAAATATACAGTGACATGATATAATTATGCTTTTGCTTCCTTTTGTTATTAAATTAAGTTATATTTATACAAATAATTAGGAACTGAAAAATTTTATTTTGCTATTTTATTGTCTTTGGTTTTTGGTTATATTGTAAATAAAAGTATTGTTTTTCAAAAACAGTATATAATATATATGTATAGTATTTACAGTTTTTTAAAAACCAGATATATTGCTAACTTTTAATTATACAGTTATAACACATTAAAACTATTTTTTATATTTTTATAATAAAATATTCTATCACTTTTTTCCTTTCTTTAGCGAGCAACTTATTACATGTATAGAACAATTTTTAAATTTTAAGATACGCGGATAATTTTGGGATATGACATTAATACAGCATGTGCACAATCTGGATCTAGATGGTTGTCAGTTTGGATTTCGGAATGGTGTGGGTACACGGGAATCACTGTTCTCTCTAAACGTCTTAACACAAAGATGCAGAGATATGAACGTGAATGTATTTTCATGTTTCATTGATTACAAAAAAGCTTTTGATTGCGTTCAAGCCACGGGAATAGATAAAGAAGAGATCATAATCATTTCACAGTTGTACTGGCACCAAACAACAGACGTTAAAATTGAGCAATCAACATCAGAGGCTATTAAAATAAAGAGGGGAGTAGGGCAAGGTTGTATCCTGTCATCACTTCTGTTTAATTTGTATTCTGAGACTATATTTAGAGAAGCGCTGCAAGGGGTCCAAAGAGGAATCAAATTCAATGGAGTCGTTGTTAACAATCTGAGGTACGTCGACGATTGTGTTGTGCTGGCAGATAATCTGGCCGATTTACAAGACTTAATGAACCGTATAATAAGACATAGTGAACGGTATGGACTATTCATGAATGTGTCTAAAACTAAGCTTCTTGTTTCTTCAAAGACAAATATAATTGCCAATTTGCCCATTAACGATATACAGGTATAGCAAGTAAATTCATTCAGATACCTGGGGACTATCATTAATAATCAGTGCGACCCCAAGATCGAAATAAAAGCACGAATTGAGCAGGCCAGAAAAACATTTATTAATATGAAGCAATTTTTCACGAGACGCGAACTGAGCCTTGAACTTCGAATGCGCATGATCAGATTCTATATATTTTCAACCTTGTTATATGGCAGTGAATGGTGGACTCTCGATGCGTCTACAGAGAAAAAGTTGGACGCGTTTGAGATGTACCTATACCGTCGTATGTTAAGAATATCGTGGGTGCAGAAAATCACCAACACGGAAGTCCTTGCGCGGATGAAAAAATCAAAAGAACTGATGCATATTGTTAAGGAGAGAAAGACGGCCACATAATGAGAAGCGAAAGGTATGAACTCTTGAGACTGATCATTGAAGGAAAAATACAAGGAAAAATATCAGTGGGAAGAAGACATAATTCCTGGCTGAAAGACTTAAGAAGATGATTTGGATGTACCTCAATTGACATCTTCAGAGCCGCTACATCCAGAATAATGATTGCCAATTCGATCGCCAACCTCCGGTTCAGAGGGAAAAAATAATAATACTTTCATTAACAACAATTAACCTTAGTGAGATACAGTTATTTAATACACTAGTTTGTTAATGAAGGCGATTAATAAATCGAAACTGTTTAAAGCACGAACGAGCGATAGCGAGTAATTGTCTTTAATAGTTGAGTTTATTAATCGCCCATTAACAAATGGGTTGATAACAATATTCTTTCGATGACCGTAAACTCTTTTTTTTGTAACAAAACTAGAAATTAATTCGAAATGGAAAGCAATTTCATCTTTTTCATCGCATCGATAAAGATGAGAGCTTATAAAATACATTGAACCTTTTTTTGTCCTCAAGGTAGGCCCTTTTAAAATTTTTCAACACGTTCCATTCAGTTTTCCTCAAAGACTATCAAGAGAAAATTTGAAATGCAAATTATCAAAAAAAGTTGTCATAGTGAAAAAGTGATTGTAAATTCGTAATTATGGAACTGGAAAACCCTGCTGAATTACCAGCTGCAGTGTTGGCAAGTGCAAACAATGCATGTTCGAGTTTGTTACCAACTAAAAGTCTAGATCGTTACGAAAAAACCTATAATGAGTTTGGTACCTGGTGTACTAAAAAACATATAACCAATTACACGGAGCCTGCCTTCCTGGCATACTTTTTAAACATTGCTCAAAGAGGCTTAATAGCAAGCCTCTGGCCAACATTTTCAACGTTGAAATCAACTCTAAATGTAAAGAAAAATATGGCCATTGGAAAATTTAACAAATTTATTATGTTTATTAAAAGACAAACTTAAGGACACGTCGCCAAAAAATCTAAAGTTTAAAAAAAAAGAACAGATGCAAAAATGCATTCTTAACGATCCTAATAATTAGTTCTTATTGACGAAGGTAAGTATAGGGTTTAAAAGTTGTAATAGCAAACCACTCTACCGCACTAATTTTTGGAATAGCTGGAGTGCTAAGGAAGCATGAACCTCTGGAGTTGCAAATCGCTAATGTTGAAGACCTAAAATCAAAATTTCTAATCACTAATCCCAGGATCAAAACCAAAGGAGAAAATAATTTTACGGTAGAGGATAATGATCAAAATCATGCAAGAATCCCTCAATATCATAGAACAATGGTGCAAAGACCATTCACTGTCAGTAAATAAAAAAAAGACGGAAATGGTTCTTTTCACGAAAAAAAGGAAGCTTGTAAAACATCAAGCCCCAAAGCTCCTAGATACCAAACTTAAATTCTCTTCAGAGGTGAAATATTTAGTGGTCACGTTCGACAGTAAGTTAACGTGGAACTCTCATTTATAAAGCAGAGTTAAAAAAGCATATATTTCTTATGAACAGTGTCGTAGAACCATCGCCCGTACCTGACGAATGTCACCTAGGGACACTGCCTGGATCTACACTGCCATCATCAGAACTATACTGACGTACGGTGCGATTGCCTGGGGAGCTAAAGCAAACCAGCTGACAGTCTTCCGAAAACTGGATCAAATACAAAGAACAGCATGCCTCAACACAACAGGAGGCATGAAAACCATACCCACCAGAGCTATGGAGGTAATCCTTGGTCTCACTCCGCTTGATATACACATCAAGGAGGTTGTTTTGATGACTATGACACTTCTACGCTCTACCGGTATACACCCTGATGTAGGACCCGGTAAACTGAGATGTAACTTGTGGCATGAGGCCCTCAGAGAGGTCCCACTGCTGCAGGCCAATACGGACTCGATTCCACCGCGATATGCCTTTCACAGGCCCTATAAGGTAATCTTTAAAATTAACGCTCAAGACCCATTGGAAGAGGGCGCAATCCGCATCTTCACAGATGGGTCTAAAACCAATGTGGAATTTTTCCCAGACCCCTGAATCTAAACATAAAATGGGCAATAGGCTGCAATGCAAGTGTTTCTCAAGAGATTGCCAAAAGGAACATCGCAGGTAATAATATATACATCCTTACGGATAGTAGACAAACACTACTAGCCCTGAACAGACCACGCATTACATCAGGCCTAGTACTAGAATGTCACATGGCCTTAATCGAAGCCTGTAACAACAACACGGTCACTTTACGCTGGATCAAGGGCCATGAGAAATCGAAAGGAAACCGTATTGCAGACTCGCTAGCCAGGAAAGCAGCCTCCCATAAACTATTGGGACCCGGCATTCTCATTGGTTTATCGGCGTCAGTTGACCTATTAAAGGAACACTTCCTTAATAAGTTTAAAGGTAGATGGAATGACGCAGAAGGCTGCAGGCTTGCCAAGGAACTGTTACAGTAACCGGACAGCAAAGTAGCCAAAAATTACGTGACTATTAATAGGCAGAACCTACCAACAACCACGGGTATTCTGACTGGTCACTGCCACCTACGAAAACACCTCCACAGACTGGGTCTGTCTGATACCCCACTTTGTAGAGGATGTGAACAAGAAGATGAGACTGTCGTACACATTCTTTGCGAATGTCAGACACTCTCTCATTTTAGGTTTAATGTATTCGGCGATCACAGGCTAACATACGCCAGTATGAGGGCGACGTTATCGCCTACTTCAAACAAGTAGGCTGGATGACGAGCTGGAAGGAAGTTTAGAACCTCAGAATGATGCACAATGGGCCAATCGTGGCCTAAGTGCTGTGGGGTCACTCACCCTTCAAACTCTTACAGATACAGATAATGATCAAAATACATTCTCAAAATAAATCAGACAATATATAACACTGATACCACAGCATACAAAACACACACGATTCCTTGTACACTATCGAAACAATAAATGCACTACAAACCTTGTAGACATCAAAACATTTGCCAAAATACCATGTACAGTTGCATAATTTCTAAAAGTGGATCAGCCACAGCTATATACAGGACATTGCTTCTGCATCAATATTGTCCGATTCAGGGGCAATAAAGAGCCTTGGGGGCTGGAAATCAACCAGTGTTGCGGAGGCATACATTGAGGATTCAATCAAAAACAAAGTTAACACTTGTAAACAATCATTTTGCACAAACGCGACAGTCTCTTCTTCCAAATCCCCAACTGACTTCAATATAATTTCAAACAACTTGGAGAATATCCAAAATTATTTAAACCTGAATATAAATTCTGACGTTCACAACACAAACAATGTATCTGTTCCCTTCTTAAGTTTGAACAATTGTAAATCAAGAATATTATTATAAATAACTAGAAATAATTATGCATTAAAATTGTGAATTAAAGTGTATGATGTTAGTTTGTGATTTTTTAATTTTTATGAGTATAGCCGGTTGTCTATATCAAAATATCATCAAAACGTCAAAATCACAAAAACAGTTAAACAGTGTATTAATGGCGTCTGTTAATATATCCTTTTTTAAACAAAATAATCCATTAAAAAAAATAATAAATAATGGTCAACGATAAAATAACTTATTGTATTGTGAGCTTCCTTCTACACAAAAATAGGAGAACTTTTACGTTAATTATTTGTTTTCTCAATAAGTTATGTTACTTAAAAATGAATAATTTTATATTTTTATTACTTAAAATTTCTGTCATTTATTTCTAATACCAACATCACTTCAAACTCTATAAAACAAATTTTTTCTCAATGTTACAAAGCATTCCATACACTATTTTACATTCAATCGTCATACGAGAGCCTATTAATTATTGATATTAATATTCTGAATAGTTTTTTTTATAAATTTCATCAATTAGCGGAAGATTGAACTTTGCAGTTAAATGAAACGACGACGATGCAGTGAATCAGTAAAATGCGAATATTTCGAAAACGGTTAATATTTTAAAGATCAAAGATGAGGCTATCCAAATTAAATACAGTTGTAAGTTAATGAGTGAGTGTTGAATACCGTCATAGTCCAGTCAATATTATTTAAAATGCTTATTTGACGATATAATCATTTAATATTATAATGTCAACTAATAATCGTTGAAATATATTTAATACTTTTCTTCTTCTTCTTACAGTGCCATATCCGTGATCGGACGTAGGCGACCTCTCACTTCTACCTGTGTTGTGCTCTCCAGTTACCACAGATAGAAGGGACCTACAGTTTAACGACGGATCCGAACTTTTATTATTATTAAATACATTTATCGACTGTCTAACGATTATTTTTAACCCGCAATTATGGAGCGCCATCCTACTTTTTAAGATACTTAGCGTTAACGTATAGAACAAAATACATTCCTTTAAACAATATTAACCTATTTATATTTAAAAACATCTTGAACATAACAGCAGACAATTTTCACTACCTTATATCTCGTTTTATTTAGAAGAATTAAGAATATAAATTTCAAATAACTTATTATTTTTTCCATCTTTTACTGAACTAATACAATATTTTTTTTTTTTTATTTCGACAGAAAGTCGCATCAACCGTGGTAGGTTATTAGCGACGGTACAATAGATAATAACATAATTACACTGAATTATACACATTAATTAATTTTAAAAATATTATTAGTCTATCACAATTATTATCCTGAAATAAGGCTTGAAATGTGTTGGGTAGTTTACAAATGTTTCTTTGATTGTAGTATTTAGGACATTCTGTGAGGATATGTTTCACTGTTACATCTACATTACACAGTTCACATACTGGATGTTCTTCACGTTTTATTAGGTAAGTGTGAGTTAGTCTAGTATGCCCCAACCGTAGACGTGAAATAATCACTTGGTGTTGTCTGTTGTTAGAAAATGGAAACCACTTTTTATATAGAGGTTTAATTTCACGAAGTTTTGAGTCACTTTCAGTCCACTGAGATTGCCACAAAGCGATCACTTTCCTATTTAATACGCACTTTAGATCCGAACTAACCACCTTTGAAATCGATACCGCACTTTCATCTGTGATGGAATTACGAGCACATCTGTCCGCTTCTTCATTTCCACTAATACCAATATGGGATGGGATCCATATAAAGATGATATCATTGTTTCGTTCTCTGGCAACGTAGAGTTCTTTCTTAATGAGATGAACCAAAGGATGTTTAGAATAAATCGTTTGTATCGAGTGTAAGGAAGTAAGGGAGTCTGTAAGGACAAGGAAAGAGTTGTGGTGGCTGCTTTCGTTGATATATGTTAAAGCTTGATATATAGCGAATAGTTCTGCCGAGAGGATATTTGTGTAGGATGGAAGTTTATATAGAAGTTTCTGCGAGTCAGTTACTACAGCTGCTCCTACGCCTATGGTCGATTTCGAGGCATCTGTATATATCTTTTGGTAATTTGGATACTTTCCCAAAGTGTCGAACAGTTTGGCTTTTATAACAGTTGGGTTAGTATTTTGTTTATCATATTTAGTTAAGCTTTTGTCGCAATTTGGTATCTTTACCATCGAGGGTTCTATGTTATAATAAGTGGCAATTGGGTAAACTTTTGGCAGACAAAAGTCAATTTCTTGAAAGTATGTTCTAATTCTCTCGTAAAACGGTTTTGGTGTCCTCGATTTCCCAGTAAAAAATCCTTCCAATTTATTTGAGTGTGTGTACTGATAAGTTGGATTTGACATATTGGCAAGAATAGTAACTGCATAATTGCTGCTAAGAGATTTTCGCCTTTGGCTTAAGGCTGGTTCTCCTAATTCCCACTGTAGACTTTTTACCGGTGTAGTTCTAAAAGCTCCAAGTATAATCCGGAAAGCGGAATTTTGGATTACTTCGAGTTGGTCGGTGTCAGTTTTGTTTGCTGTATCATATGCTATAGAGCCATAGTCCAATACTGATCTGATGAGAGATTTATACAGTAACAATAAAGTTGGTCCATCAGCACCCCATTTCTGGTTAGCTACCACTTTTAGAATGTTTAATCTCTTTTGGCATTCTAAGGCTAGATTGATGATGTGTATTTTCCAATTTAATTTGCTGTCTAAGTGCATACCTAAAAATTTTACAGAAGGTAGGATCTTTAGATTTTCGCCATGTAGTATCAAATTAGGTTGAAATAGTTCATTTTTTTTGCTAAATAACATGCAGTGAGTTTTGGATGTTGAAAAACGAACTCCTGTTTGCGAACACCAAATTTCCAGGTTTGTAAGAAAATCTTGGAGAAAATTATTCATTGTGGTCATATTTGTACCTTTTAAGAAAACAACTAGATCGTCAGCGTATATTCTTGCTCTAAGGGGTGCTTTTATATTCTCCAAGATGCTATTCAAGGCTACAATAAATAATGTTGGGCTTATTACGGAGCCTTGCGGTGTCCCATTCTCTTGTAATTTATTTTTAGATATCTGTGTATTTGCTCTGACAACAAAAGTTCTTTTTTGGAGGAAGTTTTTGATAAAAGCTAAGCAGTGGCCTTGTATGTTCCATTCACTCAACGTTCTCAATATATGATATCGCCACACCGTGTCGAATGCCCGGTTAATATCGAAAAATATGGCCATGCACGTCTGGTTCAATGCGAAACCCTCATGAATAAAGCTTTCTAATTCAACAATGTTATCTAAAGTTGATCTATGTTTTCTGAAGCCACTTTGTTCCGGGATCAGAAGGTTTCTGCTTTCAAGTGTCCATAAAAGTCGTTTGTTAATTATTTTCTCGAGTAGCTTGCACATTGAACAAGTTAGTGAGATAGGTCTATAAGATGCAGCGATTGTTTTAGGTTTTCTAGGCTTTAGTATTGGTATGACAATAGCTTCACCCCATTTTTCTGGAAAGAGGTGTTTAGTCCAGATTTTATTGTATAGGTGTAACAAGTAATCTTTGGAATTTTGAGGTAAGTGCTTCAAGAATACTACAGGAATGTGATCTGGTCCTCCGCATGTATCTTTTAAGTCTTCTAGTGCTTCATTTAATTCATTTTCAGTTATATTATGATTTAATGGATCGAGTATGTTAAAAATTTCAATATCATTTGCTTCCTGTGAGACTTTTTTGGTAATAAAGGCGTTATCATAATTATTGTTGTTGGAGTGACTAGCATATGTATCAGAGAGTATATCTGCAATATGTTTGTCGTCTGTAACCGTTATTCCATTGAGATCAAGAGATGTTATTTTTTGAATGGAGCTTTTACCAGAAATCTTCTTGACTTTTTTCCATACATCTGATATTGGAGTGGATCTATTAATTGAAGATACAAATTGTCTCCATGATTCCTTTTTTGCAGTTTTTATTATGTGTCTAGAAATTGCTCTTAGTCGCTTGAATTCAACGAGGTTTTCTGTGGTTTTGTGTCTTTTGTAAACGTTGAAAGCATGCTTACTAGTTTTTATGGCGTCTTCGCATGTTTTACTCCACCATGGAACTGGAATTCTACCTGTAACAAGCTTTGTTCTACCAATACTAGATTCTGCGGCAGATATGATAATATTTTCAAGATTTCTTAAATCCTTATCAATATTCTCGGTCGTAGTAAGGTTTTCTATTTTCTTTTGAATATTTTCAGAAAAGGCATCCCAGTTTGCATTCTTTAATCTCCAAATGTAAGATGGTGAAGTAGTTTTAGTTTCGAAATTGGTATTTCGTATAATAATCGGGTAATGATCACTATCATATAAGTAAGGATCTACTTCCCAAGATACCGATAACGAGACCGTAGGATCACAAAAGGATAGATCTATTGCGGATGATTCTCCTGTTGCAGAATTGAAGCGAGTTTTAGTACCATCATTTAATATATTAAAATTAAAATGGTCAATAACATTCGCAATTGTTCGACCTCGATTATCATTAGAATCGGAGCCCCAAAATATATGGTGACCGTTAAAATCACCTAAAATTAATCTTGGTGTTGGTATTTGATTAATAACATCACAAATATCTTGCATGTCCAATGGACCTGCCGGTAGGTACATATTGCATATGTGTATTGGGTGCGAGCTCCTAATTTTTGCGGCAACGACTTCCAGGTTGGAATTAATCGGAATAATTTCTGCTTCTAATGTGTTCGATACATAAATCGCAACTCCGCCACTGGCATGTTGACGATTTGTTCTGTTCCTAAAGAAGCACTGATAACTTTTTAGTGAATGATAATGATCTAGTTTAAAATGTGTCTCTTGAAGGCATAAAATGTCAGGAAGGTGTTCTGATAAGATTTTTTGTAGCATAGGTAGACGCTCGTAGTATCCATTCAGGTTCCACTGAATTATTGATTTAAATAGCATTGGATTGAAAAAAAAAATAATAATAAATAAATGATAGTGGAGTTCTATTCATGAGAGGACGAGTCACTTTCTGTAGCCATCGATTCATAATTGATTTCGTCTCCTAGGTGTCTGTATATTTTTTGTTGAAGTTTTGTGATACGGCTTTTAATTCGTCTTTCTGTAAGAAGAGGGTAAATTTTATTTAACATGATCACTAGAGATCCATAGTCAGTTGTGTAGTCCTTAACTACTTCCAGGGCATTATGAGAGCCAAGAGTATTTTCAAATAGGTCTACAAGTTGGTCGTAGTTTAATGACAGTCCTTCAGAATTGTTTGTTATAAATGCTTTGGCTGGTTGAAGTAAAATTTTTACAGGAATTGCTGGTACCACTGCTGAGGTTGTCTTAACTTTTTTTATTGTTTTTTTAAGATGATTAGGTTTTTGGAAAATTGATTCTGAGCTTGTTTCTTCTATAGTGGGGCTCTCAGATGCGGGTCTTTTTGGAGTATTGGTTGCTGATGGAATTGGTGTGTTGGGATTGTTGATCGCTCCAATGGTGGAGGGTTTTATTATATCGATAATAGGAGAAGGTGTGCAGTTTGTGGCGTTATTGGTTGATAATGTAGTAGGTGCAGGAGTTGTGTCAGTCTGTTGTTGAGTTAAATTAGCTGAGATAGAAACTGAGCACTGTGCTGCAAGATGTCCTGTCTGGCGACATTTGAAACAAGTCATTCCGTCTTGTGCTACAAATACTCTGTATGATGTATTATCATGATTGATCACTATAGAATCAGGAATTTGGATATTGTGAGGCGTAACGAAAATTTGTCTTCTAAAACTAAGAATATGACTAAATTCCGGAAGAGCTGTACTGATTCTTAGTACTGACATAGGTGAAATTGGATTTAGACCTATATTTTGTAATTCATTTATTAAAAGTTCATTCGGTATGGTAGGACATACATTCGATAATACAAGCCTTTCTGCTGGTGTAACAAGTTTTCTGGCCTTAAGTATTTCACCATTTACCGTTATTTCTCCAATATCATCGAGGAATTTATTGACTATATTTTTGTCGGCTAAATATACGCAGATTCTGTTATTAGTTATTTTAGAGATATGTGTGATATGTTTTGGTTGTATAACAGTTCCCAAAGGAATTAAATAGTCTTGAATAGGAATTCCTTCTAATGTGTTAAAAATAATAGCTTGTTCTTTATTAGGATATCTTGTTTGTTTCGCAGCGTTAGAATAGGATTTTGTTTGGTTGGATAGGATTTGAGAAGAGGAATATAATGGTATGTTATTGATCATTGTGTTGTTGGTATTGGAATGTGTTGGTAGTTGATCAGTTTCAGAGCTCCTGTAGTCAGAAGTGGTCTGCGTGGGAATTAACAGTGGCATATTAGAATATGTTTAATTAATTATACTAGGTCGTATTGGGCAGGTTTGACCCTGTCCATCCCAGGACCTAGGTACGGAAAAAACCTTGACTTGATATTTACTTCGTATTTTAAGTTTATACTAATGGTAAATTTCTTATTTTCTTCGAGAAAAATCTTAAATTTTGGGTACTTACAGGTGAACAATAGGAAGTAACTAATTAAAAACACTATGGCAATAAAGCGAAATTTAACTACACTGTGTTTTTACTATAAAATTAACAAAATATAAGAGCGAGGTTAAAACAACTTGTTATATTATTTGTCAGAACCGGACTCCTAATACAATATTTTGAGACGGCAATTTTTTTTTCGAACACAACAGCACAGATAACCGCACAACAGATGTTCACTCTTTAGTTGGTAGGCTGACATCAAGAAAGATTGTAGTGTTTTTCTGAGGAATTTGGGTAAGTATACATATTTATTATATAGCAATTATATTTTTAGTTAAAAATTAAGTATTTACAATGTGGCGTCCTTGGGAATTATCGAGTTCGGTCCAAAATATTGTGTGTAACAACAACGTAAATTTAAATAATTGTGATCAAAGTGATAACAGGATTCGACGTCATTTAAATTTGGAAACACAGAGGATATGTTTAATTGTGTGTAAGAATCTATGGGAAAAGTTTGGTTTCGGTGAAGAAATTAATGCAAGCAATATCTGATTTAACTATACGTAAAATATCCAAGAATGGGCCTTACGAACGCAAGAAACGATGTGATAAGGGATTAATCAAACCTTTAGATGTGTCTGTAATAAAATTATTAAAAACCACCATATATGACTGTTATAAAAGTAATTAGTAACCAACGATTGAAATAATATGAAATAAATTGACAAATGTCGGTCTTAATGTAAATGTCTGTGAGAAAACTATTGAAAACTGGATTAAAAAATTGGGATTCAAATTCAAAACGATTAATAAACGTCAAACAGTCATGGAAAGCAGAAGAATAGTGGATATGCAGTATATATACTTGGAACAAGTATATAGTATAGAGAAGAGAACTGGCCAATTGTCTATTTGGACGAAACTTGGTATGAATGCCAACAATGCCTGCAAACAAAGGATCCACACTTATTATTGTGCATTGCGGTGGAAACGAAGGATGGGTTCCAAATGCCTTAAAAATATGTGGAAAAAAATGGAAGATTGCAACGTTGACTATCATAAGAACATGGTTTGAATTCACATTCATCCCAAACTCAGAGCCAAATAGTGTTGTGTAATTCTTGACAACGCTTCTTATCATTGACGACAGCTCAATGAAATACCAAATAAAAGCTACAAGAAGACCGAACTACAAAATTTTTTAATGGATAATAATTTGTACTTTGAAGATTCTTATACGAAACCACAGCTGATTGAAGTTTTACATACAAAGAAATTATACGCCCTAGAGAGTATTGCTGAACAACATGGACACTCTATAGTGAGATATCCTCCTTTTTTTTGGTATTTTCAATCCCTTCTAGTTAATTAGGGCACAATTAAAACAGAGATTAAAAAAGTAATCAAAACTGAAGATGAGTATAAGAATATTAGGCAAGTCCATATTAATGGAGGAAATAAATTTATTAATGATTTACAAGATAGTGATATGGGAGAAGGATTAATAGAATATTTGGAAGAAGAAAATTTATTAAATTTAATATATTTACTTATATAGTAGTGACAAATATGAGTTAACATGATATTTATTTTTAATGAATTGTTTTATTCATTGTCACAAAATTTCATTTTTTTTTGTTAATTTTTCATAGACTTTTGTTTTGTCCATAAAAAATCGAATGAGATAGAAAAAGGGCTCAGTTCACCTCTGGTATCCCGATTAAACCGAACGCCCTTTCAGCAACTACGTAACATCAAATACAATATAAGTATTGGTAAAAGTAAACAAAATATTAATACCTTTCAGATTCAAGCTGCGCAACATAACTTGAAAGGGATATACGATTACATTGCTACACTATATGTTTTACGCCAACTTATAGCTGATTTCATCTAATTCATATGGCACATGTGGCGACATCTAGGAGTTAACTCAAATCCTCCCATATTTCATTGTTTGCCCTTACTGAAACTAGTTTACACCCAATTTTTAAGTAATTATCTCGA
Source organism: Galeruca laticollis (assembly GCA_963921935.1). NCBI lineage: Eukaryota > Metazoa > Arthropoda > Insecta > Coleoptera > Chrysomelidae > Galeruca > Galeruca laticollis. The sequence continues at coordinate 204,384,668 of OY998180.1, forward strand.
AAAATATCTATTCTATTAACAGATATCTATTTCATTTTCTCAATTTAACATTCTATATCTCACTAAGGACCAGACTTAGGCCCATTGTTGTTAATGATTATTATTTTTCCCTTTTGAACATGTAGTTACAATTTGGCCCATTACTTATAAATCACCCTGTATAGGGTGGTAGGTGGTACATTCTATCGGAAAAATGTGTTTCTATTGGTTAGCAAAGCACTCCATTCGATAATATTAGAAAATTAATTTTTCAAGGGAATCCTTTGATAATAAATTTTAAATATTTAGGAAAAGATATTCAAATATAAATGCTTACAATGTATTTAGTACAACCTATGTCGTAAAATATGAGTAGGTATTAAGTTTAAATTTAAATCGATAGATGGCTATGGGATTAATATCATGCATTGCAATGTTTATTGCATACATTATTTTTTATGTTTAGTCCGAACCTATAAACATTTGTTCTGTAGAATACAGGGCGACATTGAAAGACAATGTTGTTTTATTTTTAATTTGAATTAGGTCAGGTTTATTTGCATTTTTGTCTCGAAACATGCTTAACAGCTTCACTTCAACGCCCACACCCACAACGTATTTGCTGTTTTTTCGTGTCCTTTAATTTAATTACCTTTGACATGGTCGTTGAAACATATAAAAGTGAACAAAAAAACTGATTAATGTTTCTACACTCGTTATAACTTACGATTTCCTGAAAATACGTTTCGGGCCATAAGCTGTATAGTCCATTTGTTCAGCGCGAGGAGCAATTTTTACTGAGTGAAAGCAATAATAATAAAGTTAATATTCATAAACCATAACTGTCCCTTTTAATAATATAGAATATATCTGAATTTTGAATTTTAATGAGAAAAATGGTATCAGCCACAAGTTTTAATCCAGTGAAATTTAATTTAAAAGTGCTGCTTTAACCAGTGGCGGCCTAGCGTAGGTCGGCAACAAAGGCTTTGAGAGCCCGAAGATACCTTTTTCAAGACAAAAAATAGATTACAGGTGGACATCTGCTTAAGCCTATAAGCCCTAAATTATCGAACGTTCATATTAAAAATGTAATTGAAAATAATAAAGTTTTCAAAACAAATTTATTTCTATTATCTAAAGGTATCAAGTCTCGTATAACAATACAAAATAAACTGTTTTAAAGATTAAAACTATCTTTTCCGCACTTAAGTATACACTCCAGAGGCTGTACCGTGCTAATAAATCGAATGTTCTCCAAAAATGTAGAATATCTGGATTTATGTGAGTCATTGTACTGTCTCTGGCGAGCTGAAAATCAATAGGGCTCATCTGTGAGACGCCTTGAACAGTATACAATAATAAAATTGGTCACTTGTATATACCCTACCCTGGAGGCTGTAGCGTGCTAACAAACCGAAATGTGGTATATTTGGATTGATATGTCCAGCTGGATCTGATGAGAAATTAATAGGGAGACGCCCTGAACAATATTCAATCATAAAATTGGTCACTTGTACACAGTCCGGAGGCTGTACCATGCAAGCAAAGCGACATTTCCAAAATGGTCAACATGTAGTATAACCGATTTATCAGTCCAGTTGTAATGGCTAAGATGAGCTGAAAATCAATAGGGTTCATCTGTGAGACGCCCTTAACAACACCCGATTATTGAATTGGTCACTTGTATATACTCGGGAGGGTACATCTGTGAGACACCTTGAAAAATATCAAATTATAAAATTAGCCATTGTAATCACTCCGGAGGCTGTATCGTGTTAACAACCCGAAATTTCTCCAAAGAGGACCAAAAATGTGGCACTTCAGGTGCCATAGCACCCGTTGTACTAGTTCTGGTGAGCAAAAAATCAATAACTTTCATCTAGAAGACGCCCTGAATAATATTCAATCATAAAATTGGTCATTTGTATACACTCTGGAGGCTGTATCGTGCTAACAAACAGAAAATTCTCCAAAAATGACAAAAATTTGGTACTTCAAGTACCATAGCACTCGTTGTACTGGCTTTAGTGAGCTTAATATCAATAAGGTTCATCTTTGAGACGCCTTGAATAATATCCAATCATGAAATTGGTCACTTGTATATATATATAATATACTGAAATTTCTCCAAAAAGGACAAAAATGTCGTACTTAAAGTACTATAGTACCTATTGTACTAGCTCCGGTGAGCTTAAAATCAATAGTGTTCATTTGTGAGATGTTCTGAATAATATTCAAATATAAAATTGGTTATTTGTTGCACTCCGGTGGCTGTATCGTGCTAACAAACTGAAATTTATCAAAACATGACAAAAATGTCGTACTTCAAGTACCATAGCACCCGCTGTACTGGCTATGGTGAGCTGAAAATCAATAGGGTTCAACTGTAAGATGTCCTGAATAATATTCAATCATGAAATCGTTGACTTCTTGCACTCAGGAGGCTGTATCGTAACATATCTTGTTAGCACGATACAGCCTCCGGAGTAGAACAAGTCACCAATTTTATGATCGAATATGGTTCAGGACATCTCGCATACGAACCCTATTGATTTTCAGCTCACAGAGCCAGTACAACGGATGCTATGCTATTTTGTCATTTTTGGAGAAATCTCTGTTTGTTAGCACTTTGCAAGCGAATTGAAATAAGATGCAAAACTTAGTAATTCCTTTTTTACGAAGGAAGGATCATTTCCTGATTTTGTACAAAAGGTGTTGAATATCTTCTTATTTTCGCATTGAAAACGTAGAATTTCCTTCTACATCTTGTCGAATCGGTTCCGTTTAAAAAACGCTATACTTCGAAGTATATTTTCATTTTTATCAAATCAACTTTCCATTATTGACACTAATTTGTCAGAGGTTGGACGAGATACTATGACACGGGATCAAGCGTGGAAAGCTCATCGTCCACTAGCTCATCATGCATTTTCTTTTTCTTCCTCTTGATTTTTCTGGAAGCAACAATGATATTTGGCAAATGGTCAACTCTTCTTTGACAATTTCAGTTAATTGTTCTGTTTGTTTGGTAAATTTGGTCAAAATTGTCTGACATAATGTTTAAACGATTCTTTCATTGATGTTATATGATTCCAGGCTGCTCTATGTAGTCCAATCCTTTTGTTTGAAGATATTTAGAAATTGGCGTGGCTTTACTATATGTAGATACATAAAGATAGTTAAAATTGTCTTAAATTGAGTACATTTTTCTAGTAATATTCGGGCTTCAGTTGCATAATCACCATCAGCGATTACATCATATCCGGTGGAATTAAGAGCTTCTAGAGAAATATTAATATTTTTAGGAGGAATATAAATCTATCTCTGTTCTTGTTATTCTCTGTTACGGAGTGAAATATGTACGTGAATTATGTCGTCACCTCGTTTGTTTCCCATAAGAAGATGCTGACGCTGCGTATCCCACAGTCCGGAGTTTAGTTTCCCCGAATCCGACTTTTGTGGGAATTCAGCAAGATTGCCAAGGTGTCTTGTGGACGATGCGCTCATTTTTTAGTTAGTTGTATTCTAGATCTCAAACTACAAACATATATTTTTCATAATTATTATAATATTATTTAAATTGTAAAAATAAAGTTTTTAAAAAGTTACTTATAGATATCCGAATTAAAATTGGCGCAGTCAGTAGGATATCCGGGTTATCGCGTATCGAACGTGGTGATTTCGTTTTAACGATTAACTGGATACCGAACATAGTTGATTCGTTGTGAAGTGTTGAAGAGGACCGTCTACCAGTGACCCGTCTGAAGCCCTTCGTCACCGAAACATCGAGAATTGGAACTTACATTGTCCATTTCTACAAGGATCGATACTTCTGGAGGAGACATAAATTGCAAATCCAGGGCTCTTCCTTATAGCTGTTAGGAAGGATATGCTTGAAGTAACTCTATTATTTCTGTAAGTACATTTGAATGTCTATCGAGAATTTATCTGATATACTTGAAAATTTAAATTTGGGTGACTCTCTAACTGATTCTCAAATTAATCGTAGAAAACTTGATAACTCAAAAAATCAATCTATAATGGCTCAATTTAAATCAGAATATTTAAATTGTATTCCCGAATTCAATGGGAATCCAAATGAATTAAATCGGTATATTTCGATTTGTGACCAAATTATTCAAAATTTTTACGATTTTGCAAATCCAGCTAATTTTCATAATGTTTACTTATTAAATTCGCTTATTTCTAAACTCACGGGCAACGCTAGACTAGTTGTAAATATTCAATTAGCAACTAACTGGAAAGAACTAAAAGAAACGCTACAGAGAAACTTTTCTGACCAAAGAGACGAAGCTTGCCTCAACAGAGATTTAGTAATGTTAAGACAAAATCAAAACGAAAGACCGCAACAGTTCTACGATCGATGCCTTAAAATTTTGAATCTAATTTGTAGCTATGTAGATATGCATGAAACAAGCCAAGAAGCAAAAGTTCTGAAACGCAATTTGTACAATGAATTAACATTAAAAACATTCTTGTCAGGTCTCAAAGATCCTCTTGGCACTACGATACGTTGTATGAGACCACAAACACTGAGTGAGGCCTTACAACTCGTTACCCAAGAAGATAACACACATTATTTTCAAAATTCAAACCAAAATAGACAAATAGCCCGACAAAATAATTTTTCCACAAGGCAACAGCCACAACAAAGATTTTCAAATAACTATTCAAACGATAATTTTAGTAATTCATTTAATCAATATAGGAATCAAAATTCACAAGTGTCGTTTCCTTCTCAACCTATTAATATACAACCAAAACCGAATAATCGCCCACAAAAATTTTTCACAAATGCTCAAGTATTTGGTACAAACAATCAACAAAATAGAAATGTTTTCAAACCAAATTATACTAATAATAGTTTCGATAGGCCTACGCCAATGAGCGTAAGCACTAGAAATACATTTAGGCCCACACCAATGAGTGTGAATACAAGAAACACTCCGAGACCTTCACCAACGAACTTCCAAAATAACCAAAATTATTCAAATTCGCGATCATTTGATCAATCAATGCAACCCAGACGAACTTTTGTTTCAGAAGAATTGTATAATACAGAATTCAATGAAAATTACGATAATTTCGAGGAACAGTACGATATTGTAGAAACTGATGACTTGCAAGAACAAGCACTCGATAGTGAGAACGTTGCCGGTACGAATCAAAATTTTCAGAAAACGTTTTGCAACAGGAACCCGATTTAGTATCAAATATCATTCCATTTAATACTACAGATGCAAGTGAATTACCATATGTTATTTTACCTGAATATAATATAAAAGTTTTACTTGACTCTGGTTCGACAAAATCGTTTATCGACCCAGATATAGCTGATAAGTTTTTCCCTAATTTGATCAGGCATGACCCATTTGTTGTATCCACAGTGTTTCAAAAATCAGCACATAAATTTAGTGCATGTATTCCAGCTTCAAAGTTATTTAAATTACAAAAAAATAAAACATTAAAATTCTATCTATTTAAGTTCCATAATGTCTTCAGAGGATTGATTGGACTCGATAGTTTGAAATCATTACAAGCTACTATTGATTTTGATAAGGGATATTTAATTACACCACAAACAAAAATTAAACTACTATTTCAAAAAACACAAACAGATTTAAACCTAATAAATGTGAATGCCAGATCAGAACAAGTTATTAAAGTAAAAACGTCCATAAACAATGGCGAAATAATTATTCCGCATCACAAATTTCATAACTGTGAAATACCGGAATGTCTTACAATTGCAAAGAACGGCCAAGCCTTGACAACTATTTTGAATAATACACAAAATAATGTAACATTAGATTTTTCCGAACCTTTAACTGTAGAAAAGTTTGACCGTAAACATGTACAAGAAATCGAACTAAATAATTTTGACGAGTTTCCTAACAAAAATTTAGATACAACAAAAATTAGAGTAAATCACTTAAATAATGAGGAACGTAATGAAGTACTTAAATTGTGTAAAGAATTTTCGGACATATTTTATAACGAAGAGGATCGTTTAACTTTTACTAACCGCATTAAACATCAAATAAAAACAGTAGATGAATTACCAGTCTACACAAAATCCTATCGTTATCCATTTATTCACAAACAAGAAGTAGAAAAGCAAATTAAGGAAATGTTAGATCAAAATATCATAAGAGCTAGTAGCTCTCCGTGGAGTTCGCCAATTTGGGTTGTTCCAAAGAAATCCGACGCTTCCGGAAAACAAAAATGGAGAGTTGTGGTAGATTATCGAAAGCTGAACGAAAAGACGATTGGAGATAGGTACCCACTTCCTAATATAACCGACCTACTCGATAAACTCGGAAGATGTCAATACTTTACCACTCTCGACCTGGCTAGTGGCTTTCACCAGATCGAGATGGACGAAAGAGACATAGAAAAAACAGCTTTCAATACGGAAAATGGGCATTACGAATATTTGCGTATGCCATTTGGGTTAAAAAATGCTCCCGCAACTTTTCAGCGAATTATGGATAACATATTACGTGGAATTCAAAATGAGAAATGTTTAGTGTACTTAGACGATATAATAATTTTCTCTACATCGTTACAAGAACACATAGAAAGGCTTAGATGCGTTTTCCAAAGACTTCGTGATTCTAATTTCAAGATACAACTTGATAAATCCGAGTTTTTGCGGAAAGAGGTCGCATACTTGGGTCATGTTGTAACCCCTGAGGGTGTAAAACCCAACCCTGATAAAATAAAAGCAATCAAGCAATTTCCTATACCAAATAGTACTAAACAGATAAAAGGTTTCTTAGGTTTACTAGGATATTATCGTAGGTTTATAAATAACTTTGCAAAAATCACCAAACCTCTCACAAAGTGTTTAAAAAAAGGAGCGAAGATTGAACATAATCAAGAATTTTTAGACTGTTTTAATACTTGTAAAAATCTTTTAATTAACGAGCCGATACTACAGTATCCGGATTTCTCTAAACCTTTTGTTTTAACGACAGACGCTAGTAACGTTGCCTTGGGCGCCGTCTTATCCCAAGGTCCGATTGGTAGCGATAGACCTATTGCTTATGCTTCTCGAACGTTGAATGATTCGGAACAGAACTACTCAACTATCGAGAAAGAGCTACTCGCAATAGTTTGGGCTACGAAATATTTTCGACCGTATTTGTTTGGTAGAACATTCGATATTGTAACTGATCATAAACCCCTAGAATGGCTTTTTTCTATTAAGGAACCCAACTCCAAATTAACCAGATGGCGAATAAAATTAGAAGAGTACGACTATAATATTAAATATAAAAAAGGTAAACTAAATTCGAATGTCGACGCACTTTCGCGCGTAGAAATCCATACCAAAACAGTGTCTGACGAAATAGAAGATTTAGTAAGAAACATGAAAAATGATCCTAATAATCTTGAAAATGAACAAATAATTCGAGAAATATTTGAATCACAAGACGCAAATAAACAACGAGACATGGACAACATCTCTATGCAAGTACAAGCAGACGAATCTGTTCAAAACGTAGAACAAGACGAAGAAAATGACGAGACTATACATTCCAATGCCGATCAAAATCCTGTTGTAGGTATTCCAATATCAGACATACCTGTAAACTTCGGTCAAAATCAAATTATTATATCAACAGTACTACATTCCCCAGCAAAACCAAAAATCACGATTTTATTCGAAAGAAAACAACGTATTAAAGTCCAAATATCCGAAAATAATTTTGATGATGATATTACGAATTTTATCAGAGAATATATCGCACCAAATGTTCAATATTATCTTTATTTTCAAAACCCAAATATTTATGAGAAATTTTCAGTAGTTTTACAAAAAAATTTTAGATGGCCTTCTATTAAGTTTAAAAGATGTAACAAATTTTTAATTGACGTGACAAACAAAAATGACATTGAAGAATTAATTTCGAATTATCATGAAAGTAAAACAAACCACCGTGGAATCGACGAGACAGTAAAAAGAATTAAAGAAAAATACTATTGGCCAAATATCAAAGAATCTGTTCAAACTTACATCAATAATTGTGAAATTTGCCAGCAAAGTAAATACGAGCGACACCCCATACGAATGGAAATGAATATTACTCCAACAGCTTCAAAACCGTTTGAAATAATTCATTTAGATACCTTTACTCTCGAACAATCAAAATTCCTAACTATCGTGGATAGCTTTTCCAAATATGCTCAAGCATACCATTTGAACTCATCCTGTGGAACTGAAATCGTTGATAATTTAATAAAATTCTTTTCACATCACGGTACACCTAAACAAATAGTAGTTGACAATGGTACTGAATTCAAAAACTCTGTCGTAACAGAATTACTGAAACTTCACAAAATTGATACTCACTTTTGCAGTCCAAATCATCCTCAGTCAAACGGAATTGTTGAGAGGTTTCACTCGACAATAATCGAACATGTAAGAATATTAAACACAAAAGGATTCTTAAAAACCCCAATCAAAAATAAAATCACTTATGCAATTTTGGCCTATAATCATTCTCTACATTCTTCAACGAAATTCAAACCAATCGATATTATAAACGGACATATAACAGATAATAACCCTTTTAAAATGGAAATCGATCAGATATTAATAAATGATTATATAAATGATCATAGGGAGAAATCAAAATTACTTTACTCAAAAATTAACTCAGATCTTATCGCTCTAAAATCAAAGACTATACAAAAACTCAATGTTAACCGAGACAAACCTGAAATATTTCAGCCAGAACAAAAAGTTTTCGTGAAAAAACATATAAGGCAGAAACATGCAAATAAATTTGACAAATCCACTCAACTAGCAACAGTAAATAAGGATTTGAAAACAGTTTCAACCCCAACACACGAAAAAATACATATGGATAATATAAAACGCCCACTTAAACAAACCTATACTTTCAAAAGATAAAATATTTCATTTCTGCTATTTCAGACTCCCGGGGATCCTCGGACTCCAGGAAAAAATTCTACTTCAAAAATTAGAAAACAATCCCGGCCTTGTTCCAGTTAAATTAGGAACTGCCAAAGTCGAACAATACACACATACACTTATTCACTATTACGATATGAATCCAATCATTACAGAAATCTACAAATTAAAATTGAAATCTCATAAAATATCCAGGCTAATACTCACAAATAAAGATTATTCTTTTGATACATCAAACTATCTAAAAATCTTACAATTCACTGAAGACAAAGTTGAATCAAAAATGAAAAATATTCTCCCGCATCATATTATCCGTAAACGAGGATTAATCGATGGCTTGGGCTCAATATTCAAATCCATTACCGGAAATTTAGACGCTTATGATGGTCAACGCTACGAAAAATTGATTTCTCAGTTAGAGTCAAACCAAAAGCAAATAGTGTCAAATATGGGAAAACAATATTCGCTATCTCTGAATGTCATAGATCAATTCAATAAAACAATTCAAAAAATTAATCATAACGAACAATTGATTACTTCAAAAATAAACCAAATTAGTTTGATAGTTGAAAACAATACATATAGAGAAAATGCAATGTTAATAAAAGATGTTCTCAATCAAATAATAA